>JAZHEH010002982.1:7514756-8893208 GCA_036589455.1 Ateles fusciceps | reverse complement strand
CTCCGGCATCTTCATGCTTACTCCAATAAGGGTATTTGCTTGTATTCAATTAGGAAGAAGGTCGATCACTCACAGAACAAATCCAGGCCACTCGTGTTTAGCAATCAACACTCGTTCGTGACTTACATGCATGGGAAAACTGCAGGAGGTTGGTTAGCGTAAGAAAAAATTC
Organism: Ateles fusciceps; assembly: GCA_036589455.1. Taxonomy (NCBI): domain Eukaryota; kingdom Metazoa; phylum Chordata; class Mammalia; order Primates; family Atelidae; genus Ateles; species Ateles fusciceps. The sequence goes on along the minus strand of JAZHEH010002982.1, from coordinate 8,893,036 downwards.
AAAAAAATTCCAAAAGTGACTACCCAAGTAAACTGCTGTCCCTGTCATTGCCTGGAGCTACATTCTGATTCATGGAGGAGGTGGAAATGATGTGGTAAATGTGATACATTCTTACAGGTGGGATGTCACAAACACTTCTCTTGCTCCTCTTCCTCTTCCTCCCCACTCCAAATAGGCACGACGACGGCCAGAGCCGTACAATCTACTATTCTAGACTTTCAAGCAGACGCCATATTCTCAAGTTAGTAAAATAAAAGATATAGAGTCAGATTGAGATAATAGACCCTTCCTAAAAACCCTGGGTTTATGCAAGAAAGAAGCATCTTGTTTGCAATACTTTTATTCTTAGTTTTGTTTACTCACAGTCAAACTTAGTGCTAGTATATTTCAATTATTTCATTTACGCATTGTTGCTTGATTTATTAATCAAACAACAGTGGCCTACAGATGAGGAGTAGTTTCAGGATGAACGTGTGTTGAAAATTCATACACATGGATTTTCATTGCATTCTACTACTTTATAGCTGTGTGATCTTGAGAAAATCATTTTATTCTTTGAGCCTAAGTTTATTTATCTATAAAACAATAGTTTTGGACCAGTGCTTTTCATCTGGGTCAAGTTGGCCTTCCAGAGGACATTTGGCAATTTCTGGAGACATTTTTGATTGTCATATTCTAGTGGTAGAGTGCCACTGGCATCTAGTGGGTTAGAACCCGGGGATGTTGGTAACATTGTACAATGCACAGTACCACCCACCTGTGGCAAAGAATTATCTGAGTCATAACCGTCAGTAGTGCCAAATTTGAGAAACCCTGGTTTAGACAAAATGTCTTGGCTCCTTTCTAAGGTCCAGTAGTTCTTTCAGGATTGAAATAAGTCATTTATTATTTAGAGATTATTATATTTCTTGTGGGACTTTGACATTCAGCAAGACAAAATTTTAGACAATGAAACAGAAAAGAAAAAATTAGTTTCTATGATAAGCTGTGTGGTAGCGCAGGTGCCAAGACTGGTTACGTGAAAGGGATCGTTCTGTCTCTCTGTCCTGCCCTTTCCAACATGCTGGTTTTGTTCTCAAGCTGGGTCTACTAGGGCTGTCACATGACAGCCGATGTTCCTGCATGTCACATATAAAGAAGAGAGTAATGCAGCAGAGGAGAAAGTTTTTTCCTTCTGTATCTATTTTTATTGGCATGATAAATCATAACACACAAAAAAACTCTTTCCTAACAACTTATTAGCAAAAATTTCGGCTCTGCATTTTCTTATCTGCAGGTGACATCAAGGAACTAGCTTGACATCTTAATAGAAGCAGATCCAGGCAGGGTATAGAGTCAACCTGTTGAAGGTGGCAGAGAAGAAAGATAAAATGAACCTGAGCCTGTGGCGGCATCATTGCATGGAACAACTGTAAGAAATACCATACTATGGGAATTTGTATTGTGTGAACAAATTTTCCTTTCCAAGTATCACTTGACCTCAATCACTGGCAGAAAGAATGAGACCATTATTTCTTTAGACTGTGATTCACTCTCTGGGACCAGGGTGAGAGCTCACCTCTTCTGAAGCATATGGCTATGTGGAAAATGGTGGTTGCTTAAATGAAATCTGGGCTGCATTAGAAAGAGCAAAGGGGGAAGGATTGTTTCTATGTAGGAAACCAATAATTTCTGCTATTAATATTTACTACACGACAAACACTGTAAAAGAGTGGGGGTTTGAAGACAAATATGGTAGAAATCTTTGTGCCCATGGAGTTCCTGGTTTCCAGGAGAGGGCATATGAATAACTGATACACTGTGTGGAACAATTCAGTGTGCACTGGAGTGTAACAGTGTTAACAAAGTTTGGCTGCAAGCATAAGAAGCAGGCTAACAAAGCAGGTCAAACATACAAATATGTTGAAATTAAAAATAGGAAATTTATTTTATAATTTTTATAAGAAAATTTTTGAAGAGAAGCACATTTAATAGGCAGAGAGCACATCCTCAAAATTTTTTTCCTGAAAAAATTAGAATATAAATTACGATAGTATAACTATAATAAGAAGAATTATCCGTGAAAAGAGACACTGTTGATACAATTTTCATCTCTTCTATTCATCCTGTATTTTTGTGATCTTCCACAATCTAGAAAAGTCCAATTTTATTTGAATATAATACATACATATAGTTTGTTTTAGAGTCTGGAAAAATATTTTATGAAATTCCTAAGCAGATTATGATGCAAGCCACAGTGATTTTGTATTTTCTAGACTAGCCACAATATGTTATCTTGGCCTTTGAGCCCACATCTTTGTCCATTATATTCTGTTTTTCTAATTGTGTCATGGGTTTAGATTCAGCTTCACCAGATAGACTGAAAGTCTTTTGAGGGCAAGCATTGAATGATAATAATCACTCTATATCCTGCCTCCAAGACACACAGTAGGAATATAAAGGAAGAAAAGCAATGATATCAAACAGAAAAGTTTCTCTTTTCATGGCAGTGATAGTGCTGTGACTGAATCAATCTTTTGTTACTGAAGTCTGTTCATCTCTGGTATGGAGAGTTTTAATATAGTTAAACAATGTTAAATCTGGGTAATACTTTACCATCTTAGTTTGAGTTTTAATTTTATTAGTAATAAAAGTGGTGGCTAAAGACATAAATGAATTTCTCCAAATCTCTCAGCTAATTAGGCTGTGAGCAGAGACAAGATGTCATAACACAAATACCTAGCTCTAGATCAATTGTAATCCCAAGCATGAGTGCTAGGAAAATTGAAGGTAGAAGTTAGACCTGTTAAGAAAACTATTTCTTTATTATTCTTTCTCATTTCCTTGTAAATGTTGAGAGATTATCTTTTGGTCAGAACCTGTGCCTTGAAATTTTGCCTTATATGTTTTTTTCAATATTTGTATTGAGAAGTACTGAAACAGAAACCAAATACCTCCAACTGAGTTGAAAGGACTCTTCTATTAAATATCTCTCTAGTGTTTCAGCCAGCAGTGAAATTTGAGAACATTTAATTTGACCAAGTAAAAAGTTCTTAGCTGTCACCTTTTTCTTCCTTTCTTCTATTTTTTCCCCTAAATTTGCAGAGGGATTCTTGAGATCTATTTTAACCTAATTATTTTTGACAGGCCAACAGTACCAAACAGGATGAAATTATAACCTTTTCAGTTAATTGTTGTGATTATCTACTTAGCATAAGGCTCTTGCCTGTCACACTAAGGAGATACCTGCTGTGGGGGATGCAGTTAGGTATGAAGTATGAGCCTTAAGATTTCATTAAAAAATCAAAATATGTACACACATTAGGGAATAGAACAGAAGAAGATCAGCGCCTGCATAACTGGCCAAGAAGTAAAAGCTTTTTTTGCAGATGAATGACTGAACACTCTCTCAGTCTGACCTTTTTATATTGTAAGGACCAGAAAGAGAAGAGTGAATAGGGATTCAGTGACACATTAAAAGTCACTTTCCAAGAGAATGCCATGGAAATCAGCTGTCTAAGTCAGGACTGGGGCGAAGAAAGGTGGAAGCATTCATGAGGGAATTTGATGGAGCATAGTAGAGAAATGGACCAAAGTCATAGTAGAGGGAGTACACTCAGTAACTTCTTCCTAATGGCAGGAGTAAAGAAGCCTTGCAGTGCATGGGGAGAAGTGCATAAAGGGAAAAGAATGACAAGTTGGAAAAACTTCACTTGGAGAAACGATACTTTGGGTCATTGTTTCTATTTTATTGATTTCATCAGGAGACTCCTTTATCTTTTATTTTGGTCCAGACACATTACTAGGATAAAGGACAATGAGGACATTTATTGTTAATTTTTTCATGAGAGGATAATAATGTCCACATTATAATTTCCATTTCTATTAGATAAGGACAAGGAGAATCATGACTTGTGATTATATGCAGGGCCAGGATGACCAGGAATTCTCATGTCTAAAGGCTCTCTTGGTGTTTGCTGTGAAAACCAGAGGCTCATTTTTATGGATCTGCCCTTGAAACTGTAACCTTATTATAATTGGCTTCAATATTATTCATAACTCCAAGATAATTAAAGTATGTTCAAGACTTTAGAGAGGGCATCAGGAGTCAAATCCTTACTTAGGGCTTCCTGATATATTGCTTCCATGGTGTCTGATCTCAGAAAATGTCTGTATAATGTCTTTTGGGCTTTGTAGCCCTGTAACCTAAACCTTGTCTAGTTTCCTGAGAAGTATTGGTAAGTTTTGCCTCTCTTCTAAAATATAGAAGACGTTAGACTGAGATTTGAGACACAATGAAAGATGAAATCAAAGTAATTTATAGATGTCTAACATGGCATTTAAAGAAGCTTTGGGGCATGGGAGGGGGAACAGGGAATGGAGTCTCCCTGTGTCACCCAGGCTGGAGTGCAGTGGTAAGGTCTCGGTTCACTGCTATCTCCACCTCCCGGATTCAAGTGATTCTCCTGCCTCTGCCTCCCAAGTAGCTGGGGTTATAGGCATGCGCCACCATGTCCAGCTATGTTTTGTATTTTTAGTAGAGATGGGGTTTCACCATGTTGGCCAGGTTGGTCTTGAACTCCTGACCTCAAGTGATCTGCCCACCTCAGCCTCCCAAAGTGCTGGGATTAAGGTGTGAGCCACTGTGCCTAGCCAGAAGAAGTTTCTTAAGCACCATATAGAAAAGAGGGTGCTATACTGCATTAAATATGGTGACTGTACAGTGCACCTGTGCACAGAGAAATGTTCAATCCATTCATATGATATGTATTTGTTCTTTGGTTATTTTGTGCCAGACGTTTTGCTATTTCTTTAATGATACCTATTTGTTAGACCCATGTTCACATACCAGGAAATCAGGTTGATCTCATAGGTTTCTTGTGTCTAATATATATATCAAAGTAATTATTTCATTTAGGTATGTTGATAATAAAGCCCAACGAGATGGTTTACCTAAATTTGGTCTCAGCTAACTTTTTAAAAAATATGTCAATTAGAGTATAAGAGGCCTTAGGTGTGAAAGTAAGATTAGGCCAGAAAGGCAGAATAATCGTAGGATACAGACCATGAACTATAGAGCTAGAGAGACTGGGTTTGTATCTCTGTTGCAGCATTTGCTAGCTTGGTAACCATGGGCAAACCAACCTCTTTATATTTCTTCTGCATCTTAGAGTAGGACCCTAATAGTGATTACTCATAAGATTGAGAGTACAATGAAGATAAAATGATTAGAAACAAATATGTGACTCATATTAAGGGCTCAGTAATTGTTAGATTAATGATGATAATATTTTGTTTTTGGTTTTTTTGTTTGTTTATTTTTTTCTTTTTGTATCCTGTAAGACTCTATTTTGCCCATCAAGCAAAAAATTAGAAATTTCCTTCTTGATAAGGGCTGGGGCTTTAGACCAGGAAATAATGAGTTGAAATAGTTAATAGTAGCTTTGACATTAAGAGAGGGAGTGAGTGATGATTACTATGACTTTGCCATCCTAATATTCTCTGAGGACCTTCCTTGTGTTGGATGGTGTTTCCTGTTTCTCAGCTTCACACTTGTCCTACTATACACTTTATCAGTGAGGCTAGAAATTCACTTATTACATTTCATACTATTTTCCTGGGTAGATTTCTGGTAGTTTCTTCCAATGGCAAATTAATGGAGATGAGAAAGTAGGAGAAGGAAAAAGAAGGTGTTGCCAGTCAGCGATAGCAATAGAATTGATTGTAGCACCAGCACTTGGGCATTTTAGCATTTTAGTATCACATATAATATTCAGCTCAGTAATATTTTCAACACAGAAAAAATTACATGGAAAAGTAGGCCACATGGGGTAGCAATCATGCTGTATAAAGTTCATGGTTATAGAATATAGCATATTATTCTAAAGCATCTGGCCTCGTAGAATGATAGAGTCAGTCTGATGAGTCACTTGCTGTCAGTTTAAAGACAACACCTTGTGAGTTTGGGCTGTTTTCACATAGAGTGTGATATATGCTTGGAACCTTTGTTGAATGGATCATGCTGTTTCCCTCACAGCAAGATACAGCAGTTTAGAAGTAAAGAGTGAAAGCCAGTGATTCTTGTCACTAATGCCTCTAACAACCCACTCACAAACATTTGCTTCCCATTTCCAGAATCCTGAATTTTTCTGATTTAGGAGTTTTAGATCCCAGGAGGAAAACATTTAAGCATCACAACACTGTTTTCAATAAAATTAAGTTTGAGACTGTTACCTGCTTATTTTGAGTTCCCCATTCCATCAAATCAAGAGGCAAATATGGGGTTACTGTACAGGCTGGGGTTCATTTATTTTTATTAAAGAAAATAGGCTGTTGCTGCCCATAGAGGCAGGAGAAAATAAGAGACCCGGGGGGATTCTCTGGGTTGTCTCTTAGTACTTCTGTGCACAGAAGTAAACATTAGTGGAAGATGACGGACATCCAATAATGGTAAGACAAACAAGTAATCAGAAATTCAGGAAAATAATTAGGTGAAGAACACTAATTAGCTGACATGTTTGCTGGGCCACGGGGAACATTAGATAGATCACAGACTAAGGAATTTGTAACTATTAACTATGTTCTCATGGATAGTTGCAGAAATGGAGACTGTGCTGACTGCTCACATTTTCCTACTGTTTGTTATGTACATATGTTAGGTAGTATTTATATTTTCCTTTCCATTTTTTTCTACTGTATTATGTAGCAGGAGGTACAAAAGTCTTTAGCTACTAGTATGTCTAGGTGGGCTTTTAACAAAACTAGAAGTGGAATTAATATTATCTAGTCACGTATTTGACTTAATATGTGCCCTTTTCAGAGGAAAGAATGTCTATTTTAGTATTTACAAAGATAACTCTTTCTTTTTGTTGTGTGGAAACCTGACAGTTGTTGTTTGGAAGTTTAAATACGGGAAGAATGATGACTATGAAAAACAGTAATCGGGAATGGACTGTCCCAAATGGTGTCTACAGTCTTGCAGCTTCATGTTCATCCTTTAATATGCTTTCCTTGAAATCAGGACTTGGAAGCCTATAAATTATTATCAGTTATGTTTCTCAACATTCCTTTTTCAGCTGGCTTCCCATTATGTTTATCCAATGGGAAATAGCTAAGTGAAATTATAAGGAGGAGAAAAGATGTATTTTTTCTAGCTTCTGTCAGTGCTTTACAAAATGGCAGTGGTATCACCAGCAGAAAGAGTAGCAATAGCCACTGTCATTTTGTGTGTCTTGGTTCCAGATAAAGTAGCTCGGATGCAACAACAGCATTTTCAATGGGGACGGTGATCATAGGCTCGGGGTGTAACCACTCTTCTGCTTCTTTAGTTCTATGGGGGAGCAGCAGAAACCACCTCTAGTTATACATTTTGGGATCAAATTTACCTTCCCCTTTTACTCTTCAAGATCCTTCAACTCCTTTAACCAAGTCTCTGCATTAACTCAATTTTTAAAGGTACCCAGTTTTCCTTATTGCATATAAGCTAATGCAGCCTCATGTAGGAGATGTTTTTGGCTTCCAGCCATTTCCTTGTTCTGCTGCTTGGATTGCTTAAGACTATTACAGAACAAGTTCACATGATGAGAGAGTGAAAGAAGTGTAACACAGATGTAGTCCCATTCACTTCATTGGTTTGGTTTCTGTTTTGGACTTTTATCCTTTCTTATCTTAGTATTACAGAGCACCATCTATTTTGAGGAGATGGATTCAGAGTACTCATATTTAGTCCTAGGTGTTTCCACAATCTTTGTTTAAGTCTTCTGTATTTCTGGTTTAGGACATGGATTTGTTGTACTCTACTTCTCTATAATCTGATTTTCCACACTGTTTAAGTCAGATACAGTATCGCCAGGTAAAATACAGAACTCTTGGTTAACTTTGAATCACATAAATATGGGACATATTTATAATAAAAATTTTGGATTTTTTTCTTTGCTTTTGCTAAATCTGGCAACCATAGTCTGATAAGTTTCATAAGAATTTGTTCTAAGAACTTCCTATGGTGTAACAGAATTATATTTTGCAGAGATTCCTGTTTATAGGTTCAAAAACAGGTTGAATGTGTTCAATCTTCAGCAGAGAGATCAAGGTAATCGATTTCTCCACTCTGTATTCCTTCAGCCCTCAACAGTAGGGGGATGGCATCTACTACTCTAGACCAGTGGTTCTTAAAGTGTGGCCCCCAACCAGCAGCATCAGCACTTGCAGATACTCAAGAGCAAGCCTCACCCAGATCTACTTAGTCAGAAGCTCTGGTGTTGGGGCCAAGCAATCTGTCATAAACCCTCTAGGGCACACTAATGCAGGTTCATGTTTGAGAAGTGCTACCCTAGTGCAGTCAAATATACAGCATCTGTAATATTACTCCTTCCTCCTCTGCTGGTGCTAGAAGTTATCATTTATTGACTATATTATTTCCTACAAGAGCTGTGTCTAGTCCCAGAATAATTTTTAATTTAGTCCTTTAGGCAGGCACTGCCAATTTATTTCCCAATGTGTTATTAATCCCAGGGCATACTTCTATCTTACCATCCCCAACTTTGGAATCTCACTAAAACCTACTTTTCCTTGAATAATGCTTTATATTCTGAAATATTCTTCTTTACAACCTACATTTTTTTCAGCTGTAAGTTTTCGTCAGAGATGGATCAAAATGACCAAGGCTGACAGTGAGTTAAGTGAGCCTCATGTGCAAATGCTCGTTCCTGGTATAGAGATTCACATCTGAAAGCAATGAAATTCATTAGCGAAAGGGTAACTATCATGGTAAAATTTAAGATACTGCATAAGGCAAGTTCAATTAATTATTTTGAATGGAAAGATTTAACAGTGACATGAAAATCACATTGAAACAAGTAATTTTATTATTTCTATATACAAATTGTGGGTTTGGTCGGTTGCATTGGGAAGTCTTGAGATATTACATTCTTGTGCTAAATCTATTTGGGTTTATTTAGAGATTCTGATTGAGACACTGTTTGAATTCACAGAGAAAAAAAATCTCACTTTCCCATAGGTAAATAAGTCATTATAAATTACAGTGTGGCTAATTTACCATCAATACAAACCCCATTAATTAGATGTTGGCTGGATCAATTGCAAGGCGGCACTGGGTCAGGTCAGCATTAGAAAAAGAATAATGAAAGGTTGCTTGGCAAGAGGCTAATTCTAATGAGTAAACTTGAAGTAATTATTTTTAACTACAGAGGCAGGAATCATGCCTCCCTGGCCAAGTCCTGAGAGTTCAGAGTATTGAGCAGACATGAGCAGTAAATTGGTCTCCAAATACATGAAAAACTGATCACATCCATTATTAACACAAATATTCTCATGAAAAATGAAATATTTTTATCTATATTATTGGCAATTTTTTAAATGAATGAAGAAGTTTGAACTATCAAGGGTGTGATGGCATCTAAATTATCAGATTCTTCTTACAAGAATGTTAATTACCACATATTTTATGAAGGTTCATTTGATTGTATTCATGAAGAGTCTTTGAATATTATCCTTGACCCAGTAATTCAACCTGTTGGAATTTGTCTTTAAAAATAATTAGAAATATAAGTAAAGATTTATGTACAAGAAAGTTTCACTATTTTTAAAATAGTGAAAATTTAGATATGTAGCTTGAATAGCTCTAACAGTAAGAGAATGGCTAAATTATGTTGCTAACATGCAAATTCTAATGATTTTAATCATTATATGAGTGTTTATATAAAATTCTTATGATAAAATGTGAGGTAGAAAACCAGGATATAATATTATGCTAAGTCTATCATTTATAGAATCTGATGATTAGCATTTTGGTGTGTTTTGTTATCTTCCATTTTACTGTAAATATATTTGTGTGTCTGTATACAGAATTGAGATGTTTATATGTAAGTCATCTCTCTGTATTCATGGGGATTGGTTCCAGGACCCTTGCTGATACCAAAACTCGCAGATGCTCAAATCCCACAGGCGGCGCTGTGAATCCCTCAATATAAAAGTTGGTCCTTTATATCCAAGGGTTCTGCATCACACATCAGTACTTGATTTGTTGATTGCATGGTTGGAGAACCCAGGTGGTCAAGGGGTCAAGGTGAAGAAGGAAGACAAGTTAGGAGGCTTTTAATATGTCACGTGAAGGATAATGATGGTTTCAACTGGAGTAGTAGCAATGGAGAAGTGTGGCATGGTCACATTTTGAGTATAGCTGAAAGTGCAGCCAGTTAGACTTTTTGATGGACAGGAGGTAAGGCACAAAAGAGAGAGAAATCAGGATTATACCAAGATTTTGGTGTGACAAATATTGAAATGAAGTTGCCTCTATTGAGACAGAGAAATCTGTGGGAGAAGCAGATTGGTGGTTGGGGAGGGATGGACCAAGAATGAATAATTTTGTTTCGGATACGTGGATATGTCGAATTTGAGGTACCTGTTACACATGCCAGTGGAGATACACAGTACATGAGAACCGGATACAAAAATATATGTGTATTGGAGAAGACTTGACTGGAATTATATACTTGGCCATTGCAGTTCTGGAAAGCATTTAAAGGGAGGGGACTGGATGATCTAAACTGAGGTGTTAAGTGGAGATGAAGAATAGGTCTGAGCCCTAAAACATCCTAATGTTAGAAGTTAGAAAGGTAAACAGAAACTGTGAAAGGAGACTGAGCATCTTCAGCCAATATGAGATTTTTTTTTTTTAGAATAAACATTCCAAGATTTTAATGTACATGAGAATCACCTGAATGTCTTGTTAAAATGCAGATTCTTATACTTTGAGTAGGAGAGCAGTTTGTGATTCTTCTTTTATTACAACAAGCTCAAAGCAATGCCTATACTACTGGCCCTTAGACCACACATTGAGTAGCAAGGACCCAGGAGAGAATGGCAGAGTGTGTTGACCAAGGGGAATATTCTTGTATCTCTGGGAAATTCCAAGAATCCACATGAAATGTATAATCATGAATTTTAAGTGATACTAGTCAGCAAAGTTGTGTCTTTTTCTAAGGCCACTTGGAAATTTGGGACCAGATGTGGAGTAAGCAGAGACCAATATCTAATCGCAGTTGCACTTTGCTAAACATGTAAAAAGGAGAGAGAGAGAGAGGAACAAAAGAGCTAAAACACCATGCAAAGGAGTAATTATGGACTATGAAATATGAGAACAATCAAGAAAGAAATAAAGGCACAAGGAGTTGGAAATCAACAGTGAAAACGTGGTCAGGTTAATGAATTGGAGGTCCCAGTGGTTGGGTGAAAGTTAGAGGTATCAATAGGAGAATGGCTGCTTGAGGTTATGGTTGGGTTGCAGTTATAATAATTCCAAGGTCTTAGGACCATGGGAATAGGTAACTGAGGTGAAGTGATAATAATGTCAACCTCATCGCTCCCCGGGCCAGGGCGGCCCCCAGCCCTCCCCCCGCCCCCCCCCCCGGCCGGGCCGGGGCCCCGGCCTGCCCGAAGCCAAGGTAAAAAAACTCACTGACAGGTGCTGGAAAGATAAACTACGTGGGGGATTAACATCACTCAGTCTTGGAACAAAAATTGTGGGAGAGAGATATGAGCCATGTGCTAACATTTAAAGGAATTAGGGACAATAACCTCAAGATCCACAGAGGACTGCAAAATAAAGAGACATAGTAGGTGGTGAAGAATGAGGGTGATTCATGAAGTTTAGAAATAGTTTCCATTCTCCATTTTCAAGTCTTTTGGTAGGAAATATCAGCAAGAAGTTATGCCTGTTCATTTGAATAGCTTTGGCTAATTAATGTGAGCATGCGATGTCACCTCTTGGAAAGCTATGTTCAAGAGCCAAGATACAATTCTCCACATCTATTTTTCTCTGCCACAGTGAGTGACAAGAGGCAGGTTCTATCCACCTGGTCTCAAAATGACAGTGACATGGAGTAGAGTTTTCCACTGAGCAGACATGGATAGGCGAGGTGAATGAGAAGTAATATTTTTGTTATTTTAAGTCAGTAAGATACTGAATTGATTGTTAATGAATCATAATTAAGGGCCTTAATTGATATACTTCACTTGATAGCATGAACTTCAAACAATCTTTGGATTTTTAGGTGAAAGGAGAAAAGTATGACAGTGTTATGAAAAACAGGGGAAGATTATATTTCTCACTTTAGGCTTAAAGTTACCAGCTATGCGGGAGAGAAAACAGAGAAATCTATGTCTTCAGGAGATTAGAAACAAAGAAGACATGGAGAATTTACGAGATTTTTCTTAAAATATGGGCATTAGAAAGAGATTATTAAATTGGGTCAGATTAGGAGATCTCAGAAGCATTTGGACAAGAGGTAAGAGACGTCCTGAATGTTTTGCAATAATCAAGGATATAGGGTGGGGATCAGCAAACTTTTCTCTAAAGGGTTAGATGGTAAATACTTCAGTTAATATTGGTCAAGCAGCAGAATTGAACATATTATACAAGTACCTATATAACCATTTAAAATGTAACTATTGAAGTATGCAAAAAATATTCTTAGCTTTCAGGCTATACAAAACGGGGAAGTCGGCCTGCAGTTTGGTGACCCCTGATAGAAAACATGAAGGAATTAAGTCCTTCCTTGCTTTTCAGGAATTTCAACACAATCAGCATATAATTACTACATATTCCCACTATGGCTGTTTCTACTGCTGTGCCTATAGCCTCCATTGCTACTATTACTGCCATGACAGAAATAAACAATGCCCGTGCCAGGATTACCAACATTCCTTTCAACATCATCATTCCAAGTACTGCTATCTTTACCCACCATTTCTGAGTTCTTGCTCTTTTCTATGCACAGCTCTTTTGTGGGTCACTACAATCTGTGAAGCTGGCATTATTTTTCCATTGAAGGGTTAAGGAAACTGTGACTTGGAAAAATTGAAGTCCAGTGGTACCTAAGTGACATGGGCACCAATGCAACCATTCTTATTTCCACATAATGTCACATCAAAAAATATTTCTTATGTTACTCTTTTATGCTTTTCCCACATTACTTTTTAATTTCCCCTGCTCAGAAATACTGGTGGGAGGAAAGTGAACTAGCTATGCAAATGGCTCTATTATATAAATCCTTGTGACTATTGATACATCGAAGTGTTCCACTGTCATGCCTTTTCCTGACCTATGTAATAATCTCCCCCAAATTGGTTGGCATTGGTTTTGAATGGCTGCCCTTATTTTAGTTTGATTGAATGAAGTTAGTTCTTGAGGTTTTAAACATTTAAAATTAATGGACAGTTTGGGAAAAGAGGATTGATCAAGTGAGAGGTGTCTGACCTCAATTGCATCAATGTATTTAAAGTTGACTTCTTTTTTTCTATCAGAAGATTAAAAATATTGAAGTTAAAACAGAAAGAAGTACCTCTGTTGTATCCGGATAATATGTTTGATTTCCTTGACCTGTCCAGGGGAACAGAAAGCCCAACTAAATAATATGACTGAGATCTACGAAAAGAGAAATTTTCAAGCAGGCGATGTAACCCTCATTTAAATAGGTAAGAAATCAAGCTTTTGCATATAGTTAAATTCTTTAGCTTTTACGCTTTTCAACAAGAATAGAAAATTCATCCTGAAAAATATTTTGTTATAAAGGCTGACATTTTGGCCCAGTGTTGTTGTTGTTCCTGACTTTATTTTTTACAGCCATTTTAGATCCATAGCAAAATTAAGCAGAAAGTACAAAGAGGTCCAATGTGTTTTGGTTAGTATTTTTAAAACGAACAGACTATTCGTTACATGAGAGTAGGTAGGTTTTCTTGTTTATCTTTTTATTTAATAACACTCTGAAAGATAAATTTATTTTGTCTGTAAATCAAGTGTGCATACATGTTGCTTTGTTTCCTCTTCATTTCAAATATGTAAGATTTCATCTAGAACTTAATTTTGTAAATGTTTGAGGATAGTTCATACCTTTATTATAGCAGATAAAAACCTAGATAAAATATTTTTATAATAATTTCTAAATTGTATCACAATTGTTTTAATTTCAACAAATTTTCCTTTATCATATTCTTATCTTTTATTTTTTATGTTTCAATGTTTTAATAATTTCAACTTTTATTTTAGATTTTAGGTAACATATGCAGGTTTCTAACATGACTATATTTCATGATGCTGAGATTAGGGGTATGAATGATCCCATCACCCACGTACTCAGCATAATACCCCATAGGCAGCTTTTCAGCCCTTGCCTGCCTCTCTCTCACCTACCTCTAGTAATTCCCAGATCTATTGTTTCCCTCTTATGTCTTTATGAACCCAATGTTTAGCTCCACATAAAAGTGACAATATGTGGCATTTGATTTTCTGTTTCTAAGTTAATTCACTAGAGAGTACAGGTGGCCTCTACCTGTATTCATGTTGGTGAAAAAAAAAAAAAACTTTTAATTTTGATTTTTTTATGGCTGGCAACCCATGGTATATATTTACCACATTTTATTTATCCAACCAACCACTGATGGGCACCTAGGCTGATTTCATGTCTTTGCTATTGTGAATAGTGCTGTTATTAATATATGAGTGCATGTGTCTTTTTGGTAAAAAAAAAAAAAATGTATTTCCCTTTGGGTATATACCCAGCAATGGGATTGCTGAGTCAAATGACAGTTCTGATTTAAGTTCTCTGATAAATCTTCAAACCGCTTTCCACAGTGGCTGAACCTATTTACCTTCCCACAAACAGTGTATAAGCATTCTCTTTCTCTGCAGAATGACCAGCATCTGTTATTTTTTGTCTTTTTAATAATAGCTATTCTGATTGGTGTGAGATGGTATCTCGTTGTAGTTCTGATTTTCATTTCTTTAATAATTAGTATAGAACATTTTTTTACATTCTTGTTGGCTGCTAGAATGTCTTTTTTTGAGAAATGTCTGTTCATGTCTTTTGTTCACTTTTTAACAAGGTTATTTGTTTTTCGCTTGTTGATGTGTTTAAGTTCCTCATAGATTCTGACTTTTGTCCAATGCATAGCTTGCAAATATTCTCTCCCATTCTGTGGGCTACCTGTTTGGTCTGCTGATAGTTTCCTTTGCTGTGCAAAAGCTCTTTAGTTTCACTAGGTACCACTTGTCAATTTTCATTTTAGTTGCAATTGTTTTTGAGGACTTAGTCATAAATTATTTGCCAAGACTGATGTCCAGAAAGGCATTTCTTAGGTTTTCTTCTAAGATGTTTATGGTTTGGGGCCTTAGATTTAAACCTTTAATACACCTCGATTTAATTTTTGTATATAGTAAAAGAAGTCTACTTTCATTCTTCTGCATATGGCTAGCTAATTACCCTGGTACCGTTTGTTGAATAGGGAGTTCTTTTTACATTGCTTGTTTTTGTTGACTTTGTTGAAGATAGGATAGTTTTAGGTGTGTTGCTTAGTTTCTGTGTTCTCTATTCTGTTCTATTGGGTGGAATTTAAGTCTGTATTTGTACCATGCTGTTCGATTACTGTAGCTTTAAGAATATTTTGAAGCTGGGTCTTGTGATGCTTCTTGCTTTGTTCTTTTGGCTTAAAAATGCTTTGGTTAATATGGCTCCTCTTTGGTTCCATAAAAATTAAAACAGTTTTTCCAATTTTTTGAAAAAAATTGTTGATGGTAGTTTGATAGGAATAACATTGAATCTGTAGATTTCTTTGAGCAGTATGGCCATTTTAATGATATTAAGTCTTCCAATCTATAAGCATGGAATGGTTTTTCATTTATTTCTGTCATTTCTGATTTCTTTCAGTAATGTTTTATAGTTCTCCTTGCAGAGATACAATCTGAGAATGAAATCAATAACTTATTTTTTGTTATTATGCTTCAAGTTCTGGGGTTCATGTGCAGATTGTGTGCAATAACTTAATTTTTACAATAACTGCAAAAAAGCACAATACATAGGAATGTACTTAACAACAGAGGTGAAAGATCTCTACAAGGAACACTAAAAAATTCTGCTGAGAGAATTCATAGGTGACACAAATAGAAATGTTCTCATGATCATGGATGGGGAGAATTAATATTGTAAAAAAAGACCATATTGTTCAAAGAAATCTATAGATTCAATGCAACTTCAATAAAAATAGCAGTATCATTTTTCACAGAGCTAGAAAAAAATCCTAAAATTGATATGGGACCAAAAAGGACCCAAACAGCCAAAGTAATTCTAATAAAAAAAAAATCAAATCTGGAGGCATCACATGACCATACTTCAGTTATAACACAAGCCTATAGTTAACAAAACAGCATGATACTGGTTTTACAATAGGCACTTAGACTAATGGAACAGAATAGAGAACTCAAAAATAAAGTCAAATACTTACAACCAACTCATCTTTGACAAAGCGTACAAAAACATAAATTGGGGGAAAGGATACTCTGTTCAAGAAATGGTGCTGGGAAAACTGGCAAACCACATGTAGAACAATGAAACTGGATTTCTTTCTCTCACCTTATACAAAAGTCAACTCAACATGATCAAAGACTTAAATACAAGACCTGAAACCATAAAAATTCTAAAAGACAAAGTTGGAAAAACTCTTCTAGACATTAGCCTAAGGAAAGAATTAATGAGAATAAATGACTAACACCCTAAAAGGAAATACAACAAAAACAAAAAGAAATAAATGGGACCCAATTAAACTAAAGCTTCTCAGCACAGCAAAATAAATATGCAGCAGAGTAAATAGGCAACCCATTGAATGGAAAAAAAATATTTGCAATGTATGCATCCAACAAATAACTAGTATCCAGAATCTACAAGGAACTCAAACAAATCACAGCCTCCCCCTCCCTGCTCTCAAAAATAACCCCATCAAAAAGTAGACAAAGGGTATAAAGAAATATTTCTCAAAAGAAACTATATAAAT
Source organism: Ateles fusciceps (assembly GCA_036589455.1). Lineage (NCBI taxonomy): Eukaryota > Metazoa > Chordata > Mammalia > Primates > Atelidae > Ateles > Ateles fusciceps. The sequence continues at coordinate 8,876,215 of JAZHEH010002982.1, read as the reverse complement.
GGGCAAAAAGCATATGAAAACATGTAAACACCACTAATTATCAGGGAATTGAAACCATGATGAGATACTACATTGCTCCTGCAAAGATAGCCATAATTAAAAAGTCAAAAATCAATAGATATTGGCATGAATGTGGTGAAAAAGGAATGCTTTGGCACTGCTGATGGGAACATAACTTAGTACAACCTTTATGGAAAACAGTATGGAGATTCCTTAAAGAAATAAAAGTAGATCCGTAATTTGACTCAGCAATCTCACTACTGGGAACTTACTCAAAGGAAAAGAAGCCATTCTATGAAAAAGGCACATGCACATGCATGTTTATAGCAACACAACTGCAAAGATATGGAACCAGCCTTTGACTGGTGCCCATCAACAAATAAATGGGTAAAGAAAATGTGGTATATATACACCATGTCATACTATTCAGCCATGAAAAGGAACAGAATAATGTTTTTTCCAGCAACTTTCGATGGAGCTGAAGGCCATTATTCTAAGTGAAGTAACTCAGGAATGGAAAACCAAATATTTTATGTTCTTACTTATAAATGGGAGCTAATCTATGAGGACACAAAGAAATACAGAGTGCTATAATAGACTTTGGGGACTTGGTGAAAGTGAGAGGGAGTGAGGGACAAAAGACTATATATTGGGTATTGTGTAAGCTGCTTAGGGGGCAGATGCACTAAAATCTCAGAATTCACCACTATAGAGTTTATCAATTTAAATGGAAGCCACTTTTTCCCCCCAAAGCTGTTGAAATTTTAAAAAATTATAAAAAATTTAAAAAGTTATTTGATAATTCTTTTGTGATATAATCATTAGATAGTTTCTCAGATCTATTCCATTACTAGCATTCTTCAAAATAAAAAAACATTCCAGTTACAAAGAACTCTGACATCACATAGATAATGCTGTAGCAAGTCTAATTCTGTACTTCTTGTAATGCTATTTTAGATAACCAGAAGGAAAAATTATCACATTTTCTTTTTGGGTATTGCCAAATTGATGGGATTTAATAAATTATGAGATTTGAAAGGTGGACAAATTAATAAGATAACAAACATATGTTTTAAAAACTTATCAAGACTGTTCCCTAGGAATAAATTTGAACACAAATCAAAAAGGATAATCAAGAAGTCTGAAGTGAACTAATTTGTCCTTCTATCATTTTTGAGTCAAATACTAGACATTTGATGGAAGACTTATATAAGTCCTTAAACACCAAATCCAGAAGAAACTTGGAAACACATGTAGCCTGATTCTTCTATTTTTATAGATAATGAAGCTGAGGCCCAGAGGCTTCCTAATGGGCATCAGTGAGTCAAAACAGATCTAGAATTAGATTCTGGGTCTCCTGTTTCTCAATCTTAGAGATTATTTGACATGTTGGCTTCATGATAAGACTCATAGCCAATGGTGCAAATAACAGCTTTGCACTTTAACCAAAGGGCCTTGTTTGGTTGATTCTCTGACAATGTGTGACTGGATAAGCTACATTAATGACTTTTCTCTCTGAAGCCAGATTTAGTCTGTGAAGAAACAAGCTGCATTACTTATCCCTTCTGGGCTGCTCTTCCCATTTTCTTTTTTATCTGTCTGCAAGCCCATTTTTGTTAGGACATTTAATTTTGAGACACTGTCTGTGATTGAGTCTATATGTCTTTCTTCTACTACCTTTCCTTTTTGTCTGCTCCTACACATTCTCTTTATCTTCATTATTATTAGATATTTCATTTGCTGGACTCTTTTTCATTTGTAAACTATCACCTGATTTTATTATTATTTTTTTCCTTCTCAGGCTCATTTTGGGTAATGTGTTTTTCTCATACTCTTTTCTCCCAGGAAAATAAAGAGGAAATAAAAGACAGAGGAAGAAAACATCCTTATTATAAATAGTGAAAAGCAAATTCTCAGTTTGGCTAAACCTGTATCTTTTTTGTCTTCATCTTCTTTATTTCTATAAGTCATTTTAGGATAAGTGAAAAACCCTACATTGTACCTGAATCCTTAGACATTTCCTGGTTGCTAACAGACTCATCAATCCCCCCTTCTGTCTAGTTAAAAATCACCTAGGCTAACATATGCAACCTACCACTGTGCAAAAAAAAAAAAAAAAAAATCACCACCCAAAAAACTCATCAAAATACACTGAAAAATAAAATCAAGAGGAGCTTGTACTAATTAATATATTCCCCTTCTGCTGCAATACCTTATTAAACTTGTGACTATGATGTAAGGCTTATTTAATAATACATCAATGGATGTGTCCATAATAGAGTTATCTTTTAAAGAAATCACTTTGGGAAACTGGCTACATTTCAGGTTATTTTATTGCTCAAGGTATGTTTGGAGGTACTTTCAGAGCCACACAAAGAAAGAAAGCAATTCTGTTATTTTATGATGGCATCTCATTTTCTGACTCTCATTCCTCATCATGATCTAAATGGCCTTGTCATAAGAGTGGCTCCCAAATGACTTCAGATTTATAAAAATCAAATATGTATCCACAGAGGAGAACAAAGGTTTTTGATCAGTGATGATTTATAATAAAATGTTGTAAATGCTTGTGAGCCCTAAAGGCACATGTTAACCTAAATGTTAACCTATGCCCATCCTTCACCCTGGCAAGCATCTGTGGGACTAGGTATTCTGCAAGAAAATGCACACCATGCCCACCACTCGGCTTATGTGGGACTTCTGAGAATGGCAACATATAAATGGGAATCTTCGCTTCTACTCTATTCTATTATCTTTTGAATAGAATAATGCCATCTGGTTTATATCTATGTCTAAAGTTCCTTTTTATTTGAATTCGCAGAGTTACAAATAAATAGGGTTTATACAGAACTTTTAAAGATTGCCTCACATACTATTACCACCTTATCTTCAAACTCATAAGTCATGGCTTCAGGACTGTCTCTTGTCTCCTTTTGCCCTGCTCTCCATCTCCTTATCCCTTCATCTGTACCTTCTCCATCCTTGGTGTCTAGGCATTTTGCTTTAAGTTCATCTCTTGATACTACACACATACTGCTTCATATTTAACTTAGTCAATTCAGTTGTTTAAGCCCCACAACTTAGAGCAATCTTTGAATACTCTTCTGTTACCAGGCCCCATGTGAAATCCATCAGTAGATTCTGCAGTTTTTGCAATTGCAGTGACACGAGCTGTCATAATTCTCCCCTCTCCCTCAGATTATTGCAGCAGCCTCCTGATGAGTTTCTTTTCTTCAATACGTACCCACTGTCCTTAGCACAGAGGTCAGAGTGAACCTTTGGGATGGAAGTCAGATCATGACATGGCTTTTATACAGGCATGCCACGGTCTCTCACACCACTCAATCCTAATAATGGCTATGTGATCTGCCTCCACCACTTTTCTAACCTTTTTTCCCATAACTCTTACTCACTCTAGATTCCCTGCTGTTTCTTTTTTCTTGAACATGTCATACATGATCCTGCCATAGGTCCTTTTCACATGAGATTTTCTCTGGGATGACCATATGCTACATGACTGGTGACAGATGCTGCTCAACTGTCAGCCACAAAATATCATCCACAAAATCTTCACCAAGATGACGACATCCTTAGAAAAGCATCACCCCTCTGCTACGTTCCTTGTTCCTTCTTACTTTGGTTTCTTTCCCCCCAGTAACATTTCCTCTTCTTCTTCTTCTTTTCTTCTTCTTCTTTCTTCTTTCTTCTTCTTCTTCTAGTCTTGGTCTGTTGCCCAGGCTGGAGGGCAGTGGTGCAATCTCTGCTCACTGCAACCTCCGCATCCCGGGTTCCATTGATTCCCCTGCCTCAGCCTCCCTAGTAGTTGGAATTACAGGTGCACACCATCAAGCCTGGCTAATTTTTGTATTTCTAGTAGAAATGTGGTTTCACTATGTTGGCCAGGCTGGTTCCAGACTCCTAACCTCAAGTGATTCACCATTCTAACTGGCATCAGATGGTATCTCATTGCGGTTTTGATTTGCGTTACTCTAATGACCAGCGATGAATGAGCTTTTCTTCATGTATTTGTTGACCGCATAAATACTCTGTGGTTTTTAAAAAACTTATCTCGACCAGGGGCCTTAGGGAGAAGAAATGGTGGTTTACTTTCATTTGGCAAAATCATGAAAATTGGAATAGGTAATTTGACCCCCCAAAATTCTCAACAAAATTAATTTTGTCTTTGAAATGTATTTTATTTGACACAGTTATATCTTCAGAGGAAATGAAATTAATAAAATTATCTATTTCAGAAAAGGCACAACTCAGATATACTTATATTTTAGAAGTCTGAAAGTGTAATGTGGTGATTTTAATATAGCTATTTCATATTTGCTGCTTTTACATTCACCATTAATGTATAGAACAGATTATACCTTAGGAATTGTACCATATATTAGAAATCCTGGACTCTGCAATTGAATTATAATTTCAAGATGAATTATAATTCATCTTGAAAAGTTTCAATGCTAGAAAATGTATTATTACAACCATATATTATCTAGTCTTGCCTGAGTAGACCAGAACTAGTAAATTATATTCAGTATTTTGTCTTTGCCTGTGAATGGAAATGTATCATTTGCCTGAATCTTTTCAATCTAGAATTGAGACACTTAATTACTAGGGTTCATAGAAGACCACATCGTTTTTCTTATTCCAAGTATTATTTACTCATTCTGGTAACCTGCTGTACTTAACTACTAATTCTTGGCTTAATTATAGCACTATTCTTTGGGAAACAACTTTGTGTATCCGTAAGTTATTTCAAACTGATAGTAAAATTCTTCTAAGTATTTTTGTGTAGATAAACCTACAGAATAATTTCTCCAAAGCATTTCTTTCTTCTAGACAGTGTTGATAGTTGGTAATTCACCATCCTTAGTGTCCATATATTTCGGCAAATGTGAATAGTGGAGACATGTGTGTGTTCTCACTGAAAAGAAAAGTACTAAAATAAAATAGAGAACATTTTTAAGTGTATATATTGTGTAAAAAAGAAATTCAAAGAGATAAATGTAATTCTAAATACCCTTAAGCATAATAAGAGAGAGTGTATGGACAGGTGCTGTTTTTTTTTTTTTTTTTTTTTTTTTTTTTTTTTTTTTTTGAGATGGAGTTTCGCTCTTGTTACCCAGGCTGGAGTGCAATGGCCGGATCTCGGCTCACCGCAACCTCCGCCTCCCGGGTTCAAGCAATTCTCCTGCCTCAGCCTCCCAAGTAGCTGGGATTACAGACCTGCGCCACCACGTCCAGCTAATTTTTGTATCTTTAGTAGAGACGGGGTTTCACCTTGTTGACCAGGATGGTCTCGATCTCTTGACCTCGTGATTCACCTGCCTCGGCCTCCCAAAGTGGACAGGTGCTGTTTAATAACATCAGAGATTCCGGAAAGGCTGGAACCTCTCCTTCTGTAGTGCTGAATCATATTTATACTGCCAGGACACCAATTGACAGAAGAGGAACCCAGGGCTTTCACCAGGAGTAGGTTGTTGAGTAAGAATGTTGACGTAATATTTATACTTTTATCTTTTGTGACATGGAAAGCTCCTAACCTAAGTGACAACCTGGACTTACCTGTTTTCTATGGTAACTGATATGGAAGGGCCAGTTAAAATAATTCCCTTATCTCTAGAGAAGTGTGGAGCTTCAGGAAATCACCTTCCCATTTCTGAACATATTTATTTAGAATAATAAAGTTAAAATGAACTTTGAATGCAGACATAAAAAAGAAATATTGCTAAGAAATGACGGCCGGGTGTGGTGGCTCATGTCTGCAATCCCAGCACTTTGGGAGACCAAGGCGGACAGATCAACTGAGGCCAGGAGTTTGAGACCAGCCTGGCCAACATGGCGAAACCACGTCTCCACTAAAAGTGAAAAAAAAAATTAGCTCAGCATGGTGGTAGGAGCCTGTAATCCCAACTACTCAGGAGGCTGAGGCAGGAGACCACTTGAATCCGGGAGGCGGAGGTTGCAGTGAGTCAAGATCGCTCCACTGTACTCCAGCCTGGGTGACAAGAGTGAAACTCCTCTCAGACAAAAAAAAAAAAAAAAAAAAGACAACAGTACAAATCTGGGTCCTGGAGCAGCAGATATGCAGGATACACAAGTCTAGAGATCTAATAGTCAATATGAGGACCACTGGCAGTAAAACCGTACTGCATCAGGATCGTGCTAAGTGAGTGGATTTTAGCTGCTCCTGCCACAAAACAAAAACAAAAGCAAAAAGATTTATATATCATCTCATAACATCACGTTGAATTCCTTAAATATACATAGTGGAATTTATTTAAATACATATATATGTATAATCTTACATAATATAATTATATTAGGTCTTTAGTAGCCTCTTATGTAGTTACAGTTTAAAACAAGAATCACAACACTTTTGCATTTAGACCCATTACCACAACCCTCTGTTACTTCCCAACTTACCATCACTAATTCAGGGACAAATGAAATAAGCTACAAAAGAGACATCCTTAACAATATGGCTGATGCAAAAAAAAAAAAAAAAGAGAGAGAGAAAAAGAAACTGGCGGACTTCCATTTTGGATACTGTGGTTTATAAAAATTCAAAGTTTCAGGATCAAGTCTGGCTCATTTATTTATGTTTCCTGTTTATTTGTTTTTTATTAACCATTCATTAGTCTTCTAGTTTCCTTTCCAGTCTTTTGAAAGCTTAGGCTTCTACCCTAATTTTATACTCAGTAATTTGAAAGTATCATAATAACTTCCCAATAATATTTGAAATACATACTTAGAACTCAGGAAACTGAATTCATGATTTCAAATACTCACCATACTATATTTACTAGAAAAAGAATAGATGAATCAGCAAACATGTATTTCTTTCTCTCTAAGGATAGAATGTCTTCTTTTCTCTCTTTTCTTAATTCTTTTTCTTCTTCCCTTTCCTTCTTGTCAGTAATGTAGTTTTTATCTTACTAAAGAAAAGATTTTAAAATTCTCTTACAGGAGAATATAAAGAAGAAATCTCATTTCTTTGTTGTATCTTTTGGAATTTTTTTTTTAATTACTGTATCTTTTGGGAATTGTAAAGCTGGTTTTGGAAGGTTGATAGTGCATGTGCATTCTCAGGATTTTGAAGCTTTCACATGTAAATTGAATTGGCTACCCACTGGCACTGAAAATAGAGAACTGATGGGACCCATGCTTGTCAGTCAGGTGGAGGAAATCATAGACACAAGTTAAATAAGATGTGCGGTCCACATGTATAAAATGTGGGCAAGTGATAAACAGACAAGGGGATGAAGTGATTATGGAGGGAGAGACAAATGATGTGCAGAGAGACAAATCTTCCCACTCCACTTTCCAAAGCAGCACTACCTTTGATCAGCCTGCCCCTTTGTTTATTCCTTTGCTGGGCTGTTGTTCAGCCTGAGTTTATCAGAGTTTTATCAAGAAGCCACTTAGAAGTGTGTCCACTTCCAAGTGGTTTTTCTTACCTGAGTCCAGAGAAAAGTAAGGTTGGAGCCATGTCGTGCCATCAGGAATCTCAGAAAATAACTTCTTGCTTTGCCCTATGTCATCTTCCATCATCTGGCTAGTGCTCGCCTTCAGAACACCACCTCTTGATATGTCCAAAATCCAAAATAAGTCAGTCATGTCTCTGTTTGGTCCTTCCATGGCTCTTGCTTGCTTGCCCTGAGAATATATGTCAAGCTCCTGGCAGGGAGTACAAGGATATTTTCAGCTGGCCATTTTTTTTGCCCTCACCTACTGTTGTTGTCTGGCAAGCACCACGTCTTCCAGCTATAACCACCGGCCCTGTCTGGAGGTGCTGTTCTCTCTGATAGACTGCTTTCCTCCAAGCTTGGGATTAATTCCTCATGCTTCCCCCATCCCCAATGTCTGCTGCTAAGCAGGGACTCATTCTTCATGACTCAACTCAGCCATCATCTCTTTGCTGAAGCTTTTCTGACTCACCCATCCTTTTCATATATAAAACAGGTATTCTTCCTCTTCCCTCTGTACTTTTGGTTTATTCATGACCTGCTCTTTCTCTGTATGGAATGGAGTCTCATGAGACTCAGAGCAGGAACCGTTCCCATCTTGTTTGTCATTATATCTTTGGTGCCTGGCACAGGGATGGGCATATAATAAGCTATCAATAATTTTTATTGAATGAATAAATGAGCAAACACAAAGTTCTAATATGAGATGTTATTTGAATTAGTGTAAAACATTGCTTTTAAGCAGGACATAGGCATGACCAAGGACTTAATGAATAAAACACCAAAAGCAATGGCAACAAAAGCCAAAATAGACAAATGGAATCTAATTAAACTAAAGAGCTTCTGCACTACAAAGAAACTATCATTAGAGTAAACCAGCAACCAACAGAATGGGAAAAAAATTTTTGCAATCTACCCATCTAACAAAGGGCTAATATCCAGAATCTACAAAGAACTAAAATAAATTTATAAGAAAAAGACAAACAACCCTATTAAAAAGTGGGCAAAGGAAATGAACAGACACTTCTCAAAAGAAGACATTTATGCAGCCCATGAACATATGAAAAAAAGCTTATCATCACTGGTCATTAGAGAAATCCAAATCAAAACCACATTGAGATACCATCTCACACCAGTTAGAATGACAATCATTAAAAAATCAGGAGATAACAGATGCTGGAGAGGAAATGGAGAAATAGGAACACTTTTATACTGTTGGTGAGAGTGTAAGTTAGTTCAACCATTGTGGAAGACAGTGTGGTGATTCCTCAAGGATCTAGATCCAGAAATACCATTTGACCCAGCAATCTCATTACTGGGTATATACCCAAAGGATTATAAATCATTCTGTTATAAAGACACATGCACACATATGTTTATTGTGGCACCGTTCACAATAGCAAAGATTGGAACCAACCCAAATGCCCATCAAAGATAGACTGGATAAAGAAAATGTGGCACATATACACCACAGAATACTATGCAGCCATGAAAAAGGATGAGTTCATGTCGTTTGAAGGGACATGCATAGAGTTGGAAACCATCATTCTCAGCAAACTGACACAAGAACAGAAAACCAAACACATGTTCTCACTCCTAAGTGGGTGTTGAACAACGAGAACACATGGACATAGGGAGGGGAACATCACACACTAGGGCCTGTCAGGAGATGAGGGGACAGGGGGAGAGATAGCATTAGGAGAAATACCTAATGTAGGTGACGGGTTGATGGGTGCAGCAAACCACCATGGCACATGTATACCTATGTGACAAACCTGCACATTCTGCACATGAACCCCACAACATAAAGTATAAAAAAAAGAAAAGAAAAAGACAACAATATGCGGTATTTTGTCTAAAACATTATGAATTCCAGATTCACTGCAATTTAACCAGGTTTGAGGAACAGCGGCCTAGGCAGGAGAATGGGAGGTTCAAGTCTGTGTGACCTTAACACTGTAGTGAGGTGAGGAGTGAGTGCATGTGAGGATGAACTAAGCCTGGACCCATCCTCCTGTCTACTTTACTGTGATCTCCTTCATGGCAGTGGCTACATCCAGCCTGACTTTTTGGGAGTGTCAGTGCCTGGTACCTGTACATAGTAGGCATTCATAAAATATGTATGGAACAAAGAAAACGAGGAGCATATATATTCCAATATTAGACAGGAAAACCAATCATAGTCTTTAATGAGCTTATGGTTTAATAGTATTGCAATCTGATTTTAGGGTCTGCCTGTCTCAACACACTTGTTGAGAAGATAACATTTTCAATATTGCAAGACACACTATATTTGCATCTTAGTATGGAGTTAACCCTCACAGCTGTTAGTATTCATCCTCAGCCATTTATTTTTTTAAATAATTCTCTCACCCTCTGACCTGAGCTTCTCCCTGCCCCTCACCCACACTTCCCTCTGATGCCCATGCTCATCTCTTCTTATTTCCTGCCTGTGAAACCTTTAACATAGGCAAGTTTTCTGCTGCCAAAAGAAATTTATTTTAAAAATTATGAATGGGCCAAAACCAAGAATCTTTATACCAGCTGCTGAATTCCATAGTCTTTGTTATCCTGCTTAAAAGCAATGTTTTACACTAATTCAAATAACATCTCATATTAACACCTTGAGTTTGCTTATTTATTCATTTCACAAAAATTATTCAGCAAGGTATCTGAGTTACTGGTGGTGAATCTGTATGGGTCTGCAGCAAACTCAGTTCTTGTCTCCTCAGAAGAAAGAATTCAACTGAGAAACATAAGGCAGGAAAAGAGGCTGAGGCAAGTTTCAGAACAGGAGTGGAAGTTTATTTTAAAAGGCTTTAGAGGCCAGGCACGGTGGCTCATGCCTGTAATCCCAGCACTTTGGGAGGCTGAGGCAGGTGGATCAGGAGGTCAAGAGATTGAGACCATCCTGGCCAACATGGTGAAACCCCATCTCTACTAAAAAAATACAAAAATTCACTGGGTGTGGTGGTGCCTGCCTGTAGTCCCAGCTACTCTGGAGGCTGAGGCAGGAGAATTGCTTGAAACTGGGAGGTGGAGGTTGCAGTGAGTTGAGATCAAGCCACTGCACTCCAGCCTGGCACCTGGCAACAGACCAATACTCTGTCTCAAAAAAAAAAAAAAAAAAAAAAAAAAGGCTTTAGAATAGGAAAGAAGGGAAAGTGTGCCTGGAAGTGATGGAAGAGGGCACATGAAGGTCCAGTGTGCTGTTTAACCTTTATCCTAGGACTTTATAGGCTGGCCCCTTTCCCATGATTCTTCCCTTAGGGTGGCCTGCCCACATGCACAATGGTCTCCTTACCCTTGGGAAGTGAGCATGTGCAGTGTGTTTAGAAAATTTGTACACAAGCCCATCTGAGGCTTTCTTCCTTATTTCAGGGGTGTGGCCCTTGAAGTTCATACTCTGCCATTTTGTCTCTCAATGCACATGCCTGGGAAGTTGCTTTTCCCCTGACATCTCCATTCAATTAACACTGTAGTGCAACAGGTGTGGACCATCAGGATATGGCCTTTCCCTGGCACTGGCTACCAATATATAACTTTAAGACACTCAGTGTGATAATTGCCAAATCATCAACTGACATTCCTAGTGGGTGGGGGGAGAGCCCTGTCCTGCCCCCTTCATTCCTGTTAGCTACGTGTAACAGTTGGTTTCTAAAATGTTCATGATTTATGACTGACTGCAGTGGCTCACGTCTGTAATCTCAGCACTTTGGGCAGCTCAGTTGAGGCCAAGAGTTTGAGACCAGCCTGGTCAACAAGGTGAAACCCCGTCTCTTATAAAATGACAAAAATTAGCCAGGTATGGTAACACATGCCTGTAGTCCCAGCTACTCAGGAGACTGAAACACAAGAACCACTTGAACCCCAGGAGGCAGAAGTTGCAGTGAGCTGAGATCATGCAGCCTGGAGACAGAGCAAGACTGTTTCAAGATAGATAGATAGATAGATAGACAGACAAATTAATGTTCGTGATTTGTGCTGACATGTCCAGACTTTGACTCATTGCCTTGTCATAATTTCTACATCTCCATCCTCCTGATTCCAGATTAGTGGGCTAGTTTCAACCATTTCTTGTATGATTCAAACAACCTCCAGATCTATCAAGTGACCACTTCCCCCTCCTCTTCCAGATTCCAGTGCAGAGGTTTCCTTGATATATATTTGTGATCCACAGATCCTCCTTATGACCTTGGAACTGATAGAAGAAAAGAATGGAATTAGGATTGCCACACCCTCAGGCACCACCAAACCGGTTAACTAGAGCGAATTTCTTTTGAATTCAGAATTATCAATCTCTCACTACATTTATGGCCAGAAAACCAGCAGGCTTGGTTTTAGAACCAATACTAACACCTTGACTTATTTTTTTCTTCTCAGATAAAGTTTTCCTAAGATGACTCATACTTCTTAGAGAGGCTATGGGATAAATCTTTGGTAGCAGGATGGGTCCCAGGGCTCTGATCTACTGATCTGTCTCCTTTGTGCCTCTGACTACCATCTTTAAAATATTTTAGATCTTACTGTTTTGTAAACATCTCCTGAGTGTCTCTCCCATGAGTCAGGAGCTGTGAATATAGAGGTAAATAAGAGTGTGTGCCTGTGAATCTCATACAGAGAGATAGGCAAACATGGAATTTTAACATAATATGATGAGGATACAGTGGCACAATGAGTAGAGGCTGGTCACATGGAAACACAAAGAACAGATGTTTTTCCTACTCCAGACATTCTCAAATACTGGTGTGGGTCATAGTCACTCAAAGGGATGAAAAGAGCAGATTGCTGGACCTGCCCGCAGAGTGCCTGACTCTGTAGGTCTGGGGTTGGGCCCAAGAGTTTGCATTCTGAACAAACCTCCAGAACACACAGCCGTGGCAGGTACAGAGACTCCACTATGAATTAAGGGTATGAAGGAAGGCTTTCTGGGTAGGTGATTCCCAGGCAAGTTTGAAATAATGAATGAGTTAGCCAGACAAAACACCAAACCGAATTCCAAGAAAGAAAATAGCAGGCACAAAGGCACAGCGGAATGAGTGGGACATAACAGTGTTTCTAGAGAATACAAAGAGCTGAGAATGAGACAGGCGCCTGTGGACATAAAAGGAATTAAGTAAGTCAATAATGTGTGGGACTGGTACAGCTCTGGCATCCAGTGCTGTAGCGGTTACTGCAACATTTCAAATATATACAGTCTGAAAAGAATTGCACAAACCCCGGTAATTCTGCCCTCCTGGGCCACGTTGAGAGACTGGCCTTATTTAATGTATCTGAAAGGTGAGGGTTTATAGGAATATTTTAAGCAGAGTGGGAAAATTTGAATGCACAAAATTACAGGTTACTTGAAAATAATGTAGAAAATCAACAATATTCTATACAGTATCTGTCAAAAGCAGAGGTTTTAAAAACAGAGATTTTAAAAATTCTTGTTTGGAAGAATTCAAGATGTATGCTTTATTGAACGTGAATGTGAGCCTAACGCATACTTTTTTAACTATTGTTTGATTGTCCACTTACACATCAACCAAATAGAAGTTTAAGTAAAATAAAATCTAGTCCAGAAAATTTAAATTTTTCTTTTTAGTTTAAAAACCCAAAATTCTTGGTGATATGAATAGAGTAATAGCTTTTGTTCCATACACTTTGGGCTTTTATTTGCATTACTTTTTTTAAGTGTCTCAAAAGTCAGTAAAACTTTATTCGCTTCCATTCTTTCACCATCAACAGAAAACTGGAGAAAGGAAAAAGGTTTTGTGTTTACACAGATAAAAGGCCTCTTTACCCAGAGATCAAAAACTCAAAAGGCAAGAGTGAAGATAAAAGCACCCTCCTCCACATCCCCTGAACTGACCCTTGTCATTTTAGACAAAGCCTTCAGTCCATGGGCCAGGGACCCTGTATATGGCCAATTCAAGAAGAGGGGCAAGAAATCAGATCCATCCATTCCTGTGATATAAAGTTGAACAGAAGCTACACCAAGGGTCAAGTGTCTGTATTTTACAGGACACAGTAACCAGGTGGCTACTTATCAAAAAAAAAAAAAAACAAAAAAAAACAAGATTCATTTCAGGCACAATTATTTATTTTTATTTTTTTCCATTTTTTTTTTTTAATCAGTAAAAGAAACTGGGTCCTAGAAGCTGCAGTGATCTAAGCAGCAGCAAGTTTGTGCATTCATTTTGCTTTTGTTTTTTGTTAAATATGGTTAAATTATCACACTGCTGGCACTCCTCATTTGCATGAAATTCTGCACCATACTTACTAATTGTAGTAAAGTTATCCCCCACCCCAGGAAAAAAAAAACTACTCTGGAAGATAATTTTCACTGAAATATAACCAAACTTCTTTAGGTGCATCGTGACAAGATTCTAAATCATATGAAAAATAACATTTTAAAATTTGGCCATTGACTTTAAGAAATGATTTGCCTGTACAAATTTTTGTAATTTTTAAAAGATAATATATTCTACCCTCATGTGGTTCTCAGAAGCATGATCAACAGGAAGAAAAAAGAAAAGAATGCAATTCAGTGCTAAGGCTGCATTAATATTTTAAGTATTAAAATATATCATATGAAAATCATAAAAAGGAAATAGGTATAATTTTTAAAATATTAATATTATGAACCCTATGAACCCATTATCCAGCTTTCAGATGTTATTCATGTCTTTGGAAATCCTGCTCACTTTCCTGCAGTCCCATCCTCCTTCATCACTACCAGAGGTAACCACTGACCTTACTGTGGTTTAATTCATGTCCTTCACATCCATTATCATTTTACCACATGTATATTAATAAACGATTTATTTTCTAGTTCTGGAGTTTTCAAATGTAAACAAAGGGAACATGCTTTGTGTGTTCAGTTCCTTGCTCTTTTTGCAGGCCATTCATTTTCATAGCTGTCGGATATTTTATTACATGAATAATCCCAATTTATTTGTCCAGCTACCATTCATGAATATTAGCTTGTTTCCAGTTTTTTGTGTGTGTCTGCATGTGTTTATTACATGCTTTTATGATCTCTGAGTGTGCCTTACTAAGTTATAGGTTATGTGTATGTTTAGTTTGATTAAGTTATTATTAAATTGTTTTTAAAATCATTTTTTTATACAAATTTTCATTTTCTCCAGAAGTGACTGACAGGTCGCTTTCGTCACATTCTTTGGCAGTCCTTTAAATTTTTTGCCAAATTAGATAAATGTAAAATTATTGCTTTTTAAATTAATATCTTCCTGATGAATAATAAGTAGATCATTTACATTTATATTCTTATTCATATTTTCTCATCTTTTTTTCTTCTCTGAAAATAGCTTGCATCTTCTGTCCATTTTTAATTAGGTTGACTCTCTACTGATAGGATATTTTGAAAGCCTTGACACACATCCTTTTTCAGTCATATGTTTTGAAAGTATCTTTTCTCAGCTGTGGCTTCTTTATACACTCACTTTTTGATGTCTTTTAATAAACAGAATTGTTTATATTTTATAGAGTTGACGGTATCAAACTCTTCCTCCTTCATGATTTGTGCTTTTTAAGTTCAAATTCCAAATTGTTTTAGATTTCCTCCTAAAAGTTTTTAGCTTTCATGTTTTTTCTGTCAGTGTAAAGTCTTTCTTACATTTAGAATACGCACGTGTGTGTGTGTGTGTGTGTGTGTGTGTGTGTGTGTGTGAGATATAAAGGACCCTGTTTAAACATATTTTAACATGGATAATCAGTTATTTCTACACTATAGCTAATGACCTCCCATTTTGAGTCTGTTTATATATATATAATGACCTCCCATTTTTTGGAGTCTAATCTGTTTCATTGAGTTATCAGTCTCTTTCCAGGTGACTTCCACACTGTAAATTAATAAAGTGAAGGGATAGTGTTTTTAGCAATTCTCATGCCTGGTTGCTCTTTTAGGAAGTGTTTGGGCCCTTTTATTTTTCACATATATTTAGATTTTAGATGTTAGAATATAGCTTTCAAATTCCATTAGCACTCAAATGTTCATCAGCAGATATATAGATAGGGATAATTATTGCTGAGTTCTCTATTCTGTTCCATTGCTCTATGTATCTGTTTTTGTACCAGTACCATGCTGTTTTGGTTACTGTGGCCTTGTAGTACAGTTTGAAGTTGGGTAATTTGATACCTCTAGCCATTTTTGCTTAGAATTGGCTATATGGACTCTTTTTTGATTCCACATGAATTTTAAAATAGTTTTAATTGTAATTCTATGAAGAATGTCAATGATAGTTTAATGAGAATAGGACTGAATCTATAAATTACTTTGGGTAGTATGGCCATTTTCATGATATTAATTTTTCCTATCCATGAACGTAAAATGTTTTTCCATTTGTTTGTGGCCCCTCTCATTTCCTTGAGCAGTGGTTTGTAGTTCTCCTTGAAGAGGTCCTTCCACTTCCGTTGTCAGTTGTGTTCCTAGGTATTTTCTTTTTGTAGTAATTGTGAATGGGAGTTAATTCATGATTTGACTCTCTGCATGTCTATTGTTGACATATAGGAATGTTTGTGATTTTTGCACATTGATTTTTGTATCCTGATACTGCTGAACTTGATTATCAGCTTCAGAAGTTTTTTGGCTGAGACAAGGGAGTTTTCTAGATATAGGATCATGTCATCTGCAAAAAAAGACAATTTGACTTCGTCTCTTACTATCTGAATATGCTTTATTTCTTTCCCCTTCCCTGATTGCCCTGGCCAGAACTTCCAGTGCTATATTGAATAAGAATAGTGAGAGAGGACATCCTTGTCTTGTGCCAGTTTTCAAGGGGAACGCTTCCAGCTTTTGCCCATTCAGTATTATATTGGCTGTGGGGTTTGTCATGAATGGCTATTATTATTTTGAAGTATGTTCCTTCAATACGTAGTTTATTGAGAGTTTTTAACATGAAGGCGTGCTGAATTTTATTGAAGGCCTTTTCTGCATCTATTGAGATAATCACGTGGTTTTTGTCTTTACTTCTGTTTATGTGACAAATTACATTTATTGATTTGCATATGTTGAACCAACTTGCATCCCGAGGATGAAGACAACTTGATGATGGTGAAAAGCTTTTTGATGTGCTGCTGGATTTGGTTTGCCAGTATGTCACTGAGAATTTTTGCATCAATGCTTATCAGGGATATTGGCCTGAAATTTTCTGTTTTGTTATCTCTCTGCCAGGTTTCGGTATAAGGATGATGGCAGCCTCATATAATGAGTTAGGGGAGAGTCTTTTAAGTTCATTGAACTAGTTTCAGAAGAAAGGGTATCAGTTATTCTTTGTACCTCTGGTAGAATTCAGCAGTAAATCTGTCTGGTCCTGAGATTTTTCTTTTTTTTTGTTTTTTGTTTTTTGGTTTTTTTTTTTGTTGTTGTTAGTAGGCTATTTAACACTGCCTTGATTTCAGAACTTGTTATTGGTCTATTCTGGGATTCAATTTCTTTCTGGTTCTCTCTTGGGAAGGTGTATGTGTTCATGAATTTATCCATTTCATCTAGATTTCCTAGTTTATTTGCATAGAGGTGTTTATAGCATTCTCCGATGGTTGTTTGTATTTCTGTGGGGTCAGTGGTGATATCCCCTTTATCATTTCTGATTGTGTCTATTTGATTCTTCTTTCTTTTCTTCTTTATTAGTGTAGCTAGTGGTCTATTTTATTAATTTTTTTAAAAAACCAGTTTCTGCATTCTTTGATTTTCTTTGAAAGATTTTTCATGTCTCTGTCTTCTTCAGTACCACTATGATCTTCGTTATTTATTGTCTTCTAGCTTTGAGGTTTGTTTGGTTTTGATTCTCAAGAGTTCATGAGTTGATTCCATCTCTTAGCTATTGTGAATAATGTTACAATGAACATGGGAGTGCTAATACCACTTTTAGATGCTGATAGCAATTCTTTTGGATAAAGACCCAGAAGTGGTTGCAGATCATATGGTAGTTCTATTTTTAGTGTTTTGAGAAACCTCCATTTTGTTTCGCTAGTGACTGCACCATTTTGCAGTCCCACCAATAATGTGCAAAGGGTCCAATTTCTCCACATGCTTGTCAATAAATATTGTCTTTTGTGGTTTTGACAACAGTGATCCTGTCAGCTGTGACTTAATATCTCATTGTGGTTTTGATTTGCATTTCTCTGATAATTAGTTTTGTTCAGCATCTTTTTGTGTACTTCTTGGCCATTTGTATGTCTTCTTTGGCATTCTGGTTACTTGTTAATGAAGT
The DNA here is from genome assembly GCA_036589455.1 of Ateles fusciceps. NCBI lineage: Eukaryota > Metazoa > Chordata > Mammalia > Primates > Atelidae > Ateles > Ateles fusciceps. Next base: position 8,858,520 of record JAZHEH010002982.1, on the reverse strand, counting down.
TGATAGGATTTACTATGTGGAGATTCATATAGTCTGTGACTAGAACTAATACTGTGTCTTCCTTTCTAATCCCTATATGTTTTGACTTATTTTCTTCTTTTTATTGTGCAGGCTATGATTTTTAATATACACATGTAGTAGTATGTTCATTGTGAACTGTTGGTAAAAATCCTTTATCAAATGTATTAGTCAGGATAACTTTCGCTCCTAAAACAAACCACTTCAAAATTGAATTCTCCAAAATATGTTCCTTGCTCTTTTCACAGACAGTACTTGTTGCCAACTATGGAAATGAATATTTTGCTACACACAGTCATTCAGTAATTTCTGTCTTGTGGCTCTTAAGCCTCAGAGTCCTGTCAATTTAGTAGGCAGATGGCGAGGAGATTGCATAAATCCTGATGGAGATTTTCATGGTCTGAGTCTGGAAACAATGCACATCTCTTACTCTTGCACTGGAATGGCCAGAATTCTGCCACGTGGTCACATCTAGCTGCAAAAGACGCTCCAGAGGTCATCTAATTCTATGCTGGGATAAGAAAAGAATAATAATACCAAAAAGTCCTAACTTTCTGTCATGGCACTTTAAGGAAATTATCTTCTATTCTTAGTTTGCCTTTTGCATCTATTTAGATAATCATGTAGTTTTTCTTTTTGGAAATGTTAATTTGAAAAATTAATACATTGCATTATAGTGAAATTAATTTTATATTTATGAAATAAACCTACTTAGACATGTTGTAGTTAAATTCTTAAAAAAGAGTGTCTCTGCATTTTATATACTACTTTTTTTTGAATTTTTGTGTCTATATTCAGAAGTGAGCTTGGACAATAATATGCCTTTCTCATTTTGTCTTTGATTTTGTTACCAAGGATAAATTAGATGTGCAGCATTATCTGAAAATTGCTATATCTCTTACTACTTTTACAATAAAGCTTATCCAATTTTGAATGATCTATTTCTTGATTATGAGAGAGAATTCATAAGATTCTTGAATGTGTGGCAGAACTCATAAAGAAAACTATCTTGGCCTAATTTTTCCCTGTGTCACAATTGGTAATTCATGTGTTTCAGAAATAGTTTATTTCATCAAAGTCTTTGCATTTGTTGAAAAAATATTGCTTACAGTATGTCCTCATTTATCATTTTAATCTCTGCTTCATCTGCATTTACAGCTTTCTCCTATTTCTAACATTCTTTTGAGGATGCTTCTTTGTCTTTCTTATTTATGTTTGTCTTTATCATTCCTGCTAGCAGTTTATCCATTTTATTTGATTTTTAAAAGAATCAAATTTTGGACTTACTTGATAGTCTCCATTGTATTTTTCAATCATTAATTTTGGTTCTTATGTATTTTCCTCCTCTTGCTATCTTTGGCTTTATTCTTCAGCTTATCCTCACTTTTTAATTTGGATTTCTTTTAGCTCATTATTTTCATAATTTCTTCTTTTCTAACAGGCAAATCTTTGTAAAACATGAAATTATAAATGTTTTTTAAAGAATTATTTTTCAAATATTCTATTATTTTCCTTTTCACATTTAATTATTCAATACAGCAGCAATGTATTTTTGAATATAATGTGAGGTGAGATTAAAAATTCTTTCTTTTTCTATGTAGATATTCAGTTAACTAACATTATTTTTTTTCTTTTAAAGTCAAGGTATTGCTGTCACCCAGACTGGAATGCGGGGGGAGGGTGATCCTACCTTACTGCAGCCTTAACTCCTGGGCTCAAGCAATTCTCTTGCCTCAGTCACATGAGTAACTACGGCTACAGGCATACCACAATATCCAACTAAGTTTTTTTTTTTAACTTTTGTACAGATAGGATCTCTCTACGTTGCTCAGGCTGGTCTTGAACTCTCTGATTGAAGTAATTCTCTTCTCAAGTTGCTGGAATTACAGGCATGAGCTACTATGCCCAACTCCATTAATTTTTTTCTGAGCTTATCTTTACTCTTTTGTAGTGTCATTGCTTCATACATCAAATATCCACATATGTGAGGTTCTCCCTCTGAACTCCATTCCATGCTTATATTTCTTTGTTCCAAACCATGGCATTTAAATTATTATATCTATAATAAAGCTTTCTATTCAGTAAACTCTTCAAATCTATTCTTCTTCAAAATTATTTGGAATCTATTTGTTCCATTGTGGTTTCATAGAAAATGTTAAAAGCAGCCTTTCAACCTTTTACAAAAACATTCAACACAATTGTTAAAACTATAGATATAATTACGTACAGTAAAATGCAGAGCTCTTAAGTGTACATTTCAACGAGTTTTGACAAATTTATTCACCCTGGTTATTATCATAAACAACATTCCAAATCTTTTCACCTTAGAGACTTTCTTCATGGCCCTTTATGGTTGTTTTTCTGGAAACTGCTGCTTATTCAACTATAGGTTAATTTTTGAATGTCTCTGGAAATTTCAGGTTTCCACATTTTAAGACAGAAAGGAGACATATTGCTTCTGTTCCTTGGTATATTAAAGGTTTGATTTTCAACAGCTGTTATACTCTCCATTCTCTTGCAGTCTTCAGAGGATTTATGACTTACTGGTAGAATGGCTGGGAAAGCACTTTATGCTTGGACCATACCTTTCTTCACCAAAGCTCAAAGCATTGCCTTTCTATAGTACTTTCCTTCTTCAAAGACTCTACAACCCGTCATTCTTCCCTTTCCCACCCCTGGGGCTGGCAATGATACCTCTTCTTGAAGGAGAGTCTTTTTCTGAAACTCTGGTTGGTCCTGAATTGCTCATGTCTAAAATCCCTGCTGTCTGTACCCTCATTGTTCCACTCTTTGTAATTGAAAGAGGCTCTCAGTAAGATTCTTGGACATCTTTTGGCTTTTATTTTACTTTTTATCTTTGCTGATAGCTAATTTTTTTTCCTGCAAGACCCCCACAAGTGATGAGATGAACATGTCTTGACTTCCAGAGTAATTATTTTGATTTTCAGTGTAGTAAATATAGAGATTAATATGCATATCAGGTTCATTTATATTTCTCTAGTTAAGGTCCTATAAAAGCATTTTCCATTGAGCAATAGGACATATACATATTTAAAATCTTCTTATTTGTATATGTAGATGACAGATATTATATATGTATATAATATACATGTATAACTGTTCCTTGGTATATCAGGGATTTAATTTTCAACAGCTGTTATACTCTCCATTCTCTTGCTACTGTTTATATATATATGTCTATTAGAGTTATATGTATATATTATACACATAGTGGGGGAGAAAATAAGCCAGTAAATTAGTAACAACACTGTGTGTGATATATATATATATAACTGAATGTATGTGTGTGTGTGTGTGTGTGTATATATATAGGTGTATATATAATAGATATAAAAGCAGGTATATATATATAATAGATATAAAACCAGGTGTATATATAATAGATATAAAAACAGTATATAGTTTTTTATATACTGTTATCTATCTATGAGTGTATATATATACCATATGTGTAATATATATATACACCATATGTGTAATATATGTGTGTGTGTATATATATATATATATATATATACACACACACCCCAACACCCACACACAGTTTTTCTTTCAGCTCACATATTAAAGAGTAGGAGGCTATGATATTTTAAGGGAGTGCTTATAGATGTATAGAGTGAATAAGGATAAATGACATAAACTCTAATGTTCACTTCCAGAGTGCCTGTTTGCCTGACATGAGTGTAAATTTTAACACCTGAACTGGACTGAAAAGACTGTCCCAAGATGCACGTGCTCTTTCTCACAGCAGATAACTCAAACAGAACATATAAAACATCTTCTGGTGCAGAAAGGATATTTGTGATGCTGAAAGTAGAAACCAACTATTATTAATGTTATTAGAGGAAGTAAAAAAGATGTGGCTTTAAAGTCTGGAACGTGCTACAGAGTATGGCGGTGGAACCCTGCTAAGATTTTAATCAACTAGGAGAAATGGGCATATATCTTCTTTAGTACATATCAGGGATAGTACGAGATTATTATTAATTTTAAGTCAGAGGATCACAAAGGTAGAGAAGAAGATATTCTAATATACTGTGTATAGAACAGAACTAAGGAATTTACTTAACAAAATTTGAAAGTAAATCTGATACAGGTAGTCACGAGCCATACATTGATAAACAGATTGGTCACATCTCTGTGTGTCAGCAGGGGAGTGGTGGGAGGGCTGTGTGGGAGGACCGTGTTCAGATGTTAAAGGGACTGAAGATAGGTATCTTTCTTTTATGGATTATAAGCAACACACACAAAACATACAGAGCTAGAGTGAGAGTGAGAGCATGACAGAGAGAGAGTAAGAGAGAGAGAAAGACAGTTTGCCTTCTATTCCTACAATCTATCATTTTCCAGGATAATCTTCCTAAAGTCCACACTTAGATACCTATGGCGGCTGCTGATTGTGGATGATGAGAGAAGTAGCAATTCCTCATCATCTAAGCTGTTCTGTATTCTCCTATCCAGTTTTGCTAAAATACTCTTTCAATATTGGGGGGGAAAAAAAGATTCATAATGTATATTGAATCCTATGAAAAAATGTCACCAATGAGTTTAAACTGTGTCAACCTCAAATTTCTTTTATTTCCATGTCAAATACACTTATATTTCAAACAGGGAACTTAAAAGGAGCAATATACTGCCTGTAACACTGCACCAATTTTTAGCAGCTTGAAAATATTCTTCCTCTCCTCTTAGCCTGGATCCACTACTCACAGACTAAATTGCCTATCTTAAAGCTGCCTTTTGCTTTAGAATAAAGCAACTTGTAGAAGAAAGCATTAAGAAAGCATTAACTTTCTTTTTACTCTTGCTTAATCTGCTATTCTGGAATGTTGCTTTCCCTTAATCTATCAGAATAATTATCACGTCTCTTAATGCAGGTAGTTAAAGACACAGTAGAACCCAAATAGTCACTCATCTACTCATCCTATTACTCCCCCTCAGAGAAAAAGAGAAATAACTTATTGGAGTAAATGTAGAAATGAAAAATGTGCATAAAATTTGATTGATTGTATTCATATAAGATAAATTAATTTACTCTCTTATTTTAATATAGGAAAGTTGGGGAGAAAAATAAGTTACTAACAACACAAATGAGTGCAACATCTCCTTTAAGAATTGTGTGTTCTCACCACCTTGATGACACCACATCTAAGAATGAGTAAGCCCAGGCCACTCAGAAAGTGACTATGACTAGGTGGTCCAAGCTACGTTAAAAACCCCAGCTTAGAAAGAAATATGCTAATAGACAGGTAAAATGGAAAACAAGTTTAAAATGTTTAGTCCACCCAAGCCACTCTTGCCTAGTAGAGATCTTCGAGATTCAGAGTGAGGAAAATTTTAAGAGCTCAAATCAAAGCTTCTGTAACCTATTCATCATCCACTCAACCTACAGTGCATGTGAAATCAGAAAGCCACAGGAGTCAGGAAGAGCTGAGAAAATGTATCCAGTTGGTCATAAGTTTGGGCTGTAAATGAGGCTTTATAGGAAACTGAAAATTCATATGTGATTCAATGAGCAGTGAGCATATGATACACACAGTATGCTTGTCTACGGGGAACCAAGAGCAAATTGGATACAATGAGCACGATCTTGTTAAGCAGAAGTACAGTTTGTCCACCACCGAAAATAACTGCAAACTGCTCACTTGTTCCTAGCACGTTTCTATGTATACTTTTGTTTAGTGATTTGTAATTTTGCCAGCAACCATCTTTGCATTTGTGAATTGTTGGCTGAGCTACAGAGTAGCCTTTTAGGTTGGATTTTCCAACCAATGGGGGGCTTTATAAGACATTTCCACTGAAGCTCCTTTACAAAGTCCTTGTGGCCCAACAAATTGTCCCTGTTGACTCAGGTGCCTTCAGATGCATAGTAAGAGATGGAAACACAGCCAAGGTCACATCAAATTAACCTTTGAAGTTGATTTTACAGGGAACAATTCTGTCCTAAAGGTAAGTAACTTGAGTTGAAACTATTCCTACAGAAGCTATTAGGACTCGGGAAAATTATTTCCTGTGTATTTTAATCAAATACTATTGAAAATAATTGAACTCCTAGTATGTGTCAAGGATTATAAGGATTTTAAAAAGCAATAAAATATCTTTCTCAACTTCATAGGTCTTAAAATACAGCAGAAAAAATGCAAAGTGTGAATTCTAAGGTACTGTGGACTTTAAGGTAGCTGAGAGGGTATTGTAATAGAGATGATTACACAGATACTGATGATGAAAAATTAAGTGGGAATTGAATCAGGGTAGATTTAGGATCAATTTTATTGAAGAGTGAAACAGCATTTTTAAAAGGTTATAAATAATGTTAGTGTATGGATATAAATTGAAGAAAACAAAACATTTTGGAAAGAGAGACAAAGACGAAAGTGAGTATATTGGTTTTAAGGAGAATGGTTGTGGGTTTGAGATAACCAACACTTACTGTTGTGTAAGCAGGTGCATACATAGAGATGTGTACTTGAGATGGGGAGAGGTAAGATAATGTCAGTCTGTGGAAGGGCTTAAATATCATGCTAATGAGTCTAGATTTGCAGGTGTTTTGAGCAAACCTGTATTAGGAAGCTAACTCTGGGGCAGAGTTATCACTACAGATGGTGGAATAAGAGGGCAGAGTTAGGAGGTATGAAAGTATTCAGACACAGATTCTCTGAGAGCCAATAGTGGAACAATGGCAATAATAATTTTAGAATAGATAGACTGTGAAAATATTATGGATAAGATATAAGAAGGACTTTATAACTAAGTGGTTATAACAAAATGGAAAAACAAAATCATTCATTGGAATTCCAGGAATCTAGAGAACACACTGTGATCTGGTGGAGCTACTCACCACGAACAAGAAGCAAGAGTGGGATGTGGATGCTGAATGCAGAGATGTTGCCAATCCCAGGACATGGGCTGTGGAATGGGCCAGGTTGGAGGTGAGAGTGACAGCAGGGTATGGAACCTGGTTGGTGCTGAATATGGTCTCTTCAATGTGATCTTCCCAAATACTCAGGAAAGTTACTACATTCACAGGATGTTGAAGTAAATGGATATTTTTAGGTGAGTGATGGGGGGCCAGTGTAGAATGAAACCAATAATACATGCAGAAGAAAAAAGAACATTGGAAAGGCCTGTGGAAGTATTCTCTGAAATTGGAACAAAGAATTGGGAGATATTTAACTATGTTTGTTGGTAGGAAAGAGTTCAGATTACATTCAAGTTCATATGCCAGAGGCGAGGAAGTCCCATTTGACTTGTGAATTATTTGGTGTGCGGATAAGGAGCAAAAAAGGCTATGAAGATAACTCAGGTTTTGAGATTAAGTTCTTGGGGCAAAGGTAGTTCGTATATTAATAAATTAGAAAAAAAGAGAAAAAGGTATTGAAGCAAGAAGAGGAATATGTTCAATTTGAAGCACTGGCAAAACATTAAAAGATGTCCAGGAATTCCAGTCTGGAGCCCCAGTTAGGGGCTGGAAATAAAAACGTGTATTTGGAAGTCATTAGCATGGACGTGCCAAGTAACACCGAGTGAATGGGAGAAGAGCAGATGGCAAAGGACAGAGTGTTGGAAGTCATCCAACAAATATTTATCAAACATATGACATATATCAGGGACTCATCCCAGTGCAAAAATACAGCAGTAAACAAAGTAGAACAAGTACCCCTTTTTCATGAGGAATATGTCTGGTATGAAAGTGAAGTGAAGAAGATATAAGAAAGAGTGAGAGATGACACGAAGTAGAAGTTTTTCATAAGAAGAAATGGGCACCAAAAAGAGACAGAGAGAAACAAGGCAAGGCTTGGAGTCAGCAGAACAGAGTCAAATTACATCTGACTCACTCTGTAGATTTGGAGCAAGTTACTGAACTGCAGTTTTCTCATGTATATAAGGGGAATTATGATTATTTACTGTGAGGATTGGATAAATAAAAGATGTTTAGTGCCTCACTCATTGTAAATAGTTCATTCATATTAGCCTTTATTTTTTTAATGGCTTTCTACCATCCTCGTTTCTGAGAAACTTAAGAGAGCACAAATACCTATACATCTCTACAATGACAGACATCATGCTAGGGGCTCTTGAGGACACGTACCTTGCCTTTAAAAAGGCAGCTATCTAGTCAGGAAGGCAGTACATGTGAGCAAATGTTTATGAAAAGGAATTCTAAAACAGGTAGCTGAAAAGGTATTGTTTTATAACATGATCTAGGAAATACAATGGCTTCTTACTACTCACAGTCTGAATTCTAAACTTCCTATTGTGGTCTATGAGAATGCAAAATAATCTCATCGGCACCACTTCCCACCTTCCCGTGCCTCTCTGTGTGTATGCTCTAGTGATACTGGTCTTCATGTGATGACTTCAACACATGTCACACCCTGTAGGAATGCTCTGTGTCCTCCCCAGCTCACCATTCATTGCCTGATTAGTTCAGAGTTCAGATTCACTTTCTCAGCAAGTCCTAACTTCCTGGATCAGATGAAACACACAATTGTATTCTCTTAGAACTCAATTCTTCTTTGTAGTACCTTTTACTGTTGTAGATTAGTAATTAATTGTATAATCAGTAGATAAATGTCTACATCCTATGTGTGATCAGCAGATGAATGTCTGAACATAAGACATACTTTGAGGAACTGTCTCTGCTCCAGTTAGCTTGATGCATGTCCTAAAAGTAGATGCTCAGTGTGTACCTGTTGCATCTTTGAATGAACCAGGTAGATACTCAATAAATAATGACTGAACAAGTAAATGAAAACATAGGAGTAATACATTAGGATAATGCCATTATAAATACAGTCCAGATTCTATCTCTACTCAAAAGCAGAAGAGCACATTAGAAAAATAAACATCCTTCCTTCACAATATTAACTCCAAGGTCTGGGGTCATGCCATACAGGTAATCTTTTTATAATAATTTTATATGTCTGTCACTCATGAACTTTTCTACACATTCAAAATACTTCATTATGTGTTTAGATTGTGCTAATTCATAGACAGATATTATTATAGAAATGTGCTTCCCTGTTACGTAATAGCTACTTTATTTGCAACAACTTATTCTCTCAAACTTCAAAGTTTCCTTCTTCTTGTATTGTAATTCAGAATTTCTAGTCTTAGCTTGCAGCCCAATCAGCTTTGCTTTTCTGGATGAAAGAGACTAACTTTTGCCCTAGTGCCTTGCACATGGTAAGTTTTAGATTGAAGGCTTTTATATTTGAACTTTGCTGATTGGCATACCTTTTCTTTGGGCTTTGCTGATTTTTTTTTTTTTTTTACACATTTGTGATGTCTCCTCAGAGATACAAATGCAATGAAACACAGTGTGCTTCTTGGTATCCACAGTGTCTGAGGGAAGGAGACTGATTTTACCTTAAACTAAAGTCTTCTCTAATGAGATCCTGGATTGGACTAATGGAGTCACACTAAATAATTTTAAAGCACAAAATAAATAAGTGATTTTATAATAGCTCATTAGAAAAAAATGTGCTACAAAGTTAAATAATTGAATTTTTATAATCACTCCATTAGTGTAAAAACAGTGTTTCCTAGAGGTAGATAGATTTGGGTCAGAAACTGATGGTCTGCCCCTCAGTCGTGTGACTTAGGTTAAGGCACTTACATTTCCTGGGCCTCAGCTTCATCTTCTCCAAAAGTGGCCCACATGCCATCTGTGCCATGGCTGTGGGGATTAAGCGATGGATGAAGACAGCAGAAGTGGGGCTAATATTTTAGAAAATAGTACCTCACATTTTTCTCCTCTTTCAAACAAGAGTATCATCTGTTTTAGAATATTCTTTTTCTCCATCTGTTTTGTTCTTTCTTGCCATTTTATTTCCAAATTAGTGTCTTTGTAAAGCCATCATAATTTGAAAAATACAGACTTTTACTAACTATCTTGGCAAAATGTAAGTTACTATGTGACTTTATCTTCTAGAACAGTAATATTTCTATACAACCTGCACTGATGACTTCATGTAGTAATGAGTTATACAAAAATCAACCTTTTATTAATAAATTTCTGTTGATTCATAGAATTAGGAATGCTAAAACAGAAGGGTTGGGCCATGAAAAACAGGGTGAAATCAAAGTTCTGAAAGCATGTGAGAAAAATGTTTTTATTTCTGTTGGTTTGGAACAGGTTGGGGATGGTGGGTGTGAACTCAAGAGATTGAGACCATCCTGACCAACATGGTGAAACCCTGTCTCTACTAAAAAATACAAAAATTAGCTGGGCATGGTGGCATGTGCCCGTAGTCCCAGCGCCTCGGGAGGCGGAGGCAGGAGAATTACTTGAACCCGGGAGGTGGAGGTTGCAGTGAGCCAAGACCTCACCATTGCACTCCAGCCTAGGGACAGAGCAAGACCCTGTCTCAAAAAAAAAAAAAAAAAAAAAGAAAAGAAAACAGGAATACCATTCATTTATCATAAATAATATTATTAATGGAAAAATATATTGAGCCAACAGTTTATCAGAGTTGCTTAATGATAGGCTTTCTTCCTTCTTTACGTTCGTCCTTGTAGTGTGCAGGGCAGTGTCTGGCATTCACTAAGTACTCAATACAAGTCTGATAAACTTAACTGAAATTATTACATTTCTTTATTATAAATCCTTCTTTATAGGACTTTTTAAAGTTTTTTAAGTTAATGCTGCTCTTTTTTTAAAACCAATTAGAATGATCAGAGGCTGAAGTTATATTTTTACATAATCTTACCAACTCATTATCAATTCCACAAATGTTTAAGAATGAAAACATGAAGTTCACATCCTTGGAGTAAATATGCTAGTAAGTAATTTATGTAAATTACTTACATATTTACTTAGTAAATATGCTAGTTCCACTTCCTTTGACCACAGAGGAAATGCCTTCATTAATTAAGCTTCCAAATAGCCTCCTCATTTTAAGCAAGGATAGATTTAGTATGCTAATGGTTGATTTGGCAGACTGAAATTAGGTGGTTTCATGAACTGATCCAAGTGCCAGGGAGAAATAGAGTAGCTCCAAGTATGAGCATGCAGCCAGGATCCCAGACGCTCGAAAACCTCTATGGATTACAGGATGATGGTAACCTGAGCACAGCAGTCACCACACTAGCAACAATCTGCTACTCTAGACAACACCACCTACAAAAACGCAACACTACCATGTAGGCAGTTAGCTAAGTGCTTTCCATGCATCTTCTCATTAAACCCTCTAAATAATTCTCTAACTTATAGATATTGTTATTAGTTCTAATTAAAGAAGAGGATATTGAGGCCTAGCTAATACATTACCTAGCTTCTAAAAAAAAAACTCCATCAATATTTCATTTTCATTATCTGCAGGAGTAATACTATCTCCAATAAACTGGGGCTAAAGATAATGATTTAACTTCTTGTGTTAATTGAAGTCTTGATGTAATTAATTGCTATCTCCACCCAATCAGCCATGGCTACAATGAATAAGACTAGGATGGGACTGAAGAGCGGTATGGACACTGAGACTTCTGAAAATGTTCCTGAAGGCAGCCAAGTGAATCAATCTAGAATCAGGATCTGGTATTAAGGTGGTGTCAGGGAAGACAATATGTAATGGGCTTAATACCAAGGTGGTGGCTTCATAGGTGCAGCAAACACCGTGGCACACATTCACCTTTGTAACAAACCTGCACATCCTGCATATATACCTCAGAACTTAAAATAAAAAAGTAAACAAAACAAAAACTTGCATAGGGGAAGTTTTGCCAGGGACAGAGCTGTCTTGCTCCATTTCCATGCTCAGTGCTCAGCCTAGTGTCTGGAGCTTGAGGAAAACTCAATATACCTTTATTATACAGAATCAAATAGTATTAATTTCTTTATTATAATCACCCCCGCTATATATAGTGACAGATTTTATAACCATATACTCATTTGTGAAAATTTAACATTTTTCCGTAGTATCATAATTTATATATAAAACCTCTACTTTGCCTAATAGCAAAATATTTAATTTAGTGACTTCTGAGAAAAATTAGTGATTCCTCTTCAGTTCAGATTTAAAAAATGACTCAAATTTAATATTTTATCTTTTCTCCGTTCCTTTGCCCATTTTTATACATGACTGGTGAGTAGAAGACATCATTATATGTACCCAATACAAGAAAGATTTTTTTTCTTTTCACTTATGCTCAGAAAAATAGGACATTTCCTACTTTGCATTTCTCACAAATTCCTTCATACTATGGAGACTGTCTCTGTCTCCTTCTCTCTACCCCCTCCTTCTCTCCCTCTCTCTTTCTCTCTCTCACTTTCTCTCTCTCTCTCCCTCCTCTTCTATCTTAATTCTATCTTAAAGAGCATATTACTAATTTTGCCAAGACATATAAGCCTAAAAGTAGCAATCAGGATGTTTATGGAGGTCACTCCACATAGTTGATTTTTAAAAATTGGCAAATAAATTTAACACAAATTTATCTTAGTTTCCTGGGAATGTTACTTCATAAGTTAATGCTCATAGTAAATAAGCTTTAAAAAAATGTTTAAAATGAAAATGCATAAGTAGTTATGTGTAAGAGACCAAGAATGTACGCTAATTGCAGAGTAGAAAAAAAGCAACTATTCTAAAATTTTACAGAAGGGACTTGTGATACAAGCTCCAGTAACACTTGGAGCTTGCTATGTCTTCTTGCACAAGATTCAAAATATGCATATTTCAAGTGCCTTAGATGGAGTAAGAGTGATGTAATGAGGAGCACAATATTAGACTTCAGAAACGGCAGTGTGCCACCGGAGTTCATTACTCGATGGGGCATCATCAACAGAAGTGGTGTCTGGGTACATGCAATGTTTCTCAATCTTCTTTCATTATTGGCCCTCTAAAGAGGCTTTTTAGATATTTTTCCTTATCAGTCTCATTCTGCCCAGAATTTGACATTTTAATACCACAAATATACTGCATGTTTGTTTATGTACTGTGAATCTTTGCAGGGCCACAAACTATTATAATGTCTACTCCCCCCCCCTCTACTACCCTAAAACAGTTTTTAGCCCCTTCTGGGTGACATTGCTCCTATTGAGATTAAATGGCATATTGTGATGAGAGTCAGAAATGTAATCTCTTTCCTACCCCTTACTTAATGTAACATTGGAATCCTTCTTCAGCCTTTGTCAGCCTACCCTTGGTCATTCGTAAAAGGGAACTCATAATGCCTTTGTTAGAAATCTCTTCTGTGGGGTAAATGAAAAATCCCACACAGAGTAGCACCCAGTAGGACTTCCACAGATGGTCATCCAGGGCTGTGAATAAAGAATTGAATAAGCTGTTTAGTAAAATAGGGGAATGGAAAATTATGGCATGTGATTATAAATGTGCAAGTGTAACTCATGAATTAATCTTTATTATAAGTGAATATTTGGTAGTTCTTTTTCTATATCCACAAAAATTTATATTTCTGTGTTTTTTGTTTGTTTGTTTGTTTTTTTGAGGCAGAGTCTTATTCTGTCACCAGGCGCCAGGCTGGAGTGCAGTGGGGCAATCTCGGTTCACTGCAATCTCCGCCTCCTGGGTTCAAGCAATTCTCCTGCCTCAGCCTCCCGAGTAGCTGGGACTACAGGCATGCACCACCACGCCCAGCTAATTTTTGTATTTTTTAGTAGAGATGGGGTTTCGCCATGTTGGCCAGGATGGTCTTGATCTCTTGACCTCATGATCCGCCCGCCTCGGCCTCCCAAAGTGCTGGGATTGCAGGCATGAGCCACGGCGCCCGGCCTATTTCTGTGTTTAAACTCACCAGAATGCATTTTTAAAAAATGATCTCATTGGGCACTGTGACTTACGCCTTTAATCCCAGATCTTTGGGAGGCTGAGGCAGGTGGATCATTTGTACTCGGGAGTTCAACACATGTTGAAACCCCATCTCTACAAAAAATACAAAAATTAGCCAGGCATGGTGATGCATGCCTATAGTCCTAGCTACTCTGGGGGCTGAGGTTGGAGGATCCCTTGAGCGTGGGAGGTTGAAGCTGCAATGAACCAAGATAGTGCCACTGCACTCCAGCCTGGGTGATAGAGCCAGACCCTGTCTCAAAAACAAACAAAAAGACCAAAACCAAAAACAATAACAACATTAACAACAAAAAACCAAAAGAACAACAAAATGATCTCACGGAGAAAACAGGAAACTTACCTCATTATGGGTATCACCTTGTGTTTGGGCAATTATTCTACTTATGAGTAGGAACTAGTATGCACTGAATACCTGCTGGGAAGTAACATTAGAGAGTTGTGGTTCTCGGCTGTTAATCATTCTTCCATGTGAACATCTGCTGAGATCACTACCCTCTGTCCTCTCAGCTCCTGTTCTAGACTGCTTATGAGAAGACTTCCACATACTCTCCGCAGTGTTTGGATTCTCTTTGTTAACTTCCACACTCAGCTGGGTGAACTTCAGGCGGACTTCCAGAGTTTTTTGCTGCTGAGTCAGGGAAGATCACTTGTCTTGTTATCATAGTTTTGTCTGGGATGATGTGCCTTCTCAGCATTCAATGTGGAAAGCAGTGTGTACGCCACCTTTACCCTCAGAATCTGAATTGATGTGGGCTTTGATGTTTGATGCTGTTTAACTTCAGCCTGAGGAAGAGGGTAAGGTTCAATCAGCCCTACCCCGGTCCATCTAACTCTAGCTTCCTCTGTTAATATCTCTTCCTTCTCAATTCAAACAAAGAGGACAACAAAAACACTATCCTTTTTGATGCATTTATTCCAGGCATTCTTGTCTTATTGCTTCCTGATACCTAAGACTCAATCTTAGGATAATAAAAAAAGATTCATTACTGATACATGATTCCTGAAGTACAACTGTGCTTGCAAAGAAAAACTCAAATTATTCAGGCCTCTAAATCTAACTACCAGTTTACAGAAGTCACTGGGGAAAGACGAACAAGTTAAAGATATCTCAGAGAAGCAATCAACCACGTCCAAAATGCAACTAATGCTCCAAGGCAAATGGGTCAGTTTATTAAAAAATACATATATATATTATGACTTAAAAGAGGAAGATTGTTAGAGTTTAAAAGAGACTTAAGAGGTAACTAAAAGCGCTGTGTGGGTTTTGTTTAGATCCTGAATTAAACAAAGCAGTATAAAAAACATTTTGAGACAAAGTTAGGCAAATTGGATATAGATTGAATATTGGAAAATATTAAGGAATTATTGTTAACTTGGTTAGGTATGATAACAATACTGTATTTATGAGACCAACGAAACAACAATAAAAACACTGTATAAAAATATTTCCAGAAGAAATACATACCTTGAATTTGCTCTAAAATAATGAGATGAAAAAAAGTATTGGATGAGAGATATAAGACTGGCAAGTGTATCTAGTTGCCAAATCTGGGTGGCGGCTACAGAAGGGACATTATTGTATACCCTGTTTTTTTGTAAGCATTGGAGTGTTTCTATAGTGAAAAGGTCAAATGGTAAAACTTAGAACCCAAGAATTTCACAGCTGTCTCTATCCCCACCAATATTCCCTCCCTCAAGATGACAGCTGGCACCCTGTGGCAGCAGGGACTAGTGGGCAAATGGATATAGGAAAGAGAAAATTAATAAAGAAACGTTCAGAATTTCATCTACTACGTATGTTTTTCTACTTCATTCTTTTCCATGGAAACAGACCAGAACATTCTCTGTGCTCTGAATAAACACAGTGTCTCATGCCAAGATTGTTAGTTTATTAAATGTATGTAGATGTTCTTGTGATACATTTTAACATTTATTTAAAATATTATTGGATGTATGTAGTTATTTGGTCATTATACTCTCAATGAATCAATGCAGAATATAGTGACATAGAAAAGTTCATGAGTTTTTTTTAATTTAATAAATTTTATACTTGAAAAGGTTGTAATCCACTTATGTAGACAAAGGCAACAACAGTTTAAAAGAATATTTTTTCATTTATGCCCTGAGAGTTTTGACCCCGAGATAAAGAGAACTTTTGAAACAAATGGCAGCATTCAGGGTAGTGTTGTACTGAACATCTCTGCCATGTGCCTGGGCCTGTTAGCCTTTCTCTTTGCTTTTTTGCATTGAAGCAGCCAATATGAAGGCCGGCTTCAGTGTTATTAGACCTGCCACGGCAAGGCCTGAACCCCAAGGATGGAGAAACTGTTCTCTGAACACAGATAGATAATCCTGCTGATCGTTTTGCAGCTCAAGCAAAGGGGGGGCAACAAGGAGCTTTGTGCGACCTGCTCTCCTGGGAGCACTTTGAGCCTTTTTCCATGGGTTGCCCTTTGTCATATTTAGAAGCAGCTTCCTCCCTATTGTCTCCGTGGACTGCAAGATGAATATGTTCAAGAGAAAACCTGCTCTAGGACATGTTTCCTTTCGTTGCTCAAACACCAGTTCACTAACGGCTCTTCGAGATGTGGTTTCCTTTTTGCATCGTGTGCATGTCCCTGTGTGGGAAGAGGAGACACACTGGCTCTTCTCTCTGTTGGAAAGGTTGGATGAGGAACTTTCAATTAAATCAAAACTAAACTAAAACATGAAATGAGAGATGTGAATGTGTTATAATTTTAAGGGCAGGAGTTATTTGATGGAAGAAAAATTTTATGAAAATTATATCTAATTGCATGAAGCTATGGACACAGATGATGTCCAACACTAGGCTAAAAGTTGCTTAATTATTGAAGTCTTGACTGTAACACATTTGTTTACATTTAGAGTTTTATCTTAAAGTCAAAAGCAAAGACATTTTTTAAAAAACTGTCATTAAGTGAGCCAAATATTTGGCTGGGTTTGATATTTTCGGTGCTTTTTTAATGCTTGTAACAATTTCATTTCCTGATTAACCACAGGAACTATATCTGGGTTATTTCAGAAAAAAAGTAAACTGCAAAAGCTTATTTTTACATGATAGGACTTTGCTTCTTTTGCAATTTTCTTTTGATCCTGTATCTACATGAATTTATAAAATGACGATTCAAAAAGAAGTGAATTGGCTTCATTAAAGGAACAGAGAAAATGAAATTCTACCTCTCACATTTTATATTTGGGCTGGAGGGCCTTCAGTCCTGATGGATTTATTTTGCCTTTTTCATTTTCTTATTCTGAATTTATAGTATAGCAGTTTCCACAATGGATTGCATAGCCCTCTCTGCATTTTTGGACTCTGGTTCTATGAACACTTCATTATGTATGTCTACTGCCCTTGATTTAGTGCTTTGATATTTAGTTACCATGGTTTTAGAATCATTTATGTGACAACCCCCTTTCTTCATGTCTTCCCACCCCTGTGTGCTTTCTGGACCATACAAATCAATGTAAGCATAATTTAGCCCATGACTTTCATAAGTAGAGAATATCTTGGTATGCTAACATTCAACCTGCACCCAAAGGGCATGCCTACTTCTGCTGGCACTGAGCTTAGAAAGGTCACATGGTTTCCATAAGTCGATCCCATGATGCTAGGTTGATAATGCAGAAAGCCTTGGCCTCCAGGGATGATGGTAATCAACTCTGAAGCACCAGGTGGCTGCTCTGTGCAAAGGATTTAATTCACATCGCATAGTAATGCTCTAAAAATGAGGTATCCAGGGAAATGTTACCTTGTAGGACTTTTCAAAGTAGTTTATTGCTTTTCTCACCAACTTCTCAGGCTGCTTATGAATTCCGCATAGGCTCCTCTTTTCCACAGCACAGCATTTGCATTAAAAAACAAACCACTGGATACACAGCACTTCACCAGTTATCATTCCTTTTAACCACCACATGTAGAAGGTTGACATACATGCATTTAAATGCACTTTACATATTGCACATACCTAAGCTCATGGCTCAACCTGCTGAGCTGCCTTGCAAATCCACAATTCTTTCTTTCCTCAAAAGGAAGCCAAAACAAAAAAGCTCCTGTAAAATGAACTGACATGTCAAAAAGCAGTATCTTTTTCTCTTATCTCCTTAGTGCTGTGCTGTGTTTTTCTTTAGCTGCTCCAAATGATGCCATTGTATTGTGCCAATATTCTTGGATAGTGTTGAAAGTGTCTAATTGTGGTTAAATGTTGCAGAAAGAGCCCAGAACCAGGTTTAGTGTGTTCTGCATATTTTCTTACCAATAGATATGATGAACCCTGCATGAAACAAACTGCTTCCTGTGGGGTTTAATTTCCAAAGAAATTGGGAATGCTCTCTCAGCCAAAAATTACTGATTCCACCTGTTCACTTGAATGTGTATTTCGCAAGGCCCAAGGCAATGTGTATAAAACAACTAGGATAGCTTGGGGATCACATAGCTCTAGGTTCAAATTCCACATTAGTTATTTCCCTATTAGATGTGGACATTTAAAAAGTTTGTAGCTTAATTCCTTCCATATGTGATGATAAATTTTTTATTTATTTTGTTGGATTTAAAAATTATCAATAAAAAGCATGGCTATTGTAATAAATCTTAACACTATAATAATTTATTAAAAAATTGATAATCACTCCAAAAACTCTTTCCATCTGGGCCCTACCCTAAACACACACATGGATATAGTCTTCTTTGTGCATCTAAACTTAAATATACACAGGAATAAAGCATGTGCAGCTATTTTCTTATTCTCCTTCTCCTTAAATAAAATTGTAGTAAGCTATATGCTCTCTTTTCAGCTCACTTTCTTCACTTAACTTTCATAGCCCTCTCAGGAACCCTTCTGTTTTAATAGCTCTAAAACATTGCAAAATCTCCATGGCTAGAATATATTTGCATACTATCCATTTACGGAAAATTAGATTTTCCCGATTTTTGCCACCACAAAAAGTTTTAAAACAAATATTCTTGGAATTAATTTCTTACATACTAGTTCTTTTTCCTTTGATCATTTTAGTACAATATTTAGAAGTGTAAATGTTGAGTGTAAGACTCTGAACATTTAAATATTTGTATTTATTGACATATAACCTTTGAAAAATTCATGCTGTTCTACATATCCAGTAGGAATGTAAGAGACAGCCCATT
The DNA here is from genome assembly GCA_036589455.1 of Ateles fusciceps. Taxonomy (NCBI): domain Eukaryota; kingdom Metazoa; phylum Chordata; class Mammalia; order Primates; family Atelidae; genus Ateles; species Ateles fusciceps. Next base: position 8,839,515 of record JAZHEH010002982.1, on the reverse strand, counting down.
TTCCCACGTGGTTGCTGACTCTGGTTGTTATAAATCTTTTTGTTTGTACATTTGATGGTTGAAAAATGGCATCTCAATTTTTGATATTTATATTTCCAAAAACCTGAAGTTTACAATAAGAATGTTCACAATGAGGTCGTATAGATGTGTTCACAATATAAAAGTGATCAGCAAGTAATCAGCTTTAGAACACAATTTTCTAAGAGAGAAACACACCTGCTCACATTACTCCTTCTTGAGCTTTGTAAGATGAAAAGTGGAAATGGGGCAGGCAGGTTACATAGAGAAGCAAAGGAGAGAGATGTTCTTGGGACAGCCCCTGGGGAATATTTTCTTTCACAACATTCCCAAGGATGGTCCTGCTGGCAACATTAGGCAAATTTGCACACTGTACATACTTTTGGCCTTGCCCTCTGATCCCCAGATTGCTCAACCAGTCTAGACTTCACTTTTGGAAAATAATTTGACAGCAATAGACCAGGGTCATATTGTGAGTTTCATGTCACACGTCCAAATGTAATACGTTAAAAAAACCAAATTACTTCCTGTATTTCATATGCTTTCCCTACTGATTTACTAATGCTTCATATGCAGAATAAATCAAAACAGTAAGTTCATGTCCCCTGAATGAAAGAACTGCCCTTTCTGCCGACTGAGAGTGAACTGCTGACTCTAATTAAGGTTCACAGCACATGTCTTATCCTAAGCACATGTGGATTTGGTTCCATGAGGAAAGATGATTTGCCAGATTGCAGCTAAGAGGTTAGATGAACTCAATCAAACTAATGAGAAATGCACACAACTTCACCAATATGTGTTAGCAGTAAACTATTGTGAGTTTCCAGATTCACAGACTCACATGGCTCACCAGCAATAGGAAAAACAAAATGCACTGAGTACTTCCTGTGGTTCAGGTACATTTGAAATAATTTTTAATAAATTACTTTATCTAATCCTTACTACAACCTCATGCATTAGCTACAGTAATTACCTTCATCCCACAGCCAAGATATGGAGGGGTGAAGTCACTTACCCATAGTTACAGAATTGGGAAATGGAGGAAGTATGGTTCAAACCCAGGTAGTGAGGGGTTTGATACAAAGCACTCATCATCTGTGATGTTTTGACTGTTAACTGGTCCAAGCTCACCAACTAGTAAGCAGTAGAGATATGATCACTGCCTCTCCCTCCCAAACACTTACACTAAAGGTTAAGTGAATTGCCTAATAATAAAAACCAGTAAGGTTGCTTAAAATGGTGATATTGGATCATTACTTAGTCTCATTCATGAAATCCCTAGGGTAATTCTAAGGCTCAGTTTCAAGGAACAGGTTTAAAATTTGAGTAACTTCTTACTACAAAATAATCTTACTATATCCTTTCAGAGTTGAGTTAAGAAAGAAATGGCACCAGTTATTTTAACAGAGATAATTGTAAATAAATTTTCAACCAATTATTAGACAACTAACAATGCTAAAAGGGGACATGGTAGTATCACAGATAAAGGAATTGCAGGAAGCAACCACAAAGGTTAGCATCTGGGAAGAGGGACCCTGCAGAGCTGGGGTCCAGACCCTGAGGACTGGGTGCCACTTCTGAAGGGCTGGTACCCCTCAAGAATTGTAAAGTTGTTTTGGAGAATGGAAAAAATTGTAAATAAGAATCCACCACTACTAACCACTCTCAGAGTGAAGGTTGATTGTTGCAATGAGATAGTCAGGCATAGGGAGCAGGCAGAAAGACACAACATTTTTCTCCCCTCCTTCAGCCTTTCAGTCAACCTCAAGAGACCCTATTGACGTAGCCTAACAAGCCCCAGAAGACAAAGCAAAAATGAAGTTTGCAGAGTTTCACCCCAGCATCACAAGGCCAAGTATAGAAAGGTGAGTTTGAAACTGAGAAACAAAATTACATTCCACCTCTTCAACTACCTGGCATTCATTCAGACCCTTCTACACATTTGAACTTCCAAACAACAAAAATAACTTTCTATTTCCACCTAACAAGATGCAACTTCTTTGTTATAAACAAATCTGCTTCAAGTATCTTCTTAAAATGAGGAGATGCAAAGTACCAACATTTGTAGTCATCTCTGGAAGTTAGCCACAGTTCCATCTGAGTATTTCCTTGCCTAACAACTAAATTTTAAGTTAATAAAAGCCATGTTTTATATAAAATATTAACAGTAAGGAGAAAAACATGAATAAATTATTTCATACACACAAATATATCCATTTCTTCTACAGTTTCTGCTTTTGTAACTGGTCATGAGGCCATAGTTGATATTTATAATTTCTTTCTCTCACTAACCATTCCATGTTTCCTTTGACTTTGGTCAGTATTTCAGATAGTTGAGATCTTTTCTTTCTGAGGTGACCTAAATCTTTATTTCCGTAGTGAACGACTCGGTAGTTCTGCCTGTGGTGGTGGTTGTTACTGCTAAAACCTTTTAACTCACTTTTACTATACAATATGAAAGCACTAAATGTTATCTCAGAGAATCACCTGAGTTCCTGCCTCTTTTTATAACTGTAATTTGAATCAGTCATCCCAGTCAGCTTTGTCTATAGATAGTGTCACAATGCGGTAATAATGGCCAAGTGGCAATCTTAACTTTCAATTCAGTGGATTTGCTGTGTCCCTTAGTAGTACCCTGTTTTCCTAGAGAACCAAGACCTCCAAATCAAAAAGTTTAATATTTTAAGAGCAAGAAGCAAAATTTTCTTAAATTAGACAGTATAATAGCGAAAGGAGGCACTTCTGCAGTTGCCATTTGATTTCTTGACCCATGTATTCTGGCTACAGAACAAATACTATCTGCTGGTTTTTTATTCACACATATTTTTGCATCCTGTATAATGAGCTCCATCTTTTTGTTTCCCTACTGGCATTGTAACTAAGTCCTTAGTAGGCCATTCTACAGTTTTATCAAGTGATGGAACAGTAGAATCTATGAAATGCTATAGTGTCATAATTAAACAAATTAATCCAAATCAGATGTATGGTTAATTATAGTGAAATGCCTGCTAAAGTTAGTACCTTGGAGGACAAGTGCATAGTTTATTTTTTTCTTTTCTTTTTTTTTTTTTTTTTTTTTTTTAGACTGAGTCTCACTCTGTTGCCCAGGATGGAGTGCAGTGGTGTGATCGTGGCTCACTGCAACCTCCGCTTCCCAGGTTCAAGTGATTCTCCTGCCTCAGCCTCCTGAGTAGCTGGGATTACAGGCGCTTGCCACCCCATTTGGCTAATTTTTGTATTTTTAGTAGAGACGGGATTTCACCATGTTGGTCAGCCTGGTCTTGAACTCCTAACCTCAGTTGATCTGCCCGCCTCGGTCTCCCAAAGTGCTGGGATTACAGGTATGAGGCACCACCCCCAGCCCAGCAATTCTTTTAATAATGGCATTTGGACATTATTTCAAAGACCACAGATCTGTGAGGTGGAGTGGTTGTAGCTGAGTGCATTGGGGTGCTTAAAAAAAGACAATGACTAACAGGTTTAAAAAATTCATATCAATCAACATACAGAGAATCAAAGAACTTCTATAGTATCCCTACAGAATATCGTATTACTTAGAGCTAAAGGGTCAACCTCAAAAAAACAAGCACAAAAGTGAATTGTGTAGGCTGCAGAATTATAGCATGAGTTGATTCTTAGCTTTTCAACATCTCTCAAGAAAAACAGAGGATTATGAATTAGGAAGAAGCAGGATCCTGAGACTAGGTGTGAATGAAGCAGAGAGTCCTCAACCCTCACATCACATGAGCATCCTTTGTCAGTGGAAGCAACCTGCCTTTCTGTATTGGAAGGTGCTTTTCTCTCCTAGCTTGAGGTCCTGTAGTGAACTTCCATTAGCAGTTGCATTCAAAGGGTACTTATTTTTCTGAGGACACCTCAACTACCCTTAGCTGACACTTTCATAACTAGATCATATTTTATCCTGAACTTAGAGAAAAAGTTCCAAATCTGACTAAGAGGCCAGGTGCAGTGGCTCACACCTGTAATCCCAGCACTTTGGGAAGCTGAGGCAGATGGATCGTCTGAGGTTAGGAGTTCAAGACTAGCTCAGTGAAATCCCATCTCTACTAAAAATACAAAAATTAGCCAGGTGTGGCGGCACACCCTGTAGTACCAGCTACTCAGGAGGCTGAGGCAGGAGAATCACTTGAACCCAGGAGGTGGAGGTTGCAGTGAGCCAATAACATACCACTGCTGAACTCCAGCCTGGGTGACAGAGTGAGACACCACCTCAAAAAATATATATATGACTAAGAAAAAAGTCATTTATACTCTAAAATAATTGCTAGAGTTTTCCAATTTATATCAATATAAATCTGAGAAATATGTGTGTAAATGGCATCAAAGAGAGTTAGAGAAATGAGACAATACAATATCTTTACTGAATATATTCATGAATGTATTTAACAAATTTTTCATTCAATGTGTAGCTTGTGCAGCTGGAAGAGCTTAATAGTTTGTTAATAGCTTACTAAAACTTGGATTCAATAGTGGCCTACACTTGATGAGCCTGAAATCCCAGAACTTTCCAGCATTAAGTAAGAAAGAGATCTAAAGGCTTAAGGGATAGAAATTTTTGAGACTTATCAGCCTTCATACCCACTTCCTGAGAGAGTTCAGAGGCACCTTCTTCACTAAGATTGCAGCAATACTTTAGTGAGGGGAGCATGTTTTCTTGAAAGGTCCCACAGCCTTTTCTGGTAGAGCAGTTTCCTTGTAGACCAGCTGTGACTGTTGGAAATGCTACTATGAAATGGACTTGCTGATGTCAAAGGGGAAAATCTGATCACAAGGCAGCAGAAGACAAGTGGCAGCACTCGATTTCCAGAGGCAAGTGGGCACATTTACCCTAATGAGCAGCAGAGGTAGGGGTGTGCTCAGAATGCTCTGACCCTCAGAGATTCTCACCAATGATGGATGGATCACAATGCCCCTAGGAGTGAAAGCTGAATAGCTTTCAAGGAAAATATCTAGGTCTGGTGGTCAGAATTCTGACTTGAATTCCCACAGGGAAAACCTTGGCCTTCCACTCTGTTTCCATTTCTTGGTCAGTTCACAGACCCATGGTGGCCTTTTATGCCTCCACAAGATGGCCCGAAGCCATTTTTAAAACCACATTTCCTGACGTGGTCCTTCAGAGTCTCATGCTCCGGTTATACTCATCCCACCTCCATTGAAGATGCTGCCACAGTTTCACTTTTTTTCTTCAATCTAACGATCAAATCTTTTGAAACAAATGCTTTCTTAAATTCTCTACATCTTTTGTGGCAACAAAAATCTGTTGTGTTTTTAAAGAACTTACTGATCACTTCAATTTATAGAAATTTGTTTGTCCTCTGTGTTGGCATCTTAAGATCTTACAATTTTCATCGTTCTCTCTCCAACTAGAGTTCAAGCTTTTTGGGGGCAGGACCCTGGCTAATACTACTTTGTATTTCCCATAATGTTTAGCAGGGGTGTCTTTCATCAGCCTTAACACAGTGTTCAGTGTTTCTTGTGACTGTTTGGGGAAATAATTTTTTTTAAAACTCACTGAATCAGAGTTCAATAAAATTACGAACTGGAGTTTTCTGTTTCTTCCATCACTGCACTCATAGCATGGTGCATGAACCTTGATACTTGATCCCAGCATTTATTGCATACCCTTTGTCTTTTTCCTCCAAACAGAGTGTGAACTTTTCCAGACTAAGATTTTGTTTTTCTGGAGCTACTGAAAGCAGAGTTTCTGGTTCCGAATTGCTTAATGAGTTAATCTGTACTTAATTCAAGTCACAGCCAAACTACCAAATGTGCCAATCCATGTGACAGCAATTTTATCTTTCAAATATGTTATTTTATATGTAAACAATTGAACAAATACTTTTGACTCACTGCTATTCACTCTATTTCACATTAAGCAATGTGAAAATTACAGCAAGCTCAAAAAACTACAAGATATTATCTTTGTTCCTGAAAATCTCAAACTTGATGATGCCCAGATAATCATGATCACATTTGAAATTTTGAAACCATTAGCTGCACTAAGTTATGCAATATTAAGCTGAGACAATGCATTAAATATTATTACTATATAAAAATTACAAAAAGAATTCAAACCCCTTGGTTATAAAGCGATATTAGTAAATAACAGCATGAACTCCACAGTCAGATACCTGAGTTTAGACCTCTGCTAAGGCATTTACTGTTTGGAAAGGCTTGACTAATTTATTTTATCTCTTTCTAAGTATTTTATAGTTTTCTCATCTGTAAAATGAGACTACAACTAGCACCTGTTGCCTGAGGTAGCTGCAGACATTAGTTGTGCGATTCTCTTATTGTTACAGTTATATAAATGACAGATTATCTACATATAATTTGTATAACTGTAGATATAAAACTCTATAACTGTACTATAAATTTATATATAACTGTAGTTATATGAATTATATAAACCTGTTATTTATATATAAATAACTATATTTTTTATATATAAATAACTTAGGTTTATATAAATTAATCTAATTCAATTTATATAAATTACTTATTTCAATATCAAATATTTAATAATTGATAAGATTAAAAATCAAAGTAATTACTAAATCAATTACTTATTATTTTAATCATATCAATAAAAAGGAGTAGCTACCATTTATGTAGTGATTACTGTGTCACAGAATCTATAATAATGTCCCATAACTCTGTATATAGACAGTTATATAAATAAACCCAACTTAGGTTTATATAAATAACTTAGGTTAACTTATAAATATATAAATAATTAATAAAATTAATATTTATAAATTATTTGTTTATATTTATATTAATTATACTTTATATTACTCTTATTAACTTTAAATTGATTAATAATTATAATATATTAATTAATTATACATAAAATTAATGAATAAATTTTGAATTAATAAAGATTAATTAACAATTAATTTAAATTAAGATTAATAACAGATGTAATTAATATAAATAAATAATTTATAAATATACAAGTAACTTAGGTTCACTTAGGTTAATTTATATAAATGTAAACTGGGTTTATTTACATAACTATATACAGAGTTGTGGGATGTTATTATAGATTCTGTGACACAGCAATCACCAAATAAATGGTGACTACTCCTTTTTATTGATAAGATTAAAATAATAAGTAATGTAGAGGAGAATACATTTTAGAATAAGGTGGTACTTCCCATGGAGAAAGTGAAATTTTGATTTTGTTAATTAAAGAGAAGAATTTTTGTTAGTAGAAAAATTAAGGTATATATCTTAATTTATATATATGTGTGTATATATGTATGTATTATACATATACACATATACACAGATGTGTATATCTACATATAACTTGAAGTGGAAATACATGAGGGAGTAAACTAATCATGTATATGCAGAGTTTTTTTTTTTAAAGATTACAGATAAAAAATACATTAGGTCTTTTGAAGGGATTTTTAAGGACTTTGGATTTGACTGTAAAGTTAGTAGGGGGATAGTGAAGCTGTTTGGGTTAACAACAGTGACATGAATATAGCCCCTTTGCATAGCAACAATTTCAGGAACAGTGTGTAAGACTTAGTGACAACCAGCACAATAAACCAAGTGCAAGAAGATGACTTTAATCAGTGATTCCAAATCGAAAGAGCAAGAGTTTAGAGAACAGATTCACTATGTAGAAGACCATTTGAAGAACTATGAAAAGAATGTAGATGCAACAACTGTGAGGACACCTTACAAAGACAGCAATTTGTACCACACTGATGTCTCACTCTTTGGAGAACCCACCAAGTTTGAGTATTTCCAAAAACTGCTTTTTGGGTATGTGGTGGATCCTGAGACTAAGACCATGGTGAAAGTTATAACCACTGTACTGAAGTTCCCTGATGATCAGACAGAAAATTTTGAAAAGAGAAGATGCTCAGCTAACATTTACTTCACCTTATAGTGGTATCTTCTGAGTAAATCCTCAGCCTATGTTTTGTTAGCATGTGTCATAGCTCCAGTCTTCATCTTGAAGAAGACTGACATTGGACTACAGCTGCTGGGGAAATTGTCCACACTTGATACTCTTTGAGAATGAAGTTGTCATTCAGGGCCCCTCATGTAGCTAAAAGACCAAGAAAAATTTGGCCCACAAATATGTTGCAGACTGCCTTTAAAATAGGTTTTATCAGTGGAGAAATGGTGACCGTTTTTTTATTTAGTTTTCTGTTGGGAAGAGTTTTATGTTGTTTAAAAGATATTTTGAATGACTTAACCTGCTTTGTAGGCTTATATAATATTCTTTTCTTCCATTCTTTTTAAAGAACTGCTTACTTTTCTTATTTATTTAGAGTGATTTTTAAAAAAGACTTGTGCAATACATCTTGAGGTGAAACAGTGGATTTTTTTATGACAAATCAGAGCATTTAATTGACTATTTTATTCAGGTTGATTTGTTTAATATTTGCTAAAGACCAGTTCTTTACACTAAGACATGTAATAAATCCCAAATGGCAGTACCTCATTATTTACTTAGCTTTTGTACTTATATTTTTTGGAGAAAAAAACACTATCGTAAATTGTAAATAGCCAATACATAACTGTATTGTATGCAAAGGCGTGACTGTTGATATCATCGCTGAGAAAGAGATAAATAAAGTTTATTTACTATAAGAAAATCATAATCCAGGTGCAGAGTGATGTAGGACAAGGTACAGAAAGATGACAGTAGGAACCATATCCAGTGTGACTACAAGCTACAGTGCAACCATCACAATTGATGTGAAAGGGAAGTTGAGGGCCAGTGGGACTTTACCTTGAGGACTGTCCTTATAGGTGTATAGTGGGCAGAGGAGATGGACATAATTCTAAATTCTCTTCTCCAAAGAGGTGTAAAAATATAGCAATATAGCAATGAGAATAAAATGCAAGTCATCTGATCAGTTCCTGGATGGACACCAGCCTAATTCAGGCTATCATCTTTCTTTATTTGGATTACTATAATAGCTTTATCACCAATCCCTTTCCTTATTTTTGTACCCCCTGCTGACCTGATTAATTTTCCAAACAGCACTTACAGTGATCTTTCTAAATATCACTGAGACCATAGTACTTCTTTCATCAGCATAGTTCAGTGAGTCCTCGCTGCTCTCAATATAGCATAAAAACTCACTACCTTATCCTGGATGATATTTTCTAATCTGACATCTCTTGTCTCTCTTCCTTGTACTTGTTTCACTTCTTTTGGCCTTTTCAATTTCTTTGGCTATTCTGTTCTTCCGTGGCTAGGCCAGAAAACCCTCTCTCCACTTCCTGTTTTTTGTGTCATCATTGATTAGCTAAAACCAGAACTGTCATGATTGATTGCTAAGATTAGAATTGTTTGTTGTAAACTCTGTCTTAAAACTAGCCATCCACAAAGAAAAAGACGTGCTGTTCAAATAGCTAACTTCAGCTTTCCCTGCCTACAAAACAACCCAGACTTTAAACCACCCTGTTTGCAAGTTACCTATCTCTCCTGATAAAAATCTAAGGCAAAACCACCTTGGTGAAACACTCTAATCTTTGAATCTGGGGGCACTCTCTAATATAATTGCCTGGATAAAATCCATCTCCCCCTCTTGTTTTTGTTTTTAACAATTGTATAATTACTGACGTGTTTTCTTGTTCATATGTTCCTCTCACTATCTATTTGCTCCTTCTCTTTTCACATATACTAGACTCTAGGCTTTATGAGGGGGAGGAACCATGCGCTTTTATTTACTAAAGTAACACAAATACTTCTTACATGCCTAACCATAGGAGGCACTCCCTACACATTCACTTTTAGAATGAATAAATTAATGAATATAAAAGCACCAGATGTCTCCAAGTAGTGACTAGACTTGCTATGATGCAAGAGTCACTATAAACAAAGTAAATTACCAGGAGTGCATACCATAGAATCTAGAAAGGGTTACTAAAAAGAAGGGCTAGAAGTAGCAGTCAAATTGTCAGGACATTATCTCAGAGGCCTGGAGTTCAGATGAAGACTTCTATTCCAATAGATGATCTAGGTAGAGATCAAGCACTTTTGACTAAAGTCTAGACTGATAAGTACACCCCAGAAATAGTAAGAATAGGCCACAGAAAACCGTGGTGCTGCTAAGGTTCATAATGGCATGCAAAATCTTCTACAGTAGCAAAAGCAACTCTAATACACAAGTTCATGAGTGATTATATTTATCTACTGGCAGTCTTGGTCTAGTTTGAATCAGGGCATGCACAATAAAGATATTAGTCTTATAACTAAATATAAATGGGAAAACAGACACAGTTATAATGAAAAAGGAAGAACAAAAGGAAAAAATATATAACCACAGGCATAATTCAAAAAATAAAAACAATATTTTTTACCTATGATGATGGAAGGATATTGGGAAAGATTGAGAATCCAAGGAACCAGGAATTCTTATAAACAATTTGTGAAAGTGTACGTTGTTTTAAATATTTTGTTTTTTAACTTTTATATTTAGTTCAGGGGCTATCTGTACTAGGTGCCATAATGTTCCTTCACTGAAACTCAACAATACAGTTTCTATGAATTTGTCCTGAAGATGTAGTGTGCAAAGATTTATTTCTTAATATCATAACTACTGTATAGCATTTTGAAAGCCACTCAGTAATAGAAGTTAAATTATGACTTATTTATAGATTATAGTGTTTTGTTTAAGGTTATGTTTGCTACTCTAACAATAAATCCAACATTTTACTGGTTTAAAAAAGTGGAAAGCATTTTTTCCTTACATAGTATATAAACAGCAGTTGAGGTGGGAGTAAAGGAATCTACTCCATGCAGTCATTCTGAGATCCAGCCAGATGAGAGCCCTGCCATTCACAACATATGGTTTCCCAGGTATCTCTTAGCATTGACGTCAACTTGGCAGGTAAAGGAAAAATAAAAAGTGGAAGTTTATGAAAGAAGTTCTTATGTACTTAAACTATAAATGGCCTAAACATTTCTGTACATACTTCATTATTCAAAATGCAATCACATTACACAATTCAGATTTTAAAAGGGCTGAAGAATGTGGTTCTGTTTTGCTCTCCATACCATGAGAGACAAGTGTGAGTCCTTAATAAAGAGCTAGCTAACTCTGCCACAAATGGATAATCATGTAGCCATAATATTATGGTACCAATGAACATTTAATGATGTGTGAAAAAATTAGAATGATTTCAATTATATAAAAGCAACAAACAAATAGAATTTTTAAACCCATGCTTTTTCTAAAAGTGCCAAAGGTGTAGGTGTGGAACTGGGATGAATTGCACTGAGATGTTAACAGGGACTTTCTCTAGATAGTAAAATTACAGGCAATATTTGTTTTTTGTTTTTTTCTCGTGTTGTTCTATGCTTTCTTCATTTTCTATAATTTCTAATACTAATATTGTAATCAGATTATGAAAAACTGTAAAACAAAGGGAGAGGGGGAAGGATTAGATGTGCTCTATGTATCTCATCAAATATAATTAGAAATACCAAAAATTTAGGTCTTTTTTTCCAGGCACGGTGGCTCATGCCTATAATCCCAGCAGTTTAGAAGGCCAAGACACACAATTTCCTGAGGTGAGAAGTTTGAAACCAGCCCGGCCAACATGGCAAAACCTCATCTCTACTAAAAATACAAAAATTAGCCAGTCGTTGTGGCAGGCACCTGTAATCTTAGCTACTCAGGATGCTGAGGCTAGAGAATGGCTTGAACCCGGAGATGGAGGTTGCAATGACCCGAGATTGCACCACTACACTCCAGCCTGGGCAACAGAACCAGACTCCATCTAAAATACAAACAACAAAAAAATTTAGGTCTTGTTTTCCAAATATTTTTAATCCTATAGGGATAGACGTGATTAACAGATGTGAAGCAGTTGGAGAATTATGAGACAAAATTTAATCATATTAATTTAACTTAATATTTTCTAGCCACTTTTTGAAAATGCAATGACCTGACAAAACTATGCTGGAACAACGGGTGCAGCCCAAAGCATGCCACAGTAAGCACTTCTATTGTGTGTTAAAGTGACTGTGGGTCAATATTTTTAGCTTCTTTGCCATCACGAAAATGAGGATTTCTTGAGCTCCCCTCCAGAGCTACAAACGCTATTCACAGAGTTCTCAGTATATACACAGTTGCCAGTTCTGGTACAATTTGATGTAGTTTTCATAATTTAAAATCATATCTCTAATTTCAAGTCAGCAAATCAAAAGCAAAATGTATTACTATGCTGTTTTTCATATATCTCTCTGAAACTTTGCTCTTCTTAAACTGTTTTGGATCTTTCATCTTATAGCAACCTGGGGGAGCACGTTGTGGAAGTGACTGGTGTGCATGCTACAGAATAACTATATGAGTTTTATTGTGTGTAGTTGTTACATGTTTGGGCGAATGGTTTGACTTGCATATCTTGAAAATCAAATTTAAAATCGAATAGTGTTTGTGATGGTTCTGCTGCTGCTGTGCTTTCTTTTTCTGAAATGAGTTTGACTTCTTATCAATTTTTCGAGCAGCCCATCACAATATTCATTTTATGTTATGTGATAATAACAGCTTCGTTCTTAGAGAAATTAAGGGAATAAAGGTATTTTTCAACAAAGACTTAAGGATGTAAAACCTAATCATCAAGAATGATTAACCAAATACTTTTGTTATTAACGCTTAGTTTCTAACTACATTGTCTTAGTAATGATCAGTTTATGTAGCTTTAAAGATAGAAGGAAATGCAAAATCAAGGTAAAAGAAAAAACCCTTTCTTTTGGTAAGCTATTTTTCTTCTTATCTGATATTTCTCTTCATGTATCAAACACATTTTTAATGCTACAAAATTTGCAATAGAAAAACAAGTTTTAGTGGTCTAAGATGCTAAGATATTGTGAGAAACAATAGAAAGAAATCAGTTCAGTTTGTGATACTTTTATCCACTTTTAAACCTTTGTTTTAAATAACCCAGCTATAAAGCAAATATAGGAGTGATTTTAAAATTTTATTATCAAAATATTGGTAACATGCACATGCAAATTATTATGATTTATATTAAAGAAAAATTCAAATATTTTGCATCTTCAGCATACCAGTACAAAAGCCTAAGTTTTTGATATTGAAAAAAAAAAAAAACTTTTATTGGGAGTAAGCATTTAGCTTTATTGTTCTCGACTGCTAAACACTTACCCTAGATCTCCCAGTCTCAAAATATGCATAACAATTTCCAAAGCAGTTCCAGCTGTGTGTGTGTGTGTGTGTGTGTGTGTGTGAGAGAGAGAGAGAGACAGAGAGAGAGCACGCATGTATGTAAAATATAACATATTTATATATAATATAATACATAATAAATAATGTTATGTTTCTGTGGTTCAGCTCTAAAGAAACTTTATTTCCTTCAAATTCTTCTAAGAGTTCTGAGAACCCCCAAGATGTTAGCCAGCTTACTGACTCATGGAATACACTGCTTTTTTATCTCTGGCTTTGGCTCACTGTGATGACCTCTCCTAGGCCACCAGTTATAGAGTTAATACCTTCAAAGTTGCCAATATTGCTGTTTTGCATATCCTAGTACCACCCCCACTGCTTCTGGTGCTCATCCATTTCTGGGGCAAAGCTCTGCATTTTTTATATCAAATCTGCAGATGTGTGTAACAAGCACACCTCTTTCAACACTGCTGGTCATCCCTGAGAAGATTTTGTACATATTCTTTGTGAAAGTTTTTTTTAAAAAACAATATTTTATTATTATTCATTGAATACTCAATCTCAGGCAAGAGTCTGAGGGTTGGGCCAGAAGATAATTGAAGGGAGCTACATGATGGAGTGTGAAAGAAGCCAGATGACGCAAATACATACTTTATGATTTAATCTACAAGGAATTCAAAAACAGAAAACATGAATTTGTTTTTAGAAGTGAAGTTAATGGTTAACTTTGGAAAGAAGAAAAAAATTAAAGATGGATAGGAGACACAAACTGGAGCTTACCAGGAGATGATGACATTGCTGCTCCTGATTTTTAGAAGTGAAGTTAATGGTTAACTTTGGAAAGAAGAAAAAAATTAAAGATGGATAGGAGACACAAACTGGAGCTTACCAGGAGATGATGACATTGCTGCTCCTGATTTTTAGAAGTGAAGTTAATGGTTAACTTTGGAAAGAAGAAAAAAATTAAAGATGGATAGGAGACACAAACTGGAGCTTACCAGGAGATGATGACATTGCTGCTCCTGATTTTGTCAATTATTACATTTCATCAATGATTATAACTGTGTAAGTATTCAGAGTTGTAATGCTAGAATTTTTTTTTTTATTTTCCCTTCTTTGTATTATAGTTCAAAAAAAGTATGAGGGCATAACTTCTTCAATTATGTAGTTCAATATTCTTCAAGGCTACATCTTTGCACCACCTGGAATCGTCTTGTCTCTGCACAATGGGACATAGCATAACAGCTGAAAGTTTATCCCTGTCAACATCTGGGGATGTAGAACATGTGCCACACCATCATAAACTTCTGGGACTGGAGTCTTTCTTATCCTAGGCCAGTACCGAAATATTAATACCTTCTTCGCATTCCATCTTCTAAACACAGGCTGACAGAATTGTTTATTCTTAACCCCTTTCTCATCCAAACATCTTCATGGCAGAGATTACATGCTTTCTGGTGTGATTAAAATTATTTTAGCATTTAATTATCCTTTTATTCCTAATTCATTTTCTGACATTCTGATTTAGTTGAGCTAAATGAGCACAAAACTTGTCTTCATGCAGATCTGATTTCAAATTTCACCTATGCATTTTTGATCTGAATCATTTAGGGCAAGTTACTCAAACTCACTGAGTCTCAGTTTTTGCATTTCTAAGTAAAAGTAACAATGCTTACTCATTATATTGCTTACAGTAAAGAATGGAGTAAAATAACTGTGAACAATGTATGATATTGCATTTGTCTCACAGAATGCTAATTCCATTTCCCTTTTAAACTAGTCTATTTTGGCCGAGCGCAGTGTCTCATGCCTGTAATCTCAGCACTTTGGGAAGCTGAGGTGGGTGGATCACCTAAGGTCAGGATTTTGAAACCAGCCTGATCAACATGGTGAAACCCCATCTCTACTAAAAAGTACAAAAATTAGCCTGGCGTGGTGGTGAGTACCTGTAACCCCAGCTACTCAGGAGGCTGAAGCAGGAGAATTACTTGAACAAGGGAGGCAGAAGTTGCATGCAGTGAGCCGAGATGGTGCCATTACAATCCAGCCTGAGTGACAGAGAGCAACTCCATCTCAAATATACATACATACATATATATTTGTTTCAACAAAGGAAATAGGTTTAATTGGCTCATGGTTCCACATGGTATGTGAGACACCCTATGCTAGCATCTGCTTGGCTTCTGAAGTCTCAGAAAACTTACAATCATGACAGAAAGTAAAAAGGGAACCAGAAATTCACATGGCCAAAGCAGGAGGAAGACAGAGAGGGGAGAGGTACTACTCACTTTTACACAATAAGATCTTATGAAAACTCTATCACAAGAACAGCACCAAGAAGATGGTGCTAAACCATTTATAAAGGACTACCTCCATGATCCAATCACCTCCCACAGGCCCAACCTCCAACATTGGGAATTACAATCCAACATGAGATTTTATGGAGGAACATAGATCCAAACCATATCATTCTGCCCCTGACCCCTCCCAAATCTCATGTCCTTTTCACATTTCATAATACAATCATGCCTTCTCGACAGTCTCCTAAAGTCTAACTCTTCTGTTGTTAACTCAAAAGTCCAAAGTTTCATCTGAGACAAGACTTCCACCTGAAAGCCTGCAAAATTAAAAAAAAAAAAAAAGTCAGTTATTTTCAAGATACAATGGAAGTATCCGCATTGGATAAATACTCCTAATCCAAAATAAAGCAATTGGCCAAAAGAAAGGAACTACAGGCCCCATGCAAATCTAAAACCCAGCAGGGGAGTCATTAAATATGAAAGCTCCAAAATAATCTCTTTTCACTCCATGTCCCACATCCAGGGAACACTGATGCCATGGGTGGGCTCTCAAGGTTTTAGGCAGCTCTTCTCCTGTGGCTTTGCAGGGTTCAGCCCCTGTGTCTGCGCTCATGGGCTGGCGTTGTGTACCTATAGATTTTCCAGGCACAGGGCTCAAGCTGCCAGTGAATCCACTTCATTCTGGAGTCTGAAGGATGATGGCCCTTTTCTCACATCTCCACTAAGCAATGTCCCAGTGGAGACTCTATGTGGGGACTCCAACCCAATATTTCTCCTTTGCACTGCACTAGTACAGGTTCTCCATAAGGGCTCTCCCCCTGAAGCAGGCTTCTACCAGGTCATACAGGCGTTTCCATACATCCTCTTAAATCAAGACACAGGCTCCCAAGCTTCAACTCTTGCAGTCTCTGCACCTACAGACTAAACACCACATGGAAGATGTCAAGGTCTATGGCTTGACCACTGAAGCAGTGGATGAAATTGTCTTTTAGCCATGGCTGGAGTTGGAGTGGCCAGAATGCAGGGAGCAGTGTCCAGAGGTTGCAGAGGGCAGTGGGGCCCTGGATCTGGCACATGAAATCAATCTTCCCTCCTAGGCCTTCAAGCGTGTGATGAGAGGGTCTCCTTGAAGCTTTCTGAAATGCCTTTGAGGACTTTTCTCCCTTGTGTTGGCTGTTAGCACTTGGCTCCTGTTTGCTTCTACAAATTTCTGCAGCCTGCTTAAATTCCTCCCCTGAAAATGGGTGTTTTTTTTTTTTCTACCACATGGCCAGGCTGCAAATTTTTCAAACTTTTACACTCTGCTTCCCATTTAAATATAAGTTTCAGTTTTGTGTTATTTTTTTGCTCATGCATATAAGCATAGCCTTTTAGAAGCAGTTAGGCCAAGTCTTGAATGCTTTGCTGCTTAGAAATTTCTTCTGCCAGATACTGTAAATAATCATTCTCAAATTCAAAGTTCCACAGATTCTCTAGGGCAGGGCAAAATGCAGCCAGGTTCTTCAGTAGGGCATAACAAAAGTTACCTTTGCTCCAGTTTCCAGTAATTTTTTCATTTCTATTTAAGACATCCTCAGACTGGACCTCACTGTCCAGAACACTGTCAGCATTTTGGTCACAACCATTCAACAAGTCATTAGGAAGTTCCAAACCTTCCCTCATCTTCCTGTCTTCTTCTGAGCCCTCCAAACTCTTCCAACTTCTGTCCATTACCGAGATCCAAAGGCACTTGCACAGCTGCAGATATCTTTATAGTAATGCCCTATTCCTCAGTATCAATTTACTGTATTAGTCTGTTCTTGCATCACTATGAAGAAATACTTGGAATTGGGTAATTTATAACAAAAAGAGGTTTAATTGACTCACGATTTTGTAGGCTGTACAGGAAGCATAATACTGGCATCTGTTCAGCTTCTGAGGAGGCCTCAGAAAACTTAGAATCATGGTGAAAGTTGAAGGGGAAGCCAGCATTGCATATGGCTGGAACAGGAGGAAGAGAGTTAAATTGTTTTTTATTAAAAGTGGTCAAGGGAAAAGTATCCTTTTTTATTAGAGGACTGAGTGTCCTTCCTTTGCAAGAATATAGAATATTTAGAGGCCTTTAATATTTTTAGCATGAAAAATGTAAGATAAATTAAATTCATTAATTTTTTAATGTATGCTCTAAAATTATTTTTTTCACAATATCTTGGTTGTCAAATAATAAGATTAATGTAAAAAGCCTCACAAGAAAATTCAATAGGAAACAAAATTATTAAAAGGTTTATTAGCACTTTAATGGGACTAGAGTTTTGATATTTATGTAGGGATTTTTTTTTCAATGTTACTGGAGTTTCATTAAAATCTAAAGTTTCAGAAAAGAAAGACACACATCTTAAACTGGCCAAATTTCTATATATTGGTTAGGCTTTTTTGTTTGCTTTTCTTTTATATAAGTATCAGAAGCACAGAAAAAATAGGAAAAACATATCGACCTTTTATGGCACTGGCTCAGAACTGGCACATTGTCACGTCTACCTTCATGTTACTGACCAAAGCAGAGATTTTAAAACTCTGAGGCCAAAGTCAAGGGATCAGGATAGCACAGACACCCACAGTGAGGCATGACAGAGTATAGTTGCCTAGAGACAAATAAGAGCAGCAACAGTTTAAACTATCACCAGTATCATGAATTCATGTGAATTAGTTAGTGTATAACCAATCATAGGGTTAAATCTATAAAAAATGCATTGATTTACTCAATAGTGTAGTAAATAAGCAAACAAGTACTGATGAAATCATATGCTCTGTAAAGTCAGTGTATGACTGACCTTGCTTTTAAAAAATCATAGTTATTATTTCATTTAGTTATACATTCAATAAAAATTATTTTAAGCCTCTATCATATGCCATGTTATTTGGTAAATGTTCTCCAAAATTTAATGTCTTATACCCAACAATTCTCTATAGTAGATGAGCTAATTCACTGACAGATATTTGATTTGCAAACAAATGATTGCTTTTAGAGATTTTATCAGGATTGTACATTAAGTAAAAATAAATATTTTTAAAGATGATTTATGAGTTTATCTATCAATGTAGTAGATGAGACTGGTTAGACTTCTTTTTAAAGATATTGAAAAGGAGAGAATACTTTAAAACTAATTATATGAGGCCAGCAGTACCCTGATACTAAAGTCAGACAAGGATATTACAAGAAAAGAAAATCTCTGACCAATGTTTCTGATGCACATATTATAAAAATCTTCAGCAAAAAACTATCAAACTGAATTCAATAGCACATATAAGTGATCATTCACCATGATCAAGTGAGATATGCCCCAGAGATGCAAAGATGGTTCAACATATATATTTCATACATTTGATAAACCACATTAACAAAATGAAGGACAAAAACTGCATGGTCACCTCAATATATGCACAAAAGTCATTTAGCAAGTTTAACATTCATTCATGATAAAACTTCTCAACAAAACAGATAATAGAAGAAATGTACCTTAACAAAATAAAGGCCATATATGACCAGTTCACAATTAACATTATACTCAATGGTGAAAAATTTTAAACTTTTCCTCTAATATCAGAAATAAGACAAGAATGTCCACTGTAGTCACTACTCTTCAACATAGTACTGTAAGTTCCAGCTAGCGCAATTGGGCAAGAATAATACAAGACACTCAAATGGACAAGAAAGAAGTGAAATTGTTTCTGTTTGCTGATCACATGATTTTATATAGAGAAAGCCCTAAGGACTCCACCAAAATCCTGCCAAAACTGTTAAACAAATTCAGTAAAGTGGCAGGTTACAAAATGAACATACAAAAATCAGTAGCATTTCTATACACTAACAACAAACTATCTAAAAAATCAATTAAGGAAACAATTTAAAAATAGTACCAAAAAATTACTTAGCAGTAAATTTAATCAAGGAGATAAAAGACCTGTATACTGAAAACTACAAAACATTGATGAAAAAAAAAAAAAACAATTAAAGACACAAAGAAATGGAAAGATATTTTGTGGTCAGGGATTAGAAAAAGTAATACTGTTAAAATGTACATACTACCCAAAGCAATGTGCAATAACCCCTTCAAATGAAATGTAACCCCTATCAAAATTCGTGTCATTTTTCAGAGAAACAGAAAAGAAAAACCTAAAATTTATTTGGAACCATAATAGACCTCAAGTAGCCAAAGCAACCTTGAGCAAAAAGAACAGAACTGGAAGCAGCATACTGCCTTATTTGAAAATATATTTTAAAGCTATTGTAATCACAACAGCCTGGTATTGGGTTAAAAAAGGAAATATTGACCAAAGGAACAGAATAAAAACCCAGAAATAAACCTAGGTATTTTCGACAAATTGATTTTTGATAAAGGTGCCAGGAATACACAATGGGAAACAGACAGTCTCTTCAACATGTGGTGTCAGGACAAATGGATATTCAAATGTAGAAGAATGAAATTGGATCCTTATCTCACATTATATACAAAAATTAACTAAAAATTAATTAAGGATTTAAACATAAGACCTGCAACTATAAAGCTGCTAAAAGAAAACATAGAAGAGCTTCATGACATTGGTCTGGGCAGTAATTTCTTGGAAAGGCCTTCAAAAGCACAGGCAACAATGGCAAAAATACATAAATGGGATTATAGCAAACTAAAAAGTTTCTGCACAGCAAAGGAAGCAACACAGTGAAGAACAATCCATAGACCAAGAGAGAAAATATTTGCCAACCATACATGTGATAAAAAGGTAATGTCCAAAAATGTACAAGAACACAAATAACTCAATAGCAGGAAAATAAATTAACTGATTGAAAATTGGCAAAGGACCGAAAAAGACATTTCTTAAAAGAAGACATATAATAAAATGGCCAAGAAATATATTTTCAAATGTTCTACATTGCTAATCATAAGAGAAATACAAATTAAAACCATAATTACATATCACCTCACACCTATTAGAATGGCTATATTCAAAAAGACAAAAGTGGCCAGGCCCAGCGGCTCATGCCTGTAATCTCAGCACTTTGGGAGGTCAAGGCTGGCTAATGTCCTGAGATCAGGAGTTCAAGACCAGCCTGGCTAACATGGTGAAACCCTGTCTCTACTAAAAATACAAAAATTAGCTGGGCATGGTAGCGGGTGCCTGTAATCCCAGCTACTTGGGAGGCTGAGGCAGGAGAATTGCTTGAATCCAGGAGGCAAAAGTTGTAGTGAGCCAAGACTGCACCACTGCACTCCAGCCTGAGCAACACAGAGTAAAACTCCATCTACAAAAAAAAAAAAAAAGACAAAATTAGCAAGCATTGGTGAAGATGTGGAAAAAAGGAAATCTTGGTGCTTTGTTGGTGGAAGTATAAATTATACAGCCATTTTGAAAACTAGGGTGGAGATTTTTCAGAAAACTAAAAGCAAAATTATCTATATGATCCAGAAATCTAATTTCTGATCATATATTCAGAGGTAATGAAATCTATGTTTGTTGAAGAGAAGTTTGCACTCCTGTGTTCATTGTGCCATTATTCACAATAGCCAAGTTATGGAAACAACCTAATTATTCATCAACAAATGAAAAGATAAAGAAAATGTTTGTACCACACAATGGAATACTATTAAGCCCTAAAAAGAAAGAAAACGCTGTCATTTGCAACAACATGGATGGACCTGGGGGATATTATGCTAAGTGAAATAAACTGGTACAGAAAGACAAGCATATTAATCCATTTTCATACTGCCATGAGGAATTACCTGAGACTGGGTTATTTATAAAGAAAAAGAGATCTAATGGATTCACAGTTCCACATGAGACCTCATGATCATGGCAGAAGACAAAGTAGCAGCACAGGAACATTTTACATGGTGGCAGAAAAGATGAGCATGTGGAAGGGAACTGCTTTTTATAAATCCAAATATCCTGAGATTTATTCACTATCACAGAAACAGCATGGGAAAAAACCTATCCCCATGATTCAGTTACTTTCCACTGGGTCCCTACCACAAAATGTGGGGATTATGGGAGGAGCTGCAATTCGAAATGAGATTTGGGTGGGGATACAGCTAAACCATATCAACAAGTGCTATAAAATCTCATATTTGGAATCTAAAAAGTCAATCTCATAGAGAGAATAGAAAGGATTTTACCAGAGGCTGAGGGTTTTGGGGGATGCATGGGGGGGAAAAGGAGATATTGATCAGCTTCAGTTAGACAAGAGAAATATTTTCATATCTATTGCACTGTATAGTGATCACAGTTCATTATAATTTATTGTGTGTTTCAGAATTGCTGACAGAATCCATTTTTTGCATTCTACCACATACCAAAAAAAGAAAAAGATAACTAGGTGAGGTGATGGATATGTTAATTAGCTTAATGTACTCTTTCACACAGAGATCAAAACATCACATTGTACCTCATGATATATATCCAAATATTATTTATCAATTAGAAACATATAAATAAATATTTAAAATATATTTTATAATTTTTGACTAATATTTTTTAAGGTAATGTCCTTTGCCAAATGTTTACATTGTTGACCCATTGATCAAACTCAAGCAAAAATGAGTTTTCTTTGGCTGCAAAATAGTTAAATATTCTCACATTGGAATGTCCTTAGGAGTGACATGTATACACTAGTTAAACTATTGCAAGGACTCAGTCTCTCTGTACATTTGATTAGGTCTCATTCTCTCAAGGGCATTTATTTTGTGTATTTTGCATTATGGTTTACAACACCAAAGCACAGGTTCTCACTCATCTATGTATTTGAACTGTTTCCAAATTAGTGAGAAATAATTGGATCTTTTTTCTGATTAGCCCCAGGAAAGTATGTGAGATAGCCAATCATTCATGCATCTTAACTGGAAATGTGTAATATCTGCACTCCACACATAGTATATAAATTAAGTAAGTCACCAAGGCATTAGTCTAAGGGTTAAAACTGCAAAGAAGATGGAGATATTGCTTTCAGTGAGCTCAATTCCTAGTAGACATTCAACAAATTTTTTTCTGATGGAGCAGGATAAGGTTTCCATGTAGATGTAATGACATCTTATCTAAATCTTGATGACAAATAATTTTCTAGATGAACAAGGAGAAACAGGTAAAGGGAAGTACTTGTGACAGCATTCACACAAAATGGTCTCTGTAGTGAAAGGTGGATAAATTTAAGCTCCTAAGACCAGACAATGAAGAACCTTTTCTGCAGTGTAAGAGTGTGCTTCTCTAGCCTGCCACCCACCCACTAGTCATCTGTACATGGGAAGTTCTGTCTCTCTCCAAAGGCTACTGATAATTGCCTTCCCTATAACCATTCTGCTCTTCTTTCATTTGGGGAAAGGTAATGTGTGTGAATACAATCATGATTTTTCTAGTTGCTGTTCTGCAGCAAGAGTTGGCCATGAGACCCCATTCTGGAAGGTGAACTATAAATGGAATTAGTGATTAGAGCCTCTGGGAAAGCTATTGCATTCCAGATAAAGATGAGAAATCATCTGGCACATACCTTATTTCTCCTTACCTTTTCTTTAGCCCTTCTCCTGCCTGGAACATGATAATGATACTTAAGAATTGTTGCTGCCATTTTGCAAGTGATAATCTACAGGTCACATTTGGCAGGCTTCCAAATTCACTTGCCCAGGGGAGATTTTATGATTCCTGGCTTACATCCTATTCCTGATAAAGATCATAACACAAATTCCTCAAAGCTTATCATGAGTTCCTCAAACTTTTAGCATATTGATTAAGACATAACCTACTGACATTGAAAAGGAGACTGACTTATTTCTGTATCATGAAGTTTTTCTGATTCATGAAGTTTTACTGATTGTCTTGGATGTAAAACATTTTAACTTGTTTGTTGTAATTTGTAGCCTAGGATTGTAACACCTGTGTTGTACTCTCCAATGAAAGGAATGGCTCCAATATAAGGAGTCCTCTTCCTTTCTTCTATACATTTCCATAAAAGCCTTCCAACTTGTAACAGACTCTGGAACACACTCAATTTTGTTGGTGAGTCTTTCTGGGTTGATTCTCATATTTGGCTTCCAGTAAACCTTTATCAAACTCTTTCTGCCTCAACAGACTTAATTTTCACTGACGCAAGCATAAAGCTGAAAGCTCCTATTAAGACCAGTGCAGCAGAAAAACACAATAGATGTTTAGATCCTGCCATGGAACCAGCAAACCAGCCCTGAATCACCTCTTTCTTGACCTTTTTCTTTGCAAGGGAAAAAAACAAACTTGCTACTCGTTTAGGCCATAGTTTTTCAGGTTTTCTGTTTCTTGAAACCAGATGTAGTAGTGGCTGATAAATATTCTAGCCATATAACAAATACTGAGAATTCTAATGTGCTTAGAGTCATGATAGTTTCTATTTACAGAAGATGCAAATATAACAAAGATATTATCTCTGTTTCTTTTTAAAGTATGTCCAATATTACAAACTTTTGCTTTTAAACTAAATATTTATTTATGTTAATGAGCTAGTTATCCATATACATGAAGACATCCACTAATCCTTTATGGAAGGTTAATTCATATTCACCTATACACCTACTATCCCAGTTGATTTAATATTTCTTACAACAATGCTTTACTGTATGAAAATATCTCACCATATTGAGATGCTCTGGCCCATCATGAACATGTAATGACCTTGTTTACAAGCATAACACTACTATAAATACAATCCTTGCCTAAGTAACAACTTCCATATTAACAACCTTGCACAAGATATGTTTATCCAGAAGTTTCCTTTTATGTGTGTACACAAAAAAGGGATGTAGATTACATATATTGACACCTGTTGGATATAGAAGGGAGAGATGGGTGAAAAGAGCCTCTCATGAAGAGAGATGGGTCAGCAAGGCTAGACAGGCATTCCAAAGGAGTAAGACCTTAGAACATACTCATTTTCAGCAAGGCTGTCCTTTTCATCTGAAGTATTAGAAAAGATATTTTGAGCTGGTTCTTGTCTATACATTAACCATGATGGTTAATATTGAGTGTCAACTTGATTGGATTGAAGGATGCAAAGCATTATTCCTGGGTGTGTCTGTGAGGGTGCTGCCAAAGGAGATTAACATCTGTGTCAGTGGACTGGGAAAGGCTGACCAACCCTCAATCTGGCTGGGCACAATCTAATCAGCTGCTAGCACAGCAAGAATAAAAGCAGGCAGAAAAACATGAAAAGACTAGACTGGCTTAGCCTCAGCCTGCATCTTTCTCCCATGCTGGATGCTTCTGGCCTTGGAACATCGGACTCCAAGTTCTTTGGCTTTGAGAGTTGAACTGGCTTCCTTGCTCCTCATCTTGCAGATGGCCTATTGTGGGACCTTACCTTGTGATCATGTGAGTTAATACTCTTTAGCAGATTCCCCTTTATATATATATCTATCCTATTGACTCTGTCCCTCTAGAGAACTCTGTGTAATACATTAACTTTTGTCATGGAGTTCAAAAAAATGACTGGCATTTCTCTCCGGGTAAATCTACTTCTGCTTTTCCCAAGAACCAACACAACATCTGCTCAGTTACTTCCTGGGTAAAAGTAATAGTTGGAAATTTTGTTTTTCAGTTGAAAAGAAAACTTTTACATTCTGTAAACATGTGAGAAAAGCCCAGACTTCCCAGCATGTGTTTCTTTTACATAATCACAGATGGGCCTTGGTGATGGTTTGACTGTATCATGCACCTTGGATCTCCCCAGCAGGGAAAACTAATGCTGGCATGAGCAGCTGTGCATCTTTAAAAGGCTGAAACATGCTCATTTGCTCTACTGGGGGTGAAGATTTTCAGACAAAGTAAGAGAAAACTGTGATCTGATTAAAAAAATATCAGTTTTCCAAATGGGGATGAAGTTAGCTAATCTTTTTATTCTTTCTATAATAAGCTACTTTCTCTTTTGTAGACAGTTTTTTGTTGACTCTATGGCAACATAAGTTTTCAAACCTTACTGCAAAATCCCATATGCTCCTGATTTCCTTGAAGATCGGGCTGTGTTCAAGTCTCCTACCACTGAGCTGTGAAAGTTTAAAAATGTTTTAGCTTATGAAATGTACTGATCTACCAAGGAGAGTTGCCTTTATATCTCATGAGAAACTTTTTATTGGAATAGTGGGAAATAGAAAAATCAAGGCATTAGGAATAAAAATGGTTTCAGAAATCATTTAGTGTGACTTCCAAAATAAGTTTTGAATAATTTTGATGAATTTGGATGCTGCAAATGTTTTAACTCAGGGAGTAGTGTAAACACAACATTTCAAATCATATAAGGCCAGGCACGTTGGCTCACACCTGTAATGCCGGCACTTTGGGAGGCTGAAGCAGGCTGAACACTTGAGGCCAGGAGTCCAAGACCAGCCTGGGCAACATGGTGAAACCCTGTCTTTAATAAAAATAACAAAGTTAACCAGGCATGGTGACATGTGCCTGTAGTCCCATAGTCCCAGGTATTCTGTGGGCTGAGGTGGAAGGATCCCTTGAACCCAAGAGATGAAGGTTGCAGTGAGCAGAGATTGCAGATTGCACCATTGCCTTCTAGCCTGGGTGACATGCGAGACTCTGTCTCAAAAAAAAAAAAAAAGAAAGAAAAGAAAAGAAAAAACAACAAAAAAGTCCAAATAATATAAATGCAAATAAATGTCATCTAGAAAGTTTTTTTTTCTACAAAGGATTCCTTTAGTCCATTTTATTTCATTGATTGGTTGTCTGTATATCATAGTGAAAATATTTCAATTTATTTTTATTCTGCTGACTTTTGTATTAGTACTGTTACTTTCTCAATTACATTGCTAATTAAAATTTAATTTATTAATCAGTTTTCTGATAAAAAATAAATTGTTTCTATTCATAAGTTCTGATGTATTATTTTGTTACCATTTGTTCTAATTCCAATTTTCCTGGGTCAGATAATTATGTTTTTCTCTAGAAAATATTTTCTTTGCAATGTTTTGTTAGTGTTTCTTTTAGCAAATGTGAGGAATTTTGTGAGAAAGAGAAAAGGGGGAGATAGATATGGGAAAAAAAAAGAAAGACACAATGAGAGAAAGAATGGTGAGAATGAGAGAAAAGGATAAAAACACAAAAACAAAAAGGTGTGAGTTACAGAGACATCAACAAAGAGCCAGATGCTGATATTGGGACTATCACATTTGGTGTCCTAAGTCAAATTCTTTTCTTGACTGAATCCAGTGCTAGCCATAAACATGGTGAGACTTTACCTATCCTTTCCTCTGAGGGGAATATCTTTACTCCCAATACTGAGCATGGGCTAACCCTAGCTGTCTCTGCAAGTTTCAGGCCAAGCAGATCTCTCACTTCAGCTCCACATTTAGGCATCACCAAGGTTCATCTTGTGTTTGGGTCTGACTGTAATTTTATTACTATTTTTCTCCATTTTATTTGTTTATATTTGGTGGAGAGAAATATGGAACACTGACAGTGAACCTTCCAATCATCCCAAGTATAAGTGAACCTTCATTCACCACATTTTACTGAATGAACCAGCACAGATACACTGTGTGTCAAGCCCTTCACTATCACCATGTTAGTCACCTGGATGTACTTCATTCTATCCATGGACATTAGAATTGTTTAATACTCTTTAACTACTTTTTTTGTGTATCTTGAACTTTGTTTCTTTGATAATCACATATATGCTTTCTCTCTTTCAACATTCCGAAGTTAATTTATGCTCTTTCTATAAGCCTTGAGTACCAATAATAGCTATATAGCAGAGAAATGGCTCTCTTAAGTGTGTCTATTACAGTCAATCTACAATTCAATAGCATTGCCTAAGTATTAGGCCCTCCAGTTGTTTTCTAAGAGTTGAGAACCTGACAAATCATTTGGCACTTTAAATCACTTACAAATGCGCCCTTTATTTGCCTGACAATGCTATTTGTTTTCTCATAGAGGGATGGTTTATACTGACTTTCATTTTTACATTGTCCACGAACTCTGGTTTGAGTGTCAAGGTTACCCATCAGTGGCTGGAAATTATAAATTATACCCTTAGAGAATTATTCCTTTAATTAGAGTGAAAGACTCTGGAATCACTCTCATGTGTTAGCTTATAATCCCAGGATGTCCCTAAATGTTATATAATCACTAATTATCCAAAACAAAGCCATTATAACCTATGCA
Source organism: Ateles fusciceps (assembly GCA_036589455.1). Taxonomy (NCBI): domain Eukaryota; kingdom Metazoa; phylum Chordata; class Mammalia; order Primates; family Atelidae; genus Ateles; species Ateles fusciceps. The sequence goes on along the minus strand of JAZHEH010002982.1, from coordinate 8,811,851 downwards.
AATCATCAAAAGATGGATGACCTTGACCCTGAATGAACAGTGTAGGCAGTAACAGATTGAGATTCTGACCAATATATATAACATGTGATTCTTAGGATTTTAGGAAAAGAAAACATACTGTGATCCAAAATCATGGCAAATCTTGCAACGGCTTTATTGCACATGATACAGTTCTGAAGCTTAAGCTCTTTTACCTGGTCAGCATAGTTGAGTAGAGAGGGCCAGAAGTTAATATCAAACACCCAGACTTGCATTTTGGTAGTATTTTTCATTCCTCAAATTCAATAACCACCTATTGTGTACCCACTGTGGGCTTTGCACAGTGCGAGGTACTAGGGAGACAATTAAGACCAAGATTCTGCTTTCATGAAGCTTAATTAAATAATAATAATTCTTAAGTTACAATTGTAATGAATGCTACACAGAAAAAGTAGAGCATGTGGTAAATGCCTATCATGAGAAAACCCAATCAAGGTTAAGAGTAGAAGATAAGAGAGGCTGAGGAAAGTTCACCAAAGGAAATAAAACTTAAACTGACATAGTAAGGAGTCAGTTAAAGGCAAGTTAAGTCAGGACAAAATGAAAGGAATGTGGAAGAGTCTAGGCAGAAGAACAGCATGTGGGATAGCTCTGTCAGGTGTGATTGGCACACCCAGAACACACACGGTCTATGAGCCAACAAAGCTGATTATTTCTTCCATAAAATGCCATGATAGTGACACTTTTCTAGTCCCAACAGATTGACAGAAAATATAGCTAATAATTGAGTACTGTATGGTTTAATACAACAGAGTGAACTTCAAGTGTTCTTATCTCAAAAAGTGTTAAATATTTGAAGTGATGGATGTCTTCATTAGCTTGATTTAATCATTCCATATTGTATTAAAAATCATAACAACACTTTCTACCCCATTAATATATACAACCACAATTTATCAATATATAACAAAAATTAATATTTTATTTAAAAAGGAATGAGCTAATTTTATATAATACCTAGTGCCTGCAAACACATATACACACATAGGGCGAGATTGCAAAATGTGATTTTGAAATGTGAAACTGAATTTTGTGTGGGTTATAGAATCTTAGAACTAGAAATGCCCTTACAAATAATCCTAAACAACATTTTCTTTTCAGATGAGGTGAATAAGATTACAGCTTGTTATTTACCCAAGATTACAAAGTTGTTTAGTGGCAAAGCTAATAATGCATTTTCTGATATTGAATTAATTGATCTTTCTTTATGCACTAAATTTTGAACTGGAATTTTTTTTTATGTTATATATTACTCAAGATTGCATACCAACTATTGAAGTTGAAATTTGAGCCCATGTTGGCCTGATAGCAAAATCCATGTACTTGATGCCAAATCATAGTGATAATAAATAAATGAATCAAATTTTAAAGATGAATGAGTGAATAAATGTATGAAGCTACAGAGCAGCATTATGAATTACACAGTATTTTTATTGAGCACAGGATAATAGTTTTGAGAACACTTTTATCATTCAGGATTTTTGCTTTATTTGTTTGTTTTTAACAGAATCCATCTCTGGCTATGTACAATAAAAAGGAGATTTATCATAAAAACCTAAAATTGGTGGGAGGCTTGGAAAATAAGATCTAGGGATTCTAGAGCTTGGCAACAAAAGCAGCTGAGCCAGGATTTCACTGCTGCTTCCATGACTGGCTCCACAGCAGTAGAAGATACATTTCAGCCATCAACTTACCTCTGTGGTTTATGCTCTAGATTCAAAGACCATGAAGCAAATGTCTGGTGGGCTGGCTAGGCAAGAATCAAATGCTTCTTTGTCTGGGAGTGGAGAGATCAAAAACACCCATCTTCGATTTCTACTGTGGGAGGTAAGACAGTATGTCCCACTAATACTACAAACAATGGGGATTTTCTGTAAAATAGGAAGGAATATTGGATATTTGACAACTAAAATAATATATATTTCACTACAAGACTGCTGCTAAATATTGATGAAAGTAGGAAGCAAAATAAAAAATAAGCTTAAGTCAACCAATACTTTAATTGTGCTTTAGAAGACTGTTCATTGACACTACGAGAAAGAAGATTAATTCTAAGCAATTAGCTTAAAGCAGAGAGAAGATAAACCAACATCAATATGATTCTAAAGCTATATCAAAAGTGAAGGTGAAGAACTAAAAAAAATAAATAAATAAATAAAAATAATAAGAACTAAATACAGTTGGCCCTCCACATCCACTGGTTTAGCATCCATGGATTCAACCAACTGTGGATCAAAGCTATATGAAAAACAATAAAAATAACTATATTACAATAAAAATAATACAAATAAAATAATACAATGTGACAACTATTTACATATCATATACACTGTATTCGATATGATAAGTGATCTAGAAATGGTTTAAAGTGTATGTGAAGATGTGCGTAAGTTATATGCAAATACTATGCCATTTTATATAAGGAATTTGAGAGTTACTGAATTTTGATATCTGCATGGGTCCTGTGATCAATCCCTGATAAATACAGAGGCATGACTGAATGCAAATATTACTTTGTAGTTGAAAGATAGCATCTTTAATTTCCATCAACTTGCCCATTACAGGAGAGTATAGAGTGTTAGCGAGGAAGTGAAGAAGGAAAACTGAGCTCTTAATATCTCCCTGAGTGACTGGATAAACACATGTGCAAGGAAGACCAACATGGGTCCAGCAGAAAGGAAAAGTCAGGGTGTATTTGAGAACTGGCTGAATTTTGAATGTATTCCTCAGAGAAAGCCTTTCAGCAAAAGGCAGAAATCTTACAAAATCAACGTGTTTGAGCACAACTGCCCAAATTATTGACTGACCACAAAGCCATAGAGACACAAGAGTGACCCTAGGTAGCTAGGTTTAAAAATAAAAATGAGGATAAGATAAGCTGAGCAAGCACATCTGTGGCCATACACCATGAGAGCTGAAATCCAGGCCAGTCATTAAACAAAGAAACAGATAACAACAGCAAAAGCATACACATCTTAAGGAGGAAATGAGACTTGAGTTGCTATATTATTTGAAATGTCTGATTTTAATAACCAGTTTATATAAGAAACTCAAACAACTCAATAGCAAAAGAAAAAAATTTTCAATTAAAAACAAGTGAAAGATCTGAATAGGCATTTCTTAAAGAATAATACAAATGACAGACACATGAAAAAGGCTCAATATCACTAATATTGGGGTGTGAAAATCAAATCTATGTAATACAATGAGATACCATCTTACTCCAGTTAAAATGAGTTTTATCAAAAAGACAAAAAATACTGGATGTTGGTGAAGATGCAGAGAAAAAATGCTCATACACTATGTGAAGGAATGTAAATTAGTACTTTAGGAAAAACTATGGAATATCCTCAAAAATTAAATATGGAACTACTACTGGTTAATTATAAAACAAAATTAGTATGTCAAAGAGATACTTACACACCCATGTATATGACAGCACTGTTTATAATAGGCAACCTATGGAAACCACCCTATGTGCTCACCAATGGATGAATAAACAAATAAAATTAAGTATATATACACAATGGAACATTTTTTAGTCATTAAAGAGAATGAAGTCCCATCATTTATAAAATCATGGATGAAACTGGAGGACATTATGTTAAATAAAATAAGTCAGATATAGAAAGACAAATAGTGCATGTTCTCACTCACAGGTGGAAGTTAAAAGAAAACTGATTTCACGGAGATAGAGAGTAGAATAATGGATACCAGAAGCTGGAAAGTGCAGTGGGGAGTGTGAGGAGGGGGGAATATAGAGGGGTTAGTTCATGGGTAAAAAATATACATTTAGATAGGAGGAATAAGATCTAGTGTTCAGTAGCACAACAGAGTGACTATAAATAATAATTATTTTATATTTGAAAAGAATAAAAAGAATGGAATTGGAATGTTTTTAACAAAAAGAAATGATAAATGTTTAAGATGATGAGTATCCCAGTTCCCTGGATTTGATTATTGCACATTGTACACTTATACCAAAATATTACACATATCTTATAAATATGTACGACTATTATGTATCCATAAAATTAAAATAAAAAATAAAATGTATGATTTTGAACAAAAAGTTATAATACACAATAAGAAAAAGGAAAGTGTAACTGATACTCAGGGGACAAAAGTCAATAAAAATAGACGTAGAGGTTAGATCAGCAAAGTATGATTGTATTAAAAAAACTGAAGAAAACAAATTTAAAGTAAATAAAGTCTTACTTAAATAAAGGAAAACATTATGATGACAACTCAACAAATAGGGAATCAATAGAAAAGTAGAGATGTGTGTGTGTGTGTGTGTGTGTGTGTGTGTGTGTGTGTGTGAGTGAAAGCTCTACAGTTGGAAAGAATAATAACTGAATAACTGAAATACAAATTTCAATGCATGGCTATAAAAAATTATTTAAATGGTAGATGATAAGATTTGGCCCTGTCTCTACCCAAATCTCTTCTTGAACTGTAGCTCCCATAATCCCCACATTTCCTGGGAGTGACCTGGTGGGAGCTAATTGATTCATGGGGTCAGGTTTTTCCAATTGATTCATGGGGGCAGGTTTTTGTGATAGTGAATAAGTCTCATGAGAGCTGATGGTTTTATAAAGGGCAGTTCCCCCTGCACAAGCTCTCTTGCCTGCCACCATTTAAGACATGCCTCTGCTCCTCCTTTGCCTTCTGCCATGATTGTGAGGCCTCTCCAGCCATGTGGAACTATGAGTCCACTAAATCTCTAAATCTCTTTTTCTTTATAAATTAACCAGTCTCAGGTATGTCTTTATTAGCAGCATGAGAACAAACTAATACACTAAATTGGTACCCAGTAGTGCAGTGTTCCTGTAAAGATACCTGAAAAATGTGGAAGTGACTTTGGAACTGGGTAACAGACAGAGATTGTAATAGTGTGGAGGGCTCAGCAGACAGGAAGTTGTGGGAACGTTTGGATCTCCCTAGAGACTTGTTAAATGGCTTTGACCAAAATACTGATAGTGATATGAACAATAAAGTCCAGGCTGAGGTGGTCTCAGATGGAGATGAGGAACTTGTAGAGAACTGGAGTAAAGTTCTTTTGCTTCGCAAAGAGACTGGCAGCATTTTACCCCTGCCCTCAAGATCTGTGGATCATTTAACTTGAGAGAGATTATTTACAGTATCTGATAAAAGAAATTTCGAAGCAGTGAAGTGTTCAAGAGGAAGCAAAGCCTAAAAGTTTGGAAAATTTGCAGCCTGACAATGCAATAGAAAAGAAAACCTCATTTTCTCTGGAGAAATTCAAGCTGGTTGCAAAATTTGCATAAGTAACAAGGAGCCAAATATTATTCAACAAGAAAATTTGGGAAATGTTTCCAGGGAATGTCAGAAGTCTTCACAACAGCCTTCTCATAACAGGCCAAGAGGACAAGGGGGGAAAAATTGGTTTTGTGGGCTGCCCCCCACTCCTGCTCTGTGCAGCCTTGGGACTTGGTGTCCTGCATTTAAGCCACTCCAGCTGTGGCTAAAAGGGGCCAATGTACAGCTCAGGCCATTGCTTCAGAGAGTGCAAGCCCCAAGCCTTGACAGCTTCCATGTGGTGTTGAGCTTGCAGGGACCTGGAAGTCAAGAATTGAGGTTTGGGACCTTCTGCCTAGATTTCAGAGTATGTATGGAAATACTTGGTTGTCCAGACAGAGGTGTGCTGCTGATGCAGAGCCCTCACAGAGAATCTCTGCTAGGGCAATATGGAAGGGAAATGTGGGGTAGGAGCCCTTACATAGAGTTCCCACTGGTGCACTGCCTAGTGGAGATGAGAAGAAGGACACCATCCTCCAGACCCCAGAATGGTAGATCCACGGATAGCTTGCACCATGCACCTAAAGCTGCAGACACTCAATGCCAGTCCATGAAAGCAGCCAGGATGGGAGCAGTACCATGCAAAGTCACAGGGTTGGAGTTGCCTAAGACCATGAGAAACTACCTCTTCCATCAATGTGACCTGGATGTGAGACATGGAGTCAAAGGAGATCATTTGGCAGCTTTAAGATTTGATTGCTCTGCTGGATTTTGGACTTGAATATGGCCTGTAGCTCCTTTATTTTGGCCACTTTCACCCATTTGAAATAGGTGAATTTACCTAATGCCTGTACCCTCATTGTATGTAGGAAGTAACTAACTTGATTTTGATTTGACAGGCTCATATCAAATATGACAGCAAGGCAGAAGGGACTTGCCTTGTCTCAGATGAGACTTTGGACTTGGACTTTTGGGTTAATGCTGCAATGAGTTAAGACTTTGAGGTACTGTTGGGAAGGCATGATTGTTTCTGAAATGTGAGGACATGAGATTTGGGAGGAGCCAGGAGCTAAATGATACAGTTTGTCCATGTTCCCAAGCAAATCTCATCTTGAATTATAGCTCCCATAGTCACCATATGTTGTGAGAGGGACCCACTATGATGTAATTGAATCATAGGGATGGATTTTTCCTGTGCTATTCTGTGATAGTGTTTAAGTCTCATGAAATCTGATGGTTTTATAAAGAGCAGTTCCCCCTGCACACATTCTCTCTTGCCTGTCAACATGTAAGATGTACCTTTGCTCCTGTTTTGCATTCTGTCCTGATGGTGAGGCCTCCCCAGCCACATAGAACTGTGAGTCCATTAAACTTCTTTCGTTTATAAATTACCCAATCTTAGGTATGTCTTTATTAGCAGTGTGAAAACAGACTAACACAGTAGAATATTTACTTAACTTGAATATAAACAATTTAATGTGAAGAACTATAACAAAAATTGAAAAGTGAACAGAACTACAGTAACTTGTGCTGCAAAGTGAAGCACATAAATATTCATATAATGGAAATTCCAGATGAAAATAATAGGAAGTAATACAAAAAGTACTTGCATAAATAATGACCAAAGACATCTCAAGGTAATGGAAAACTTTATAGATAAAGAAAGCTTAATAAATAGAGTCAGATAAACACAAAAACGTTTACATCTAGACACTTTCTAGCCAAACTTATTAAAGCTAAAGATGAGTAAGTCTTGAATGTAACAATAGAAAAATGACATCCCAAACGTGGGAAATGAAAATAAAATTAATTGTTGGCTACTTATCAGAAATAAAATGAGGAGTAGAAAGAATCCCAATACCATATTCAAAAGGCTTAAAAAAATTTGAAAAAAATGCATTAACCGAGAATTCTATATACAACCAAAGTATCATTCAAAAATGAAAGCAATATGAACCAAAAAAATAAAAAATGAGAGCATTCATTGTTACAGACATGCTCTACAGTACTAAAGGAATACTTTTAGTCTGCAAAGAAATGACACCAAACAGTAACTTAAATCTGGGAGAAGAAATAGAGATCATTAAGAAATGGCAAGTATATGTATTAATATAAAACAGAAATGTATTTTTATTTCTCTTATGAATTTTGTTTAGTCTGAGATTTTATGAAAAATAAATATCCCATTCAGTTGCTGGGTTTATAACATATGTAGATGTTATGCTATATATACTATGATATGTCAATAACAGCACAATAGAAGAGGGAGAAAATGGGTCTTCATTAGAACAAAGTTACTGTGTATTATTGGAATTAGATAGTTATTAACCTGAAGTAGATAGTGATAAATTTAAGTCTGAATTAAAGCTCTTAGTGCAACACCTAAGATAATAACTCAAGGATATAGTTAAAAAATCAAGTGTTATTAAAAGGGTATAACAAATATATTTTTTAACACAAAAGTAGGTAGCAAAGAAAATCTACTGGAACAAAAAAAGTGACATATTTAAGTAAATTCAATGTCATCAATAAAGATATTATCTGTGAACCAGACTAATATGGAAACACAACATATGAAAATTTAGAGGTAACTAGACTTTAAGAAAAATTTATAACTTTAAGCACTTTTATTAGAAAGGAAAAAATACCTAAAATCAACATCTAAAATCATGAGCTTTTACTTCATGAAGCTTGAAAAAAGAAGAGCAAGCCAAACCCAAAGTGAAAGAAGAAAATAATAAAGTTCATAACACAAAAGTAGAGGAAAATCAATGAAATCAAAATTTTGTTCTTTGAAAGATCAAAAAAAGTTACCTTCATTTACACTGGCAAAGAAAGAAAAAGAGAAGACATTTTAAAATCAAGAAGGATAAAGGGAATATTACTGCAGAGTTTACAGAAATTAAAAGAGTTTAATGTATTACATTGGGCAACTTTATGCCAACCAATTAGACAACTTAGCAGAAATAGGAAAACTTTTAGAAAGATTACCAACACTGACTCAAAAAAAATCAGAAAATCGAATAGACCCTTAAGAAGGACAGACATTGCAATTAAAATTTAAAAATTTTGTTTAGATAGATAGTATATACATTTAAAATCCATGGTACATGCTATCAAATATTAATTATGTTATAAATGATGTCAATTGACATATCCACAAGTAAGTTAAACATGTGCTATTCCCTGGAATTGAACAAAATTCCTAATTTAATAAGTGAAAAATAGTATCTTATTACTGGTTATTCACAATCTTTTCTTACAAGAATTTTCCTAAGTGAATATTTTCAAGGACTATTGATAATCTGACATATTCTTTTTTTCTAAATGATGAAACTATTTGCAATATAGGGCAATTGTTTTAATAACATGGTTATATTATAAAATATTATCATAGGTATTTTTTATAACCCAGGTAAATGTCTCTTACAGTCATGGTCTAGTGTGATCTGTGACAAACAATTTGCCCTCAGTGAATGTAAACATCTCACTTACACTCCGTGTATAAGTATATATAACAACTGACCCTGGGGCAGGGATGTGGTTCTTAATTTAGGTCTTCTCCCTCTCTCTGAAATAAAAATTATTTCCTTTTTGTATTTTCCAGGTTTCGTTACATCCTTCCTTTCTAGGATCCAAAAGCTATATCAGACTTTTTGGCTTTCAGTTGTATAAAGAAAGGTCTTGCTTATTTTAAAATTTGGGGCACAACAATTTATTTATTTTACTCAATCAGGGGAGAGTGAATTATTTTCTTGTTTCAACACCAGGTTGCTTGCACCATGGTAGACAGACTCCAAAGCTGACCCCTTGATTCCTGCTTCCTGCTATTAATGGCCTGTATAATCCCCCTTTCCATGAGTAACTGCTTATGATCAATAGAATACAGCACAGTGAGAATGCAACATTTCAACAATTAGATTACAAGAGACTATGACCTCCATTTTGCTAGCAGGCTCACTCTCTTTTGCCTTCCTGTCTTTCACACTTTCACGAAGCCAGTTTCCTTGTGGAACAGCTTCTGACCAACTACTAATCAAAAGTTAAGGCCCTAACTCACAGCTGACAGGAAACTAAAATCTTGCCATCTGCAAGGTGAAGCTGCAAGTAGACACTTTCCTAGACAAGCCTTCAAATGGGAGTGCCAATCTTGTCCCAATGCCTTGAGTGCAGCCTAATAAGAAACTGTAATGCAGAGGTCCCAGCTTAGCTTTACCTGGATTTCTGACTCATGGAAACTCTGAGATAATAAACACACATTATATAAATCTAGTAAGATTTGGGGTGAATTGTTACATAACAAGAGATAACAAAAACAGAACTTTCCTTTTATCATCAACTTTTCTCTTCCAGGCCAAGGACGGTTGGCTTGCACCCGTAATCCCAGCACTTTGGGATGCCTAGGCAGGTAGATCACTTGAGCTCAGGAGATTGCAACCAGCCTCAGAAACATGCTGAAGCTCTGTCTCTACAAAAAAAAAAAAAAAAAAAAGCCAAAAAATTAGCCAGGCATCATGCTACTGTACTCCAGCTTAGGTGACAAAATGAGACCCTGTCTCAGAAAAAAAAAAAAAAATTCTTATCCAATATCCCTTAGGGTTTGTTCCTCCAGTGTGTCCTTAAAGGATCTCTCTCTTTCACTTCACCTTTCCTCCTGGTATAGTCCTATTTATGTTAAATGCCTACTTTTAAATTAGATACTAAAGACAAATTTCCAGGCAACAGAAAATAAATGCATGTAGAGACTTTTTTGAATTAAACCATGATGTGTGATTTTCCCCCATATTTCTACCATTTCCAGCTTGTCCAAAGAGCAATTAAGTTATATTGGATCACAATTTACATGGTATATTAATTGACTTTATAACTTACCTCTATTGCTTCCTGAAAGAGATTATTTTCTTCTGCCTTAATTTTTAAAATTTATCCATATTTGTAACTTTCTCAAGTGTACATTTTCTCATTTTATTTTTCCTTCCTTATGAATTTTAATTTTACAATATTTTTCTTGCTTTACTTTTATTTATAGTACCAAAACTGAAACTAATGTGATTGTCTAATATAACAAAAATTTGTGGGATGGATGTGTCTCAGTAAATAAAAATGAAAGTTGCACATCTTGAAATAGGTTAGTATCAGTAAATTACCTTTATTCCTTTCCACCCCTCTCTACCATTTCTCAGAATATCAAATAAAGACAGATCCATACTCACAGGCCAAGCCTGATCCTGTCCTATGTTTCTCTGAGGTTGAAGAGATGGGCTCTATCATCATTTAACTAGAATCTATTTTATCTGAAGTAAAAAGGAATTTAAATATTGTCAATGCTCTCCTCTAAAATTCCAGTGCCTCTTTCCAATACAAGGGTCTAAAACACTGTTTGTTATATTCAGAGTGGTAAAGGGTACATTCTTTCTTTTAGAGATGCACTCTTACTCTGTCACCCAAGCTGACATGCAGAGGCATGATCATGGCTTGCTGCAGCCTTGACCTCCTGGGATCAAGCAATCCTCCTGTCTCAGACTCCCCAGTTGTGGGGATTGTAGGCATCCACCACCACACCTGGCTAATATTTTTAAATTTTTAGTAGAGGTGAGGGCTCACAGCATTGACCAAGCTGGTCTTGAACTCCTGGCCTGAAGCAATCTTCCTGCCTTGGCCTCCCAAAGTGCTGAGATTACAAGTGTAACCCACTGCACCTGGCCTGAAGGGTAGTTTTACATTTATTTTAAAATCTGTCACCAATCAAATCTTCTTAAAAATACAGTAAAATAAATTACTAGAAAAATGAAGTTTTAAAAAAGACCAAAAAATGTAGGGTCGATGTTAATTTTCATTCTAAGAATCAACGGATTTTATCAAATAGCTATGAAAGTTTCTAAACACTCTCCATTTCCAGACTTAACACAGTCTGGAAGCAAAAGGTTCAGAGGATCACACACAGCCACAGACTACATTTTAAGTAGATTTGGTCTAAAAGACTGCCTGTAATTTTGAGGCCAGAGACTTTTAGTACAGCTCTTTAAGAATAGTTATTTGAAGTGTTACAGCTCTTAGAATTTGTCTAGTAGGCTTTCTTAGTTTTGTCAGAAAGGCCTTAAAAATAAAAAATTTTAAAGAAAGAAAATAATAATAGTAATAAAAAAACAATGGTTATTTGAACTCCACTGGTCATCAAGGCTTGTGTTGCATATATGCAGAGATGGTCACATGTTGTAACATCACAACTAGTGAGAGTATTGTCCTGGCCTCATTCTAAAACTCCCTAACTTGAACAATGTCAAGAGTTTCCTCTTTTCTTACTTCAAGGATTTGCTCTTCTGAAAAGATGAAGATGTAAGAGAGATTTGAGCATGGTTAAAAGATCTGAAAGAACATCTTACCTGGGAGGAAGTAGAGTTAGCAGGACTGTGCTGAGTAGGAACGTGATGATTTAAGAAGGTGGGGCAAAGACGGAGAGTAAGGTAATTATACCCCAGGAACCAGAGTTTAAAAAAAAAATTATGAAGAAGTCTGTTTGGGGTGGTGATAACTTCTACATTCCCCTGACCTGGCGCTGGAGACTTCCTCAGGAGGCTTTATTATACCTACATCTAGCCTTACAGGAGGCTTATCAAGGTGATAAGTTGCGTTGCTTAATGAGCAAACTCTGATGCCCTATAACCTAGTTTAACAATAATCGCCATCATCTACTGAATTTGTGTAATAGTGGCTTTCTTCACAACCTGCAAATATACACTTCTAATTGCTTGATGATAACGTATTTTTTTAAAAAGAGAATGGAATTTGGAAGCCTTACAAATCAAATGGAAATGAGAAAGTTCTGCATAGGCATAATTTACTTTTTAGCTCTACCTCACGTGCTTTTTAGATATAATCAGTTCTTAACACATTTCTGAACGATGTCTTTGTTGCATATAAACTCCGTTTTAACCAGGAAAGTGGAGAGTTAATGATTTTCTTTATCAATTCTAGAACTGAATTATAATGCAAAGATAAATGTAGGTATATATATGCAAAAATCTGTAAACCACACAGAAACAAGTGCTTGCTTAACATAAAAGCTATTATGGTTGAGTTTGCCTCAGAAGCCTAGTGCTTAGTCTATAAAAACGTCTTTGTAAACTTAATGACACACTAGTTCTCCCTGATAGTTTTGTGTAATACTTTCTTAAGGTTCCTTCAAGTTATAGTCTGTGATTCAATAAACAAGTGCAATGACAAAAAGGAAGCAAGAATGACCTTGCCTTAGTATGGGATCGCGTAATGCCACAGCCCAAATGACACAGAAATTTTGTCTAGTCTTTAGAAGTTTAAGCTACACAAGACCAAAGAATGAATACACACATTGATGGAATTAAGCCAATATGTAATCTTGAAAATATGGTAACAGTCTTTTTATTTAAATTTATTATTAAAAATATTCCTTTAATATCTGAGTAAAACCTGTTGATAGAATATATGTTATATTGAGTTTCTGCTGCCTTTTCTCTTGTTGTAATCAGGTGGGTGTTGAACAATGCGAACACATGGACACAGGGAGGGGGAGTATCACACACTGGGGTCTGTCGGGGGAAAAAGGGGAGGGATAGTGGGGGGGTGGGGAGTTGGGGGAGGGATAGCATGGGGAGAAATGCCAGATATAGGTGATGGGGAGGAAGGCAGCAAATCACACTGCCATGTGTGTACCTATGCAACAATCTTCCATGTTCTTCACATGTACCCCCAAACCTAAAATGCAATAAAATAAAATAAAAAAGTAAGAGGGGAAGAATTGTGCCTGTATTTAGAGTAAATCATGTAGAATGGATGTTCTTAAAGGGAGACCTAACACAGTTCAAATACATATGAGGTACTTAGTAAAACATATTGAAGAAATGTCTTTGTTCTGGCTGCTGTAATATAATACCATAAATTGGGTGGCTTATTAATCATAGAAATTTATTTCTCACAGTCTGTAGGTTGAGAAGTCCAAGATCAAGACACCAGCAAATTGGGTGTCTGGTGAGGGCTAACATTTTGGTTCATAGATGGGGCTTTCATTCTGTGTCCTCAGATATTGAAAGGAGCCAGGGAGGTCTCTGGCAACCTCTTTTTAAGGACAGCCATGAGTCATCCCATTCATGATATCTCCAACCTCATGAATTAGTCACCTCCCAAAGTTCTACCTCTGAATACCATCAAGTTGGTGATTAGGATTGTGACACATAAATTTGAAGGGGGATAGAAATGTTCAGACATTTAGACCATGGCATTTTACCCCCTGATCCCCTCAAATTCGTGTCCTTCTTGCATGGAAACTACACTCATTCCATCTCAATGGTGCCAACAGTTCTAATTCACTCTTGCATACATTCAGAAGTCTAAAGTTCAAAGTCTCATTTAAATATTATCTTAATCAGGTATAAATGAATGCTGTGGCTTAGAAATCAATACTGAAAATATGCAATTTTGACACGGTGAACAGAAGAAGCCTCAAGGTCTCTCTGACTTTCACCTACAGCCACACCATCTTTCCCAAAGAAGCTGAATTCCCTTTATCTGCCTAAGATACAAACTCACCAAAAGAAAAATTGTTATTTCTTTACCTCACTGTTCCATTATATATTGCAATAAAGAAGATCAAGATGTGACCACACCTGAGCAGACATTTTTATGAGTTATAATGACTATCTCTGAGGACTAAACTCTGATTTATTTTTGTCTTGCCCTAATTCCTATATAAGGGGTCTGGGGAGTCATGCTCTACAAATCATAAATTCTCATCAGATGGGTTTTATTTAACCTTATATATCATGATATACTTTCCAACCTGACTTTGGCATAACATTATGAGAGAAAGAAGAAAATAAAAATAGTTTACCCCAAAACATATTTATTTGCCATATTTTGAAATGGCCCTGCAAAGCCGTCCTTTGTAGGGGAGAATTTGCATCAGTAAAAAATCTCTGTTAACATAGCCAGATCTTTTTCTTCCAAACCCTCGCAATACTAAAGAGATTAACTAAGAGCTGAACAGGAAATATTTGTCACCTATAATCTCTAAGGGCAGCCACTATAAGACTTCAAAAGAACTGTGTTCACCACAATCTTTATCTTAACCTGAACATTCCCTTTCTATCTATCCAAGGTCTTTAGACAAAATCAACCAACTGTCAACCAGAAAATATTTAAATTCACTTGTAGCCTGGAAGCCTCCTGCCCCGCTTTAAGTTGTTCTGCCTTTCTGGACCAAACCAAAGTATTTCTTAAATGTATTTGATTGATGTCTCATGCTTCTCTAAAATGCATAAAACCAAGCTGTGCCCTGACCGCCTTGGGCACAAGTTCTCAGGACTTCCTGAGGGCTGTATTGCAGGCCATGGACACTCATATTTGGCTCAGAATAAATCTCTTCAAATATTTTCCAGAGTTCAACTTTTTTCATCGACATCTCCAAGGATCATTTAAATTCCAAAGAAAAACTATTTACGGGTTAATCTCTGTTCCAGGATTCAATCAATCTCCCTAGCAATCGTTTATTGCCCCTCAATAGAATTTCTCTTTTTCCCATTTCCATAACCTGTGTTAGCAGAATCCAAGTTCCCATTATTTCTGTAACCTTGAAATGGTATATTCTGATGGCTTCTGTATATACATATTAAATAAGTTTGTATTCCTTCTCTCCGTTAACCAATCTTCTTCATGCCAGTGATTTTACAGTGAACCTTTAAGGGACCAATGGCCATGGCTCCCACAGAGTCTAAAGGTACATTAATACTGAGGCATATTGTCTTCTAGCTGTGAACCTGAGACATCAAACAAGTTATATGCTTTCAAAATACAATCACGGGGCAGACATAGGACAGACATTCCCACTCCACAAAGGAGAAATAGAAAAGAAGAAGTGGCAGGTCCTGAGCAATTCAAAGACATTAAAGCTCAAGAAGAATGGATATACAATAACTCAGCGCAACTTTTCTAGAGATTATCTCTCCTTAGAGAAAAGATTCACTTTTTAAACAGTAAAATAAATGTTTCAAAATTATTAATTTGTTTTTTCTTAGTTTTTATGAATACATGATTTTCACCCTTCTTGGCCCATATTACTTGTATCTCAGGGCTTATGGGGAGAAGGAAAACTGGGAATTGTAATATTCAAACTCTTACATTCAAAAATTTAATTTTATAGCAAGACAGTTATGTTCAATCTAGCTACTTTCTTGAGAAAAGACTCTAAATTCTATTTTCAATTTTCTTCTTTAAGTATATTAACAGTCAGGCATGTCAGGCTGGATTATACACAAGAAAAGCTAAGTAGAAAGAAGAAACAGGAGAAAGCTACCTTGTCCCTAGGTACTGGAAGAAGAAAGGAAAGAGAGAGAAGAGTAAAAAAAATCTAGGTAAATGTCTAACCTAGAAAGGAAGTGCTGACTTAGATCATGTGAACAGAGAATTAAGAAATTTACTATTGTAGAAACAGGAAGGGGGTGATCACTTTCCTCCCATTGCAAAGGATCACATTCAGCACCCTTATAACAAAAGACAGGTTTAAAAAAAAGAAAAGCATACCAAGGTAATTACACACAAATATGTGCACTGGAGTCACACAAAATATAAAAACTAAAAGAAAGGGCCATCCAGCGACTCAGGAGGCTGAGGCAGAAGGATTACTTGAGACCAGGAGTTGGAGATCAGCCTGGGCAAAATAATGAGAGCTTTTCTCAAAAAAGAAGAAGAAAAACAGAAGAAGAAATAAGAAGGAGAAGGAGGAAGAGGAGGAGGAGGAGGAGGAGGAGGAGGAGGAAGTGAAAAGAAAGAGGCCAGGAGAAGTCAGTGCTTAAATACTTTTTCACTGAGGAGAGGAGAAAGAGATGGGAGAATTGTAGGAGTACATAGGAGTAAATAATTTTTAGGGGAAATTAATGCACCTTGTAGACAGAAATCAACTTGTCACTACTTCTCTTTGTGAAGGTGAAGGAGATCTTTCTGAAGGCTTGGAGGTTAGGGTTTTTCAAAGACAGTTGATAGGCAAGGAACTAGAGAATATGTGCTGCTGATTGGTTGAAGATGCAGTTATGTTGTGTAGAAAACAGTTTTCATTTGCTTGAGTTCAGCTCTGGACGGAGGCACACGGAACCAGTTGAATCATGAGTCATGAGTCTGGGTGGGGTTAGTCAGTTGCCAGTATGCAAAAGTCTAAAAAGATCTCAAAAGACCAATCATAGGTTCTACAGCAGTGATATTATCTACAGGAGTAATTAGGGAAGTTACAAATCTTGTGATCTCCAGAACAAAGGTTGGTTATTATTTAACTTTCCCTACATCTTAGAAGAATTCAGACCTCTCTCAAATCTCAACCTTGGGGCCCCTTATTAGCTTTATATGGGGAGTGTAGTTTGGGGGAAGGGCCATTATAACCCTTGCTTTAAGATTAAGGTGCAAACTAAATTTCTTCCAAAGTTTTCTTGGCTTATATCCAAGAATGGCCAAGGACAGCTTGGAGGTTAGAAGCAAGATGAAGTCAACTATGTTATATTTCTCTTACAGTCATAATTTTGCAAACATGGCTTCAAGTCCTTTCAATTTTCAAAGCACTCAGCATGCTGAAGTGCCATAATTTGGGAATCATTTTTTGTGCTCCAGTACTGTGCCATGAAGAAGATCATCTCATAATCAGTCCTCTCCTATCAATAATATTGGATAGTGGAATGAAGCAGAGGAAGTTGCAACAACTTATTTTTTCTGGCCACTCTTAGCTCCGCATAGCATACATGCTTATTTGAGAGCCAGGGGCCTCCTGCAAAGGGATACAGGTAGAAGATAGTGATGACCTCCCATCAGAGGCTGTGGGCAGACAGCCATGCCAGAGGACAAAATAGAGGGTGGTCCAGGAGCAAGCACCTATTGAAGTGGACTTGAGGTGAAGTTAACAAGGGAACAACCCAAAAGTATTTTGAAAGCTAGCAAGACCAGTTTATGAGTTATGCTGGCTGCAGATTTCTCTGTCTATGTCAGTAAGGAATGCAGTAACCATAGTGCTATGAAATACACATTATTCTGGAAATCCAAGGATTACTACAAGTTCAGGGAACCCCTGGTTTTCCACTTCCTGAAGCATGTGGAGCCTACTTTACTGTACATTTAGATTTCAGGGAAAAGAGTCCAGGAGAAGCAGAAGGCTATTTCAGAAGCTAAGCACTGAGAGAGACTGAAAACTCCCATTAAACAAGCTAAGTCATTAAACTGGACTAACATGAGCCCATATTACCTATTGGTTTCTTTTTTCTGCTAATTGGGGTAGGAACACTTATATAGATCAAATTCAGTTTAACCAAGAGTAAAGAAATTACTTTTTTTCATGTATGTTAAAATAGCGTTTTGAGCTAAAATTAATGAACGGAAGCCCCTTTTCCACACATTTTTTAGTTAAAAATGTGAATTTGTTACTCAAAATCATTAAGTATTGATAGGCCATGCTTCCTTTTTCCAAGACAATTGTTTCTCTGTTTTGTTTATTCTAAAACATTTGACAAATAAAATAGCATATATTCAAAGTGCACATGATGATTTGATATTATGTATACATTGGGTA
Source organism: Ateles fusciceps (assembly GCA_036589455.1). NCBI lineage: Eukaryota > Metazoa > Chordata > Mammalia > Primates > Atelidae > Ateles > Ateles fusciceps. The sequence goes on along the minus strand of JAZHEH010002982.1, from coordinate 8,793,976 downwards.
AAAGTACTACATTCAAATTACTTAACACATCTATCAGAACACATCATTGTGTGTGTATGAAAAGGACACTGAGAATGTGCTCTCATCAAATTTCAAAGTAAATGATAGAGTATTACTATCATCAATATGTGTACATTAGATCCCAAGAATTTATTAATCTTATAATTTTAAATTTATACCTTTAACCAATATCTCCCATTTTCCCTTGCTCCTATAACTGAGTACTCTTTTGTTTTTTTTTGAGACGGTGTCTCACTGTGTCACCCAGACTGGAGTGCAGTGGTGCAGTCTCAACTCACTGCAACCTCCGCCTCCCAGATTGAAACAATTCTCCCACCTCAGCCTCCTGAGTAACTAGGACTACAGGTGTGTGCCACCACACCCTGCTAATTTTTTGTATTTTTAGTAGAGACAGAGTTTCACGGTGTTAGCCAGAATGGTCTTGATCTTGTGGTCCGCCTGCCTCAGACCCCCAAAGTGCTGGGATTACAGGCATGAGCCACTGCACCCAGGCTGAGTACTCTATTTTTAAGGTGTTTTTCTTTGTCTGTTTTTCCTTTCCTCCCTTTCTGATGCCTTTTTCTTGTTAATAATAAAATAGTGACTTCTTCTTTCCACCAAGCACTCCCTTGCACTGCTAGATTATCTAATTATATGTTTGCTTACAAGTTTCAGAGACTGAATATTAAGACAATCTGGGTGCCTATGGAATTTTCAGCCACCAGGAGATTATCTTGAGGCTACAGTTAATGTATAATCTAGATATGCTTAAAATGGTACCAGCTCAATCACAAGATGAGACAATAACTCAAGACAAAGCATCAGTGCCCTTCCTGCATGAGCAGCATACCAAACGTCCCTTTTAAAGCCTTCACATGCTGCCCAAAAATGTGAAATAGTTTTTCTAAGGAACAAAGCCTAGATCATTTCTGAAACTGCCTTTGCAAAATTATGACTGAGATAATGAAAGAGGTCTAACTTAACCAATTCCAACTTGCTTGTAACTTTTAAGCTGTCCTTGTTCCTTCCTGGGCATAGATTGACTAACTTTGGAAGGGAACTGGTTTATAGTTTACAGTTTAAAACAAAGACTATAATAGTCCTTTCCCAAAACAAACCTCCTTCTTGCCTGGGGACTAGACTGAATTTGTAGGACTAACAAATAAGCCAAAAGATGGGAAATTATGGTTTAGGCGTCATGCAGCTGAAGGCTACAAGATCCTGACCCTCCTTAAACTGCTCCAAAGATCAGTGCTTAAGATATTTTGCAGACTCTGCACTTGAGGGATCAACCGGCACCACCCAGATTGATAAACTGGCTCATTTGATCTTCTGGCCCTCACCCAGAAACTGACTTAGCACAAGAGGACAGCCTCAACTTCCGAGATTTCATCTCTGACCCAACCAGTCAGCACTCTGGACTCATTGGCCTTCCCCCTCTGTCCCCCCCACACCACCAAACAGCCTTAAAAACTCAGATTCCCAAATGCTCGCTCAGGAGACTGATTTGTGTAATAATAAAATGCCAATCTCCTGTATGGCCAGCTCTTCTTGAATTACTGTTTCTCTATTGCAAGTCCCCTGGTCTTGATAAATCAGTCTCTCTAGGCAGCAGGCAAGGTGAATCCACTGGGTGGTTACATTTTCCCCACTGCTATTTTTGGTAAATAAAGTGAATTTCCTGCTGCACCTTGTCCTTGTTTTTTGGTTTTGCAAACAGGGAGTGGCTAAATCAGGGAAATGCAAATAAAAATTACAGTGAGAGATCACATTGTGCCTTTTAGAATGGCTATTATCAAAAAGACAAGAGATAACAAGTGTTGGGGAGGGTGCAGAATAGGAAAATGCTTGTATATTGTTGGTGGGAATATAAATTTGTCCAGCCATTGTGGAAAATAATATGGATGTTTCTCAAAAGTAAAAATATAAAGCTACCATATGATCCAGCAATTCCACTTCTGGGCATACATCCAAAAGAAATAAAAATAGAATCTTGAAAAGATCTTGCACTTCCGTGTTTATTGCAGTATTACTCACAATAACCAAGATAGAGAAACAACCTAAGTGTCCATCCACAGATAAATGTATTACAAATGTGCTTTGTCTTTCTTTCCTCTATTTTTCCTGGGGAACTGAGTCTCCTAGGAAATCTTTCAAAATAGATACACAATTTAATAAGACACACTTCTGCCCTTCCTAGCAATTAGTGGGACACAGTCTCAGAAGCTAATGTTAATAGCAAAGCACAGCGCGTGAAGTGTGACAGTGTGACTGTTTATACAAAATGTGAAAATAAGAAGAACAGGGGAAGTTTTGCAGTGGAAGTTATACTTAACCAAGACTTTGAAGACCAATAATAACTGGCCAAGACGGGAAGAAGATAGAAGATCCCAAACAACTTTTTCAAAAGCATAAAACTGAACAAACACCAGGCAGGCTTGAGGACTTGGAGAGTTTGTTTTGACTGAGACATACGGAGGATGCATGTAGAAGTGAAGAATGATTAGCTGTGAGGATGGAAGCAATGAGCCAGAAATACAAGCCTGTGTACAATTAAATATTGAATAGCGAGCCATTTGATATTTAAGCATTATGGGAGCTATGAATATTATGGGAGTTTAGAAACGAGAAAAACTAATAAGGACAGAGTACTCAGTGAAGGCTTCATGGAGTAGATGTGATTCATGCAAATGCCTTCAGCATTTTCGTTCTTAAATGTTAGCAGTATTCTTATTACACCTCCTCAAATCAATGAGCATCAGTCAATTAAAATATCAGAAGGAGAGGGACCGGCTCATAGAACTTCTGATTGAGACATGTGGCTGTTAGAGTCATCGATCCATCCACAGCATTTCCTGAAGACTGCTTTTTAGATACTAGTTCCATTAGCAGTTAATAGGTGTTTTCTGTAAAAATTTTGTGGACAAAACTCAATGAGCTTCTGAGATATCCTTTATTAATATTCTATTAGATGCTAGGATGCTCCAAATGATGGTAATGTAAATAGTGTTCCTGAGGCAAATTTAACCAAAGAAACTCTTATTTCCTGGAAGAAATTGTTCCATAGGACACGCTTTGAGCGGCACAGCCATGAATTAGCTGCTGACAAGAGAGAAATCTAGAATATCGTTTGACAAGAAAATAATTCAAAATATAACAGGGTGCCCTACCAGGGAGTAGAGTTCTGCATAAGGCAATATAGAAACAAGTGATGCTTAAGGAAAGAAATAAGAACACGTGCACTTTTTATTAGGAATGTTTGGCAGTATTATACTTGGTCCAACTTATAAAATACAATTAGTTTTATAGACACAGTTTTTCTGTCTTCCTTCCTCATCTTTGAAATTTGACAGTTGATATTTTGACTAACAGCTCTTCCATCTCTTCTTCTTTGTCCTAAATGTATGTCTTCCTGAGTTCCAGATTCACATATATCAGTTACCAACTTGACATTTCTACTTGACTGTCTAAGAGGCATCTCAAACTTAGCATTTCTCAAACTGAACTCTAGGAGTCCCTCCACCATTTTCAATCATGTTGTTCCTGTAATTTTCACCATCTCAATAAATGACATTATCAGCAATCCATTTTGTCAGGTTCCAAACAAGTTCAAGTATAAGGCAAGTATCTTCCTGCTTTGCAGATTTTATATTTGATTTCACCTCTTACATTTTTCCTCCAGATATTTTTTTTTATATAATTTAGTTTTGTTGTTAAACATTATCCTCTCAGAGAATTCTCCCCCTCACATCCGGACCTAAAATAATATTTTCTCTTCTCGATTTTATTATTCTTTACTATGCTTGCAACTACATAAATTATAAAATTATATCATTCTCTTCTACCCAAAGGTAAGTAAGCTTTATGAGGGCAGGGGATTTACCTATCTTGATCAGAACACTTTGTAGCTTCAGTACTTGGCATAGAGCAGTACTAAATATTTACTAATTTGATAGGTGAATAACTTCATATAATTTGGGCACTTGGAAAGTCTAGAAAAATGCTGATTGTGCATTATGTCAATTTTTCATGATAAACTGCAAGTCAAGATGTTTCTTCCCATATTATGGAGTTGTCTTTCACTGAAACATTATATAAGCTAGTCTATTTCTGCACAAGTCCAAAGATATTTTTTTCACAGCATTCCAGTGGTCAAATAGTTTATGGCATGAAATGGTTTAAATTTGCTTCCTATATAATTAAATTTAGCAGATGCTTCATGTGCGGTCCTACTACCTACACTATTGAGAAATGTTATTGATTAAAAAGCTACAAAATATTTGTATTTTAAAAATTCATAATGAATTAATCAATTCAAGCAGTGATGATAATGACCATTAATGCAAAATAAGATAGTCAGACATTCAATGTCTCCTGAGATAAGTGTATACCTTTACCTTTGAAGGAGTGCTGCCAAAAAGGTTAAAAAAAAAAAAGACCCAAAAACTTGAATTAGATCAAGAATCTAGTTGTAATTACTAGTGGACAGTAGATACGCAGGTTAGAGAAATATGTTCTATATTGTGTCCCATTACATGTAGGCAATCAGTGAATCAAGACTATGGAAAACTCTGGACAGCAAACTGCCCATTTGCCTCTACAAATAAACTACAAGGAAATAAAAGATTAAAATAAGTGTAAAAAATAGGTTGACTGAGGTCATGTGTAGACCTTGTTTGGATGCTGATTCAAATAAATAAATAAATAATTTTTAAAAATAAAAAGTACAAGTGACAATTCTTTAATACCTTACTTGATAATTAAATCTGATTTAATATCCTGTTATTTTCTAGAAAATGATAAAGGCCACTCAAAGAGTTTCAGCTAGAGAAAATTGCGTTCCTGTATTAACCACTGGACCCTTCATAAAATTTCTTTGAGTGTCAATATGGAGATAAATTTAGAAAGGTCATAGAATTGCAAGTTCCTGTATATAAAACTACATTACTAAACACTTAATTACTCTCTGAGGAGTTAAAATTCTAAAGAAGAAAAAAAATCTTGTAACCAAATCTCTCAGCAATAGGATAGTGATATTTATAAAAATTTTAAACTTGCTCTTCCTTAGGAAAAGATTCTTGTATGCCTTCTGGAGCTTCAGAGCAACGAATTTAGATAATTGTCACCACAGACTTTACATATAACCCACCACTCAGGGTTACATATGTTTGCTGTAGCTTCTTTAATCTAATGAACAAAACAAGTGGTCCTATATCTCCAGCTATTTTTGGATAATCTTAAAATATACTTCCAGGTTTCTAAAGCTGAAATTTCAGACCAATGAATCAAGTGGTAAGATGAGTGGTACCCAAAACTCTTTGTATAGAGGCTTCCTTTTTATAATCCATAGAAGGCAAGAGCTACTAGAGATCAGATAAATGGCAACCACAGATAACACTTCAATGGTAGTCTCCAATTTTCAAATTTTCTGCTTTTAAAACTTTTGTTAGAAGTAGAAAAATAGATTTATCTTGAAGTCACCTTTTTCTTTCTCTTTCTTTACTCTCTGTGCAAATGTTACTGATTGGAGAAGAAACATAAAGCCCTGCAATAATAAGAAAAAGGTGAGAAAAAAATGAGTCCCTATTATAAAATATCCAGCCTCTGAATGATCAAGTTAGCTGTACTGATATAGAAATAGAAAGTCCTCTAGTCATTTAATGTTCTATATAGAATATTTATATATTTTTGTATATATAATGTGGATAATATATATTGTATAGGTATATGTATTAGATTATATATGTGTATATGTATACACATGTATTATATATATGTATATGTATAAATAAAAATTCATGCACACATCTCAATATATAATACAAACATGCAGAAATACAGAGAGAGAGATACGCAGAGGGAGACAGAGTAGTTTCATGAAACACACTTTTCTCCTTTTAGAATGATTTATTATATTTCTTTATTTCCTATGTTTTCTTGCTGAATGTATGACATGCATTTTAATTTATTATTATTATTATTATTGTTTTTAGAAACGGAGTCTCACCCTGTCATTCAGGCTGGAGTGCAGTGGAGCAACAGTTGCTCACTGTAACCTCAAACTCCTGGGCTTAAGCAATTCTCTGGCCTCAGCTTCCTGAGTGACTAGGTCCAGAGGCATAAGCCACCTCACCCAGCTAATTTCAAAATTATTTTTTTGTATAAAGATGAGATTTTTCTATGTTGCCCAGGCTGGTCTTGAATTCTTGGCCTCAAGTGATCCCCCTCCTTCACCTCCCAAGGTGCTGAGATTGCAGACCTGAGCTATCAAGCCCAGGTGATGTATATTTTTAAAGATATAATTTTTATATCTTTACTTTTGTTAATAAGATATATAACTATTAATACTAAATATTGTTAATAATAACATTATTGCTAATGAAAATTTTAGAGAAAATGTTACTTTTTTTATTGAAAAACAGTTTTAGATAGATGGAGAAAGTAATGTCCAAACTATCATTATTAATTTCCATGTGTAGGCATATTGAAATACATGAACATACAATGTTAAAGCTAGCATTTAAAACATTTTATATAAAAGTATGAATAGAATATATTTTCATATTTGTTATAAAAATATAATATGTTTAGGGCTTTGATGCAGAGGGCAAAGAAAATATAAATTATTAAGGTGAACTGTAATTCTATTAGAACAGGAACTTCAATAATACTGTCTTGAATTCTAGACCTGTGCCTCACCCATACTAGGTACTCAAGAATATTTTTTAATTAATAAGGAAAGAATAAAAGCTTGGTAGAAGGAAGAAGAAGAAAGAAAACATAATGATTTCTAAAGAAGCTGTGGGAATAAAACAGTGGATCCAGAAGCTTTTCAATATAGAGATAAAAACCAACTTAAAAAAATGTTTTCTCCCTCTTATAAATGTAGATGCAATGTTAATGTTTTGCCTTTCTCCACTGAGAATATAGAGAAGTCTCAAAGGACTTTTCCAGACAATTGTTAACAAATTGATCTTTTGTTGCAGGGCTCTAGCTCTACAACCTCTACACCTCTCTTTTCAAGTTGTGTAAAATGGCAAGGGTAAGGTTTTATTAGCTTACTACATGAGTACATTAGAGGAATCAAATGAGATAGATTTTGGTAGTCCTAGCTAGAACAATCAGATAAGAGATATAAATAAATTGAATCTACATTGGAAAGGAAAAAGTCAAATTGTCCTTATTTGCAGATGATATGGTCTTACATTTTGAAAAACCTGAAGACTCCACCAAAAAATTATTAGAACTTATAGACAAATTCAGTAAAGTTGCAGAATGCAAAATAAGCGTATAAAAATCAGCAGCATTTCTACATGCCATTAGCAAACAATCTGAAAAATAGATCATAAAAATAGTCCCATTTACAATAGCTGCAAATCATATTAAATACCTAGGAATTAACTAAAATAGTGAAAGATCTCTACAGTGAAAACTATGAAACAATGATAAAAAAGCTGGAGGCATCATGCTACCTGACTTCAAACTATACTACAAGGCTACAGTAATCAAAACAGCATGGTACTGGTACCAAAACAGATATATAGACCAATGGAACAGAACAGAGGCCTCAGAAGTAATGGCACACATCTACAACCATCTCATCTTTGACAAACCTGACAAAAACAAGCAATGGGGAAAGGATTTCCTGTTTAATAAATGGTGTTGGGAAAACTGGCTAGCCATGAGCAGAAAGCTGAAACTGGATCCTGTCCTTACACCTTATACAAAAATTAACTCCAGGTGGATTAAAGATTTAAACATTAAGACCTAACACCATAAAAACCCTAGAAGAAAACCTAGGCAATACCATTCAGGACATAGGCATAGGCAAGGATTTCATGAATAAAACACCAAAAGTAATGGCAACAAAAGCCAAAATAGACAAATGGAACCTAACTAAACTTAAGAGTTTCTGCACAGCAAAAGAAACAATCATTAGAGTGAATTGGCAACCAACAGAATGGAACAAAATTTTTGCAAGCTACCCATCTGACAAAGGACTAATATCCAGAATCCACAAAGAACTAAAACAAATATACAAGAAAAAAACCATAAAAAAATGGGTGAAAGATATGAACAGACACTTCTCAAAAGAAGGCCACATTTATGTGGCCAAAAACATATGAAAAAGTGCTCATCATCTCTGGTCATTAGAGAAATGCAAATAAAAACTACATTGAGATAACATCTCACGCCAGTTAGAATTGGCAATCATTAAAAAATCTGGAGACAAAACATGCTGGAGGGGATGTGGAGAAATAAGAGCATTTTTACACTGTTGATGGGAGCATAAATTAGTTCAACCATTGTGGAAGACAGTGTGGCGATTCCTCAAGGATCTAGAACTAGAAATACCATTTGGCCCAGCAATCCCATTACTAGGTATATATCCAAAGGATTGTAAATCGATCTATTATAAAGACACATGCACACGTATGTTCACTGCAGCACTGTTTACAATAGCAAAGACTTGGAACCAGCACAAATGCCCATCAAATATAGACTGGATAAAGAAAATGTGGCAAATATACACCATGGAATACTATGTAGCCATAAAAAAAGGATGAGTTCATGTCCTTTGCAGGGACATAGATGAAACTGGAAACCATCATTATCAGCAAACTGACACAAGAACAGAAAACCAAACACTGCATGTTCTCATTCATAGGTAGGTGTTGAACAATGAGAACACATGGACACAGGGAGGGGAACATCACACACTAGGGTCTAGTGGGGATGTTTAGGGGAGGGATAGCAGGGGGTGGGGGATATTGGGGAGGGATAACATTAGGAGAAATACCTAATACAGTTAACAGGGGGATGGAGGAAGCAAACCAACATGGCATGTATATACCTATGTAACAATCCTGCAAGATCTGCACATGTACCCCAGAACTTAAAGTAAAATTTTTTAAAAAATGATAAAATAAATTGAAGGGGGCACCAAAAAATGAGATATTCTGTGTTTATAGAGTAGAAGAATCAATATTGTTAAAATGTCCAAAAGCAATCTACAGAGTCAATACAGTCCTTATCAAAATATCAATGGCATTCTTCACAGAAATAGAAAAAAGTAATCCTAAAATTTATGTGGACCACAAAAGATAGCCAAAGGTATCCTGAGCAAAAAGAACAAAATGGAGAAGTCACATTATCTAACTTCAAATTATACTACAAAGCCAACAGTAACCAAAATATTTTGGTAGTGCCGTAAAAACAGACACCTAGACCAATAGAACAGAACAGAGAAACCAGAAACAAATCCATACATCTACAATGAACTCATTGTCAACAAAGTCGTCAAGAATGTACCTTGAGGGAAGAAGAGTCACTTCAATAAATGGTGGTAGGGAAACTGGATATCGATATGCAGAAGAGTGAAACTAGACACTTATCTCTCACCATATACAAAAATCAAATCAAAATGGATTAAAGATTCACATCTAAGACCTCAAACTGTGAAGTTACTCAAAATAACATTAGGGAAACTCTCCAGGATGTTGGTCTAGGGGCAAACACTTCTTGAGTAATAGCCCACAAGCATAGCACAATCAAAACAAAAATGGACAAATGAGATCACATCAAGTTAAAAATCTTCTGCAGAGCAAAGAATACAGTCAGCAAAGTGAAGAGACGATTCACAGAATGGGAGTAAATTTTCAAACCTGTCTTCTGACAAGGCATTAATAACCAAAATACATGAGGAGCTCAAACAACTCAACAGGAAAATATCTAATAATTCATTTAAAATAAGTAGATCTGAATAGACATTTCTGAAAAGCAGACATACAAACAGCTAACAAGTATATAAAAAGATGATCAACATCATTGATAATCACGTAAGTGCTAACCATAACTACCATGAAATAGTATCTCACCTCACCCAAAATGGATTTTATTCATTTTTTTTTACCTTTTTTCTTTTTTTTTTTTTTTCCTCTCTTTTTTTTTTATTGCATTTTAGGTTTGGGGGTACATGTGAAGAACATGGAAGATTGTTGCATAGGTTTATTAAAATAAAAAGAATATTAGAATAAAATGAATAAAATCCATTGTAGGTGAGGTGAGATACTATTTCACAGTAGTTATAGAAGACAGGCATTAAGAAATGCTGGTGAGGATAAGAAGAAAAGGGAACCCTTGTATACTGTTGGTGCAAATGTAAATTAGTACAACCACTGTGGATAACAGTTTGGAGATTCCTCAACAAACTAGAACTGAACCTATTATATGATCCAGAAATCCGACTGCTGGGTATACATCCAAAAGAAAGAAACTCAGTATATAGAGGAGATAACTGCACTCCCATATTTATTATAGCACTTATTCTTCACAGTAGTCAATATTTGGAAGCAACTGAAGGGTCCATCAGGAGATAAATAGATAAAGATAATGTGGTACATATACACAATAAAGTACTATTCACCCAACAAAAATAATAAGGTCATGTCATTTGCAACAGCATGGATGGAACTGGAGGCTACTATGTAAGTGAAATAAGCAAACATAGAAAGACAAACTTTGTATATTCTCACTTATTTATGGGAGCTAAAAATTAGAACAATTGAACTCATGGAGTTAGAGAGTAGAATGATGGTTACCAGAGGCTGGAAAGGGTTGTGGATTAGGTGGAATAGGGGTGGTTCATGGGTATAAAAATATAGTTGGATAGAATGAATAAGATCTAGACTTTGATAGCATAACAGGGTGATTACATTAAACAATAATTTATTGTGCATTTAAAAATAACTAAATGTATATAACTGGATTGTTTGTAATAGAAAGAAAACAAATGCTTAAGGGGATGGATACCCCATTTACCCCTGATGAATTGTTATGCATTGTATTCCTGTATCCAAATATCTCATGTACCTTATAAATATATACATCTACCATGTACTCATAAAAATTAAAAAAAATAAATGAGATGTATTTGTCAGCTGTCTAGAGCAGTTAGTTTTCCAAGCTATGAAATTCTTATAATTGTCATAATTATTATTAACATGAATGAAGGGCTCCAAAATTTATATTGTTCAAAATTAGACTCCCATATTTTTTCTGCAATCATAATAGTAGTTATCCTTTCATTTGACTCCCTAAATTTTTGCTAAATTTCTAATTATTAAAATATATTTAGACCTGAATTTGAAACCCACCATACAACTGTGAAAATAATGACAAGCTCCTTCCCCACCCATGTCTAATAAATTCTGAGAACCTCTGCCCTTCTCTAATAATATTTTACATATACCTACATTATTCTATGGAGTTTGCATGTTTTAAGAAACAAATGCATTTCTTTGGAAACATTTCAATTTTATTTTTCTCTTTATGTTTTAATTAGATCTCCTGGGAAACATCAAAGCCCATGAATTAAAAGTAAAACTGTAGAGGCATTACGAAAGAATATTCATAGATATCTTTAGATTTCATTAGGCTTTTGGATTAAGTATTTTACCACAGGCTTCCCAGATGGAGGTTTTACCAGTAGTGCTCATATAAATAATGCAACCCCAAAGGTTTCACTTACCTTGAGTCCTAGACTAGATCCGGGGTTAATTAGCATTTCCAGATTTAGGTTCTCAACATGCTACCTGTCAACTGCATAAAAAGTAACATCAGCCTTGTTTCATGCTAGCTTTTGTTTCTTAATAATATCACTGAGGACAAAAATTTACAGGACATTTTACATTATTGTATGACCTAGTCAACAGTTTCCATTTGATAGGACAATATCATTTTCAAATAAACATACATCGTTTCTTTGATTTTTGTTAGTTTAAGACAACAGACTAATTAAGAACTTACATTTGAAGTTTAGTGTTATACACTAGTCTTAGAAGGATAGATAAGAAACATTCCCTATCAATAAGAAGTCTAGCACCAAGACAAGGAGACCAAGTTGCTATTAATCATTTGGAGCATGTATGTATTATATTGCATATTGGAGGCATGCGGTGATTTCAGTGTTTGTGGCAGGGATGTATATAAGTTGCTTTTTACCTTCAACATGCCAACTAACACATTTTGTAATCAAATGTTGTTTAACTGATATTCTCTCAATTAAAACCTTCTATGGGTTAATTCTGCAGTTTTTCAGTATAATATTAATTGATATTGCTGATAATGAACATGAAACATCTCAGATGGGAGTGTCTTTTGAATAATTAAGCACTGGGTAATTTTTTATTAAAATTTTTTTTTGTTATATTCTGATACTTAGAAAATTAAAATTACCTATTCAGGATATACTATTAGTTTCCTTATAGCCAGTCTATTGAGTAGGAAAGAGTCTTCTAATTATACTGGGTGCCACAAAGTTTGCAGTTTCTCACATTTAGTAAGGATTTATAAACTAGTGACCATCTACCAAAAACTATTCACTAATATTTAAATTCCATTTATGCTTATATTCTTCATATCAAGCTTTTTCAGCGAGGAGAATTTTTTTGTCGTTGATCACAGGTGGCACTGTGTGCTTAGTTCTGTCTCATATTGGTATACAGAATTCTAATCCTCCATATTTTCTTAGCTACTCATATATTTTGCTTCTGTGGATTCCAAAAAAAAATAGCACAAAACTATGTATGCAAACTGTATCAAAGAATATTTTCAATCAAGTTTTTAAATAGGATGTTCTCTATAGTCAACTATGATATTTGCAGTAGATAGGTCTCTATCCTGTGTCATTCATTTTTCCATTTATTTTTCCTGTTACTGAGTTTAGGTTTTCTGCTTTCTACACTCTGCTTGTGTCTTTTTCTCTTGTCTGCTTTTGGTTCCCAAGGGGAAGCCTAAATTAGTTCTACTTTATTTCAAACACTTGTGTTCCAGGTTATTCAGAGTTGTGATGCTATCTAGAAATTAGATGGAAGTTGACTTTTTCTACATTTAACCAGAGATCTGTGCATTATCATTAGTCACATAAATAGTATGGACAGGCTTTTTCTTAAGAATAAATAGAATTGACAGTCTCACAAGAATAATTTTATTAAAAAGACAAAACACCAGATAAAATGGATCTGGTTGCTTTCACCTTGAGACTGACTGCATGCAGTGGGACTTACTTTTCTTTCTAATTAGATAACTGGCCAGCTAGCCAATAATTAACATAAAAATTCAATCATTACTTTTTTCCTAACCATGTTTCTTCTGTGTGTTTATGCCTTGGCTGCTGAGATCTGATGCAGAAATTTCACATTGCTATGAAATTTGTAGTCAAATCAAAATCATGTGCATCAAACTCACCCAGGGCCTCAATGTACCTTTCAAATCCCATTTGTAACTAGAATAGCATCTCTCTTGTTTATCAAATCCCCTCTGTCCTCTCAACATTATATTTCAGCATTTAAAATGCCAAACTTTTGCTCATGTTCTCCTTTATTGCATGAAGTAATTTTTCTTGGTATTTATTATTAGTTACATCTCCATGCAAGGATATCAGATCTAAAATATCTGGCAGCTAGAATACCTAAGATACCTCTCCTTTGTGCTCTTTGAGAATCCCTTGGAAACATCTGCCACTTAAAATATAGTAAATCATTTATTTAATTGTTTATCTGCTCTACTGGCTGAGCTCCTTGAAGAGAAACACTGAGTCTTTTATTTCTATTTCTCCAGGCTTCTTCATATTTAGCACTGATTTTGATGTTTAATAAATACCTGCAAGGTAAATTGAATACATTTGAGTATTTGGAAGATGACTTAAAAAGACATTTAGATCAATGACAAGCAAGAATATTTTATACATCAAAGTGTTGAAAACATTACCTGCTAGTGAATAAGCCCTAGCATTTTGTTGAAGGTAGTGCTGAATGCTCAAAATACTAAGTTAGAAACTAAATCTCATGAAATTTTGATAAGTTCATTAGATGTACTTGTAGATCCATTTACACTCTGCTCTTGATTAAAGTCACATATCTGAAAATAGATTTTTGGAACATTGTGACTAAGAATTTAGACTGTAAACTTCAATATCACTGAACAAACTGGATACATGAAGTAGAAAAACAAACTTGGTGTATAAAGCAGTACAATGTGTTCTAAAAACGTAGACAAGAAGGATCATTTCTAAGAAATCTAACTCGTATCAAGTATGACTTTGGATCTGTTTAGTATAAAATGATGCTCTTTATCCATTTATAAAAGGCAAACATTGTCTCATGGCTGAATTTTCACAGAATGAAGTCAACAATATATTTAGCATGATGGGAAATCATAGTAAGTCTTTTGGGGATTCTTAAGGAACACAAATTATTGAAGTCCAGTTTATTATCATCTGAATAATATACAGCAAGGTATGTCTCAGCATTACTTTAGTGAACCTTGCAAATGTGCTCATTCACTATTTCAAATCAAAGTGTGTTGTATAGAGGCCTTGAATAAACCTATGAGACCATTGCTTATATAGGATGTGAATAAGGAAAGGATAAATTACATATCTGAACATGACTGCAAGCTGAGAAGGTGAGTGGGAACAGTAAGTGAGAGAGGAAGACATGCTAATTTTAAAAACTCATTGTTAAAATACAACATACTATATAATTCAATTTATAGAATATTTTGAAATGGGCAAAAATCTAGAAATGGATAACAGTGGTTGCCAAGAACGGCAAATAGAGGGAGGAATTGATAGCAAAGTAGCATGAAGAAATTTTGGGAGTGAGGGAACAAGTCTATATTCTGTTTCTGGTGGTGGTTACAGAACTGTATGCATTTGTAAAATCTTATAGAACTAAGGACTAATAAGGGTGTTTTTTAAAATTAAACTTTTAATTTTAAGATAATGGTAAATCTATGTGAAGTTGCAAGAAATAATATAAAGAAATCTTATGTAACTTTTATTCATTTTTTCAATGGTATCATCTTGCAAAACTTTAGTACAATATCACAATGAGGACACTGATATAGTCAAAATACAGAACATTTTATCTCCACAAGGATCTCTCATATTACACTTTTATAGCTACGTCCTACCCCTGCCACAGCCTTCTTAACTCATCACAACCACCAATATGCTCTTCATTTTTACATAGAGTCAAGTCCCCTGCAAACAAGAATAGTTGCATTTATTTCTATTGAATTATATGCCTCTTAGTTTCTTTTCTTGCCTCATCACATTGGCTAGAACTTGAGCAGCTTGTTGAATGAGTGATGAGAGGTGAAAACCTAACTTTGTTCCTGAACTTAAGGAGAAAGCATTCCATCTTTTACCATTATGTATAATGTTAGTTGTAAATTTTGCATAAATGCTCAAGCAAGTAAAAGTACCTTCTCTCTCTTTCTATTTTGCAGTGAATGTGTTGAATTTTGTCAAATAATTTTTCTGCATCAATTGATAATAATCATGTTTTCCTCTTTACACTCTTATTTTATGGTGAATCACATTGTTTGATGTTTGAATATTGAACCAGTAATGCACAGATGGAGTAAACTCCAAGTGGTCATGATGTATAATACTTTCTATATGTTGCAGAACTCTATTTGTCATAGTTTTCACGAGAATTTTTGCCTATGTATTCATGAGGAATATTGGACTGTAATTTTTTGTATTTCTTTATATGGTTTTGTTATCAGGGTAATAATAATTAATTAAGAAGTACTATCTATTCTAATTTATGGGAACAATTGTGTAGAACTGTGTTGATTCTTCTTTAGCGACATGATAAAATTCTCTGATGGAAGTATCTGGTACTATAGAGTTCTTTTAAAGGAGTTTGTAAAATTTCAAATTCAATACTAATAGTTATATTTAAATTATCATTTCATATTGAGTAAGTTGTGATAGTTTGAGTTTTTGGAGAAAAGAAATGGTCCATTTCCACTAAGTAGCCATATTTATGTGTGTCAAGTTGTACACATAGTATCACCTTTTCATGTCCACATGTTTGTAATGATGGCTTCTCTTCCTACCAGATATTATTGGCAATTTATGCCTTTTTTTTCCTTGTCAATTTTATACAGGTGTGTTGATTTGATTGATATTTTCAAAGAACCAGCTCTTTGTTTCATTGATTTTCACTATTACTTTTAGTTTTTAATTTTATAAATTTCTGTTTTTCTTTGTTATTTTCTTCCTCTTGTGTAATTTGGATATTTTTTTTTCTTCTGTTTAGGTTCTTGAAATTGAAAGCTTACATTACTGATTTAAGATGTTGCTTCTTTTCTAGTGTAAGAATGTAAAGATATACATTTCCCTCTCAGCACTGCTTTAGCTATGTCTCACAAATTTCAATTCATTGCAGTTTTATTTTTATTCTGTTCCATATTTATTGGGTTTTTTGAGAATTTCTTTTTGATTTCTGTATTATTTAAAATGTATTATAATTTTTTAAAATTTTTCATTTGGTTCTTCTTTATATAGTTTATTTGCTAAGACTTTCTTCTTTGCTACAACCTTAATCAAATTTTTAATTTGTTTCTAGCATGTTTATGTTGCTTTTTGAAGAAATTTTATGATGTTGTCTTTAAAATCTATATTAGAGAATTCTAGCATCTCTGTCACCTTAGTGTTGGTATCTATTGGTTGTCGTGTTTATGAGTTTGAAATAATCTTGTTTTGAATGAAACTTACATATTTTTCCTAAATGTTATGAAACTCTCAACTTCGTTTAGGCCTCTGTTTTGTTGACTTTTTCTGATATTGTTTCATTTTGCAATGTTAAATAGTGGGATGAAAGTGATATTTCTGGTAGAAATCTTATTTGAGTGTTACTGGCTATTGTGTGGGGTTATGGAGAATAGCAAAAAACAATATCCAAAGCAGGGGCATGGATAATAATTATACCATGTAGCTTTCATTCACTGGGATATTCCATGACAAATGCTTATTTTTCAGTGTATCATAAATTTATCATGATACAAATTATTAAATTTAACTTTTAATAAATATCTTTACAAAATTATCAAACATAATTTTGAATAATTAAAATACTTAGAACATGACAGAACAGAAATAAAACTATGACTAGAAAAAATGGCAGAAAACACAGCAAAATTATTGTAGTGGTTGACTCTGGGCAGTTGAACTATGAGTGATCATTTGCTTTCTTCTATCTTACTACATTTGTTCAAATTGTTAAATAAGTATGCATTACTTTAGAGTGGAGAAAGAAATAAAATGCATTTTAGGTTTCTTAATATAGCAGGTTTTCTGTGTACAATCAGGTCAGCAATCACAAAATGAATGTATAATATGAATTGTAAGAATAAGGTATTATTGGAAGTAAAATCTATTTTATTTGCTGATCTATGTCTTGGTTTTATTTGTACTTCTTTTATTTTATTTCAATGTAATTGTCTAATTTTAAAATGTCCCATTTAAGCTGAAACAATTAGAACAACAAAATGAATAATGTAGTATTAGATCATAACCCAAAATATGAAATAAGTGTCCATGAATCTGTCTATGAAAGCTTGAA
This sequence comes from Ateles fusciceps, assembly GCA_036589455.1. Classification (NCBI taxonomy): domain Eukaryota; kingdom Metazoa; phylum Chordata; class Mammalia; order Primates; family Atelidae; genus Ateles; species Ateles fusciceps. The sequence goes on along the minus strand of JAZHEH010002982.1, from coordinate 8,776,556 downwards.
TAAATAAATAAATGGGGAAAGAGACAAATCTCCCATGGAGAAGAATTCCAAACAATTTGTGTAGATAATCAGCCTTCAAGCCTGTGAGGCACAATTCTTCATTGCTTAAGTATGGGCTGCACATAGTGAGTTCCTTCATATGGTGTGGAAAGGGAGGTTTAACATTACATGAAAAATGTGACAAAAAGTGCCTGAGCCAGGTGCTCAAGGTCACAGTATGTTCCCTTGATAAGATTTGAAGAAATAGAAATAGTACTTTAACTTTTTAAGTCTTTCTCCTCAAAATCAATAATCCCATTCAAATCATGAGAAAATCAAACAAATTCCAATTCAGGATCACTCTACAAAATACCTGGGCAGAAATACTCAAAACCATCAAGATCACCAAAAATGAATAAATTCTAAGCAACTGCCATAGTCTATGGGACATGACCATTAAATATAATATGGCATCCTAGATGGGATCCTAGAACAGAAAAAGAACATTACATGAAAACTAAGGAAATATGAGTACAGTATGGACTCTAGTTAATAACAATGTGTCAGTATGATTCACTAATTGTAACAAATGTACTGTACTAATGCAAGATATGAATGATAGGATAAACTGGGTATGGGATATATGATAACTGTCTGTATTTTGTTTACATTTTTTCCATAAAACTACTCTAAAAATATATTTAATTTGAAAAACTTGAACTACCTTAATCATAAAAATTTCATTTAATTATATAACTTTTTAGAAGTTATTAATTTTTTTTCAGTTAGACAGAATACAAAGATACAACATAGGAGAGGGCGAGATGGCCTATTAGATGTAGCCAGGTTGTAACAGCTCCCACTGAGGGACCAAGATGACTGGTGAGCTCCTAACAGATCTTCAGAGGGAAAGCATCAAGCATAGACTAAGGGAAGGCAGAAGCTGGGCTGAAGGCGGAGAAAGCTGGGAACCCTGCACAGGGCTGCCACACACTGAGACTCATTCCTAACTCAGGATGGCTCCAGGGGGAACTGGTGAGCTGACTGGCACGGAGCAACCTTCTATTGCCACTGGACTCAGGCACATGGGCATGAGAAGACCCCTTGACCACCACAGGGACACTCAAGTTGGCGGAGAGAGTGGCTTAGAGAAGTGGGGGAGGCAGCAAGCCGGTTGATGTGGAGCCCAGAGAGTTTGGTATGGGAGCCTCTGTAGTGGAACACAGAAACAGCCCTCCCCCAGGCTCCAATTGCTCTCATAAAAGGTTTTAGCCCTAGGGAAACTGTTGGACTAGATCTCTGCAGAGAAGTCTTACCCATCAGATGGGGCCAGTGCAACCTGAACACCCCTTGGTCTGTTCAGGGGACCTCTCCTGGGGACCCAGCCTGGCTACACCTGCTTGCAGGGCAGTCTCTGGTTCCCTGGGGGACCCACACCATAGCGTCTGTGCTGGTGGACCATTCTTGAATGGCAGAGAGCTTCAGCTTAACCCTTATGGCTGAGCCCCAGCCTACACACTCACTCCATATACTGCAGCTTCCCCTGGAACCACAATAACTCCCAGTATCACTTTACTGGTGTGTGCCTACCTGGGCAGGTTTTGCTTTTCTTGCCCTGCCAGCACACAGGAGTGTAATCCAACCCCCTGCCTTTGCTGACCACCATTGCAGACATAGCCTTAGCAAGCACAGGACCATCTGGCTCCACTCCCATCAGCACCCCACCTTTGTGCTAACACTGCACAGAGAATAGTGGATCCTTCCCTGCTCTGAGTGATCACTCCTGCATGTGTGGCACAGAGAAGGCACTCAGACTTGTGCCTGCCAGTATCCTGCCTCTGAGCCAACACTACCTAAAGTGTTGTGCACACAGTCACCAGCAGGACCCCCAACCTGTCCCCCAGCTACATTGATTCCATCAATGTAGTGAAATACAGGGAGGTAGCCTCCCTCCATAGCCACTAGCACTCTACCACAGCTACCACTGCCACTGCTGTTGGCACACTCTGAAATGCTTTAGCTAACATCATCCATCAGAGTTTAGTGACCATTGATCCAGTAGCCCCTCGATCCCCACAATGCAGTAGATTCTTAACTTTGAGGAGCCAGAGAACAAAGTCAGAGCCCAATACAAGTCCTTCAGAGTTAGAGCATGCAGTACAGGAGATGAAAACTGAGCACAGGTCCCCTAAAATCTTACAGAAATGAAACCAGTCAGCTGAATCCACCTTATGCGATAATCAAATGCTCAAGATCATCAAATAGGATAAAAGAAAAAAATCCATCCAAAGGTTAGCAATCTCAGAGATTGAAGTTAGATAAGCCCACAAAGATGAAAAAGAATCAGAGCAAGAACTCTGAAAACTCAAAAAGCCAGAGTGACTTGTTTCTTCCAAATGACTGCATCAACTCTCCAGCAAGGGTTCTGAACCTGGCTGAGAAATGACAGCAATAGCATTCAGAATATGGATTGAAACAAAGATCATTTCACTACAAGAGTACATTGAAACCCAATCCAAGGAAGCTAAAAATCATGATAAAATAATTCAGGAGCTGACAGACAAAATACTCATTATAGAAAACAACTTAACCAAACCAACCTGATAGAGCTAAAAAACACACCTCAAGAATTTCATAATGCAATCCCAAGTATTAATAGCAGAATAGACCAAGTGGAGAAAAGAATCTCAGAGCTTGAAGACTGGCTTTCTGAAATAAGACAGTAGCACAAGAATATGGAGAAAAGAATGAAAAGGAATGAACAAAACCTCTGAGAAATATGAGATTATATAAAAAGACTCATTAGTGACCCTGAAAGAGATGGGGAGAATGCAACCAATTTGAAAAACATATTTCAGAATATTGAAGCAGGATTTTTTCCTGACCCCTTTGTGGGACTCATGACAGGGGTGGCTTGTGTACTTAGCCCATTACTCTGAACTTGCAGGAGGGAACATGAGCAAACAAGGCAGGATCTGGAGGGCATGAGCGCTGGAACCCTTTTGGTGCCAGCAGGATCAAACTCCGCTCGCTGGACCTGTTATGTTCCACCCTTCACAGATGAGTGAGTGCAGGAGCCAGAGTGAGTGCTTTTGGGCACCTGCAGAAGCAAACTCTGTGCAGGTCACATGACAGCATTCAGGCCCGGTGCCCATGACAGAACTCTTCACCCCAAACCAACGGAATATACACTCTTTTCATTGTTACATGGCACATACTCTAAAATTGGTAACAATCTGTAGTAAAACACTCTCCTTAGAAAATACACAAAACTGAAATCCTAACAAATCATCTCTCAAAACACAACACAGTCAAATTAGAAATCAAGACTAAGAAATGTACTCAAAACTATATAGTTACATTGAAATTGAATAACCCTGTTCCTGAATGACTGTTGGGTAAATAATCAAATTGAGGCAGAAATCAAGAAGTTCATTGAAACTAATGAGGACAAAGATACAACATACCAGAATCTCTAGGACACAGCTAAGACAGTGTTAAGAAGGAAATGTATAGCACTAAATGCCCACATAAAAAGTTAGAAAGGTCTTAAGTTAACAACCTAACATCACAACTAGAAGAACCTGAGAACCAAGAGCAAACCAATTCCAAAGCTAGGAGATGACAAGAAATAATCAAAATTAGGGCAATAGAGACAAAAAAACCATTCAAAACATCAACAAATCCAGTAGCTGGTTTTTGAAAAAAACTAATCAAATATATAGACTTCCAGCTAGACTAATAAAGAAGAAAAAAGACAATTCAAATAAGCATAATCAGATGACAAGGGGGGGATATTACCACTGACCCCACAGAAATACAAACAATAATTGGGGAATATTATTAACACTTCTATGCACATAAACTAGAAAATCTTAAGTAAATGAACATATTCCTGTACACATCCATTCTCCAGATACTGAGTCAGAAAGAAATCAAATCCCTGAACCGACCAATAATGAACTCTGAAATTGAGACAGTAATAAATAGCCTAACAACAACAACAAGAATAACAAAACACAACCCAGGACCAGACGGAATAATAGCTGAATTCTGTCAGATATCCAAAGAAGAGCTGGCAGTATTTCTGCTGAAACCATGCCAAAAACATGAAATAGAGGGACACTTCAAATCATTCCATGAGGCAAGCATCATCCTGATACCAAAACCTGGTAGAGATGCAATAAAAAAGGAAAACTTCAGGTCAATATCCTTGATGAACACTGATGCAAAAATCCTCAACAAAATACTGGCAAACCAAGCACCTCAAAAGGCTTACCAATTATGATTAAGTAGGCCTTATCCATGGCATGCAAGATTGGTTCAACAAACTCAAATTATTAAGTGTGATTCACTACATATAGAGCTAAAGAAAAAAAATCATGTAATTATCTCAATAAATACAGAAAAGGCTTTTTTTTTCTTTTTTTTCTTTTTTATTGCATTTTAGGTTTTGGGGTACATGTGAAGAACATGCAAGATTGTTGCATAGGTACACACATGGCAGTGTGATTTGCTGCCTTCCTCCCCATCACCTATATCTGGCATTTCTCCCCATGCTATCTCTCCCCCAACTCCCCACCCCCTGCTGTCTCTCCCTTATTTCCCCCCCGACAGACCCCAGTGTGTGATGCTCCCCTCCCTGTGTCCATGTGTTCTCATTGTTCAACACCCGCCTATGAGTGAGAACATGCAGTGTTTGATTTTCTGTTCTTGTATCAGTTTGCTGAGAATGATGGTTTCCAGGTTGATCCATCTCCCTACAAAGGACACGAACTCATCATTTTTGATAGCTGCATAATATTCCATGATGTATATGTGCCACATTTTCCCTGTCCAGTCTATCATCGATGGGCATTTGGGTTGGTTCCAGGTCTTTGCTATTGTAAACTGTGCTGCAATGAACATTCGTGTGCGTGTGTCCTTATAGTAGAACGATTTATAATCCTTTGGATATATACCCAGTAATGGGATTGCTGGGTCAAATGGAATTTCTATTTCCAGGTCCTTGAGGAATCGCCACACTGTCTTCCACAATGGTTGAATTAATTTATACTCCCACCAACAGTGTAAAACTGTTCCTATTTCTCCACATCCTCTCTAGCATCTGTTGTCTCCTGATTTTTTAATGATCACCATTCTAACTGGCATGAGATGGTGTCTAAATGTAGTTTTGATTTGCATTTCTCTAATGACCAGTGATGATGAGCATTTTTTCATATGTTTGTTGGTCTCCTGTATGTCTCCTTTTGTAAAGTGTCTGTTCATATCCTTTGCCCACTTTTGAATGGGCTTGTTTGGTTTTTTCTTGGAAATCTGTTTTAGTTCTTTGTAGATTCTGGTTATCAGCCCTTTGTCAGATGGGTAGACTGCAAAAATTTTTTCCTATTCTGTTGGTTGTTGATTCACTCTAACGACTGTTTCTTTTGCCGTGCAGAAGCTGTGGAGTTTGATTAGGTCCCATTTGTCTATTTTGGCTTTTGTTGCCAATGCTTTTGGTGTTTTGGTCATGAAGTCCTTGCCTACGCCTATGTCCTGAATGGTTTTGACTAGGTTTTCTTCTAGGGTTTTTATGGTGTTAGGTCTTATGTTTAAGTCTTTAATTAATCTGGCATTAATTTTAGTGTAAGGTGTCAGGAAGGAGTCCAGTTTCTGCTTTCTGCACACTGCTAGCCAATTTTCCCAACACCATTTATTTAAACAGGGGAATTCTTTCCCCATTGCTTGTTTTTGTCAGATTTGTCAAAGATCGGATGGTTGTAGATTTGTTGTGTTGCCTCCGAGGCCTCTGTTCTGTTCCATTGGTCTGTATCTCTGTTTTGGTACCAGTACCATGCTGTTTTGATTACTGTAGACTTGTAGTATAGTTTGAAGTCTGGGAGTGTGATGCCTCCTGCTTTGTTCTTTTTGCTTAGAATTGACTTGGCTATGAGGGCTCTCTTTTGGTTCCATACGAAGTTTATGGTGGTTTTTTTCCAGTTCTGTGAAGAAGGTCATTGGTAGCTTGATGGGGATAGCGTTGAATCTGTAAATTATTTTGGGCAGTATGGCCATTTTCACGATATTGATTCTTCCTAACCATGAACATGGAATGTTTCTCTATCTGTTTGTGTCCTCTCTTATTTTGTTGAGCAGTGGTTTGTAGTTCTCCTTGAAGAGGTCCTTTACGTTCCTTGTTAGTTGTATTCCTAGGTACTTTCTCCTCTTTGTAGCAATTGTGAATGGCAGTTGGTTCTTGATTTGGCTGTCTTGAAGTCTGTTATTGGTGTATAGGAATGCTTGTGATTTTTGCACATTGATTTTGTATCCTGAGACTTTGCTGAAGTTGCTTATCAGTTTCAGGAGATTTTGGGCTGAGACAATGGGGTCTTCCTGATATACAATCATGTCGTCTGCAAATAGAGACAATTTGACTTCCTCCTTTCCTATTTGAATACCCTTTATTTCTTTTTCTTGCCTGATTGCTCTGGCTAGAACTTCCAGTACTATATTGAATAAGAGTGGTGAGAGACGGCATCCTTGTCTAGTGCCAGATTTTAAAGGGAATGCTTCCAGTTTTTGCCCATTCAGTATGATATTGGCTGTTGGTTTGTCATAAATAGCTTTTATTATTTTGAGATACGTTCTGTCAATACCTAGTTTATTGAGAGTTTTTAGCATAAAGGGCTGTTGAAATTTGCCAAAGGCCTTCTCTGCATCAATTGAGATAATCAGGTGGTTTTTGCCTTTGGTTCCGTTTATGTGGTGAATTACGTTTATAGACTTGTGTATGTTGAACCAGCCTTGCATCCCTGGAATGAATCCTACTTCATCATGGTAGATAAGCTTTTTGATGTGCCTTTGCAATCTGTTTGCCAGTATTTTATTGAAGATTTTTGCATCTATGTTTATCATGGATATTGGCCTAAAGTTTTCTTTTCTTGCTGAGTTTCTGCTGGGTTTTGGTATCAGGATGATGTTGGTCTCATAAACTGATTTGGGAAGGATTCCCCTCTTTTGGATTGTTTGGAATAGTTTCAGAAGGAATGGTACCAGCTCCCCTTTGTATGTCTGGTGGAATTTGGCTGTGAATCCATCTGGACCTGGGCTTCTTTTGGACCTGGGCTTTTTTTGGGTGGTAGGCTCTTAATTGTTGCCTCAACTTCAGACCTTGTTATTGGTCTATTCAGGGTTTCAACTTCTTCCTGGTTTAGGCTTGGGAGGATGCAAGTGTCCAGGAATTTATCCATTTCTTCCAGATTTACTAATTTATGTGCATAGAGTTGTTTGTAATAATCTCTGATGATGGTTTGAATTTCTGTGGAATCTGTGGTGATATCCCCTTTATCATTTTTTATTGCATCTATTTGATTATTCTCTCTTTTCTTTTTTATTAATCTGGCTAGTGGTCTGTCTATTTTGTTGACCTTTTCAAAAAACCAGCTCCTAGATTTATTGATTTTTTGAGGAGTTTTTTGTGTCTCTATCTCTTTCAGTTCTGCTCTGATCTTAGTTATTTCTTATCTTCTGCTAGGTTTTGAGTTTTTTTAATTTGCTCCTCTAGCTCTTTCAATTTTGATGATAGGGTGTCAATTTTAAATCTCTCTTTGCTTCTCAGGTGGGCATTTATTGGTATATATTTTCCTCTAGACACTGCTTTAAATGTGTCCCAGAGATTCTGGTATGTTGTGTCTTCATTCTCGTTGGTTTCAAAGAACATCTTTATTTCTGCCTTCATTTCATTGTTTATCCCGTCAACATTCAAGAGCCAGTTGTTCAGTTTCCATGAAGCTGTGTGGTTCTGACTTAGTTTCTGAATTCTGAGTTCTAACTTGATTGCACTGTGGTCTGAGAGACTGTTTGTTATGACTTCTGTTCTTTTGCATTTGCTGAGGAGTGATTTACTTCCAATTACGTGGTCAATTTTAGAGTAGGTGTGATGTGGTGCTGAGAAGAATGTATATTCTGTGGATTTGGGGTGGAGAGTTCTGTAAATGTCTATTAGGTTTGCTTGGTCCAGGTCTGAGTTCAAGTCCTGGATATCCTTGTTAATTTTCTGTCTTGTTGATCTGTCTAATATTGACAATGGGATGTTAAAGTCTCCCACTATTATTGTGTGGGAGTCCAAGTCTCTTTGTAAGTCATTAAGAACTTGCCTTATGTATCTGGGTGCTCCTGTATTGGGTGCGTATATATTTAGGATCGTTAGCTCTCCTTGTTGCATTGATCTTTTTACCATTATGTAACGTCCTTCTTTGTCTCTTTTGATCTTTGTTGGTTTAAAGTCTAATTTATCAGAGACGAGAATTGCAACTCCTGCTTTATTTTTGCTCTCCATTTGCTTGGTAAATCTTCCTCCATTCCTTTATTTTGAGCCTTTGTGTATCCTTGCATGTGAGATGGGTTTCCTGGATATAGCACACTGATGGGTTTTGGCTTTTTATCCAATTTGCCAGTCTGTGTCTTTTGATTGGGGCATTTAGCCCATTTACATTTAGGGTTAATATTGTTATGTGTGAATTTGATCCTGCCATTTTGATGCTAGCTGGCTGTTTTGCCATTAGTTGATGCAGTTTCTTCATTGTGTTGATGGTCTCTACCATTTGGTATGTTTTTGGAGTGGTTGGTACTGGTTGTTCCTTTCTATGTTAGTGCCTCTTTCAGGAGCCCTTGTAAAGCAGGCCTGGTGGTGATGAAATCTCTGAGTACTTGCTTGTTCGCAAAGGATTTTATTTTTCTTTCACTTATGAAACTTAGTTTGGCTGGATATGAAATTCTGGGTTGAAAGTTCTTTTCCTTAAGGATGTTAAATATTGGCCCCCACTCTCTTCTGGCTTGTAGGGTTTCTGCTGAGAGATGTGCTGTGAGTCTGATGGGCTTCCCTTTGTGGGTAACCCGACCTTTCTTTCTGGCTGCCCTTAGCATTTTCTCCTTCATTTCAACCCTGGTGAATCTGATGACTATGTGCCTTGGGGTTGCTCTTCTTGAGGAATATCTTTGTCGTGTTCTGTGCACTTCTTGGACTTGAATATTGGCCTGACTTGCTAGGTTGGGCAAGTTTTCCTGGATAATATCCTGAAGAGTATTTTCCAGCTTGGATTCATTCTCTCCGTCACATTCAGGTACACCTATGAAACGTAGATTAGGTCTTTTCACATAGTCCCATATTTCTTGGAGACTGTGTTCATTCCTTTTTACCCTTTTTTTCTCTAATCTTGCCTTCTTGTTTTATTTCATTGAGTTGATGTTTGACCTCTGATATCCTTTCTTCTGCTTGGTCAATTCAGCTGTTGCAACTTGTGTATGCTTTGCAAAGTTCTTGTGTTGTGTTTTTCAGCTCCATCAATTCACTTATATTCCTCTCTAAGTTGTTTATTCTCGTTAGCATTTCATCAAACCTTTTTTCAAGGTTCTTAGTTTCTTTGCATTGGGTTAGAACATGTTCTTTTAGCTCACAGAAGTTTTCTTATTACCCACCTTCTGAAGCCTGATTCTGTCAATACATCAGACTCATTCTCCATCCAGCCTTGTTCCCTTTCTGGTGAGGAGTTGTGATCCCTTGTAGGAGGAGAGGCATTCTGGTTTCAGGAGTTTTCATCTTTTCTGCACTGGTTTCTTCCCATCTTTGTGGATTTATCCACCCGTCATCTTTGTAGTTGTTGACTTTCAGATTGGGTCTCTGAGTGGACGTCCACTTTGTTGATGATGAAGTTATTTCTTTCTGTTTCTTAGTTTTCCTTCTAAGAGACTGGCCACTCTGCTGGAGGACTGCTGAGGTCCACTCCAGGCCCTGCTTGCCTGGGGGATCACCTGCAGTGGCTGCAGAACATTAAGGGTTGCTGCCAGTTTCTTCTTCTGCTATCTTTGCCCCAGAAGGATACCTGCCAAATGTCAGTCTGAGCTCTCCTTTATAAGGTGACTCTTTGGATATATGAGGGTCAGGGAGCTGCTTGAGGAGACAGTCTGTCCTTTATAGGAGCTCAAGTGCTAAGCTGTGAGCTCTGTTGTTCATTCAGAGCTGCTGGGCAGGTATGTTTAAGTCTGCTGCAGCAGAACTCATAAACCCCCTTTTTTTCCCCCAGGTGCTCTGTCCCAGGGAGTTAGGGCTTTATTTATGAGTTTCTGCTGTGCTGCTGCCTTTTTTTCAGGGCTTCCCTACCCAGTGAGGAGGCAGCCTAGTCACTGTCTGCCTGCAGAGGCTTTGCTGAGCTGCTGTGGGCTCTGCCCAGCTGCCGTGTGAACTTCCCTGCAGTTCTGTTTATACGGGTATAGTTAGAACTGCCTTGCTAATGGCGGCCCACCTCTGTAATGGCGGACCCTCTCTGTAATGGTGGGCTGCCTCGGCAATGGCAAACTACCTCCCTAGTGGTGGACTGCCTCGGTAATGGCAGATGCCCCTCCCCCCACAGAGCTGGACCGTCCCGGGTTCAGCTGTGCTTGCTGTGAAACTCTCAATCCAAAACATTTCCGATTGCTATTTTTTTGTGGGGAGTGGGACCAGCCGAGTCTGATCACCTGGCTCCCTGCCTCAGAGCCTCTTTTTCATTGAATGGTCAACTGTCTCTCAGGTGTTCTAGTCACCTGTTGAAAAGGCACCAGAATCTGTGTGATTTCCTGTGCTGCGACCCACTGCGCTGGCTGAAACAGTGGCGCTGAGATTCGTGGTGATTTTTGCCCAGGAATCTCCTGGCCTGGCTCCCCTGTTTCAGTCCCCTTTTTAATCAGATGAATGGGTGACTCTGCCTTCCCAGAACTCCAATCGCCAGCTAAAACAGCACCCGGACCTGTGTATTTTGTACGGAGAACCACCGCGCTGGGGCACCGGCTAAACAGCTGTGCCTGCCAAAACAGCCGCACTGGCGACCCATGGGGCTGCTCCGCCTGGAAATCTCCTGGTCTATGGGCAATAAAAATCCACCTGGAAATGCGGCGTCCACTCACCCTCCGTGCTTTCACTGGGAGCTGCAATCCTGAGCTGCTCCTAATCGGCCATCTTGGATCCCTTCCAGAAAAGGCTTTTGAAAATATTTCACATCCCTTTATGTTAAAAATTCTCAATAAACTAAGTATTGAAGTTATGTACGTCAAAATAATACAAGGCATCTATGACAAACCCACAACCAATACCACACTGAATAGGCAAAAGCTGAAAGCATTCCCCTTCAAAGCCAGCACAAAATAAGGATGCCCTCTCTCTCCACTTCTATTCAACATAGAGTTGGAAATCCTGGCCAGGGAAATTGGGCAAGAGAAAGTAATAAATGATGTCCACATAGAAAAAGTCAGACTATCCGTATTTGCAGATCAGATGATGTTATATCTAGAACCCCATAGTCTCAGCACAAAAGTTCTTTCAGCTCATAAAGAACTTCAGCAAAGTCTCAGGATACATAATCAATGTGCAAAAATCACTAACATTCCTATACACCAACAATAGACAAGCCAAGAGCAAATCAAGAATACAATCTCATTCACAACTGCTACAAAAAAAATAAAATATCTAAGAACACAGATAACCTGGGAGATAAAAGGTCTATACAATGAGAATTGCTAAACACTGCTCAAAGAAATCAGAGATGACACAAACAAATGAAAATACATTCTATGCTCATGGATAGGAAACATCAATATCATTAAAATGGCTCTTCTATTCAAAGCAATTTATAGATTCAATGCTATTCGTATCAAACTACCAATGACATTCTTCACAGAACTAGAAAAAACTTTTTAAAAACTCAGATGGAACCAAAAAAGAGACTGAATAGCCAAGGCAATTCTAAGCAAAAGAAGAAAGCTGGAGGCATCATGCTACCCAACTGTACTAAACAGTAACCAAAACAGCATGGTATTGGTACAAAAACAGACACATACACCAATGGAACAGAATGGAGAGCCCAGAAATAAGGTCACACACCTACCACCATCTGATCTTCAACACAGCTAACAAAAACAAGCAATGGGGAAATGAGTCCCTCTTCAACAAATGGTGCTGGGATAACTGGCTAGCCATATGTAGAAGATTGAAATTGAATCTCTTTCTTACGTCATCTACAAAAATTAACTTAAGATTGATTAAAGACAACTGTAAAACCTTAAACTATAAAAACACTGAAAGACAACTTAGGCAATACCATTCTGGACTTGGGAACGGGCAATGATTTCATGGCATAGACACCAAAAGCAAGTACAATAGAAACAAAAACTGACAAATGAGATCTAGTTAAGAGCTTCTGTGCAGCAAAAGAAACTATCAACAGAGTATAGACAACAGAATAAAAGAAGATTTTAGCAAACTATGCATCTAACAAAGGTCTAACGTCCAGCATCCATAAGGAACTTAAATAAATTTACAAAAACAAAAATCCAAACAACCCTATTAAAAAGTGAGCAAAGGACTAGGCACAGTGGCTCACATGTGTAGTCTCAACATTTTGGGAGGCTGAGGCAGGCAGATTGCTTGAGCTCAGGAGTTCAAGACCAGCCCCGGCAACATGGTAAAATCTCATATCTGTCAAAAATACAAAAAATTACCTGGATATGATGGTGCACACCTGTAGTCCCAGCTATACTCAGGAGCCTGAGGTGGGAGGATCACTTGAGCCCGGGAAGCTGTAGTGAGCCGAGATCGCACCTCTGCACTCCAGCTTTGGTGACAGAGAATGACTCTGTCTCAAAAAAGAATATGAACAGATACTTTTCAAAAAAGACATACATGTGACCAATAAGCATATTTTATAAACCTTAATATCACTGTTCATTAGAGAAATGCAAATCAGAACCATGAGATACCATCTCACATCTGTCAGAATGGCTATTATTAAAAAGTAAAAAATTAACAAATGGTGATGAGGTTGTGGTGAAAAGGGAACACGTATACACTATTTTGGAAGTGTAAATTAATTCAACTTTTGTGGAAAGCAGTATGACATTTCTCTAAAGAACTAAAAACAGAACTACCATTTGACCCAGGATTTCCACTACTGAGTTTATACCTAGAGGATAGTAAGTAGCTTTTCCATAGAGACACATGCACAGGAATGTTCACTGCAGCACTATTGAAAATAGCAATGACAGAATCAACCTAAATGCCAGATTGGATAAAGTGACAGATTGGATAAAGAAAATGTGGTATATAGATACCATAGAATACTGTGCAGCCATAAAAAAAGAATGAGATTATGTCTTTTGTGGGAACATAAAGGAATCTGGAGGCCATTATCTTTAGCAAACTAACACAGGAACAGAAAACCAAATACTGCATGTTCTCACTTATAAGTAGGAGCTAACAGATGAGTACTCATCAACACCAGGAAAGTAACAACAGACACTGAGGCCTTCTTGAAGGTTAGAAGGAGCTGCACAGAAAAACTAACTATTGGGCAGTACTAGGCTTAATACCTTGGTAACAAACTGGTCTGTACAACAAACTCCCATGACACGAGCTTCCCTGTATAACAAACCTGCACATGTACCCCAAATAAAAGTTAAAATACTTTCCAACTCAGAAAATAAAACCTTAATAGAGAAAAATATATATAATAGTACCACACAAAATTATCCATTATTCATCATTCCCGGTTACTTTTCTAACCCATATCTTCACCAATGTATGTGGCAGTTGAAAGCTGTGTTCATATGAAAGCGTTGAGAAAGACTAACACCACTGGTGTTTGTAACAATGACTTTAAGGAACTGAGTTGGTTCAAAGATTATAAAATATGCTTAGATACTTTTGTTAAATATTATTTGTGGTTATGATTCCTTGAAAGTTGTTGATCATGTAAGGCTTAAATAGCACATTTTTATCAGCCCAAATCTTTTATTAGTTAGAACGCCCCTTTCATTGTATTAAAGAAGTGTATGTTATTGATGACTACTGATTCAAACTCTATATAGGTTCTTGATTCCAAACATATATATGCATGGTTAGTTACATATTTAGTTAGTTTGTTAATCAATAAAGTCTAATTTCCCTTATCTCATTAATGTTTATTTCTCCTCCATTATATATTTTCACTTTATAAATTAATGCTGATAAATGCTTTTTGTAATAATTTTCTTTATTTCATATTTCTTTATTTTTTTGCTTTATGGTAGCTCAGAAACTTGCCTCTCACTATTAGGACTGGTTTTTCGGCATGTTTCTGGTCTTTCTTAATGATTTATTTTGTAATTTGGAACTTGTATCTCTAATCTGTAATTCATATATTCCCAAATTAGATTTTAAGTTCTCTGTAGACAGGAACTTTTTCTCTTTCATATTTACATTCTGCAAAAGCTAGTGTCAACATTACTTCATATTAGATGTTGACAAATAATGTAATTACACAAAATTATTTTGCATTAAAACTTGACTCAAAAAACTAATCCCAATTAATTAAAATTTGAAAATATTAAAACGAGTCAATACATGTGCTACTAAATTGAATATTATACAAAATGGATTTAAATGTATATACACATTTGTTTGCAAATTGCATAGAATCACACTGGATGTTATTTGTGGGCATTGATGTCAGTCTTTGGATATCCATATGCTCTTTTATATGATGATAATCTTTTGTGAATTTTGAAGTTTATATCCAAGCCAGTAAAATTTTTTGAAGTAAAACAGATGGGTGCTAACTTACTACAATTGTTCTCTTGGAATTATAATATAATTACTTTTAAGAGATATAAACACTTATTCTCTGAGAATACTTATTCACTGAGAAATTTCACTCAAGAGCAGTGACCTTTAATTGATGTCTGTAGCATCTATAAATATAAATTAATTTTAGTCCTAGTATCAGTCCAAAAAAGGGCAAAACAGCAATAGCAAAGAAAGGGAAGAAATGATTTTAAAAGCTTTCTATTCCCTTTTTCTCTGTAATAGATACCATTAAGATGTCGTTAATGTTTTTAAATTTTTTTTTAGAAATGATTCTTTTGTAATTCATGATCACACTCTCTTCCTGAATGCCCTATAATTGGGACACAGCTTTTCCCGTTTGTATGCATCTCATTCAGAATTTTGTGACTTCCTTCGCTTTCCTGAGAGGTAGCTGAGTGTTTTGGATGATGTATGGCTGCTCCTCACTGAGGCTGGAACAGAATGCTGTCACCGGAGTGGCTATCACCTAGGAATAAGCCTTTGTTTGGCATCTCTCACTTGGATTTTCACAGACTGGGGCCATCATTGCTAGCACCCACACACTTGCTTTGGTGGGCTTCCTTCTGACAGTTGAAGGCTTGTATGCTCACAAATCTGTGCCATGCCAGAGATCCAGAGAACTTCTAGGTTTACCATCCAGTAGAATATCTCCAGAAGAAGACTCCTATTCTAACATCAATCCAGAAAGGTTGGAAAGTGAGCTTAGTTGGGGTAGAGGTTGGCAGCCCTCTCAACTGGTGGGTGGGAAAGCTAATATATTAAAAACACACAATCTTTTTATTTCTTTTCCTGCATATATCAAGGTTTAATTACCGATGTTTCCATTGTGTGTTGAATAGATTAACATTTTTTTTCAAACTTTGGTAACATCACATTTGTATCTTAAACATTACTTCAACATGTGAGCTGCATATTTTGAAGAAAACCACTTGGGGAGCACATGTCGTGATAAGACCTCCTAGATTCAGTATCTTTGCTTCCACCTCAGAAGCTGGCAGACAGCTGTGAATGTTCTGAGTTTATTCTTTGCCTTGATAAGAATGGGGCTTCATCCCAGGCAGGCTAATGGGTCCGAAATATCAGCACTAAGGGAGGGATCTGCTTCTCTCCAGGGCTCTCCAGAACCCACGTTGCCCCCCTTAGCCAAGTGGTCCTAATATCACAGCTTTCACTTTCTCCTTAGGGGGCTTTTTGAAGAAGCTGTCTGTCTGTATGTGCCTGCTGTGGGCTGTGATGCTTTATCTCTATGGAACATTCCTTATTTAAATACATCTTCAGTGTCCTTTAATGTCCCTCACTGAGCAGAATTCTTTATCCACACAGCTCTGTGATGCTTGGGTTCCGCCCTTCACCTGGTGCCTGGTCATGACATTTCTACCTCCCATCCTCAGGGGAGAAATGCCACAGGGCTAACAGTGTGAAATCTGCACACTGAAATTACTCAAAGAGCTTTAAAAAACTCTAAATCATTTCCTAATAACCCTTCCCAGTCAAGATTATTTTGAATACATGAACAATTTTGGGGTGAGGTCTGGTGATTAGAAGTTTTTAAAAGCCTGGTCTATGATATGTCCATACTGTTATTGTCATCTATTTCTGTTGTTTTGTCAGCTTTTGGCCTATTTGCCAATTTTTCCTACCTTCCACATCCCTCAAAACTTAAAAAACAAATAAAAATAAGCTTAAATAGCATTTATCATTAATGTTAGTTTTCAGCTAGTATTAATAGAAAACAAACTAGACTCAAGTTATCAAAGTGTCTTTTACACTACAGTGTCTTCAAATATGAACATACTTGCTTGAAATATTGAAATTAAATTATTTTATATGGATTGAATTTTAAGTAAATTATACCTAGATATTTATGTTACAGATTATTGCTGTGAAGTTTTTGACTTTTAAACAGATTATAAAGCAAAGATGAAAAAGTTTTTGTCTGTAGCATTTATAAAGCTAACCTCTATAGCACTTTCTAATTTAATAGTTAATAGACCACTTTAAAAAAAAGTAACTTGTACACTATTATGTCTACCTTAATCTATCTAATTACTAGGTGTGTCCCAGGACCTCTGTTCCAAAGAAATGTTGATTATGATAAAATTATAAGGCAAGCTCGCATTTTGTGTTAATATATGCACTTGTTTGGGAGTTCCACTATTATCCTAGGTACACAGGCTTCCTTGGCTACAATCTTCAAAGTGCCGTTGGGATGATCATTGTGGAGGGATTTGGGCTGGAAGGAGGTAATGTTCAGAGGGGCAGCAAATCTTCTCTTGGCCAGTGGGCAGAGATGTGGGGTAAGAACTACTTTTTGATCACGGGGGGTAAAACATGCAGATTGACCAGGAAAGTGAGGACACAGTGCAGGTGATTAGCTTCCCTAATTCAGAATTTTGAAATCCAAAGTGCTCCAAAATTCAAAAATTTTTGAACATCAACATGACACCACAAGTGGAAAAATCCGTATCTGACCTCACGTGACAGGTCATGGCCAAAACATAACCAAACTGTGTTTCATGCCCAAATTATTAAGAATATTGCATAAAATTATTTTCAGGATATGTGTACAAGATTTATATGCAACATATATAAATTTCATGTGTAAGTGTAACTTGGGTCCAATCCCCAATACAGCTTATTATGTAAATGCAAATATTCTAAAATCCAAAAATAACTGAAATCTGAAACACTTCTGCTCCCATTCTTTTCAGATAGGGTATATTCAGCCCTTAGGGTCAGAGGATCTTCTGGATATTGAGTTGTTGGAAGATGGTAGAATAAATGGAAAGTTTAGAGAACCTGATAGTTATATGGAATCAGGACTCAGAAGTGCTATAGGGATACCTAAATGCTTAAGGGATGCCTAATAAGAGTGTGAAGCATGTAAGCTGGACCAGTATAAAGGTGGACTATCTGTGTATTTGTTGGTGTTCTTTATAGAAAAGAAAAAAAATCTACATATCTCTGTGTATCTATTTTTATATCTAATCTATCATCTATCTACATTTATATATAACTATATATAAATGTTATATATTATATATAACTATAATATGTAGTTATATATAAATTTATATATACTTATATGTAATATATAAATACATGATATATATAAAGATGATATTATATAAGTATACATGTATATATAAATATAAATATATCTATACATATATTATATATAATATATATAAAATATATTATATATATTATGTATGTAATATAAAAATATAATTTAGAGAGAGAGAAAGAGGGAGAGAGAGATTGTTAAGCAATTGGCTCACATGATTGTGGTGGCTGGAAAGTCTAAAATCTGCAATGCTATCCCAAGGAAGAATATCTTCTTTCTTGGGGGACCTCAGTATTTTGATTCTCTTATGGTCTGTAACTGATTGAATGAGGCCCAAGCACATAATAAAAGGAATTTTGTTTTAACTCAATTTACTGATTTAAATGTTACTCACATCTAAAAACCACCTTCACTGCACACATAGACTGCTGTTTGACCAAACAGCTAGGGACCAAAACCTAGCCAAGATGACACAAAAAAAATTACTCATCACAGCTCGACTCACCAAATATATTCAGAGAAAAGGATGGCAAGATCATCTTTCAGGTAGGCTCAAAGAGCATCTGGAGCCATGGATTCCACAGGCCTTGACACACCACATAATCCAAGGATGAAATTCCCATGCTGGCCTTCTTTGGGGCATAGAGTTACAAGCAATGGTGCAATTTTTCACTCCATTCCGAATCCTCAGTTTCCCCTCCATGTTACAGCTCAGCAATTAATCCTGAAACTCAACTGAAGATTTTAAAGAATCAACTTTAGCCGATAAATAGGTAATTAAACTTCTGACCCTGGTAACTTCCAAAACTTATTTGGAAGCCCTTAGAAAATTTTACATTCTAGCAAAAATTTGGCTGTGAGTTATCTGGATAATTGTCTCCACTCTTCACTTCCTTGGGCCTTTGTAAATAGAGGTTGAATATGCAACCTGTGGTAGTAATTTAAAACCATTAATACTTTGTTTAACTGTGAGCACCCGAATATAAGAACTAATGAAAACTGCCATATGGTTCTTAATATAAACATTTATTAATATTCAGTGTTTATGCAGAATTATACTAAATTTTGTTTGCAGTCTTCACTCTCTGTAACACCTTCATAGCTAGAGACCCTTAATTGAAAATCAAAGATAAGAAGAAAATTGGAGCTACACATTTAAAAGATAGAATATAAAGTCGAAATTAGGCATTCAATAAAAAAGTTGTAAATGGGATGAAGGTGGCATAATTATTTTGTGGGAAACTATCAAAAGTTTGTCACTAGTGTGAAAATTGGAAGCATTTTAATTAGCTGGAACTTAGGTGGTCTGATAGAATGTATCAGTGAAATAACAATATTAAAATATTTTTATAGCCTTTGGGGCAATGATTAAGTTCAAGATTCTTTTGATGTCCAAATATTCTGTTAAATAAATCAAGTCTGTGTTGTCTGTGGTTCTGAATTAGTCGGAAGAAAAAAGATCTATTTATTTTCATTTATCCTACAAGGTGAAAGGGCTCTCAGTGATTCTGACTAATAGAATAACCTAAACAAAATTAAAGAGCTTCTGTAAGTTTGTTCACAAATAAAATATTTTTTCTACAAGTATACTTTCATAGTAATGCCTTCACGCACTCTGCCCTTCTGACCTGATCACAGAGCCAAAATATTCTCACTTTCCATTACTTATTTTTTTAAAGATAGTAATTTCAAC
Source organism: Ateles fusciceps (assembly GCA_036589455.1). NCBI lineage: Eukaryota > Metazoa > Chordata > Mammalia > Primates > Atelidae > Ateles > Ateles fusciceps. The sequence continues at coordinate 8,757,185 of JAZHEH010002982.1, read as the reverse complement.
ACAGCTTATAACTTTCCAAGAGCCCTTTTAAAATACACTTGTAACTTATATTTTATTAGCAAAACTATTTCAAGGAATTATTCCACACTATGAGACATCATTTATTTATCATCGCTGTTCTGATTTTTTTGGTATCATGTGGCATTAACTGGAATGTTATCTTTGTTACCACATAATATTTAAATACTAAAAGGCAAGGCCTTTGAAATCAGCTGGAATATATAGTGTTTCATATTTCTCTCTTTTGCTGGGTGATTATCTTGCACTAATGCAATTGAATCCGTTTGCAGCATTTTTTGAAAATCATAGTGCTACATGTGATTTGGAGGAAAAAAGCTAATTTTTTAAACTTTTTCTTATGTTAATTTTAAAAACCAGCAGAGAACCAACTGCTGTGAAAATTAATGAATGAGCTACACCAGTCTGTCTTTATTTTGCCCTTGAATGATATTGCACTCTGAGAACATATGTGACAAAATAAACTCAAATAATACAAATGATACCAAAGAAGTTGTAATATATCTGCTATTTGGCTAAGCAGGCAGACAGATAATTTCATTCTTTTTCTGTAGACAATTATCCCAGTTCTTCTTAAATAATTTTTTAAAGTTGCTGATCCTAGCAAGTAGTAGTGTTTGAATGTTGCTATGAGATTCTATTACGTTACATTTACAAAGTTATTGTACTTGTTATTTCTCCTACTTCATGCTATGCATCACATTCAGAGACCTGTGAAACCCGAAGTTCTGAAATTCCACAGCTGCATTACACTGCATAAGATCACACAAAAGGCAGGGTTGTGGAGTTTGTCCTGTCTGCATTTGAATCTTTGCCCTGCCCTGCCGTTTCTCGGCTTGAGAAATTTTAGTGACTATATCTCTTTCCTCATTTGTAAAATGAAGATAATGGCCCTAATCACATGCACTGGATTCAGATGATGAGTAAAAAAGTAGTATGTGTTAAGGATCCAGTCCATAGAATACACTCAATGAATAGTAGTTACAATAACATTAATCATTAGCACTATAATTTTACAGTAAAGACAAATCATAGAAAAAAAAAGATACATTATTTCTATGATATCCTAAAACTCAGACAGTGGTAGTGCATGAACAGATTTGTAGACAATAAACAGACTGAAGACTCCAGATATGCCATTCAAGTAGTTTTGCCACAAATGATCTCTAGTCAAAAAAAAAAAAAAAACCCAGGATATTTGACATGAACACCATGAAAGCATGATTTTCTTTTGGTATTGTGATTCCAGGATTTAATTTTGGAAGTTAAAATTATTTTTTTCTTTACTGACCCCAAAAAGAGCTTTCTCTTAGGGCAATATATATGCAGAGCTAAAAAACATTCCAGAGAAATAAAACATAAATTATTGTCTGAGCGCACTTTCAGTGAGACTTTTTTTTTCCCTCTCAGGTCACCTACATTGGGCTGGATAGCTCTGAAATATATTAATATAACAACAGTTACAAAACTGAGTAACTAAAGGGTATTATTCCCACTACCTTTAAATGGCATCACATCATATGTGTTTGCATGTGGAATCCATGTGGCTACATTTACACTACACTACAGAAATCTGACTTTGTTATGTAACAAATCTATGTGCTTAATTAAAACACTGGCTTATATGCAGTTAAGGGAATAATGAAAGCTAATAATGGGCTTTTCAGAGATCAGAAACTAGGCAGATTCTATATCTGTAGTCCGTAGATTCTGTGTTTCTATTCTCACTCAGGCAAATGAAGTGGATACTATGGGAGGCTGAAGCCCCCACAAACTTTGTAGCCATGTGTGTGTGCCTCAGAGGGTTATCAATTGGCTTATATTTGTCTTCACTTCCTGATGATTTCTGAAAGCTAGAAATGCTTGAGGTCATTTGTCTCATTTAATTTTCCATTCCCAGCCCAATTGCATCTGCCAGGAGACATTATACAAGCACTCAGAACTCATGGACAGAGAGTTTCATCTGTCTTGCTTCAGGTGTTCATGTCTCCCACTCTTTGCTGTCTTCTCATTTCCACTACAAAGCCACACTGCTGTTTCTGGTTTGCCAAGCATATAGATTTGTTACATAGCAAAGTCAGATTTCTATTACATGGCTGTAGTGTAGTGTAAATATAGCCACGTAGAATCTACAATCAAGACCTTGCTGAATACTTCTGGTGTTAAAGAACTCTGGCCTTGGTTTCAAGTGATTCCAAACTAGGGTTTTTATTTATTTATGTATTTTTTATGAAGATAGTCATTCATCTGGCAAACCCTGGAATGTGCTTTCTTTTATATTCCATTGTACCTAAATCCGTTCCTCTACTGCAGTTGTCTTTGACTCATGAGTAGTTTAAGCAACCAAGTATTGAAAAATGTGTTCCCATTTCCATAATTTTATGGGAAATATCAACCTTCTATTTCACTTTACGATCACCTTGAGATCAACTAGAGGTATCATTATTTCAGAGTATGAACAACATAGATAATACAATTTTCAGATCATGAACCTGTGATTCAGCTGAAAGAGTAAAATCTTGCCTCTTTTGTTTATTAATTGTTTGACCTTAGCCAAACTCTCTAGGATTGCAAAAACTGTCTTTGTCTATAAAATGGAGTAGCAATAATATCGATTTCATTGAGATGTGGCCACAAGTAGAACAGATAATTTATATGAAGTCCTTGTTTCTTTGTCATGGAGAAAGAGCTCAAAATGTTTACTATGATTTTGATGATCATTGTGGCTTTTGTTTTTAATTTTAATCCTTCAGAGGCTTGATTATTTGATAAGAATTTTAACTGTAAGCACTTCTATCACTTTCTATTGCTGATAGTCATTAAAGTAATGATCTTGTTTCACTGTCACTAGTTCAATTTTTCACAAATATGTATAAAAGAAAGATTTACATTTTCACTGTCTCTATATAACAGAAGCATCTGCTCAAGAAGCACCAGTCTGTATACTGACTATACTATTGTGTATTAATTGCAAATGTTGTTTTTCCACCAGAATATATTTTAGACGTCCATTTTTTGTAATACTTTCTTCAGATAAGTAAGTTGATTAATGCCTATTCCATCACCAATCATGTCCGGTATCAAATGGCCTTTGCTTCTTTGCACCTGCATAGCAGCATAGTTCTATTTATTGTGCTTGCAGGTGCAAGGCCTTAAGCACAGAAGTATGATTCTTTGTCAATAAGTGTTTGCCTTGTAATGACATAGAATAAAATACAGTATTATGAAACTTATTCATAATAAGAGATAGATAGTTTGGAGATTTAAGGATATTATTTCTCAATTTGAACATATTTCTAATACTATAATAATATTGAGTTAAGTTTAGTTATTGGGCCATATAAAATGCCTGTGACCAACAAGGGTCAGAAATAATTTACTTTTTGCAGCATGGAAACGGAAGCTAAGGAAAAATCGTGACTTTCTCTAAGGCAAAGGGTTAGTAAGTGCTGTGAGCAGACTAGAGTCAGGCCTTAGTAATAAGCTCTGGGAAGGTTCTGCTGCTGTACCATGCCACTGCTTAAGTGTATTTTAATGATAAACATTCTCTTCATCTTGGAATTGTTAGTGGATCCATATCAATGCTATATACTGACAAATGTCCCCACCCATTTATTAAAAAATGGCTTGAGTTGCTCTATCCCACAATTTAAAAAAATTTTTCTTTTCATAAATTAGCTATGATGCATCATAAATTTAAAATGTTTTAGCTGACAACTACTACTTCCAATAATAAATGGTTAACCTATATGAAATAGCCATGCTTCTTAGTATATTACAATGTAAAGCCCAAGAAAATAAAATATAATATAAACCTGAATTAACCAAAATCTTTGAAATAAATAATTAGAATATAGTAAGGAAAACCATGTACAAATACATGATTAAATTTTTACTACTTATTTGGATTAGCTTAGATCATATTTGTTGAATCTGCAAATATATAGTTTGGCAAAGAGGATGTTTTTAGTTGAATACTAATAATTTCTTGAACAGCTTCAATTTTGAAAATTGCAGCATTGTGTTGTACTTTATGCAGTAAATGAAAATGCTATTAAGAAGAGAATTACTCTCTATGCTTTTGGCAAAACTTGAATGGAAGGTGGAAAAATGTAATGCTTTGAGTGGCACTATAGCTCTGCCTTAGTTTGGGAACAATCATTATTTTTCTTATGAACCTCTTTGGCAAAGTTGGTAATAGGCTGGTGCAAAAGTTATCATGGTTTTTGCCATTACTTTTATCATGGATTTTGCCATTGAAAGTAATGGCAAAAACCATGATAACTTTTGCACCAACCTAACACTCTTAAACATTAAGTGCTTGCAACATGCTTTTTCAATTGTAAAATTTACTAAAATCTTCATGTGCAAAGTATGAACTGGATGCAACATGGTCCCATCCGTATGTTTATTCCACAGAGGGTATTTAGTGACTTATCTGCCCCTCCCTTTCTAAGCCTCCCCTACCTTCAGGTGGTCTTCTATCCAAGTTTTTCAGGCTAACAATCCTCCACCTTTTTGAGAGATTTTCTCTCTAAACAGAAGTTGGTGTCACTTTCTATCAACATTGGTCTTCAGCCTGACAGTCTCTGAGGCTCTGCTCCCTTTGCACTTGTTGCTTCAGTAGGCCATGAGGCAGGGATCCATGAAGCAGGGGGATCTGAGCCACTCAACTCCATCCAATTTATGTAATAACAGGAAGTAGAGCTTGTATGATTTTCTTTCCTATATTACTTGTTAAGTATACGTACTTCGTGAAAACAAGCATTTGCTTTTCTAAGGGACATTGGAATGTAACCACATGTCAGGAAAATTATGTTTATCACATTAGAGGTGTTTTAGCATCAATACATGTTACAATAGAGAAAAGAAAAATGATCTTTCCATTATGCTACAGAGAAGTCATGGGCATTTCCTGCTTTGTCTGAGATGAGGTTGCCATTTAAAGGAATACTACACCCATCAATTAAACTACAAAATGGACGATATTAAACTTTTGGGAGAGATGAGTTGTCCTTTACGGAATCCTTTTGTTTCTGTTTTTTTTTTTTTTTGCAAAAATAAGGATAAATTTTACTTCATTTATTTTCTCTACAAATATTTCAATGACAAAGAGACACTACAAATAATATGCAATGATGATCTTAGAAGGAAATGGCAATTTCTCTGATGTCTTTAAATCAGGAGACTTTACCAAACTGAAATTCTATTGTTACAAGGAAAAATTCATAAATCAGAATTATGAAAATATGGCTAACTTTGTATTCAGAGAGAACCAAGTTCATATCCTGGCTCTTCATACAACCTACTGATTTGATGTATTTGCAAATGGCTTCACCTTTTGAAGCATTGGGTTTTTTTAGCAGTAAAATGGAGCAAACAATACCTGCCTTATCATATAGTTATGAAAGGTACTCACATAATGTACCTGGAGTGTTGGCCACATTTGAGACTCACAAATGAGAAGGATTTTATCTGCAGTGCAGGTCGCAGAATGTAAATAAGTCATGTTCAGTTAATTATTCATATACAACATTTTCATTTCAATGGTGCTACATAAATCAGGAACTTACTTGCTCCTAATAGGCTGTTTTGCAGGGCCTTGATAAGGTAACATATCTGAAAAGATACCTGAAAAATATGTTAACTCTTATTTTTTGAAGGCTTTTTCTATCTGATATCATATTTAACCTTCATGATTTCTGTGAACTATGTAGGACAAATGATATTAATCTCATGTTATAGAAAGCAGAGATGTCTCAAAGTCTACACTGCAATATGATAGTTTATTTAGGACTAGAGTCCAGAATATTAACTCTGGCCTTTGGATTATTTCCATTCTCAAGTGTTCTTTTTGCTTTTGCCTATTTTGCTGATGTATTGAAATTCCTCTTTCATTTACTCACTAATTCAAATCCTTTCCACCTTGCTCTCTGCTCACATTCCTCAATGAGCACTGAGCTCAGCTAGTGGTATACCAGTTTTGGAGAAAATATTTGGCAAGGAGGGATGTAAACTAGATTGGATAGATTGACTTTTTTCCACTGCATCGTGGCCTTTGCTAAGTTAAAACAAGCATAAGGCTGGGTGCAGTGGCTCAGGCCTGTACTCCCAGCACTTTGGGAAGCTGAGGCAGGCGAATTACCTGAAGCCAGGAGTTTGAAACCATCCTGATAACATGGTAAAACCCCATCTCTACTAAAGATACAAAATTAGCTGGGCTTGGTGGTGCATGCCTGTAATCCCAGCTGCTTGGGAGGCTGGGGCAAGAGAATAGCTTGAACACAGGAGAATAGCTTGAACCCAGGAGGTAAAGGTTGCAGTGAGCCAAGATCGCGCCATTGCACTCCAGCTTGGGCAACAAGAGCAACTCTTCATTTCAAAATAAAAGAAAAAAGAAACAAACAAACAAATAAAAAAGCGTGTAAGTACGACAAACTAAGATAGTAGCCATGTGCTTCCCTTTCTGCCAGAGGCTTTAATTTGTCAATATCTATCCTCATAATACATACACCTCAATTAGAGGGTTAACAAAATGCCCATTCTGAGTGATTAAAAATATTTTTATTGGAATAAAGGTGCCATTTAAAATAAATTCTGAACTTTCTGTTAACAATGGCAGACAAAAGTCTCCTCTCCCCACCTTTTGTTTTTGTTGGCATTGCATAGTACAAAAAAAAAAATGAAGACAAGCAGGAAAAAAAAAAGCTTTAAAGAAAAATGTACATCGTACGTAGCCATATCTCAGGAATCTAATCAATAAAAAAGATATTTCAAACATTGTACAAATCATACCACAAACTTCTTCACAGTGACAGTGCACAATTCAGAGGGGCTCAGAGAACTCTTTTATCACTTCATAGTCATAACTTTGAGCAAGTTAGTTATTTTCTGTGCCTCAGTTTTTTCACATGTACTGAGTATAATAACTCAGGGCATCTCAGATAGGGGCTATGAAGAATGAGTCCTCACATGAAGGCTTCATGGAACAGTATCTGCCACATAGTCAGACACAATAGTTAATAATGTTTATTCTTCTCTCCCATAAAGAAGAAGGAAGCATAAGTTTTTCCAAGGAACTCATAATTTGAGGAGCAAACTAATAACTCTAGTTTAGAATAAAATGCTTGGTGAGAGGAAGGCAGCTGCTAGGAAGTGTCTGAGCACTGTTAAATGTCAGACAGTGTCAAGCAAGACAGAGCAGGGTGAGGAAAGCTGCAGGCACATCATCTCTGTAAGAAGCAAGCTACTGGTTTGACAAAACAGAAGGAACATTTTCTTGCTGTTCTTGATGAACAGAATCATAAACAATAAATCACCACATAAACTATTTTGATTAAGGAAAAAGAGTAAGATGTGGAAGAAGTCTTCACTTTGAGTATTGGAGACTTCCTGCTGGCTCAGAGTACAGTCATACCTACCAGGTCAAGTGATGATGTGAAAATCAACAATCAGTAGACAAACATTTAAGCTCCTGTGACCAATAATTTACTCAACACTATTTTCTTAACTATCAAGCAATAGAAAATACCTCCACGTAATGAGTAATAATAAAAAATAGATCATAGCAATTTTTACTGATATCCAAAAACTAAACAATCCAGATGCCCATCAATAACACAATGGATAAACAAACTGTTGTGTATCCATGTAATAAAACACAACTCATCAAAAAAAATGAGTGAACTACTAATGCATTAGTCTGAATAAGAAAAACCAGACTCACAAGAGAATATGTTGTATAATTCCATTTTTATGAAGTTCAAGAACAAATTAAACTAACCTATGGTGTACTAAATTAAAACAGTGGTTGCCCTGTAGGGAGAAGCTGGAGATTGACTTTGAAAGGACAAGGGAGAAATTTCCCAGATGATGGAAATATTTTGCATCTTGATAGGAGTTTTGTTCATGGATACGTGCATTTATCAAGATTAATCACATTATAACTTTGATATAACTGTTAAGATCTTTAATTTGTACAGTATGCATTTGTATTTAAGTTAAGGTATTAAAGAGAGAAATCAAAATATTTCATAGTTTATAAACAACACACTGAAAAGAGAAAAAGCTACCTGAAATATCAGAGCCAGATACAGAATGTATACCAGAATATGTACACCAAGAAAAGATAATAAGCTTTATAATGTTTGGATTAAGGTTTTGTTTTTCCAATGATCAATTAAAATTATGGAAAGATTTTCACAAAATTAAAAGATAGAGAAAAATCATTCTCTTTAGTATAGAAATTCAGAGAAAAGGTACAGTGTCTCAAAGGAGAAATTACAACATTGGTGGAAAAGGAAGAGTAAAATGGATAAGATTAGGAAAAAATGCAAATGAAATATAATAGTATTTCGGAAACAAGTCTGCAGACATGATTGGAGAAATAAAGGACAGACTTGTGCCAATGAACAAATGAAATAAATATTAAAGAATTATGGAGTGGGGGGCCATAGAGACCCTAATTGGTACTCCTACAAAAGAGAACACAAAAACAAAATAGAGAAAATGTTCCAAGACATATATGAGAAGAGCTTTCTAGAAGTTAATGAAGGGCTGAACTTACAGATTGAAAGATTAAACTGTCTTTATGTTAGGAAAATAACAATAATGGTAAAAGAGTATGAAAAATATAAGGGTATCTTGAAATAAAGCTATTTTCATAAAGTATAAAAATAAAATTCTATAGCCATCAAGACAAAATTAAAGTGCTATAATTGAGGAACAGCATGAAAACCTTGTATTTCCTCAAAGAAACATACAATGCAAAAAAACAAAGACAGCATCAAAATAGTCATCCGAGAAAGAATGCATTTCCCAAGACTTTATATCTATACGTGTTTTTAAAAACAAAGTAACTTAGAACTATTATCCAAACATGTATAACATTAGGGAATATAGATTCCATGAGTTCTAATCTCACAACAGAAGATGATATTATGTTCCCCATCAGTAGTCAACTTACCTTTGCTGTTCTCCTTCTCTTAAATCTTTCTCAAGAGATGCTGAAATTTTGCAAAGGATATTCAACCCATTTATATTGAGGATCTTACCTCCCAACTAAATGCAAATATTTCCCAAACAACTCCTAAGCCTTAGTAAAATGAGTCTAAGAAATCTATTACTAATGAAAACTTTCAAGAGGAGAAGGAGGAAGAATAACCTGAGACAATGGAACTTCTAAAATGAAAGGGAACGGCTGGGCATAGTGACTCACATATGTAATACCAGTGACTCCAGGGGCTAAGGATGGAGGATCACTTGAGATCAGGGTTCAAGATCGTCCTGTGCAACATGACAAGATATGTCTCTAAAAAAATTAGCCAGGCATGGTGTCACACACCTTTAGTCCCAGCTATTTAGGAGGCTGATGTGGGCGAATCTCTTGACCTCAGGAGCTCGAGATTGCAGTGAGCTATGATGTTGCCACTGTACTCCAGACTGGGCAACAAAGTGAGATCCTTTCTCTAAAACAATGATCATGTAACTAAAATAAACCTAGAGGAATAAATAGCAACGACATTAAAGAAAGAGGCCAGTGGTATCAAGGTAAATTTTTCCCTTTTATATTTATGTCTTGTAAAGCCATAATCTTCACAGCACTCTTGAAAAAAATCTGAGGCCCTCCTGTGAATGATGTTTCCTAACTAGGTGGGCTTACAACTGGAACTGAAACTCAGCATTGCTTTGTCTAGTGCACAGTGCAATGTTGTTAAGCCTATGGCTTTGAGTATCATAACATGCAACTCCATTGGCTGAAAAGAAGCAAAAAGAAACATAAGAGAAATAAAATGCAGCTTTCTACTGCATAAGCAACCATCCAACTCTCTTAGAACTCATGTTCTATCCTGGAGCAGAAGTCCCTTGTCCCTGATTTTAACATAGCTGGAATGGGCAATTCCCTTCACACTGCTGTGTTCTCTCTGCTTCTCTGAAGTCACAGGTGGCACATTAGCCCGAATGCAGGTACAGCCTGTAAGAATTAAAGAAAGAGGCAAGAAACATGAAGGGTAGCTTTTCAGTCAACAGGGACAGGTTTATTTAAAATAAACCTGAGAGGAGTGGCTGGCTGTGTTAGGTCAGAGCCACACTCTGTTATGGACTAAGAGTTCTTAAGGATTTAGGTGGGAGAGTTTATTAGAGTCTTGGACTGCTTCTGTGACTCTTTGTTGTGCTTATCTGGGAGGGAGAGTTGTGTGTCTATTCCCATACATCTTCCTGTAGCTGCATGGAATATCCCCCCGAGTCTGCTTTTAGCTTCCCTGTCTTGGTGCACCTGAAGGGAAAGGAATGTGCTTATTAAGGCCCACTGTTTCACTCGGGCCCATTGTATGAGGTGAAGTTTGGCAGTTACCCAAGAGACTTTCCCCCTACTTCCCTCTGTGCCCAACATGTCTTATCTGTGTTTTACTGTCTGCTCTTTCTGACTGCTTGTAGTTAGAAGAGAAGTGATTTCCTTGAAATGTATGAGGCTAGAAAGGGAGCTGGAACTTAAAGTGGTGGTGTTTGTCCGAGATGATGGTGCTCCTGTTCTGTCACAGCCCAGGAGGGTTGGGGAGTCAGCATGACGAAGGATGTCCCTTTACCAAACGTGAACTCAGCCTTCCTTATTTCAGAGATAAGTTTCTCAGCATCCCCTTTGCTCTTGAATTCCAGTAGCCCACAAGGAAAACTAAATAACAAGATATTATTGGATTTTCTCCTTTCTCTTTCTGTCTCCCATCCCTCACTTATGCATCCTAAAATCACCTCCAAATAAGCTACCAACAGGAAAATTCTTGCTTCAGGGGAACTGAAATTAAAATATACACTTTCAGGATCTATAAGTTAGGTGGTCCTGGGAGCAGAGAGCCACAGCCTGGAATATAATATTAGGACTTAATGACTGGACTTATCTATAGGTCTTAAGTGACATGAATGCCATGAGGAAGGATCAAGTTACTGGAAGAATCCCAGTGAGGCAGCTATTCCTCTTGTGTTAGATTATAGATGACTTTCCAGCTTAAATAAAACATGAAGTAACCTCTAAATAGATTAGAAAATGAAAGAATATAAATGCCTCCAGTTTTCCAGGAAATGCTATAGCATAGTCAGAATGACAAGGCAAGCTCTGACATTAGCCCTGGCCCCTTCCCCGCAGACGAGACATAATATACTGAATTGCATAAAACATCTTCTCTGTTTGAAGCAATGAAATGATTGCTAATGGTGACTGCTTTCTGAAACAACAAATTAATGAGATGCCATTTAAAATTCTTTCCCCCAAATGCCTTCAGTTTATTTTCTCATTAAGCAAAGGTCTTGGGGTGGCAGCTGTGACTTTGTTGGGTTAATGATAGTTGAACATGAAAAAGGGATTTAGACTTTGAGGGGATGAAAGGATGGACACCTGGGAGATACAATTGTAGAGGAACAATCCTTTCTGATGATCTGTCCACCCAGGAAAGTGCAAAAACTGGTTTATTTCTGGTAAAATCGCTTTTTAACTTTTACTTTAAGTTTTTTTCTAGGTTTTTTTTTTCTGATCTATGCAGAGCTCACTCCCCCAAGGAAAAGTTTAGTTCAGGTATTCACACCCCGATCTTTTATGGAGGAAGTGTAAAGGGTTTTGATTGAACTTTGAGGGCAGCCAGGTTCCCTCATTATTATGCCAGCAGGTCTTCAGGGATGCATAGGCGGTGGTGTATCTTGATTTAAGGGACTTTTCACATAAGCCTGTTTTAAAGTATGATGACCTCACCCAGGGCTCACTGACTTCTCCCATCCACTCTACCAGGACCATCAGGGTCAGAACAAAAGCAAGCCGGCTCCAAGTGGAGTGGTTGTGCAACATTTGAATTTCCATGAGATGGAGAGACCATACTTTTCCACGTTTTTAATGCCAAACACTAACTTTGTGCAACACCTTAATTTATGGTACACTTTCCTATTCATATAGAGTAGAAATGACAATTATTTCTCTTTAGCAGTGAAGACATGGGAGCTTAAAATTTAAATAGGAAAAGTAAAATTTCAGCAATAGTAAGGGGAAAGCTAAGATTTGAACTCATGTTATCTGACTTTTGAAATCAATTTTATTTGTCACATGGTGCCTAAAAAGGGGCTTTATTTGATAGATTTTCAACAACTGTGAATTGTCTGATGAATCATCTCCAATCTCTTTTATTACTCATAATTTTCTCATTAAGTTTGCAAAAGGAAAATGAACAGTAGTGAAAAAACACTTGTACCAGAAACAGCATCTAAGTTTGAGAAGAAGAATAAAAATACATCCTGTATTTCTGATGAAAATTAATACAATTTGAATATCATTGCTAGCTGTCATGAACACAATTTTAAGAACAGGGCAAGTTATTTGCAATACATTTATCTAAAATGTTTAAATATCTTTTGTAATAGAACTTACTGAATAGAACTACATTGAACTATTTTAATAAATGTATCTGGAGATTGATATGGTTTGGCTCAGTGTTCCCATACAAATCTCATCTCAAATTATAATCCTCATAGTCCCCATGTGTCGAGGCAGGAACCTGGCATGAGATGATTGGATCATGGAAGTGGTTTCCCCCCATGCTGTTCTAGTGATACTGAGTGAATTCTCAGGAGATCTGATGGCTTTATAAGTGTCTGACAGTTCCTCCTTCACATGCTCTCTCTTTCTCTATTGCCGCCTTGTGAGGAAGATGCCTGCTTCCCCTTTCACCATAATTGTAAGTTTCCTGAGACTTCCCCAGCCACGCAGAACTGTGTATCAATTAAACTCTTTCCTTTATAAATTATACAGTCTCAGGGAAGTTCTTTACAGCAGTGCAAAAATGAACTAACACATTTGAAAATTCTGAAAATGGGAGTTATCCCCTCCCGTCTATACGCCTATTTCACCTAGAATAGACTTGGGTATGTAATAATTATTGAATAAATACTTGTTAATTGATTGTAAGTCATTGAAATGTAGGATCAGTGGTATGTGTGGTAGGTGAAATGATATATGTCAGGGAACTATGCTGCTTAGTGTGTCAGTAGATTACTGAATAGGAAATGCGTTACATATTAATGGTGTTTTGCTATTATAAAAATGGAGACTACCTATTCTACTTCTTTAATAATTAAAGTACTCAAGTGGCAACAGGATGGATTAATAAGATCTAGGGGTTGAAATACAATGAAAAGTAGTAAAATTTCCCTAATAGAAGATGAAGATGAAAAGTATATCTTTTTTGAATTGTTCATGGACAAAAGCCAAGAAATGTCCTAAGCTAACTTTTTTTGGTTGACTACAGTTTAGTAATAGTTGACTACTTCTTAGTCGGTCAACTCCACCCTATTTTGTGTCTTGAAGTCTGTGTGGTCTATAACAAAGGACCTCTTTGCCTTCTTATGTTTGGTTGGTGTGAGCCAATGGGAGGCACTTGCTGGAGGTTTGGGGGTAGGAGAAATAATGCACAGCTGTTCCCCCCAGCTTCCTCCTGCAAAGTGATCTGCTTCCCTTTCCTGAAAGCTACAGCTCCTCCAAGGTCACTCTCCATCCTCTGTTGCCCTAGGGAGTAAGTGCCCGGCAGTACCGCTAGTCTGCTGATTCCGGGAAAGGAAGGAATTAGGCAGCTGGCTTCTAACCCACTTCCTTTCCTTTCATGATAAAAATTTTCCTTGGAAAAATAATAAAGGCAGAAGACCTGATCTATTCCACAGGTAAACATGATAACCTCCTCGTAACTAGACTGAGGGTATGGAGTGCTTTAAGCATGATCATTTAGAATTACTTTAGGTGAAGAAACCCATAATCTACAGATTTATTGTCCAGGACCATAGCTCTTTTGAAAAGTAATGTGAATTATGTAGTTATCTGGGAAGAAAATAAAGATGTTTAGATGTTCCATGCTGTTTGAGAAGGTACTTTACTTAAAAACATGGTATTTCAACTTGGACCAGGTAAGGATCTAAGACAATAGAGTTGATACCCAGGATCACTTTGTCTTTCCCATGTGTCCTCAGTACCTGAGTCTTTATGTGATCTCTGATTAATGTAATTTCACCATCTTTTCTTTGTATCAGCCCAGCTTTTCTAAATCCTATTAGATGTTCCTTAACTAAACTCTTGCCAAATATCCAGTTTGAATATGCCACGGCTCTCTAGCTAGTATCCAGACTAAAATGGCATTATTGCTTTTCAACATTTTAAAAATATTGATGTTAATCATTTTATTTGTTTGTTTTTTTACTTTAAATGGCATAATATAGCAATGCAAGCACCTAGCTTGTTTCACCAGTTAGGCAACCAATCAATCAATAATTTATGTGTAATATCAACATCTGAGACTGTTTTCTTAACTCTGTGGTCACTAATAAAATGTACCTTGTGTCTCCATCCTATTCAGGAAATGAGACACACAGATCAAATAAAAAGGTAAGAAGCAGCACAAAAATATGTGCTACAGGACAAATTATCGTGGGCATTGACAGGATTTCCTATTTTAAAAATTGTGAATAATATTTTTTGCATGTATAGTTCACATTTTTTGTCCATTCATCAACTGATGATCATTTAGGTTGTTTCCATATCTTGGCTATTGTGAATCATGCTGTAATGAACATCAGAGAGCAGCTATCCTGATGCAATATAGATTTCAATTCTTTCGGATATACATCTAGAAGAGCGATTGCTGGGTCATGTGGTAGCTCTATTTTATTTTTTTTCAAGAAGCTCCACTCTGTTTTTCTTAATGGCTGCATCATTTTTACATTCCCACCAACTGTAACATGGATGAACCTGAAGGAAATTATAATAAATAAAATAAGCCTATCACAGAAGGAGAAATACTGCATTAACCCATTTATATGAGGTATTGAAAAAAAATGAACTCATAGAGGCACAGAATAAAATGCTGGGCTAAAGAGAAGGGAAAATGCAGAGTTGTTATTCAATGAGTATAAAGTTTCAAATATGCAGGATAAGTTCTAGAGATCTTCTCTACAAACAGCGCCTATAGTTAACAATATTTTATTGTGCCTTAAACATTTTGTTAAGAGAGTGTATTTCGTATTAAGTGTTCTCACCATAAAAACAAACAAAACAAAGGGGCATAAGAAACTTTTGGGAGTAATGGATATTGTTTTCTTGATTATAGTGATAGTTTCATGAGTATATGCATATTCCCAAACTCAAAAAGTATATCCATTAAATATGTACAGTGTTCATACATTGATTATACTTTAATATAGCTGCTTTAAAATCATGGAGTCTAGAGTTAAACTTTTGTATGGTAAAATCTCTGTAATGTGGGCTTATTATGGAACCTGAGACAAGTTATCTACTTGTGTAAGTCCTTAATACAAGTAATAATATTGGTCTGATAGTATTGTGGTGGAAAATACATTCAATAATGTTTCTGTAATTGACTAGAATGGCTCGGCACATCAGGGAGTCAGCATATCTTATTCCCTCCTCCCTTCTTGTCTTTCTACAGGATACTTCCTAGTGGAATGTACACAAAACAAAACTCAGTGTTTAGTTTGTATAATGCGATTGCTCTCTAGTTTTTTAGCATCCATAAAGTAGGGACATTATACCTCTTGCCATTGTTGTGGATGGCAGCTATTGTTCACTTGGGAATGAGTGGCACATGCTGAAAAGGAGCCGTTATGGACACCAAGGATAACAAAAACAGGAAGTGGCAGCACATGGGGCAGAATAGGGGTGAGAGGAGGAGTGTGGAGAGGAGGCACAAGTCACACAGACCACAATGGTAAAAGGAAATAGCAGAAGCAATGGGAGAAAAAAACTATTTGGCAGATACTTTCCCGTTCCCAGCATTAGCCAAATGATATGGTTAGGCTTTGTATCCCCACCCAAATTGTAATCCTCCTAATCCCCATGTGTCTAGGGAGAGACCTGGTGGGAGGTGATTGGATCATGGGGAGCTGTTTCCCCCATGCTGTTCTTGTAACAGTGAGTGTGTTCTCACACATCTGATAGTTTTATAAGGGGCTCTTTCACCTTTGCCCCCTCAATCTTCTGCCACCATGCATGAAGGTCCAAGCTTGCTTCTCCTTAGACTTCCGTCATGATTGTAAGTTTCCTGAGGCCTCCCTAGCCATGCAGAAATGTGAGTCAATTAAACCTCTTTCCTTTATAAATTACACAGTCTCAGGTATTTTTTGATAGTGATATGAAAATGGACTAATACAGAAAAAAATAGACTAGTGGTACTAAGGCAGTGGGCACTGCTGTAAAGATACCTCAAAATGTGGAAGTGACTTAGGAACTGAGTAATGGGCAGAGGTTGGAACAGTTTGGAGGGCTCAGAAGAAGACAGAAAGATGTGGGAAAGTTTGGAACTTCCTGGAGATTTGTTGAATGGCTTTGACCAAAATGCTGATAGTGATATGGGGAATGAAGTCCAGGCTGAGGTGGTCTCAGCCTGGAGATGGAGATGAGAAATTTGTTGGGAACTGGAATAAAGGTGACTCTTGTTATGCTTTAACAAAGAGACTGGTCGTATTTTGCCTGTGCCCTAGAGATCTGTGGAACATTGAACTTGAGAGAGACGATTTAGGAAATCTGGTAGAAGAAATTTCTAAGCAGCAAAGCCCCATTCAAGATGTGACCGTGTTGATTCTGAAAGCCTTCGGTTTTACACATTCACAAAGAGATGATTTGAAATTGGAACTTATGTTTAAAAAGGAAGCAGAGCATAAAAGTTTGGAAAATTTGCAGCCTGACCATGTGATAGAAAAGAAAAACCCATTTTCTAGGGAGAAAATTCAAGTCAGCTGCAGAAATTTGCATAAGTGACAAGGAGCCAAAGAAGACAGTAGGTAAACCATTTCGAGGGAATGTCAGAGGTCTTTACAGCCTGGAGGTCTAGGAGGAAAAAAGTGCCTTTGTGGCCCTGGCCCAAGGCCCTGCTGCTGCTCTGTGCACCCCTGGGACTTAGCACTCTGCATTCCAGCCATGGCTAAAAGAGGCCAAAGTACAGTTCAGGCTGTTGCTTCAGAGGGTGCATGCCCCAAGCTTTGGCAACTTCCACATAGTATAGGACCTGCAGGCATACAGAAGTCAAGAATTGAGGTTTGAAAACCTCTGTCTAGATTTCAGAGGATGTATGCAAATACCTGGATGTCTAGGCAGAAGTTTGCTGCAAGGGTGGAACCCTTATGGAGAACCTCTGTGAAGGCAGCGGGGGAAGGAAAATGTGGGGATGGATTCCCCTACACAAAGTCCCCACTGGGACACTGCCTAGTGGAGCTGTGAGAAAGGGCCACCATCCTCCATGCCCCAGAATGTTAGATCCTCTGACAGCTTACACTTTGCACCTGGAAAAGCCACAAACACTCTACACCAGTCATGAAAGCAGCCAGGAGGGGAGCTGTACCCTGCAAAGTCACAGGGCCAGAGATGCCCAGGACCACAGGAGCTCACCTCTTGCATCAGCATGACCTGGATGTGAGACATGGAGTTAAAGGAGACCGTTTTGGAGCTTTAAGATTTAATGACTGCCCCTGTTTGATTTTGGACTTGCATGGGGTGTGTAGCCCCTTTGTTTTGGCCAATTTCTCCCATTTGGAATTGGAGCATTTATCCAATGTCTATACCCCCTTTGTATCTTCGAAGTAACTAACGTATTTTTGATTTTATAGGTTCTTAGATAGAAGGGACTTGCCTTGACTCAGATGAGACTCTGGACTTGGACTTTTGGGTTAATGTTGGAATGAATTAAAACTTTGGGGACTGTCGGAAAGGCATGACTGTGTTTTGAAATATGAGGACATAAGGTTTAGGAGGGACCAGGGCTGAAATGATATGGTTAGGTTTCGTGTACACACCAAAGTCCCATCTTGAATTGCAATTCTCATAATCCCTACATGTATAGGGAGAGACCTGGTGGAAGGTGACTGGATCATGGGGGCAATTTCCTTCATGCTGTTCTTGTGATAGTGAGTTCTTATGAGAACTGATAGTGTCCAAAGGGGCTCTTCTCCCTTTGCTTTTCACTTTTCTCTCTCTCTTGCCACCATGTGAGAGGATCTAAGCTTAATTCCCCTTTGCCTTTTTCCATAATTGTAAGTTTTCTGAGGCCTCCCCAGCCATGCAAAACTGTGAGTCAATTAAACCCCTTTCCTTTATAAATTACCCAGTCTTGGGTATTTTTTATAGCAGTGTGAAGACAGACCAATACATCAAGACATTGGTCAGTGGCAGGGATGACAAAAAACAGTAAAAGTGTGAGGGAGTAGATTAAGGTAGATGAGGGAATACAAAAATAAAAAGGTAGAGACAAAGAGAAAAGAAATAAAAGTAAAAATTTTCTCCCATAGATGTTAGAGCAGTTGACAGAGATGAAGGAAATACATGAGAAACATATATTGAGAATTATGGAATTTCAGGCTGGGCACGGTGGCTCATGCCTGTAATCCCAGAACTTTGGGAGGTTGAGGCAGGTGGATCACCAGCCTGAGCAACATGGCAAAATCCCATCTTCATAAAAAATACAAAAAATTAGGAGGGTGTAGTGGCATGTGCCTGTAGTCTCAACTACTCAGGAGGCTGAGGTTGGAGGATCTCTTGAGCCCAGGAGGTTGAGACTGGAGTGAACTGAGATCACGCCACTGCATTTCAGCTTGTGACAGAGTGAGACCATGTCTCAAAAAAAAAATACATAGAATTTCAATTAGTGCAGCAGGAGAATCACCTTGACAAGGATTGGAACCCACTGCTAGCACAGGGGTGAATAAATCCGGAACAAATATGATGAATCCTCTGTGGATGTTATCTTCTTTAACTAAAATCCCAAGGATTAAGAATTTTGATGTGGCTGTTTAGCTTCACAGAGAAATTAGATTGATTTTGGTAACTCTGCATCAGGAAAAATGTATGAAGACTACATAGAGCATCTTATAAATGATTCTAGTGAATGCATTATGAGAAAGATACATAATAATGCACAGGGTCAAAAGAATTGAAATGTATGAACTGTTGAGACTAAACAGAAGAAAGGAGGAAATAAATTTGAAATGAGAGGTTAAAAAGAAAATTAATGGCAAGAAAGTAGAGCAATACAGTCTTGACACTACATAAGGGGTTGGCAATTTTTTTTCTATAAAAGGCCAGATAGGAAATAGTTTTAGCTTTGCAGGCCATTTGATCTCTGTTGAAACTACTGTCTTCTGCCCTTGTAGTACAAAAGCAGCCATAGGCAATACGTAACAAATGAGCATGACTGTTCCAGAAAATCTTTCTTTACAAAAACAAGTGGCAGGTCAGATTTGGTCTGTGGGTCACAGTTTGCTGACTCCTGCACTACACTCTTATCTCTGATAGAGAAAAGAGAGTGTAGTCACTAACAAAAAGGACTGAAGTATAAAGTCAGGCAGGAAGTTATGCACAGAGGTAGGGCTGGGTAGGTAGGGTAGATTTGAGAAACACTTCCAATTCCAGGTGATATTCTATCTCATTTATTTAAGAAGTTTAAGTAAAGGTTTCTAAAAGCTGTCGCCCCGATCTAACTTAGAAAAATTGCTGTGAATTTGTGGAATCATGTTTCTTACAGGAGGCAAGCCGCCCCCTCTCTAAGAATTCTTATGAAAACAACCTAGAGGTTTAGGATTTCAATGGACTCTACACATTTAAATTAGAGGAAGAGAGGATTAACTGTATGCCATTTGTGACTTCTTCTAGGGGTAACTAATTATATAAACCTTCACAGAAAAGAGCTAAAAACCGACCCTAGATGGGCTCAAGAAAGCATCTAAGTATACCAGGCAGTCAGAAAATGTGCTCCAGGTGTGGAGAACAAGGACATTGCTGAGCCTTCTGCAGAAATGGCATGGTGTGTGACTTTTGTAACGAGAAAGGTCATAGCTATGCAAACCGTGAAAGCATGTCGGCTGGGGGAAGAAGACAGCCCCATGGGGCCAGCTTCACAGGCCCAGAATGAGAGAGCTGGTCACCCCTGCCCAAGTTAACGTAGCTGTAGGGAAAGAGTGAACCTTTGAAAGTCATTGCCAAGAAGATTTGGAAGTGAAAATTAGAAAGGTGGATTTCAGATTGTTGATGGAATAGATTCTGAAATAACAAAAGAAGAAGCTGAGGTTAATAATACACAGAGCAGGACAAGTTAGGGGTAGGGGAGGTGGGGAAGCTAGCTCCTGTTAAGGAAGGAGACAAACAAGGACTATTTTAATAAAAATGAGCTTGTGTGAGAGCCCCAGGAGACGGAAGGGAGGAAACAAAGGGAACATAAGGAAAGCCATGTCAGAAAGACAGGGGCTACCACCTCCTAGCCCCAGAATAGAGGGTTCCCCAGGAGAGCCGCACTAAGGAGGCCCAGGAGGAAATAGCAGAGAATCTGATCTCAGAGGAAATGGAATCAAGAAGTCAAAAGGGAAAATAAAAAGGGGAGTTCAAAGAAAGTCTCCAAAGAGTATTTCAATCAACAGAAAAATGTAGCAGAGCATCACTGAAAGCAGAAATACATACTCCTGCTAACAGAGGAATAAAGAACTCTGAAAAAGGGAAAGCCAGGAGATGGGAAGGGAATAAGAATTTATTGTGTTAGGTTTGTGAGGAACCAGAATGCAATTTAGGTTTTGAAAGATTTGAAGGAGATTTGTTTGCTCTTTGGGAGAGGAATTATAAACAGCTCATCGTCTCATTCAATTCTGGCAGCAGTTCTCTAAAACATATTCTACAAATGTAAGATATTGTTATATATTAAAATGTATGTTGTAAAGTACACAATTGGTACCGAGTACTAGACTAGTCAATGTGATAGAAAAAGAGGAGTTAAGTACGTATATAATGGAGAAGTAAATATATATAATATATGTATCTATGTATGCAGATACATATATATGTATGTATGATGCATTTGCACACTAGTGCAAAAGGTTAATTAGCAATTATGAGTATCTATTAGATAATTTATTTAATAAAATAATTAAACACACGATGAAAAAGAAAATAGTGCAGATGTGTGTCTGAATCATGGTTTACACAGTTTGGCTACTAATTTACTGACATGTCATAAAATTAGAGGTACTAATTTTATGACATGCAAAGCCATAAAACTGATGATTTCCTACTGATGGGAATAAGAAACTGGGCTCTGAGATTTATGACTGGCATCTTGCTATTTCCAGACAACTAAGTGCCTTTTCTTGGGTGGGGGGAAGCAGTAGAAACGTCACTGCTGAAACTCATTTTTACACATCTTAGTTGTTTTTCTTCAATTGGTTATTTAACTTCTTCACAGAGTATGCATTCACTTTACTGTCTCTAGTGCCATTAGTTTCTTTTTGTCTCTTTCTTATCCATGGCACAGGAGAAAATCTGGGCCCATCCTGGGAACAGAGAGCTGAGGGGATGGGATAGATAGGATGGGATGGGATGGGATGGGATAGGATGGGATGGGCTAGCATAAGATAAATTAGGAGGTTAGGATGGGATGGGAAGGGAAGGGTAGAGAAGGGAAGAGAAGGAAGGGCTAGGATAGGACAGAATAGGATGGGATGGGATGAAATGGGAAGGGAAGGGAAGGGAAGGGATGGGATGGTATAGGATGGGTTAGGATAGGATGGAATGGCATGGGGTGGGATGGGTTGGGATCAGAAAGGAGAGGAGAGGAAAGGAAAGAAGAAGATGGTATGGGATGGGGCGGGATGGGACAGGATGGGATGGGACAGGATAGGATAGGATAGAATGAAATGGGTGGGATGGGATAGGATGGGATGAGATGGGATGGGATAGCATAGGATAAACAGGACAGGACAGGATAGGCTAGGATAGGATAGTATAGGATAGGATAGGGATGATGCCTGCTGTCTTAAACAGAGTCTCCTGTAAATACCACAAAAACTGACTCTCTTGATTCTGTCCCCATAGCAACCTCAGTGAGACACTCTTACTCTTTTATCTTTCCTTGCTTTTGCTATCAAGATTAATGGACATTATCATTTTGTGTAAAAATATAACATCAATTTAACAGAAATAATGCAATATATAAGAGGAACATCTTAATTATTTGGACACTGGATAGTAAATATTTCAATCTTTCTTTAATTCATAAAATGATATTTTTAAAAAATATTTTTTCAGACCACACTCATTCATCTTCCTGCTTCTCTATTTCCCCTTAACACTGTGCATATCACAAATCAACATCATCATCATGTCTCTCTTTAACTTAGAGATGAATTTGTCACCTGAGACTGATTTATTTTAAAACTCATCCCATTAATAGAGTACTAAATGAACCCCTAAAAGATGACCTTACCTACAAAAAAAGATCAGAGAAATATCAGGAATTTCTAATGTGTGATAATATATGACATAATGTGAGAATGATAAATATTGCTTAATTTTTAGTAACTAGAGTCCTCTAAACATTATAGTTTATTAACTATAGACATTTCTAAGAAATGTCTAGGGTATTACACAGATGGCTTTCGAACAAACAAAACCCATTAATTAATAGGTTATTGAACACCTACTTGGTACCAGGTGCATTGAATTAAGTAGATCTTATGAGACAATGCTCTTTTTCATGATCTTTCCTTGAGAAATATAAAGATGACTCATAACTGCAATTTAGTTACATACCTTTTATAAAAGTATTGTTATATGAACAAGTATATGAAGCATCTGTGGAAAACAACTTCTCAGTATTAATTTTATATTAAAGCATTATAGTGATCATAATGTTGGTGGTTAGCCTTTAATAAAAAATGGGTCTATTCTCTAGCTCCTTCAGTCACTTGTGGTTTTAAAAAAGTCTGTGTAATAAAATATGTTCTCTGAAAAGTTTAAAAGTGTATCTCTCTTTAAATTTGTATATAGATTTCAAATTCCTAAGAGAGAAACATTTTCATAATGTAATTTTTCAAGACTTTCTCCTCAGAGTCTAAACTGCTCCAAGTTCAAGACAATTTTCTCCCCTAATCATATGAATATTTTATGTAACTATAATATTCTATTGTATTAATATAAATCAAGCTTGCCTGGAAAATTTAAATTTGGGCAGATTCTTCTTTGGACAATTTATCTGATATATTCCTCTAATTCTGAAGGAATATACTTTTCCTGGTGTTCAAAATTTCATTGACTTTCTAAGAATAAAAATGCAAGCAACTCATTATTCTTGCCGGTGGGGAAAGGAGCAAGCAGGGATAAAAGAAATCCGAGGGTAATCCCTAAGACTCATTTTAATGATTACTTTCAATTCCTTTAATAAAGTTTCTGTGTTGAGCATCAAAATAGGCAGACAGTGGGGGCTGCAGGCTCCAGTTTGATCTCTTCTCCCCAGCTCTGGACACATCAAGACTGAAGGACTCCCGGGTAAAATGCACAGAGGCAGCACCAGAAGATAAGCAAAGGGGAAGCTTTGGGATGAAGCTAAGTATTAGTTAAATCAATCTTTCTCCCCCTCTGTGATTTCACTATGCTTACTTCTAATTCTATCATATCCCTTCCCACACTGAATTATAGTTAGGTATCTAGGCATCCCACACAGCCTAGATTCATTATCATTGATTCATTCAACGTGTTTACTGAGCGTCACCTGTGTGCAAGACGCTGGGAGTCATTAGAGAATAATATAAATTGAATCTTATTTGAGCGTGTCTTATTTGGTGTCTTTAAGTTACCCTTAAAAGGGACAGAAACTTCCATCAGCTCAAAGCGTGGAGTAAAACTGCCATCTAAAGCAGCAGGAAGTATAGAGTTCGTTCCAGGCCCCATGCATGCACTTACTCCAATGTGACATACATTTATTTGTCTGTGAGCAGCCTTCGTTTTCTGGCCATTCTTTCTGTTCCTTTGCTGTTTTTGTGACAAAGGAGTATAAGCTTGACTCTTTGTTTTAAGGGATTTTTTTCTAATCAGGTATGGGACTTTTTCTAATCAGGTGTGATAAGACATGCAAACAAGCAAATGATTGTCATGAAGCAAGAAAACTTTTTACATTTATTGATCCCTGGAAACAAGGAGGCACCCCAAACTGCACGCACAGGACCACATGGGGAAGGATGTTCCAGCACCAGTCAAGAGGCAGAGGGAGTGAGGGAAAATCTGGGTAAGAGCCCCTATTTTCGTTTGAACAGGAAGAAGTCAGAGAGGCAGAGTAAGCATGTTTAGGATTGACTAGTTTGAATAATTTCAATGGGCTCTGGGGAATAGGAGCTGTCTCCTGTTGTCTGGTACCTGAGTCTGGAGTGATTAGGGTGGGGATATAGGGTCGTGAGTATGAGAACTCCATTGGGAGTTAGCTGGGGGTATGGGCTCTGGATTGATTGATTTGCATATAAAAGGCACACTCCTAGGTGAGTTGTTTGCCATTTCTAGGAATTAGTTAACTCTGAGAAAGGCAGCAAGAAGTCAGAACATCAGAAAAATTTAAAAGGCATTCTTTTAAAATTATTTAAATTATGATCTCTTTTTCTAAATCTGTTCATTAGTAGGAACATTTGGCTCTGGATTCAAACTAGTGAAATCCTAAGCTGCAGATCATTTCTATGCCCAGTTAAGCTCAGTCCTTCTTCCAATAATATTTCTTCATGCCAGAATTTGACTAAAGCTTTATCTTGCTTCACTATAATGAGTACCCTTGCATATGTGTGTGCGTGTGCATGTTTACAGAGTCAGTGGGTATGATGACTGTCCCACTGACTCAGTAAATGTACACACACGCACACATATATACAAGGTACTCAATACGGAGCCATTAGTGAAGACAAAATCTAGAAATTTTTTAAGAATAGATTGGTTAAATAAATTATGACACATCCATATCACGGAATGTAGTGGAAAAATTTTATATCATATTTTTGAATAATATTTAAATAATTAATATAATGTTCATTTAATGATAAAAATTCAAAAATGTAAATATAGTAATACCAATTACAAATCAGTGCATAGACAAATGATCAGTAGATGCCTGAACAGATATATTTATCAGGAAATTATGGAAATCATATTCCTGAGTAATATGGGCCAATTTTTTTCTGTATACTCCTCTGTATTTAGCATTTTTTCCTTTTGTAATCAGAAAAGTACATTTTACTTACCAAATGAAGGATTTACTGCTTACTAGAAATAGAACTAAATTATTCACTTAACTGATATTATTGAGCACCTACTACATGTTGGTAACACAATAGATATTGAAGAATCAATAATGAACATTCTCCTGCCTTCCTGGAATTCAGATTGGTGAATGCTGACAAATAAGGAATTATAGTGAAGCAGAATATTTCCCTGACCCCTTCACAAGACTCACAACAGTGGTGTCTAATTTACCCAGCCTGCTGCTCTCAACATTTCCTGAGGAGGACAAAGAAGCAAGGAAAAGAGGAACCTGCTGTCCTGGGAGTGACAAAGAAGCCTGGAGAAGTAGAAAACATTTCTGCAGCAAGAGTGAGAGCTGGGGGAAATGTATCCTGGAGCAAATGTGGGTCTTATGTAAATGCAGTAAGTAGGTTTTAGTCACAAAGCTCAGTGAGCTTCTAACCACAGATGCTTCAGAATACAACCCATCCGCAGGACCCTCGGCCTCATCTGTAGGATGGCCTCACTGAGCTGAAGCTAAGCCCAGTCCTAAAAAGCGGCCTAAGGAAGTTAACTGGCCCTTTAATTTAAGGGGCTGCATAAACATCCAGAAGTACTTTTGTCCCACTGAAGCCCAAAGCTAGTTTCTTGGAGGAGAAATGGGGAGCCACCTTATTTTAACAATCATATGAGGGAGCAGCTGAGCCTGGGTGTGTGGCCTTCCCTGGTTGAGATGGACTGAGGGACTTGGATTGGGCTGAGTTCACAGCAAGGGAAGTGGATAATTAAAGTGCGACATGACATTTTTGCAGCTGGGGAGTCGTTCTTTAAGAAGAAAAATATATACAAAAAGAAAATTAAGTTGAAAAGATTATATTTATTTATAATAAATACATAATTAAACTTTGGGCAACCTAGCAAGATCTTGTCTCTAAAAAATATTTAAAAAGTAGCCAGGCATGATGGCCTACACCTATTGTTCCAGCTACTCAGGAGGCTGAGGCGGGAGGAGCACTTGAGCCCAAGAGTTCAAGGCTACAGAGAGCTATGATCACACCACTGCACTTTAGCCTGGATGCCAGAGTTAGGTCCTGTTTCTAAAAAAAGAAAAGAAAAAAATTAAGACAAAATTACAAATATACAAAAGCTGACAATATCCCCTAATTTAAGAATTCTAGAAGAATAACCGTGTATTTTTTATGAATTAACATTATGAAACATCTGTCTTATATTTTGTTTTTCGATAAATAATTCTCTTTACCTCTTTATGTGAAAATCCGATAAATTTATATTATTTTTAGAATGAAGAAAAAGATAAGTGAGTTTTTCTTAATATGATGGGTCCACATTTTATTATGATTAATGTTATTATTTATTAATTTATTATTTTTAAATTTTCAGTTATATCTTTCAAATTGAGAACTAGTTATTGGTAATTAGTTTCTTTTTGATTTCAGTATAATGGTATGAAAACTTTGAAGTTTTGTTCTTCAGTCTTTATTTGTCTACTTTTCTTGGCTTTCACTAAGCTATTCCTTCATGCTATATTTGAATTTTCATACAGTCAACAATCCTGAAAGAAACAAAAATTAATCTGAAATTTAAATTACATGTTTTTATTTTAAATTTGTAAAACCGTACATTTTCACACATGTTAAAATATAAAATTATGTAAAATTTTTGCTTTAAATATGTAAATACATTATCTTAAGCTATACATTTTAATAATCAAATTGATCATCTACTAGTACCTGACTTGAATAGATACAGAAGTTTTGCAACAGAAACATTCATTTCTTCAAGCCATGAAGGCAGTTTAGTGCACAATTCCAGTGAACACCTTGAGATTTGAACAGGACAATATGCACTGACACACCAAGACCTGATCTAATACATAGGGATGCAGTGAACACAAAATTTATTGCATAGATGTCCTCAGTGTTCTTGGTATTCTTACATGTTTAAGCCCTGCAAACTAAGACATTCTGGTTTATTCTATTTCACATGACTTCTATTAAATAAGAGAAGTATATGTTAATAAATAATTATTTATACAGCACTCAACCTTATTCAGGACTTTTAGGAAAAAAATATTTTTTTAGGCATGTATAAATAAAAGTTTATGCATCTAATGATCAGAATAAGTTTCCACAGTTCCAGCTCTGCACATTTAAAACGTTGTATATCCTCTGCTATTCACAAACTTCCAGTGCCTGACACCATAAGATATGTCCATATGATGATCTATCTCCTGCTGGTACCCTAGGTCATGCCACGGTAGAAAATTGGAATATTCTTATAATATATTACTATTAGGTGTGGCTAGCAATAAACGACACAGGGAAGTAGCTGTAAATCACATAAAAATATCCCACTGAACTCAAACTGAATATTTTTTTAGTTTCATGTCATCTTGGCCAGACATTAAAATTGCCCATAGTCACACCAGTACCAGCTATAAGTGGGTGCAGGATGCAGTGGAAAGAGCCAGAAGTTTTAACCAGTTGCAGTTGAAATATATTCTCTAATTCCCCCAAAAACATATGATTTTGTTACTTGAGTGCCTTCCAGAACCTTGGGCAAGGCTCATACAAATGAAGGGCACTTAGGCCCCACTAGTTTCATGGAAAACCTGCCACTGATTGAAGGACATTCAAGTACCTTAGTACCTAATGCACTAAGACAGTAAAGATATTTTGGGAAAACTGGCTAGCCACATGCAGAAAGCGGAAACTGGATCCCTTCCTTACATGTTACACAAAAATTAACTCCAGATGGATTAAAGATTCAAACATAAGAACTAAACCATTAAAACCCTAGAAGAAAACCTAGGCAATACCATTCAGGACATAAACATGGGCAAGGACTTCATGAATAAAACACCAAAAGCAATGGCAACAAAAGCCAAAATAGACAAATGGAATCTAATTAAACTTAAGAGCTTCTGCACAGCAAAAGAAACTATCATTAGAGTGAACTGGCAACCAACAGAAAGGAAAATTTTTGCAATCTAGCCATCTGACAGAGGGCTAATATCCAGAATCTACAAAGAACTTAAACAAATTTACAAGAAAAAATACATCAAAAAGTGGGCAAAGGATATGAACAGACACTTTTCAAAAGAAGACATTTACGCAGCCAACAAATATATGAAAGAAAGCTCATCATCACCGGTCATTAGAGAAATGGAAATCAAAACCACATTGAGTACCATCTCAGGCCAGTAAGAATGGCAATCATTAAAAAATCTGCAGACAACAGATGCTGGAGAGGATGCTGAGAAATAGGAACACTGGACACTGTTGGTGGGAGTGTAAATTAGTTCAACCATTGTGGAAGACAGCATGGTGATTCCTCAAGGATCTAGAACTAGAAATACCATTTCTGCTTTGCTGAACTAGAAATAAAACTAGAAATACCATTGCTGGTAATGAGAAATACCAGCAATCTCATTACTGGATATATACCCAAAGGATTGCAAATCATTCTATTATGAAGACACATGCACACATATGTTCATTGTGACACTTTTTACAATAGCAAAGACTTGGAATGAACCCAAATGCCCATCAGTGATAGACTGGATAAAGAAAATGTGGCAAAGACACACCATGGAATACTATGCAGTCATAAAAAAAGATGAGTTCATGTCCCTTTCAGGGACATGGATGACACTGGAAACCAACATTCTCAGAAAATTGACACAAGAACAGAAAAGCAAACACTGCATGTTCTCACTCAATAGTGGGTGTTGAACAATGAGAATACATGGACATAGGGAGGGGAATATCACACATCGGGGCCTGTTGGGGGATGGAGGAGCTAGGAGAAGGATAGCAGGGGGTGGTGGGATAGGGAAGGGATAGCATTAGAAGAAATGCCTAATATAGATGACCGAGGGGGGAGGTGTGGGTGCAGCAAACCACCATGGCATGTGTATATCTATGTAACAAACCTACACATTCTGCACATGTACCCCAGAACTTAAAGTAAAATAAATAAATAAAATATAGAAACAAAGTAAGGGTTCTGTTAAATAGGAGACCATTAGCCTGAAACTATCTTCATACTTTGTGTTTCTATGTAACAAACCTCAACTTAACTAAATAAGTAAACAAACTTAACTTAGGAATATATTTTTTTGTAACAAATAGCCAGGTTTAGTCAATCACAAGCAACTGAGCTTCAGCCAGTCACAGGCAGACAACTGACCAGAACATGCCCAAACAAGGAAGATGCCTCATTGCCACCAATCAGGTGACTTTTTGACTTTGCTTTTGTGTTTGTCCTATAAAAGCTGGTTGCTCATACTGCTAGGTGGAGTTCTCTGAACCTCTTCTGGTTCTAAGTGCCTGCTTCAAGAATTGTTCTTTGTTCAGATGAACTCTTTTAAATGTGTCTAAAGTTCTTTTAGCAGTTTGTACTAAGTAGAGGTAGTCTAAATTTTATCTATTGTGTTATCTCACAGAATTAGATAATGTTACATTAATTATCTGTTTTCTATTGCTGCAAAGGAACTCACCACAAACTTAGCAGCTTAAAACAATGTGTATTTATTATTTCACAATTCTGTACAACATCGGTCCAGCACAGTTCAGGCATGATTTTGCTTACGATCTCAAAAAGAATTGGCTAACTGGGTACTTATCTCAAGGGCCTGTGGGAGAATCCATTTCCCTATGCATTAAGGTTGTTGAAAGGAGACAGTTCTTTACAACTGTAGGTGTGTCATTCTGTTTCCTTGCTATCTGTCAGTCCCAGGTATACCCTTTGCTCCTGGAAGCCTCCTGCATTCCTTTTCCTGTGACCCTCTCCAATTTCAAAACAATGAAATATGGAGTTCTTCATGTTCTTCAAACATCTCTGACTTATCTTTCTGCCTATTCTGCCATCAGCCAGAGAAAACTCTCTGCTTTTGGGTGCTTATGTGATTAGATAAGGAATACTCAGGCGATCTTCCTGTGTTCAAGTCAACTGTGCCATATAACATACAATAATTATAGGAGTAATATCTCATTATATTCACAGATTTTGGGAATTAGAAGGGCTATCTTTGGGGCATCATTTTGGAAAGTCTGTCGGCCATGCATATTAAAACAGAAAACAAGTCTGTCTCCTTCTGGATTACTGAGTTCTTACCCCCTGCCAGATACTTCGTTATATACTTTTTATATATTATTTTATGTAATCTTTTCAGCAAGCCTATGAAGTTAGTGCTAACCTATATGAAGTAAAACATGTATATATCATCTTCAGACATACAGAAGAAATGTCTTTTTATTGATTTGATGTAATCTTCCTATACAACTAAATTAGTTTCAGTCAGTTCATTAAACTTGATATGAACCAATAATTCAGACATTCTATTTCCTTACAAAAATTTTTTTTTTTAAATAAAGTGCACTTTTTATTCTTTCCCTCTCATCTTCTTTCCATGATGTCAACTGATGGTCTAGAGGATGGGTGTAACTTTCAATTAAATGTGCTAGGTACTCAGTTGTTCTCTAGTAAATGCTGCTGAAGCCTCTACCTCATTGCAATGCCTCTTCCCCCACTCCTTCTCTCTTCTTCTTCTCCACTCCCTTCCTTCTTCTCTTTTTTTCTTCCCCTCTTCTGTTTCTTTTCTCTCTCCCCTTCTTTTCCTTTTCTTTCTTCTTTTCCTGGTCATCTGCACTCTGAACTCAGTCTTGCCTATGCCCTTGTTAATACTGCAGAATATCCTGATATGCATAGCAACCTCTCTGACATTAAGGGTCCTCTTAATTTTTCAAGTGTACATTCTACTTTGCCAATAACTGCCCAACGAGAGAAAGACTGAGTCATGTATTGGACTGCGTACTTTCCTGTCCTTTTCCCTTCCTTCCTCGTAATCAACTTAAGCCTGAAGAAAAGACAGCCTTCACTTCTCTTTGTCTCAGCTTGAGATATCCCTTAGTACATACAGGCTACAAGCGCTGGGCTTCACTTTCTGTATTATGCCCACCTTCTTCATGGTCAGGTATTAATAGAAACAGTTGGTATTTGAGAGAGAGCAGGGCAGTGTCTTTCTACCTTAGTGCTACTGACATCTGGGGCTGAAACTGACCTGGCCAAATATCCCCTGGAGGGCAAAATCATCCCCATTTGAAAACCACTTGTTTAGAGATAAAGGTAACTAAAATGACGGAATTAAAAATATATATGTCAATTAGACATTTCATTTTTAGGTTCAAAAAAGCCAAAGTCTGAACAGGTCTTAAACAGTAGAATAGGAAATCCTAATAAATTCTGGCTTCAGATCCCATCTCTATGGCCAGTGGAGAGTTCCACTACTCATCGATTGTCTAGTTCAGGCCCAAATCTCAGGTAACATTAATATCACAGTAACTTGGAAAAAGGAAGTACAGGCTGGGAGAAAGAGAGCAACAAGAGTAAATTCACCAAGCTCACAACTTTTCTGAGTAACTGCCCATTCTTATGAGGATCACATCAGACTGCATTAGTTAGAAATGGCTCCTGCAGATAAGGAGGGCAGAGTGTAGGTAGGGAGCGCTTAGAATCTCAGTATGCTCGATTATATGAGACAGCACTGCTAGTGAATCAAGAGGCACTTCATTCCCTACAAACATAAGAGAAAATTGGCATGCCTCTGATGATGCACAAAGCATGAATGTACATTATACAAAGCACTTCTTATGTCTTTAGCAGCAACAAAAACGTTTTAAACAAAATGCTCTAATTCTTTAAAAGAGCACTTTGTGAATTATTTGCATGCTAGAAACTTGAAACGTAGTCTAAGGAAAAGTGTATGATGTCATCTCCTCTGTCTCAGCTCCCAACACCCAGCACAGGACCTGGCAGTGATTATGTGATTGACAAACTTGTATTTAGTAAATTCATGCTGGCCTTGTGTCACGTTCTCTTGACGTTCAGTCAGCAGCCACATATGATGTCCTGCAGCTAGGATTTTCTTTTTTTTCCTACTGTTTTTATTTTTAAAAATGAAAGTCTGACTCCTATGTGAAGAGTTCCATCTTTGGGCAAGTAAAAGCATCCCATATGAGTGACAGACTAGGAGAATTAGTTGAAGACAGAACGGGTGGGGAAACGTTGAAACTTAATTAGCAAGCTGTATCTGCAGAAGAACACTTACCAGTGATGAAAAGTGAGCTCTGAAACTACACAGACTTGGGTTCAAATGATACCTTCATGATTCACTGGAAATGTCACTTAAATTCCCTGTTTAGATTCTTTTGTAAAACGGGTCATCTTTAGTGTTTAGTAATGTCACAAAGCTTATTAGAATTAATATAAAGCAGTTAGTATATTGCTATTACATAAACAGAGTAATTTTGGAGTATCTAATTATGGTCTAATTAATTTTCAATAAATATTTGTTCTTATCGTTTATGGATACTAGGGGCTTATTTATTTATTTATTGAAACAAACTCTCATTTTGTTGCCAGCTGTTGTGCAATGCCATGATCTCGGCTCAGTGCAACCTCCCCCACCTGGGTTCAAGCAATTCTCCTGCCTCAGCTTCCAAGTAGCTGGGGCTACAGGCATGTGCTACCATGCCCGGCTATATTTTTTATTTTTATTTTTCGTACTTTTAGTAGAGACAGCATTTCACCATGTTGGTCAGGTTGGTCTCAAACTCCTGACCTCAAATGATCTTCCCGCCTTGGCCTCCCAGAGGCTTATGATTTTTTCCAGTCTCTAGTAGGAGTAAAGACTGCACCCCACCTTCCACATGCAAGTACAAGCAACATATATCCTTCCTGAGCATTATTGCCAGAGGGTCCATGGGGAACTAGGCCCTCTTCATAAATGGTAAAACTCTTTTGTGTTCCAGGTTAAAGATTTAAGCCAGGGATGGCAATGAGTTTTCAACTTTCAGGTCAACACTGAACGATTGAATGTATTTCTTAGACTATATTTTTGTAAGGCTTCCAAGACATTCCTTTGGAAAAGAAGTCCAGTTCATTGGGAAAGAAGTCCTGCAAAGGGTTAAGAATGTCTGTGATAAGTAAAGGAAGAGGACATGAGGATGAAATATTCTCTGTCTTTGAACTTGCCTATGGATCTTTGTATATGATGAGTGATGGGAGACAACACTTCTTAAAATTATGCAATTTGAAAAAGGTCTTAAGTGATGTCCTCTATTCAACTACATTGGCTATATTCTGGAATCCAATTCAGCTTTTCATGGGGGTTCTAAGGGAGTGTGTACAAACATGGGATGTGAGAAGCAGTCTCCCCAGAAGCAGGTGATCACAGAGCTCATTGTCTGTAAAATGGTAAAATGAAATATCATAAAATAATCTAAATGATAAAATTATTCTAATCAAAAATAACATAAAGTGATCTAAAAGGTTGTCTGGTTTTTATTGTCACTATGTTCTAGCAACTTTAAATAATGTGTCAGTGAAAAATCTCTGAAAAAATAGTTTGCTGGTTTAAATGTTATACAAATACTGTGATTACTGTGCAGGTTTTAATAATCTATACGTAAGCCCCAAATTAACATATTTTTAATATATATCAGTTAATTCGAAAGACATCCAGCTTGCACACTCATTTCCATAGAGAGCTGTAAGATCAAATCAGTAAACAGCTCAGGCTCACGCAGGTTTTTCTCAGGTGCAGCCCTCTCTCCCACCACTGTTGTACATATTTCTGTTTTGAGACAGCAAATTTGAAACAAACAGTGATAACACAGTGATTGTAAAGATAAAGGAAAGGAACTTTAGTTGCTTCAATTTTGTCATTCTAACTGTAAATAATTCTGTGAACTTAGAGAAATTTACTCTTTTGAAAGGATGCTTTATACCTCTTCCCTCTTTGAATAAAATGTAATTAAAAATTTTAATCTTTTTTTTTTTTTTTTTGAGACTGAGTCTCACTCTGTCGCTTAGACTGGAGTACAGTGGCACAATATCGGCTCACTGAAACCTCCATCTCCCGGGTTCAAGCGATTCTTTTGCCTCAGCCTCCTGAGTAGCTGGGATTATAGGCACGCACCACTGCACCCAACTAATTTTTGTACTTTTAGTGGAGATGGGGTTTCACCATGTTGCCCAGGCTGGTCTTGAACTCCTAACCTCAGATGCTTTGCTTCCCAAAGTGCTGGGATTACAGGGTTGATCCACCGTGCCCAGCCTTAACCTATTCTTTTAAAATCATAATTATCATTTACTGACATGGCTATAAATTGGTACAACTTAAGAAAAGCTTTTCTGATGTTATTGTTTATTTTTATGATTAATTCTGAAAATAGCTTGGGTATAGAGAGGAGGAAAATGCTAAAGATGTATACTTTAGGTATCAAATACACTTAGTATGGTCCTGCCTGTGAAAGTTCTGTCCTCACTACCCCCACTAGACTGTCACTTTATTGGGGAGAGACTATTTGGTAACTGTGAACTGTAGCATTTTCTCTCTATATGTTATTATGCCTTTAAGCAAGTCAGTTTTCAGTTGTAAAAATGGCTCTGACTTTTACAGAAACGAATCCTGTTTGCTTTTGACAGTCATACAATCACTCTTTCATATTAAACTGCAAAAGTAACTCCAATGTTAATTTGCACAAAAGCATAGATACATTTTTTGCTAATATGTGATTTTGTTATGAACTGTAATCATCATCTATCAAAGACTACAATGTTCTAAGACTTAGCATAGTGTATTGTTCCTTACACCAATGAATTGACATTTAAAATAGATATAATAGAGGTACACAGATGGGGGAGAAGAATGGTGCCACCTGCTCACCTCTCCCAGAGAAGATGACTATTAAAAATGTGTGCACACAGGGACCTAATGTATACAATAACTATGAAGTCATGGTGATAAATTATTAAGTATAGAACACAATTATCTAAATGTCTGGTGCTCTCATTAAAGAAGGCTCTTTTCTAAATGATTGATCATGATTTGATATAGAGGAAACTTAGTGACGAGGTCAATAGTTTTCCAATTACAGATTGTTTTCTTGGATAGAATGACTATTTTCACAGTAAATGAATTTCCATAGCAAATGTTTCTAGTTTCCTTAAGCCTGATTGGAGGCCCATTCATTCTTCTGGATGCATCAGTAGTGAAAGCAAGATGCTCTGATTCCACAGCATGGAGGCTTCTGCCTGCTCTTCTGAGGCCAGTGAGGGCAGATTTGCTGGGATCCAAATGGTGAAGCTGGGAATGTACAGAAGAAGGAGCTGCACTTGTGGCTGCCTGTGTTTTCTGAGTTCTGCAAAAGCATTTCTTTAGTTTTGATGTAATGAATGTCTGCTGTGTACCAGGAAAGGGACTGGATGCAGATAAGTTTTACAAATATTTATGAAGTGTGTAATCTGCAAGATCAACCCTCATTTTCTAATGGGATTAGAGCATTGTGATAAAGCACAACATTTCTAAGTAACCTTTTGCTAGACACTCCAGCTATGTGGGCTGAAGTAGGTGTTAGTGAATCCTTCACAGCTGAGTGAAACTGAGGACCTGGATAAGGAAACATCCTCATTGATAAGGCTAGGATGCATAATCCCTGCTCTGGAAGCAAGTCCTGGATCGGGTGCTTTCCCAAGTGTAACCAGACTTCAGGGATACTCTTTAGGAGATGTTGGGTTTTGAAGATGAAGAGGCAGACACTTCATTCGGTTTGAAGTCGTGAAGGACAAAATTGTAAAAATTTCCTCATGATCACTGTTTTTTCACAGCAGTGTGTGTTTACACATTGTATATGGACAAGCTGCATCAAAATGACCTGATTCTTTATGAACCACAGCTCACAAGTTCCCCCATTTCAAACATGGCTGAAGATAAAAAGTCAGGAAGATGCACTTTTACTAATGTTTCCTAAATGAGTCTTGTGAAAATTCATTTTTGTTTTAAAAAATACACATTTTTATGTATATACACATATAATTTTACATAAATATATGAATGAAATTATATAATATATGCTGTCTTTGGTATTTGCATACAATTTTTGTTTTTTTTTTACTTGTCCCCCTATCCCACTCTCATTTGTGTAAGTTATATGAATAACCTTGGATACATTCTTCCATATTTTTCATCACTCTTGTGTATATATACACACCCACATTGATGCAAATATACAAACTGATTTTAATTAATACTCTGTGTGATACGTATGGTGTAGTCATAATTTTTTAAAAATTAGATCATATGCACATTTTAAAAAATTTTCTTTCCTCATCCAACAATACTTTATTGAAATCGCTAAGTTAACTGATCTAACTGTAATTTATTTTACATAGTTCCAAAATATTTCATCATGTGGATATAGAATAATTCATTCAACTATTTCCCTATGATATGTATTTACTTTTTTTTTGTCAGCTCTATACAATAATGCAATAAGCATTGATATCTTAAATATCTTTTTTAAAAATATACGATCTGGCTGGAGTGCAATGGCACAATCTCAGCTCACTGCCCCCTCCACCTCCTAGGTTCAAGTGATCCTCCTCCCTCAGCACCCTAGAGTAACAGGGACTACAGGCATGCGCCACCATGCCTGACTAATTTTTTGTATTTTTTTGTAAAGATGAGGTTTCGCCATGTTGCCGAGGCTGGTCTCCAACTCCTGAGCTGAAGCAATTCAACCGCCTTTGCCTCCCAGAGTGCTGGTTTATAGGTGTGAGCCACTGTGCCCAGCCTTAAATATCATGTATCTTGAGACCACGGGATAAATTTATTGAAGCAATGAGCAGAGTCAAAGAATACATGCATTTTAATGTTAAAAGCATCATCAAATTTCTTTTCAAAAATGACTATAAACATGCACATTTTAACTAACAATGTTTGAATGTGAATTTCAGTAATATCTCCAACAGCAGTAGACCTTATCAGTCTTTTAAATAGTTGCAATTCTCATATCAAAATGTGATATATTATATGTTTTTCAGATTGCTACTACTATTGAGTTTAAGCAACTTTTCATATGTTTGTCGACTATTTGAATTTACTCTTCTGCGAATTGTTTATTTATATTCTTTGACTGGATATTAGACATTTGCAATTCTAGTTTGGCATTTTAAAAATTTTACAGCAAACAACCTCTTACGTAAAGTTTTGTCTTGGGTTACTACCAGTGATAGCAATGATGGTGGTGGCGGCTGTGTGTGTGTGTGTGTGTGTTTTTGTTTTTCTAATACAAACTATTAGAAAGTCAATTGATTGGTAAAAGTGCATATATATTTTAGGGCTCTTGACACAGGCAAAATTATCTCTTGGAATGGTGTTATCAGTTTACACAAATATTTGCTGTGCACAAGAAGGCCATAGTGTCTTCACAGTCAATGATACTGGGCACAATCTCTGACAGTTTGATAGTTTGCATTTCTCACTTTCAATTTATTAGTGATGTTTAACCATTTCATTTTATTCATTAGCTATTGGTATTCTGTCTTACATTTATTCCACACATCATAAACACCTGCCACCATGTCAAATATAACATCTGCCTACCTATTCGAGACATAACTTTCTGCTCTGAAATGTCATTGCTTACATATACTGTAAAATGTAACCACGTTATCTGTTCTCCGACGGTGTGAACACCTGGGTTCCTTTACGTGTTTGTTTCTTTGTTTGGTCTTCAGATTTCCAGGCCAGTATATTTTTAAAACATCGAGTGGCTCAGTAGGTTGTTTGTGCTTTTTAGCCTTTTAGTTCTTCATTTTTTCTCTAATAAGCTACAATTGAGCTGGGATATGATTGCTTTTTAAATAATTCTCTCTCTATCTGTTATCTATCTATTATCTATCTATCATCTATTTATCATCTGTCTATCATCAATCTCTCATCTATCTATAGGTCTATCATCTATTAATATCTTTCAATTATCTGTACACTCACAGAGAGATAGAGATAATCAAAGTGGCTTCATTATTAATGTATTTTTAAAATTACAAAATTAGTTAGGAGTATCTTGTATCTTTCAAGCTACTAGAGTGAAGAGGGGAGTGAAGAGTCGAAAGTCTGTGCATCAGTTTCAGCCTAAGTCCTGTTTACTAATTCATTAGCAGCTTAAATTTGGAGTGTGCAGAACTAGCTGCCTCAGAATTTTGACTTCAGTAACATAAAAAGTCATGCTAATCACACCTGCTGAGCCCCTTAGTCACAGATTCACATCAATCGCCTACATTTGAACTATTCAACCACACATTTTTAGTGACCTTGCTGTAGAGGTTGTCAACTTCTTTGCTTATTATGCATGAACAAGACAATCCCTCTGCAAAGTCCAGAGGTGGGTGGGGCACACAATTTCACACTGTAATTATAATTTTGATTCAGAAGAAACCAGGAAATGAGACTGAAAGTGATTCACAATTGGACAGCCTATGGAAATGGGCAGAATTTCCCTGGAATGTTGGTGCAGGGCCTTCTGTCCAACTGTGTGTATAGAAGCACCGGCTCGGATTCAGTACCAGCTGGCAGAAGCTGCCCTCCTTCCTTGCTGATTACCTCCCCAGTCGTGTGTTCAGCCAGAAGTAGCATATGGCCTACACTTCTACTTGGTTCAACTGCCACCATTTCAGAGACTTGCTTGACCCATTCCAATATTCGTATTGAGGTAGGTATCCCCCTTCAGTGTTCTCATAGCTCCCTTTCCTTGATCACACTGCTTACACACTAAATGTTTATCGTTAGTTTGTCTGTCTTCTAGACTGGGCTGTGAACTATTTCAGTGCAGACTTTTCTTTCACCTCCCTATTCCTAATGGCTAATGGAGAGTGCCTGCTGCACAGTAAGCACTGATGAAATGTGTTTGAGTAAATAAGTGATGAATAGATGCAAGAGCATGTTAATACATGTTTTCACTTATGTAAAGCTCTGGGTGCTTACCCAGGAAATAAGTTCCTACAAATGATATGCAGTTTTGGAGGTCAGGCTCCCTGAGAACCCGACTCTGAGATGGAGATGAATACAGAACGTTTTTATGGGAGTGCTCTCCAGATCAGCACTTATGGGGGAAGTGAAGAAAGAGGGAAGGAGCAGAGGGAGAAGTAGTTGCAGTTACAAAGACTTGGCTACTCTCTCAGGAAGTTCTGTATCTACAATAACCCTGCAAAGTTGTCTGCAGTTAGGCCAGACATCCAGGCCTCTACACACACACATAGACCAGTATCATACACCTGTTTAATACAGTTACTGTGTTGGCATCCATTTTTAAGTCCCCCATCCCCCATATGACCAGTTCCTGCCAGAAGGCAGAGGGTTTACAGCCTGGACCTTATTAAAGGCAGTTGCACAGGTCCTCTCTCTCCTGCTTCCCATCTGCTGATTTGGCTCCCTGTCACCTTCAGACTTCTCGTTGGCCTCCCATCAGCACCCCTAACTTCTCTGGGTCCCATGGGTAATAAATTTCATCTGTTACAAGCATCTGGTTTCACTTCCTCATTGTGTTTCACTTAACCAACACACTCGAACCTAACTCTTCCCCAGTCAGGACTCCCCTAAAGAGTAGCTATGTTGGCTTCTGGCTACTTTCAAGAGAAAGACCCCAAGACAAAATGAGATAGAAACCATAACAGGCCAGGTGCAATGGCACATGCCTGTTATCCCAGCACTTTGGGAGACTGAGGTGGGTGGATCACTTGAGGTCAGGCATTCGAGACCAGCCTGGCCAACATGGTGAAACCCCATCTCTACCAAAAATACAAGAATTAGCCTGGCATGGTGGTGTGTGCCTGTAGTCCCAGCTACTTGGGAGGCAGAGGTGAGAGAATCGCTTGGGACTCTCGGGAGGCACAGGTTGCAGTGAACTGAGATTGCGCCACTGCACTCCAGCATGGGCAACAGAGCTAGACTCCATCTCAAAAAAAAAAAAAAAAAAAAAAAAAAAAAAGAAGGAAGGAAAGAAAGAAACTATAACAATAAAAATCATAACAACCCATCACTGGATGTCTGACGCATCATCAGCTCTCAATAAATGCTACTGAACCATAAAATCTTAAAGAGAAAATAAAGTTCACCTATTTGGAAAATCCTCTTATATTAGCAATGTTGAAAGAGCTGTTAAGCAAGCCAAGACTATCCCCAGGCTCAGTTGTATCTTGTCATACGCCAGCCTGGGTTAGCATGTCACTGTCACAGCTCTGGTAGCTGCACTTCACCTGAGGCCAGGATGAGAATGTCACTAAGCCAGCTGATGTCCGTTGATATCCCTTCTGACACGTTCTCACTACTCCAGTCTCCAGTTTCACTTGTAAAGAGAGCAAGTGATTTGTCAAGAATCTAGCTTCTCCTACTTGCCTTTGTCATCCCGTCTCTAGGACCTGATGAGGAAGAGAGCCGCTCGGCAGGAAAATTCACTGCATCATAAATTCATAATCCATTTTTCTCCATATGCTCTGACCAACTTATGATGTTCGTAATTAAAACTTTATGCAGACTTATGGCTACGGAGACAGGTTAATTCAGTGCTGGTTGTAGAGCATCATGAATCACTGCAGCTTATTGTATAATTGGACCCTAATAATTATTCTATCAATGTTAAGCAGGGCTGGCACTGGGCAAAAGTGTAAGGCAGATGCATTCACCTTTCAGGGCCCTCTATTGCTGTGTGACAACCATTGTGTACCAACCTTGCCTCATGGACATTGCCTCTTTTTTTTTTTTTTCTGGTTCCCAAATCTTCTTTATTATTAAATTCCTCCTCATGCTTCCAGGCTCTATTAAACTACACTTCTACCAAGAAGACTCTGTGGGTTCCATCTCTCAGTAATTTGACTTCTGCTCTATGTAGCAGTACTATTTACCACTCATGTGGATGCTTGCTGCACATTGCCTCCTGTGGATTCTGTGGATGGCCTTCGGGGTCCAGTCTGTCTACATAGCTTTATATTCCCTGAGACCTCTTTTCATCATTATTGAAATGATCTCTTTCTTTTCTTTTTTTTCTAGATTTATTAGTGACACCTTCATGTCCTGGGAAAACAAATATCAATTGGGGCTCAATATTATTGACACAGGAGGGGAGCAGGGAAGTGATGGGTAGAGAAAGGCAGGTCTCTGGCTACTCTCCACCCTCGGACCTGTGCCTACAGACCTGGGTGAGAACAGGCACTCTTGGCGCCCAGACGTTGCATCTTCCAAGACCACCCTGGGCCGCCATGTCCCCCTATTTCGTGTCTACAAAAACCCTGAGACCCTAGTGAGCAGAGACACAAGCAGCTGAGCATCAAGAGGAACACAGCAGCAGAACACAGAAGCGTCTGGAAGTCGAGAGGAACACATCGGTAGAAGAGCACACCGACAAGCTTCAGCAGACGCCAGCAGGCCATGGACTGGTGGAATGATGTGGAGTTCAACAGGGTGCTCAGAGGAGAGCCCGGTTGTGCTGGGCCGCCAGGCTGCTGGGCCGCCCAACTCCAGGGGAAAACCACCCCCTTCTGGCCTCCCCAACCACCTCGCTGAGAGCCACCACCACTCAATAAAAAACGTTGCACTCATGCTCCAAGCCCACGTGTGATCCGATTTCTGAACCTGGGATACAGAAAGCCATCTGTCCTTGCCATAAGGCAGAGGGTTTAACTGAGCTGGTTAATACAAGCAGCCTACGGATGGCAAAACTGAAAGAGCACATTGTAACACACACCCATGGGGGCCTTAGGAGCTGTAAACATTCACCCCTAGATGCTGCCATGGGGTCGGAGTCCCACACTCTGCCCCTCTGTACTCTCCCCTAGAGGTTTAAGCAGTGGGGCACTGAAGAAATGAGCAACACCCCACATCCCACTCCCTGTGGAGGGGAGAAGGGAACTTTTCCTGTTTCACTATGCACATCTGTCAGTGACTAGATGAGCAACTCTGGAAATTACTTGAAATCCCAAGCAGTGTTCTTAGCTACATAATAATTACTCTGTGAATTTATACAAGTGACTTAAATTTTTTTGAACCTCAGTTTTGTAAATTATGAATTAAAGAAAATAATACATAGCTCAGAGGTCTTTTTGGTCTCATGATTATAGAGAATTCTCCATATCCATGAAATATTAGAATACAGTAGAAAAAAAAAGCCTTGTCCTCAAATATAGGCTCAATAAATGCGGATTTTTTCATTTTCCTCTTACATTACCTACTAAAGTTTTAGTGACTGATAATGAGTTATTCATGTTAACTTAAGAGTAACTGATACTGGAGATTTCATGGCCTTGAAAATGATCAAGGGGTAGAAATAGACTTTAATACTTGTAGGAACATTAATTTCATTATACTCAAACACC
The DNA here is from genome assembly GCA_036589455.1 of Ateles fusciceps. Lineage (NCBI taxonomy): Eukaryota > Metazoa > Chordata > Mammalia > Primates > Atelidae > Ateles > Ateles fusciceps. Next base: position 8,714,887 of record JAZHEH010002982.1, on the reverse strand, counting down.
AAATCATAATGTTTGGAAGATAGTTATAAAAGTCACCATATGAAACCCGTCTCTACTAAAAATACAAATATTAGCTGGGCGTAGTGGTGCGCGCCTGTAGTCCCAGCTACTCGGGAGGCTGAGGCAGGAGAATTGCTTGAACTCAGGAGGCAGAGGTTGCAGTGAGCCGAGATCGTGCCATTGCACTCCAGTCTAGGTAACAAGAGTGAAACTCCGTCTCAAAAAAAAAAAAAAAAAAAGTCACCATAACACTGGAAAACTGATATACTATAATTTTATTGTTATAGAATTTATAGGCAATTTAAATATATTTTTGTCTGTTTTTTGGTAAATGCAGATGGGGCTGCATAGAAAGCATATTTGAAACATCAAAAGAACAACCTCTGTACAATCCTCATCATAACATTTAAACTCTGACTTCTACCTGCTGGTCCCTTAGGTAAAATGCAGACACATTTATCTGGTTAGAAATCAAAATGGAAGCTTTGGTCATGGCCTTAAATACTGGAGTCGAAAGTCTAAGGCTTTTAATTACCAATCACTAATACGCATTCAGAACAACCACTAACACTGGAGTAAATTTCGCCATTTTTTGAAATTCATTACTTTGTTAAATTTTAATTAATTATTAGTTACCAACCAGATAATTATGCACACTGCTATTAATAACACAGTGGTTCAGGCCAGGTACAGTGGCTCACACCTGTAATCACAGTACTTTGGGAGGCCGAGGCAGGCAGATCACCTGAGGTTAGGAGTTCGAGGCAAGCCTGACCAACATGGTGAAATCCTGTTTCTACTAAAAAAAAAAAAAATACAAAAAAATTAAGCCGGGCATGGTGGCAGGCTCCTGTAATCCCAGCTACTAGGGAGGCTGAGGCAGGAGAATCACTTGAACGTGGAAGGTGGAGATTGAAATGAGCCGAGATTGTGCCATTGCACTCCAGCCTGGGCAACAAGAGCAAAACTCTGTCTCAAAAGAAAAAAAAAAAAGACACAGTGGTTGAGAGAGCAAAGTCTAGATTGACATAATCCTGGGTTCTGTAAGAGATCTATCCCGTTATTATTATATCAGTCATTGTTATTGTCATTTATATTGGATAGTAATGTTCTTCATTCCAGCATTTCACTGTTGTTCATGATTTTATTTCATCTACGTTTTAGATAAAGTATCACTTTCTCAGTGAGGTCTATCCTAAAGAAACCTGTTTAGGATTACAAACCCCTACCTTGACCCTGACATTACCACCTTTTTCTTCTGCTTGATTTTAATTCATGACACTTAACACCATCTGGAAAAGATAATGTACTATGTGTTTTACTTATTTATTTGTGGTTTGCTCACCCAATTAGAATGTAAGTTTCTGACCCAGAGATTTTTGTCAGTCTCGTTACCCGTACTATCTCAGCACATAGAATAGTGCCAGGCAGATAGTAAACAATAAACAATTGAATGAATTTGTTGAATTAATCTTCAATATGGAGCTAAAGATGTTTTCCTGAAGTAATTCTCTGTGTGGCCAAATGAGGTGGCTTACAAAAAGTGCCTGATTCAATGCATAATAATCTACAGTAAGTTGCTATTGTGGTTATCATTTCTCAGGCTAATCTTGTTTGAAAGAAAAGCATTTTTCTCATCCTCCTACAAAAAATTTGTTAACTTCTTCCCTGGCATGGGCAGAGGAGAGTGTAAATCAACTGAGAAAAACACTATTGATAAACTTTAAAGAATTTCTGGATAGAGTCTTTGCAGAGTAGTTGTTTGGTTTGAAATATATATCTGAATTCCACTGAATATTGATAGTAACTTTTAGAGTCCCCTCCTCTGCCCTGAGGGAAAAAAGAGGAAATCACACAGATTTGGAAGACAAATCTGGCCTTCCTGACATATGGTGATTTTTTAAGGTAGTAGCAAAGCGGAAGGCTTTCTTTTCTGTGGATAATTATTTTTTTCTCTTTTCTTTTTTATTTAACTGTATAAGTCAAAGATCACTCTTTCTTCTTTGTTCACAAATAGCTGATACAATGAGGCAGACCTAGGAACTAGACACTCACATACACTGCCGCACATTGCCCCAGAAAAGGACCATAAATTTGGAAGATAATGTGTGCACCACAATGGAGCATCTGAGGTGGATGATTTAGGATAAGTTTCTTCAAAATATCAGAAATTGAAAAGTTACACAAATCCAGACTCAGAGAGATACCATGAATGTGGGTAGTAGCAGCAGGGAATCATAATGCCTGCCCCATGTGAAAGTGAATACTCTGCCTAGATGCATTCTGATTCTTTTTCTTATTTACATTCTGATTTTTTTTTCTTATTTACTTATTTATTTTAATGATGACATTAGGAAGTTTATCCTTGCCCAGATTATGTAAGTGGGCTTTAACATTTCAGGTGTGCAACCTTGGGTGTTTAACCTCTGGCCAGAGGAAAACCTGTTTCCCTGGAAGGAAATGTTACAGGGGCCCAGCAAATGTATTGAGGAAGCTACAGTGTACATCTACTCCAAGTTGAAGCTGGAGGAACCAAAAGCAGTCCTCACAGAAAAAACCAGGAGTGTTTCCACCCGCCTCTCCCTATACGGCTTGAGGTTAAAGACCTGGCTAGATAGCACTGTATACTGGTAGACCAGGGATGCTATTTGATATGCTTCCTGAACACCTAAGTGTAGGTGGCTGCTCAAGTTTTAGGGGATTTACAGTGCTAACACATTTTATAAAGCCATGTTCTAAAACCAAATAAAATGAAATGTCAAGGCTTTTGAGTTATGTCCTGTTTTCTTTTTATGTCTGTCTCATAGCTCCATTATTGCAGATTTTTGATCTTTTTAATGATTCAGTGATCTGCTTTGATTCAGCTGGCATTTACTGAGTACAAATACGTTTGGGGAATGATGCAAGCTTCCATGTTATGGGGTGGATAATTCCATGATCAAGACGAGGCCCCATAAATCAAGATTATAATATCTAATTAAAGGTGAATCTAGATAATGTGTTATAATGTAATTTGAGAAAGACTATGAACATATAAAATAAGAAAAGGCTAATACTGAATGAATTGAGCTAAGAACAGGTAGGATATTGACAGAGAGAGTTGAAAAAGAACCATTTCAAGGCACAGTCTTTTGTGTTCTGCTTGAGTCATATTAAGAACCATCAGATGTATTATGCTTTACATCTCACCAGATATGTGACTCTTTCACCAAAATTATTTTCTATTATGTGAATAGTTTATTTTCTAATTGGTTTTATTGTGTGTGTGTGTGTGTGTGTGTGTGGGTGGGTGTTTTACCATGAAACATACCTGTAGTGCTAAGTTCTGAGTACCAGTAAAACATTAATTAATATTCCCTCAATACAAAATTTTCCATGAACCCAGAATGAATATTGGGAGCAATAATATGCAAATCCCTACAAATCAATAAGCAGTAATGATCAGGAAATACATACTTAATCTGTGATTACAAATAACTCCCAAAATAATCATTCACTATTTCAGTTTATCTACTTATATATCTGTAATAAACATAGCATTCCCTCTCCCCTCACATAACCTTGTAAAATCATTCCTCAACTTCTGTTGATTGCATTAATAATCTCCGGTTTCACATTTAAATTCGTTTACATTTAAATCACCAATACAACCAAATGATATCTAATACTTTGTTTCTGAAATAACTCCTTGCTTGGATCTTTGAAGTTTACAATAAATGTACTATTTGTATTTGTGAAATGAATTTGGGTGGTGTGAGCACAATGCTTGTCATGCAATTGCTGTTTGATTCTTTGCTATATGGTCAGATGGAAGCCACAGGGACAAACATTGGCCTCATTGGATGTATGTAAATGGCCACTGTGGAAGAATGACTTGTGCTGAAGCTAAAATGTTGGCAAGTTTTTTTGAATAATGATGATAGTTACCATTTATGAAATGTTTGCTGTGTGCTAGAGATATCTTTAAACTTTGTAATAGCTTGTTTGATTGTTTTTCTAATTGTACAAATGAAGACCCATAGCCGAAGAAGTTATGAATTTTGTATGATGTCACAAATACAGAACACAAGTGACAAAAGTGAAGATCCAACACCAGAACAATATGGCTAAAAATCTATGTTTTTTTTTTCACTCTACTGTGGTAGACTTAGTAATCCACCCACACACTACCCTGTTTTTCCACCTTCTGATCCTTGCCAAAAATGATCGTGTCCTAGTCTCCAGAACCTGTAAATATATTACATGACAAGGAAGATGGAATCTTATATGGGACTAAGATTGCTAATTATCAGGCCTTAAAACGAAGAGATTATCTGGGTGGTCCAAATGAAATCTCAAGGGTCCTTAAATGAAGAAGAGGGAAGCAGAGGAATCAAAACCAGAGAGATGATGTCATGAGAAAGACTCAAACAATCATCATTGATTTTGAATATGGTAAAGGACTATGAGCCAAGAAATGTGAGCAGCCTCTAGAAACTGGAAAAGGCAAGAAAATGGATTTTCTCTTAGAGCCACCAGAAAGAAATGCAGCCCTGCCGACACCTTGAATTTAGCTCAGTGAGATCCACTTCAGACTTCTGACCCCCAGAACTGTGAGATGAAATGTATGTTGTTTTAACACACTAAGTTTATGGCAATTTGTTAGAGCAGCAATAAGAAACTAATATAATCTCTTCACTCCTCCAATAAAGCAAGCGATATTCTTTTGTGCTTGATAGAAAGGCATCATGTGCATATGAATGTAATAGAAGGTGAATAGAAGAATTAATCTAAAAGATGGCATACCTATTGTGAGTCAAGAGAACCAGGAACTCTGAAGGTGAAACAAACAGTTATTAATTGAATGTCATGAGCCATAATCATAGTAAGTGGTGAACAAATATTTGCTTAATGGATTAAAAAAAAAGATGAACGAGTAAAAAACTTGCAGTCCAGTAATTATGTGACAATTTGCATTTCATTAGTCTTACAGAAATGTAATTGCTCATTTTAAAGGTGAAGATGATATCCCATTGTTTTAATTTGAATTTCTTTGATTACTTAAGTTGAAAGTCTGCCATATGATTATTAAATATTTGTATATTCTCTTTTGTGAATTATCTTTTAACTACTGAGAACTTCTCTTCATTTAATTTCAATTTTGTAAGCTCTTTAGAGAATATAGCTATTAACTTTGTTTTTGGCATGTATGTTTTTAAATATCACATTCTATTTGATATATATTCTTGCAAAAATTTTAACGCTCTATTTTAATTCATGTTACCTTCTCTTTTTTTTGTGTCATCATTTTTCTATACTTTAAATAATTGCAGCTTTATTGCATGTTTTAAAATCATTTACAACTTGGACTAAAAATTCAAGCCTCATGATATCAACATTTCTTAAAATATTATTGTAGCTATTGAGCTGCTTTAATCTCTTTAATCTTCCATGTGAGAATGAGAGTACTTTTTTTGTAATTTTGGTTGAGGTTAGTTTAAAAATATAAATGAACTTCTGGTGATTTGTCACAATTACAACCTTGATCTTCTTCTCATGAAGCACTGTACGATTCTCAATTTATCCAACTTTCCCTGTTTGGCTTGTGTTCCATATTTATATCCCTCCCCCCTAGACCCCACCCATTACCTTGCTATATAGGCAATCCCAATTTAAATATCATCCTGGGAATTGTTTATTACATCTTCAAATTCGTTATTGCCATGTATACAAAAATTATTAACTGATATATTCATTCAAAATAATTCACAACAGAGATTGTTAATTACAATAAATTCAAGAGATGATAATCTTGGATTGTTCACTTCTAAGAGCAAAAATTTGTTTCATCATTTTCAAGAAAGTATTTCCATTATATCTTTTTTATATTTTATTTCATTGATGACCATTTCTGTACCAATATTAAATAATAACAACAGCCATTTTCTTTTATTTCTAGGTTTTACAAGAATGTTTTATTATTGTATCACTAAATATACTGTTGACCATAAGAAGTCAACCATTAAAAACATTATTTTTAAGCAATTCTACTAGCACTAATTTATTTACTGAAGTGTTAATTTTCATGAATAAATATGGAAACTTTGTTGAATTACACATCTTGCAACTCTGATCACTAACATTACATATTAATGTGATGTGTGAGAATAAGCTATGTTTTTAAGTTCCTTTGTCATTGCCTTATTAAATATAATCTTATGAACAAAATTCATTTTTTTTCTCAATTTGCAGTCTTCATTAGAAGATTCCATTTTTATATCTAGGTAATAGCTAGCTGAATAGCTTATTGATTCTTTCAGAAATGACCCTATTTGTTGTTTTTGATTTTTAAATTATTTTATCTGGTATAAATTGTTTTTGTATCTCTGATATTTCTTTTTCCATTTTTAAAGATAATTATTTGATGTCCACCTAATGTTTTTTTATGTAGACTGTCATGTTTCCTGTTACTTTTCACAAACAAAAGTGCAAGAGTTCTGTGACAGCAATTCTATTGACTTAAAAGGAAGAAAGAAGAATTGTATGAAGGGAAGAAGCCAAAGGAAAGAGGAAGTGAAGGGCCGCAGGAAGCTAGCAATTGTAGGGAAGAACTTAAGGGCAGTATTAAGAAGAGTGGTAGATGAGTTTATTTTTAATTGTATTCAATCTTTTACATATATTATCTTATTTAGTCATGTCAATAATAGTGAAAAAAACATATTTAGTGAAGCTAAATAACTTTTCTAAAATTGTCTAGGTAGCCCATATATTAAACAAGAAAATGCAAACAGAAAATAATTTTTGCTGTCCACTCTCTCTTTTAAACAGCACAAGAGGGCAATGGTGCCCCTATCCTTTTAAGTGAATATTCAAGCATCTCATAAATGTTTTGATTACTTTCAGGGAATACGAAATCCTAGGGTCATTTTAAATTATAAAACACAATTTCAGATTAGAAATTAAAATGTCTCATTCCATATAATCATCAGCATTCCCCTCCCCAGGTAGGGCCTCAAGCAGATGAGAAATGAGCCTCCAGAAAGGAAGGCTTTTCTTTCTTACTTTCTTACAACTTTTCTTTCTTACAACTCCAGTCCCCACTGACTCATAGCTTAGAAACATGGTGTCTTTCTGTCTTTCAGGCTGGAATGGAGTGGTGCGACTATAGCTCACTGTAACCTCCAGCTCCTGGGCTCAAGCTATCCTCCAATCTAGGCCTTCCAAGTAGCTAGGACTACATGTATGCAGCACTATGGCCAGCTAATTTTTGTGTGTGTGTAGGGGGGTGTAGATATATGGTCTTGCTATGTTACCCAGACTGGTCTCAAACTCATGGTTTCAAGAGATCCTCCTGAGTTGGCCTCCCAAATGCTGGGATTACAGGCGTGGCCTTTCATGTTCAGCCAGGATAATCATAGCTTTGCTGTCTCAACTGGTAGATATTTACATCTGCCTCTTCCCCCTCTTGGGTCCTTTGAACACTGGAGTCTTCTGAACCTACTCCAATCCCAGTAGTTGGAGATCTCTCCCAGAGTTTTCTCACAGCAGCAAATCACTGTGTCTAGTTTGGCAGGTGGCTTGCAAAGACATCGGCATTGACTAAGAATTCAGTTGCCCACCTTTACTTCTTCTTGCAGGGCTTCCATTTCCCTTGGTGGCACCACTGGATGGGTCCTGAAATAATCTCATGCTTGTTAGCCTTATTATATTTTTATTTTTTGGTTGGGATCTCTCAACTGTAGAGTAGACATAACTTATCACACTCGTGGATCAATGTTTTGAGAACGTTCTCACCAGGATTTAGAGGAGGAACCTGTGCCTACCACAGTTCCATTATGTGGGAGCATGGAACCCACAGCAGAGACTTCTCCAGGTAAATTCACCCCTCTCTACTTCACCAATCTGCTCGTCTTTTGACTTTTTAATACTCTGGGGATGGGGGAGTTTCAGAGTCATCTAACTTGGGTGACCTGTTTCACAATTTACTTTGCTATTTAGTATCTACCACATTAGAATCTCAGTGAATTTTTTTTAACACTGTACTGTTCACATATTATTGGAAGTGAAGATAAGCTTTAACTCAAATTTCTTTAACTCCAAAGACTGTGTTTTCCCCTAAATCAAAATTAATGTTTCTTTCTTCATGTATGTATGGCTGTGTTGGTTATAGTTGTAGAAAATATGATGCTACTGTATTTCTACTGCAGATACAATAGGTTTGAATTATGTCTCTGATCCTAATACTTGTAAAAAATATATCAAGTTCCATGCTAAAATATTAGAGAACTCAAAATGGAAGAAAAGAAAATTATATTACCCATGTCTTAGGGGAAAAGTATCTTTTTATCAATTTGGGAAAAGAAAAAAACATCATTTGGTGTTAACAATTTCATATGTATGAGAAAAAGTCAGACTCTGAAGGACAAAACTATTTTTTTAATGTAAGTTAAGTAATCTGTTCTTTTATTTATACTAAATTGGGTGTCATTTTAAAACATCTTGGAATATTTCTCTGCTTCAGGATTAAAATTAAAACTACAGAAGCTTTTCCCCTCCAGACATTTTTCTTAGAAATTAAACTGCATGAACAAAGGGATTTTATTTTATCATCATATTTGTATTTCAGTGAAACAGTTGTCATTTTCCTTTCCTTTTTTGTGGAATATCTGCAAAGCCTCTGAAAGTCCATTTCGCCCCTCAACAGCATTGTTTACCACACTTGATTATCATATTTTTTAAAAAATAAAATTTCCTTCACTGCACAGATAGATCAACGATTTCCTCCTTTAGAAGTCAATAGTACAGATGGTTGAGAAATTAACTTTCTGTATTGATAGTTGTCCTTTACTTGACACTGCATCTGCTTTTTATGAAAATGGCCTTTAGAATTTGGGAGTTTGGAAATGAGGCTTCACTAGAACAAAGCCATGATATTTGGAAGCCAGTGACTTTATGTGAGGCAGAGATTCTTGCTGAGTCTCTAAAATCTAGTACTGTACAGAGAAGAAGCATCACAGAGTCATTGATGGAAGGCCAGGCCATGTATCTATTTCTAAGGGTTCAGGGTACAGCAGTCCCCCACATCTCATAAGCATGCAAATAATTTTTTGCATGAAACTCTTGAGCAAATTTGGTCTTAATAAAATTCAAGTATGTTTGAAGCATAGATAAGACACTTTGGATCTGAGCAAGAAGCCTGAATTCAGGTGCTTTGATTAGGATTCTTTTTTTTCTTGACTAAAGATTTATTATTAATTTTCTGCTGGTCATCCTTGAGGATTTATGTTTTTACTTCCTGAGAAAAAGGACTAGGTCCATGCAAAAGTGAAAAAAGGGGGCCTGAATTAAGGGTCTGATGTGTGTGTTTGTAATTATTTTGGCCTTGGAAATAATGTTCTGGAGAACCTGGACAAATCAAAGCACATTTTACTTTAATTTTGCTAAATTTTATTAATATCATAATAACTGAACTAAAATAAATGACACAAAATTTAAGTGTATAATTTAATCTGTTGACATGTGCATATATCCATGCATAGAATTACCACAATATGCACATTACCACAAAATGCAAACAATTACCACAATAAAGATAATGAACATTTTAATCATCCTCAAAAATTTTCTCACTTCTTTTTGTAGCATCTCTCTCTCATCTTCCACCAACCTCAGGTCCCTAAGCAACCTCTGATGAGCTTTCTCTCACCATAGATGAGTTTGCATTTTCTACAGTTTCATGTACCTGCAATTATATGGTAAGTATTCTATTTTGTTTGGTTACTTTTACTTAGCATAATTGTTTGAGAATCTTCCATACTGTTGAGTTTATCAACAGTGTGTGTGTGTGTGTGTGTGTGTGTGTGTGTGTGTGTGTATGTGTGCATATATACATACATATACATATATATATATAGTTTCTGAGTTATAGTTCATTGTAAGAATATGATATCATCTGTATATTAATTTATCTGTTAATGGACATTTTACCTCATTCCAACCTGAGGCTATTACAAATAAAACTTCTCTATTTTGTCTTCTGTTAGAAATTACTGTCTTGAAAACTGTTGTTTTAGGTTATTTGGGCCCATATGAATTTTATATTGTTTTGTCTATTTCTATAAAGAATACCACTGGAATTTTCATAGAAATTTTACTGAGTCTGTAGATTACTTTGCATAGTTATGAACATTCTAACAGTATTAGTTCTTCCAATCCATGAATATAGGATATCTTTCTATGTATTTGTGTCTTTTTCAGTTATTTTCATCTATGTTTCATAGCTTGCATTGTACAGGTCTTTCCCATCTTGGTTAAATTCATTCTGAAGTATTTTTATTTTACTGTAGCTATTGTAAATTAGATTGTTTTCTTAATTCCATTTTCAAATAGTTCCTTTTTAGTATATAGAAACACCACTGACTTTTATATGCTGACTTTATGTGCTGCCACTTTACTAAATTTGTTTATTTGTTTTTATAATTTTTTGGTGAGGTCTTCGCTATATATACATTTGTGTCAACTACAAATAGGGACATATTTACTTCTTTCATTCTGGTTTGAATGCCTTTTATATTTTTATCTTACCTAATTGGGCTGGCTAAAACTTCCATTTGAATAGAAGTAGTGAAAGTGGCTATCCTTGTCTTGTTCCTGATCTTAGAGAACATCTCTCAACTTTTCACATTGAAAATAATGGTAACAATAGAGTAGAAAGAAAAATCAACTATAACCGCATCAATTGCAGAGACTGTCATTTTGTGTGCTGCCATTGCATCATCTTAGTTTCTCCTTTTTGCCTCTGGGCATGGTAGTATTGCATAGACTGCCTATCTGTTATCATGGGGATATTTTCAATATCCCTACACATTTTGGCACCAGGGATAGCGCTTTCTTAACGTTTCACATTAAGTGATCGATCCCTGATAGTATTTGAATCCTAAGACTCTGTTCCACATAAATATATTCTAATCATAGCAAGGATCTTAGAAAGAAAAAAAAAGTAATGCAGGATAAAGAAAACCTACAAAAATACTGTCTCGAGAATGAGAGAAGAGGAATGTGGACCTACCTCTACCATGTAACCTGGGTTCTTGTTATATGCACCCCATATCCAGTTGGCATGGCATTATCATGATTCATTTATAATTTGTCTTCTCCATTAAATAGTGATGGCTTTCAGCTCAGGGACCATCTATTATCTGTCCTTTTGTCCCCCAGTACCCAGCCTTGAGTCAGATCTATTATAGGTGTTTTTTATTTATTGCAGTTGTTTGAAAGAAAATAAATAAATCACATTAATTAATTTAGTGAACACATATTGATGGAACCCCAGACATTGTTCTAAACATTTAACCTACATTGGAAAACAAAAGAAACAGATTCCTATCCTGTAGGGTTTATGTTTTAACAAGGGGGAAATAGATAATGATTAATAAATATAAACATGGATAAATTATATAGTATCTTAAAAGGTGGTTATGGGTGTGGAAAGGAAGAGAAAAGCAGAACAATGTTAAGATTGGCAGTGCTGGGCTGGGGGCCGTAATAGATTGCACCACTGAAAAGGATGTTCAAAGAAGACCATATTGTCAAGGTGAGATTTAATCCAGACTGGAAGAAAGGGAGAATGGAAATGGCTTCCTGTGCTTGCAAAGGAGCAAGGGGGCTATGTCCTTGGAATGAAGAGAGCAAGAAAAATAGCTTGGGAGGTCACAGGAACAGGTCACCCAGGTCCTCCTTGGTGACTGGGATGCTTTTTGAGTCAAAGCATAATGAGGGCAGTTGACAGTGGAGGGACATTTTACATTTTAAAAGTACCCATCTGAATTCTGTGGGAAGCAGGGTGGTCCAAGAAGAAGAGACTGCATTCCAAAGTTCTTACAGTAATTCAGGTGAGCAGTGGCTCAGACAAGGTGATAGCAGTGGAGATGGTGAGAAGTGTTAACATTCTACAGAGGTTTTGATGGTAGAGTCAGTAAGATTCCCCAGTGGATTGCATCTAGGGCGTGAAAAAAAAAGCTTAAGGTTTCTGTCTTAGGCAAAAGGAAATGTAGAGTAGCCATGAAGTAACATGCAGAAGCCTCAGGTGGAACAGGTATAAGTTTGAAATAGCTGAATCATGTAACCTTTTTTTTCTGATGCATTTTATGCTCTTCTCATCCTCTTGCTTTCTCAATTGCTACCCAGCAGGCTGCCCCATCTGTCACTGTTATTTATCAGTTGTCCAAACAAAATGTGTTTTTAGATTTGAGCTTTCAAATATGTCTGGGAGGGATGTAATCAGCCTACTACAACAGTAATTAGGAATGTCATCTGGAGAGCCACATTTGTTACATTTTTAGTCCATGTGTATCTTATCTGACCATCACCATGAACTGTTCATGAAAATAGTTATAAATATTAAGATTAGAGAACTGGCTACTGCTAATACAGAAAATACTATGATATATGCTTATGGAAGATAGCAGCAACCATGTACAATTAGAACACTTGTGTTTTGTTTTGTTTTGTTTTTTCTTTCCAATGTGAACAAGTAGGGAACTCTTTAGGGAAGAATAATTATTACTTCATTTTTTTTCTAACTTATGTGCTTTCAGGACTACATAGGTGAGACTACTACTAAATAAAAGCATCCTGTGACACATTATAAAGCAATGATTAAGTCTGAAATCTGGGTTTTCAGAGTTTATTTATCTCTTTAATTATGCCCTATCATGGATGTGACAGCTGCAAGGGAAATAAAAGAAACTACCTGACTCTAAGAAACTCGCATGATATAGAGGCAACAGTGAAAAAAATAGCAGCTGATTATTTGATCAGTTGCTCAAACCTAGAGAATAAAAGTAGACTATTCAATGAATCATCAGAATGAAATGAGGTGTAACTAGGATGGAGGCTTTTTAAATTTGTTGCTTGCAAGTTAGGAGCAGTCTGTTGAGGATCTGAGTGGGAGATAACCATTGGAAAGTGACCCAAAGTAGCAGAGATTTGCTTTCCACGAAAGAATAATGCATTAAGTGCATAAAATATGTTAATGGCTCTTTAGAAATGATTTTTTATTACCCTCTTGTTTTGCAGTTGTGGAGCCCAAGACTCCAAGAAACAGTCATTCAGCTGGTTGGGTGAAAACCAAGGACATCTGAAGTTAACCTCTAACTGGTGTTGGTTTGTAGCATTAAGAACTAACATAACATTAGATAACTAAGACAGAGGGGCCGAGAAGAACATAAGCAGCCACTTTGTGTAGAAGCTAGTGTATGGGTAATAATATGCTGGGTACAGGACACTAAATGGTTAAGTAGCAGGTGTGTAAAATATTCTGTCTTTTTCAAGGGAAAGAAAGATTACCCAATCAAATATCCTTCTAAACCTGCTAATGGGAGATTTCCTGACCAAATACACACACACACACACACACAAACACACACACACCCCACACGCATGTGTGTGTGCACACACACACACCCTGAGTGTTTCTAATGGGAGAGTCCTTTTCAGGGAAACATCTTTATCAGGTGATTCAAGATGTCTGTGCTCATGACAAGCGTGCTTGGAATTGATGTTTATGGGACATGGTCCCCATGGAAAATTACACAAAAGCTAGTAAATGAGGATAAAATGGAAATATGTTATCAGCAACATAATTCCTTTTTCTGTGGAAAATGTAGCCAGAAACGTCTCTTAGAGGTTTCTTATGTTCATCTGAGCCAAGTACAACTAATGCCACAGACAGGGCCTGGGAGCTGTGTTCTCAGATGTCTACCTGCAGTCTATGTTTTATGATTATTTGTATGATTAAAAGTTTTAATAAAGTTTGGTAGTGGGCTATTTCTCCAACTTGTGAGAGTCTGATTTGTCAATTCATTTTTTTGTGTTTTCTCAAGCACTGTGTGAAATTTCATTAGCATTATGGAGAAAATATACTCACCCACAATTAAAAGGAGATAGAAAAAGATAGGAAGACAGACCAAGAAACCAAAGGAAAGATGCTATAAGAACTGAGGTACTGAGTTCTTTTCATTGTTTTATAAATTTAGAAAATTCTGGGCGTTAATGTCAGTTTATAATGAGTAAAGAGCTTGAGAGTGTAGGAGGATGCCAACTACTATTAAACTTTGTTGTTTAATACTCAATTTATTAATGACACGTATCTGTTAAATATTATTCTCCTAAGAAAGCACTGTTGAAGGAACAGCGGAGCTAGAGCCAGACCAATTCTCCTAAATATTTAAGCAGCCAATTCAATACTTGTGAATTTAATATAATAAACATTCCTAGATATTTAAGCATTGTTTATGAACTTATCCAATCAAATTTACATATTTAAGCATTCCATTATAATCACAAACCAAAAATACTTTTTTTCTCAAAAATGTAGCAAATACATAGTAATTAAAAATTTTTGCTAAAATTGTATAAAACATGTAAATGATTAAGGTATCTGATGTGTAATTTTTTCATGGTTCTATTTTTTAAACTTTTTCTTATTCTTTGTTTTATTCACATCTTATTTGAGTTACCTTTCTATACTTATTTTCATAACTTCTCAATCAGCTGAAGTTACACAATCTGAATTATAAACCTATAGATTCTTCTTAAATTTAAGTTATGAAAGTTTCTCTTGTGATGATTCAGAACCACAGGGCCCTTTTTCTCAGTAAACTTTATTTGTTCACCATTAATTTTCTTGTAACTAAACTTTCTATTTTGAGATAATTATAGATTTGCATGCAAGTTTAAAAACAGAAGAGAGAAATCCCATATCCTCTTTACCAGTTTCTCCCAGGGTAATAACTTGAAAAAACTAAAGTACAATATCACAATCAAGATATTGACAGATACAGGACATTTCTATCAGCACAAAGATCTGTTGTCTTGCCTTTTATACCACGTCTACTTCCCCACCTGCCAACACTCCCTACATAACCCTTGGAACACGAATCTGTTTTGCAGTCCTATAATTTTCTCATGTCAAAATGTTATACAAATGAAATAATATAGCATATAATCTTTGAGATTGACTTTTTCACTCATAATAATGACCTTCAGATTCATTTAGATTGTTCAATGTATTAACAGTTCACTCCTTTTTACTGCCTAGTTCTATTCCATCGTATGACTATGCCAGTTTAATCCTTCTTTTGTGGAAAGACCTTTGGGTTGTTTCTAGTTTGGGAATTGTGTATAATAAATACAGCTGCTGTGAACATTTGTGTATGAGTTTTTATATGAACCTAAGTCTTCACTTCTCTGGAGTGCAATTGCTGGGTTATGTTATAGTTGCCTCTTAAGTTTTATAAGATGCTACCTGTTTTCTAGAGGTGTTGTACATTCCCAAAAGTATGTGTACATAATAGAGTTTGCATCCTGAACAATATTTCGTGCTGTCACATCTTTTTAAATTTTAGCCAATTTGAAAAATGTATAGTGATAACTCATTGTGTATTTACTTTGTATTTCCCTAATGGTTAATGGCTTTGAATCTATTCTATATGCTTATTTGTTATCTATATAGTCTCTTCAACAAAATGCTACTGAATGTCTTCTGTCAATTTTCTAATTGAATTGCTACTTTGTTTTTGCAGTTGAGTTTTCACAGTTCTTTTTGTATTCTAAGTACTAGTGCTTTGTTAAATATGTGATTTGCAAATATTTTCTCCCAATATGTAACTTGTCTTTTCATCTTTTTAAGTGGGTATTTTGCTGAGCAAATGCTTTCTGTTTTGTTTTATTTTGTTTTGTGATGAATTCCAATTAATCAGTTCTTCTGTTTATGAATTATGTTTTTCGTGACAAGTCTAAGGACTTTTGCCCACTCTGGTTCTAAAGATTTTTCTCTGTGCTTTTTCTCTAAAAGTTTTATAGATTTGTATGTTTATACTTAATGTGATCCATTTTGAGTTAATATTTGTAAAAGGAATGAAGCTTAGTTTGAAGCTTATTTTTTGCCTACAAATATTCAGTTGCTCCAAAACCATTTTTTGAAAAATCTATCTTTTCTTCTTTGTATTAATTTTAAGCCTTTGTCAAAAATCAGTTGGGTGTGTACGTGTGGGTCTATTTCTGAGTTCTTTATCCTTACATTAATCTGTGTGTCTATCCTTCTATGAATACCACACTGCTTTGATTACTATAATTATACGATGGGTTTTAAAATCAGACACACAATCTTCCCACTTCATTTTTCTCATACAAAATTATTATTGCTATTTAGTTCCTTTGCCTTTCTGTTTAAATTTCACATTAACAAAAATATTGGTAGGATTTTGACAGAAATCATGTCAAACCTATGTATCAAGTAGGGGTAAATTGTATCTTCGTCTTCAAATGCAACAAACTTTCAATAAAGCAATGTCTTCTTTGACTTATTTCATCTGTGTTTTGTAGCTTTCCACAACCTGTACATTTATTGATGGATTTATATCTAAGAATTTTCTGTTTTTTGAGTGATTCTAAATTGTATTTTTAATATTTATGTTTCATTCTTAGTATATGAAAATAAAACCTTTTTTAATGTTTCTTTTGTCATGTGATCTTGCTCAACTCACTTATTAGTTCTAAGAGTTTACTTATAGATTGAATGTGTCTTTCTTTTAACATTTAAGTTCAGGGGTACTTGTGCAGGATGGGCAGGTTTGTTACATAGGTTAACATGTGTCATAGGCATTTGTTGTACAGATTTTTTCGTTACCTAGGTATTAAGCTTAGTATTCATTAGTTATTTTTCCTGGTGCTTTCCCCTCCTCCCACTGTCTACCCTCTGGTAGATGCCAGTGTGCACTGTTCCTCTCTAAGTTTGTATGTGTTCTCATCATTTAGTTCCCACCTACAAGTGAGAACATATGGTATTTGGTTTTCTGTTCCTGCATTATTTTGCTAGGAATGATGGCCTCCAGCTCCATCCATGTCCCTGCAAAGGACAAACTCTCATTGCTTTTTATGGCTGCATAGTATTCCATGGTATATATGTACTACATTTTCTTTAAGCAGCCTAGTATTGGCCTATGCAGTGGAACGAAAAAGAAGCCAGAATAGCCAAAACAATCCTAAGTAAAAAGGAGGCATCACACTACCTGCCTTCAAACTATCCTGCAAGGCTACAATAACCAAAACTGCATGATACTGGAATAAGAACAGATGCATTGACCAATGGAACAGAATAGAGAACCCAGAAGTAAGATGGCTCATCTACAACCATCTGGTCTATGAAAAACTTTACAAAACAAGCATTTGGGTTGATTCCACATCTTTGTTATTGTGAATAGTGCTGCAGTGAACATATACATGTCCATATCTTTTTTTTTTTCTTTTTTTTTTTTTTTTTTTTGGTGACAAAGTCTCATTCTGTTACCAGAGTGCAGTGGCACAATGTTAGCTCACTGCAACCTCCACCTCCTGGATTCAAGTGATTCTCCTGCCTCAGACTCCCAAGCAAGTAGCTGAGATTACAGGCACCTGTCACCATGCCTTGCTAATTTTTGTATTTTTAGTAGAGAGGGGGTTTCATCATGTTGGCCAGGCTGGTCTCAAACTCCTGACCTCAAGTGATCCACCCACCTTGGCCTCCCAAAGTGCTGATATTACAGGCATGAGCCACTGTACCCTGTCCCTGTCTTTGTAATAGAAAAATTTATATTGCTTCGGGTAAATACCAAGTAATGGTATTTCTGAGTCAAATGGTATTTCTATCTCTAGGTTTTGAGGACTGGCCACACTGTCTTCTGCAGTGGCTGAACTAATTTACATTTCCATCAACAGTGTAAAAGCGTTCCATTTTCTCCCCAACTTCACCAGCATCTATTTTTTTTTGACATTTTAGTAATAGCCATTCTGTCTAGTATGAGATAGTATATCATTGTGATTTTTGTTTTTATTTGACAGAATCTCACTCTTGTCACCCAGGTGAGTGCAGTGGCATAATGTCAGCTCACTGCAACCTCTGCTTCCCGGGTTCAAGCAATTCTCCTGCCTCAGCCTCCTGAGTAGCTGGGATTACAGGTGCCCACCACCATGCCCAGCTAATTTATATATTTTTAGTAGAGACGAGGTTTCACCATGTTGGCCAGGCTGGTCTCGAACTCCTGACCTCAGATGATCCAACCCTTTGGCCTCCCAAAGTGCTGGGATTACAGGCCTGTGCCAACGGGCCCGAACTCATTGTGGTTTTGACTTGCATTTCTCTAATGACAAGTAATGTTGAACATTTTTTCATGATTGTTGGCTGCATGTATGTCTTCTTTTGAGAATTGTCTGTTCATGCCCTTTGGCCTGCTTTTTAAGGGGGTTATTAGTTTTTTCTTGTACACATTGCTTATAGATACTGGATATTAGACCTTAGTCTGATGCTTAGATTGCAAAGACTTTCTCCCATTCTGTAGGCTGTCTGTTTACTCTGATAGTTTCTTTTGCTGTGCAGAAACTATTTTGTTTAATTAGATCCCACTTGTCAATTTTTGCTTTTGTTGCAACCACTTTTGGGGTCTTCATCATAAAATGATGGTGGTAATATTTTTTACCCTCTGTAGGAAGGTTGTTTCCTAGGGTCTAAAGAGCTGTCCCTCTTTAGACTAACAGTTAAACTCACAAGGAGATTAATTCTGTGAGTAAGTATAAAGTTGAACTAAGGTTCTATCTTGGACAACCAGCTATCAACAGACTCGGTAGGCTTGTCACCACTACTCATGAATCTTCCCACTATTTTGCCACATAGGTGAGTGTGCTCTTTCAGCTGTTCTTGGGTAGCTCATCTGGTTTTGGAGACTTGCCTATAGTTCTCTGCATAAAGTTATTTCTGGTTAATACATTATGCAGAAGGTATAAGGGCTTGTCTTTGCTTTTTAGTGCTTGATACAGTTCTTTCATCTTTCTCTTACGGTACTGTGTCTATTAATGCACCAGGATAAAAATTTCTATCACCTATGCTTTTGTCTAAGGCAAATGGGTTGATTAAGATATTTTGATAATGTTTTTAGCAAGGTTTGGGGCTAGAGTTGCCTCAAAGTGATCAGATCATGATGAAATCTTCCAGGTG
Organism: Ateles fusciceps; assembly: GCA_036589455.1. Lineage (NCBI taxonomy): Eukaryota > Metazoa > Chordata > Mammalia > Primates > Atelidae > Ateles > Ateles fusciceps. Next base: position 8,695,878 of record JAZHEH010002982.1, on the reverse strand, counting down.
TAAACCGGATGTTTTGAGTTAAGCTACACTTTGGTTTGTCCAAGCTCACTTTCCAGTACACTTACCATGTTACGACTTATCTTCCCTCTACTTGTGTGGAAAATTATTAGTAATAGTGATTTACTGTTAGTGAGTAAGGTGATGGGTCGTGTGTGCGTATTTCATGGTCTTATTTAACCAAGCACTCTGCTCTTGGTTTACTGCTAAATCCTCCTTGAGCCCTTAGATTTCATAACGGTCATTGTGAGATTTTCTGGACATGCAAAATGTAACCCATTCCTTGCCACCTCATGGGGTACACCTTGACCTAAGGTTTTTATGTGTATACTTGTGCTTACTCTATAGTATTCTAAAGGATTGCTGAAGATGGCAGAATATAGGCTGGGGGCAACAGGTGGTGAGATGTTTCAGGGTTTGTCGATTACAGAACATGCTCCTCTATAGGGATATAAAGCTCCATAAAGTCCTTTGAATTTTAAGCTGTTGCCTGTAGTACGCTGGTGAATGGTTTTGTTAATGTAACTATTAAGAGTTTAGGGATAATCATAGTGGGGTATCTCATCCCAGTTTGGGTCTTAGCTATGATATCTTCAGGATATTAAAGCCACTTTCATAGTATATTTTAATTCAGCTGGAGGTTTTTACAACTTAGATGGGGTTTAGCTTTTTTGATGGTAGACCTTAAATACTCTTTGTGCTGAGTTCTATTAGCTCGGGTTAATTGTACGGCCAAGGTGGCTGGCACGAAATTAACCAACCCTTAACATTAGCATCACTTAGTCTAACTTTCGTTTATTACCAAAGATTTATCACAGCTGTTTCCCATGAAGGTGTGGTTAAGCAAATTGTTTTGAGCTGAATTCCTGCATGCTTAATACCTGCTTCTTTTGATCCAGACTATCTAGAGGGCATTTTCTCTGGGGCAAGGATGCTTGCATGTGTAATCTTACTCAGAGCTAATAAAAAGGCCAGGACCAAACCTATCTGTTTATGGGGTTGTGTGGACCCATCTAGAAAATTTCAGTGTCTTGCTTTAAATAATTAAGCTACACTAACTATATAAATACTTAGTGGAAAAGTTAAAATATGAGAAAGAAAGAAATAAGTGTAAATAGTCTTTTACAGTTCTGGAAATTCAGGGTCTTTAAAGTTAAATTGGTAGAGGATTTTAAAGTTGTCTTTAAAGTTAAATTGGTCGTTAAGTTAAATTGACTGGGAGGATTAGTGATAATTAGAGTATGATTGATTTAGGGTATGATATAATGGAGCAGCGCTTTCAGAGGGATTATGCTCAAGGTACTATATTAGTATTAGGACAGAAATTTGTTATATTTATTGTACAAAATGGAGGATTAATTTGGTAGGAGGGTCTTAAGATTTTTAAAAAAAACACATCCATTGAGAGGTAGCTGTTTGGGTATTCGTGGTTAAAATATGATGTCTGGGCTCTGACTGGGTTGCATTGTAGTCTCTTGTTTTTGGGGTTTGGCAAGGGTACGTTTACCTAGATTGATGGTAAAGTCAGAGATGGGAGGAGGGGGGATTGGTGTATTTAATTGGAAATAGCTCTTGAAATTGCGTGAGTGTCGGGTGCGTGAGCGTCCGTGCGTGAGCGTCCGTGCGTGAGCGTCCGTGCGTGAGCTTGCCAGAACGTACGTGCGTGTCTGTTGATTAATTGTTATGTCTTTCAAGAGTGAATTAATTAACACCTTATGGTTATTACTGCCAGCCCGGAATATTCAATATAAGCTCAGCTTCTACAATTGATTGATAGGAATCAAATCCGAGTTTATCTGCAGCAGATTCGGCAGGGACCAGGCCTTCCGCAATGGTGAGTGATAGCATCCCCCAAAGTTAAAAATACCAAATGCATGACAGTGCTCCGGTGACTGGTTAATAGGGTGGTAGTCACTAGTCCATCGAGATGTCTTAAGTAGAACGGGTGGGCAATCTTAGTATTACGGTCCTGAAGTAAGAACTAGATGCCAGGTGTAGTTTTAGTATTGTCACCCTCAAGTGTCGTGGCCCCGGAGCGAGGAGAGTAGCACTCCCGAGCAGATGATGGTTTCTCGGAGGTTGATAGATTAAGACACTAAAAATTGGTAGGGGATATACATGTTTGATGACGGACGTCTTGACTAAAATTTGCTATGTCTGATGAACGAATGTATGTACTGTATAATATCAAGGATTTATAGTATGGTTCAATATCTTTGTGGATTAGATTAGATTGTATAACCAATAATAGTAGCTGTGTAACAGTTAAGACATTATTAATACGTGCTTATATGCATGTACTGGATTTATAATGTGTTGTTATGTATGAATGTACTCTGTAAGAATAAGCAATAATAGTACTATAAAAAAAGGCCCTCAAAGTGACTTTTTGAAACCACTTTCTTTCCATTTGTTTTATTTTTATCCTTTTTAAAATTGTTATTCCATAGAAGGACATGCTCTTTAAATTTGTTCAGTGCTATATGACCCATTATCCTGGCATCCTTATATATTAATCTGATGTAACTTATGTGATAATATATGTAAGCCTCAATTGTATGTTATTGTAATTAATAAAAGATTTAAATCCTGAGGGTAAGAAACCTAACCAGCACAATTAGCTCTTAGGATGCTAGCTAATTTGTCAACTGAAACAGAGTTGAAACTTCTTTCTGCTTTATCACAGAGTATGACCACCTATAGTGAATACATGTGGCATCACTTTTTTTTCTTTTCATTATTAATAACAATTGAAATTAACTGGTATTTCTATACCCATCACTACAATTAAAAATAAAATGAAAGAAAACATACGAATATCTATATTTCATGAACTGGCTTATATTTAAAGAAAATACACATATTAGCACTTCGGTTTAAATATTTAATTAAAAATTCAACATGTTCCATTGTGTATACTTCCACATTTTATAATGGTCTTATTTGGAATATTGTGATAGAATATATTATTGTAGGCAAATATTTACTCTCCCTCTCCTCCCATAAGAGGGATATCTTTCCTTGCCTCAACAATGTTGGACTTAGCCATGCAGCTTGCTTTGCCTAATGGAATGTGAATGGCTCTAACGTTGCCTATATCTGAGCAAAAGACTTAAGTAAGATTTCATGATGTGGCCTGGTCTCTCTTGCTCCTCTCCTCTGTCCCAAGAAAGTGTACGTGTTACACTGAGAATATCCTTTTAGCCTGGGTCTCTGAAGAAGACACATAAATTCTTGCTGAATAGAGCTGCAGCAGCATGTATGCATGTATATAATATAGATAAGGATTGAATGTTTGTTATTATAAGTCACTGAGATTTTAGAATTGTTTGATACGTAGCAGGACTAACCAATGTATAATATAAATTTACAGTCTTTCAAACACATATTATTAAATCTAATGAGTAAAAGATAGTTTCTTTGCTTGTTTTTAGAGCAACTCCTTACATTTGTGAAACTATTTTTGCTTTATTGTGGAATAAAGATGTTCTAAGCCTATTTTTAGCTTATATTATTTTGCCCCAGGATGTAGAATCCACAACCTCCAAATATTTAAGCTTCCTTTTAGCAAATAACACTAACAGAAATCAAATATCTGGGCTCTAAGTTTGCATATGAGAATTGCTGGTGGGCAAAAGAACTGTCGTAGCTGTTAAAACACCAATAGTCATACATAAAAAATTTTACCTTTTAAAAAATAAGATTGTATGATCTTTAAATATTTAAACATAACGAAAACTTTGTATTTTATTAAATGTATATCGTTATTTACACTATTACACTTCATTTTTTGTAACCCTTCATCCTAATTCTGAGTATTTTTATCTTTTATAAATCATAATATCTTATTATCTGCCATTTTGTAGTCACTTTATTGACACAGAAGAGTTTTCATATGTTTACCCAGGGTATTTATGGATGTTGGGTTGATTAAGTTCCAGAATTTTTCCTTTCTTGCTGTGATTACTTTATTGTTTTCTCGATACTTTAATGCTCAAAAATATTTTTAGAGTTACATGTTGGATATCAAACAATGAGGGCTAGATTCCTACCTCTTGACTATAGGATAGTCCAGTATAGAAATAATTTTTAAGTGATTGGTTCTGAAGATATTTGTTTTGATTACTCAAGCAAAACTAAAATGGAATAGGTAAAAATAAATTATTGTCACAGACGTCTCATTTTTTTAAATATAGAGTTGCATAAGAAATCTAGATATAAAGTACTTCATGTAATCTGGGTCAACAGATGACCAGCACTATACCAAGTTAGATATGAATATCTGGTTGATGAATCATTGTGAGTACTAATACATTGGGAATACCCTTTTACTTAATATTTTACAGTATCGTGGGCAAGTGTCCTTATAAGCACATTTCTCCTTGGGATACATGTTGAAGAAGGAAAATAGGAGAAACAAAATTCTAATTTTGATTGATAGGTAGCTATTCATTTAAATATACAAACTTTGCATGAGTCTTTCTTTTGAACATATTGGCTAATATATGGAGTAGATTGGAGATAAATTGATATTTAATTTAATTGAAAACATTGATTAGAAAATGACTCTTCTTTCCATGTTCAGATATAGGGCATACCTCATTACATTGTGCTTCACAGATATCACATGTTTTAAGACTTGTGGCAAGCGAGTCTATCAGCCCTGTCCTACAGTGTGTGCTCGTTTCAGGTCTTGGTGTCAGCATCGTTTAGTCATAAAATAGTTTTAATTAAAGTGAGTACGTTGTTATTTTAGACATAATGCTATTGCACACCGTTTAATAGAGTACAGCCTAGTGTAAACATAACTTGTATATGCACTGGAAACCAAAAAAAGTTGTGTCAGTTGCCCTATTGCAATATTTGCTTCATTGTGGTGGTCTGAGATTGAAGCTGCAATATCTCTGAGTTGTGCCTGTATTTGGGTATAAAACTGCATCCTTCTAAACCTCAGTTTGCTAAATCATTTGATGGGAATCATATACATCTCATAAAGTTCTTGTAAGGATTACCTGAAAACATATACAAATTTTTTGTATGGATGAGTTTGTTCTCATTAGATTTTAATTCTAATAACTTTCTGTCCTGCTTACTATTGTTTTGTGAGTGTATAACATTGGCCTAGCACATAATTGGTTTTCAATAAATATTATACAACCATGTATTGATTGTCCCTTAAACATTATCTCTCTTCTCTTAAACTATTTTTTAATGTTAATATCCACCATGGTGACCATTCACAGGAAAATAGTCTCAAATTTTTGGCAACCAAATAACACAGTTACTAACCTACACTTTCCTCAGTGTCTTCCCATTGCTATATTACTTATTAAAGTATGCTGACTTTTATCATTTTTCTCACCTTTCTAAACTTGATTCTAGATGATATGTTATTCTCAATCATTAATTAATCATTAGTGTGTATTCTTTCTTTATTTTTTTAAGATTACTCAACAGTTGTCTGACAGTAAAATGATTATTTTTCAATACTGTATGTTAGAGAGAGACTTTGTATAAGCCTTTTGAGAGGAATATCAACAAAGTTTATTTATTTATGAAAAGTATCTGTAATACTACAGTAAATGATAATTTTTGGTGTGATAACAAATGACCCACTATGCATATCTGAATATCAACAGTGCAAAATTTATGTGAATATTCATAAATGAACATAAATTCAAAATCATATATATGCATATATTAACTGTGTATTTGTATTATTATTAAAAGTTTAATGATGCTCATGTTTTAAAAATGCAAATATAGCTATTCTTTTTCAGAAATATTTATTCATTTTGAAAAGTATGTGGAGAAACTAAAGATTGTTTTAACATGCCTCAAACTGCTCAGGGATGAAAACTGTAAACACTATTGCTAGGATAAAAAAAGTATAGTGTTTATCTTAGGGAGGAAAGGATTGTGAGGTGACTGAATAATTAGTTTTCAAGATAGGTTTATTTTGTAAAGGATATGAACATAGTGTTTCTATCTCTAGAAGACAGAACATGAGAAGTTTGACTTCAATTATGAATGCAGAACTTCCTGAGACTTCTGGCAATAACTTCCAAAGAGAGTCAGACCAAGCAAAGGAGATGAGTTCATTCTCTATAAAAATATGTAAACACAGTGAAAAAAAAAAAGGCCTTTACAAATGCTTTAACTTCAGGCTGGCTTAAAAATATAAAGGAGTAAATTCGATCTTTCCAAATTGAAGATACAAAACAGTGCATTGAAGCATTTCAGATAACCTCTCGCTCATGTTTATTTAGTATATTTTCTGATTTTTGCAATCATATCAATATATTTACTACACCTGAGAGGTGTGTGTGATGGGTGTGTGTATGTGTGAGACAAAAATTATTATTAAGAAAATGAAAGGACAAGGCACAGAGCAAGAAAAAATATTTCCAAAGCATGTGTAGGGTAAAGTGCTCATATTTAAAATGTATAAAGAACCTTAAAACTCAATAATAAGGAGACATCTAAACCAATGCAAAATATGCAATAAAGTTAAATAGAATTAAGCCTCAAAATAAAGATATATGACTCATATATATATATATATATATATATACACACACACACACACTTTGAGATAAGATATATATTGTGTATATGTATTTATTTTAAGGTAAGATATATGATGGCTCATATGTGCGTGTGTGTGTGTGTATATATATATATATATCTGAAAGATATATAAATGACTAATAAACAGAAAAATAATTATGTACTCTGACAATTCCACTCTTAAGTATTTACCCAAGAGAAATGAAAATATATGTGTATAAAGGGTCTTAAAAACAACTGTTCATGGCCGCAATGCAAAAGATGCCCCAAATGTAAGCAATATAAATGTCTATCCACTGCTAAATGAATGAACAAAATGTATATCCATATAATAACCATTTAGCAATATGAGAGACTGAGCAACGGATAAAAGTTATGATATGGATAAACCTCCAAAACATTATACTAAGTCAGATATTCTGAATTTTGGTGGTATTGACTTTTGAGGATAAATAATTACTTGCCTTGCAGAGGCTTTTACTTTGTAGGATGTCTAATAACATCCCTGACATCTGTCTGCTAGATGCTAATAGCACCCACCTCAGTTGCGAAAACCTAGAAATGTCTGTAGACATTGCAAAATATTTCCTAGGTGCAAAACTACTCCTAGATGAGAGTCACCACAATAAGCAAAAGACCAGCTATCTGACTCCATTTATAGGAAATGCTCAGGTATGGAAAATCTATAGAGACAGAACATAGAAGATTCCTGTGCTTGAGATGGAAGACTGACTACAAAAGGGAATAAATGATTTCTTTGGGATGAAGAAAATGTATTAAAACTGAATTGTGATGATGACAGAATTAACACTGAAAATCTACTAAAAGTCATTAAATTGTACACCTAAAACAGGTGAACTTTATGTTATGAAAATTATCCATTAATAAGGCTATTAAAATATTAATAACTAAGCATGTTATGACCAATCTTGGGAATTACATATGTCCTATATATGTAAACTAGGGAACAACAAAGACAGAAACACATACAAATTTCTAAAAAACAGTGCTCATTAGAAAAATATTATGGTAATAAAAATTGAAAAGACATATAATTACAGAAAAGGTCAGCAAACTATAGCCCATGGGTCAAATGTAGTTGATGGCCTGTTTTTGTACAATTCTCAGGTTATGAATGAGTTTCTCATTTTTTACAAGTTTAGGAGCATCACAATGAGAAACAAAAAAAGAATATGAGACAGAGATCTTTTGTCTCATAGACCTTTTATCTGAGACAAAGCCTAAAACATTTATTTTCTAAAATATTTATACTTTAGGTTTTTGAGAGAAAGTTTGCTGTCTTCTACAATAAAGGAACTAATAGGAGAGTACCATATACTTCTCATCATAAACTACATGTTCCAAGAGACAAGATATTTTTAAAATGTTGAAACAATAAAATAGTCAAGTATAAAATATATTTCACAAATGAAGAGAAAATATATAATTTTTCAAAGACTGAGAGAACTGTTTCTAGTGTAACAAACCAACAAATTTAGAAAAATTTCAGACAGAAAAAATTGTTATGCAGGTAAAAATTTTGATTTGCACCAAAAAATAAAACACATGAGAAATGAAAAATATGTACATAAAGCACTTAAAGGAAAAGTTTTTAACTGATGGTTAACTGTTTTAAGCAAAAATAATAACATCTTATGAGGTTGTGACATCTGTGAAACTAAATACTATTGTCAAAATTGCAACGAGGATGAAAGAGATGAAATGGGATTGTACTTTCATACTCTTAATAAATTATATGTAAAATAATAAATTACTTGATAGACTGTGGTAAGTTAAAATACTATTATAACCTCAGGAATAATCACTAGGAAATAAAAAGGCATAAATAATAAGCCAGCAGAGAACATAAAATGTAATTAGAAATGTGTCTCATAAACTAAAATAAATCAAGAAGAAAAGAGGAAATAGACCCACCAAAGGAAAGATGAGACAATTTTAATACATATTTTAAGATCATAGACACTAACCTATTTTATTAATTACATTAATAATAAATAGTGTAAATCAAAAATAAAATTTCAAACATTCCCAGCTAATTGAATGTCCCCACCTTTTAGCCAAGAGGATTCCAAAGTACACCTGAAAAACTACTTTAAGCCATGATGGGAAGGAGGAGGGGTCCAACATGCCTCATTATGCTATCCTCCCTTCAGGCACAACTGACCAGCACTGACATTAAAACAGAGATCTTAAGAATGCCAAAACAGGATGTATGTAGCAATAAAATACCAAATTTCAACCTGACACTAGTATAGCTTTGCATGACACATAGCAGGCCCTGAAAGAAATCAAAATATTTTACCTCAAAATATATTTCTTTGACATGTTTTGAGAAGGCCTTACAAAGCTGTCTCTTGTAGGGAACAATCTACATTCAATAGAGGGTCTTCTTCCCTTTCCTCGTCTTTTCTTAATCCAGGAGAAATTTAATTATGAGTGTGATACCTTTTTAGGTCTGATGAGAGACATTTACTATCTATTTTCGCTGAAACCTACTACCTGGAGATTTCATCTGCATAAGAATCTTGGCCTCTGTAATCCCTTACCTTAACCAGACAGAGCTTTGATATATACAAAAAACCACACATTAAACTGATGGGTGAAAAAGACAAATCCACAATTATGGTTGTAGATATCAACTGTTGGATGATCAAATGATAGAATACACACACAGAACACCAATAAGAATTTGTAAGATGCTATCAATCAAACTGAGCTAACAGAATGTACTGCATACTTACTGAAACATATATATTCAACTCAACTCCATGCAATATTCACCAAGATAGTCAATGTATCCTACTGTGAAACAAATTTCAAGCAATATAAATATACTGTTGCAACTTTTGAAAACCATTTTATATATTTCATTATACTGACAGAATATGAGGAAAACATCATACTACCAACTCAATTAATCAATGTTTAAAAATCATTTGAAAAATTTAAATACCTATTTTCTCAATCTAAGAAAGGACATACACAACAAACCTAGACTAACATCACATTTCATAATGAAAAAGAATATTTTATTTCTAATATCAAGAACACACTAATAATGGCCACTTTACCATGTCTACTAGAATTCTTAACCAGTGAATTAAGGAAAGGAAAATAAATAATAGCAATTATAAAACATACAGGTATATAAATAAGAATATTTTCTTTATTTGTCAGATGCCATAATTGAGTATATGGAAATCCAAATCAATCTACAAAATATACCACTAAACGTAATTTATGAGTTTAGCAAAATCACAGAATACATGATTCATACACAGAAAATCAGTTATATTTCTATATTTTTTTCAGTGAACTATTGGAATTGTAAGTTTAAAAGCAATAATGAACATTATAATTGCACTCCTGAGAGAGATTAAATAATATGTATATTAATGGAGTTATGCCATGTTTAAGAATCAGAAGATTTAATAATGCTAAGGTGTCTGTTCTCATCAATTTGATATACAGTTTCAGTGAAATTCAAATCAAAATGCAAATAGACTTTAGCATAAAATTATCACTATAATTAAATATGTTATATTGATAAGAAGAGGAAATAAAAAAACCAAAAGGGTTTTGCTAAAGAATAACAAAACTTGAATACTTGAACTATTTGATTCCAGGACTGACTATAGGGAAATTTGCATAAGTCAATGAAACAGAAGAGAATCTATAAATGGACCCAAAATATATATGGTCTACTGACATTTTTTTTATTATTATACTTTAAGTTCTGGGGTGCATTGCAGAATGTGCAGTTTTGTTACATAGTTATACACATGCCATGTGGTTTGCTGCATCCATCATGCCGTCATCTACATTAGATATTTCTCCTAATGCTATCCTACTCCTAGCCTCCCATCCTCTGACAGGCCCCAGTGTATGATGTTCCCCTCCCTGTGTCCATGTGTTCTCATTTTTCAATTTCCGCTTATGAGTGAGAACATACAGTGTTTAGTTTTCTGTTCGTGTGTTAGTTTGCTCAGAAAGATGGTTTCTAGCTTCTTCCATGTCCCTGCAAAGGACATGAACTCATCCTTTTTTATGGCTGCATAGTATTCCATTGTGTATATGTGCCACATTTTCTTTATCCAGTCTATCATTGATGGGCATTTGGGTTAGTTCCAAGTCTTTGCTATTGTAAATAGTGCTGAAATAAACATATGTGTGCATGTGTCTTTATAGTGGAATGATTTATAATCCTTTGGGTATTACCCAGTTATGGGATTGGTGGGTCAAATGGTGTATCTGGTTCTAGACCCTTGAGGAATCGCCGCACTGTCTTCCACAATGCTTGAACTAATTTACACTCCCACCAACAGTGTAAAAGCATTCCTATTTTTCTACATCCTCTCCAGCATCTGTTGTCCCCTGACTTTTTAATGATCACCCTTCTAACCGGCATGGGATGGTATCTCATTGTCGTTTTGATTTGCATTTTTCTAATGACCAGTGATGATGAGCTTTTTAATGTTTTTTTGGCTGCATAAATGGCTTCTTTTCAAAAGTGTTCATGTCCTTTGCCCAGTTTTTGATTTTTTTTTTTTTTTTTTTTTTGGTAGATTTGTTTAAGCTCTTTGTAGATTCTGGGTATTAGCCCTTTGTCAGATGAGTAGATTGCAAAAAATTTCTCTCATTCTCTAGGTTACCTGTTCACTCTAATGATAGTTTCTTTTGCTGTGTAGAAGCTCTTAAATTTAATGAAATCCCTTTTTGGCTTTTGTTGCCATCGCTTTTGGTGTTTCAGTCATGAACTCCTTTCCCATGCCTATGTCCTGAATGGTATTGCCTAGGTTTTCTTCTAGTGTTTTTATCGTGTTAAGTCTTATGTTTAAATCTTTAATCCATCTGGAGTTAATTTTTGTATAAGGTATAAGGAAGGCATCCAGTTTCAGCTTTTTGCATATGGCTAGCCAGTTTTCCCAACACCATTTATTAAATAGGGAATCCTTTTCCCATTGCTTGTTTTTGTCAGGTTTGTCAAATGAGATGGTTATAAATATATGGCATTATTTCTGAGGCCTCTGTTCTGTTCCATTGGTGTATATCTCTGTTTTGATACCATGTTGTTTTGCTTTCTGTAGCCTTGTAGTATAGTTTGAAGTCAGGTAGCATGATGCCTTCAGCTTTTCTTTTTGTTTTGCTTATGATTGTCTTGTCTATGCAGGCTCTTTTTTGGTTCCTTATGAAATTTAAGGTGCTTTTTCCCAATTCTATGAAGAAAGTCATTGGTAGCTTGATGGGAATAGCATTGAATCTGTAAATTACTTTGGGTAGTACGTCCATTTTCATGATATTGATTCTTTCTAACCATGAGCATGGAATATTTTTTTCATTTGTTTGTGTCCTCTCTTATTTCCTTGAGCAGTGGTTTGTAGTTCTTGAATAGGTCCTTCACATCCCCTGTAATTTGTATATCTAGGTATTACATTCTTTTAGTAGCAATTGTAAATGGGAGGTCACTCATGATTTACCTCTCTGTTTGTTATTGGTGTATAGGAATGCTTGTGATTTCTTCACATTGATTTTGTATCCTGAGATTTTGCTGAAGTTGCTTATCATCTTAAGGAGATTTTTGGGCTGAAATGATGGTGTTTTCTAAATATACAGTCATGTCATCTATAAATAGAGACAATTTGACTTCCTCTTTTCCTAATTGAATACCTTTATTTCTTTTTCTTGCCTGATTGCCCTGGCCAGAACTTCCAATACTATGTTGAATAGGAATGGTAAGAGAGGGGCATCCTTGTCTTGTTCCTGTTTTCAAAGGGAATGCTTTCAGTTTTTGCCCATTTAGTATGATATTGGCTATGGGTTTATCATAAATAGCTCTTATTATTTTGAGATGTGTTCCATCTATACCTAGTTTATGGAGGTTTTTAGCATAAAGGGCTGTTGAATTTTGTCAAAGGCCTTTTCTGCATCTATTGAGACAATCATGTGGTTTTTGTCTGTGGTTCTGTTTATGTGATGGATTACGTTTATTGATTTGTATATGTTAAATCCACCTTGCATCCCAGGGATGAAGCCGACTTGATTGTGATGGATAAGCTTTTTGATGTGCTGTTGGATTTGGTTTGCCAGTATCTTATTGAAGATTTTCACATTGATGTTCTTCAGGGATATTGGCCTGAAATTTTCTTTTTTAGTTATGTCTCTACCAGGTTTTGTTATCAGGATGATGTTGGCCTCATAAAATGAGTTAGGGAGGATTCCCTCTTTTTGTATTTTTTGGAATCGTTTCAGAAGGAATGGTACCAGCTCCTCTTGTACCTGTGGTATAATTCGGCTGTGAAACTGTCTGATCCTTGACATTTTTTGGTTGGTAGGCTGTTAATTGCTGCCTGAATTTCAGAATTTGTTATTGTTCTATTCAAGGATTCAACTTCTTCCTGGTTTAATCTTGTGTGTGTAAGTGTCTAGGAATTTATCCATTTCTTCTAGATTTAGTGGTTTATTTGCATAGCAGTGTTTATAGTATTCTCTGATGGTAGTTTGTATTTCTGTGGGGTCAGTGGTGATATTCCCTTTATCATTTTCTATTGCATCTCTTTGATTCTTATCTCCTTTCTTCTTTATTAGTCTGGCTACTGGTCTATCTATTTTGTTGATCTTTTCAAAAAAACAGCTCCTAGATTCATTGACTTTTTAAAGAGTTTTTTGAGTCAGGGAGGCACTTGAGGAGAGAGTCTGACTTTTATCAGAGGTCAAAGGCTGTGCTGGGAGATTCTCTGCTCTTTTCAGAGCTGCCAGGCAGGTATGTTTAAGTCTGCTGAAGCTGTACCCACAACTGCCCCTTTTCTCTAGTGCTCTGTCCCAGGAAGGTGGAGGCTTTATTTGTAAGTCCCTGACAGGCTGCTGCCTTTTTTTGAGATGTCCTGCCCAGAGGAGAGGGAATTTAAGGACACAGCCTGCAGATGCCTTGCTGAGCTGCCATGGTCTCTGCCCAGTTCGAACTTCCTGGAGGCTTTGTTTACGCTGTGATGTTAAAACCACCTGCTGGAACTTCAGCAATGGTGGATGCCCCCTCCCTGCACTGAGCTTGAAAGTCCCAGATGGAGCTCAGTCTGCTATGCTGGCAGTGAGAATTTCAAATCAGTGGATCTTAGCTTGCTGGTCTTTGTAGGGGTGGGACCCTCTGAGCCAGATCCCTTGGTTTCCTGGCTTCAGCCCCCTTTCCAGGGGGAGTGAACAGTTCTGTATTGCTGGCATCCAGGTGGTGCTGGGGTATGAAAAAAAACTGCTGCGGCTAGCTCAGTGTCTTCCCAAATAACCACCCAGTTTTGTGCTGGAAACCCAGGGCCCTGGTGTTGTAGGCACTGGTGGGAATCTCCTGGTCTGTGGGTTGTGATGACCATGGGAAAAGCACAGTATCTGGGCTGGGTCCAGAGTACATACCCTAATGGCTTCCCTTGGCTAGGAGAGGGAGTTCCCAGCCCATTATGCTTCCTGGGTGAGGCAACACCCCACCCTGTTTCGGCTCACCCTCCTTGGGCTGCACCCACTGTTCAACCAGTCCCAATGAGATGAACCAGGTACCTCATTTGAAAATGTGGAGATCATCCGCCTTCTGCATTGATCTTGCTGGGAGCTGCATACCAGAGCTGTTTATATTCGGCCTTCTTGCCAGTACAACTTCACTTTTAGCTATTTATCCAAGGGAAATTAAACACACAAAAAGCTATGTTCAGGCAATGACTGTTTATAAACAACTACTTATAGCCTCTTTATACAAAATAGTAAAAAGCTCTCATAGAAAAGTTGATAAACAAAGTGTTTATGTGTATACAGCCAAATACTATTCAATAATAAAAAAGAATGAACTACCGCTACCCATGGAATTTATGAATCTCAAAAAAATTATGCTGAGAGAAAGAAACTATGCCCCAAAATCCATATATAATCAATAATTCAACCTTGATGTAAGCATAATACATTAGGAAATATTTTACAAAAGAGAAAAAGTATGTGAATGAACTAAAAAAATGCATAATTACATTACTGATCAATAAAATGAAAATTAATCCCACAATAAGTAGCATTTTGTACCCCCAGATTGGTTAATAAGCAACACATGCACACACAGGTAAAAAATCCTGGCTATACTAAGTGTTGGCAAAAATATGGAGCACTGAATACACTTTTATACTTCTGGTATATGTATAAATAATTCACCTTTAAAAAGCCTTAACTTAAAGGGGTACACATTATAACACACAACTCATCATTTATTTGTGTTTGTGTGTATGTGTGTTTGTGTTCACTCGAGAAACTCTTACTGGTTTTCAGGTGGCCTATACGTGAATGTACAGCATATCTTGTTCACAATATGAAAAACAAACAAACAAACATTGATCCCATAAAAACAAACCAAATTTCATTCAGGAAAATGGGATAAGTAAATTTGGGGAGATTCAAACAGCAGGTTATATAAAATAGGGAATATAAATGAACTATAGTTACATGCAACGGCATAGATAAATATTAGGGGAGCAAGCCTGTGATATTTGTAAAGCTCAGGGAATTCTTTATAAGGTGTTTTACCTTAATTAACTTTGGAGGTCCACTTAAATATGGTTGGAATACATCTTTCTCATTTGTTCCTTCTTGGCTAACACTTTCTAAGGTTTAGAAACAATGGTTGCATGAACTATAACTAGAAGTTCAATAACTGATTAGTGTAGAAATACTTGTCAAATATTTATTTTGAATTACTTAGGATAAGGAAATACTCCTCTATGCAGTGTGAAATTCAATCAAGATTTTGTTTGTGATACTATGTACACATTGTTCTCTGGTGCCTTTCTTTATTAAATCCTTTTAGAACACAGCTTTTTATCATGTTCTGGAGATTTTCATGGTTGATTATAGAATACAAGGCAAAATGTGTTACCCTAGTGGTGATTTATTTGTATTTTTAAATAGACTTTATTTTTTAGAGCAGTTTTAGGTTTACAGAAAAAATGAGAAAGTACAGTGATTCCCCATGTATCCCTTGCCCATATGCATACACAGCTTCCTTCATTATCAATATTACCAGAGTGGTGTGTTATTACAGTTGATGAACTTGCACTGACACATCTTTATCACCCTAAGACCCCAGTTAGCATTAGGGGTTTCTCGGTGTTGTACGTTTTATGGATTTGGACAAATGTATAATGGCATGTATCAATGATTGTAGTATGATCCAGAGTAGCTTCAATGCCCTGTGAATATTCTGTGTGCCTCCTATTTATCCCTTCCTCTCTTTCAACCCCTACAAATGATGTTCTTTCTGTCTCCATAATTTTGACATTTCCAGAATGTCATATAATTGGAATCATACACTATACGGCTATTTCAGATTGGCTTCTTTTACTTAATAATATGCACTTAAGGTTCCTCCACATCTTTTCATGGCTTGATAGCTCATTTATTTTCATCACTAAATAGTATTCCATTGTCTGGTTGTGCCAGACATCATATTCCATTGTCTGGATGTACCAGACATCATTTATTTTCAGCACTCAATAATATTCCATTGTCTGGCACATTCAGACAATGGAATATGATGTCTGGCACATCTAGACAATGGAATATTATTGAGTGCTGAAAATAAATGATCCATGCAGTTACTGAAGTATCCATTTAGTTTATTGATCCATTCAGTTACTAACGGGTATCTTTATTGCTTCCAAGTCCTGGTAATTATGAAAAAAGCTGCTGTAAACATTCACATGCAGGTTTGTATGTGAACATTGAGTTTTCAACTTTTTGAATTATTTTAAGAGTATGTTTAGTTAAAAAAAAAAAAGTAAATTGTCCTTTGAAGTGGCTGGCTGTATCTTTTTTTTTTTTTTTTTTTTTTAATTCAAAATAGCAATGAGTGAGATTTCCTGTTGCTCTACAACCTTACCATCATTTGGTGTTTCAGGATTCTGGAATTTGGCCATTCCAGTAAGTGTATAGGGACTGTCTCACTGTTGTTTTCATTTGTGTTTCACTGATTAAATATAACGTAGAGAATATTTTCATGTTCTTATTTGCTATTTATATGTCTTCTTTGGTGAGGTGTCTATTAAAGTCTTTGGTTCATTTTTCTTTTTACCATTTTATTATTTTTAATGTTTAATGTTTTATAGATTTAGGGGTTACAAGTGCAGTTTTATTAGATGAATATATTGCATAGTGGTGAAGCTTAAGCTATTAGTTTGCTCATCATTCAAACAGTAAAATTTGTACCCAATAGGGAATTTTTCAACCATCTTCCCTCTCTGAGCCTCCCCTCTTCTTGAGTCTCCAGTGTTTACTTTTTCACTTTGTATGCCCATGTTTACCCATTGGTTAGCTTCTACTTTCAAGTGAAAACATCTGATGTTTGACTTTCTGTTTCTGAGTAATTTCACTCAGGGTAATGGCCTTAGTTCTGTCCATGTTGATGCAAAAGGCAATTTCATTCTTCTTTATGACTGAATAGTTTTCCATGGTATACATTTTTTATTCAATCATCCATTGGTAGACACTTAGGTTGACTTCATTTTTAAATTGGGTTGTTGGTTTTCTTATTGTTGAGTTGTAGGAGTTGTTTGTATGTATATTTTTGATAACAATCCTTTATCAGATATGCCTTTTGGAAACATTTTTGTTCTGTCCATGGCTTTTTTCTTTCTCTTTTAAAATATTTTTTGTATTTTGTATATGTTTTGTCTATGGCTTTTCATTATCTTAACAAGGTCCTTTGCAGAACAGACTACTTTTATTTTGATAAAGTTGATTTATTCTTTTTTTCATGGATGTGCCTTTGGTGTATTATCTAAAAAGTCATGACCAATCCCAAGATCATTTAGATTTTCTCCTATTTTATCTTCTAGGTGTTTCATAGTTTTGCATTTTACATTTAAGTCTACAATTCATTTTGAGTTCATTTTTGTAAAAGGTGGAAGGTCTGTGTCTAGGCTCAATTTTTTGCATGTGTATATCCAGTTGTTACCACGCCATTTGTTGAGAGGAGTTAATTGTTTACTATCATTTCTTTCATATATATATATATATATATACATATTATATATATATATATAATAATATATATATATAATTTCACTTTAGGTTCTGGGGTACATGTGCAGATCATGCAGGACTGTTGCATAGGTACATACATGGCAATGTGGTTTGCTGCTTCCATCCCCCCGTCACCTATATCTGGCATTTCTCCCCCATGTTAACCCTCCCCAACCTCCCTACCTGCCACTGTCCCTCCCCTAGTCTCCCCAACAGACTCCAGTGTGTGATGTTCCCCTCCCTGTGTCCATGTATTCTCATTGTTTAACACCTGCCTATGAGTGAGAATATGTGGTGTTTGGTTTTCTGTTCTTGTGAGGTTTGCTGAGAATGATGGTTTTCAGATTCATCCATGTTACTACAAGGGACAGGAACTCATCGTTTTTATGGCTGCATAGTATTCCATGGTGTATATGTGCCACATTTTCCTAGTCCAGTCTATCATCGATGGGCATTTGTGTTGGTTCCAACTCTTTGCTATGGTAAACAGTGTCGTAACGTACATAGGTGTGCATGGGTCTTTATAATAGAACAATTTGTAATCCTTTGGATATATATACAGTAATAGGATTGCTGGGTCAAATAGAATTTCTATTTCTAGATCCTTGAGGAATCACCACACGGTCTTCCACAATGGTTGAACTAATTTACACTCCCACCAACAGTGTAAAAGTGTTCCTATTTCTCCACATGCTCTCCAGCATCAGTTGTCTCCCGAGTTTTTAATGATCACCACTCTAACTGGCATTAGATGTTATCTCAGTGTGATTTTGATTTGCATTTATCTAATGACCAGTGATGATGAGCATTTTTTCATATGTTTGTTGGCCTCATATACGTCTTCTTTTGAAAAGTGTCTGTTCATATCCATCACCCACTTTTGAATGGGGTTGTTTATTTTTTTCTTGTAAATTTGTTTTAGTTCTCTGTATATTCTGGATATTAGCCCTTTGTCAGATGGGTAGATTGCAAAAATTTTTTCTCATTTGGTTGGTTGCTGATTCACTCTAATGATTGTTTCTTTTGCTGTACGGAAGCTCTGGAGTTTAATTAGATCCCATTTGTCTAGTTTGGCTTTTGTTGCTATTTTGGTGTTTTAGTCTATGTCCTGAATGGTTTTGCCTAGGCTTTCTTCTAGGGTTTTTATGGTGTTAGGTCTTGTGTTTAAGTCTTTAATCCATCTGGAGTTAATTTTAGTGTGAGGTGTCTGGAAGGGGCCCAGTTTCTGCTTTCTGCTCATGCCTAGCCAGTTTTCCCAACACCATTTATTAAACAGGGAATCCTTTCCCCAATGCTTGTTTTTATCAGGTTTGTCAAAGATCAGATGGTTGTAGATGTGTGGCATTGCCTCCGAGGCCTCTGTTCTGTTGTATTGGTCTATATCTCTGTTTTGGTACCAGTACCATGCTTCTTGATTACTGTAGCCTTGTAGTATAGTTTGAAGTCAGGTAGCATGATGCCTCCAGCTCTATTGTTTTTGCTTAGAATTGTCTTGGCTATGCGGGCTTTCTTTTGGTTCCATATGATGTTTAAGGTGGTCTTTTCCAGTTCTGTGAAGAGGGTCATAGGTAGCTTGATGGGGTTAGCATTGAATATGTAAATTACTTTGGGCAGTATGGCCATTTTTATGATACTGATTCTTCCTAACCATGAGCATGGAATGTTTTTCTATCTGTTTATGTCCTCTCTTATATCCTTGAGCAGTGGTTTGTAGTTCTCCTTAAAGAAGTCCTTCACATTCTTTGTTAGTTGTATTCCTAGGTATTTTATTCTCTTTGTAGCAATTGCAAATGGCAGTTCGCTCTTCATTTGGCTCTCTTGTAGTCTGTTATTGGTGTATAGGAATGCTTATGATTTCTGCACATTGATTTTGTATCCTGAGACTTTGCTGAAGTTGCTTATCAGCTTAAGAAGGTTTTGGGCTGAGACAATGGGGTCTTCTATATATACAATCATGTCGTCTGCAAATAGTGACAGTCTGACTTCCTTCTTTCCTAATTGAATACCCTTTATTTCTTTTTCTTGCCTAATTGCTCTGGCTTGAACTTCCAATACTATATTGAATAGGAGTGCTGAGAGGGCATCCTTGTCTAGTGCCAGATTTCAAAGGGAATGCTTCTAGCTTTTGCCCATTCAGTATGATATTGGCTGTGGGTTTGTTGTAAATAGCTTTTATTATTTTTGAGATACGTTCCATCCATACCTAGTTTCTTGAGAGCTTTTAGCATAAAGGCTGTTGAATTTTGTCAAAGGCCTTCTCTGCATCTATTGAGATAATCATGTGGTTTCTGTCTTTGGTTCTGTTTATGTGGTGAATTATGTTTATAGACTTGCGTATGTTGAACCAACCTTGCATCCCCAGGATGAAACTTACTTGATCGTGATGGATAAGCTTTTTGATGTGCTGTTGCAGTCGGTTTGCCGGTATTTTTTTGAAGATGTTTGCATCTGTGTACATCATGGATATTGGCCTGAAGTTTTCTTTTTTGTTGAGCCAAATGAAGAGCGAACTGCCATTCGCAATTGCTACAAGAGAATAAAATACCTAGGAATACAACTAACAAAGAATGTGAAGGACTTCTTTAAGGAGAACTACAAGCCACTGCTCAAGGATATAAGAGAGGACACAAACAGATAGAAAAACATTCCATGCTCATGGTTAGGAAGAATCAATATCGTAAAAATGGTTTTGGTATCAAGATGATGTTGGTCTCATAAAATGATTTGGGAAGGATTCCCTCTTTCTGTATTGTTTGGAAGAATTTCAGAAGGAGTGGTACCAGGTCCTCTTTGTATGTTTACTATTATTTCATCAAGACATCTTGAAAGAAGTTGAGCAGATCTTATAACACTGCTACTTACAAACACATATTCTCTTTTGTAAGCTTTAATCTCTAGGAACACATCTTAGAAGATCTGCTTAATTTTCTGGCAATACTCAGTTTTAGAAATCTTGGTAGATTCTAGATTCTCCTCAGGGTTTATGTAAGCCACTGTTTTAATGAAGGATTTCACTGGAAGTTGAGGAAGGCAGAATAATACGTCTTACAATTCTCTTATTATTTGACTCATTACATTAGAATAGGTCCTTGGTAAGTTATATATTTATGTACATTTTAATGTTTTTTACTGTAGGTCTGTCTGGCATTTATTAGAAGTATATTCTGCAGAATTTCATAAATATTTACCATTAAATACTGAGCTCTATATTTGATGATTGGAGAATGCATTTTATTTACCATATTTTATGATGCTAAAATGAAAATTCTTAAAATACATTTTAACAGTCTCTGACATTTAGGTGCATCTTATAATAAAATAATTTCCATTTCAGCTGTAATTTTTCTTTAATGGTATACATGAAATATGGTTATTCTGAAAATCTGTCATGTTTAGATGAGATTAAATAAGCTGTCATGTTGTTAACAAGAAAAATTGTTACCTGTTTCCCTGTCAATTTCTTCTTTATAAAACTCGGGTCCGGCTGGGAGTGGGGGGGTGCCAAGATGGCCAAAAGAAGCCAGCACCAGAATGCAGCACCCAGCGAATGAGATGCAGAGGGCTAGAGGACTTCACGATTCCAAACGAGATGCTGGGTTTGTTTCTGAGGGACTGATAGGGCACTAAAAATAGGCCCCGAGAAGGAGCTGCAGGACGAGAGCCACCCAGGGGGCAAATCAAGATTGGGGGATGTGTCCCCACCTGAAACGTTCAGCCAACTCAGAGGCTTGGGGGGACTTAACCCCCTTGGTGATCCGATTCAGATCCTGTGCTTACCTCATCCCTCCTGCAATCCACTGTCCATGAGAGCCCTGCCAGATGGTGGGGCGCCTTGGGTAGTTGATGGAAATCTGAGGAGCAGCTACCGCCAGGCACAGCAAGTTGTCGCAGGGACCTGGGCGGGAGTTTGGACTAATGCCAGCAGGACTGACCGTCCCACAAAGGGAGACAGAGTTGAAAGCAGGGAAACAGACAGTAAGGCCTGGCAGTCCCCACCTCCACAGAACTGAAACTGAAGCCCTCGCTAGAGAGCTTGGCAGTAAATACACCAGCTTGACCCCAACCAGGAAGATCCAGCTGGGGCAGGAGAGAGCGCCATTGGGAAGGTGGGGCCAATCTCACCTGCAAACAAACTCCAGGGAAGGACTACCCACCCAACAACCTGACTGAACCCGAGAGAGCCCAGACACGCCCTCTACAGGCCAAAAAAGATACAGCTCCAACCTCAGCAGAAAAAAATGTCCACTCAGAGACTCCTCCTGAAATCACCAACTTCAAAGATTAAAGAGAGATAAATCCACGAAGATGGGAAAAAAAAGTGCAAAAAGGATGAAACCATCAAAGAACCGAACATCTCTTCTCCCAGGGATCACAACTCCTCACCATCAAGGGAATAATAAAAGACAGAGAATGAATCTGATGAATTGACAGAAGCAGGCTTCAGAAGGTGGGTAATAACAAACTTCTCTGAGTTAAAAGACCATGTTCTAACTCAATGCAAAGAAACTAAGAACCTTGAAATAAGGTTAGACAAAATGCTAACTAGAATAACCAGCTTAGAGAAGAACATAAACGACTTGATGGAGCTGAAAAACCCAGCACAAGAACTCTGTGAGGCATATACAAGTTTCAACTGCCAAATCGATCAAGCAGAAGAAAGAATATCAGAGATAGAAGATCATATCAATGAAATAAACTGAGAAGGCAAGATTAGAGAAAAAAGAGTGAAAAGAAATGAACAAAGCCTCCAAGAACTATGGGATTAGACGTAATCACAGTGTACCTGAATGTGATGGAGAGAATAAATCCAAGTTGGAAAATACTCTTCAAAATATTATCCAAGGGAACTTTCTCAACCTAACAAGGCAGGCCAACATTCAAATCCAGGAAATAACAGAGAACACCACAAAGATATTCCTAAAGAAGAGCAACCCCAAGGCACATAGTTGTCAGGATTCACCAGGGTTGAAATGAAGGAAAAAAATCCTAAGGACAACCAGAGAGAAAGGTAGAGTCGCCCACAAAGGAAAGACCATCAGACTCATAGCAGATCTCTCAGCAGAAACCCTGCAAGCTAGAAGGGAGTGGGGGGCCAATATTCAACATCCTTAAAGAAAAGAACTTTCAACTCAGAATTTCATATCTGGCCAAACTAAGCTTCATATATGAAGGAGAAATAAGATCCTTCACTTTCTTAATAAACTTGCTTTTGCTTTGCTCTAAAAAAAAAAAAAAAGAAGGAGAAATAAAATCCTTTATGGAAAAGCAATTGCTGAGAGATTTTGTCACTATAATACCTGCCTTACAATAGCTACTGAAGGAAATACTAAACAGGAAAAGGAACAATCAATATCAGCCATTGCAAAAACATACCAAATGGTAAAGAACAATGATGCAATGAAGAAGCCATGTCAACTAAGGGGTAAAACAACCAGCCAGTGACAAAATGGCAAGATCATATTCAAACATAACAATATTAACGTTGAATGTAAATGGCCTAAACGCCCCACTCAAAAGACACAGACTGGCAAACTGGATAAAAAGTTAAGACTCATCAGTGTGCTGTATTCAGGAGACCCATCTCACATGCAAAGACTCACATAGACTCAAAATAAAGGGATGGAAGAAGATTTATCAAGCAAATGGAGAGCAAAAAAAAAAGCAGGGGTAGCAATCCTAGTCTCTGATAAAATGGACTTTAAACCAACAAAGATCAAAAGAGATAAGGGCATTGCATAATGGCAAAATGATCAATGCAACAAGAAGAGCTAACGATCCTAAATAGATATGCATCCAATGCAGGAGCCCCCAAATACATAAAGCAAGTTCCTACTGACCTACAAAGAGACTTAGACTCCCCCACAATAATGGTCGGAGGATTTTACCACTCCACTGACAATATTGGACAGATCAACAACACAGAAAGTCAACAAGGATATCCAGGACTTGAACGCAGATTTAGACCAAGTGGATCTAATAGACATCTACAGGACAGTCCATCCCAAATCCACAGAATACACATTCTTCTCAGCACCACATTGCACTTACTCCAAAACTGACCACATAGTTGGAAGTAAATCACTCCTCGGCAAATGCAAAAGAGTGGAAATCATTACAAACAGTCTCTCAGATCACAGCACAATCAAATTAGAACTCAGGATTAAGAAAAACACTCAAGACTACACAATCACATGGAAACTGAACAACTTGCTCCTGAATGACGAATGGATAAACAATGACATGAAGGCATAAATAAAAATGTTCTTTGAAACCAATGAGAATGAAGACACAACATATCAGATCCTATGGGACACATTTAAAGCAGTGTCTTGAGGGAAATTTATAGCAATAAATGCCCACATGAGAAATAAGGAAGGATCTAAAATAAACACCCTATTGTCAAAATTGAAAGAGCTAGAGGAGCAAGATCAGAAAAACTCAAAACCAGGCAGAAGACAAGAAATAACAGATCAGAGCAGAACTGAAGGAGATAGAGACACAAAAAACACTTCAAAAAAATCAATAAATCCAAGAGCTGGTTTTTTAAAAAGATCAACAAATAGACAGACTGCTAGCTAGACTAATAAAAAATAAGTGAGATGAATCCAATAGATGCAATAAAAAACAATAAAGGGGGAGATCACCACTGATTCCTCGGAAATACAAACTATCATCAGAGATTACTACGAACAACTCTATCCACATACACCAGTAAATCTGGAAGAAATGGACAAATTCATGGACACTTGCACACTCCCAAGACTAAGCCAAGAAGGAATTGAAACGCTGAATAGACCAATAACAAAGTCTGAAGTTGAGGCAGCAATTAATAGCCTACTGACCAAAAAAAGTCCAGGTCCAGATGGGTTCACAGCTGAATTCTACCAGACATACAAAGAGGAGCTGATACCATTCCTGCTGAAACTATTCCAAACAGTACAAAAAGAAGGAATCCTCCCTAATTCTTTCTATGAGACTGACATCATCCTGATACCAAAATCTGGCAGAGACACAACTAAAAAAGAAAACTACAGGCCAGTATCCATGATGAACATTCATGCAAAAATCTTCAGTAAAATACTGGCAAACTAAATACAATAGCACATCCAAAAGCTTATCCACCATGATCAAGTAGGCTTCATCCCGGGGATGCAAGGCTGGTTCAACATATGCAAATCTATAAACATAATTCACTGCGTAAACAGAACCAAAGACAAAAACCACATGATTATCTCAATAGATGCAGAGAAGGCCTTTGACAAAATTCAACAGCCCTTTATGCTAAAAACTCTCAATAAACTAGGTATTGATGAAACATATCTAAAAACAATAAAAGCTATTTATGACAGACCCACATCCAATATCATACTGAATGGGCAAAAATTAGAAGCATTCCCTTCAAAAACTGGCACTAGACAAGGATGCCCTCTCTCAGCACTCCTATTCAATATAGTATTGGAAGTTCTAGCCAGAGCAATTAGGCAAGAAAAAGAAATAAAGGGCATTCAATTAGGAAAAGAAGAAGTCAAATTGTCCCTATTGCAGATGACATGATCGTACATTTAGCAGACCCCATCATCTCAGCCCAAAACCTCCTTAAGCTGATAAGCAACTTCAGCAAAGTCTCAGGATACAAAATCAATGTGCAGAAATCACAAGCATTCCTATACACCAATAACAGACAAACAGAGAGCCAAATCATGAGCAAACTCCCATTCACAATTGCTACAAAGAGAATAAAATACCTAGGAATACAACTAACAAAGGAGATAAAAGGTCTCTTCAAGGAGAACTACAAACCACTGATTAAGGAAATAAGAGAGGACACAAACAGATGGAAAAACATTCCATGCTCATGGTTAGGAAGAATTAATATTGTGAAAATGGTCATACTGCCCATAGTAATTTATAGATTTAGTGCTATCCCCAACAATTTACCATTGACCTTCTTCACAGAACTGAAAAAGACCACCTTAAACTTCATATGGAATCAAAAGAGAGCCCACATAGCCAAGACAATTCTAAGCAAAAAGAACAGAGCTGGAGGCATCACGCTACCTGACTTCAACTGTACTACAAGGCTACATTAATCAAAACAGCATAGTACTGATACCAAAACAGAGATGTAGACCAATGGAACAGAACAGAGGCCTTGGAAGCAATGCCACACATCTACAACCATCTGATCTTTGACAAACCTGACAAAAACAAGCAATGGGGAAAAGAATCCCTGTTTAATAAATGGTGTTGGGAAAACTGGTTAGCCATATGCAGGAAGCTGAAAATGGACCCCTTCCTTACACTTTATACAAAACTTAACTCTAGATGGATTAAAGATTTAGACATAAGAACTAACACCATAAAAACCCTAGAAGAAAACCTAGGCCAAAACCAGAACATAGGCACAGGCAAGGACTTAATGACTAAAACACCAAAAGTAATGACAACAAAAGCCAAAATAGACAAATAGGACCTAGTTAAACTTAAGAGCTTCTGCACAGCAAAAGAAGCAATCATTAGAGTTAACTGGCAACCAACAGAATGGGAATAAATTTTTGCAATCTCCCCCATCAGACAAAGGGCTAATATCCAGAATCTACAAAGAACTAAAGCAGATTTACAAGAAAAAACAAAACCATTCAAAAGTGGGCGAAGGATATGAACAGACACTTTACAAAAGAAGACAAATATGCAGCCAACAAACAGGAAAAAATGCTCATCATCATTGGTCATTAGAGAAATGCAAATCAAAACCACATTGAGATACCATCTCATGCCAGTTAGAATGGTGATCATTAAAAAATCTGGAGACAACTGATGCTGGAGAGAATATGGAGAAATAGGAACACTTTTACACTGTTGGTGGGAGTGTAAATTAGTTCAACCATTGTGGAAGACGGTGTGGCGATTCCTCAAGGACCTAGAAATAGAAATTCTGTTTGACCCAGCAATCCTATTACTGTGTATATACCCAAAGGATTATAAATCATTCTGACATAAAGACACATGCACACGTATGTTCACTGTGGCACTGTTTACCATAGCAAAGACGTAGAACCAACACAAATGCCCATTGATGATAGACTGGACAAAAAAAAATGTGGCACATGTACACGATGGAATACTATGCAGCCATAAAAAACGATGAGTTCATATCCTTTGTAGGACATGGATGAACCTGGAAACCATCATTCTCAGCAAACTGACACAAGAACAGAAAATCAAACAGCGCATGTTTTCACTCATAGGTGGGTGATGATCAATGAGAATACCTGGGCACAGGGAATGGAACAACACTCATAGGGCTAGGTTGGGGGTTGAAGGGGGAGGGGGAGGTGAGGAGGGGCAGCAGGGGCGGGCAGGGAGTATGTGGAGGGATAACACTGGGAGAAATGCCTGATGTAGGCGACGATGGGGGTGTGGGGGGGGGGAATGGAGACAGCAAACCACCATGGCATGTATGTATCTATGCAACAATCCTGCAGGATACAGAATGTGCACATGTACCCCAGAACCCAAATACAATAAAAATAAAATAAAATAAATAAAAAAAAAACTCATAAGAATAAATTACATGATGCTAGGGTAACCAGTAGATATGTGTCTATAATGTAACATAGTAATACCGGTTATGTGAATTAGTGAATATTGGAAAACACAAATTGCCAGACTGTAATTAGGAAAAATCCTTATTGAATCATTTGCATTACTGTTTGAAAAGCAATTAAATTTTTCTATTCAGCAATTACCATATGAAATAAGTTCCTGGGTCAATCTAGGATGTTAGAGTATATAAATTAGGGATAATGCCAACATACTTCCAAAGGTCATTAAGACAATTGGAAAGCCATAAGAAAAGGGTATGGTTTTCTACAGGCAGATGGGAAAATGGACCACAAGCAGATATGGGCATAGTAGAAACCTTCCAGTGCACAAATGATACCTCTATCTTAGAGTCAAGAAAATCTTCATAAAGACAAGGTTTTATCAATTTATAGATAGTAGAGGTTCAACAATAAGTAGATTTAAGTTCAGCAAAACTTTTCGCTATGTCAGAAGAAAATTAAAATTCAGTGGTCTGTATTTCAGATAAGCCACTATCCTCCATTTTAATTGCATACCCTTCTCTGTCATCTGCTTTTTGTCTCTTCCTAATACCAAGATACATACCAACAAATGAAACCCTTGTATCAGATTTAAAAATAAGATTTCATATAATACTTCTGGAATTGTGCTAAATAAAGTTAGTTCTTTTTAAATATTTGTCCCATAAGTTGTTTAAATAATGAATCTGAGTTTTAAACTCATTAAGTATTTTGCAAATGCAAACTTCATATTGTGTAAATATGTAGCTGTTTGTATTTGAGATTGCTATTTTCAAAATATGTTTCTATTTTTCTACAGTTAGTAGATTTCAGTTAAATGCCAATAAACTTTGAAGGGTATTGAAATAAGCAAAGACAGTAATGCATTTGGAAAGGATTGAAAATTACTAGTTATCTTTCACCTACTAGAAAGTGTGCACATAAACATAAGCCCGTTGTAAAACTGTGAGACCATATTATTTATTTGTGCAGATTTTTGCTCATTTTTAACTAAAGTATGTATTTTTAAATAATTTAAGTGGGCCTCAGTGCTTACCAGCTTGTCCATGAAAATTCTGGTCATTGGATAAGAAGTAGTAGACTATATAATTAGATATGAGAGTTTATTGATATGAGGCTGCTCCCTTATTTTTCAGTATTTAATATGTTGGCAAGGGCACTTTGAACTGGATCTTATTTGCTGCTGAAATGGCTTCTTTATTAAAGCTACAATGTTATGCAACATTGCTATACACCAGTGTATTCAGTTTATACAAAAGATTGAGAGTAATGAACAAATGGCATGGGGTCCATTGGTTTTGCTTCACCAAATGCCAAATCACCCAATGGTTGTCAGATTAACTAAATATCAAATAGCCTCTTAAAGGTTTATCTAAGGCTTCTGAGATGGGAATGACCCTGCAAAGATAGTCGTTGTCTTTCAAACTGATAACTATATTTTGAATCAGTGACCATTAAGTGGTGCTGTGTACCTAAAAAGTGGGAGGTAGGTCTCTGAACTAAGGAGAAGAAATAATGCCCCTTATTTCCTAATTCTTAATGATTCAGGTGGGACTGTGCTTTCCTGATACAACTTTAGATTTTGTTGTAATGGAGACATGCTAATGTTCAATTATCAGGGAGAGGAGCACTTTGATTGGGGGCATAGTAGTATTTCTATTATACATAAAGTTCTGAATGCTGACCAAAATTCTTTTGTCAGTAGATCAGCATGACAAGAAGAGAGTGACTATACTGGTAGGGGGAAATGATTCTGATTATCATGCTGCTACGTAATGGCGGCAAAGAGGTGTTTGTCTGCAATCCAGAGGAATCCTGGCAGAGTAGACCAATGCTTCTTGGTGCTTCCATCCTAATGGGTACCTGTAGATGGAAATTTTCAGCAACTATGGTCTACTAACAGTGCCATAAGCAGGTCCTCTCAGCTATTTATATATCTGTACTACATTCAGGGCAAGTAGACCAACGGTGAGGAAAACCCAGAATGGGTGGTAGAGAAAGATGATGAATATCAGTTTTCCAGCAAAATGAAATAAAACTTTTCCATTTCTTCTTTGGATTTGTAAGTTGATTTATTCTTTTAACAAATTTTGAATGGCAGCTACCTTAAAGAATCAGCAACAGGACAAGGTGAACTTAGCATGGAGCCCAATTGGCTCTAACTATACTGTAGCAGTTATTTTTGTAGCGCACTCCTCACCCTAACAATTTCATTGCATACCAGACCAACTGCCAGCACCTGTCTTTCTTTCCCTAATGTTTGACTTTTTCTGAAGCCCACTTTATCTGCTTGTGCAGCAGGTTAGAAACACCAGTGTGCCCTTTTCTTAAGAGCTTTTCTCACCAAATGATGGACAGGGGTTGGTGGATAAGTACCGTAAGCTCCCTTGTGCCTTGGTTGGTATAAGCCTGACAGTCCTACACTGGCTTAGTTTCCTTAGGGCTATGACCTCTTGTCTTCTACAGTAGTCACGGGATTATAACACACTGTTTCCTGACCACCTTCCTGCCTTTCTCTGCTGAACTTCCCCCATTGAACTACTGGAATTTTCTTCAGTTTTTATAAAAATTACTTATCTTTGAATCCTTGTATCAGGGTCGGCTTTGGGGGCAATTAAACAGGGGCATTGACAATGTCAGAATTATTTGACAAATTACCAAAAATATCTTCCTTGTGTTTCCAGAACTTGGGTATTTACATTCCTTTTATTCAAATTATATAGAGACAGAAATAAAGTCTTGATCATTGAAAAATAGAGGGTGACCTGTGACTATTTTAAAAGAATCAAGGAAGAGGATTATTACTCTTGCCCCCCAACCCCTTTTTGTCCATTTAGTCTTTCAGTCTTGTTTCCTGCACCCATTTTCAGCCTTCATGCTTTCCCTTCTAGCTCCTTTAACTCATTGGGATGGATAGAGCCTTAGTCTTAAAATCTTCCTCACAAACATTCTGATTTTTTATTATCTTCCTTCAGGAAAGTAGGGAAAGAGAAAGAAGAACCATTTTAGAAACACACTCTCTACTCCTGCCCCCTCTACTACATTTTTTATTACTGCATTTTATCCCTTATCAGAGAAGCATTACCTAGATCTATAAGTATCTTTTTTTTTTTTTTTTTAGAAGTAACCCAGGAATGGACAGTTGCCCATTAAAACCCTATGAAAAGAATATTATTCTTATTGCCACTTTTTTTAGGTTAAGCACATTTTCCAAAGTCATGTAGCTGGTACCTGGAAGAGACTTTGATTTTCATCCAATTCCTTGCACCTTTGCAACTTGAGCTTTTAACTGCAAAACAAATCTCCTTCTTTTGAATTATACATATGAAGGGACAAGACTTTCATCTTGGTGGCTTATGGACACAAGCAACTTTTTATTTTATGTCCTTTTGTCCTGCCTGTCTACGCATTTTCTTCTTTCCTTCTTATCTTTTATGTCCTGCTTTCCTCTTCCTCTTTGTACACATTATAGGCCATGGAGAAAAATACTATCTGCGTTCCATCTTTCTGGAGTTTCTGACTGAACACAGTTGAGGATGTTTATAAGGGAACATTCCTCATATAGTTTTAAAAGCCACTGCTCACAGAACTTACTAGAACACTGTCCATTGCCCATAAGAAAAGGAGTAAGCAGCCTCAGGAAGACCCCTTTCTTTCCTGTGACTCTGGTGAGTACAGCCAGCTAGTGTCTGAGTCTCCTTTATGGACAGACAATATGTCCTGGTCACTGCAATTATAAGGGTCCCATTTTATTCTTGATTGATGTGTTATTAGTATTACTGGGAAATGGTTTTCCACGCAATTCAAAGACCTAAATGTGGATTGGAGGCATCTGTGTGAATGTCATTGTTCACATTTTAGGGTGCTTTCCTGCTCAAATGGCATCGGAAGTGAAGTAGCGGAATGTTCAATGTCTTCTAGCTGTGTTCAGACAAACTCATTCTCCTAGTCAATGAGCCAGAGTCTCTGGTATGACAGAAGCTTTTAGTGCATAGAAGACTCAGCTACAAATGGCTCATAGCAGTGTTTTGTAATTTGGCTTGACATTGTGTGAAAGAAATGGAGACAGATGCTTATATTCATGAGGAAACTTTATATAATAATTTAAAAATTGATGTTTTTATTTTATTACATTTTAAAATAAATATGAGAATATTTAAGATTGTCTACATGATTTTCTTATGACCCAGTACTGGCATAGTCAATGCTTGTTTTGAAATGTATTTATGTCAGAACAGGTGCTAGTTAGAACTATGTCAGTTGTCTCAGACTAAAGAAATCAAGCAAACAACATCAATAAAACAAAAAAGTACTTGATAGGAGAATGTTATATTTTTTCTAATGAAAATCAACCACTATGCAAAATGTATGCAGTAGTTCCAAAGAGAAAATTTGAGAGAGAGTTAAGTGATTGTATTGTACTGGGTACAATATTCTAGACAAATTTTTAAAATTCCTATGCTGTGTACTTCAGAACTATATTCATATTGAAAATAACCATTCACTATCCTCAAACAATATCATATATCGCATTAAATAAATATTGAGATTGAATTTTGTTTTCATAGTTTTCTAGTTTTCAACATTTTAAATTATCTTGGTTGTAAAAGATCAATAACCATAAAACTTTAAGTATAATTAGGTAATATTGCAGTAAAGAAAATTCAATAAACACTAGAGCTTATACATTATTGAAGTCTGAGAAATACTGATCTAAAATACAGAGCTGTGGTTTTTCTCTCTTATAGCTTCTAATAGAAGACACATGGATCATTTTTTTAGGTAGCAGAGCAGTTGAAATGTACGTTACTTCATGTGAATGTATATATTTTGTTATAATTATCCTTGTTTCCTGCTCTTTAATTTTTGAACTCTAACTTTGTTTCCTAAAAGCCACACAACATATTCAAAGGAGACTATGAAAGAATAAGCCTCTCTCTCTTTTTTTTTAACACAATCATTGGATTTAAAATATTTTCAGAATGTTGATTTGGAAATTAGGATGATGGAAATGATGTCAGCGAGAAAGCCCTCAGCAAAAACACAGCTCTGGCTGCCATCAGTTGTATGATTTTGGAGCAGAAACTTCACTTCTTGGAGCCTCAGTTTCTTCAATATAAAATGATTGTAGTAGAATTTAGCTCAACGTTTTGTTATAAAGATTAAAAATTCAATTATTCTATGTGACTGACTCAGTGGGCACCCAATAAACAGTTGCCTTTCTTCCCAATATTAAGAGTCAGTTACCCCTAAGCATATTAATGCTAAAAAAAATAGAAAATTCCTGCTGCTATATTACACTTCTATCTTCCATTTGCACAAACTGCTATTGTCATGTTTGGGAAGAATATTATGTTGAACAATTTATCTCCAAATGATGTTTACTCTTATATGAAAAAAATCCAGATATAAAGGGCTAAAGATTCCCCACCCCTACAAAATACTAAACAGCCAACAAGCCTCAGATTCTGAAGGAAAGAACAAATGAAGGAAGTGATGTTGACAATTTGGACAAGAATGAAAGGGCATAGATGGGA
Organism: Ateles fusciceps; assembly: GCA_036589455.1. Taxonomy (NCBI): domain Eukaryota; kingdom Metazoa; phylum Chordata; class Mammalia; order Primates; family Atelidae; genus Ateles; species Ateles fusciceps. The sequence continues at coordinate 8,663,108 of JAZHEH010002982.1, read as the reverse complement.
AGGGCTAAAAAACAAATCACAGGAGTTTCTTTCCTTTTTGAACTAATGCTACTATATGTCAGTACATTTCTAAGAATTGGGAAAAGAGCAATGAACAAAACAGAGGAAATGACAGTTTTCTGAGCACTGGTATATTACTTGAGAAAATGGTGAGGGGGAAGGACAGCATGACAACGTGTTTCTGCTATGTAATGTGAGAGACTGATAAGTGGTAAGGTAAAATATAAATCAGGTAAAGACAATGGATTTATGTCTGCTAGAAATTGGAATACAAGGCATGGAGCTTAGTACCAGGGCTTGGTAAGAGGAACAGATTCATTGGCATCAGTCCTTCACAAAGGAAACACTATTTATTGCCTGTTATGTGCCTGGCATTGTTCTAGATATGGAGATATAGTTCACTATGTGGCTTATATTCCTGTAAGGAAGATGCTTAGTAAATAAAATAATTAATCAAATTGTGTAATATGATATGCAGTGGTAAGTTCTGATAAGTAACATAAAACAGGTGTGGGATTGTCAGGAATGGGAATTGCAATGCAGTTTAAGTGTAAATAAACTCTGTAGCAAAATTCTTGGTGTGTTTGCTGTAAAGGTTCACTCTTGTTTGTTAGAAAAATTGGTAGAATAGCAGGTCTAGTCACCAGCATGACCTTCTGAAAATAGAATTGATGTTCTGGAGATATAAGACACATCCTTGGACTGGAAAATGTCCAAGATGCTTGTGGCATCTTGACTAGTCATGTTCAAGCATCAGAACAGTAGCTCATTACAGGTGCTGGGAATTATCTCTGAAGTCTTGTAGATCTTTTGAGATAATATCTCATGATCCTTAGTGACAGTATTGAAGGGAGTTGTCTGAGAAAACTGACTCCATTGACAAAAAGGCTGAACCAACATCCTTGCAAAAATTGCAACTACACAACTGCAGTGGGTGGCATGTAATTACGATAACATACCTCTTCCTTAAATAATGTTAGATAAACTTATCCAAGTGGAGTCAAACAAATACACTACTTCCCTGATCTTTCTCCTACTATTAGTAGTCAAGTATTGTTAGTGCACTGAACACTAGTAAAAGGAAGCAAGGAAGAGGAAGTCTAAGCACTTACACCTATATCTCCCCCTACCTCCCCTCCTCATTGAAGGAGGTCCCTAAAGGAGACCATGAGAACAACAAAATCATTAAAAAGGCATAATATTATAATAAAATATACATGTTTGGTCTTCATCCCAGTTTCTGGCACACAACAACTTGGAAATCTCCAAAGTGATGTGTCCTTTTGTATGCTAATGAGTTGACTGACTGCTGAGGGCTCCTGGATAGGTTCAGGAGGAGGGGTGGTTGCCAGGGGAACCAACCTGGTGATTTGAGGGTTGAAAATTTTAGTCCTACCTGCAGCCCCCAACATCTGGGGAGGGGAGAGAGGCTGAAGGTTGAGGTGATATTAATGGCTGATGATGTAATAAAGCCTCCATAAAAACCCAAAAGGACTAGATTCAGGGACCTTCATGTGTAGATGAACATATGGAGATTCCTGGACCGTGATATGCTGAAAGAGGGCATGGAAATACCACGACTTGTGCATCTCTTCCATCTGTCTGTTCATTTGTAGCCTTTGTAGTATCCTTCATAATAAACTGGTGTTTCTGTGGGCTGCTCAAGCAAATTAATTGAGCTTGAGGAGGTGGATTATGGGAACCTCTGATTGACACTCAATTGATCAGAAGTATAGGTGACAATATAGTACCTGCAACTGGCATCTAAAGTGGGAGCTGTTTTTGGGACTCAGCCATCAATGCATGATATCTGTCTCCAGGTAGATAGTGTCAAAATTGAAATGAATTATTACCAGAGTACACACTGATTTTTGGCACAGAGTTGCTTGTTGTTGGGGGAGAAATCCACACATATTTTGGTAGCCAGAGGTGCTATGTTGTGAAAATAAAGAAGGAAAATCAATATTTTTTCATATCACTCCAGGGGGTCTCCCCAAATGTTCCTCCTCTCAAAATACTTTATGTTACGGTTTTTAGATTGGTGTGTTGAATATAACAAATTGATTCATATAACTCTGTGAAAAATACTATGTTGTGAACGACTCTACAATTAAAGTGACAACTAAATATAAAGGGAATATTAAGGAAAGCCTATTAGGGTTCTCCAAAAAGACAGAACCAATAGGCGCTATCGACATATATATAGATAACTGAGAGTAGATTTATTAGGGGAATTGGCACATGTGATTATGGAAGCTGATAATTCTCTCAGTATGGCATCTATATGCTGGAAAACCAGGGAATCAGTCCATGTCTGAAGCCCACAGAATCAGGGGGAGCTGGTGGTCTGAGGTCGAAGGCCTGAGAACCTGGAGTTCTGATGTCTAAAGGCAGGAAAAGAGTATTTTAGTTTCAAAAGAGAAGAGAGGAAATTCACAGTTCTATTGCCATTTTCTTCTAACTGGTCCCTCAACTGATTGGATGGTACCTGCTCACATTGAGAATTGAGAGTGAATCTTCCTTATTCAGTTCACTGATTCAAATACCAATTTCTTCCAGAAACACTCTCACAGATATACCCAGAAATAATGCTTTAACAGCTATCCATGTATCTCTTAACCCAGTCAAGTTGATACATAATATTAACCATCACAGGGAGGCTTGGACCATCTGGAAGACAGAGATAAATGGGGCACTAAACTTATACACTATGCTTTTGAGATTAGGATAGTATAAAATTTAGTCTAACAGAGAGAGGTGCCAGGGTAACACTATCCAACCGTCTCTTGAGATGTAAGTCATCTGATAACCCCCAACTTTGAGAAGGATATACTGGTTACTAACTGTGGACGCCCCCTTCTCCCTCCACAATTCTTAAATGTGCAGGACAGCTCTTCTTATTGGCATTTCTGAACATTATCGAATCTCAAAATGGAAGACCTTTAATCCTTGATGACAAATTCACCAGCATGCATCTAGTGGCTGTGACTTATCATTTATATCACATCTGCAGAAACTGAGGACAATTGGGTGCTGAAATGGCTGACTCAAAAATAAATTGTTGTAACTAGGTTCTTGCTACTCATTGGTAAGCTGGCTAAATGCCAAAATACAGCCCTCTCCTGCAGGGATTCATCTATTCTCAGATGTCTGTTTTGCAACATAAAAGCCAGGCTGTGGGAAGGTTTCTAGAGCAGTACAATGTGGATATCCCTTCACACAGCTCTCCTACTACTTATCCAGTTATTTGCAGGCTTTTAGAAATCCAAATAGCATCTTGTGGCAGGATGTGAATACATAACTCTATCATTACTGCCATCTTCTGATTGGTGATTTGTGGCCCACTGCACCAGGAACACATCCATTACCTTTACCCTGCTCCCCTGCTGTATTGTGCTCCTTGCCCAGCTATCCTACCAGGTGGGTACTGGGCTATCCTTTCCCCTTCACAGTGAGTACATTCCTACCATCACAGGACAGAAAGCAAAAGAGGATATGGCAGCAGTGGGCAGAAGAAGTTCCTCGCCTAATTTTGTATGGAAATACAAAAACCTTAGGATGTGGTGATGGGGATGCATAATCATTTTATCTACTTGAATCCTTTAATGAAGATTGTCTGGGTGCAGTGGCTCACGCCTGTAATCCCAGCACTTTGGGAGGCCAAGGCAGGTGGATCACGAGGTCAGGAGTTTGAGACCAGCCTGGCCAATATTGGCTCTACTAAAAATACAAAAATTAGCTGGGTGTGGTGGTGGGCACTTGTAATCCCACCTACTCGGGAGGCTGAGGCAGGAGAATCGTTTGAACCTGGGAGGTGGAAGTTGCAGTGAGCTGAGATCGCATCATTGCACTCCAGCCTGGGTGACAGGGCAAGACTCTGTCTCAAAAAAAAAATTGTCTCTTGAACTGTCTCCAATTTTTTTGGTGCCTCTTTTGATTGAATGAATCTATAGTTCAAGGTCTGAACTTCTAACTAATACTGCAAGAGAGGCCGTATTTGCTGAAAGGCTCACAGTAGCCTCAATATAAGCATTAGTAATTTTGTACTTCCAGTCACCACTGAATTCCTCCATGGAACTGATGGAAGCACCTCCCAGATGGAACAGTAAATGTTCCTCTGTCATTCTATGTTGTTGGCTGTTTTTTATTCGGTCACCTGCGTAAAAGTGTGGCAAAAGGTTCTTAGGGGAGTTTGCTCATCTTCCTTATCCCAAATTATGCCATCAGCCTGATGATTATGCAAATATTAGTTCTATCCTCTCTTCCTTAAGAAATTACTGGAGGCTCCCAAAGCATTTCTGAGAATCCATTTTGTGTTCCCTTTGACTTAAAACTCTAGATAAATTTGAACATCACCTTACAAGATATATAGCCCATTCCATACTTTTTCAGTGTTCACAATAAACTTATTATGCTCATTTTACAGATAGGGCAAATCAAGCTTACAGGAATTAAGTGGAATCCCTTGATTAAATCAAAATATAGGTGGTACAGCTGGGACACCAATGGGTTTGTCACTAAGCCCAGGGCTCGCTCCATTACAACAGTCTGCTTTCATAGTTGGAAACCTAGTTGCCAAGTTAGAAACTACTACTAGACATATCATTCTTCAGTTCATGAGTATTCAACGACTCTTCACTGCCTACGTATTAAGGGACTAACATTGAGGACTGCAATCAGTTTCTGCAGATTCCTCTCCTCTCTCTCCTCCAAATGTACTTAAACTCAAATTCTAAATGTTAAAAACTAGCCATCCAGGGGCCATCTCCAGCCCACAGACATACTGGTTTGGCTCACACACAGTCTTTTTTTTTGGAGACTGGGTCTTGCTCTGTCACCTAGGCTGGAGTGCAGTGGCATGATCTCGGCTCACTGCAACTTCTGCCTCCCGGGTTCAAGTGATTCTCCTGCCTTCCTGCCTCAGCCTCCTGACTAGCTGGAACTACTGGCGTGTGCCACCACACTGGGCTAATTTTTGTATTTTTAGTAGAGACAGGGTTTCACCATGTTGGCCAGGAAGGTCTTGATCTCCTGACCTCACGATCCACCTGCCTCAGCCTCCCAGTGTACTGGGATTACAGATGTGAAACACCATGCCTAGCCCACACAATCTTTTAAATGAGGAAATTAATCATAACCATGCCAACAGTTGGCTAGAATTATGTAACAGCTGCTTCCTCAGACAGAACCTGAGGCTTTCAACTTGGCCCTGTCCTCATCACACCTGACTGTCATACCCCAGCATACTTCACATGTGAACATTACCTGTTGGACACGTGTATATAGGTGACGTTGTGGCCTGCTGTCTTACATACTCTGTGCCTAATAAAATTCAGTATTTAAAAGGACCCTTCATTAAAATTTGAAAGTAAAATTGTTCTCAAAATGTTTCAAGATTTCCTGGAGCTACTTAAAAGTGTGGTTCCCTGAGTTCCACCCATACCTGCTACATAAAGTCTCTTATGTGAGGCTTAGACATTTTAATTTTCAGGGCCAGGTGTGGTGGCTCATGCCTGTCATCTCAGCACTTTAGGAGGCCAAGGCAGGAGGATCTCTTGAGCCCAGGATTTTGAGACCAGCCTGGAAAACATGATAAGAGCTCATCTCTTAAAAAAATACATTTTATATTTCGGTAAGATACCCTACTGTTGTTTACGTACATTAACATTTGAGGATCAGACATTGGCCAAACTCAGCTGCACAGTATGCTTCGTGTTTTCTCAGCACAAACCACATGTTCTGCAACTATTACTCTTCTCTTTCGCTGAACTCTCTCCCCCACACTCTCTTTCCAATCCAGTGTTTTGGACAACTTCTTTTTTAAATCTCCAAACTATTGGATAAGTTTCTTTCTTTTTTTTTTTTTAAGAAAAGAAAGAGAGAAGAAGGAAGAAAAGAGAATGAAAGAAAAGAAGAAGAAAAAGAGGGAGAGAGAACAGGAATCTTGCTCTATTGCCCAGGCTAGAATGCAGTCTAGAAATGGATATTAAAAAACTCTTTTATACTAATAATTGTGTTTTACAATGGAGACAGGAAGGAATAAGGGAGGAAAATAACAAACAGCTAACCAATATTTCATTTAAACCTATGAAATGCTATGGAATTGCTGGGGAGTGATTTATTCCCAACCATGTGGTCACTTTTAGAATAAATGTGATGTGTTACTGAAAAAAATGTATGTTTTGTGGATTTGGAGTAGAGAGTTCTGTAAATGTTTATTAAGTTTACTTGTTCGAGGTCTAAGTTCAAGTCCCGGGTATCCTTGTTAACATTCTGTCTCATTAATCTGTCCAATATTGACAATGTAATGTTAAAGTCTCCCACTATTATTGTGTGGGAGTCCAAGTCTCTTTGTAAGTCACCAAGAAGTTGCCCTATGTATCTGGGTGCTCCTATATTGGGTGCGCATAGACTTAGGATCGTTAGCTCTTCCTGTTACATTGATCCTTCTACCATTACACAATGTCCTTCTTACCTCTTTTGGTTTCTATTACTTTAAAGTCTATTTTATCAGAGATGAGAATTGCAACTTCTGCTTTTTTTCCTTTTTTGCTCTCCATTTGGTTGGCAAATCTTCCTCCATCCCTTTGTTTTGAGTCTCTGTATATCCTTGCATGTGAGATGGGTCTGGATGCAGCTTATTGATGGGTTTTTTGGAATGGCTGATACTGGTTGTTCCTTTCTGTATATAGTGCCTCTTTCAGAAGCTCTTGTAAAGCAGGCCTGGTGGTAATGAAATCTCTGAGTACTTGCTTGTTTGCAAAAAATTTTATTTTTCCTTCACTTATGAAACTTAGTTTGGCTGGATATGAAATTCTGGGTTGAAAGTTCTTTTCTTTAAGGATGTTGAATATTGGCCCCCACTCTCTTCTGGCTTGTCGGGTTACTGCTGAGAGATCTGTTGTGAGTCTGATAGGCTTCCCCTTGTGGGTAACCTGACCTTTCTCTCTGGCCGCCCGTAGTATTTTCTCCTTCGTTTCAACCCTGATGAATCTAATGATTATGTGCCTTGGGGTTGCTCTTTTTGATGAATATCTTTGTGGTGTTCTCTGTATTACCTGGAGTTGGGTATTGTCTTGCCTTGCTAGGTTAGGAAAGTTTTCCTGGATAATATCCTGAAAAATATTTTCCAGCTTGGATTCATTTTCTTCGTCACATTCAGGTACACCTATCAAACGTAGATTAGGTCTTTTCACATAGTCCCATATTTCTTGGAGACTTTGCTCATTCCTGTTTACCCTTTTTTCTCTAATCTTGTCTTCTTATTTCGTTAAGTTGGTCTTCGACCTCTGAAATCCTTTCTTCTGCTTGATCAATTCTACTGTTAAAACTTGTGCATGCACTTCACGAAGTTCTTGTATTGTGTTTTTCAGCTCCATTAATTCACTTATATTCCTTTCTAAATTGTCCATTCTCGTTAACATTTCGTCAAATCTTTTTTCTAGGTTCTTAGTTTCCTTGCATTGGGCTAGAACATGTTCTTTTAGCTCACAGAAGTTTCTCATTATCCACCTTCTGAAGCCTGATTCTATTGATTCCTCACATTCATTCTCAATCAGGCCTTGTTCAATTGGTGATGAGGCACTGCAATCCTCTGTAGGTGGAAAGGCATTCTGATTTCGGGTGTTTTCAGCCCTTTTGCGCTGGTTTCTTCCCATCTTTGTGGATTTATCCACCTGTCGTCTGTGTAATTGCTGACTTTCAGATTAGGTTTCTGAGTGGACGTCCAGCTTGTTGGTGATAAAGTTTTTTTTATCTCTTTATTTTCCTTCGGTGGACGCCCCTCCCCCCACAGAGCTGGACCTTCCTGGGTTCAGCTGTACTTGCTGTGAAACTCTCAATCCTCAGCAGTTCCAACTCCTTTTTTTTTTTTTTTTTTTTTTGTGGAGCGGGGTACCAGCCTTCCCCTGTGGCGACCCACTACCCCGGCTGAAACAGCGGCGTTAAGATTCGTGGCGCTTTCCGCCCGGGAATCTCCCGGTCTGGTTCCCCACTTCAGTCCGCTTTTCAATCAGCTGAATGGGAGACTCTGCTTTCCCCGGAGCTCCAACGCCAACCAAAAGGGCACTCAGTCCCGTATACTCCAGACTGAGAACCGCCACGCCGGGGTGCCTGCAAAACGGCCGCGCCCTCCAAAAGAGTCGCGCTGGCGACCCGTGGGGGCTCCTCCGCCGGGAATCTCTTGGTCTGTGGGCAATAAAAATTCATCTGAAAATGTGGCGTCCACTCACTCTCTGCACTTCCAGTGGGAGCTACAATCCTGAGCTGCTGCTAATCGGCCATCTTGGATCTCTCTCGGGTAAGTTTCTTTTAGAAAACATTAAATGAAAATTTCAGAAGTCCAAGATAAAATACAATGTAAAAGGGGTTGCCAACAAACCTCCTTAATTTTCTATTCAAAAGAGTTTATTAATCATATATTATTGTATTGCTCAATTTTTTCATTCTAAAGACATCTTTCCTCATTTTAAGCAGAAATAAAATTCTAATAACTTTATGAAACTTTTTCTGCATTCACTACGCAACCGCCATTTCTGTTGCTTTATCTCACTTTGCTGTGTCCTTTTATAAATTTCTCCTTTCTGCTTCGATTACCCACTTTCCACTCTATTGCAAACTCCTTAATGGAAAGGCAAATGCCTTATTCACAGCACCAAGTACAGAGTCATATAAACATTACTGCTCAATGAATATTTGCATTCAGGTTAGAAATGAACTCTCAAGAAAATAAACATGAAATATGGAGTAAAGGAAAACAAATTGTCTTATAATTTTCCAAATTTATCTTCATAGTATTTTCCCTCTGTGACCCTTCTAGTATCCAAAGCCTACACTCACACTTACAGAAACAATTGCCTGTTTTTGAAATTCACCATTGTACTATTGGGTCATCATCCAGGGCTTGGTCAGTTTCTTACGCTAGTTTCCCCACCTTTCTGGTCTTTCATCCTTCAAAATGGTATCCTGAAATTCATATGACAAATTACTTTCTCATCCCACCAAAACTGTACCCCCAAACATTTTAAAGATCAAATATAACACTTGCAAGTTAAAAGCACTAAAAACCTAAAGCTGCTCATCAGACATGTGACTCATTTTACTTGAGATCTTATTAGTTCCCTGTGTAGATGTAGGCTGCTGTCTAGGAGTAATGTGATTTCACGGGGCACTTTAAACTACATATCAGCAGAAAAGGAGACTTTAGGGTGTTTTCAAGAACTCGAGACACTTTCAGATTAAAGTGGTTTAGATGTGCTCTGTGTATGGTTTGGGGGGTGGTTAATTTGAATACAAGCATGTGCACACATTTTGTGTAGATCTGAGGTTTTGAAAATATGCTTTTATAAAAAGGATATAAAATGTTTATAAAATATAAAATATTACATAAAATATAAAAAATTTATAAAAATTAATTATTTAGGATAACTAATTTTCATGTTATCCTAAAATGCTGTTCATGTAAAAGTTAGATTTATTACATTCCATATGGGGAGAAACTATAGGCTTATGATTGCCATGGCAACAAAAGACCTTATCTATTATTAAGTTAGAAACACACTTGGTCTGTTAGAGTGAACCCTCACAATCCACCCACCCAGAGGTGAAACAACTCAGCCTCCTGTAAAGGAGTGCCCTGGTTATGAAGCTGCACCTCCACAGTTGTATATGCTTAATAGCATGAATGCAAGACTGCATTGCTTGATGACTTTGCAGGAAGTAAGGCTTAACATACAGCTTGCTTATTAAGAATATCTACTTTGTAATACTTTACTATTGGGAAGATACTTCTTTTATTCTTTTTTAAAGAAAAATTGCCTACTTTGGCCAATTTTATTACAATTTACCAATGACACAGCCGTAATTTAAGGATCCTCAGGGTGCTTTGTTACTTTTCCAAATTTCAGGGTTTTTTCTTTCTGCTTTTGCTTTTTTCTCCCTGCTTTTCCTTTTTTCTCCATCTAAGAGAGGAAAAGATCCAATCCCTTTCCTGGACATACTGATCTTCATATTTTTCAATATATCATCCCCGAATTTCATATGGATGATGTTTTAGCCTCACTCACCAAGAGTAGCCAATCCCTTTGGTGATCTGTTACTCACTGAAAAATGCCAGCTGGCAAGAATTGCTTTTGTGATTCTCACTAAGAGTTACTTCATTATTTAAAATGATGAATTGCTGTTGAAATAACTACTAGTTGCATAAACAAAGAGTATGATATTACTGAGGCTAGGCAGGTCTCCTAACAGATCAGAAAACAACCATTTAATGAATAGGCATAATAACTGTGATCATACCATTTTGCAAAGAAAATAAATCCTTGAACAGATAGAATGAATGTTTGAAGGGGATCCACTGAAGTAGTACAAGTTCACTTCCCTTGCTGATCCAGATTAGACTTGAAGAAAGTACAGAGTCTTCCAAAGGCCTGGGGTAGTGGGGGATGTAGATATATTAATACATCTTAGCTTGAAAGAAAGTTGAATCTTTGATGATTAAACAGGTTTTTAAAAAGTGTTTAAATTTGAGTAATTTTTCATCTCCTTTCTCTTTATAATAAAGAACATAATATCAAGGAATTTAGTGATGGTTTTGACTTTGAGAAATAATTTTGATTTGAAAGTCAATTTGGAGTGAGAATATGAGAAATTTTGACAGTTATAATCAAGAGTTTGTGACACAGGATTTTTCTCAACCTCATTTTTTAGACTTGTAATGGAGGTGCCCTGTTTACTTGGTCTGTGGTACTCAACCCCTTGCAGGAGGAAGCATGTGAGTGAGCAAGTATGAGATCCAGCCAGCCATTTTGGGTACCATCAGGAGCAAGCTCCATGCAGACCACACGGTGGCACCCCAGTAGGGTTGCCTGCAACCCCCACAGCCCTAGAGAGCAAGTTACAATGCTCTCTTAGCATTGCTGTCTGTGGACAGTGGTGTGTTGTCAGTTCAGTGGGCCCCTTGCCTCATCACATAGGGCAGCTCCCCCTCTCCATTGAGGGCAAAGGACCAGTGTCACAGCGTTTTTTGAGTACCTTCACTTGGTGGGCCCAGAGCTGTTGTCTAGTGTTCAGGAAGAGTGAGGTCACACAGACACTTGAAGAATGGTGGAGCTGAATAATTTTATTTAGTGATAGAAATGGCTCTCAGTGGAGAGGGGAGCTGGAGAGGGGGAAGGGATTGGCAGGTAATCTTCCCTTGAAGTCCAGTCATCTCTGGCCAGCTCTTCCCCTGAAGTCAAGCAGTCTCTCTGAAGTTAAGCTGTCTCTCCTCCAAAGTCCAGCCAACTTTCTGAAGTCAAATTATCTCTCTCCAGTCAAGCCACTTCTCTCCCCCTCTCTAAACTGAGTCTGCGTTCTTTACAGGCACAGGATCAGAAGCATTGAGGGCCATAGTTAGTTTTGGAAAAGGCAATATACAATTAGTGAAAATGCATTGTTTGGAAAGAACCAGTTGGAAGAGAGCAGGCAGACAGGGATAGAACTTCTCACTTTGGGCCATGGGTTTCAGGCTTTTAAGCCCTAATGTGGGGGTGTCACTAAGGACCTGCCCCTGTCTGCCTAGAACTTCTCTGCCTCTTGCCTCTAAAGCTTGTATGGAACCAGGAAAGAAGAATGAGAATGACATTATTAGATGCATATTTCTTTTTTTGACCATCTCCAAATAATAGTAAGTTTTGACATTTTTATTATTATTTCGGTAGTTTTGGAACAACAAGTGGTGTTTGGCTACATGAATAAGTTCTTTAGTGGTGATTTCTGAGATTTTGGTGCACCCATCATCCAAGCAGTGTACACTGTACCAAATCTGTTGTCTTTTATCTCTCACCCCACTTTTACCCTTTCCCCCAGTCCTCAGAGTCCATTATGTCATTCATACGCCTTTGTGTCCTCATAGCTTGGCTCCCACATGTAAGTAAGAAAATACAATGTTTGGTTTTTCATTCTTGAGTTACTTCACTTAGAATAATGGTGTCCAACTCCATATAGGTTGCTGCAAATGCCACTATTTCATTAATTTTTATGGCTGAGTAGTATTCCATGGTGTATATACATACATATATAAAAGATATATAAGCTACATACATATATGTAAGATATACATATCTAAGATATATATCTTATATATATGTGTATATATCTCACATTTTATTTCATTCATTCATTGCTTAATGGGCATTTAGACTGGTTACATATTTTTGCAATTACAAATTATGCTGGTATAAACATGCATGTGCAAGTGTCTCTTTTTCATATAAGGACTTCTTTTTTTCTGGGTAGATACCAGGGAGTGAGATTGCTGAATCAAATGGTAGTTCTACTTTTAGTTCTTTAAGGAATCTCCATACTGTTTTCATAGTGGTTGTACTAGTTTACATTCCCTTTCACCACATCCACAACAACTCTTTTTTTTTTTTTTTTTTTTACTTATGGCCATTCTTGCAGAAGATGGTATCCCATTGTGGTTTTGATTTGTATTTCTCTGATAGTTAGTGATGTTGAGCATTTTTTCATATGTGAGTTGGCCATTTGCATATTGTCTTTTGAGAATTGTCTATTAATGTCCTTAGCTCACTTTCTGATGGAATTGTTTGTTTTCTTATTGCTGATTTGTTTACATTCCTTGTAGATTCTGGATGTTAGCCTTTTGTCAAATGCATAGTTTGCAAAAATCTTCTCCCACTTTGTGGGTGATGTGTTTACTCTGCTAATTATTTCTTTTGCTGAGCAGAAGTTTTAGTTTAATTTAGTTCAATCTATTTGTCTTTTCCGTTTTTTTTTTGTTTTTTTTTTGCATTTGCTTTTGGGTTCTTGGTCATGAAATTCTTTCCTAAGTCAATTTCTAGAAGAGTTTTTTCAGTGTTACCTTCTAGAATTTTTATTGTTTCAGGTCTTCGATTTAAGTTTTTGATCTATCTTGTGTTGATTTTTGTATAAGGTAAGAGATGAGAATCCAGTTCATTCTTCCACATGTGGCTTGTCAATTATCCCAGCACCATTTGTTGAATAGGGTGTCCTATTCCCACTTTATGTTTTTGTTTGCTTTGTTGAAGATCAGTTCGTTGTAAGTATTTGATGTTTTTCTGGGTTCTGCGTTCTGTTCTGTTAGGTTACATGACTGTTTTTATACCAGTATCATGCTGTTTTGATAACTATAGCCTTGTAGTGTAGTTTGAAGTCAGGTAATATGATACCTGCAGATTTGTTCTTTTTGTTTAGTCTTGCTTTGATTATGTGGGCTCTTTTTTGGTACTATATGAATTTCAGGATTTTTTTTTCTAGTTCTCTGAATAATGATGAGGGTATTTTGATGGGAATTGCATTGAATTTATAGATTGGCTTTGGTGGTATGGTTATTTTCACAACATTGATTCTGCCCCCTCAGGAGCATGGATGTGTTTTCATTTATTTGTGTTGTCTATGATTTCTTTTGGCAGTGTTTTATAGTTTTCCTTGTAGAGTGATCTTTCACCTTCACCTCCTTGGTTAAGTATATTCCTAAGGTTTGTTTTGTTTTGTATTGCAGCTATTGTAAAATGGGTTGAGTTCATGATTTGATTCTCAGCTTGGTTGCTGTTGGTGTATGGCAGAGCTACTGATTTACGTACACTGATTTTGTATCCCAAAACTTTACTGAATTTATTGAACAGTTCTAGGAACTTTTTGGATGAGACTTCAGGGTTTTCTAGGTATACAATCATATCATCGGCAAATAGCAACAGCTTGATTTTTCTCTTTACCAATTTGGATGCTTTTTATTTCTTTCTCTTGTCTGATTGCTCTGGCTAGGACTTCCAGTACTATGTTGAATAGAAGTGATGAGAATGGGCATCCTTTTCTTGTTCCATTTCTCAGGGGGGAATGCATTGAACTTTTTCCCACTCAGTATTATGGTAACTGTGAGTTTGTCATAGATGGCTTTTATTACCTTAAGGTATGTCCATTCTGTGCTTACTCTGCCAATGGCTTTAATCATAGAATAATGCTGGATTTTGTCAAATGCTTCTTCTGCATCTATTGAGATGATCATATGATTTTTCTTTTTAATTCTGTTTATGTGGTGTCTCACATTTACTGACTTGCATATGTTAAATCAACCCTGAATCCCTCAGATAAAACCCATTTGATCATTGTGTACTGTCTTTTTGATATGCTGTTGGATTCAGTTAGCTAATATTTTGTTGAAGACTTTTGCATCTGTGTTCCTCAGGGATATTGGTCTGTATTTTTGTTGTTGTTATGCCTTTTCCTGGTTTTGGTATTAGAGTAATACTGGCTTCATAAAATGATCTGGGGGAGGATTCCTTCTCTCTATTTTATAAGGTAGTTTCAGTAGGATTCATACTAATTCTTCTTTGAATGATAAAGTTCAGCTGTGAATCCATTTGGTCCTTGATTTGGGTTTTTTGGCAATTTTTAAATTACTGTTTCAATCTTACTACTTGTTATTGGTCTGTTTTTCTAGGTTTTCCAGTTTGTGCACATAAAGGTTTTCATAGTAACCTTAAATTGTATTTTGTATTTCTGTGGTATCAATTATAGTATCTCCCATTTTCTTTTTAGTTGAGCTTATTTGTATCTTCTTTCTTCTTTTCTTGGTTAATATCACTAATGGTTTATAGATTTTGTTTTTCTTTTCAAATAACCAGTCTTATTGTTTAATTTATCTTTTGTGTCTTTTTGTTTCAATGCATTTAGTTCTGCTCTGATCTTATTTCTTTATTTTTGCTGGGTTTGTATTTGGTTTATTCTTGTTTTTCTAGTTCCTCGAGATGTGATCTTATATTGTCTATTTGTGCTCTTTCAGACTTTTTGATGTAGGTATTTAATGCTATGAACTTTTCTGTTAGTACTGCTTTTGCTGGATCTCAGAGGTTTTGATAGGTTGTGTCACTATTATCATTCAGTTCAAATAATTTATTAATTTCCATCTTGATTTCATTGTTGATCCAGAGATTATTCAGGAGCAGATTATTTAATTTCCATGAATTTGTATAGTTTTAAAGGTTCCTTTTGGAGTTAATTTCCAATTTTATTCCACTGTGGTCTGAGACAGTACTTAACATAATTTTTATTTTCTTAAATTTACTGAGATTTGTTTCATACCCTGTTATCTGATCTATCTTTGAGGATGTTCCATGTGTTGATGAAAATAATGTGTATTCTGCAGTTTTTAGTAGAATATTCTATAGATATCTGTTAAGTCCATTTGTGCTAGGTATAGTTTAAATCTATTGTTTCTTCATTGACTCTCTGTCTTGATGACCTCTGTAGTGCTATAGAAGTATTGAAGTCCCCCACTATTATTGTGTTTTTGTCGATTTCATTTCTTATGTCAAGTACTAATTGTTTCATAAATTTGGGGACGTCCAGTGTTAGGTATGTATATACTTAGGATTGTGATATTTTCTGTTTGGACGAATCCTTATTATATAATGTTCTTCTTCTGTCTTTTTAACTGTTCCTGCTTTAAAGTTTGTTTTGACTGATAAAGAATAGCTACTCCTGCTCACTTTTGGTTTTCATTTGCATTAAATATCTTTTCCACTTCATTACCTTAAATTTATTTGAATCCTTGTATGTTAGGTGAGTTTCTTGAAGACAACAAATGCTTGGTTGGTGGATTTTTATTTTATTCATTCTGCTATTCTGTATCTTTTAAATGGAGCATATAGGCAATTTACATTCAACTTTACTATTGAGATATGCACACTGAGTATTCATCATGCTAGTTGTTGCCTAAATACCTTATTTTGTTTTTATTTTTTTATTCTGTTATTTTATAGGCCCTGTGATGTTTACGCTTTAAGAGGTTGTATTTTAGAGTATTTTGAGGAGGATTTGCTTCATGATTTAGAACTTCTTTTAGCATTTCTTGTCGTGGCTTGGTAGTAGTGAATTCTCTCAGCCTTCATCTGCAAAAGATTTTATCTCTCCTTCATGTATGAATCTCAGTTTCACTGGGTACAAAATTCTTGGCTAATAATTATTTTGTTTCAGGAGGTTAAAGATAGGACTCTAATCCTTTCTGGCTTTCAGGGTTTCTGCTGAAATATGTGCTGTTAATCTGATAGGTTTTAAATAGATTACCTGATGCTCTCTCCTCACAGCTCTTGAGATTCTTTCCTTTGTCTTGACCTTAAGTAAACTGATGACTGTGTTTTATTTTATTTTGCTTAGATGATGAACTTTTTGTGATGAATTTCCCGTGTGTTTTTGAGCTTCTTGTATTTGAATGCCTAGCTGTTTAGCAAGGTCAGGGAAGGTTTCCTTGATTATTCCTCTCAAATAAGTTTTTCAAAATTTTGGATTTCTCAGGAATACCAATTATTCTTATGTTTGGTTGTTTAACATAATCCCAAATTTCTGAAAGCTTTGTTCATTTTTTAGTTCCTTTTTCATTGTCTTTGTCAAATTGGGTTAATTCAAAGCCTTGTCTTTGAGCTCTGAATTTCTTTCTTCTACTTGTTTGATCTATTGCTGAAACTTTCCAGTGTATTTTGCATTTTGCTAACTGTGTCTTTCATTTCCAGAGTTGTGACTGTTTTTTCCTTACGACGTCTATTTCTCTGGAGACTTTTTCATCCATATTCTATATTGTTTTAAAATTTTCTTTAAGTCAGTTTTTAACTTTTTCTTGTGCCTTTTTGAGTAGCTTAATAATCAATGCTCTGAATTCTTTATTTGGTTACTCAGAGGTTTATTTTCGGTGTGGCTCCTTTGCTGGAGGGTTAGTGTGATCTTTTGGGTGTACTATAGAGACTTACTTTGTTATAGTATCAGAATTACTTTTCTGCTTCCTTCTAATTTAGGTAGACTATTTCAGTGGGAAGATTTGGAACACAAGGGGTTCATTCAGATTCTTTTATCCTGTGGGGTGATCTCTTGGTGCGGTGCTCTTCTCCCTCCCCTAAGGATGGGACTTCCTGAGAGCCTGACTGCAGTAATTGTTATTGGCCTTCTGGGTTTAGGCACCCAGAAGGGCTATTAGGACCCAGGACAGTTCTAGGGAGTGTCTGCAAAGAGTCCTGTGGTGTGATCTGTCTTCAGGTCTTCCAGCCATGGATACCAGCACCTGCTCTGGTGAAGGTGGCAGGGGAGTGACATGGACTCTATGGGAGTCTTTGGTTATAGTTTTGTTTAGTGTGCTGGTTTTCTCAAATGCTGGTTATGCTAGCAGTGAAGCTGTCCTGTGGAACGACTCAGGATCTCTGATTAGCCAAGGTGTTGCAGGTAGTGGAATTAACTGTTGTTTTCTCCTTTGGAGTAAATTTGTTCTGCTGTGAGTTACTGTAATGATTTGAGTTGGTTGGATTCCAGCCAGAAGGTGGCACTCTCAAGAGAGCATTAGCTGCAATAGTAGGAGGAGGATATAATCTTGTCCTATGTTGGCCAGGATAAGTACTCAGGTTTCTCAGGTGATGGACAGAGCCATAAAACACCCAAGAGTTTATGATTTCTGTCTTTGGCTATCAGGTCGGGGTAGAGAAAAACCATCAGGTGGAAGCAGAATTAGGAGTGTCTGAGCTCAGACTCTCTTTGGGCAGGGTTTTCTGTGGTCATTGTGTGGGATAAGGAGTGGTTCTCAGGCTAATGGATTTATGTTTTAGGGGGATTATGGCTGTCTCTGCTCTATCATACAGGTCACTAGGGAAGTGGGGGAAAGCCAGACAGTGACAGGCTTCACCCAGCTCCCACACAGCCTTCAAAGCCAGTCTTGTTCCCAACAGCATTGAGTTCATGTCCAGGCAACTGTGGAGCAGCACTGAAATCTTGCCCAGGCTACAAGCCTCCATGATGAGAAAGCAAGCAGTTCTCTCAGACCTCACCCCTTCTTACCTGTGTGCACCTTCCACAATGGCTTCTGCACTTGTATCTTTACTTCCTGTTCACACTTCAGGATTCTGATTAGGAAAATTTGTGCTCAGTCAAAATTATTACAAAGTTCAGCTAAGAACTTCCTTTACCCTGTGGTCTCCCTCCAGTTCCACTGACTTCCTTCCCTTCCCAAGGACCTTTGTGAGTTAAGCCAGAAATGGCTTCCTGGGGCTTGCACTGGGGACCAGGAGTACCTACAGGGCTCTTCTGCTGCTTCTTCGGCTTTCTTATTTCACTCAGCTCCCTAAACCCATTTCAACTCTAGGTAAGATTAAATCCTTCTCCTGTCATCTGTATCTTCAGGTTCCCCAGTGGGGATGTATGTTCAGAGGTAGACTTTTCCCTGCTCACACTTTGGAAACTCAGTTTTTTGGCTGTCTCACAGAGTTTGCACCAGTATGCTGCTTTTTTCAAAGGGTCTGTGAATTCATTTTGTTTTCATCGTATGTTTTTGTGGTGGTTCTTGGAGCAAAAGTTCACAATGTGAGTCTCTACATGCTATTCTGTCTGTCCATGCAGGAGTTGCATGTTTGTCCTGTCTCCCATCTGCCATTATTCCCAGTATTGCTCAAATGCATATTTCTTAAAATCACCTCTTGCTTTAGTTAAGGAGGAGATGATTTACACTGTGGATATCATGATTAAGCCCTGGGCAAGAAGTAGTATAGTAGAAATACACTGTTTTCCAAGAAACCACTGAAGGAAGGAAAACAAAATAGGAAGGCAAAGAAGGGATGTAAAGATTAGACAATAAGTTTAAAAATACACTGACTAAAGTTCTCATGGTACCCAGCAGAGTGCCACAAAGTGTAGGCATTTCATAAATATTTGTTGAGTTGTTGAGTTAAAATAAGATCCAACATTGAGAAGGATATTAAACTCTTGGTGTTGAATATGTGCTCTCATTTGCTTTCAAATCCAAAATAAGAATTAATAAAGATAGCATTTATTTATTTTCTTTGGATTTAGGAAGGTAATTCATACTATTCCAAATCCAGGTTTTTTGTTCTTGATTATAACCTAAATTCTGCATAAACGGCTCAGCAGACAGTAATGAATAGCGAAAGTAGTGTGTTTGCTACTAATTCTCTCATTTGGTCATTTTTATCTACAAAGGGAGTATAATACAGGTGTGACATTTATAGTATTCATGATCCTCAGTTTACACAAGAGTATTCAAGTGACCTACTGAAGGCCACTTCGTGATGTAATGATTGAGTTGAGAATATGGTATAGTGAAATTGTGGCCTCAATTTCTTCAGACATGAAAGAACTTGAAAAAATATAAACATATCTAATTTTAGCAACAGTCAAGCTAAAGATAGAGATTAAACTTTCAAGAAATAAAAAATACCCTGAGTACAAATTGATAACTCTAGCTCATCTTTGATATTGATATTTTTGATGTTTTCTGCCTGTTCAACATGTGGTTTGATGGGGAATCCTGTTTACTTCTACATTATTGAAGGAAGCTTTGGGGTTCATGATAGAGCTTATTAAAACTTGTGGTTGAATATTCAGACTCATAATCCTGTAACTGGAATGCAGTTATCAGAAATTCATGATACTTAGCAAAGTGTCAGTTGGTTATAATCTCATATACCACAAACAAATGTAACACCTGGAAAGTTATAATTCTTTTAAAACAGTTATAAGAGCATTCACTCTTCATAACACCTTCTCTTCTCTTTGTTCTTACACAGACACAAACAC
This sequence comes from Ateles fusciceps, assembly GCA_036589455.1. Classification (NCBI taxonomy): domain Eukaryota; kingdom Metazoa; phylum Chordata; class Mammalia; order Primates; family Atelidae; genus Ateles; species Ateles fusciceps. Next base: position 8,643,521 of record JAZHEH010002982.1, on the reverse strand, counting down.
ACACCCCTTCAAAAATAATGTGTTTTTTTTTTTTTTTGGTAGTATTTTTTTCTGGTAGTAGATAGGATTCCACTTTTTAATCCACGTTGTAAGGGGATACAATTTTTTAAAAAACATGAAACTTCAAGTTACCATAGACATCATCTAGTTGGATCACTTTTCTTTTTCACTTTAGGAATCAGAAATTTGGGGTAAAAAGGTTGTGTGCTTAAGATCTTGTGGATTGTTACAGGATAAGCTTTGAATAAGACAGTAACAGAGTGAAGGAGAACAGGTAGTTGCATGTCCTTAGGCAAGTCAGTTAGGCACCTTGAATCTGCTTTTTATTGATTTTTGACATGAAATTAGAGCACTTATTCAATAGTATTCAAAATGCTAGAAATGTCTATAAAATATAAGCCTCTAATATTTAAATTTTTATTTCTTTTCAAATAATGAGAAAGCATAAGAGGAACAGAAGAACATTGCATATATTCATTCATTTAAAAAATGAGTGGTTACTATGGACAAGATTCTCATAGACTCTGTAAATGCAAAGACAACTAAGACATTTCCTGTCCTTGAAAAGTTTACTTGCAGGGGGGAATCACATGCATGAAAACATTACAAGCGTGATAGGTGCAAATACTCATGACCCCAAGAAAAAAATAAAGCAGAGTGCAAAGAGAGATGAAGATTTTGGTAGGATTGCACTTATAATGAAGTCACACCAATGTTGGAAACACATGGTCCTCGCAAGTCTAGGGAAGGCATTTGAACTTAGTCTTTTACACAACAATGAGCCAGTGAAGGTTTTGAAGCATGGACATGAGGCACTCAAGTTCTTCTTTAGAAAGATCAATTGATTGGTAATTCTGCAACTAGATTGTAAGTGACAAGTCAATTCTATAAGCAAAATTATCTGCTGGGGAGTGATTATAACAGTGTACATGAGATAAGAGAGTGTTGTAAACAAAGGGAATAGTAGTGGATATGCAGGCAAGGCCTGGACTCAAGAGGTGTTTAGAATTTACAAAACGCAGAAGTAATTGCATACACAGAGTGAAGTCAGTGATGACTTGGGATATTGAGTGAAGATAACTAGATGCTTTGAGGTGTTGTTAGTTAAAAGTAATTCAAGAAATGTCTGGGAAGGGTGTTATGGTGAAATACCACTGATATGGGCACAGTGAATGTGAAATGCTGAAGCTATATTCATCTCACTAGAAATAGATGGAATTATGCAGTGCATTATGCATGCCTGCAGCTTAGCATCATGTCTGTGGGGAAGTCAACCCTGATTTCTCTTAGGAAAAAGCCTTGATATCTTGACTTGGAAATTGTTCATAGAATGAGAAGAGAGAACAGCAAGAATGAGTGACACACGTTTAAGGATCAGGCATAAGAAAACAAACCAGTAGTGGAGGCACAGAAGTGCTAAGGTAAATTATGTGTCTTTGTTAGAAATAAGTAGGCATATGATTTAAGAAGTGAATCATTTTCTTTTTTGAAATGGAGTTCAGCCTCTTCAAAATCCAGAAACATGCGGCACCTTCTGCTGTTAATTGGCTGCTAGCTATTCTAGCTAATTAAATACCACTCTCTGTCCTTAAAATTTGATGTACCCTCTAGCAACCTTTATTTTTAAATCTGTTGTCAACCAAGATTTCCTCTTAAAAGAGATTTTTAAAATAACTGATTTTAAAATGATATTATTACTACCAGGAAAAAATCCTGTTAGGGCAAATTTTTAAATACTTCAGGCTGATAGACAAGACCATCAGAAAGACTGGCATATTCAGAGCAAGTATTCAGAGGAAAAGTATTAAGAATGGAGAGAGGAACAACTTGATACTTGATCAAATAGACCTAACAAATATCTGCATAACTCTCTACCCCAAAACAAAAGACTGTAGATTTTTCTCATCTGCACATTTCACATACTCTAAATTGACTACATGGAAATTAAACAACCTGCTTCTGAATGACTTTTGGGTAAACAAGACAATTAATGCATAATTAAGAAATTATTGAAGCTAATGCAAACGAAGATACAATATACCAGAATCTCTGGGATGCAGGTAAAGTCGTTTTAACAGAAAAGTTTAAATATCTGCATTAAAAAGTTAGAAATTTCAAATTGTCAACCTAACATCATACTTTGAGAAACTAGAAAAATGAGCAAACCTACCCCAAAGCTAGCAGAATACAAGAAATAACTAAAATCAGCACAGAAATGAATGAAAATCAGATGTGAAAAACCATAAAAAAGATTGACAAAAACCAGAAGTTGCTTTGAAATAATAACAAGGACCACTAGCTAAACAAATAAAGAAAAGAGAGAGAAGATTCAAGTAAACACAATCAGAAATGACAAAGAGAACATTACCACCAACTTCACAGAAATACAAAAAACTCTGAGACTATTATAAATACTTCTATACATGCAAGGTAGAAAACCTACAAGAAATGGATAACCTTCTGGAAAATACAACCTCCCAAGATTAAAACAGGAAGAAATTGAATCCCTGAACAGACCAAGAATTAGTTCTGAAACTGAATTGGTTATTAGTACCAATCAAGAAAGCCCAGGACAAGATAGAGTCACACTGGAATTCTACCAGATATATATAGAAGTGATGGTGTCATATCTACTGGAACTGTTCCAGAAAACTGAGGAAGAGGGGACTCCTCCCTAACTCTTCCTATGAGGCCAGTATCATCCTGCTACCAAAACATGGCAGAGACACAACAACAACAAAAAAAACTTTAGGCCATTATCCTTGATGGTCATCTATGCAAAAATCCTCGGTGAAATACTAGCAACACAGATTAAGCAGCACATCAAAATGCTAGCACACGATGATAAAGTAGGCTTTATACCTGGGATGCAAGTTTAGTTCAATATATGCAAATCAATAAATGTAATTCATCACATAAACAGAACTAAAAACAAAAACAACATGGTCATCTCAATAGACACAGAAAAGGTTTTTGATAAAATTTAACATCCCTTCATGTTAACAATTCTCAACAAACTTGGCATTGAAGAAACATACTTCAAAAAAATAGACCAATCTATGAGAAACCTACAACCAACATCGTACTGAATGGGAAAAGGCTGGAAGCATTCCCCTTGAGAACCAGAAGAAGGCAAGGATGGCCACTGCCACCTCACCTATTCAATTTAGTACAGGGAGTTCTAGCTAGAAAAATAAAGCAACAGAAATAAATAAAAGGCAGAAATAAATAAAAGACATCCAAATAAGGAAGAAATGGAAGTCAAACTATCTGTTTACAGATAATATGATTCTCTACCTAGAAACCCCATATTCTTTGCCCCAAAGTTGCTAGATCAGATAATCAACTTCGTTAAAGTTTAGGATACAAAGCAATGTACAAAAATCATTGGTATCTTTATATACCAACAGCATCCAAGCTGAGAGCCAAATGAAGAACTCTATTCCATTCACAATAGCCACACACACACACACACAAATAAAATACCTAGTAATACAGCTAACCAGGGAGTTAAAAGATTTCTACAACAAGAATTACAAAACACTGCTCAAAGAAATCATAGTCAACACAAACAAATGAAAAAAGCATTTTATGCTCATGAATAGGAAGAAACAATATTGTTATAATGGCCATACTGCCCAAAGAAATTTACAGATTCAGTGCTACTCCTGTCAAAATACAAATGAGATTTTCACAGAATTAGAAAAAACTATTCTAAAATTTACATGGAACCAAAATAGTGCCTGAATAGCCAAAACAATCCTAAGCAAAAAGAACAAAGCGGGAGGCATCACATTATTCTAGTTCAAACTACAAAGTTACTACTTTAGTAGCCTTGTAACCAAAGCAGCATGGTATTGACACAAAAACAGACATATAGACCAGTGGAACAGAATAGAGAGCCCAGAAATAAAGCCACATATCTACAACCATCTGATCTTAAACAAAGCTGACAAAAACAAACAAAGGGGAAAGGACAACTTATTCAATTAATGGTTCTAGGATAACCAGCTATCCATATGCAGAAGATTGAAACTGGACTCCTTTTATTCACGCTATACAACAATCAACTCAAGATTAATTGAAGACTTAAGTGTAAAACTTAAAATTATAAAAACACTAGAAAAAACCTAGGGAATACCATACTGGACATAGGCCCTGACAAAGATTTGATGACAAAGATGTCAAAACCAATTGTAAGTAAAACAAAAATTGACAAACTAAAGGGCTTCTGCACAGCCAAAGAAACTATCAACAGAGTAAACAACATGCAGAATTGGAGAAAATGCATCTAGGAAAAGTCTAATATCTGGCATCTGTAAGGAGCTTAACTGAACAAACAAAATAAACAATCCCATTAAAAAGTGACCTCTTCAAGGAGAACTACAAACCACTGCTCAAGGAAATAAGAGAGGACACAAACAGATGGAAAAACATTCCATGTTCATGGTTAGGAAGAATCAATATCATGAAAATGGCAATACTTCCCAAAGTAATTCATAGATTCAACACTGTCTCCATCAAGCTATTTATGACCCTCTTCACAGAACTGGAAAAGACCACCTTAAACTTCATATGGAACCAAAAAAAGCCCGCATAGCCAAGTCAATTGTAAGCAAAAAGAACAAAGCAGGAGGCATTACAGTACCTGACTTCAAACTATACTACAAGGCTACAGTCATCAAAACAGGATGGTACTGGTGCCAAAACAGAGATATAGACCAATGGAACAGAACAGAGGCCTTGGAAGAAATGCCACACGTCTACAACCATCTGATCTTTGACAAACCTGACAAAAACAAGCAATGGGGAAAGGATTCCCTGTTTAATAAATGGTGTTGGGAAAACTGGCTAGCCATGTGCAGAAAGCTGAAACTGGACCCCTTGCTTACACCTTACACAAAAACTAACTCCAGATGGATTAATTAAACATAAGACCTAACACCACAAAAACCCTAGAAGAAAACCTAGGCAACACTATTCAGGACATAGGCATAGGCAAGGACTTCATGACTAAAACACCAAAAGCAATGGCAACAAAAGCCAAAATAGACAACTGGGATCTAATTAAACTCCAGAGCTTCTGCACAGCAAAAGAAACAATCATTAGAGTGAACTGGCACCCAACACAATGGAAATACATTTTTGCAGTCTACCCATATGACAAAGGCCAAATAACCAGAATTTACAAAGCACTTAAACAAATTCACAAGAAAAAACAACCCCATCAAAAAGTGGCGTAAAGGCTATGAACAGACATTTTCCAAAAGAAGACATTTATGCAGCCAACAAACATGAAAAATAGCTCATCATCACTGGTCATTAGAGAAATGTAAATCAAAACCACATTGAGATACCATCTCACACCAGTTAGAATGGGGATCACTATAAAATCAGGAGACAACAGATGCCGGAGAGGATGTGGAGAAATGGGAACACTTTTACACTGTTGGTGGGAGTGTAAATTAGTGCAACCATTGTGGAAGACAGTGTGGCGATTCCTCAAGGATCTAGAAATAGAAATATCTTTGACCCAGCAAACCCATTACTGGGTATATACCCAAAGGATTATAAATTGTTCTATTATAAGGACAGATGCACACGTATGTTCATTGTGGCACTGTTTACAATAGCAAAGACCTGGAACCCACCCAAATGCCCATTAAGGATAGATTGGATTAAAAAAAATGTGGCACATATACACCATGGAAGACTATGCAGCCATAAAAATGATGAGTTGGTGTCCTTTGTAGGGTCACGGATGAATCTGGAAACCATCATTCTCAGCAAACTGACACAATAACAGAAAACCAAATACCACATGTTCTCATTCATAGGTGGATGCTGAAGAATGAGAACACATGGACACAGGGAGAGGAACAGCACACACTGGGGTCTGTTGGGGACTGGAGGGCTAGGGGAAGTTTGTTGAGGTGTGGGGAGGTTGGGGAGGAATAACATTGGGAGAAATGCCTGATGTAGGTGATGGCGGGGATGGAGACAGCAAACCACCATGGCATGTGTGTACCTATGCAACAATCCTTCAAGTTCCGCACATGTACTCCAGAATTTAAAGTATAATAAAAAAAAAAGAAAAAAAAGTGGGCATATTATAGGAACAGACACTTTTCAAAAGAAGATATATACGCTGACAACAAGGATACAAAAGAATGTTCAACATTACTAATTTAAAAAATGAAAATAAAAACTATAATGAGATAGCATCTCATACTAATCAGAGTAGCTATTATAAAAAAGTCAAAAACTAACAAATGCTAGTGAAAGTTTAGAGAACCTGGAATGTTAATATAGTGCCGTTGGGAATGTAAATTAGTGCAGACAACATGTAAAGTAGGTTGGTGATTTTTCAAAGAACTTAAAACAGAACTGCCATTCAATGCACCAATCCCGTGTTGGGTAGATATCCAGAGGCATATAAATTATTCTACCATTAAGAACCATGAACATGTATGTTTATCACAGCAATATTTACAATATCAAAGACATGGAATCAACCTAGATGCCTATCTACAGTGGACTGGATAAGGAAAATGTGATAATTGTACCTCATGGAATATGATGCAGCCGTTAAAAAAAAAACAAAAACAAAAAACAATATTATATCTTTTTCAGCAACATGGATGAAACCAGTGGCCGTTATCCTAAGTGAACTAACAGACTAATAGCCAAATACTACACGTTGTTACTTATAAATGGGAGCTAAACGTCGAGTACACATGGACACAAAAAAAGGGAACAATAAACACCAGGGCCTACTTGAGGGTGGAGGGTGGGAGGAGAGTGAGGATCAAAAAACTACCTATTGGGTACTATGCTTGTCACCTGGGTGATGAAATAATCTATGCACCAAAGCCACATGACATGCAATTTACCCATATAACAAACCTACACATATAACCCTGAACCTCAAATAAAATTTTAAGTAAGAGATAAAAAAGGAACACCTTTAACAAAACATACATTTGGCTAAACATATAGGCATGTGTGATTACACCAGACTCAGCAGTAATATTTATTAAAGAGAAAATTAGCTTTACTCCCACAAGGAAATTAGCTACTACACAGAGGAACATGTGAGAGGTAGCGGCTTGGATTGAATTATTTAATGCTTGCTCTAGGACAATGTCTTCTTTTTTTTTTTAATCAAGAAACTATATATTTGTAAAACAAACTGATTTTCCAGTTGTGCTTCACAAATTAAAAAATAAAAATAAATACTTCAAGAAGTGTAAGCTTTTTTTTTTTGTTAATATATATTTTATTGCACTTTAGGTTCTGGGGTACATGTGAAGAACATGCAGGATTGTTGAATAGGTATATACATAGCAATGTGGTTTGTTGCCTCCATCCCTATCACCTGTATCTGGCATTTCTCCCCATGTTATCCCTCCCCAACTTCCTACCTAGTCCCTTGCAACAGACTTCAGTGTGTGATGCTCCACTCCCTGGGTCCATCTGTTCTCATTGCTCAACACCTGCCTATGAGTGAGAACATGTGGTGCTCGATTCTCTGTTCCTATATCAGTTTGCTGAGAATGATAGTTTCCAGGTTCATCCATGTCCTTACAAAGGACATGAATTCATCGTTTTTTATGGCTGCATAGTATTCCATGGTGTATATGTGCCACATTTTCCCTGTCCAGTCTATCATCAATGGGCTTTTGGATTGGTTCCAAGTCTTTGCTATTGTAAACAGTGCTGCAACGAACATACATGTGCATGTGTCTTTGTGATAGAACAATTTATAATCCTTTGGATATATACCCAGTAATGGGATTGCTGGGTCAAATGGAATTTCTATTTCTAGGTCCTTGAGGAATCGCCACACTGTTTTCCACAATGGTTGCACTAATTTACACTCCCACCAACAGTGTAAAAGTGTTCCTATATCTCCACATCCTCTCCGGCATCTGTTGTCTCCTGATTTTTTAATCATCGCCATTCTAACTGGTGTGAGATGTTGTCTCAATGTAGTTTTGATTTGCATTTCTCTAATGACAAGTGATGATGAGCACTTTTTCATATGTTTGTTGGCCTCATATATGGCTCCTTCTGAAAAGTGTCTGTTCATATCCTTCATCCACTTTTGAATGGGCTTGTTTGTTTTTTTTCTTGTAAATCTGTTTTAGTTCTTTGTATATTCTGGATATTAGCCCTTTGTCAGATGGGTAGATTGCAAAAATTTTTTCCCATTCTGTTGGTTGCTGGTTCACTCTAATGATTGTTTCTTTTGCTGTGCAGAAGCTCTGGAGTTTAATTAGATCCCATTTGTCTATTTTGGCTTTTGTATCCAATGCTTTTGGTGTTTTAGTCAGGAAGTCCTTGCCTATGCCTATGTCCTGAATGGTTTTGCCTAGGTTTTCTTCTAGGGTTTTTATGGTGTTAGATCTTATGTTTAAGTCTTTAATCCATTCTGGAGTTAATTTTAGTGTAAGGTGTCAGGGGAGGGGTCCAGTTTCAGCTTTCTGCACATGGCTAGCCAGTTTTCCCAACACCATTTATTAAACAGGAACCCTTTCCCCATTGCTTTTTTTTGTAGGTTTGTCAAAGATCAGATGGTTGTAGATCTGTGGCGTTGCTTCCGAGGCTTCTGTTCTGTGCCATTGGTCTATAGCTCTGTTTTTGTTTTTTTTTGTTTTTTTTTTTAACCAGTACCATGCTGTTTTGATGACTGTAGCCTTGTAGTATAGTTTGAAGTCAGGTACTGTAATGCCTCCAGCTTTGTTCTTTTTGCTTAAAATTGACTTGGCTATGTGGGCTTTTTTTGGTTCCATATGAAGTTTAAGGTGGTCTTTTCCAGTTCTGTGAAGAGGGTCATAGATAGCTTGGTGGAGATGTGTTGAATCTATGAATTACTTTGGTAAGTATTGCCGTTTTCATGATGTTGATTCTTCCTAACCATGAACATGGGGATGTTTCTCCATCTGTTTGTGTCCTCTCTCTTATTTCCTTGAGCAGTGGTTTGTAGTTCTCCTTGAAGAGGTCTTTACATCCTTTGTGAGTTGTATTCCTAGGTATTTTATTCTCTTTGTAGCAATTGTGAATGGCAGTTTGCTCTTGATTTGGCACTCTTTTAGTTTGTTATTGGTGTATAGGAATGCTTGTGATTTTTGCACATTGATTTTGTATCCTGAGACTTTGCTGAAGTTGCTTATCAGTTTAAGGATATTTTGGGCTGAGACAATGGGGTCTTCTAAATATACAATCATGTCATCTGCAAATAGAGACAATTTGACTTCCTCCTTTCCTAACCTGAATACCCTATATTTCTTTTTCTTGCCTGATTGCTCTGGATAGAACTTCCAATACTATATTGAATAGGAGTGGTGAGAGAGGGCATCCTTGTCTAGTGCCAGATTTCAAAGGGAATGCTTCCAGTTTGCCCATTCAGTATGATATTGGCTGTGGGTTTGTCATAATAGCTTTTATTATTTTGAGATACCTTCTGTCAATACCTAGTTTATTGAGTTTTTAGCATAAGGGCTGTTGAATTTTGTTGAAGGCCTTGTCTGCATCTATTGAGATAATCATGTGGTTTTTGTCTTTGGTTCTGTTTATTTGGTGAATAATGTTTATAGATTTGCATATGTTGAACCAGTCTTGCATCTCTGGGATGAAGCCTACTTGATTGTGATGGATAAGCTTTTGATGTGCTGTTGCAATCAGTCTGTCAGTATTTTATTGAAGATTTTTGCATCTATGTTCATCATGGATATTGGCCTGAAGTTTTCTTTTCTTGTGAGTCTCTGCCAGGTTTTGGTATCAGGATGATATTGGTCTCATAAAATGATTTGGAAAGGATTCCCTCTTTTGTATTGTATGGAAGAGTTTCAGAAGGAGTGGTATCAGCTCCTCTTAGTACGTGTAGTAGAATTCGACTGTGAACCCACCTTGACCTGGGCTTTTTAGTAGGCTATTAATTACTGCCTCAACTTCCACCCTTGTTATTGGTCTATTCAGGCTTTCAACTTCTTCATGGGTTAGGCTTGGGAGGGTGCAAGTGCCCAGGAATTTATGCATTTCTTCCAGGTTTACTGGAAGAAATGTGCATAGAGTTCTTTGTAGTAATCTCTGATGGTGGTTTGTATTTCTGTGGAATCTTGGTGATATGCCCTTTATTATTTTTATTGCATCTATTTGATTATTCTCTCTTTTCTTTTTTATTAATCTGACTAGTGGTCTATTTTGTTGATCTTTTCAAAAAAGCCAGCTCCTGGATTTATTGATTTTTTGAAGGGGTTTTGTGTCTCTATCTCCTTCATTTCTACTCTGATCTTAGGTATTTCTTTTCTTCTGCTAGCTTTTTAGTGTTTTTAATCTTGCTCCTCTAGCTCTTAGTTTTGATGATAGGGTGTCAATTTTAGATCTTTCCTTGCTTCTCACGTGGACATTTAATGCTATAAATTTTCCTCTTGACACTGCTTTAGATGTGTCCCAGAGATTCTGGTACGTTGTGTCTTCATTCTCGTTGGTTTCAAAAAACATCTTGATTTCTGCCTTCATTTCATTGTTTATCCAGTTAACATTCAAGAGACAGTTATTCAGTTTCCATGAAGTTGTGCAGTTCTGAGTTAATTTCTTAACCCTGAGTCCTAATTTGATTGCCCTGTGGTCTGAGAGACTGTTTGTTATGATTTCCATTCTTTTGCATTTGCTGAGGAGTGGTTTACTTCCAATTATGTGGTCAGTTTTAGAGTAGGTGTGATGTGGTGCTGAGAAGAATGTGTATTCTGTGGATTTGGGGTATAGTGTTCTGTAAATGTCTATTAGATTTTCTTGATCCAGGTCTGAGTTCAAGTCCTAGATATCCTTGTTAATTTCTGTCTCATTGATCTGTCTAATATTGACAGTGGAGTGTTAAAGTCTCACATTAATACTGTGTGGGAGTCTAAATCTCTTTGTAGGTCTTTAAGAACTTGCTTTATGTATCTGGGTGCTCCTGTATTGGGTGCGTATATATTTATGATAGTTAGCTCTTCTGATTGCATTGATCCTTTTACCATTATGTAATGCCCTTCTTTGTCCCTTTTTGAACTTTGTTGGTTTAAAGTCTACTTTATCAGAGACTAGGATTGCTACCCCTGCTTTTTTTTTGATCTCCATTTGCTTGGTAAACCTTCCTCCATCCCTTTGTTTGGGGCCTATGTGTATCCTTGCATGTGAGGTGGGTTTCCTGGATACAGCACACTGATGGGTTTTGACTTTTTATCCAATTGGCCAGTCTGTGTGTTTCGATTGGGGCATTTAGCCCATTTACATTTAAGGTTAATATTGTTATGTGTGAATTTGCTCCTGCCATTTTGATGCTAGCCTGGTTGTTTTGCCCATTGGTTGATGCAGTTTCTTCATTGTGTCAATGCTCTTTACCGTTTGGTACATTTTTGGAGTGGCTGGTGCTGGTTGTTCCTTTCTGTGTTTAGTGCTTCTTTCAGGAGCTCTTGTAAGGCAGGCCTGGTGGTGATGAAATCTCTGTGCAATTGCTTGTTCGTAAAGGGTTTTATTTCTGCTTCGCTTATTAAGCTTAGTTTGGCTGGATATGAAATTCTAGTCTAAAAGTTCTTTCTTTAAGGATGTTGAATATTGGCCTCCACTCTCTTCTGGCTTGTAGGGTTTCTGCTGAGAGATCCACTGTTAGTCTTGTGGGGCTTCTCTTTGTGGGTAACCTGACCTTTTCTCTCTGGCTTCCCTTAGTATTTTTTTCCTTCATTTCAACCCTGGTGAATCTGTCGATTATATGCCTTTGGGTTGCTCTTCTTGAGGAATTTCTTTGTGGTGTTCTCTGTATTTCCTGGACTTGAATGTTGGCCTGCCTTGCTAGGTTGGGTATGTCCTCCTGGAGAATATCCTGAAGAGTGTTTTCCAGCTTGGATTCATTCTCTCTGTCACATTCAGGTACACCTATATAGGTCTTTTCACATAATCCCATATTTCTTGGAGGCTTTGTTCATTTCCTTTTACTCTTTTTTTGTCTAATGTTGCCTTAATGTTTTATTTCATTGAGTTGATCTTCAATTTCTGATATCCTTTCTTCTGCTTGGTCGATTCAGCTATTGAAACTTGTGTATGCTTCGTGAAGTTCTCATGTTATGTTTTTCAGCTCCATCAATTCATTTATATTCCTCTCTAAGCTGTTTATTCTCATTAGCTTTTCATCAAACTTTTTTCAAGGTTCTTAGTTTCTTTGCATTGGGTTAGAACATGTTCTTTTAGCTCAGAGAAGTTTGTTATTACCCACCTTCTGAAGCCTGTTTCTGTTAATTCATCAGACTCATTCTTCATCCAGCCTTGTTCCCTTGCTGGTGAGGAGTAGTGATAGCTTGGAGGAGTAGAGGTGTTCTGGTTTGGGTGTTTTCATCCTTTTTGTGCTGATTTCTTCCCATCTTTATGGATTTATCTACCTGTGGTCTTTGTAGTTGGTGACTTTCAGATGGGGTTTCTGAGTGGACATCCTTTTTGTTGATGTTGAAGTTATTTCTTTCTGTTTTTTAGTTTTCATTCTAATAGTCAGGCCCCTCTGCTGTAGGACTGCTGGAGATCCACTCTAGACCCTGCTTGCCTGGGGATCACCTGCAGCAGTCTCTGCATTTTTGCTGGGAACTGCAATCCAGAGCTGTTCCTATTCAGCCATCATGTCAATTCTCCCAAGCGTAAGTTTTTTGACACATTTTTACAGTATTTCATAACAGGTGTTTTCTCAAAACTCGATAAAGGTCTCAATTATCACATTCCAAAGAACTGATGCTCAAGAGAGGAGCAAGATGGCAGTGGCTTGGAATGCCATGGCCACGACTTTCACTGCTCTCTATAAAGTAGTTAGAAAAGATGATATGATATGAACCTCATCTCAACCTCAATAACACTCTGTCTTCCTGGGATCAATAAAACAAGGAAAACCTTCATAATATCTCCGGTTGAATTTAATATTACCCTCAGAGAGCATCTCCTTGTTTCAGCCAATTCATTGACACATTAAAAACTTCTTCTCATAGATTTTTTAAAAATAAACAACAGCTTTTAATTCCAACAAATCTTCTTTCAGCAAAATACCATATAAATGAGTTTCTTAATAGTCAAAGCAGCCAGAATTCTCTTGCTAAGCCATTAATTTTATGGCCTCAGATCTGAAAGAAAAGCTACTTAGGAGACAAAACTCATCCTTCCTAGTTACTTCTTTTCTATTTTCTGTCCAAGAATGATCTTCTGTGGGGAATTTTTTTGTAATAAGGGTTCATTTCCCATCTGAGTCTCTACCTGTCTTCTGTCAGTGACTGTGTGTTTGGCTGAAACATGTGGTATTAGGAAAGTAACTGAGGCCATTATCACATGGGATGCAGCATCCCAAAGCCAAATGCAAGGGTTTTAGAAGTATCTACCATTTGGATTTCCCTGCTACTGACACTTGCATTAATAGCAATAAGATAATTGATGCTCAGTGAAATTTCAATGTAGCTGAAATACTAAAGCTTTCAGGTAAACTGCCTAAATGCAAATTAGTTGGAAAATAATCAGGAAGATTGAGGATTTTTTTTTAGGAATGGGAATCATTGTGTTATTGAATTTGAAGCCAGAATCTTATTTTGCTATTAATTGTTAGAATCAATATGCTAGATGTTCATTAATGATTAAGTGATATGGTTTAGGTCCAATAATGAATTGTTAGGTGTGATGGTGTTATTTGTAATATTGTGGATATTAAAAAGATAAAGTCACAGAGGAATTAGAACATGCATTTTAATACATTGTTGATTAAACACATTGTGAAGTTTCTTACCATTTCTGATTTAACTCAAGAGTTTGGAAGGACTTGAGACTCCATATAATTTTTATGGTTAGAATTTTAGTGTTAATAGATATCAGTAGAAGGTTCTGAGAGTAGCTGTGAAACCATTCTAATAAAATTAATAAAACTAAATTGCTAGGTTTTTAATAAAAACATATGTTTTAGTAAAAGCATAGCTCAGCATCACCAGCTTGCCCTATAGCCAGCCTACTTCTCTATAGCTGCTTACTGCTAAAAGTTACATAACTTCTCTCACTAGGTCCTAACTTTTATAGATACCATCTTTAATGCTAAGAAACTTCAAGGTTTCCATTTGGGATATTTTCCAGATTCTGCATTCTGATGGGTTCACTAATGCCAGCTTGTTTGAAACGGCCTCTGAAGAACTGACTCAATGTAAAAATGTAGTTTCTACACCTTTATTATTTCATTCCCCACACCCTAACCAGTCACTGGCTCCTCAGCCCCATACCAGCCAAAATTGCCTTAAAAATCCCAGTCCAAAACTCCTTGGGGAGGCTGATTGTAGGTTCCCTCTCATCTCTTCACTAGGTTACCATTCAATTATTAAACTCTTTCTCTTGCTGCTCCTCCTGCAATTTCAGAGTATTAGTATGTTACCATGCAATGGGCACAAACCTGGTGGCCTGCAACAACTGATAGAAGAATCAACATACACTTGAAGTGTCAAGTTCAATACTAATAATGCTCCCTGGAAAAAATAGAATCGCGGCTAAAAAACAAAACTCTGGATCCATTCTGCCTGAGTTCAAATCCCAGCCTCACCATTTATTAGTTACATATTTTAGGCAAATTATTAAAATTTTCTATGCTTCTGTTTCCTTATTTCTAAAATTAGAACAATAATAGTTTCTATTTCACTGAGTGATTGTAAGAATTAAGATAATGAATGCTATTAACTACATATAATTGTTACTAGGCTGTACATTGAGTGAAGCCCAAGTATACAGTAAAGTTAGGAAAAGAAAAATGAAAGGTGAATAAGTTTTCTCATTTACAAATGTTTATCAAATTCTGAATTCCCCAAACGACCACCAGGATTATTTCTTGATCAAACAAAGCTAATTTTATTGTACCTATTTTAAAAAGGGAAAATACCACCTTTGCAGAATCATAGTATCTTAGAACAGGGGGATCAGGAGAGGATAGCTTTAAGATTAGGGGCTCTGGTGTCAAATAGTTTAAGGTGAGTCTTTCAAGGTGTAAAATTTATTGTAGGTAGGTAAAGTTCATGGCATAATAGTTTATAGCTGATAGAGTAAGGATGGTAAACCACTCTTGATAAATTAACCACTCTTGATAAATTAACTCTTCTTCGATAAGCAAGCAGATGGAAAAAATCTACTGTTCTGATAGAAGAACTATTTATCCAGATAACTAAACTGTACAGATACATTTGTTTAAGGAAATTTGCTGAAGGTAGCAAAATAATTATTGGTTTACAGCCTCATCTTTTCAGGTTAGAATTTTCTGGAGCAATTAGAAAATCTATTTGACCTAGGTACTCTCAGATCTAAGGACTGATAGTTAAACCATAATAATACACAAAATCTGAGTCTCATGCTTTAAAGTAGATAGCAGAATATCAAATTTGACCGTATGATACCTTAGGAGACATATATCTTGAATATGACAATAAGAAAGGTAAGAGAGGATTGGGGAAACTTAATAGGGGTGATTTGATGGGGTTCATATAATCCCATGTGGACACAACCATTAGAATTTTGTATGTAACCCCTGAGACAGGTAACATAGAAGCTGAGACACTTCCAGATAGTACCTCCTGTGTTTCAAGTGCATTCAGATACGTGGCAGGATTTTAGATTCTTTGATGAAAGGAATCATTAAAGGGCATGGGTATAGGTATGCTATGAAAACTGGAGCAAAGCCAATGCAGCATGTATACTCTACTAGAATTTATTCCAGAACAGGAACATGCCAGGTGTAATGTGTTTGTAGCATAGATTATGAAGGGCTTTTTAACTAGAGAGAAAATTAGGAGTGGGGGACAAATTGTGAAGTATTGATAAAGACTCTTTTAGAGTCTATCTCTAAATAAGTGCTTTTAAACCAGACTATATATTAGTTAGTCATTTAGTCTAAAAAAATTTATTCATTTTTAGATATTTAGCTAAATTTCTTGTGTGTCTCTTCTACCCTTCAATACAGATTGGTATTTATTAGTTTAGGGTAGAAAAAACATTTTTTCTTCTATCCTCCTAGGTTTTCTGGTTGGAGCTCCATATAATTAAACTGATCAAGGACAGATTAACAAGAGAAAAGCAAAAGTTCATTAGCATATGCATCAAATATACACATGGGAGTACACAGAAATGAGGAACTCAGAGGTGTCGTTAAAACTTAGGTTTATATGAAATCTTAACAAAAATGATAAATTTTTAGAGAAATTACAAGACAAAGGAAAAGGACTTTGAGTTTCTAGGGTAAAAAAATGGTGGAAAGGTAAATGTATGGGGAAGCAATGGTAGATAAAAACTGGTATAGAGGAAGAAAGAGTCATCCCATATGTTCTTAGGCAGTACAGACCTTTGTAACAAAATATCAACAAGAGAAAAGCTTATAGAAGTTTATTAACATGTGTGTTTCATACATACATGGGAGATGCCCAGGGAATGAGCTGTGCTCAGAAAGGTGGCTTCAAATCCAGCATATATAGCATCTTCCATAAAGAATATGGTTAGTAAAGCTTACTAATCTAGATTCTTCTGGTACCATCTCCAGGCAGATAAATGTCCAAAGTTGTCTTCAATTGTTAATCTTTTATTCCCTGGTAGAGAAGGGAGGTGAGATGTCTTCTGTCTTTGTCAATATGTGTCTTGCCTTTTGGCAAGTAGAGGAAAGGCAAAGAGCTTTCCTGTATCTGCTGCTTTTTCTTTTTTTAGTTTAATTTTTTTAAGATGGAGTCTTGTTCTTGTTGCCCAGGCTGGAATGTAATGGTGAGATCTTGGCTCATTGCAACCTCTGCCTCCAGAGTTCAAGTGATTCTCCTGCCTCAGCCTCCCAAGTAGCTGGGATTACAGGTGTGTGCCACCACGCCCAGCTAATTTTTTGTATTTTTAGTAGAGACTGGGTTTCACCATGTCAGCCAGGCTGGTCTTGAACTCCTGACCTTGGGCGATCCACCCGCCTTGGCCTCCCAAAATGCTGGGATTACAGGTGTGAACCCCGTGCCTGGCGCTGTATCTGCTTATTAACTTTTTTCAGCTCAACAATCCTTCATCTTTTGGGAAGACATATTCTGGTCTCCCCAAACTGATTTAAAGTTTATGTCAATTCCTCCAGTGCCAGTTTAGGGCTGAGTGTCTAGAGTTGTTGCCAGTGATTAACTTCTGTCTCTCCTTATAAGGAGGGGGAGGATAACTTTACAAATTTATATTCTTCTTTTGGGCAAGTAAGTAGAGGACAGAAAGTATTTCTTATATCTGCTTCTTCTCAGTTGAATTTAGGTCAAATAATCCTTCATTGCAAAGTGGCATATGTTGGGTGACATATTCTGCTATCCTTCATTAGGGTCAGAATATCAAGAATATTATTTTAAGGACAGAGCATAGGTCTATGGGAGCAAGAGCAGTCTTCTTACCTCTGTACCTCTACATAAAGAGTTGCAATGACAGTGATTTTTTTCCTAAGCATCCTTAAGAAACAACATTCCTGAACCATGTCTACTTCATAATCATCCCTGGCAGAGGAGTTGGAGAAGTAGTTGCAGGTCATTCACTGTGTCACCAAACAAGAATCTTCTTTTCTCTGCATAGAGGGTAATTCCTCCTCCAAGGAAGAAATATCAGGCCGTCATAGCTCCAGCCACTTCCCCCTGGCCTGACATTCTAACTCATTGGCCTATGATGCTCCTAAAAAGACAGAAGATGCAGTGTGGAGTCAGATATTATTCACTGGAATAATGGTAAGCCATATACCCAGCCTATTGACTGGACATTGAAGCAGTAAACAATGATGCTCACTCACACATTTTTATTTGCTCACAGTTTCCAGTCAAGTAAATCACATCTCTCCTAACTCTTTGGAGAGGAGATCACTTCATGATTTCCTTAAATAGAAATGTTCTACTTTCCTTCATTCCCTGAGGAGGCTTGTTACTTCTCTCCTAGGAACTCTTGCATCATGCAGGCCCCATTGTGAACTTGTTGAGCCCTGAGTCCCTATGGTAGGCCTTGGGGAGCAATAGGGAATTGAAATTTCTCAGCAGCTCAGTTTGTAGTAAAACCATTTTTCTTGATATTGATTGCTTGCTCTCCTGGAGGCCTAAGTCATTTCTTCTTGTGACTGTTCTCCAAAGCATACAGGTAAAAGGGGTTATCACTGTGATCTTCAGAGGGATTGTTTCTGTCTTTTAAAAAAAAAATGTAGAGGTCGCTGTTGGCATCCCTATCCCTCACCTGTGACATAGTGTAAATTTCTTACATCAAAGAAGAGGTAAGACTTCTACTAGACACCTTTTCTCTTCTATGGTTCTTTAACCAAAACATAGCCTAGCACTATCTATCTATTGTTCAATATTTAACATCTTCCTAGCACAAGAGCATGAGTTAGGCTCTACCCTCTAGTGGCTGAAAATGTGGCTGAGGAAATAAATTGTGCTGAGCAAATAATGACACATAAAGTATATCTGAAAGTGAGTGTCCATAAGTAAAGTGTTAATTGGGGCCAGGCATGCTCTTTTGGTCACTAATATTCTATGGCTGTTTTCATACCACAAAGGCAGGGTAGAAGGGCTGTGAAGGAGACAGCATGACCCACATAGCCTAAAATATTTACTGTAATCTCCTATATATTACATGAATGGTATCTCACTGTATTTAATACTTTAGATGTTTTCAGCGCTGCAAATGATGGTATCATTATAAAACATCTGTGAATTAGAAAAGCAGGTATCATTATCTTTATCTGACAGCCAAGAAAGCAGTTGCAACAGATCCCCAATTAAATACTCAGTACAGTACAGCAACCATGCAAACAAACACATCAGAATGCTTGTTTATTTCAGCCAAAAACTTAAACTGCTATCTTTCTGTTTTGTAAGCTTCAAATTGGTGTGCAAAATTCTCCTGTTCTTTTTTCTGTATCCAATCCCCACCTTACCACCCTCAAACGCTATCTCTCCATCTCACTCTGGGTAACAAATGAGAAATTTTGAGGACTACTGACCACTATAAATTTTCACAGCAGGGCTGCTGCTCAGACCAGGAACTTGGGTAACTGTCATACACATTGGTAAAATTCATGGGAGACAATTGCCCTTAAATCAACAGTTTCATCTGCAAGATGCTGTCAGGGATGGTATAGGTTCTGAATCCTATCCTCACAATTGGATGTAGAGCTAAGAACAGTTTTGGTCTTTTGTTTTGAAATTCTCTTTTTTTGATAATTGAATTTGTTTATGATTATTATGCTTTAAAATCTATATTTATGCATTAAAATACTGAAAGGAAGTACAATGGATTAAAAAAATGTTTCTCTTGGGTGCTGCAGTGATACATATTTCACTCTAGGTATTTCATATTTCCTACACTTTTCAATAACAGGTATGTTTATTTTACAGAGTTTATTTTAATATGCAAACATACATATACAAGCATATATGCACATTTTATGAAACTCTTGACCAAACTTTAGACAGGGTTCTCAGAGCCCTCTTTTTAATAGGACTTGTCCTGAGCCTTCCTAGCCCCGTTTTACCAAGAATCCTGCTAAGTCAGTGTAGGGGAGAATTCCCTCACCCTTGATGTCTGTTCACCCTTGTTACCTTAAGCAAGAATCCTATTAAGTTGATTTAGCAATACCTAGGAATACAACTAACAAGGGACATGAAGGACCTCTTCAAGGAGAACTACAAACCACTGCTCAGGAAAAAAGAAAGGAAACAAACAGATGGAAAAACATTCCATGCTCATGGGTAGGAAGAATCAACACTGTGAAAATGCCCGTACTGCCCAAAGTAATTTATAGATTTAATGCTATCCCCATCAAGCTAGCATTGATATTCTTCACAAAATTGGAAAAAAACACCTTAAACTTCATATGGAACCAAAGAGAGCCTGCATAACCAAGACAATCCTAAGCAAAAAGAACAAAACTGGAGGCATCATGCTACCTGACTTCAAACTATACTACAAAGCTAAAGTAATCACAACAGCATGGTACTGGTACCAAAACAACATGGTACTGGTACAAAACAGCATGGTACTTGTACCAAAACACATATAGACCAATGGAAAAGAACAGAGGTCTCAGAATTAATGCCACACATCTACAACCATCTTATCTTTGACAAACCTGACAAAAACAAGAAATGGGGAAAGGATTCTCTATTTAATAAATGGTGTTGGGAAAACTGGCTAGCCATGTGCAGAAAGCTGAAACTGGATCCCTTCCTTACACCTTACACAAAAATTAACTCCAGATGGATTAAAGATTTAAACATAAGACCTAACACCACAAAAACCCTAGAAGAAAACCTAGGCAACACCATTCAGGACATAGGCATATGTGAGGACTTCATGACTAAAATACCAAAAGCAATGACAACAAAAGCCAAAATAGACAAATGGGATCTAATTAAACTTAAGAGCTTCTGCACACCAAAAAAAAAAAAAACAAAAAAAACAAAAAACCAATTATTAGAGTGAACCGGCAACCAACAGAATGGGAATAAATTTTTGCAATCTACCCATCTGACAAAGGCCTAATAACCAGAATCTACAAAGAACTTAAACAAATTTACAAGAAAAAAAAAAGCATCAAAAAGGGGTACAGGATATCAACAGACACTTCTCAAAAGAAGACATTTATGCAGCTAACAAACATGAAAAAGAGCTCATCATCACTGGTCATTAGAGAAATGCAAATCAAATCCACATTGAGATACCATCTTACACCAGTTAGAATGGCGATCATTAAAAAATCAGGAGACAACAGATGCTGGAGAGGATTTGGAGAAATAGAAACACTGTACACTTTTGGTGGGAATGTAAATTAGTTCAACCATTGCAGAAGACTGTGTGGGGATTCCTCAAGGATCTAGAAATAGAAATACCCTTTGACCCAGCAATCCCATTACTAGGTATATACCCAAAGCATTATAAAACATTCTATCATAAAGACACATGCAAAAGTATGTTTATTGTGGCATTGTTCACAATAGCAAAGACTGGGAACCAACCCAAATGCCCGTCAAGGATAGAGTGGATAAAGAAAATGTGGCACATATACACCATGGAATACTATGCAGCCATTTCATATTTTTTCACAGGGACATGGTTGAATCTGGAAACCATCATTCTCAACAAACTGACACAAGAACAGAAAACCAAACACTGCATGTTCTCACTCATAAGTGGGTGTTGAACAATGAGATCACATGGACACAGGGAGGGGAACATCACACACTGGGGCCTGTTGGGGGAGTGGGGGGAGCTAGGGGAGGGATAGCAGGTGGTGGGGGGGGGGATTGGGAGGGCTAACATTAGGAGAAATACCTAATGTAGATGACAGGAGAATAGATGCAGCAAACCACCATGGCACGTGTATACCTATGTAACAAACGTACATGTTCTGCACTTGTACCCCAGAACTTAAAGTGTAATATAAGAAAATTATATCTCATAATATAAAGTGAGCACTGCAAGTATATGATGCAACCAGCATTCTTACACATTGCTAGTAGAAGTACAATTTGGTACAACCGCTTTGGAAAACAATTTGGCATTACTTATATATTTGAAGAGATACATACCAATGACCCAACAGAATCACTCATACATCATAAAGAAACTCTTGGACATTTGTAATAAAAATTGTGTTATTAAAATATTCTTTACATTACCATTTACAATAGGGAAAAACTGAAATTTGCCCAAATGTTTATCGTGGACAATAAGTTATGGTGCATTCATATAATGACATACTTGACAACCATGAAGATGAATACAATATAACACAACAACACGGAAAATACATAGGGGTATAATATTGGGTGAAAAAACAAATCACAAAAAAATTCATTCACATTTTTAGTCCATTTAAGTATAAATTAAAATATTCACTAAACTGTATGCTACTTAGGAACACAATGAAATATGGTAAAATTATAAAGAGAACTAAGATACAATAAATACAAGATTGTTGAACAATGCGAACACATGGACACAGGGAGGGGGAGTATCACACACTGGGGTCTGTCAGGGGGAAAAAGGGGAGGGATAGTGGGGGGGTGGGGGAGTTGGGGAGGGATAGCATGGGGAGAAATGCCAGATATAGGTGATGGGGAGGAAGGCAGCAAATCACACTGCCATGTGTGTACCTATGCAACAATCTTCCATGTTCTTCACATGTACCCCCAAACCTAAAATGCAATAAAAAATAAAATAAAATAAAAAATAAAAAATAAAAAGATTTAGGAGGGTGCTCACATGGCCTCTGGAGGGGTATCGAAGAGGATGAAGTGGGAAAAAAACACAGAGGCCTTCAAAGATAATAGTAATGTTCTTTGTCTTAAATTGAATGATAGGCATATGGATGTTGATTTATGGTGATTTTGTGTAACTTTTATAATTATATATATATATATATATATATATATCTGTGCAACATTTAATAAACTTTTTTTTAAAAAAGAGAAGAATCCCTCTACTCTTGATATCTCCTCTATGTAATTTTTCATCCACTGCCAACAACTCTGCCTATTCATTATAAGTCTTCAGTTATCCATGCCGTATTTTGAGTTGAGCCCTATTCCTCTCCCCTATTGCAATAGTCTTGACACGTATTGCAACATTCTTCTTCACCTATTTATCTATAAACAGTGTTCAAAAAGATGCAAATGCAAATATAACAAATTTTTCCTTTATTTGGCTTTTGCAAAATATTCCATAAAACTAATCTTTGCCATCTTTGTCAACAAAGGCAACTTTCCATGGCACGCGTATGTCAGATCACAATGGAGGCCAATTATTATGCATCACTAAGGCTGATCCTAGAAGACAATTTAGCCTTGGTAAATCACACATCAGTTCATGAAGACTCAGACTTGTATTTCTATGACAATGTTATCTTACCTCTGCACAAACTTGTGAAGTGTAGAACAGAGGGCATTTGTTCAGCAAAATCTTCAGTTTTGGCACTCCAGTTTTTAGTGCTTGATAAAATGTCTTCCAATCTCAAATGTCCACAAGTGAGAGTGGGGGAGGCTAGTGTTGATTAGGCCCAGTACAGGTCTATGTATGTTCCTTACAAAGTTGACATAAGTGAGCCATGGCCTAAGGCTGCCACTGATGTGACTTGTCAGAATCCTCCCATTCCTGCTGCTACAGAGTCAGTGGACCTGGGCTAGTAAGGGATGATACATTACAACTGGATAAACTAAGAGAAGAGACATAACACCACTTTAAGAGTATGAAGAAGCTTGTTCTGCTGCAGAACATCTCAGGTTAGTTTAACTATAATGTCAGAAACTTCCACTGTCCTAAGCAAATTATTTTATTATAAAGACATCGCAATACTAATGGCTCCAGTTAAAAGTCAGTTATCTTCTTAAATGGAAAAAAAGACATTAAATCATCCTTCATTACAATTCAGGAAGCATTTGTAGTACCTGTTGTCGGTATAGTTTGTGATACTGATATCAGTAACTGACAATGTAGCTGAGAAGTTAGACACGTAGACCTGTGTCCTGAAGGATCGGTTTTTATTTTTAATTTTTTTTCACTTCGTCATGGACTGATAGGAGGTATTTACACATGGTTCATCAAGTGAATTCAAAAGCACCCAGGCTAGTCTATAACTTGTTTAATGAGAGTTGTTTACTAGTCACTTATTTGGATGTCATGGCAAAGTCAAACTGCTATATAAACATTTTGAAATGCTCACTCTCAATTGGAGAACTCATCTCACTTCTAATTTCTGAACTAATTTCACTGTGGACTGTAAGGAACAGTTTGAGGCCAGCACTGCCCTTTGAGCAACTCTTATCTATTTCCCAAATTATTAACTCTGGTTGCATGTTAAACACATCTCAGAGCTTTAAAAATTACCTACTCTTTGTCCCCATTTCAAACTTATTACCTCTCTGGGGAGAAAGCATGGCATCAGTATTTTCAGAGCATCAGAGGAGTAAGATGCTTGAAGCTAAGAACTTGAAGGACATTACATAATGCCTCTATTATTAGATACTTGCCTTTTCATACTACATAGTTTATGTCACAAGCCAGTATAAGATACTGACTCCTATAAGCTTTGTTAGAACATTACTCACAAGTGAGTGAATTTCTTTGTATTGACCAAGCCAGGCATTAGTATTTAGACAACAATAGTCAGCTAGCAACTGGTTTAGACATCTATAAAAATATCCTTAAGTGTTCTTTAAAAATGTTTAGTATGTTTTTGTTGTTATTTTTAGGGTTAAAAAGCAATATGCAATGATTTAATTAGAAAGAAAAAGATTACCCATAATCCAACTATTTTATACCCAAAAGATAGTCACAGCCAATATGTTGGTATATTATTTTTCATATATACACTTTTGCACAAAAACATGCACATTTTAAAGTTATAATTGTGTATGGTACAATACTACATCCTTTTACATGTGCACTTATGATGAAACTTTTATCATATTAATAAGTACACATCTTATGGTTGCATAATTATTTAACCAATCCTTTATTGTTAAAAACTTGGATTATGTCAATTTTCCCCATAGTAATGCAGGAATGATCATTCTATATTTATAACAAATACTTTTTATAATCTTTGCCTTTTGGTTATCATTTGTATTAAATAATTTTAAAATTAATCATATTTACTAATTATATAAAACTATATTATTTTAATATTAATAATTACCATTTGTATTACACACTTTCTAACTGGTTTCCTCTATGATTCTCAAGTTTACTCTTTCTCCAGAAGAAGAGGAATGCATATTTTCTAAACCCATGGACATATTACTTAAATATTTGTTGAGTCGAAAGTGGTGTCTTATTATTTTAATGTGAAACTCTTTGAGTATTAGTATGGTTAAATATATTCATAGTGATGATGATAATAGTAATGACGATGATGGTGGTGAAGATAGAATGATGCATTGGTCTGCTTGCAAGAGCTTTCTTCTTTTAAATTTACCTTATTCTTTCTCCTTAAGTGTGAGTGGAATCTATGTACAAACTCTCTTCAGGAGTTTTGTAGAAGTATAGGGATATAAGCTTTTGCCAAACATTTTCAAGTTCTCATAATTTACTGTCATTAGCAATTATCCTGAGGCAATTATAATAATAGATGTAGAAAATAATAGATGTGGACACTGGAAATTGTTGTGCTGAACAACCTAGGACATGAGAATAGCTCATTTTACCCCATGTAATTAGAACATATCTCAGTTGTTCAGTATCAGTATGCCTAGGTAGAAATATGCTGTCTTTAGCAACATAAAATAGCATCACAATTAACTTCAGAGAATACTGTGAAATTGAAAGCCAACAGAGTTACAGACATATCAAGGAGCTGTATGAGTTGTTTGAAAGTTCAAGCTACTGAATCATAGTAAAAATATACAGCAGCCATGTGAAGTTTCAAAGTATTTCATATAATAAAGACATGATACAAAAGGCATGCAAATAGAATCTCAGTATTGTAGGACTGACCACCTGTTTGCTTCCATTGCACATCTGTGCTCCCCCATTTGTTATCCTGGCTATGCTTGGCAGAAAGGGCAAGCAGCTCTTTACTTAAGAGGCAACACAGTGACAGAGTGGTGCTGCCTGCTGTCCCATCCTAGATGGCCTGGCCCAGTTCACAGTTGGGCTGTTTTTAAGGACTGACTTAGGTTTCTTGGGTTTGTTGTTTGGTGAGAGCTTTTGTGGTAACATTGGACAGCATTTGCTCTGAGAGCTAACTACTAAAAAAAAGTGTGAGCCACGCCATAGGCATTGGGTTAATAATACTCAGATGCTACGAGAACTACCTAACCTCAGGGATTTTTGGCTTTGCTTTGTTAATGTAATTACTATTGCCATTTCTAATCTGAATCCATCATGCGCTGGCTGATTCATAAAGAGAATGCAGCTTTTGGTTATTATTCATTAACTTAAAAGAAAAAAAAACACCAAAACTATTTGAAGATATACAATGCAAAACAAAAAACAAAAAAAAGAACAGCAGCAATGAAGGCCCACAATTTTGGCTTTTACTTCCTATTCTACCATTGAAATAAACCTTTTATTCACCCTGAGATTTAGTGTAAAGTGGGCTAGTGAACGTTTAATGCAAGCCAGATGCTATGGACCCTTGCTAATTCCAATTCTTCTTCTGCAGATGAACAACAATCTCCTTAGCTTGTTCAGAAAAGCTTTACAACATTGTCCAACCTGATATTCCTACTCATCTCTCACTCTCCAACTGTTTTCCCATTAATTTTGGATTCTTAACTTACCAAATCTTTTCACATCTCCAAGCCCTTTTGGATATTATTCAGGTATTCAAGAATATTCTATGTCCTGGAAGATTGTGTTCTACCTTCAATATTGTGCTAAAAAAGATTAGATTGCCTTTCCTAACTAATCCTATTTCTTCTCCCCTCCTCCCATGATGCCTCTTCCTATGTTTCTTCCATTATGTTTACCAATCTGTACTTTACAAATGATGTGACAGTTGTTTACTTTTAAATGCTAATGTTTTTTAAGCTAAAGTTCTGTACATAATATGGTACTCAGCAAGAGATGAACTTGAGATATATATTCCCTTAGTTCTTAGATTACTTAGAATTGTTAAATTAGGTTTATCCTCAAGGTTTCTTCATACAGTGTATTTAACCTCATGGTTGGATGGACTGTCACCTACTCTTATAACAAGTAGCCGAGTTCTGGCCAATCACAGCAGCTGAATTTCAGTCAACCATAGATAGCCAACTGTTCAAACTAGGTTCAAATAAGGCAAACATGAAGCTATAACCAGTTTAGCGCTTTCTCTACCTCACTTTTATTTTCTGTACTTCACTTTCCTTCTGTCCTTAGATGCTGTCAGCCCAGGAGTCTGTCTGAATCTATTCTGGTTCTGGCTACACAATCCACAAATCACTCTTTGCTGAATTGAACTGTTTAATTTCACTACAGTTTTTCTTTCAGCAGAATTAATGAGCAAGAGAGAGTCACAAAACAAGGTATAGTACACAATTTGCAAATAAAGGGATTGTAGTCTTTAACATAATCCCTCTAAATTCTGAAGTGGTTATATGAATATGTAGTCTTATATAGATATAATTCAGCACTGAAAAATGCTCCAAATATGCTTTTGTAAATATTTGAGTAAGAATTATTTTATGTGAAGTTAATAGCATCACTCATAGCACTTGAGGTTATTTCTTCTTTGGAAGAAGAAAGGGGAAAGTATTTCCAAGAATCCTGTTTTGGGTTACTTAGAAAAAGTCACAGTGATTTTATCACAGAAATTTTCAGACACTAGAATTTTCCCATGAAAACTTGTAACACATTATTAAAAAATGGAGTTTGAAGAAATTTACAATATGTGGTTGTTATTACTAAAAATCACACAATAGAAATCTCTGTTATGGGTTGAGATAATTTTTGCTGCAGAACAAAGCAAATAAAAACACCGTTTGAAGAAAATGACACATTTAACTAGTGAACTCATTCAGTTTGCACTAAGATATTGTGGGTAACTTCAATGAATATATCTAAACATACATTGAAAGCACTATTTTCACCAGGCCCACACTCTGGAAGGTAGTTGAAGCCTGAAAGCTTTTTATATGAATATACTGAATCTCTTCAAAAGCTATTTGGGTAGGCTGTAGTTAAGTATAATTTTATTTCGTTTTCTAAACTCTCACAGTTTTGTACCTTTATCTTGAAAGTTAGAAAACAAAATGTTTCTGTTTCCTAATCCAACATCCCTGTGAAAGAAGTTCCTTTACTTCCTGGCTCTATTGTTCCTAACATCTGGCTAAGATTTTGTTTTTGCCTTTTTGGCCAACTGTGGAGAAGAAATGGAGTTGTCTTATTTTGCTACTTGGAGGAGTGGCAGGGCTTTATGCTTAATAAATGTTGGAGGGAAAAGTGGAGAGATGGCCTGAGGTCAGAAGGCAAAGTTGCGGACAAAATAGTCACCACATTAATCCCTACTTTTCTTCAGAATGTTATATATAATAAGGATCAAAATAATAAAAGTAAGAGTAGAAATTATGCTTCAGGCTGGAGGATAGGCATAAAGTGGGAGACAAGAACGGAAAGAAGTAGGATAAATTGCTGGAAATGATCAGACTTTTCATGGAAGTAAGTACAAGGTGGAAATTCATACCAATATATCTTTTAATTGGGTGCCAGTGCCACAATAGAGAGTATACAAAATGTTGTAGGGATACCATGAGAAGAGCTCACTAGGAGAGATTAAGAAAGGCTCCAGTGAGAAAATGACATTTCAGTTTCATCTTGAAGATTTATGTTGTAGGCAGTTGGTGAGAATGTTTCAGGCACAAAAGACACCAAAAATAAAGTCAGAAAGACAGGAAACAATGAATTTAGAAGAAAGTTGGAGCTATTTTCCAGATGCCCAAAAAGAAGTAGCTGTGGACTTGGGCATTCTGCAAAGCCTGGACCTGGAATTCACTCCAGAACTCTCTGGTACCCACAGTCTTTTCCCTTGTTGCCACTGTAAACTAGAGTAAGTGCTGAGTTGCTAGGAGTCATACTAGGGAGTCAGACTGTGGACCCTGAAGATTCACATCTTAATTTTGTTTTAAGAAAGCTTTGTTTATAAGACTGAAATCAGTTTGGCTTGAACCCCAGATTTTTTTCTCTTGCTCTTCTGTTTTTTTTTTTTTGTGGGAAACAGGTCTACTGCATCTTTTAAATTGGATTCTCACTATTGTTTAGAAAACATTGCACTTTTTAAATTGACTCTTGTGAAAAGGATCATTATGTACCCTTATCAAAAATTGCCACTTTGGCATACAAAGTATTTTGAACTGAAGACAATTAAGAAACAGCAAACAGTGGAAACCCTGTGGTCCCCGTTCCTGCCTAAAAGTCTGGCATATATTTCCTTTCTATAAGGAAAGGAATAGCATTTCTATTTTAAAGGAAATTATCATTTGTAAAGTTATACTCCTGTCCTGCACTAGGAAGAAGAGAATTACTGGAAACTACATAATAGGGCTTACTAAATAATCCCTATTTATTATACGATATGGTTTGGCTCTGTGTTGCCACCCAAATCTCATGTCAAATTGTAATCCGCATTGTTGGAGGTGGAGGTGGGGTTTGGTGGGAGGCGATTGGATCATGGGGACAGTTTCTAATGGTTTAGCACCATCTTTCTAGAGATTTGGTTGTTTAATAGTGTGTAGCACCTCCCTGCTTTCCCTCTTCCTCCTGCTTTGGCCATGTCAAGATATGCCTGCATCCTCTTTGCCTTCCGCCATGATTGTAAGTTTCCTGAGGTCTCTCAGCCGTGCTTCCTGTACAGCCTGCAGGACTGTGAGCCAATTAAACCTCTTTTCTTTATAAATTACCCAGTCTCAGGTATTTCTTCATAGTAGTGTGAGAATGAACTAATACACTAACATGACACATGATTTCAACTTGCTTGCTTTTTTTTTAAGCCTTGCTAAATACAGTTGTTAAAACTATATAAAAGTCTCCATATCTAACCAGTTTTTTGGAATTTTAACTTCATATCTGTGAGTTCTCCCATGTTCATATAAAATAAATATATTCTCCAGTTAATCTGTCTTTCATTAGTTTAATTTGCAGGCCTCATGCATTGAACTAAGCCAATAGAAGAAAGTTGTTTTTAATTTTTATTTTTTTTTCCTCCTCTACACTTGCTTGCATTTATTGGAATGGTCATTTCTAGTCTTTTGCTTACACCTGTCTTATCTGTCTCAACCACTCTCTCCACATCCTCTTTTGCTGAAGGTGACTCTGACTAATATACTGAGATTGAAATTTTCATATATAGTGCTTTACCCAAACTCATTTCTTCCCTCATAAACAGAAATTAGGAGACTCCCGTAGTGAGAGTAAGCTGAGGATACATGTGAGGGTGAATATTGGGAAAATGAACTGGGGCAGGATATGCAACAGTTCAACAGAGTAGGTAACAGAAGTGGGTAAATATCCACAAGTTAAAGGATTGTACAAATCTCAATGGTGTTTGGCTATAAATGTGACTCCTGGAATAACAAGGACAGAGAGGAACCTATACATGAGGAAGTACAGGAAAAGGAGGACTGGAGACATTTTAGCACAAGACTTTGGCAGGGGCAAACGTGGGCCCATTAAAGGGCCAAGGTCAACAGTCTGAGCTTTATATTTTTCCTTCCATGCCTTAATTGACTTCCCTTTGCTTCCACATAATTTTTCCCATTCCTGAGTTGTATCTTACCTCAAACACTTCTAAGTGATAAATCACAATTCCCACTTTTTCAATTAGCTTTGCTCTTTGACTTGCTGATTTACACTTCCAAGAAGGGCATACATTCATTTACTAATGGTTTGCTCCTACTTGTTTATCCTATTAGAGTTAGTATTAGCAAAATGGTTAAGAAGTAAGTTTTACCAGCCAGACTGTTATCATTAGATCAAATCCTGATCCTATCACTTTTGAACTGTGTAAACATGGTCAAGTTTCATAAACATCCTAAACCATTGTTTTTTTACCTGAAAAATTGGAAAAATCAAATATTTATTTGCATGACCTACTGTTAGAAATAAACAAAACAATACCTGTTAAGCACTTGTCATACTACCTGGCACATGGATGTATCATCATTAGCAGTAGTAACAGCAGCACCATAGTTAGCACTCCTGTCTTTTAAGCCCTCGTTCATTTGCTAATTAGTTGGTGTTTGGAACTCAGACTCTAGCTACTCCCACCTCCCCAAAATGCTTATGAGTATTGTGAATAGTTATTTAATCCCTTTCAGCCAAAAAGTATTGCTTAGAGACACAAATTCAGAAAAAAAAAAATTAGGTAATTTTATGTTGTTTCCAAATTGTTACCAAAAGGCCAAAAGTTCAGTCTAGGTCTGCTGCTCACCACACACAAAGCCAATCACTGAGACAACCAGTATTGCCAGCAAAGAAGGCTTTAATCCAGTGCTGCAGTCAAGGAAGTGGGAGATCAATCTTGAATCCATCTCCCCTGATCAACTAAAATTAGAGGTTTACATACTAAGGGAGAAATCTAACCATGTGTGGGAAAACAGGAATTAGGGAGGGGTAAGGAAGAAGATTTGGTGCAAGAAGCAAGGGATTGTTTAGGCAGTCATGATGATTGAGGAGTCTTGCATTTCACTGTCCAGATGCAGTGAACTGGTAAGTTTCAGTTCTTTGATCCTGTCTGTAAGTCCTGATAGATTTGTGAGAAAGGAACTCAGATAAGACAAAGGTAAGTGTCTCAAGTTTCAAGACTCAGATAGACAATTTATATGTTTATTCAAAAGAAGCCATAAACATCAGTTCTATGGGACAATCACACAAGTTTCAAAATAAAGTCTATTCTCAAGGCTTGACATTTAGGAAGTTCTTCAGCATAACACATGATTTCAACTTGCTTGCTTTTATGTAAACCTTGCTAACCACCCTAATTAAACTCTCCACAGTTCTTCATAGGTGTCTGAAAATGTTTTGTTCAACACATTGGCTGACATCATTTCACTACCACCAACTATCTTCATTAATATGTGTTCATTCATTTTTACATATATCATGCACTGAATTTCTATTTATTCTTCAACTTTCACTTGAAGACTCTCCTAATAATCATGGCAGAAAATTCCCTCTTCTCTTTGAACACATTTGTAATGATGGGGAGTGGGGATTGGGGAGATGTAGAACCCCATCTCTCTGACACTAGGCTATAAATCAGCACAGGGGCACATGCATGATGGGGGCCATGCAAGAGAAGAAACATAATGCTAGAAGAGGGTACAAGGTAAAGTTTGTAATAACATATATGAGGTCTGCCTGTAATGATCCCAAATTGTACCCATTTTCCTGGCATATTTTTTAATAACATTACTTTTACTTGCAAATGTATCTTGGGCTGGGCAACAACATACATAGCCCCAATATCCACATTAGTCATAATTTAATGAGGCAAGAGATGAGTTACTGGCCTTGGCGCAAGTTCAGAGCAAGACAATGGTGATATTTGGCTCCCTGTTTTGTTAATCTTTGGGCTGATCTTTTCCCTTTTTTCACTCTACTGAAATTCTATCCTTCAAGGCACATTTTAAATACCTTTTCTGGCCACTTGAAATGGACTGTCCCATATCTGTACCTTGAAAACATGGCATGCACCATTTATGTAATACTTATTACATTAATTTATATTGTTCTCTTTCCATGCAGATGTGATAGGTAATCTAAAGGTCAATGGTCTATGATAAATTCATATCAGATTCATGCAGGAAATTCATGCCATGTTTCCAGAATGAACCTCCCATTTATACTATAAATACAAAACTATAAGGATTTCATATTCTAAATCATTTTCTTTGATTCAAGAGGACTTTTTTTTCTTAGTCAAGAAAAAATTATTAAAAAGCTACTAAGTGTCAGGGTCTATTCAAGTTGGTGGAGTTGTCTTATGGGTAAAAATTAGAAAAAAATTAAATCACCCATGTCATGGAGCTTATAACCTAATGGAGGACGATAGACAACACAAAGAATCAGAAAGATTGATAATCTTTCAAGCTCATAATCTCAACAAATTGTCCCATTTAAAACTGCAATTCCTCATTAGCACCCCAACTTCCTTTAAGTTTTTTGAAAGTGTTTACCACCAACTGACATATTACATCTTTTATTTGTTGAGTTCATTAATATCTTTTTCCTGCAGCTAGAATCTGTTTTATTTATTCCTAAAACCAAGGAGTATAGAATAGTGCCTATTAGAGAGTGGGTCTTCTGTAAATAGCTGTTGAATGAATCAGCAAATTATAGATGTTGGAATGTGGTAAGTAATAGCAAACTTAGGAGAAAACAGTTGCTATCAGTGATACAGAGGTGGTAGTGGCAGGTTGTGATTTACAAATGGGTTGCCAGGTAAACTTCATTTAGAAAGTGACAGTTGCACAAAGACTTGAAAGAGGGTAGGAGTGAGCTATGCTTGGGAAAGGCAGAGCTGGCCTGACATCCATGGAACATCAATGGCCCAGTAAGCCTGGAGGCCAGGGTGGAAGTGACAATAGTGAGAAGTGAGCAAAGAAGGGGAAAGGGCTGAGAATGCAGCAGAAAATATAGTCCCTTATAAGGACTTGGGCTTTTAACCTGAATAAGAAGACATCTTATGATCTAGCTCAATAGTTCACAATTTGGACAATTTTGTCCCCAAAGAAACATTTGATAATGTCTGGAGATATCTTTGGTTGTCACAACTATGAGTAGCAAATGCTACTGGAACCTAGGGGGTAGAGGCCAGGGATGCTGCTGAATACACTTTTTGTAATACACAGGACAGTGCCCCACAACAAAGTATCAACTGGCCCAAGGTGTCAATACTGCTGGAGTTTAGAAACCCTGATTTAACTTTCCAAGAGATGATTCTGGCTGCTGTAATGAGAATAGACACAAAGAGGGCAAGGGTAAACACAGGGAGGCCCATCAGGAGCAACTGCAGTAATCTAGCAACGGATGATGCTAGCTCAGATTAGAGTGGTTGTAGTGGAGCTACTGCGAAGTTTGGATTATGGGCATGGTACAAAGGTGGAGTCAAGAAAATACACTGATGTCCTGTATTTGGGGTGTGAGAGTAAAGTAAAAGTCAAAGACAACCTAAGATTTCTGATTTAAATTTCTATAAGAATTGTCATAAGTATGGGGCTGACTGGGGATGCAGTAGGATTTGGGGGATGTGGTCGAAATCAAATACTAAGTTGGTGACATGGTTTGGCCTGTGTCCCCACCAGAATCTCATGTTGATTTGTAATCCCTAGTGTTGGAAGAGGGTCCTGATGGGAGGTGATTGGATCATGGGGTTCATCTCTTATGGTTTAGCACCATCCCTTTAGTGCTGCTTGCTTAAATGTGTGTCATATCTCCCCCTCCTTTCTCCTGCTCCCACCATGTAGATGTCCTTGCTTCCCCTTTGCCTTCCACCATGATTGTAACTTTTGTAAGGCCTCCCCAGCCTTGCTTCCTGTACACCCATGCTGTGGAACTGTGAGTTAACTAAACCTCTTCTTATAAATTACCCAATTTCAGGTCAGGACTAATATAGTTGGGGATATGTTAAATATGAGATGCTTCCTAGGCATTGGGTTCAGAACACGATGTCCCAAAGTACTAATGGCCTGGCATACGAAGCACTTCTCAGCTGAAAAGGACAGGAGGACATCAGAAAGGCAACAGGGTCTGTCTCTGACTTTCTCCTTTCTTCTGTTTCTGACCCTTACTTTTTTTTCCCTAAAACAAGCTATGAAACCTAGACAGTCTACTCTTTGGCCTACCTCCCTTGAAAGTAGTCATAAGACCCACATATGACAAGTGTCCTTCTTTATACCCAGAGGAAAGAAATGCTACACAGAAAGGCCAAAAAGAATATGAACAGGCCTTGCCAGAATTCCTGCAGTTTGTTACCATTAGGTGATACTCCATTTTTGTCCAGTCATATTTCTCCACATCTATCCACTTCTTTCCTCAGACTTAGCATAAAAATACATACAATTTCTTGGGTCTTTGAATTTTAGTTTCTGATCCTCTCATGACACATAAAACTTTGTTAAATAAATTTGTGATGCTTTTTTCTTGTTAATCTGTCTTTTCTTAAAGGAGTGTCAGTCATGGACCTTGTGATGGATAAGGAAAAGATACTACTTTTTCTCCCCTGCAACAGGTAGGTGGAGGTATCACATATATAATTGTTTTGGTGGATCTGGACTTAGGAGGACATGTCTAGGCTTGAGTTACATATTTGGGCATTATCAGTGTGTGGGTCTTAAAGATGATACTCAACGGTGGAATTGTAAGTAAGAGAATCAAGAATGGAACCCTGGGGGATGCTAATGTGAAGAGGTTACAGAAATTTAGGGAAGGGATTACAGGAAAATCTGAAACAATATCATTTTTTCCCACACATTCATAGAGCTGCAGGCCCTCAAATCCTTGGGGTTTTTTTTGTTTTGTTTTAAATTTTCCTGCTATATCTAGGTACTTGGGGCTGTCACCAGTGCACTTAGAATCCATCCAGTCTAGAAAAAAGATCTTTCATCTCAGCCTTCTAGCAGCTCTTTATTTTATGGTCTGCTGCCTCTCTGCTTTCCAGCACCTGGTCATTGATGCCGCTGCCTCCAGTGTCCACATTCTGCCCCCTTTCTGTTCTTCCATAGCAGCTACTGTTGATCCTGTGCTTGCCAGCATTCTTTCTATCCAGCTGATTCCATCTCTAATCAAACAACTGGAGTTCCTTACTGATTTGTCCTTCTGTGTGTGTGGTGGGTGTATGCAAGCACATGTGTTTCATATAAGTACCTTAGGAGATGTCAGTATGTGTAATTACAATCCCTACTCTCAGTTCCTGCATCATGCTAGGTTGTATCTTGTCCTTGGGCTTTTGAACCTGCTGTTTCCAATTCCTAGAACACTCTTTTCTTTTTCCTTAGACTAGGGAGCTCTACTTTATTTCTCAAATATCCGTTAATAGTCCAGAGAACTTGCCCCAAGCTTCCAAGTTTGGTTTTGGTGACCCTGTGTTTATTTTTACATTAGTAGTCATCACACCATATTACAATTTTTTTTACTCATCTGCATCCTCAATTTAAACACTAGCTTTTTGAAGGTAATGTCTCTGTCCTGATCACCATCATATCTCTACGATATAACACAGGGTTATAATATATAATCTTATTTATTATAAAATTTTATAATTTAAATTATAAAATTAAACTCAAAATTAATTATTAAATTAATTTATATGTTTTGTACTTCTAATTAGGTTGAGGCTAATTGAGGGCGAAATCATATGACTTTATTTGTCTCAACACCTAGAAGATTGCATGGTATAGAATTGAAAGTATGTAAATAATTGTCGATTGATGTAATTGAGTTCATACTATGAATTACTCTATTCAGTTGAATTTCTTCATCTACAACATTCTTGCTGAAAGGAAGTCATGTCCTACCCTGAATATTCTCTTGGGTCACCAGTTCTGAATAATACAAAATTTAAATTAAATCTTTTTCTTTTTTTGCGGTCAATAGAGAGACTAAAATGGGAAAGGTAAGATGAACAGAGAGAAATGATCAGATTAGCAGCTCTGAACCTATACAGAGTTGTGATATTTCAGCAGCCAAATATGAATATTAGAATGTTATATAAAGGTCAGGCAATGTAAAAATGCTTCAGGCAAAATAGAAATGTTAGTATAGTAAACAATGGACTAACAACATTTGTGAATCTCTATAAGATAACCTCTGTGCAGCTTTGACTTTGAAACAGGTCGATTGTCAATGTGTATAAATATTCCTTTTTCTTTTTCAAAGGTCAATCATCTTTTATCTTAAAAAGAAACTGATAAAATTGAATCAAGCTATGGAAAATACAAAAAGAGAAGTCAGGCTGTAAAATTAATGAAATGTATACTTTTGCCTAACTGGAGATGTGAATCTTAATACCCTTTTGGCAGATTAAGCTGACCAACTTATTTATGAATTCTCAAACATCACACTACTCCATGCTTTTGTACCAGCTATCATCTTTGCTGACAATGTCCTCCACAGTTCGCAACAGCAACAGCATGTATAGCTCTCTCCTATTCATTTTTCAGTGTTTAATTCTTTGATTATCCCCTCTACACCCCCCACATACACACCTTAATTTGATTTAGATGCCTCCTCTCTAGGATTCTAAGCAGCATATTCATAATATTTTATAGAGCTTAATCTACTTTCTTAAACTTGCTAGTTTTCTAAGTTTTCTAATAAGCCGTGATTAATTGCAAATAATGAAACCATGATTTTCTCAGTGCTATAGTTCCCTGTGCTTAGCATCCTAGAACAAAATAGATCCTCACTAAATGTTGGGTGACTCTAGCCAAGAATAAATGAATCTGCCTATGAAGAAGCCGTGGAAATCAAAGTTGAAGATATTTGCCATGGTGGCTTTTCTTTTTTTTCTTACAGTTACTGTTGAGTTTTATCAAAAAGATATAAGTTTTAAATGTACACATTTTTATTACCGATTTTTTTCTTTTTTATTATACTTTAAGTTCTGGGGTACATGTACAGATTGTGCAGGTTTGTTACATAGGTCTATACATGTCATTGTGGTGGTTTGCTGCATCCATTGCCCCCGTCATTTACCTTAGGTATTTCTCCTAATGCTATCCCTACCCAATCCCCCCCACCCCTTGCTATTCCTCCCCCAGCCCCCCACCCCCCCAGGTCCCGGTGTGTGATGTTCCCTTCCCTGCGTCCATGTGTTCTCATTGTTCAACACCCACATATGATTGAGAACATGCAGTGTTTGGTTTTCTGTTCTTGTGTCAGTTTGCTGAGAATGATGGTTTCCAGTTTCATCCATGTCCCTGCAAGGACATGAACTCATCCTTTTTTATGGATGTATAGTATTCCGTGGTGTATATGTGCCACATTTTCTTTATCCAGTCTATCATTGATGGGCATTTGGGTTGGTTCCAAGTCTTTGCTATTGTGAACAGTGGCAGAATAAACATACATGTGCATGTGTCTTTATAATAGAATGCTTTATAATCCTTTGGGTATATACTCAGTAATGGGATTGCTGGATCAAATGGTATTTCTATTTCTAGATCCTTGAGGAATTGCCTATGGTGGCCTTTTCATTTGAGAATTTTGTTATGTAAAAGTCAACTTTAATTAATAAAAACACACATATCTCTTTTGATTCAATTTGCTTTGGAATGATTTCAAAATATATTTGTTTTCCTTCTCAGTGGGATAGCTTTAGGGCCTTTAAGATGACACTAACCCCTCAGGTTTGAATAGACTACAGAACGCCTTTGAAGTCTTAAGACCTATCAAGGCTCTTCTATAGAGTTTGGTGGTATTTAGAGGATTTCTGTTTCTCTGGGTTAACATCTTTTTTAAAATCTATGATTTGTGTGATTAACCAAATCGAAAATACACCAAACATAAATAAGAAAAGGGAAAGGCCTAGAATCCCATTTTGTTTTGGCTTTCTTTTTAGTTTATCTTCTCAAGGCCTAGCCACATAGAGGATTATTTGTATCTGTGGTCTTCAAAGGACATTTGAGGACCTATCAGTTCATTATTGCCCCTAAAAGTCAAATACACAGAAATTTATCTTATTGTGACTGAATTATTTTCTTCATTCTAAGAGAAAAGAAAGTGAGGCTGCTTCAGCTGCACTTAAGGCTTCATGTGAAACAGAACGGATGCTGATGTGTTCCTATGTAAGTTCCTATGTGATGGGATCAATGCTTTTCTTCCATCTGACTATGCTGAGAAACAGTTGCCAGTTTACCTATGTTCTTGTCTGCTTTTGAAATTGAATATTAAGGACTGAAATAAAGGCAGACATTGCAATATGTTAAAGTGAGTTTCTGAATTATAATAGTACCATAAAGGGAGGAAGCAGGATCCTTATAGGGAAAACCCGTAGGCTTCAGAGCCAAACAACTATAAACTGGAGGAAATTACTTAAATCTTCAAAGGTCAGATTATTCAACTGTAAGAATGGAGGATGCTGAGCTTTCGTTCATGAAAATTATTGTTCAAATGAAACAATTTAAAAATGCAGAGAGGACAGCAGGAATAGAAATAAATGTCCATTTGTAGAGAGGATACTATTTGTTCAACTGTAGAGAGGACACTATGTGTCAATTTGCATGGTACTAGATTGCATACTTTTTTATGTTTTGTGTCTGCAAAGTTTCACAACAGGCCATAAACAACAGTAAGCCACAAATGACAGTTACTTTTTCTGCAATAAAAGATTCCCAAATGAAAGTGGCATATGAATTATTAGCATTTAATGTTAATTATTTCTAAATTTCTTCTTTATGTCACTTCTTGGATAGTCTAGTATAGACTTGGTAGGCAAGCCAGCTTTTATTCAAAACTAGGCTCTGGCATTAATAGCTATGTGACCTTGGACAAATGTCCTACCATACCTTACAACCATGTTGTACAGCCTGGGCTCCTATTGCAGACTCACTTCTCTTTTACATTTTATTTTTATTTATTTTGATACTTGGTCTTACACTATTGCCCAGGCTGTAGTGCAGTGGCATGACCATAGATCACTATAGCCTTGAACTGTTGGACTTGAGCAGTCCTCTCACCTCAGACTCCCAAGTAGCTGTGACCAGAGGTGCATGCAACCATGCTCTCCACACCTTAATTGCTGATTAAATTTAGGAACATTAGTCCTCAAAATTCAAATACAATAAAACTCAGTAATGCCATGATCTGAGCTCACATGTAGGGAGATTGGACCAAGTTTTCTCTCTATCTACAGCAGGGATGGCCTAAAATTCCCATTTTCAGAGATGGTTGGGAAAGAAAGTGACTGAACCCTTATATCCCTAAATAGGGCCAGTAAAATGAGCACAAACTCACTTAAAGATTCCTAGAATGTTTCCTTTGCTGTGCAGAAGCTTTTTAGTTTAACACAGTGCCATTTGTCTATTTTTCTGTTTTTGTTACCTGTCTCTTTGAGATCTTAGCTATAAAATCTTTGCCTAGCCCAATATCCTGGAGTGTTTCCCCTGTGTTTTCCTCTAGTAGTTTTAGAGTTCCAAGTCTTTTGTTTAACTCTTTAAGCCATTTGTAGTTGATTGTTGTATATGGTGAGAGATGGAAGTCTCATTTCATTCTTTTGCATATGGGTGTCCAATTTTCCCAGCACCATTTAATAAAGAGTGTGTCCTTTTTCCAACATATGTTCTTGACACCTTTGTTGAAAATAGGTTTGTTGTAAATATGTTGATTTATTACTAGGTTCTGTATTCTGTTCCATTGGTCTATCTGTCTGTTTTTATTTCAGTACCATGCTGTTTTAGCTTCTATAATTTTGTAACGTATTTTGAAGTCAGATAGAGTGATAACTTCAGCTTTGTTCTTTTTTCTCAGTATGTCGAAGAGATAAATATCTGCACCTTATGTTTATTGCAGCACTATTCACAGTAGCAATGACATGGAATCAACCTAACTGTCCATAGAAGGATGGATAGCTAGAGAAAATGTAATATGTATACACAGAGAAATACTATTTAGCCATAAAAAAGAATAAGATCCTATTTTTTTTCAACAACATAGATAAAATTAGAGTTCATTATGTGAAGTGACATGAGCCAGACACAGAAAGACAAACAATATGCATATCCTCACTGATATGTGAAAGTTAAAAGAGATAATCTCATGGATTTAGAGACAAATGATGCTTATTAGAGACCGGGAAGGGTGTTTGCCATGGTGGGGTGATAAAGAGAAGTGGGTTAATAGGTACAAACATAGTTACATAGAAGGAGTAAGTCTAATGTTTGACAGCAGAGTGGGGGTGACAATCATTAACAACAATGTATCGCATATTTAAAAATAGCTTAAAGAGAGGACTTGAAATGTTCCCCAAATATAGAAATGATAAATAAGGAGGTGAGTAATTTGATCATCACACATTCTGTGTGTGTAACAAAATATCACATGTACCTATAAATATAAGCAATCATTACGTATCAATAAAAACATTTTTTAAAATTCCTAGAATGGTTAAAACTGCCCTAGGTGTTCTACATCTGAACCTATCAACTATGCACTGGTAGGTGGTGGCAAACTCTAAGCAGGACTCATGGAGACTATGATTGCACTGGACTGGCACTGTGTCTCACCTAACCACCACTGCAGACATCACCACATTAACCACAGGACCCACACTGGTCATTCCATTAACCTGCTAATAACATGGCACGTTTTATGTGATGTTTATTTTTTGAACTCCACTTGCTGCAATATGGCATGGTTTGTCTTGCTGTCATATGGTAACACTGATCTCCAGGGATGCTGTGAGGATTAGATGAGACAATTCACATAAAGCACTTAACATTGTAACTGACACTTAGCAAATAAAAGTAAGTGGTGACCGGTTATTGTTAAATTAAACACAGATCTCAAAGTAAAAGGAAGCATTATGTTTCATGAGATTTTGTTGCCTTTTTCAATAAAAAAATACACTGTTTTTTATTCATACTGACACATTAAAATAAAATAATCATATGTGTATGTATATATCATATATATATATACCTATCAATATAGAATTATTTCAAAAGACAAGTGTATCACGATATAGAAATGTCATGAAACAATACAATTCAGCTAGAACTGCCTGTACCTCTCTTAGTGCAAACATATTCAGAAGCATTGGCACAGCCATGAGACTGGAAGAAAACTCTACAATGGGAACATTCTTTCATGAATTGAATTGAAAAGACAAATTTGAAAAATGAGGCTCTTCTGAGAAAGCCAAAGCCATTGTCCTGGTTAAATAGTTACATTTACTTGTGAGTGAAGGTTGACTTATACAACATCAACGTATTTTAAATTGCTATCCAGACATCTAAGTTCTATGTCCTTGCACTGAAAACATAAATAACTAAAAGTCATGTTTTGAGCCCTTGTCTCTGAACTTTTATATTCTCAGATTGAATAGAAAGACGGGGATCATAATCATAAATACTGTACAGTTTTTTAGAATAATGAAATAAAAGAGCAGCAATATGCTAATGAGTCTGTATGGAAACAGACATAATGGCATTTGCAATGGTAGGGATCAAAAGCAAAGATTTAAATAAATTATGAGTCAACCACTCTTGGAATTTCAGTTGTAAATAAGTCATTATTACCAGTTCACTTTCCTCCTTCTCCTCCTTCTTGTTCCCCACCAACCCCTTCTCTCTTTCCTTCCCTCCTCCCATTCCTCCTCTCCTTCTTCATCCTGTTCCTTCTTCTTTCTGACAACATACTAGAAATCATTTGAAATATGTACTGAAATCGAATGTGTTGAGGGAGAAATAATTTGATAAAAGTATATTAGAAGCCAAATGGGAGGACTGACCTGAGAACAAACACCAAGAAAGGTTGGAAGTGTGCTGGAATCTGGTACAAGTTGAAAGACTTTCATAGAAAAGTTTAGGAGGAGGGGCTCGGGGGTGGGGGATCCCCTCATGCCAGAGTTGTCCTTTTTAATTGGAAGATACAATACAGAAGTTACAATCACTGGCAACATACAGGCTAAAATGTCTACAATGCAAAACCATCATAAATGTCATGATTCAGAAATAAATCAGCATCCTTTTCAGTGTCAGTAGGTTATGAATTAACAAGTGCGTAAATAATTTGAGCAACTTATGATAAGATTCTTTACTCAGAAGAGGATGCCACCATGAATCACAAGACCTCCCCAAGACAGATTAATTTAGAAGCCTTTTTACATTTAAAGTAAACTGCCAAATGTGACCTGTATGTTATCAGAAAGCATGTTATAACTGAGTTTTCAATATTCATTCATTAAGGAACTCACTCCAGGTCATCAAATCAGAAGCAAATGCCTATGGCATATATTTTACTTTTTAAACTCTGCTAATTCAGGTGCAATTAAATGGATCTCTGGGCTATTCTAACTCCATCCCTTCATTCTACCTCTACTTTAAATTACAGTAAATAAATAACAAATGCTATTATGCTTTTTAAGAAATACATGAATATGCTAGCTGGTTTTCTACTGGTCCTCCTAACTGTTCATGCCAAAGTCTATCCAAAATTCATTTGTAGCTGTCCACACATACAGAACATGTACACACACACACAC
The DNA here is from genome assembly GCA_036589455.1 of Ateles fusciceps. NCBI lineage: Eukaryota > Metazoa > Chordata > Mammalia > Primates > Atelidae > Ateles > Ateles fusciceps. The sequence goes on along the minus strand of JAZHEH010002982.1, from coordinate 8,600,836 downwards.
ATACACACACACATCAGCACCTGCATTGTTTTCACTGTTGTGATTATTCTAAAATTTATTTTGTAAGCTTTGGCAAGGGTAAATGAAGCAGCTCTGCTTATCAATAAAACTACAAAAATTATATATAAGTCATTAGCTACCAATGAACTGCTTCTGTAATTGTTTACTTATGATTTTCCTTTCATTGTCCAGAAAGAAATATAGATAAAGCAAGGTATGTTCTAATTAAAACTGAAATGTCAATTAATATAGATAAAGTAATACAATGTTTGGAGTATTACAGTTTATTGCCAATGACATGATACTTTGGAATTTCCTAGTATTAGTAAAGAATCGATGAAAGAAGGAATATTTGTCAGAAAGCAGAAAGAGTGTGGGCTTTGGGTTACTAGCTTTGTGGACTTGGCTAAGTTATTATTTACATTGGGCCTCTGCTTTTAACTACAGTATAAGAATAATGGTAACTATGTGGCAGGACCATTAGGGACATTTGAGGTAATGACAATAGTGTTGTCTATGTAAAAGGAAAATCTTGCTCTACTAATTATGAGAAGAGTGAGAAAGTGTGTGGAGATTCTAGCAGGCTGCCTGACACAGAGCAGGTCTCCTATGATCATTAGGACTTCCAGCCCCCATACTCGGGCAGACACATTCACACACACAATTTCAAAGAACTGTCTTCTCAAAGTAACAATGCCTAGTAGTTTTAATTACATTCACTGGATGAAAAAGTTAATCTTATTCATTTATGAAAAACAGTAAAATTGTTTTTTTAAATACACATGATTTATAAGGATTTTTCTGTAAATATAATCTGAACCATTTACATTTAAAATGGACATATGTGTGCATGTATACTGTCAGAATTTTTTTTCTTTTTTTAGCAGGAAATGGTTTAATGACCCAATAAAAATTTCTACAGTACTTTTCTAAATAACACCTTTAGGGTTAGAATAAAAATAGATTCCAAAATAGCTCCAAAGTTGTAATTTAGTATGATTAGTAGCTCAGCTTTTGTAGATAGATGAGAGACATTAATTGTTTGGGCTTTTGTAAAGCTTTTAGAATTTCCTTGTAGAAGAAAAATCTTACTGAGAAGACTTAGAAGTACTTTTATTTGGAATCAATTACATATTATTTACTTGAAAATTTTAGGAAATAAAAAAAAATTTTTGACTTTGTTACAACTGAAAGCCTTAAATTTATCAAGAAACAGTTTGCTATATAAGTATGTGAAAATACTCTACCTAAAAGAGAATTATGGAAGGAAAATTATAGTATTTGTTCAAAATACTTCTTGTTCAGCATAGTCCCATCCCAGTGGTACAGTTATTCTTGCTGCCCCATTAACATTAGACTTGGCTGTGTAACTTGCTTTGGCCTAACCTGTAAGTGGATGTGGCCTGTTCCTCTCCTGAGCAGCAGCCTCAAGATGCGTTTTGTACTTCTGTTGCTCTCTTTTCCCTCTGCTACAAGATGGGCACAGAGGCTCCTCCTCCAGTCTTGTTCCCTGATCAAGAGAACATCAAAGCTAGTTGCAGCTAATCCACAGCAGATTCGCAACATACATACTAATCATTAGTGAACAACTTGTTGGGTTTTTATTTCAGGAATACATATATATAAGGAACACAAATAGCAAGAAAGAGTATTAGCAACTCTGCTGAAACCCTCCTCATGGCTCCTTGCCGTCATCACTACTTGTCTCCAAAGAAAACACCTTTCCGAATTCTCTTTCCACAGATTAATTTTTGCTGTATGTAATTGTTTGGGTCTGACTTTCTTCATTCAGTAACATGATTTTGATATTTGTCTATGTTGTCGTGGGTAGTAGTTAATTCATTTTCATTTCTGTGTAATTCTCCATTGTATGAATATAGCACCATTTTATACCCATTCTACTTTTGTTGAAATTGGAGTTGTCAGCAATTTGGAGCTAATACAATAGTGTCACTGTAACATCATTGTGCATATCCTTGGATACACATATGTACACATTTCAACTAGGTACATCCTTAGGAATGGCCGTGCGTCCTATGTTGTACACATGCTCTGCATTAATTGATACTGTCATCAGGTTCCAAAGTAACTATACTAATTCATACAGCAAAGGATGACAGCTTTTTCTCCTTCAAATTCTTGCCAATACTTATCTATTATGATATAGTTTGGATATTTGTCATCACAGAATCTTGTATTGAATTGTAATCTCCAATGCTGAAGGTGGGGTCTGGTGGGAGGTGTTTGGATTAAGGGGGCAGATCCCTCATACCTTGGTGCTGACTTCATGATGGTGAGTGAGTTCTCATGAGATCTGGTCATTTAAAAGTGTGTGGCACCTACCCCCTTCTCTTTTTCTCTTGCTCTGTGTGATATGCCTGCTCCCCCTTCATCTTCTGCCATGATTGTAAGATTCCCATGGCCTCCCCAGAAGCTGAGCAGTATGAGTCCCATGCTTTTATAGCTGCAGACCTGTGAGCCAATTAAATCTCTTTACCTTTATAAAAAAAACTCAGGTATTTTTTATAGCAATGCAAGAATAACCTAACACATATTTTTTGTCACTTTACCGTTTGCAGGATTATGTGGTGATATCTTATCTTATTGTGGCTGTTACTTGTTTGTCCTGGTGACTAATGAGTTTGCTCACATTTTAATATGCTGATTAGCCATTTGGTAACCTCCTTTGTGAAGTGTCTGTTCCAGTCTTTTGATTATATTTAATTTGGATGTTCCAGATTGCCTTCTCTTATTGATCTGTAAGAGCTCAGTATTTATTATGGAGCTAAGGTCTTTGTCAAAAATGTCTCCTTCTGCAGTATAGCTTGCCTTGCCTTTCCATTCTCTTGATACCATTTTCTGACTAAAAATCATTCTTAATGTTAAGTAATCTAACATTATTTTCTTTATGATTATTGCTTATTGTGGATCTGCTCCACAATCACAAAAATACCATTTTGTATTATCTTCTAGAACTTGTATTATATTATCATTCACATTTAAACCTGCACTTCATTTGTAATTGATTTTGTTAATGGCATGAACTGAGGTATCACTGTTCTCTTTTATTAAAATAATCATATGATATGTCATTTATTTAGGGACAATAAAGAAAATCGAATTAATTTTCAAGTTTAAACTAACTTTCTAGTATTGGTATACACTTTAGCTACAAATATTTTATTTTTGTATGTGTTATATTCTTTTTTTACTCATTCCTGGTATGATTTTACAATATTTTGTTTAGTGTTTTTATTCCTGTGTTCATTAGATAGATTGTCTTGAAATTTTTTCCTTGTACTAACCTTGTGAGGTCCTGATATTAAGATTATTTGGACTCAGAAAATGAGTTGAAAAGTGTTTCCTCTTTTTTCTTCTCTAGACAAGTGAGTTTCAGATTGATGCTGTTTCTTCAAATGCCTGGAAGGAAAGATTGACTCTGACAGTTGGGATCACATTTCTATGCTTTTCCTCTGGGATACTGGCCTCTCAAGTTCTAGCTTTCTTGGTAGCTCTATGATGCTTTCCAACAGATGTGCTTTGCATTTTACCTAGCATTTATCCTTTTTCTTGGTAGAAGACTGGTTTCCTATAAGCTAATCTGTTAAAACAAAAAGTGGCTCTATGCTACTTATTTACAAATTTGCATTAACATACAGTCTCTTCAGAAGATTAAAAATACTTTCACCTAAAGCCAACTCACAAAAATACAATTTTTTCAGATCATGTGCATGACCAGATCTACATGCCTAATCTCATTCCCATATCTAAGCTATACAGTAAGGATATTAAGATAAAAGTGGGGGAGAGAGATCCAAGATGGCCGATTAGCAGCAGCTCAGGATTGTAGCTCCCACTGAAAGCGCAGAGTGAGTGGACGCCACATTTTCAGACGAATTTTCATAGCCCACGGACCAAGAGATTTTGGAGGAGGAGCCCCACGGGTCGCCAGCGCGACCCTTTTGGAGGGCGTGGCCGTTTTGCAGGCACCCCGACGTGGCGGTTCTCAGTCCGGAGTATACGGGACTGAGTGCCCTTTTGGTTGGCGTTTGGAGCTCCGGGAAAGCAGAGTCTCCCATTCAGCTGATTAAAAAGCGGACTGAAGTGGGGGAACCAGACCGGGAGATTCCCGGGCAGAAAAGCACCACGAATCTTAACGCTGCTGTTTCAGCCGGCGTAGTGGGTCGCTGCAGGGGAAGGCTGGTACCCCGCCTCCACAAAAAAAAATAAAAATAAAAACAGCAGTTGGAACTGCTGAAGATTGAGAGTTTCACAGCAAGTACAGCTGAACCCAGGAAGGTCCAGCTCTGTGGGGGGAGGGGCATCCACCGAAGGAAAATTAAGAAATAGAGAAAACTTTATCACCAGCAAGCTGGACGTCCACTCAGAGACCTAGTCTGAAGGTCAGCAATTACACAGACGACAAGTGGATAAATCCACGAAGATGGGAAGAAACCAGCACAGAAAGGCTGAAAACACCCCGAAATCAGAATGCCTCTCCTCCTACAGAGGATTGCAGTGCCTCATCACCAATTGAACAAGGCCTGATAGAAAATGAATGTGAGGAATCAACAGAATCAGGCTTCAGAAGGTGGATAATGAGAAACTTCTATGAGCTAAAAGAACATGTTCTAGCCCAATGCAAGGAAACTAAGAACCTTGAAAAAGGTTTCACGAAATGTTCGTGAGAATGGACAATTTAAAGAGGAATATAAGTGAATTAATGGAGCTGAAAAACACAATACGAGAACTTCGAGAAGTATGCACAAGTTTTAACAGTCGAATTGATCAAGCAGAAGAAAGGATTTCAGAGGTCAAAGGCCAACTTAACGAAATAAAACGAGAAGACAAGATTAGAGAAAAAAGGGTAAACAGGAATGAGCAAAGTCTCCAAGAAATATGGGACTATGTGAAAAGACCTAATCTACGTTTGATAGGTGTACCTGAATGTGATGAAGAGAATGAATCCAAGCTGGAAAATATTTTTCAGGATATTATGCAGGAAAACTTTCCTAACCTAGCAAGGCAAGACAATACCCAACTCCAGGTAATACAGAGAACACCACAAAGATATTCATCAAAAAGAGCAACCCCAAGGCACATAATCATTAGATTCATCAGGGTTGAAACGAAGGAGAAAATACTACGGGCGGCCAGAGAGAAGGTCAGGTTACCCACAAGGGGAAGCCTATCAGACTCACAGCTGATCTCTCAGCAGAAACCCTACAAGCCAGAAGAGTGGGGGCCAATATTCAACATCCTTAAAGAAAAGAACTTTCAACCCAGAATTTCCTATCCAGCCAAACTAAGTTTCATAAGTGAAGGAAAAATAAAATTTTTTGCAAACAAGCAAGTACTCAGAGATTTCATTACCACCAGGCCTGCTTTACAAGAGCTTCTGAAGGAGGCACTATGTATCGAGGGGAACAACCAGTATCAGCCACTTCAAAGGACCCATCAGTAAGCTGCATCCAGATCCATCTTACATGCAAGGATATACAGAGACTCAAAACAAAGGGATGGAGGAAGATTTGCCAACCAAATGGAGAGCAAAAAAAAAAAAAAAAAAAAGCAGTAGTTGCAATTCTCATCTCTGATAAAATAGACTTTAAAGTAATAGAAACCGAAAGAGATAAGAAAGACATTGTATAATGGTAGAGGGATCAATGTAACGGGAAGAGCTAATGACCCTAAGTCTATGCGCACCCAATATAGGAGCACCCAGATACATAGGGCAACTTCTCGGCGACTTACAAAGAGACTTGGACTCCCACACAATAATAGTGGGAGATTTTAACATTACATTGTCAATATTGGACAAATTAATGAGACAGTTAAGAAGGATACCCGGGACTTGAACTTAAACCTCAAACAAGTAAACTTAATAAACATTTACAGAACTCTCTACTCCAAATCCACAAAATATACATTTTTTTTTCAGTAACACATCACATTTATTCTAAAAGTGACCACATGGTTGGGAGTAAATCACTCCCTAGCAATTGCATAGCATTTCATAGGTTTAAATGAAATATTGGTTGGCTGTTTGTTTGTTATTTTCCTCCCTTATTCCTTCCTGTCTCCATTGTATAACACAATTATTAGTATAAAAAAGCTTTTAATATCCATTTGTAGACTGTATACTAGCCTGGGCAATAGAGCAAGATTCCCATTCTCTCTCCCTTTTTTTTTCTTTCTTTTTCTCTTTATTTCATTCTTTTTTTTCTTCCTTCTTTGTCTTTTTTCTAAAAAAAAAAAAAGCAAAAAAAAAAAAAGTGGGAGATTGGCTGTGTGCAAAATCCAATAATTGAATCTAACAGTGGGATCTAACAGGTATTAGTAGCTAAATAGCATTGAAAAGAAATGTCTTGCAGTAAGTTGAGGATGTTGACAGCAGTTTCATAGTACCCAATGCCCTCCACCAAATAAACAAAACCAAAAAACTTTCATAAACTTTGACCAGTGCCTTCCATAGGCAAAGAAAGCAGCTCATGATATTGGATTGATAGTTCAAAGTTGCAATTTGGTACACTGGAAACAGCCTCCGTCCAAATAATATCTCCTTTGCTTATAGAGCCAAGACATTCCTAGATTTAAATCCCCGCATCTACTTTTTAAAATCTGCCTGACTTTTGAAATGACATGTGACTTCTACGTACATTTTATTATGAATAAATAGGTTAGTCTCCAACAACCCATTCCCATATAATTGCTGAAATGATTTTAATATATCCTAGCCAAATGTCACCACTCTTTATTTGCGAAAACTTCCAATGGATTTCCATCATTTTTAGATTAAAATGCAATTTATTTTACCAGCGAATGTCTTACTTAGGCCAATTCAACTTCTTCTTCATCCCAGGGCTCTTCTTTAGTAGTCTTCTATGATTTCCACAGCCAGCACCTTTCCAGTGCTGATCCTTCTGCTGGGATCATTATTTCCCCAGATTGTCACATGGGGGCTGCCAGCTTCTCATTCCTCAAATATACGCTAAAGCATCCTCTCCTCAGAATTGCCTGCCCTGACCATGGGATAAAAAGAAACTCCTCTTATAACTCCACTCTCGCATGATACTCTACTGTATTGTTCTTATAAAACTTCTTCCTCTTAAGAATTGTCTTGTTTATTTATTTTATTTTATTTTCTCTTCCTCTCTGCCTCCCTGAATATAAACCCCCATAGGACAGAGAACTTTTCTGTCTCTTTTCTCAATTAAATATCCAGTACCTAGAACAGTATTTGTTGTAGCACCAAGATGACGGTTGATGAATGAATGAGTGAATGAAGTATTGTAAAGATGAACTAAAATTAGGCATGCAATGCCTTGTTAAATAGCAGGTGCTCAATTAATAATAATTTCCTTCTCCTTTCTTTCCTGTCTTACATCCTCTTCCTAAAAAGACTCCAAATCTGTGCCTGCTATCCCTATGTACAGAATACCAGCCATACCTCACGTTTTCCTTTCTCATTGTACATAGGGGTCACCACCTTTAGATACTAACTTGTCAATTCAAAGCTCTGTCTACCTCCCGTGATTTATTTTCACAGTTGACTGTGAAAAGAAATAGTTTGACATTTTTGTTATTTCAAAAGTATCTTACCGGGATGCAACTAATGTTTTAATCTGAGTTCCAGTAGCTTGATCACACTCACAGCTGGAGATCCCTGGTGAAAAAACCAAAGCTTGGCCTATTTCCAAGCAGGCTGGGGAAGGAGAGCTCACTCAGTGATGGAGGATACTGACACTTAGCCTGCGAGTTACTTTTCCAGGGAGCTGGCATCAACCAAGGCAGCCTCCAGATGGTCTGTTGCCATTATTGTGTGATAGGTCCTGCCTTGTAGGAAATAGAAGGTGCAATGAGTCTAGTTATCTATTCATGGAGGAAGACAGATGATGCTCTTGGAAATTTGGGACATTCATGCATACTAAGAATAATACAGAAATAATGAGACTGATTGTATATGTGTGTGTGCACATGTGTGTTTGTGGGCTAGTGGGGGAGTTACCAATGATAATTAAGAGACTGGAGATGATGTCAAAACTGGGTTGTGGAAAACAGAGCAGTAAGAGGTAGCAGCGTCTCAGAGGCAAGTTGGCAAGTTTGCGACCTTTTTGGGCTTTGGGATGGACAGATGTAAAATCAACCACTTATTAGCAATGCAACTTTGGATATATTGTGATGAAATAAAATATATGCAAAGCACTCAGGACTATTTCAGTCATATAGTGGACACTTATTAGTGCAAACTATTGTTATTTGAACCAGTTCTACCTTTGTTATAATTGTGCATAGAGAATTTCACAAATGGAGACATTTATGACAGCAAATATCTTTTGAATTTACCTTCTAAAATTATTGGGCATCCCATCTGCTTACTGCTAATAAGCCCACTTGGATTCTCGGAGACCAGAACAGGTTTGGAAAGATTCAACAGTAGAAGAGCTATTGGTTTCCTGTGCTATTTACAGGTACCTGATCCGCTCTTAACTCATACATCCAAGGGCACTAGGAGAATTAAATGGAGCTCAAATATAGATCAGAATCCTACTAGGTATTATTGATGCTTTGTCTTCATTGACCTCTTCATTCATTCATATGTTAAAATCTTTATTTAGGAGGAACAGATAATTTCATTATAACAAAACACCTGATGATAATATGCGTTATGGTTTTGAATAAATTAAGTTCTGGATGCCACAAAATCATGCAGAATCTGTATGTGAGTTTATACACCTATGTCAATGTCTACTAGGTATTTATATACATATATCCATATGCTTATATATCTATATTGTACTTTATACATATATGTGTTCATATGTGCCTGTACAGGTGAGTTTCAATGTATGCACATATAGGTGTGTCTCAGTGTGTGTGCATTGAAATAAATATATTTATATGTATCTTGAAAATATCTCTAAAATGCAGTGAAGATTACTGTCTTTCTGAGATTCTTAATGATGTACAAAAAAGAGCACAAGACTTGAGTAACATGAATTGAAATTTGAGTTTTTCAACCTCTTTCTGTAATCCTTAGATTTATCATGTTATGCTTAACCTTTTTGACCCTCATACGTAAATCTGAATCATCAGATTACTTTGAAACTGAAATCAGGTGACCTATGAGAACACTTTGCCTGGCACACAGTAGACACTGAAAAATGATACGTCTTTTCTTCCCTTCCTCACATTTCTTCTTTTCTTTAAAAAACAGTTACTTCAAGGTCACATGATTTCATTGACATCTAAAATGTATATACAATTAATTTTTAATTTAGGCAGTGGAGGCCCCTCTTAAATTACATCTTGGCTGATAAAATGTCATGATTTCTCCATTCCTGCATGATCATGACCGGGAGAATGTGGAGGATGTGATAGTTATCTTCAGAGGACAAGATACTTTTCAAAGAACTATCTTGAAAGACTAACGGGCATCTGGGATACTAAGATGAGAATTAAAGTAGAATGAAAGGTACCTTGCAGTTTATTGTAGAATTCAACTATGTGTTCATCCAGGTTGCCAACAAAGCAGATCCCAAAATGGAATTAAATAGGCAGAAATTAATAAGAAAAGAAGTGCTGGTGGAAGAAAATGGGAGGGGTGCTGGGAGAGCAGTGTGGTTCCATTTAATGTTAGCCAAGGCCACTGGGATGTTCCCGAGCCAAAACCATCAAGAGTCCTATGCATCGTAGGAACAGGAAGAGCAAACAGCCTTGGTACAAATGCTGCAGTGGATTTCAAAGCACACAAGTTGTCACCCAGCAATACAGGATCTGAAAAAAGCATTGTCATGTGACCCTAGGCAGGTGAGAAAGAAGGAAGGTATGTGCATTTACCATGATAGAAGCTTTGATAGGCACAGTCAAACTTCTTAGCTCCTAACTCTCTCCTCTAATTAATAATACTGTATCACCAAGTATATATGGTTTGTAGAATCTGTGTAACCATAAATTAATTCGTGAAGTTCCTGTTAAGCAGAAAAATTAGAGGAGAATTAGAAATATAATTTATTGCAGCCATCAAGTGCAGTAGCATTTGAAAGGAAACAGTTCAGTGTGGTGGATAAAAGCAGGTATTTTCAGAGTTATAGGAAATAGACTTGAAACTTAGCTCTACTATTTGGCTACATGACCCTGAAACAGTGACAATGTGACTGAGTTTCTAAATCTTTATAGGTTGGGGATCATGATATCTACTTCAACAGGACTTTTAAAGGGTAAAATTGGTATTTTAATAATCATCATTCCATCTGGCATGAGATAGCATCTCATTGTGGTTTTGATTTACATTTCTGTAATGATCAGTGATGTTAAGCTTTTTTTTCCATATGTTTGTTGGCTGCATGAATATCTTCTTTTGAGAAGTGTTTGTTCATGTCCTTTGGTCACTTTTTAATGGAGTTATTTTTTTTTCTCAAAAATTTGTTTACATTCCTCATAGATTCTGGACATTAGACCTTAGGATAGATTGAAAAAATTTTCTCTCATTCTGTAGGTTATCTGTTCACTCTGATGATTGTTTCATTTGCTAGGCAGAAGCTCTTCAGTTTAATTAGATCCCATTTGTCAGTTTTTGCTTTTGTTACTGTTACTTTTGGTGTTTTCATCATGAAATCTTTGCTCTTGTCTATTTCTTAAATGGTATTGCCTAGGTTTGTCCTCTAGGGTTTTTATAGTTTGGGTTTTACATTTAAGTCTTTAATCCATCTTGAGTTAATTTTTGTATAAGGTATAAGAAAAGGGTTCTGTTTCAGTTTTCTGCATATGGCCAGCCAGTTCTTCTAGCACCATTTATTAAATAGGGAATCCTCTTCCAATTGCTTATTTTGTCAGGTTTGTCAAAGATCAGATGGTTGTAGGTATACAGTCTTATTTCTGAGTTCTCTAATCTGTTCCATTGGTCTACGTTGTCTGTTATTGTACCTGTACGATGCTGTTTTGGTTACTGTCACAGATGCTGGCTATTGGTGGAAAGGTAAATTAGTTCAGCCACTGTGGAATCACAATATGGTGATTCCTCAAAGATCTAGAAACAGAGATACCATTTCACCCAACAGTCTCATTACTGGATATATACACAACATTGCATGCATCTGTTCGTTGCGGCAGTATTCACAATAGCAAAGAGATGGAATCAACACAAATGCCCATCAATCATAGACTGGATAAAATAAATGTGGTACATATATACTATGGAATACTATGCAGACAAAAAGAATGAGATCATGACTTTTGCAGTGCCATGGATGGAGCTGGAAGCCATTTTCCTCAGCAACCTAATGCAGGAACAGAAAAGCAAACATCACATGTTCTCACGTATAAGTGGAAGCTGAACAATGAGAACACATGAATACATCGGGGGGGGAACAACACACACTAGGGCCTGTTGGGAGATGGTAGGGGAAGACTATGAGGAAGAATAGTGAATGGATGCTGGACTTAATATCTAGGTGATGGGTTGATATCTGCAGCAAACCACCATGGCCCACATTCACCTATATACTAAACCTGCACATCCTGCACATGTGTACCCTGGAACTTAAAAGTTGAAGGAAAAAAAAGAGTTAAATTAGGACTAAATGCCAGGACATTAGCATTTATTGATGGTTTAGTATATGTTAGACACTATTCCATGCACTTTGTAGGAGTTTATCAAGTCCTACTAGAAAACATGAAATAGGATATATTATTGTTCTTAAATTTTTTTTTTAAATTTAACACATGTAACAGGTGAGGGAACTGAGACATAGAAAGGTTGAGCACCTAACTGATTCTCATTTTTGTAAGTGTCAGAATCAGAATTAAGTTCTGCTAGTCTCCCTGTAGTCTTTTTTCTAACTACTATACTACACTGTCCTGCCTCTCAAATACATCTGGATAGTTGAAATGCCCTGATTTCTACATTACTGCATGATCATGACCCCAGGGCAGGATTAAGAAGATGTAATAGTTACCTCCCAAGGAGGAGCTAGTTTTAACAGCATAATGTATGTTTTCCCCCAAGAATCTATTTGGAAACTTGAACTAGATCAGTGTAATGCTCTGTATCTTCTGTAACTCTAGAAATCAAGTATTAGATTGTAGCAAGCATTATAACCATTACCAGATAACCAAGAATTACTCTACTATGAGAATATCTTGTAGAAGTTACTTCAGAAATGTCTGTTATTGCCTTAATCTGATGTCTTTAGGATTAATGTCCAGTTGAGATATTTTAGGTTTGCTCAGTGGCATAACATAATTATTTGGGCAGCAAAAGCCCCTTCAGAATCTTTTCAACATGTATCATGCAGGCAGTTTCCTACTCAGACGATACATCTTAACTCCTCTCTTGGATAAGTGAACAATTGGAACTCTAAAATCTAAACTGGAGTTTTAATGCTGACACAATAGAGGGAGACAGGGTGAAGTAGGGCCTTCAGCTTCAAACTGTAGAACTCAGGTCATTTCTCATGTCTTGAGATTTGTACATCACTTGTGGTCCCACCTAAATGTGAGAAGGAAGAGGTTAAGGGTGCAAGTAGTTTCTGATATTATGGACTAGTCTTGGGATGGAGACAGATTGTCAGTGACTATAAATAGTCCCAGGAGCATGTCATGAGTGTAGGGGTGTGCCTGAGGGATGAGCAGTCCAGGTGTTCACCCACAAATCCTCTCGGGTTGACACCTGATATGTATTGCACACACTTAGGAATAGCTGGTGTTTTGGCTGCTGTCCTTTTGCATCAGTCAGCAGTCACAGGTCACAGAGAGAGCAGTCACCTCTTAGCTCTCCCACTCCCAGGTGGTTTATTTGGAGAGTTATATGTTTCATGAAGCTCCCTGGAGCCCAGGAGCTGTCAGTCTATTAAAGCAAGGGAAAGAGAGTTAGTAATACCTCCTTATTTTCAGGGTGCAATAACCTGCCGTATAAATCCACCCAAGTCCTGTTGTTAATCTTTAGACTATGTGGGAAGCAACTGCTGTTATTGGTGCTGCATTGAGAATAGACCATTTTATTACTTTGGAAGCCATAAAATACCTCTCTGGCTAAGAGGGACGCTAATTCCCCTAGACCATTTGGGTAGATGCATTGATGCCCTCAGCCCTGTGACTAGTTTGGAATGCAGAATGTTGATCAAAAGGAGGCAAGTGTATTTCTAAATAATTAGGTTTGAAATGTGCCATGATAAAAAAGGTGCATCTTGGAGGTCTATGGAAGTAAGCTTAAGTAAGTAAGGCAGTCTTTCCTGAATGATCTCCATAAAGCCAGCATTTTGCAGGACTTCCATGAAAACAACCAAAATTTTTCCAAGGTCAAAATGTTATGGACATATATTGAGCAGGTTTAAACCACTCTAAAATGTCTGGGTCTTACTGTGAATCTGTAGGAGATATATAGTATGAAATGTTTACTAAATATATTTAATCATGGAAAACCTTTCTCCTTTTGAGAAGGGCACCAAATAACATGTTTTGATCTGTGTGCTATTTAGAAAACTGCTCAAGATATGTTCTTCTGTATTAAAATAAATTATTGAAACTTTTGTACTTATTGTGGTAATTTGTGTCCTAAAGGAGGAGCTATCTGCAAATTACTTTATATTAGATGTAATTTTTCAATAGCTAAATCCGACCCCCTCCTACCTCTAATGTGCACATGGATAAACAAAGTATTTAGTTTGTGGAAGAGGGATGATTTTTCCTCAAATCAAAAAGCTACTTAATTATTCACAAGGCGAATGTCCACCAGTTGATCTGCATGAGTATTGTGTGTTCTCCTATTACTGGGATTTATTTTCCTGTATTACACCAGGCATTTGGAGCCACATCCCCAATCATCTTTCAATTTTCTGGATATAAAACAAAATGCCTTTCATCATGAGAAAGGAAGGAAAAGGCAGGGAAAGGGTGATAGCCTGGCCATCTGGATATGTTGGTCTATGTGATTATTCATAAGATGACTCAAATAAGCAGATGCCATGGATAGTAATTAAACCTTTCTTCTGTTCTCACTGGAATGTAAAAACAGTGTTTCTATTGATGACAAAGGATCCTTGTCACATATTCAAGGGTACTCACAAAAGGGATACATAATAACCCTGTTAATCATGAGAGAACAAGAACATTTTTGGCAGCAGCACTTTCTCAAGGTGATCACGATTTCTTTACACAGAGGACCAACTCACCTTGTGAAACACTCGTCAGACCTCGAACAGCACATCCCCCTCGCTGGCTCTCCCAGGCTTTTAGCAATTAGCTAGCACATCCCTTTGGTCTGAAGATTTTTTTTTTTTTTTTTTTTTTGTCTCTTCGGATGACTCCGTGGTCTAAGAGATAGTGATATCTACCCTTAAAGGGTGCTTGGTCTGTGATCGTAAAGCTTTGTGAAGTTGCAGAAGCTGTCTTTGCTGGAAAAGATAGTGTTCTTTGCCTGAATGGATAATATAGAAAAGCTGATAGCCTCCTTATAGCCTTATGGTTTTCGCTGCTTTGTTTCTTTCTCATTTCCCAAGAAAGACAGATCACAAGAGAAGAGTCTGCTGCCTGGGACACAAGTTGATGACACATGTGCAAATCACTTTCCACACAGCCTTCTCTATTTAGCCAGGGCTCCGCCAGCAACCACAGCCAGAGTCCCACAATTTGCCTGGCTCCAGGTGGGATTCTAGACAAAGGGAAAAGAGATACCATAGTATCAAGAGGTTGGGGACTACTGAACCACCACCTGTCTTTTATTCCTAGACCCTCCTAATTTTTAGGCTGCATTAAAAAAAATATTGAATGGTCTCTTTTATTGGAGTTTATATAGGATTCATTCAACAGTTATTTCTTCATGACCTACTAGGTCCTGAAGATACAGAAGTGAACAAAGCAAAACAACCCCCATCTCTATCCCTGGATCCATGAATAGGTACAGGTAGTTGCTTCATAAATACCATTACATAGTACTTATTGAGTGTTTAAAGTGAATCAGATGTCATTCTGATTGTGTTTTATACCTGTTCATAAATGTCATGCCCACCCTGTGAGCTGGAACTATTATTAGTCCCACTTTACAGAAGGAAATTTAGAAACAAATTGCCTGTGATAATACAGCTAGTAAGTAGGAGAACCTAGATTTGAATCCAAGAAACTCGACCCCAGAGCCCACCACCCAACTAATATACTTATTTCTGACTTACACTGAGTCTCTCACCACTACCGCCAGACCTGTTATGGAGATGGGGTCATACAGATGTGTCTGATATTCCACTATTATAGCTTTATTTCCTGAATCCATTTTCCCCTATGTCTACTGTACCTTGTATTTGGAATGATTCTTAGAAAACACATATTCTCCTTGGGATTTTCTTTATAAAAAAATTAAAAATGGCTCCTGTGGACAGGCATGGTGGCTCAGGCATGTAATCCCAGTACTTCGGGAGGCTGAGGTGGGCAGATCACTTGAGAGCAGGAGTTTGAGACCAGCCTGGCCAACATAGTGAAACCCCCCCGTACCTACTAAAAATACAAAAATTAGCTGAGCGTGGTAGCAGGCCTGTAATCCCAGCTACTTCGGAGGCTGAAGCATAAGAATTGTTTGAACCCGTGAGGCAGAGGTTGCAGTGAGCAGAGACTGTGCCATTGCCCTCCAGCCTGGGCAACAAGAGGAAACTCAGTCTCAAAAAAAAAAAAAAAGGCTCCTGTGGAGGTACAAGTGATAGTAATTCTAATCATAGTAAATGGGATTCAATATGCCTGATTTTAGTTCCTATGTCACCATATTAAGTAGTATATCAGCTTACCAGGACTGCCATATAACAAAACACCACAAACTGGGTGACTTAAACAACTGAAGTGTATTTTCTCACAGGTGTAGAGACTGGAAATCCAAGAGCAAGGATTAGGCAGGGTTTTTCCTGGGGCCTCTCTTGTTGGCTTGTAGATGGCCACCTTTTCACTGTGTCCCCATGTGGGCTTTTCTCCATGCGTGCATATCCCTCATGCTTCTTTGTGGTTAGACTCCGTACTCCAAATTCCCTCTTCTTATCAGAGACCAGTCAGAATAGACTCAGGCCCAGCTTAACAAACTCGCTTTAACTTAATCACCCCTTTAAAGATCCTATCTCCAAATGCAGTCACATGCTGAGGCATTGGGGTTAGGACTTCAGCACATAGCAAGTAGTGAGCAAGTTACTTAATGTTTAACTCCCAGTTTTCAAATCATAAAATGGAAGTAGCCACAGCACTTACATTTTTGGGACATTTAATGTGATAATGTAAGTTATGAGGCTTAAATAAGATCATTCTGTCTCTGGCTAACTTATTGAATGAAACAACTGCATGCTTTTTGCACCTTTTGTTTGAAGAGCTGCTTTGTTCTTATCTATCGGGTTTCAGCCTAGATAATCACTCCGATAATTTCTTCAGAGTACTTTCAAAACCGGAACTTACTATTTTTATTTACTTGTGTATTATTTCTGTCATGCTTCTAGAATTTAAGCTCCATCACAGAAGGAACTCTATCTGTCCAACTCACTGTCCTACCAAACATCCTAAAATGGAGGATGACATATGTACAGAGTGCACAACAAATATTTGTGAGATTAATGCATGCAAAACATTTTTTAAAACCTAATTGCATTTAGCTTTTCTTTTTTTTTTTCCCAATGGGGCTTTCATTAGACCTATTGAAGACCTTTTTCTTTAGCCATTCTACTACTCCAGCGGACTGAATTTCCTGTTTCTGAGCAGCAGTTGGGTCCTTTCCCATTTAGACTGCTACTTTGATGGTTAAATTTCTCTCCTAAGGGGACCTCTTCATCACAGCCTGAGGCAGGAGTACACAGCTCTCCTGGTGCCCAGCACCAACCTAGGAGTTTCACCACATTCACTCCTAGATTCTTTCTTTTTCCTATCTGGCTATTTTATTTGTTTAAAATTAAATATGTTTCAAACAATACTATTAATACATTGTACCATTTTCTCCCTTAACATGAAATAATTTATCAAGACTCTCAAACTTAATATCTAGCTGAGGTTACACTTCAAAAGAGAGGAGATAGAGAATGTATAGACATGGCCTTTGGGCGCATGAATAGAATGGAGACTCATAGGCAAGAAATATGAAACACAGTGTATTTTTATTTCTGGTTGTCTTCTGAAAATTGAAAATATCTCCTTAGCTTTCTCATCCCCAGCTGTAACAAGGCATTTTGAAATTGAATTTTTTTTTTATCTTTTTCTCCAACTATATTGGTTTCCCTGTGGCCTCTGGCTCAGAAAGAACACCACTTTCTGTTTAATGACTCAAAGAGAAATTCTGGATCCTTCTGAGAAGTTTCCTTTCCTTTCTCTGCTTTAATCAGTTGATCACCAGGCTCTGTCTCTTCTGTTCATCTCACTCTACAAATGCTGATTTGGATAAGAAATTCTCATTTGGATGACTACATGAGAGACAGGTCCCTACAAGCATCTGCCCTCTCACACCAATCTTTTATAAAGCCATAATAAATTCCACACTCAGACGGAACTCATGACCCTACAGGGACCTCTGCCTACTGCCTTCTCCATCTTCTCATTTTTCACATTGTTTCAGAAAAGTATGGATAACTCACCCCCTACTGTCATCATGAGCAATGTTAACTTTTAATTTTAGAATAACTTTAGATTTCCAGAATGTTGCAAAAATTGTGCAGTTTTCATATACTCTTCACCTAGTTGCCCCTATTTTTAACATCTTACATTATTACAGAACAGTGATCACAACTAAGGAAACAAGACTGTTACATTCCAATTATATTCCTATTAACTAAGCTATAAGTCCAAATTTATTTGTAAATTACTAGTTTTAAGCTAATGTCCTTCTATCCTGTTCCAGGATCCCATCTAGAACACCATGTTACATTCAGTTGTCATGGTCTCCTCGGCCTCCTCTGGACAGTGGTAGTTTCTCAGGCTTTTCTTGTTTTTAATGACCTTGCCAATTTTGAGCAGTGGTTATTTTATGGAATACTCCTCGATTTGAATCTGTCTGGTGTTTTTCCACAGGGTTAGACTTAGGTTGTGGATATTGAGGAGGAAGACCACAAAGGTCAACTGTCATTCTCATTGCATCATATCAAGGACATACACTCTCAATGTGGCTTAAAGTAATGTAAAACTTGAATCACTGGGCTGAAACAGTGTTTCTAGGTCTCTTCACTACAAAGTAATCCCTAGTGCTGCCTTTCTAAACACTATTTTCTGAAAGAGCAGCCTGCACTCAATGCGGGTAGGAAACAGAATGTTAAGCCCCGCATCTTGGAGAGGGAGAATCTACAAAAATTATTTGGAATCTTCGGTTTATGAGCTATGTCTTCTACCGCCATTCATTTCTTTCATTCAATCAATAATTTATATAAGCATTAATATATATTTAATTTATTGGGTTCTAACCCAGTGCTACATTATTTTGGTTCTAAATTGTGTCGGATTTGGCCATTGGGAGCTCTTACAGGTTAGTCTCTTTGATCCTTTAGTTCTGAGCACTTCTTTAACTTTCTGGCACTACCAGTTGCTCATGAGGTTCTTGTATATTCTCACCTCTTCCCTAAAACCCAAAAAACTTTGGTTTCTTTTATTAAAGAATGGCATCAGAAATCCAGATCTGGCCAGGAACATGCTCTTACTACCTACCACTGCTTCTAGACTCTTTCACTGGACAGCTATGAAATATATGTATGTATATTAATCTGCACATAGACACACACATATATAATTATTTTAATATCTATCTTTGTATAGCTGTATTAAATGTTTAAGCATGAGTCCATACTGTGTCACAGAGTCTAATCCTATACCTGATGATTCCTAGTCATTTTTCCCTTGCTCATCTGTAACTTCCATCTCCACCAGTGAGAAATATCACTCCCACCATCCCCCATTCATTTACTTATTTGTTCAACCCCAGTATGTTTGTAAAGCAGTTCTAGAATTTTTAACTCATATCCCTGAGAGACATAACTTTACCAACTATAGTGTTTATGTGCACATCCATCATTGTCTCTTTAGCCTTAGAGTTTCCAGTCAAAAAACTGTTCTCCAAAGTTACTTTTGTTGGAAACTTCTCCACTGAAGTTAAGTTTAGGTTTTTACTGTTTTTGTTATAGTGCATTTCATCCTGGGATTTCCTAACTCTTGGCTGATTTTGTTGTTGTTGTTGCATATCCTAAGGTTCATTTTTTTATGCTGTAAAGTTCTGTTGGTTTGAAAACTGCGTATTGTCATATATTCATCACTACAGTACTATGCATATTTTTCATCATCTTAAAAATCCTCTATATTTCTCTAGCTGAATGCCATCTCCTTCCCAAACCTATCAACTCCTGATAAATTTCTATCTTGGTAAGCTTGCTTTTTACAGAATATCATATGATTTGACTCATACAATATGGGGTCTTTTGGTTCTGTCTTCTTCCATTCATTCATATTTTCATATTTTTGTATGAATTAATAGTTTGTGTCTTTTTATCACTGAAGAGTAATCCCATTTTATGGATAGACCCCAGTCTACTTACCAATTGAAATATTAGAAGATATCTCAGTTACTTCTAGTTTTTGGCAATTATGACTAAAGATGCTATAAATGTCTGTGTGCATGTTTTCAGATCAGTTTGAAAAACAGCTAAGAGTGTAATTGTATCATACAGTAAACATGTGTTTAACTACAGGCAGTAATTTGAAGCTTTCTTCAAAGGTGCTTTACTCTGACATGCCTCTGACTTACACAGATGCTTATCTTTTGCATGGAACACTCTGCTCTCATTCCTTTGTATTTGTCCACTTCTTTCTTGCAGGTATCTTCTCAACTGTCTCCTTCTCTTGAAAATCTTTCCCTCTTCTTCTTGGCATATATTAGAAATTGTATGTGTGTTATGTGTATTTCATCCATCATATACCATTGCAATTTTTTTATATTCTTGTCTTCATCTTAACAAGTCCATGAACACTTTCAGGGAAAGTGTTGTACTTTTCATTTCTGTAACCTCAGTTTTTAGTACTGGCTTCAGTAGATAATGGAAACTCATTAACTGAGTGTTCAAGCATATATTTTTTTTCAATCATACCATACCTAAGCTTCCTCTACATCCCGATTTAAATTTTCCAATATCACTGTGTTTGTTATAGGTATAATGTATTTGATATTTATATTTTGCTCATAAGCTTACCCATAACTGTTGTTAATTCTGACTCATCTCACTCTACATTTTATATGAGTTTCTATAAACATTTCAACTGTATAAATGCAAAAACACAACCATAGTTAATTTCTCCTTTGCTGTTTACATTTTCAGGAGCCCAAAGTTGTTTTTGTGACACTGAATGTTTTCTCTTTGTCTTAAAAGTACAGGAAACAGACATTTCTTGAGGTTTCTGCTAGAGAAAGGTCAAGAGACAGGTCTGACTCCATCAAAGTGTAGTGTCAGTCATTAGCTTTGTTGTGTGTGTGTGTGTGTGTGTGTGTGTGTGTGTGTGTGTAATTTATACACACACACACAAAGAAGAGCTGGAAGTTAGGAAGATCAGGAAGATGTACACCTGTACAATTGTTCAGGGGTGGGCAGCATCCTTATCACTTTGAAGAGTACTTATGTGTCCTTTTAACATTATTGGCAGTTACAGGGGGGGTATCAAGGGGGAACATAGGCCCTTGGTCATATTAGAAAAGCAAAATTGAACAAATGGGGAAATAATAATATAATGTCTCTTTTCTTCTTAGGCGAGTGGAAGAAATTATTTAAAAAGCCTCAGGCAATCTTTCAACTTAGAAGTTTTTTTCATTTCTCTAAAGGTGCATATTACAAGAAAAGCTAAGCCTCTCTTTTGTATTATTTATACACAGGCATCATTTTTGCTGAGATTGTGAGAAAATGATACTACTAAAGACTACAGCTGGTCTTGATCTGACCTAGCTGATGTTGGTGTTGGTAGTGATTGTGGTAGCTCCTTCCAGGCACTCGTCATAAAGAGAAAAAGTTAGAGGGATGGGTAAAGGAGGAGGACAGAAAAACATCCCTGTACATCTTGTTTTCCAGAAGCCATCAACCCCAGTCCATACCAACTAATTCTCAGCATCGCATACACAAACATATTGGAGGAACTTAAGTCTTTGAAGGAAATAGAAAATATATTAATTTATGATAAATGTTGAGAACTTCTCTCAATATAATCATAGGAAAATTGGCCAAGTGAGAAAAAAAAAAACATCAAAAGATGATCTCCCACTATTTAGAACAGGACCTCTAGATTGGGTAAAGCTTGTGTTTAGTGAAGCAATAGAGATATGCCCAGTGGTATGGGAGTGCAGGCTCCAGGTCCACACCAACCTTGTTCACACTCTGGATATGACTGAGGTATAAAACTTCTCTTACTTCATTTGCATCATCTCTAACTTGAAGAAAATACCTGCCTCCTACAGCAGCTATAAGGAATTAATCAGTTATTCCATTTAAAACACTTTGACTAGTCTAGCACATTTCAGACCCCTCAGTGCTAGCTGTTCTCATTCCTTCTGCAACTTGTCCTTCTGATGGGGATGCCTCAAATTGGCAAACTCTCAGGTTTGAGACTAAAGGGAGGTCCCTATTGTCCTGTGTTAATGGAATCTTCAGGCTTTTGCTTCAGAGGCTTCATAAAAAAGGGAAGAGATTTCTCTCAATACAGATCCAAAAAAGGAGAGAAATCTGCTAAGCTCTGCCTGCAGAACTAAAAAGCAGCAGACCACACTTCCCTGCCTTTATTTTAAAAAAGTAATCAGGACCAAAAAACCCTGAAGCATCACAAAATGAAGTTGTTAAGAGTCCATAATCATTGTAGCTTGCTCATGTTTATTACTTTTATTTCCTGTTTCTCTCTGCCATGATAATCAGTGGACCTTTAAACCAAATGACCTGTGTACTAGCTTTAGTACAGAAGCTGGAGAGACTGTATACTACTCTGCAACCAACCAGGGTTTTGTGGAAATAGAAAGTTAGGGGGATAGAAATGATAGCAGTAGTTCCTTAATGGAAAAATTATCAGTTTTTGAATCTTTACTCCTGAGAATGTAAGAAATATAAGAAATGGCCTGGAGGCTTTGCCTTAAAAAGATTTTAGGGTTGGCTTCTTGACCTAAAGCATCCTTTTGCTCTTTGTTTTTAGATAAGAAGGAAAAACACAGATTATGAGGTGCAAATCATTTAGAGGCATCAGCATAAACAGAACCAGCTGATTATTTTCTTTTCTGCCCAATTCTTCCTTTTTCTTCTGATACAAAAGAGTAAGTGAAAACTCCAGCATTGTATCAGAGATGAGTAAGCAAAGAGATGCAAGGGTTACCACATTTTGACACAAACTGTATTCCATGTTGATAAAATGAGCTGATTTGCATTGTGCAGAATCCAATCTCCCTAATCAATTATTGATGGCTGGTGGGAAGTGATAAATGGCCTGCCAGCCAGAAAATCACTCCGTTTCAGCTCAGCATGCAAACAGATGATGAGATTTTCAGTATATGCAATGAGACCTTTCCAATATACATGATGAGACCTTTCCTCTTAATGCTAAGCATTACTGAGTTTCATTCTAAGCCTACAGAGCTTTCAATTTTAGAATTTAGATGTGTTTATGAAGCAAAAACATTGAAAATTGCCAAACTAAAAAGAATATTACTTATTTCAAATAGTATCCTTATTTTCCAATTTCATAAATGCAAGTATTGATGGCACAGTCAAAAGCACATCTAGGAGACAGAATAAAGTGGACAAGAGTGAATTTTACTTTTGGTTATGCTAGTTCCTTGTTATGACACCTTGAGTGATTTAATTTCACTATGTCTCAATCTCTTCATTTACAAAATGAGGATAATAATTTTAATAAAATAAAGACCTTTGGACAATCTTGCACAAAGTGAAACTGAGTGGATGTTCTAATCTGTTGCCACAGGTAAGGCTTTCCCCCTTTTCAATGTGGCAGTTACTCAAACACTTGCCTGGACATAAGAAATACCTGGAACATTAGGGAAAGTATAAATTTTTAAATTCCCAACTCTCAACCGAAATCTACTGAAGCAAAATTTGTAGGGAGAGAACTGTAAGCTATATTTTAGCTATGCCTCCAGGTAATTTTGATCCTTGATCAAGTTTGGACAAATGCCAATTTGTAACAACTGGACATCCTGGCTTTGGCTGTCTTTCAGCGAAAATAATTACACTTAGAAAATTAAGTATTATACACAGAAAATTCCTCCCTTTCTGTGTAATATGGGAAGACATTTCAGATGGAATATCGTGGAGATCATAGAGAAAAATGTTTAGAAAGACATTGCATTGAAAATGGATCCAAGTCTATGAATTTTCATAGTTTTAAGGGCCAAAGAGTTAATACCAATAACTTTGCAGTTATAGACAGCATATTTCTGGTGCCTCTTACAGACTTTTTTCTTCTTCTAATGTTGTAGTCCCTGAATCTGTGTGTACCCAGGTATGCCAGGCATATGGCCCCTTCTTCATCCAGATAGCAGACATGCTACTATAGGGCTGTCTTCAGCAGCTCAGCTTCCTCTCGCTTCCAGTCCTGCATCTGGAGGGTTAAATAAAGGACATGCATGGGGAATGGGTCTGGAGGTCTAGGATCAGGGATAAATGTAAATGCCTCTAATGCCTTCTGTAACCCAGCTTCACAGTAACAATTTCATACTGTATTTTCATTCTCATTTAGCTTAGTGTGCTTCTTCTCAAGGACCCAGGGTTGATAGGGGTAAATAAAGAAGTGTAAGTTTATATTAAAACTATAATAATAATTTTAAAACAACTACAAATTTAGCGATCTTCCTATCCTTTTATAAATACTGTCAACTACAGAAATTGTAGGCATTCAACAAATTTGAATACTTAAATTGCTTTTTTTTGCATGATTTCCTGACAATCCTATAAGAATCTTCTAGAATTTACCCCCCAGAGAGAAAGAAGTTTGCACATATATAAAACAGATTAAAAGGTATAAAGTAAAATAATGCACTTATTCTAACTCTTTTTCTGGTGGAGAGTTTTTTTACTCTTATTTCTCTTGCAGTCCAAATGTTCTTTACATTAAAAAGTATTTAAGTATTCGTATACTGCCCAGAATAGAACTTCTCAGCATTATTTATTTGAGTTCAACTTTTGTACTTTGACCTTCTTGTGGTTTTATACTATCTCATTGTTCTTTCTACTTTCAGAAACAGGTTGTAGGAATTGAGTCAGAACATGATGAGGCCTTGAGCCTGTTTCTTCATTTTACTGGGCTAGTGGTATCTGCAGAGATAAAATTCCATTTCCAAGTGATTGACATTCAGGAGACATCATTCACAGTTCCTGAAATTCCTCCCTTTCTGTGTAATATGGGAAGACATTTCAGATGGAATACTGTGGAGATCATAGAGAAAAATGTTTAGAAGAGAGATTGCATTGAAAATGGATTCAATTATATGATTTTTCATTGTTCTAAGGGCCAAAGAGTTAATATCAATAACTTTGCAGTTATAGACAGCAATATATGCTTCAGAAGCCATTGAAGTAAAGTGATAAGAAAAAATAAAATAAAATTATTTTGATGTTCTTATCTAAAATAACAACATACAGAGAAATGTGGGTATTATAATTAGCAAGACAGAAAAAGCTTTGCATATTCATACAAACTTTAGAAAGTTAAATTAGTTTCTCTTTCATAAAAACATTGATGCATTCTTTGTCCATTTTTTAAAAATACTGGATTAAACCATGTAATTCCAGAAATTGTACTTAACTGTGATTTTCTCTAAAATTAACACATTGTTAGCAGAAATGACAAAACATTATAAAACATTATAAAACAACATAAATATAATAATGCTTCTTATTTTTCTTTTTGCCCACTTTGTTAATACAATGTGAACATGATGGAGACTTAAAAAAAAGTATCAAGTAGTATTAAGGACAAAGTCACTTAGTTGGATCTAAGTTATACATGAAATAGCAAGTCAAGAGAGATTGAATTGTGGCTCATACTTGTAATCCCAGCACTTTAGGAGGACAAGATGGAAGGAAGAATTGCATGAGACCAGTTTGGGCAATATGGTAAGACATCAACTCTACGAAAAAATTTTAAAAATTAGCCAGGTGTAGATTGCAAAAATTTTTTTCCCATTCTGTTGGTTGCCAGTTCACTCTAATGATTGTTTCTTTTGCTGTACAGAGGCTCTGGAGCTTAATTAGATCCCATTTGTCTATTTTGGCTTTTGTTGCCAATGCTTTTGCTGCTTTAGTCATGAAGTCCTTGCCTATGCGTATGTCCTGAATAGTTTTGCCTAGGATTTCTTCTAAGGTTTTAATGGTGTTAGGTCTTATGTTTAAGTCTTTAATCCATCTGGAATTAATTTTAGTGTAAAACATCAGGAAGGAGTCCAGTTTCTGCTTTCTGCACATGGCTAGCCAGTTTCCCAACCCCATTAATTAAACAGGGAATCCTTTCCACATTGCTTGTTTATGTGAGGTTTGTCAAAGATCAGATGGTTGTAGATGTGTGGCGTTGCCTCTGAGGCCTCTGTTCTGTCCCATTGGTCTATATCTCTGTTTTGGTACCAGTACCATGCTGTTTTGATTACTGTAGCCTTGTAGCATAGTTTGAAATCAGGTAGCATGATGCCTCCAGCTTTGTTCTTTTTGCTTAGGATTGTCTTGGCTATGTGGGCTCTCCTTTGGTTCCATATGAAGTTTAAGGTGTTTTTTTTCCAGTTCTGTGAAGAGGGTCATAGGTAGCTTGATGGGGATAGTGTTGAATCTATAAATTACCTTGGGCTGTATGGCCATTTTCATGATATTGATTCTTCCTAACCATGACAAAGGATTAATATCTGGAATCTACAAAGAACTATAACAGATTTACAAGATAAAAACAACGAAACCCATTCAAAAGTGGGTGAAGGACATGAACAGAAACTTTCCAAAAGAAGACATACATGAGACCAACAAACATATTAAAAACTCATCATCAGTGGTCATTAGAGAAATGCAAATCAAAACTACATTGAGATACCATCTCACGCCAGTTAGAATGGCGATCATTAAAAAATTGAGAGACAGATGCTGGAGAGGATGTGGAGAAATAGGAACACTTTTACATTGTTGGTGGGAGTGTAAATTAGTTTAACCATTGTGGAAGACAGTGTGGCAATTTCTCAAGGACCTAGAAATAGAAATACCATTTCATCCAGCAATCCCATTACTGGGTATATAGCCAAAGGATTATAAACTTTTCTAATATAAAGAACATGCACACCTATGTTCATTGTGGCACTGTTTACAATAGCAAAGACCTAGAACCAACCCAGACGCCCATGGGTGATAGACTGGACAAGGGAAATGTGGCACATATACACCATGGAGTGCTATGCAGCCATAAAAAATGATGTGTTCATGTCCTTTGTAGGGACTTGGATAAATCTGGAAACTATCGTTCTCAACAAACTGACACAAGAACAGAAAATCAAACACTGTATGTTCTCTCTTTTGTATATATATAAAGCCAGGTGTGGCGGCACATGCTTGTGGTCTCAGTTACTGAGAGGCTGAGGTGAGAGGATTGCTTGAGCCCAAGAGTTTTAGACTGCAGTAAACCTTGTTTGTGTCACTACACTCTAGATTTGGCAACAGAGTGAGACCCTGTCAAAACAAACAAACAAACAAAAAAAAAACAAAACAAAAACAGAGCTTCAATTGTCAGAACTGGCCATACATTATAATGGGAAAATGGGTGGAGGGATACAGAATCCAGTGATCCTGAAGATTCCTTCCACTGATCCTGAATGGTGTTGAATTCTCAAGAATGGATTTAGGTTAAATCACTAAAATCTGTTTAAATGCATGTGTTTCAAGCGAAAGAGAACACATTAGGTTAGGATTGTTCATTGATTTATTTTAAATACGATGATGAACAGTTTTTATCTTTAGCAGAGATCAAATAGAAATAAATCAAGTACATTTTGTAGGCCAATTTGGAGACTGGGATGCTACTTTAATTCTGGCAGGAGAGGAGACCCAGAAGATAACAGATACTAGGAAGAATCAGAGAATTAAAGAAAATATCACATGATTTGGAATCATGTCCTTAATCCAACTGACATATGTCAAGTGGAATAATATTAGGTAGCAACACATATTTGGAGTTGGGGTGATTGTATCGTAAATGAATGATAAATTCTATAATAGGAGTATTTAGAAATTTATTTACAAAAGTAATGACAATTACTGAAAATGATAATTTTGCATCAAATCACTAAGGCACGAGACAAAGTAGTAAGAGAGGGCTTATCAATTTACAGTGAAGGAGGTGTCAGATTTTTGGCTTTTATCTCCAGGTTCTACAAAAATCCATTTATGAGTTATTAATATGTATTCAAAATGTTTATATTTTACATTTAGGTATAATATAATGCTGATTTGTTTTCTAAAGCACTAATATGCTCTTTTCATAGTTTCTATCCATCATACCATTTTTTTCCCAAAACACCTAGTGTGCTTTCTGGACACCACACCATTTCATTTGAGACCTGTTTTGAGTGTATCTGGCTACACGGCTCCCTTAAGTGAAGGGCCAGAAAGTCTCCTAGGGAAACCATTTTCTTTGGCTGCTCACAGGAGCTCACGTCCAGCTATTGCAGTATTGCAAGAGGAAGCAGTTCTGCAAATGGTGGACGGCATCGTGCTTTCTTCCTTTGTGGAAGAGCAGAATGCAGCAGCCAGGATGCGAATACCCCGTCAGAAATACCAGGAGTTCATCTTCTGCATCCATGTTATTTCAAGCTCTTAAAATTTGAAGTAGAGAGGAATTACTTTAGATTTTTTACTCTCCTCAGCTCTCTGAGGTCCCAGCTACTTGGGAGACTGCAGCAGGAGAGTCGCTTGAACCCTGGAGGTGGAGGTTGCAGTGAGCCAAGATCATGCCATTGCACTCCAGCCTAGGTGACAGTGAGACTCCGTTTCAAAAAAAAAAAAAAAAAAGAAAAAGGAAAAAGAAATTTAAGCAAAGGGCAGCTAAAAAGTATATTCAGATGGCCATTCTTCTGAAGTCCCCCAAATTCCTAACAGATTTGTACCCGAAATTCTCATCTGAATTCAGATCTCTGCCAAACCTTGGTTTCTACCTTTTAAGATGGGGAAAATAACACCCATTTTACAGTTTTGTTGTCATAATTATATAAGGATTAATATGAAAGTGTTCTGAAAACAGAAACATAAATGTAATATTATTTCGTAATATCTTTACTAAAATATGAAGTCCTTTGATTGCTGTGATTAGATCCAGAAATAATTGACCTTGATATCATAAGTGTTTGTGATTATCAAGCTTTAATTTTTCTTTGATATAATGACAGTTGCTCCCTGTTTGTGTGCTTTGTTAAAAAGGGAAAAATAACTCATCAATATTAAAGTTAAATTACACTACTATATCCTTCAAAGATTGTTTCGGAAGTACACTAATTATCTTTTTAAAAAAGTAATCAGTCCAAGTCTTTTAAACTTCCACTTATTTTCCATCCTATTAAATTAAGGTAATGGTTTTATGGTGTGATTATTTGTTTCCTTAAAGAGTCAAGAATCTATCCCAGTGCATCCTAATGGTTAGAATCTGAACAAAATAGAAAAAAGAAGAATCATCCCGAACCTTTTTATCTCTGAGTTTCCTAAAAGACTAGGGAGTATTTCCGTTAAAAGTAATCAAAAGAAACCCATCTGAATGTCTGCTTTGGGAGCCTGTGTATGCTTGGTTATTAATACTGTTCCTAAAATCTAGAGAACAAATTAATGATTGACATAAATAATTAAGTGGAGACAGAAATGACTTAATAAAGATTTTTCTAAGCTGAATTAAGGAAACATTTAATAAATGGAATCATCTTCATAAAAATAAGAAAAATAACCCAGTAACATGTCTTATGCAGTAAGCCAGGCTTGACTATTTTGAAGAATATTAACATATATAAGCACCTATTATCTGCCAGGTGCTTTACATAAGTCATGTGAGTTCATTCTCAAAGCACCCCTATGTGGTAGGAATTATACTCCACATACTACATGTGAGAAAATAGATGTAGAGTTACTAAGACCTTAGTTTATAAGATAATAGCCCTGAGTTTATAAGATAATAGATGGTAGAACTGAGAATCAAATTTATCTGACTCCAAAGGTCAGTAACATTGAATTTCACTGCACTGAAAACCCTCCACTCAGCTGTGTGTCATCATGCTCCAAAGTACCTGATTTAGAGTGCACTGTTGTGAGGATGAAAATATTTACTACAATATACTGTATTATCAAAACCATACCACACAGAAGTGTGTATGTTATTTTCTTAAAAAAGGAATAGCCCAAGGGGACAAGAATATATTTTCATGCATTTATTATACAAAAGAGAATTATGCTATACCTGCACGAGTTTTTGCATTTGAGAAAATACAATTTGTGGTCACTGGGGGAAACCAATTCCCTTCATAAATAAGTTTCAGTGAAAATTAGAATGTATTATTGACCTCACATAAGTAAGCCAGAGCATATGAACAAAACAAACCTTATAGTTACCCTCTACTCCATAAGCCCAGAGAACTGAGAGTATCACACAACAGAGTATCCATAGCACACAGCTCATCCCCAGGAGCTCTTCCACTTTCTCTTCCCAACTCTCCTCTTTCTGTGGTGCCCAGTGCTATCCTCACTGCAGCAAGGACACTGGACTCTGTGCTTATGAGGCTGGTACCAACCTAAGGCTTGGTCCAATTTCTGTAGCCTTTCTCTTATTACTCATGCCACCTGTTTCAGAACATTCTGAATCATGGTTAAATGACTGAAGCTAATCGGAGAAGGCTTTCATGTTATAGAATAATAGGGTATTAGAGCTGGAAGAGTTACTAATGTTGATTTAAGACAATTCTTCTCATTTTATATATGGGAAAACCGAAGCACAGATGTTGCATGCCCAAAGTAACATAGATGATTTCCAACAGAGTTTGTATCATTGCCTAGGTGCCATATGTTAAGACAAGTATTTTGACTAGTGTGCTAGAGGTCACCATTCGAATCATATTTGACCCTTTTATAAGGTGATGCAAGATATATTTGCATTTCACCTTAGCTTCGAGTTCCTTAACCAGAGAGGTGACTAGCGATAAGAATATAAGTCCTATCATGGCATATATTTTTGTGTGTTTATTTGTGTTCTGTTTTGCTTTGCTTTTTAGTTCGATAGTTTCAGGGGTACGAGTGGCCTTTGGTTACATGGATTAATTGTGTAATGGTGAAGATGGCATATATTAATTTGGAGTGCTATGTATAGAAATCTTTGGGCCAGGCACAGTGGCTCACGCCTGTAATCCCAGCACTTTGGGAGGCTGAGGTGGGTGGATCACCTGAGGTTGGGAGTTCAAGACCAGCCTGACCAAAATGAAGAAACTCCATCTCTACTAAAAATACAAAAATTAGCCAGGCATGGTGGCGCATGCCTGTAATCCCAGCTACTTGGGAGGCTGAGGCAGGAGAATCGCTTGAACCTGGGAGGCAGAGATTGCTGTGAGCCGAGATCACGCCATTGCACTCCAGCCTGGGCAATGAGAGTCAAACTCTGTCTCAAAAAAAAGAAAAATAGAAAAAAGAAATATTTGGTGCACAAAGATAGCATACCAGAAACCCAATCAAACTACTTTTGGAAAAAGAAAGTTTGTTTTTGGCTCATATAACAAAAACAGGACAGACATGGAGTTTCAGGGACAACTAAATGCAGGAAATCACAGATGCTGGCTCATTTTCTCTCTTTCTCCCCATCCTTCTATTGTTCTCTTCCTGGTTTCCTCTCTCCTACTTTCTCATCTGTGCTGTGTTCCCATGGTGAAATGGAAGCTATATTCTCCTTCATGCTGCCTTTATTGTTTTTAAAATATTATACATTGCCATCAAAGCTGAAAGACTTTTGCCATAGACAGGGAATGTGGCCAGCTGGAATTCTATGACCTAAATGAGGTGTTTCCTTGCAATTCCAGTAAAAATGTCCCAGAGTAGGATTCTAATTACCTTGGCTTGGCTCAAGAGCCAATTGGGGACCAAGCATCATGGCTAGGAAGATGGAATATTATCAGCCTGGATTATAGACTACACATATATGGGATTGGACTCATATGTCTGTGTCTAAATAAGTGGAGGTATAGGAGAGCAAAGACACAAAGACACCTCAAGGATGCATTTGCATAACTCTCGATATGGTCAATTGTAGAACCAGTCCTGTTCAGAGCTGGGACATGGTAAAACTTGCTACTTTTGTTCTCCATCCCAATTGCCAACCTTTAGTAACATGATATTCTAGAGTCCATAGAGAACTCACAATCACAAGAGAATGTAACAGACCATGGACATAAGAATCAAACTCAGCTTCAAACAGTGGCTCAGCCACCTACCCATTCTTTTTAACTCTTTGAGCAAACTATGTAATATCTCTGGCAAATTTAATATTCACACTTTATAAAGTAAGAACAAAAACTTCAGTTTGTACAGTTAGATAATTCATAACAGCATGGGACCTCTCATACTTTCTTTATATTCCATTTGTCCTCTACTCCTTCCAAAGAAAGAGAAGATTTTATAGGTGGCAGTAGAAAAATCAATATAGTGAAATATCTATAATGATGACTTCCCATAAATGACAATCTGAGACAGAAAACTGAAAATAAGGTAAACTGATAAAATTGAAGACCAACTAAAATGTTTGTGAACAGTAAAACTGTCATATAGAGGAAGGAATGCCATCAAACAAGAGGAGAACATCCATCATTCTCCAAGAGATTAATTATGCCACTGAAAAGGCATCCTATTTTATCAGAAGACAAGTAAATCACCATTGTTTGGAGAAAGGGACCTGTAAAGACTGGAAGTGAGAGAGGGTGCCAGCTGTCTTTCCTGGGAAAACAAGCTTGTGTTTCTTCTGATCTTCACTTTCTATTTCAGAAATGAGAGGACAAATAGGCCCTGCATGAGTGATCAGAGCAGAGCTGCAGCAATGCTTGAATCTTATGTATCCACATCTTCAAATTCATGGAGGAGCCCATTTTTAAGGGCGCTTGAATTTAGATGAAAATGGATCCCCCAGGGCAACTTTTAATGTGGGGATGAAGCCATTGGAAGGCAGAAACTTTGGTGATAAATTCCAAATGGGAAGAAGGCTAGTCCCACTCACATTCCCTTCAGATATAGGAAAGGAGGCATGAAGAGTTGCCTTTCTGTACATGTTGTAAAGTGGCAATTTGTCTTTTTTAAGAGTCAAGCCTCAAAACCTTGAGTATTCTATCAAAGCTAGTCCCCCCATTTCTTGTGTACCCATCAATAAGAATCTGTATTTTACATGAGGTTATGTCCCTCAAAGCATTAAATGTGATTCATTAGGTCAATATGGGTTCTTACTTGTGCTGATTATTCTATGTTATCTATTTCAATACAATCATCAAGTTATTGACTATACTAAGAATGCCTAAATTTTATCAATGACCAGATCATAGCACTGAGAATTTTGTGAGGAAAAAAATGTCTATATATAATTATGAGATATAACTCGTCAATGCCTAGATTATAGAAAATAAAATGAACATGATCAACCTATGGTGAACTGGCAGCTATATTCTCCATACTATTGCCTGAATTAGTTTTAAAATAATATGTATTTCTGCTAAAGCTGAAATCTTTATAGAAAATCTCATGGAGTAAAATTGTTGGCATAGCCTCCAAATTTGAATTTATACTTCTTAATTTGTCTATATGTGTAAATTCATAGTTCTGGCTCTTATGACATCCTGATTCTTTCTCAGGTGGGCTAACATTAAGATAGTTTGTAATACCAAAACAAAACCAAAAAATCACAAAGGTAATGATACGCTATCTTTAGAAAAAATTTTTGATCAGTTATCAGAAGAGATTCCCTTTACCTTCGCAGGTGTTACATTGGTTAATACATTTTGTTTTACAAAGCAATAAAATGAAAGATGAAAAAATGCAAAGTTGGTATCAGTTGAAAGAGGATTTAAAACATATCTCTTTATTTCCTAGTCATTAAATTATAATGAGATAGTGGCTACAGTTAACACCACTGTTAGTAAATTCTCTTCGTTAAATGTTTCAAATGTCTGAGCAGACTTAGCACTACCTGTTTTTTAGGAGCAGAGAAATAAGTGGCATAACGCCAGGTCTAAGTGAATGACTGTATACTATATACACTTTCAAGGAACAAGATGATTTAACTTTTTCTTTTTTACTTAGGGCACTCATAATTCTCTAACAGGAATATTACAACATAGCATGAATATTTTTTCATAACCTTCCCAAAAGTAAATATATATGTAATGTATTGAACATATCATAGTTTCTCTCTGTCTTTTTGCTGTTTTGCTCTTCCTTTCTGCAAGGAAAACAGGACACACTTTCCTATTCACTCTTACCGGCACTTAATTACAGAGCAAGCACACATTGCCAACCAGGTAAATGGTCAAGGTCTGGCCTGCTGAAGCAGAAGTTCCCTATTGTCCCCAGGGAATACATGTTGTACTACCTTAATCCCTTCTGACTTTCTGGCTTTATGCTTTGTAAAGTAACTTGACAGTTTTGTCAACATTGATTAGTGCCTTAAATAATCTAGTCTTATTCTATGTTTTGAGATTTATCTTTCATCACTCTGTTAATGACCACATTGTTTTCTAGGGCTATTTAACTCTTCTCCAAACATTTGTATATTAACTGGAATTATCATCACTTCAACTTCACCTTACTTTTACATTTAAACTATAGTACAGTTTTGAGATATAGTTTATATTCCAGATGCACTATTCAAAGGGATTACAAATATTTAGTGAAAATGGAAAGTGGAAAAATCTGTCAATTTTTCAGGGCAAATGGAGATTGGTGGTTTCATTTTAAGAGATATTATTATGGTGTATTTAGTACTTTCAAAAGAACAGTACATAAATGAAAAA
The DNA here is from genome assembly GCA_036589455.1 of Ateles fusciceps. NCBI lineage: Eukaryota > Metazoa > Chordata > Mammalia > Primates > Atelidae > Ateles > Ateles fusciceps. Next base: position 8,566,836 of record JAZHEH010002982.1, on the reverse strand, counting down.
TGTGGCCAGTGTAAATTTATACATTTAAAAAGGCTTCCATGTTGATCAGGTTAGTAGAATAAATGAGCAAAGTTAAGGAATATTTCTTACTCAATATAGGGAATTCTGTCATGACAGTATGCCTCACAATTCTCTAGTGGCAAAATTAGGTATTTTTTTAGGAATAGTATAGGTTCTTCTTTTGGCGCCAATTATTTTATAAAATCTGTAGCTCCTTACATAGTACAAAAAAACAGTTCAGAAAAGAAAGATACGTAGAATTGAGGGAGAATATTTTCTTATCTGTGACACATTATAAAAATGTAAATTAGATGGCAGATTATTGCTCAGAGATTACAACTCTTACAAAGGAAATCAAAGTGTATAGCATGCTCATATTTGAGAATGCATGGGAAGCTATTAAAATTTTAATATTTTAGCCTATGAGCTGCACACCAGCTTCAATATATTTAGAGAGCTTTGTGAGAATTAACTACCAGAGATATAGACATGTAGTGCATTTTATGAAGATGCAACATGGCAACTGTAGTCACAGGGACACATTTTCAATAGCTTTTTTTTCTTGGAGTTCTCCAGAGTTATGTTGCCTGACAGAGTTGCCAAGGAAAACAAGAACAGTGAGAGAACATTGCCATTGAATAGACTCTTCTAGGATTTGTTATAACCCCTAAGAGACTTGGCATTCTTTCTGGCTTGCCCCTGCCTGACCAGTTCCATGATAATGGCAGATGATAGAGATCCAGTAAGTGGGAATACCAGATACATAGTAGGGAAATTTTCATGATCATCTACATATGGGACATTAACATTTGGTGTCAGGTCTCAAAAGAATTAAGAGGTAGAAATAAAATAGTATACTTACATTTATCCTGTTTCCTTTTCTCAGTACCTAGCCCTATGAGCTTTGTGGAGATGAGGAAGTTAGAAAAGTACATGAGGATAAAAATTAATGAAGACGTTATTTGTACTTATTCAGAAGCAGATCTTGAACCTGCAGAAGAAAACTGAACTCTGGTTGAGCAATCGATTTGAAATATTCATCTTGTAATACATTGCGTCAACCTGGAAAGTGCACCTTTGATTTCAATTGAGCTTAAATTTGTCCTTTGGCTCAAGATATCCTTGGCTTCCTCATCCAAGGACCTGCCTTTTCCACTTTTTTATGACTTAGTATATCCTCTTAGATCTCTAATTGTTCTCATAGATTACTCATGTTCTTATAGATGAAAGAGTACAAGATAGAGAAGCAAATTAATAGTTGATAGGGATTTTTAGCAGTTACATGTTTTATTAATGACTTTGAAGTCAGTAAAGGATCTGGGATAAAAATGATGGTGATTTTTCTCCCCCCAAATCTTCCTTTCTTCCAGTGTTATTTTTCTCAGTAATAGGCACCACCACACTACCATTTGCATTGCCAAAATACCTCAGCTTCTCATTTTTTTCTCTACATCTAATTCATCAGAAAATCCTGATAATTCTACAAACAAAATCTACTCAAAGTCCCTCCACTTCTCAGCTCTTCCTCCTCCCTATCTTAGTCCACAACACCAATGTCTCTCACCTTGATTACTGCTTCCTAACTAGTGTCTCTGCTTCTCCTCTTATTCCTCTACTTTTGTTCTTCTCACTCAAGTCCTTAGTTCATAACTGGCCTTGCTATCGTTTCTCTATCCTATCTCATTTCCAAACCTCTTATCTTCCCTCTGCACTCCAATAATTGCCTTATCTGTTATTCCAGTATTGCAAAAATTTTTCTGTTTTACAGTCCTTCCACTTTCTCTTCCGTCTGCCTGGAATGTACTTCCACAGAATTTATAAGGTTGTTTCCCAACCCCAACTTCATGAAGGCCTCTGTTCAAAAGTTACTTTTTAAGAAAAGACGCCCCTTTTAAAATAGCATTCCTGCTTTTTTGAGTATTGGCACTACTTTTTAATAACATTTGTTACTTCTTGGCATGTATATTATATATTAATTTATTATCTCTTTTCTCTACAAGAATGTATGTTTTGTGTGTTTGGGAACATCTGTGTTTTGTATACTGCTATGCAACTAGCACAAGAACATCATTTGCATGGTCTATATTAAATGATTATTGAATGAATAACTGAATGGCTACATCTGGGAGGTATTGAAATTATGTATTGGTCCCTGTCTCATTTTAGATCTACCAACTATAAGATCAGGTGGTCATTTTATCCAAGTTTCTGATAAGTATAATCAGAAATCAAATGTTTTTTTGCCCTTTGAATTATACTATTATAAAAAGAAAAAAAACAAGAATTAATGCTATTTTTAAAAATAACATATCACTAATCTTATTGAAAATCAGAGACTGAATTTATCTCATTTACTCCTTTTCTTTTTTTCTGTAGAGGATATGAGACTGAGAAAATGACAGATAGCTCACTGATAGAATTACTTAGTACTTCCTAAATCAAGATTAATTTTTATACAAGACGTCGGTAGTCCATGTGGCTCTGGGGATTAAGCTAAGTGTTCAGCTTTTATTTCTGGACCTGTCATGAGTTTGTTGGGTGACCTTTGGACAGTTACTGAATTACCAGTGTTGACAAGGTTATGGTAAAGATTGATGACATGAACTCTATGAATAGCTCAGAACTCTTGGAGAAAATTATATGGCATTTTCTGTCTTATATTTAATGACTTTATTTTATTAAATTACCTAGGAGAGAGAAATCCACTTCTACCAATGACAGAGTAGCTTCTATTAGACCAATATCCTTGTTGTCAACTACTATAAAAGCTATAGAAAAATTAATCTTACAAAGTAACTCTTTGATACCATCATTTGAGGAGCCAAAAAATTCAGAATTTGAAGGACCAATGTCTCAGAGGGTAAAGTGACATATTTAGGTCAGTCCAGATCCTCTACCACTTTTGCATTTGTGATATTTGTTGATTTTTTAACCTGTGAATGGTGATAGCCAACAGGCAAATTCAAAGCTAAAAATATAATTAAGGCTTTTATAGTCTTATGTCACTAGAGTAAAAAATAATTAGGGTTCAGAGCCAACTGGGAATGAGGGGACTTGATGAACATTCCAGACTTTGAGCTGTGATGAAGTCCACACCCTAGGAAAGAGAACAAATGAACATTTTTAAAAAAGCAGTCAAAATATGCTTAAATCTTCCCACAAACAATTTCAATTATTAATTAGTATTGTGTTGATTGTTTCTACTATAACTACCTGTCAAACGAAAGTCAATTTTATCTGAAGGAAAAGAATATAATACAGAATCACTGCAAGTTTATAAACAGAATATTGAATTCCATGAAAATTGTCATATGTGCCAGTAGGCAAGACCAAATGACCAAAACCAAGAGATAGACTCTGAAATGGAACCTACAGATGATCCAGGTATTAGAGTTATAGCAAGATAAGGCCTTTATATATTCCAGATAGAAGTCTTTTTTTTAGAGATATTATTTGGAAGTATATTCTACTAATCAATGGCTTATCTTTTATTCACATAACATCATCTTTTAGAGAATAAAATGTAAGAATGAAGCTCTGTTTATCAATTTATTTTTTATTGGTTTTGTTTGTGTATTATTTAAGAAAAAAATCTTTGCTTAATTCTAGATTACAATTTTTTTCCTATAGTAACTTTCAGAAATTTTAGTTTTATGTATGATTTTTAAATCTATGATCTATTTTGCATAATTTTTGTATGTGATATGAGATATAAATCAAAGCTCATCATATATTTGAGCACCACTTGAGAAAAAACTACCTTTTCTCCATTCATTGTCTTTGTACCTCTGAGAAAAATCAGTTGTCCATACGTATGGAGATCTCTTGTGTGGCCTCTATTCTGCTTCATTGACTTATATAAAAAACACATGGTGTTAACTATTTTATCTTTATAAGTATTGACGTCAGTTAGTGTTAGTTTTCCCAATTTGCTCTTTTTCAAAGTTATTCTAGATATTCTCAGCCTTTTTAGTTTTACATGAAGTTTAGAATCAGGTAGTTAATTTTTGGAAAAGAAAAAAGCTTTCTTGCATTTGGTTGAGATTTTATTAATCTGTATGCCTATTGGAGAGGAATCAATACATTGAAAATATTGAGTCTTTCAAATCATAAACACAGTATATCTATTTCATTTTTTTACTGTATAATAATTACTATTTTTATTCTTCAGCGTACAAATCTTGTACATATTTTGTAAGATTTATCATTAAGTATTGAGTATTTTATGATGATATATGTGATGATTTTAAATTTTCAAACTTGATTGCATACTAATATTTAGAGATTAAAAACACAGTAATTTTAGTTCAAATAGTTTTTCAATTAGAAAATGAGCAAAATATTAGAACAGATGCTTTACCAAAGAAGATATGTAGATGGCATATAAGCACATGAGAAGATGATGAAAATTATTAGTACTTAGACAATTCTAAGTTAAAAGGAAATAGCTATTAGATTGGCTAAAATTAAAAAGAGTTAGAAAGACTATGGAGCAACTGGAGCTTTCATACACTGCTGTTGAGAATGTAGTAGGAATGTTACCATTACTTCGAAAAATAATTTAGCGGCTTTTTAAAATGTTATATATTTATCTACTATCTTAGTGCATTTTTGTTGCTACAGAGAAATACCTGAGGTGGGTAATTTACAAAGAAATAAAGTGTATTTGGCTTATAATCCTAGAGATGGTCAAAGAGACACGGTGCCAGTATCTACTTCTGGTGAGAGCTTCAGGAAACTTTCGATTACGGTAGAAAGTAAAGAGGAGCATGGATCAGATGTTAAGAGGAAGGAAGGGTGAGGAAGAGAGAGCAGGGAAGGATGCCACACTCTTTGAAACAAACAGCTTGCATTTGAACAAATAGAGGAAGATGCCACTCATCACTGTGGCAATAGCAAGCTGTTTTGGGAGATCTGACTCCATAACCCAAACACCTCTAACATTGAGGTCCAAATTTCAACGAGATTTGGAGGGGACAAATGTTCAAACTATGTTATCTACCATATGATTAAACAATTTTACTCCTAGATATTTACCCAAGAGGAAAGAAGGCAAATGCTCATTATAAACACAAAAGCAAAGCTTATGTCAAATGTCTAAACAACCCAAATGATCATAGTATGGTAAATGGATAAGCATGCTTTGTATATTCATACAATGAAATATTAATCAAAAATATAAACAAAACAGTATACTATTCACAATTCCATTTTTGTTGGCATTTAGAATATGCAAACCAATCTATAGTGACAGAAAGCAGATCAGTGGTGACTTCAGAAACTTTTAGGAATTATTAATATGCTGATTGTCTTGATTATGGTAACGGATACATGTGCATGTCAAATTGTATACTTTTGTATCCTTTAATCAAATTTTACACCTTAAATATTTGCAGTTGCAATGTATTATGTATCACTTATGAATACATAGAATGGTTCAAAAAGATAAGAAAGCAATGCATATAAAAATTATAATATTGATTAACATATACAAGTAAATAAGTGACAGGATAATTGAATTATAAAGTGTAACATATAAATAATCAAAGAGAGCTCTAGAATTAAAAGAAATAACAGGAATCAAGAATTCAATATCTGAGTTTATAGGAAATGAGCAACAACTAAAGAAAGGTTTAAGGAACTGGAAGAAACTTCAGCAGAAACTATCCTGGCTGGAGTATAAGAAACTGAAGAAAGGAGGAGGAAGAGGAGGAATAGGAAACAAGGAAGAAGGATAAGAACATGAGAAACATAGGAAAATGGGAAGATAATTTACTTACATATAATTATAATCCTTGAAAGAGAGGCAAGAGAGAGTAGGGCCAAACATTAGGTAAAGATATAGTGGCTGAGAAGTTTTAAAAATGGACAATAGACATAAATACACAAATTCAAAGCATTTTACAACACAAAAGTCCAATAAATATAATAAAAGCCACATGTAAACACCTCATAGTTAACTTATCAAATCTAAGAAAAGTAGGTAAGAGCCCATGAAGCTTGGAAATATAAGAATGAACATGATGGCCAGCCGTGGTGGCTCACACCTGTAATCCCAGCACTTTGGGAGGCTGAGGCAGGTGGATCACGGATCAGGAGTTAGAGACCATCCTGGCCAAGATGGTGAAACCCCATCTCTATCAAACTACAAAAATTAGCCTAGCACAGTGGCAGGCACCTGTAATCCCAGCTACTCAGGAGGCTAAGGCAGGAGAATCAGTTGAACCTGGGTGGCAGAGTTCGCAGTGAGCCAAGATCATGCCACTGCAGTCCAACCTGGGTGACAGAGTGAGACTCTGTCTCAAAAAAAAAAAAAAAAGAAAGAAAAGAAAAGAAAAAAACAATGAACATCTCTATCCAAGGAAAGTTTTCCCCCAGTCTACCAAGCACCAAATGTAGGAAATTCCTACTGGACTCAGTTGTTATACTGGAAAAAGTGAGATTGAGGCTGACATCCAGCTTTCTCACTATCTTGAGTTCACATGAAGGAAACTGCCTTATCCTGTGAAAAGCACTGCAAATGCCTTTAGAAAGAAAAACCCCTGTAGACAAAGAGGGGAAATAGGAGTGGACATCTCAGCTTCTGACAAACTGTGTTCTTTATTTCAGTCAAAGGAGATGGCAAATTAAAGTAGCTGTTAAGCAGCACCACGCTGTAGGAGGCACGGTCCATGAGTCTTCTCTTGCATGAACCTCTAGCCAGTCATCAAACACAGCTGGACTATCCCCTTTACCCACCCGCCTCAAAGTAAGGATGGGGAGTGCTCTGAATGTTTATGAGAGCTGAGGCAAATCTGGGCTTAAGGCACCAGCTAGTGCTGAGAAAGAAGCAGAGATCTAGGATTAAGGTGACTCAAAAGGCAACTGCAAAGACCTCTAAGCAACTATACTCAAGAAAGACCAAAATAAGCCAGACAGTAAAGACTGGAATAAATAACCAATTATTCAATGTGAAACCATAGATATACATAACAGCAAACAAACCCATCCTCTCCCCAAATGGACAAAACAAGGAGGCAGTGACCAAACCTAATGAGATTGTAATTTGTGAGCATCTAGATCAATAATTCAAAATACCAATTCTAAGGAAAGTTAGCAAATTTCAATATAACACATAAAACAGTTAAAAAATTTATTGAAGGAATTTAACAAATATATTATTATAATTTATACAAATAAAACAGAAAGCTTGGACCTAATACATTTGCTGAACTAAAAAAAAATGCATTAGAGGCTTTCAGTAGGAGAATGGACTCAAGCAGAAGAAAGAACCAATGAGTTGAAAAATAGGCTATTTCAAAAGATATAGTCAGGGAAGAAAAATGAAAAAATTCTGACAGGATCTAGAAAATAATATCAAATTGTAAATTTAAGTCATTTGTGTTCAAGAAGGAGGTGAGAAAAAGCAAGAGGCAGAAAACTTATTCAAAAATATGATAACATAAAACTCTCCACACCTAGACAAATTATAAAAATCTAGGCACAGCAAGTTAAGATATTACCAAACAGATTTAATAGAAGTAAGACTATCCCAGGGTATATAATAATCAAATGCTCAATGTCAGGGACAAAGAGAGGATCCTAAAACAGCAAAAATAAAAGAAGCAAATAACACATAAAAGAGATCTGGTTTGTTTGGCCACATACTTCCCAGAGGAAACCACGCAGGCAAGGAGGGAGTGAGAAGACATATTCAAAGTGCTGAAGAAAAATCTGTCAACTGAGAACAGTATGCCCAGCAAAGCTTTTCTTGAAACATTATGGAGAGAGAAAATCTTTCCCAGAAAAACAAATGCTGAGGGAACAAATCATCTCTAGATCTGCCTTACAGAAATGCTAAAGGAAGTTCTTCAACCTGAATCAAAAGAACACTAATGTGGAAAAAGAAAACTTTTGAAGATGTAAAACTCACTGATAAAAGTAAGTACACTCCAAAAACCAGCATGCCTCTCATCCTCCAAGGGATCACAACTCCTCACCAGCAAGGGAACAAAGCTGGATGGAGAATGAGTCTGATGAATTGAAAGAAACAAGCTTAAGAATGTGGGTAATAACAAACTTCTCTAAGCTAAAGGAACATGTGCTAACCCAATGCAAAGAAACTAAGAACTTTGAGAAAAGGTTTGACAAAATGCTAATGAGAATAAACAGCTTAGAGAAGAATATAAATGACTTGATGGAGCTAAAAAACACAGCATGAGAACTTCGCAAAGCATACACAAGTTTCAATAGCTGAATCGCCCAACAGAAGAAAGGATATCAGAGATTGAAGATCAACTTGATGAAATAAAATGAGAAGGCAAGATTAGAGGAAAAAGAGTGAAAATAAATGAACAAAGTCTCCAAGAAATATGAGATTATGTGAAAAGACCTAATCTATGTTTGATAGGTGTACCTGAATGTGTCAGAGAGAATGAATCCAAGCTGGAAAACACTCTTCAGGATATTATCCAGGAGAACTTCCCCAACCTAGGAAGACAGGCCAACATTCAAGTCCAGGAAATACAGAGAACACCACAAAGATATTCCTCAAGAAAAGAAACTCCAAGGCACATAATCATCAGATTCACCAGGGTTCAAATGAAGGAAAAAAATGCTAAGCCTAGCCAGAGAGAAAGGTTGGGTTACCCACAAAGGGAAGCCAATCAGACTCACAGCTGATCTCTTGGCAGAAACCCTACAAGCCAGAAGAGAGTGAGGGCCAATATTCAACATCCTTAATGAAAAGAACTTTCAACCTAGAATTTCATATTCAGCCAAACTAAGCTTCATAGGTGAAGGAGAAATAAGATCCTTTATGAACCAGCAATTGCTGAGAGAGTTTGAACAAGCAATTGCTGAGAGATTTTGTCACCACTAGGCCTGCCTTACAAGAGCTCCTGAAAGAAGCACTAAACATAGAAAGGAACAACCAGTACCAGCCACTCCAAAAACGTACCAAATGATAAAGACCACTGACACAATGAAGAAACTGCATCAACTAATGGGCAAAACAACCAGCTAGTGTCAAAATGGCAGGATCAAATTCACACATAACAATATTAACCTTAAATGTAAATGAGGTAAATGCCCCAGTCAAAAGACACAGACTGACCAGTTAGATAAAAAGTCAAAACCCATCAGTGTGCTGTATTCAGGAAACCCATGTCACGTGCAAGGACACACATTGGCTCCAAATAAAGATGTGGAGGAAGATTTACCAAGCAAATGGAGAGCAAAGAAAAGCAGGAGTTGCAATCCTAGTCTCTGGTAAAACAGACTTTAAACCAACAAAGATCAAAAGAGACAAGGGCATTACATAATGGTAAAAGGAACAATGAAACAAAAAGAGCTAATATCCTAAAGATATATGCACCTAATACAGGAGCACTCAGATACATAAAGCAAATTCTTAAAGACCTACAAAGAGACTTAAACTCCCACACCATAATAGTGGGAGACGTTAACACTCCACTATCAATAGACAAATCAATGAGACAGAAAATAAATAAGGATATCCAGGACTTGAACTCAGATCTGCACCAAGCAAACCTAATAGACATTTACAGAACTCTCCACCCCAAATCCACAGAATATACATTCTTCTCAGCACCACATCACACCTACTCTAAAATTGACCGCATAATTGGAAGTAAATCATTCCTCAGCAAATGCAAAAGAATGAAAATCATAACAAACAGTCTCTCAGACCACAGTGCAATCAAATTAGAACTCAGGATTAAGAAACTAACTCAGAGTTGGGGGAGAGATAGCATGGGGAGAAATGCCAGATATAGGTGACGGGGGAGGAGGGCAGCAAATCACACTGCTGTGTGTGTACCTATGCAACAATCTTGCATGTTCTTGACATGTACCCGAAAGCCTAAAGTGCAATAAAAAAGTCTATACTATACTAAAAGATTTTATAGATTTAATGACATTCCTATCAAAATATAAATGACATTTTTCACTGAAATAAAACAAAAAAGTCCTAATATTTGTATGGGACCACAAAAGACCCTAAATAGCTAACACAATTCTGAGCAAAAAATAACAAAGCTGGAGTTACCACATTACCTGACTTTAAAATATACTACATAGCCATAGCAACAAAAACAGTATAGTGCTAACATAAAAGCAAACATATAAACCAATGAAACAGAATACACAACCCAGAAATAAATGCACAAATTTATAGCAAACTTATTGTTGACAAAGGTGCTACAAATATACATTGAAAATCAGACACTCTTTACAGTAAATGGTGCTTAGAAAAATGGAGAGTCATATACAGAAGATTTCAGCTGGATACCTCTCTCACCATATTACAAATCAAATCAAAATGGAACAAAAGTTTAAATTTATGACCTACCACCATGAAACCTCAAGAGAGAAATATTGGGAAATGACTCAGAACGTTGGTCTGAGCAAAGATTTTTTTTAGTAGGACTTCAGAAGCACAGACAGCAAAGGTAATAAAGGTAAATGGGACTATATTAAACTAAAAGCCTCTGCACAGCAAATAAAAAACAATAAACAATGAAAAGACAACCTACAGAAGATAATATTTATAAATTATTCATTTGACTAAGGATTAATAATCAGAAAACATAAGGAACTCAAACAATTCAAAAGCAAAAAATTTAAAAATCTGCTTTTAAAGGGCAAAAGATCTGAACAGACATTTGTCAGAAGACATGCAAATGACCAACAGATATATAAAAAACTGCTCAACATCAATAATCATCAGGAAAATGCAAATTCAAGTCACAGTAAGGTATCATCTCCCTCTAGTTAAAATGACCTTTATTAAAAAGTCAGGGAATAACAGAAGCTGGCAAGGATGTGGAGAAAGGGGAATTATGTAACACTATTGGTGTGAATGTAAATTAGCACATCCACTATGGAAAGCATTATGGAGGTTTGTCAAGAAATAAAAGTAAACTATCATATAATCTAGCAATTCCACTACTATATGAATATCCAAAAGAAAGGAAATTAGTATATCAAATAGGTATTTGCATTCCCATGTTTATTACAGCACTATTCTCATTAGTTAAGATATCAATCTAAATGTCAATTAATGAATGAATGGATAATGAAAACGTGGCAAATATTCAGAATGGAATATTGTTCAGACATAAAAAAGAATAAAATCCTGCCATTTGCAGTAATGGATGAAACTCAAGGTCATTATTTTAAGTGAAGTAAGCCAGGCACAGAACGATAAACATCACATCTTTGTACCCATATGTGGAAGCTAAAATAGATTTCATGGAGATAGAATAGTTAACTAGTGGTTATCAGAGACTGGGAAGAATCAAACGGATAGGAGGATGAAGAGAGTTTGGTTAATAGCTACAAAACCTCTTTAGTTAATGGGTACAAAAATATAGTTATATAGAAATAATAAAATTGATAATGTAGTAGGGCAACTATACTTAACAATCATTTTTTGCAAAGTTCAAAATAGCTGGATAAGAGAAATTGAAATGTTTCTAATATAAAGAAGAGGGAATATTTGAATTAATGAATATTCCAGTTGCACTGGTCTTTATCATTGCCTATTGTATGCATTTATGAAAATGTCACATACACCTCAAAAACAGGTACCACAGGTATGTATATAAAAAAATAAAATAGGAATATTTGCACCATCTGATTTTAACATATAAAGCTATAGTAATTAAGATAATATAATATTTGGTTAAAAAGTAGATCAAAGGAACAAAATAGAGTCAAGAAATGGACCAACTTATATATTACCATAGGATATGGTTTGGCTCTGTATCCCCACCCAAATCTCATCTCAAATTGTAATCCCCAAGTGTTGAGGGAGGGATCTGGTGGGAGATGATTGGATTATGGTGGTCATTTCTCCCATGCTGTTCTTGTGATATTGAGTGCGTTCTGATGAGATTTGATGATTTTTAACGTGGCAGTTTCCCCTGTACTCTCCCTCTCTCCTGTCACCATGTAAGATGTGCCTTGCTTCCCCTTCCCCTTCTGCCATGATTGTAAGTTTCCTGAGGCCTCCCCAACCATGCAGAACTGTGAGTCAATTAAACCTCCGTATTTATAAATTACCCAGTCTCAGGCAGTATCTTTATAGCAGTGTTAAAATAAAGTAATACAGAGAATTGGTATCAGGAGTGGCGTCCTATAATGATAACCTGAAAATGTGGAAGCAACTTTGGAACTGGGTAACAGGTAAAGGTTGGAACAGTTTGGAGGGCTCAGAAGAAGACAGAAAGATGTGTGAAAATTTGGAACATCGTAGAGACTTGTTGAATGGTAGTGTCAAAAATGCTGATAGTGATATGGACAATGAAGTCCAGGCTGAGGTGGTCTCAGTTGGAGATTAGAATCTTATTGGAAACCAAAGCAAAGGTCACTCTTTCTATGCTTTAGCAAAAAGACTGGTGGCATTTTGCCCCTGCCCCTTGAGATCTGTGGAACTTTGTACTTAAGAGAGATGATTTAGGGTATTTGGCAGAAGAAATTTCTAAGCAGCAAAACATTCAGGAGGTAACCCAACTTTTTCTGAAAGTGTACAGTTATATGTAGTCACTAAGAGATGGTTTGAAATTTGGAACCTATATTTAAAGGGGAAGCAGAGCATAAAAGTTTGGAAAATTTCAAGCCTGACAACGAGATATTACAGTAAAAAAATTCTCTGTAAAAATTCAGGCAGGCTACAGAAAATTGCCTTAGTAACAAGGAGACAAATGTTAACAGCCAAGTCAATGGGGGAAATGTCCCAGGGGATGTCAGAGATCTTTGTGCAGCCCCTCCCATTACAGGCCCAGATGCCTAAGAGGGAAAAATGGTTTCATGGCCCAGGCCCAGGGCACTGCTGCTCTGTGTGCAGCCTCAGGGCTTTGTTCTCTGCATCCCAGCCATTCTAGCCCCAGCTGTGGCCAAAAGAGGCCAAGGTTCAGCTTAGACCATTGCTTCAGAGGGTGCAAGCCCCAAGCCTTGGCAGCTTCTATGTGGTGTTGTACCTGTGGATGTACAGAAGACATGAGTTGAGCTTTAGCAAGTCTGCCAAGATTTCAGAGGATGTATGGAAATGACTGGATGTCCAGGCAGAAGTCTGCTGCAGAGCAAGAGCCATCATGGAGAACCTCTAGTAGGGCAGTGCAGAGGGGGAAATGTGGAGTTGGAGCTCCTACACAGAGTCCTCACTTGTGCACTGCCTAGTGGAGCTGTGAAAGGGGCCACCATCCTCCAGACCCCAGAATTATACATCCACCGACAGCTTGCAGCATGTACCTGGAATAATCTCAAGCACTCAATGCCAGTTCATGAAAGCAGCTTTGGGGCCTGTACCCTGCAGAGCAAAAGAATTTGAGCTAACCAAGACCATGGGAGCCTACTCCTTGCATCAGTGTGCTCTGAATGTGAGACATGGAGTCAAAGGAAATTTTGGAGCTTTAAAATTTAATGACTGCCCATCTCGGTTTTGGATTTGTATGGAGCTTGTGGCCCTTTTGTTTTGGTAAATTTCTTTAATTTGCAATGGGAAGATCTACCCAATGTTTTTATCCAATTTTTTTACCCCAATTGGATCTTGGGAAGTACCTAACTTGTTTTTGATTTTACAGGCTCATAGTTGGAAGAGATTTTCCTTGCCTCAGATGAGACTTTGGACTTGGCCTTTTGAGTTAATGCTGGAATGTGTTAAGACTTTTTGAGACTGTTGGTCTCTCCAAATTTTCTAAACTTTATTATCTGTATCCCCTTTAAACATAGGTTCAAATTTCCAGGCAGCCAGTGATCAGGACTGAGAACTTGCCCCAGAATATGAGCCTCCTTGCTGAGAAAGCAAGCAGACTCACAGTTTTTTGGGCTCTCTGGGATCCTCTAGTGGCATCTAGTTCCTTCAGAGGGTCTGTGGATTATCTCAGCTTTCCTGGTATGTTGATGCAGTAGTTCTTGGAGCAAAAATTCACGATGTGTCTCTACATGCTGCTCTGTCTGTCCAGATTTAACATGCTCCTAACTAGTCCTACTTCCTGTCCACCATTCTTAGTCTGCCACTGAACCTTGAATCATAATTTGTCTCTTACACCACACATAAAATTAACTTAAAATGGATAATAAATTTAAATTTATGAACTGGAAGGCAGGCAGAAGTTTCTTAAATCAAATGCATAAAGCACTTAAGTAAGTTGATCTCTCAAAGTAGATAGTAGAATGGTGGTAAGTAGAAGCTGGGAAGGGTAGCAGGGAAAGGGGATAAAAAGAGATTGGTTAACAGATACAAAATTAAAGCTAGTTATTAGGAATAATTTCCAGTGTTCTACAGTGTTGTAGTGTTTCTATAGTTAAAAATAATTTTTTGTACATTGTCAAAAAGCTTAAAAAGCTATAAGAGAGATTTTGAATGTCCAGACACAAATAAATCATTCATGTTTAAGTTGATGGCTATGTTAATTACTCTGATTTGATCACTATGTGTTGTATAGATGTGTCAACATTTTACATGGTGTCCCATAAATATACATATTTGTTATGCGTAAATTAAAAATAATTTAAAAAAGAAATTCTGGAGTAGTAATCTTCAGTGAAAGGGTGGGGGCAGGTTTGAACTGATAACCAATAAAGGAAATGAGGGAGGACTCTTAATCTATTTTGAGTCTCAGTGATGGAGATTACATCAATATATTTGCTTGTAAACTTTCACTGAGCTGTATGCTTATGATTTATGTACTTTAAAATATACGTTATACTTCAAATAAAATATTTACTTTAAAGTACCTATAAAAACTCAATTACATAATTCCTATTTATCTAAAGTAGTAGTATTTGGAGCACTTCATAAAATATGGTCAGATTTTAGTTATCCACATGAGCATTGTGCAATTTTTCAGTCATCTTAGAAAAAATAATAATCCAGATGGATTGCTCTGCAGGCCATTTTTCTTCGCCTCTGAATTGTTTTGATGTTTGCATTTGAATTACATGATTAACAAAAACAAAATAATTTGGAAGCCATAGACTGCATTTTCTGTAAACACAAGTAATACATGCCAACACAAGCATAAATGGACTTCAAAGTATTACCTTCCGAGATTTTCTGTGCTTCCCTTCTAGGTTTAGCAAAGGAAATCAAAAGTAGACCATCTCCTAGCTTATCATGCCTTTGAGAAATTTCTGAAGGCTTGAATGGAGAAGAATTGAATATACATTTGATTTACTTCTCTAGGGGTTCAAACTCAGATGCCTGCAGGGACCAACTGGATAAAGAAATGAGATAATTTGGCTGGGGAAAATGGCAGAAAATCACTAAATATAGAATAAATGGAACCAGTGTAAGCATGAAGATGAATGACATCTGACACCAGGAATTCATGGGAGCCATGGTCAAATAAAAAGCACATATCCTGCCCAAAGTCATGGCTACTGAGTTCCATCCATGCATATAGGCATAATGTGTTCAGCTGCTTTTATTTGTGAAGAGAATTTGGAACTCAGAATTTGGTATTTAAACTTCTTGATGTTTCATATTGATAATAAATTCAAAAGTTTGAAAAAATACTGGGTAATAAAGCCAAACTAAACAGATCCATGAGAAAGAGGTAGCCTATTTTCATCCTCTGCTCTATAGAGAAATGTTTCCAAATCCTAGCCCTTGAAGTATCTGTACTTATAAACATTAGTTGACTATTTTTATGTTGTGAATATGAATTGGACAATAATAAAGTTTTCCACTTTGCTTTGATTGCTAGAATCTGAAGTTTGAATTTATGGTTTTCCTTGAGAAAATGTTGAAACTTAACATAAATATGTGTGTTTCTCTGTGTGTGTGTGTATGTGAATGTGTGTTCAGTTTAACATTAACTCTGGTTTTATAGAATAACTGTGCTTATTTTGCCTTTATTCTAATTTTCACATGCTTGACTTTATTTGGTGGCATTTTATGCCATTACCTATTATGAAGCTGCTTCAAATATTTTTGGAATATTTTGACTCAATCAAATAACTCAACACATCATGATATGAGACAAAGCCTTCTTAAGGACACAACAGATATTCTAGGCTAATATTACATGAGAGTAATAAATGTAGTAAAGGTTGATACAGTAAGAAAAATCTAAAATATGGCTAGAAAAAGAAAAGTCACAAAATCCACTTATACATACTTCAAGAAAAACTGTGTTGAGAGAAGTCAATATTTAACCTTATAGAGGTGGCTGTCTCAAGTACAGTATTCTCATGAAAATGCCCACACAAACTATTGGAGACTAATAATAAAATACTCAAATCAAATATCCATGTTCCATTGCATCAATGCAATCTCATAACCAACATCCCCAAAAGTATACATTATAGTATGAATAGTGGCCCCAGGGGAAAGATGTCACTGGACAGAGCACCTACTCAAGTCCAATTATATGTCCACATTTTATTACCAACTGTGTTGTAAAACTGAACCACTCCAATTCTGAGATAATGAGAAGCTGATGCTTCTGGCCTTTCTAGGCTCAGTGCTGGACTTCTGTAAATTTGCCAAAGTAGTGTTTCTTTGAAAGACAAGCCGCTAGTTCTCTTGTCTTTTGAAAGTTTTATTTTGAGTGTTTACCACAAGCATACGTACAAGTTTATTAAAGGAAATAAACAAGAAAACTACCATTTAATAGATGCATGATGAATGACAGACAATATATAGACACAAAATTTTCTTTAATTTTTGCAAGATCAGTGAGATACACACACACACACACACACGCACATGCACCCATACACAAACACACACACACAACAGAAGGAACTAAATTAAGAAAAAAAATAAATTGCCTAAGATCAGTCAAATTGCATGAGGTAAAGACTGAATTTCAACCCAGGTCTGCCTCAGTTTATAACCTTTACAGTTTTCCTGAACACTGTCCACTTTGTGACTTAAATAAGGGAAAAATGTGATTTGTAGAATAGAACCATTTAGGGCTCAGGAAACCTCAGTCATGTTGAATAGTTCTTTAATTAAATGGTAAGGTATTTTGTGCAAGACAATTTCTATGGCTAGTGGCTTTAAAATCCAGCCCAGTGATTCTTGCTATAGAAAGCTTCTAAATAATTTTGTAAAAATGCATTAGAAAAATGTTTATAGAGTATTTAGTAACTTGAGCAGAATCATATAGACAATTTCACAAGCAGCTAGGCATGTTAAATATTTATCTTTCTTATTTTACTCCCTGAAAGTTATTCTCCTTGCAGCTACTCTGGAAAATGCTGACATGGAGTAAATTTGACGTTTCCAAGGACTGTACTGGTGCTTTGCAGACAGATCTGTATAACCTGTTTACTGGGTTTCCAAAGCCTTTGGATATTTTATGACAAAACTTCATAGCTTCTATTTATAGAAATATTCTTTGTAAAGGGAATCCATTTATTATAACCTGATTTCTGGTAGGAATAAATTGTCTTACATCATTTTGCCACCTACTCCTATTAATAAATGACAGAGGAAACAACAAGAGCAATCTGATTCTCCTTGCATTTTCTTTTTCATGGCTGTCTCATCATACTTTTTATGTCACACTCTCTTATTGAATGCTATAGTTATTATACTGTATAAATTTACAATAAGGTCTAACAATAGGAGCTAGATTCTAAAATCAATTGTTTAGGTAAAAATGATAGTCAAAGTCATTCTTTAAAGTCACTGAAATCATGATATAATTTCTAGGACCTGGACCTAATATGAGTAACAAAATCAAATAATTATCTAATTATCTCAATAGATGCAGAAAAGAGAATTTGTCAAAATTCAACATCCTTTTATGATTATGAAAAGAACTTTAAACAAATTTGGTGTAGAAGGAATGTACCTCAACACAATAAAGGCCAGATAAGGAAATCCTCTAGCTAACATACTCAATGGTGAAAACTTGCAAGCTTTTTCTCTAGAATGAGGAATAAGAAAAGGATGCTCACTTTCATCAGTTCTGTTCAGCATAACACTGGAAATCCTAGCCATAGAAACTAGACAAGAAAAAGAAATAAAAGTTATCCAAATAGAGAAGGAACTGAAATTGTCACTGTTTGATGAGATGATCATGTGGAAAACCCTATAGACTTCACCAAAAAGTGTTAGTATTGACAAATTTAGTACATTTGCAGGATACAAAATCAACACACAAAAATTAGTGGTGTTTCTTTACATAACAAAAACCGATTGGAAAAATAAGTTAATGTCATTTATAATAGTATAAAAATACTTAGGAGTACATTTAACCAAGAACGTGAAATAGCTGTATACTGGAATGTATCAAACAATTATGAAAAATAGTAGACAAAATAAAGGAAAAATATATTCATGGATTAGAAGAAAAATAATTATTGTTCAGATATCCATTCTACTCAAAGTGAACTACAAATTCCATGCAATTTCTATCAAAATTTTAATGTCGTTTTTCACAGAGATAGAAACAAAGTTCAGAATTTCTGTGGAAACACAAAAGACCTCAAAGATCCAGAGCAATTTTGAGTAAAAACAAACAAACACATAAATAAGACAAAGCTGGAAGTATCACGATCCCTGATTTTAAAATATAAAGTTATGGTCATCAAAACCACATGGTGCTGGCATAAAAACAGACACATTGAACAGTGGAACAGGACAAAAAGCACAGAAATAAACTCATGTATATATGATAAATTGATCTTTCACAAATATACCAGAAAAAAAGCATATTCCTTTCAATAAATGGTGTTGAATAAACAAGATATCCACACGCTGATGAATGAAACTGTATCCTTGTCTTACACAATATTTAGAAATTCACAAAAAATAGATAAGCAAGCTTATGATCTGAAATTGTAAAACATCTAGAAAAAAGCCTAGGTGAAATTCTCCACAACATAGGTCTGAGCAAAGATTGTTTGGATATGACCCTGAAAACACAGCCAACAAAACTCAACAAATGGGATTAAATCAAATTAAAATGTTTCTGCACAGCAAAGAGAATAATGAACAGAGTAAAAGAAATCCTATGGAATGGGAGAAAATATTTTCAAACCATGAATCTAATATGAGACCAATATCCAAAACACAGGAGGAACTCAACTCGATACCAAGAAAACAACAACAAAAAAACAATTAAAATGGGAAAAGGACCTAAATAGACATTTATCAGCATAAGTCATACAAATGGCTAACAGATATCATCATCACGAATTGTTAGGAAAATGCAAACTAACACCACAATGAAATATCATCTTACACCTGTTAGAATGGCTATCATCTGAAAGATGAAAGATAACATGTGTTGGCAAGGGTATGGAGAAAAGGGAACCCTGTGCACTGTTAGTGGGGGTGTAAATTAATACAGACATTATGGAAAACAGTATGAAGCCTCCCCCAACAACCTAAAAATAGAAATACCTTATGATTCAGCAATTCCATTTCTCTGTATGTATCCAAAGAGAGTGAAATTCATATGGCAAAGAGACAACTGCACTCCCATGTTTATTGCAGCATTATTCACTACAACTAACATATAGAAACAACTTAGGTGTCCATCATTAGATGAATGGATAAAAAACGTGCTATATACATACAATGAAATACTATTCAACTTTAACAAAGAATAAAATCTTGTCATTTGCAATAATATAGATGAACACAGAGAACATTATGCCAAGCGAAATAAAGCACAGAAAGGAAAAACTAACATATTGTTTCATGTGAAATCTAAAAACTCACAAAGTAGGGAGAAGAATGCTGGTTTGCAGAGGCTGGGGAGTGAATTAAATGGAAAAAGGGGATGTTGATAAAAAAACTATATAATTTCAAATAGACAAGAAGAATAAGCTTTAATGCTCTATTGCACAGCATGGTGACCATAATAAATAAAAACACATCATATGTTCCAAAATTACCAAAAGAGTGTATTTTAAATGTTTTCACCACAAAAAGGGATGAGTATATAAGTTGATAAATGTGTTAATTAGTTTGGTTTAATTATTCCACAATGTAAAACATGTAACAAATATCACATTGTACCCCACAAATATGTAATATATCTGATAATAATTTATCAATTAAAGTAAAATTTAAAAAGATCTACATAAGGATTTTTGGAAGAATAAAGAGAACTTTAAAAGTCATATATAACGAAATTTACAGTAATCAAGACTAGAATCTAACTTTCTGTTTATTTCCTCTGCTGTCCCTTTTTTTCTTCTCTCTTGATCTCTCATGCTAGGAATACAAAAATCACACAAGATAACATGAATGCAATGTAGTGACTCCACTCTAATATGTATTTGCTGATAAATTATACTATAAGGTTCTACTCCTGCCTTTTTCAAGCTTTTAGTCTATTTTCCTAGTTGTGTAGATAAAAAATAGTTTCCCTATCTTAATAGTACTGTAAGGCAGATATGGTGAAGTAACATGGATTGTGCAGATAATATGCTTTGGGGGAGTTAAGTGGGAAAAAATCATTTTTGAGATTTGTGATTGAGGTTAATAAACTCGATGTTCAAGAACATACAGAAAATGTCTTAGAAGATTAATCTGAGAAAGCTACAAGCAGCTTAAAAGTGGGTAGGATTTGGACATTTGAATTTGTAAAGTGGCTCACAGTTGCCTACAACTCCACATGATCAAGAGTTTCTAGCCTGGTTCTCTGGCATATTTATTTGTTATCTAATTTCTTCAGCTTTGTTGAGGTGTAATAAATTCCATGGATTTAAAATATACATTTTAATGGTTATTGACACACATAAATGCTTATAAATCCATCATTACCATAAAGATAAACATAATAAGCACACACACATATATATATTTACCATATGTATATATATTTACCCCAAAAGTTTTCTCATGTACTTCTGCAGTTTCCTCCTGGAATACTTTTCCATTCACTCTATTCTCCATCTCCAAGTAACACTAATCTGAAGTGTTCTTGCTATAGAGATTTGTTTTAATTATTTAGTAATTTACATAAATGGAATCATATAGCATGTACTTTTTTGGCAGGTGTCTATCTTCTACCATGTGACACAATTATTTTGAGATTCTTCCATGTATTCTGTGTATCTTAGTTAATTTCTTTTTATTTCTGAATGGTATTCCATAGCACCATGGATATACCAACGTATGTTTATCCTTTTGCCTGTTGATGAACATTTGGGTTGTTTGCAGTTTTTAACTATTAAAATTAAAGCTGGTATAAATGTTATGGATCAGTCTTTGCATAGGAATATATTTTCATTTCTTTTAGGTAAATACCTAGAAATGAAATGGCTGGTTTTAAGGTGAGTATATATTTAATTTTTTAAGAAATATCCAATTTTTTCAAAAAAATTAATTTCTGGCAGACAAGTGCAGAATGTGCAGGTTTGTTACATAGGTATACCTGTGCTATGGTGGTTTACTGTGCCTATCAACTCGTTATCTAGCTTTTAAGTTCTTCCTGCATTAGGTATTTTTCCTGATGCTCTCCCTCCCCCTTTCACCCCCCTCCCTGACAGGCCCCGGTGTGTGGTGTTCTTCTCCTTGTGCTCATGTGTTCTCATTGTTCAACTCCCACTTATGAGTGAGAACATGTGGTGTTCGGTTTTCTGTTCCAGTGTTAGTTTGCTGAGGATGATGGCTTCCAGTTTCATCCATTTCCCTGCAAAGGACATAAACTCATTCTTTTTTATGGCTCCATAGTATTCTATGTTGTATATGTGCCACATTTTCTTTATCCAGTCTATCACTGATGGGCATTTGGATTGGTTCCAAGTCTTTGCTATTGTAAATAGTGCTAAAATAAACATATGTGTTCATGTGTCTTTATAGTGGAATGATTTCTAATCCTTTGGGTAAATAGCCAGCAATGGGATTGCTGGGTCAAATGGTATTTCTAGTTTTAGATCCTTGAGGAATCACCACACTGTCTTCCACAATGGTTGAACTAATTTACACTCCCACCAACAGTATAAAAGCATTCCTATTTCTCTGTATCCTCTCCAGCATCTGTTGTTTCCTGACTTTTTAATGATCATCATTCTGACTGGCATGAGATGGTATCTCATCATGGTTTTGATTTCCATTTCTCTAATGACCAGTGATTATGAGCTTTGTAAAATAGGTTTGTTGGTCACATAAGTATCTTCTTTTGAGAAGTGTCTGTTCATATACTTTGGCCACTTTTTGATGGTGTTGTCTGTGGGGTTTTTTATTATTATTATTATTGGTTTAAGTTCCTTGTAGATTCTGTATATTAGACCTTGTCAAATGGATAGATTGCCAGATTTTTTTCCCATTCTATAGGTTGCCTGTTCACTCTGATAATTTTTTTTTTTTTTTTTTTTTTTTTTTTTTTTTTGCTGTGCCAAAGCTCTTTAGTTTAATTAGATCTCATTTGTCAATTTTGGCTTTTGTTGCAATTGCTTTTGGTGTTTTAGTTATGAAGTCTTTGCCCATGCCTAAGTCCTGAATGGTATTGCTTAGGTTTTCTTCTAGGGTTTTATGGTTGTGGGTTTATATTTAAGTCTTTAATCCATCTTCAGTTAATTTTTGTATAAGGTATAAGGAAGGGGTCCAGTTTCTGTTTTCTGCATTTGGCTAGCAAGTTTTCCCAGTACCATTTATAGAATAGGAGATCCTTTCCCCATTGCTTGTTTTTGTCAGGTTTGTTGATGATCAGATGGTGTAGATGTATGGTGTTATTTCTGAGGTCTCTGTATTGGTACCAGTACCATGCTGTTTTGGTTATTGTAGCCTTGTATGTGATGCCTCTAGCTTTTTCTTTTTGCTTAGAGTTGTCATGTCTATATAGGCTCTTTTTTGGTTCCATGCATTCCTGTACACCAGTGATAGACAAGCAGAGAGCCAAATCATGAATAAACTCCCATTTGCAATTGCTACAAAGAGAATAAAATACAAAGGAATTCAACTTACAAAGGACATAAAGGACCTCTTCAAAGATAACTACAAATGACTGCTCAAGGAAATAAGAGGGGATACAAACAAATGGAAAAACATTTCATGCTCATGAATGGGAAGAATCAGTATCATGAAAATGACCATACTGACTAAAGTAATTTATAGCTGCAGTGTTATTCCCATCAAGCTACCATTGGCTTTCTTTGCAGAATTAGAAACGTTCTATTTCTAAAGAGGTTGTATGATTTTACATCTGCCAGTACTGTTTAAAGTTTCAGTTTGCGTGATATTTCAGCTAACACATGGTGTATTCATTTTATTTAATATTTTCTCTCTTCTGTGAGGATTTAGCTATTTCACATTGTAGTTTTAATTTGTCCTTCATTTTTTAAGGTTTTATAAGTTAAAGGAGATAGAGAAAAGTGAAATAATTCTGGAAGGGAAGAAATTAAAAGGAGAGAAGTAATGTAAACATTCAAATATGTATAGGAATTAGTAAATAGTAGATATACTACTTTCAATCATTCTATTTAAAAAGAAGTGACCATTGGGAAGGTAAAAAAAATTTTTTTAATGAAGTTTTTACATTATCCCTACAAAATAGAAGTAACATAGCATTGTGTGTATATGGCATGATTATAGTGATAGATAGATAGATAGACTATTCACATGTTGTTAGAACTGGTGGCCTAGAAAAATGGAGAAAGATCAGTTACGTAGCAATACAATATTCCAGACAGCAGATAATTAGAAGAAGATTGGATTGATAATTACAGAAAGAAAACATTTTATTAATGAAGATTTCCAGTACTCAGTAACAATCATGATTATAAAGAAAAAAAAGGAAAAAGAAACCAAAATGACTTAATAGATAAGTACTATACACTGTTTTAGAAGAAAAATGTATTATCTAATTTTAAAATGTTGAGTTAGGTTAATATTAATACTTTGATCTATGGCCATCTTCTAGATTTTTTTCTTTTTTTTTCCGAGCAGATGTTTCATCTTTAAGAGAAATAAAACTAATGTAATCATGTTAGCTAATAGCAAAATATGATTGCCATTTGAACATAATATACAAGACATATTAATTTATTTAGTGATAGGTAAGGTGTATTTCACCAGAAAGAAAAAGTCTTCAAAATGACCAAATTTATTTGAACACTTTGCCACGTCTTATTCTGGGTGTTTATAAGATTTAGGACAGTGTGCAAGTTTTGTTGATAGCTGTTGGGACAGTTTTCCTTAGTTTTTTCACATTTCCACATGTGGGCTTGGAAGCAAAGGTACTATTAGCCTTTGTTCTGAAACATCTCTTCAAGCATGTTTGTATAGCAAACTGACTTTTTGGATACAGAAATAGTGTCTCTTCCTGGAGCAGAAGGCAGATTGGTTTGTTGTCCAGTATGCTATAGGTAATGTCTCTCTCTTGGGAAAAAGTGGGACGAGTTTGCCTGCAGCCTCTTATAAATGATTGAAAATCTAAGTTTAGAGCTCCTCAGCTATGATGAAAACTCACTGTATGAACAGAATCCACCTGGGATGCTCCATGTCATGTGGCACAAAGTGGGGCCAGAGGGGAAGGTGATGACCATGACACTCATTCTACTTTTCGTATCATGAGTGATAAAGCCTTTCATCTCTGACATAAGAGTCAGTGCTAATATCCACAAAATTCTGGCATGATAGGTTGGTTACTTGAAGATAAAGTAAAAGCTCAAGACCTTTCACAGATTTTGGAGGCAAGAAGGGGATGCAAAAGATACATAACTTTCTTGAAAAAGGGAATACAGGCCTCCATGGGCTAAGCTAGGAGATAGAAGAACACTGCTCAGGGGCAGGTAATAAATGCACTTACTCCAGTAGGGGACAAACTAGGAAGAAGGGTCTCCCACTCTTCTACCTGTTAACATATGTTGACAGGTTGAGCAGGTAGTGGTGGAATTGAAACAAGCCATTCAAATGATGCTACAGGCAGGCAAATGAAGGGATGCTATCAAGACAATGGGACAGGAAGTCCTTCAGTCTTAGTTAAAGGAAAAGTGGCTGGGTCAAGAAGCGTCCAGCTTAAAAAGAAAAAAAAAGGTGTCAACTAAGAGGATACTGTGGTTTTGGGTGGAGCAAAACTAAGAAGTGGCCAGGCGCAGTGGCTCACGCCTGTAATTCCAGCCCTTTGGGGGGCTGAGGCGGGCAGATCACGAGGTCAAGAGATCGAGACCATCCTGGCCAACATGGTGAAACCTCATCTCTACTAAAAAATACAAAAATTAGCTGAGCGTGGTGGCGGGCAACTGTAGTCCCAGCTACACGGGAGGCTGAGGCAGGAGAATTACGTGAACCCGGGAGGCGGAGATTGCAGTGAGCGGAGATTGTGCCACTGCACCCTGGCACCTGGCGACAGAGGAAGACTCTGACTCAAAAAAAAAAAAAAAAAAATGCAAAAAAAAAAGAAAAAGCTAAGAAATTTGAGCAACTTGTAGCTGCTGGAATGTTTGAAACAGAAAATGTTTCCTCTGCTAATATCACTGATACTGTAACAGGCTAACTTGTTGTCTTGCTAAGGAGGGTAAAATCTCAGAACTTTCATTATCCTGATAATGATTAAATATAATATCATTTAAAAATATTGTGTATGTGTGTCTGTGTGTACAGAGAGAGAAGTAAAGATATATAGCAAAATATACAGACAAATAGGTATCTACAGGGATGTTCTCTGAAAGGTTAATTGTGATTATCTCTGATAGAAGGAATGTGGGTATGCCTTTTGGTTTGTTCCTTTGTACTGTTAATGTTGTTTGCATCTTTTACAATAAGTATATATCATTTTCTTCCCAACAGTTATGAAAGCAAAAAAAGATTTCCATTTAAAACCCAATATTAATCTGCAATTGTTTAGGCAATACAGTGTGATGATAAACTTATTTTCACTGAGGTAGAACATTATGATGGGGTATGCATCTTTCTGCCTGGGCTGAAGCTGAAATAATGCTTCATGGTTCATCTCTGTCACCTTCCATTTTGAGTGTTCCTGTACCCCATTTTCCTTGGAGGGCTTGCCTCTGTGCACTATGAGCATTAACAATCTTATTCTTGGCATTTCGGAGAAATGGATTGTGAATTCTCAATGAATTTGTGCCTTCCAGTCTAACAGTGCTTCCCCAGGGTATAAGCACTGAGATTTTAACAGTTTTGCATGTCAGAGATTGGTAACTGTATATATCTGAAATGTTTTGAAAGCCTGTGGCTTCCTTTCTCCTAGCACTGCAGAAAAAAAAAAAAGCTGAGCAAAAATTAAACAGAGGCAGGGTTTTTTCTTGGCTTGATCTACAGGAAGAATCTGGCTAAAAACATTCATGCTTTGACAAATAAGTTGCTGGCAGTGGCGTCTTAATTCTGGCAAGGGCAGAAGAGAATGTTAATAGCACAGACCCCAAGCCAGTGTTCCAAGAGCACCTAATTAATCCTGAAGTCATCATTTACCACAGCTAAAATGTAAGAGCCTGCTATAACACCATGGCCAAGGCAGCATTCAGGACAGACAGCATGTGACATCAGCAGGGGAGAGAGTGCTGGGAGGAATTTTTAAATTTGGACCCCATCAGTGCTGCCAAAAGACACCAAGATACAACTAGAAGCAAGGTGTTATGGTTAATTCAATGTGCCAACTTGACTGAGCTAAGGGATACCCAGATAGCTGGTAAAACACTATTTCTGAATGTGTTATGGTATTTCCAGAGGAGATTAGCATTTTGTTAATATACTGAGTAAGAAGATCCACCCTCACCAACACAGGCAGGCATCGGCTAATCCATTCAGGGCCTGAATAGAACAGAAAGGTGAGGGAAGGGGAATTCTTTCTCTCTGCTTGGCCTGGAACATCCATATTCTCTGCATCTGGACATTGGAGCTCCTGGTTCTTGAGCCTTTGTCTTCAGGACTTATGTCAGGCCTTTGGACTCAGACCGAATTACTCCACTCCACCAGCTGTTCTGGTTCTCCAGCTTGTGGATGGCAAGTCATGGAACTTCTCAGTCTCGCTAATCATGTGAGCCAAATCATAATAAATCTCTTAGATGTCTATGTATCCTATTGGTTCTGTTTCTCTGGAGAATCCTGACTAATACACAAGGCAAGACTGCAGGGTATGTGTGTGGAGAATGAACCATTTCCAAACACCTAGGAAATTCTCAATGGAAATCTTTAGCAGGATAATGGTAGCATCAACACTTGGCAAGTGTATTGAAGCACAGCATTATGTGATCTACTTGTGAATTGCTGGTATCACCTGTATCCATAAAACTAGCTGCTAAGAATAGACAAGTGCTTTCAAAGACAAGACTGTAAATATAAGGAATAGTATCACTAGCAACAAGATTGAAAAAAAAATGCATTGAGCTCAGACTGGAAAGGTGGAAAAACAAGAATAATGAGTGGAAAGGATAGTTAAAAAGAATTTTGTAAGTACTCTTGATTATACTGTATAAGTTATGTACAAATCTTTACTAGACTCCAAAGCACTTCAGTGAGAAATTATAGACTCAGGGAAAATAGAAGTAGGGCCTATTATGTCTCATTTTAGATTATTATAGGCAACTGAAAGTCCCAGTGCGATTGTACTGACCTGGTGCAAGATTTGAGTAGAAGTTTGCAATGATAGCTTTGACTTTGCCACTCCCCCTGCCATAGGGAATGTGTAATAAACATATAATAATGATTCAGTTAGTTAATGACTAACAGGCTTTGCCAAGTGGAGGAGAAAAGATGATGCGGCTACCCAAGGTTTCAGAGAAAGAAAAAAAGAATGACTAACAGTCTGAAATGAGGTTAGGTGTTTGGACTTTGCAGATTCTTGGTACCCATTTTTTGTTTTCATTAAGATGAGTGGCCATAGGGCACAAGTAGGTAAACATCCAAGCTCATGTGCACTGTCAAAAGAAACACACGTGGCTTCCATTGCTTCATACACTTCTTCTTCCTGACATGAAAATGCTAATGAAAGTGCCACAGAGTGAAACAATAGTAGCAGTACACCAACACTATTTGAGGCATCAACACTCATTTTAAACTTTTCAGCCAAATCTGTACAAATATTTTATAATCATTATTGTTGCCTTATCTGCTGACACTAGTCCTGTATCATAGTCTTTACATTTCACCATAACACACATGCCCACATTCTTGATTTTAATTGCGTGTGAGAGACACGTATTCCAGAAAAATTAACTTGACTTTAAGGATGAATACGTGAAGTAGCATCCCAGTTCTTCCACTTCAGCTTATACCACATGAATTTGGACACTGGTTGAATCTCCATTTTTTACCTAAAAATAGGGACATAAAATGTATTTCCGGGGAAATCCTAAATTAGATAATGAAAAACAAGATACTTGGCATTGTGTTTTATAAATATTGGGCATGTGTGATTCAATCATTCTAATCTGAACCAGCATTTTGCTGAAATGGCTCACAGCCTGGTTCTGCTTTGAAAAAGCTATAAAAGACAGGCTTTAGCCAAAGAGGATACTTTCCCTTGTTTATCTCCTGGGAGGGTGGCAGATAGGGTTACAGAGAGAAAAGCAAACACATCTGATTTCACCAGTTGCCTGCAGCCTATTACTTCCAGCTTTCTCGTTGTCTTCTAGGCTTTTTCCAGAAGGCTTACCCAAACATGATTAATTACCTATCTGTTGCTGGCTTGCATGGGTAAGAGAGTTTGGCAGTAAGATATGCCTGAGTTCAGAGAATAGCTTACCATTTCGTATACCTGGGTTCCATGGAATTCTCCTTTTTTTTTTTTAGTAGAGTGTAATTCTTTATAATTAGACTTTTACTTCTGTGTAAAAGAAGCCACTTCTTTCACGCTGTGTAAAAGGTAACCACTTACACCTCTTTCACTGTGCAGTTGCTTTAATTACACATAAATACTGAGAGCATATAAAGGAGTACATTCCTGTAGGCATTGTGCTTATGCAAATTTCTTTATCTCATAGATGGCTAGGCTGAGATATTCTAAAGGAATTTTATGAGAATTTCATAGATATTTAAGAGTAACATAAAATGTATAAAGTGAAATAAGAGTATCTTTGTTTTGCCAATATAAAGCACAGTGCCTGGCCCAAAGTATATGCTCAATACATTGTTCAATAAATATTTATTAAATGAACAAAATCTGATAAATGTTTTTCTCCATGAGCATTATTAAAGAGTTCCTTCCTTACTAGATATGCCAGTCATGTTTGCTTTTCTTTACCTAGTAATTAATCATCCAGGATTATTTTCCTTGCCTTTCCATGATCTATCCTTCCACATCTGTTTATGTGAAATAGTTACAAAAAGCCTTTGTATTTTTGAAAAGGACCCTGAGGGCTCTAATTTGTGTGGGCATTTGCTCAGCACTTCCATGTGAACTAACTAGAAGTGGGAAGCAATCATAAATGATTTAATGTAAATTGTTTTGGGAACTGATAGATCACCGTTTATCATCCTGTTTACACTTGTAGATGTGTAATATAAAGAAGAGTGACTTTCCCTTGCAGATTAATGAAGGTAGCAACAGAGATTCTAATTTCCCAAGTGAAATACTTTTTACATAGTGGTAGCTTTGGGAGACAGGTCTGAACCTTATTAAACTTACTGTATGTTATACATGGACAACCTAATTCAATTTTGATAAAAACAGGCAAATAGGCCATCAATGTAAATTAAATCCAAAGGCAAACAAGTGTCGCCATGGTACTATATTACATGAGCATTTGTCTTATAAATGGAAAAGTGAATTAAACTGTTAATTTCACTAGCAATATTAGAAAAACAAGTCCCAAGCTGTAGGAGTCAAAAAGAGAAGAGTGTTTTTCTCCATGTGAATTATAATATTTTCTAACCTGCCTCCTTCTGAGGTTTACACTTCATCCATAGTCCCTCTCTCTTAAAACTAGATTTTTCATAATTTCCAATTGGTAATCACTAAAATTTTTCTAATTTATCTTTGGACCTCCAGGGTAACCTTTTCTGAACTATTAATATTTTCCTCATTATCACCAGGGATGTGTAGCATATATCACTCCCGACCCCATACTCAGTATCTCTTAGAACCCTTTAAAGTTTTCACAATAAAACTGAGGGCATGCAAGAATGACCAGGACTGATCACCAACTTGATGTCCTCTTACCCAGCTCTTCTCTCTGTCTACTCTGTCCCCTCCTCATCAAACATCCTGAATTTCAGTCATATTTAGCTACTTAAAAGTATTTGATGTATGCCAGTGTGTCTTTTTTGCACTTGTAAACCTTGTCTGACATTTTTTCCAAGTTAAGTTTTTCAAACAAGAGAATAATATTGCATCTTTCAAGATTCAAACAGTCTATGTTGACTTGACTATGTATCCTTTCTCCATGAAGGATTTTACTTGCTTTATGGCCCTTTGCTTCTAGTATAAAATTGTGTCGTGGCACTATTAGACAGTTTTCAGACCTTCGTCCACATCACTTTTCTGTCTTGCTTATCCTTATTTTGCCAATATGAAGCACAGTGCCTGGCCCAAAGTATATGCTCCATACATTGTTCAATAAGTATTTATTAAGTGAATGAAATTTGATAAATGCAAGGGAAGTAGTAGGTGTTCATTTTCACTTTATAAACTCACAATCACTAAAGTCAGTATTATCACAAGCCCGATTCTTGTCAAGGAAGAAATGACCCTGCCATGGCATCCTAGAGACTTCGCCTATGCCCCAACATAGGCAAAAAGTGGAACCACAGCTTCTGTGAGTCCAAGCAGCATATTTTGTGATACTCCATGGACATGAGAGGATGGGTGGCCTGCGAGGAACTGCACAGGGCATCTCCCACTTTCTCATATCTTCCCTTGGGGAGTATCATGAGATAGTTTTGGTTCTCTCTGCTTCATTCCCCTTAGAACAGAGCTGCAGAATTAGAACCACTTAGCCACTGTCTAGATTTGGCTCCACAATTAATGGGGGTATTCTACAGTTCATGTGGCAGTAACCTTTTGTGTCAGAGAATCTTTTTTGATGTGTAGGACAAGGACCACAGGGAGTACTTTTTTCCTGTCTTTTTTCCCCATTGTTTAAATAATAAAATGTTCGCAACTGAAAGTGGTTCTTATCTTTATAGGTTAAATCTGTCAGGCTTTGGCCTTTTCTCTTCTTGAGAACTTGATGATGCTTACTCATTTCCTTTCTCTTACTTATATTTTTTTCTCCTTTTCTCCCTGTTTTCTTTTCTTTTTTGCTTTCTTTCCTTTTTCTTTCTCTCATTTCTCTAGCTTTCTCTATCTCTCTGTGTCTGTTTTTCATCATACTGTAGCTTAGCTTACAGTGCTGTTCAGATTATATATGCGTAGTATTCAGAAACCATACTTCCTTAATTTTTTAAGGTTATCAAATGAAACCCTTACCACTTTGTGTGTGTGTAAGAGGAATGTTGGTAAAACAAGCTCCAAGATTTAGAAGTGAAAAAGAGAAGAGTGTTTTCTCCATGTGAATTTTATGACAAGAAAAGATACTAGAGAGTAATAATTTGTTGTTTACAGGCAATGTCCATATATTTATTTTCTTCTTTGACATAACCTTGACAAAGAACCTCCATTTAAAAAATAAGCCATAAATATTACTTAAATGCTGTGACAGCCATGAGGTTGCCTCACTGTAGATAATTCTCTGAATCTTTCAGCATTACAAAAAAAAAAAAAGTTTGCAGGGCATTGATCACATGAGACATAAGGAGTACAAAAGGTCCCCCAAGGTACCAAACACTTTTTAATAACATTATTTTTTAAAATTTTCATTATTTTCTTTGGGTGTCTTTTTTTTATTATTATACTTTAAGTTCTGGGGTAAGTGTGCACAACATGCAGGTTTGTTACACAGGTATGCATGTGCCTTGGTGGTTTTCTGCATCCATACCCCTGTCATCTACATTAGGTATTTATCCTAATGTTGTCCCCCCGAATTCCCCCACCCCTGTTATCCCTCCCCTAACCCCCCAACACCCAACAGGCCCCAGTGTGTGATGTTCCCCTCCCCGTGTTCATGTGTTCTTATTGTTCAACACCCACTTATGAGTGAGAACATGCAGTATCTGATTTTCTGTTGTTGTGTCAGTTTGCTGAGAATGATGGTTTCCAGATTCATCCATGTCCCTGCAAAGGACATGAACTCATCCTTTTTTAATGGCTGCTTAGTATTCAATGGTGTATATGTGCAACATTTTCTTTATCCAGTCTGTATTTGATGGGTATTTGGGTTGGTTCCAAGTCTTTGCTATTGTAAACAGTGCCACAATAAACATACATGTACATGTGTCTTTATAATTGAATGTTTTATAATCCTTTGGGTATATACCCAGTAATGGGATTGCTTGGTCAAAGGATATTTCTAGTTCTAAATCCTTGAGGAATTGCCACACTGTCTTCCACAATGGTTGAACTAATTTACACTCACACCACTAGTATAAAAATGTTCCTATTTCTCCACATCCTCTCCAGCATCTGTTGTCTCTTGATTTTTTAATGACTGCCATTCTAACTGGCATGAGATGATATTTCATTGTGGTTGTGATTTGCATTTCTCTAATGACCAGTGATGATGAGCTTTCTTTCATATGTTTGTTGGCTGCATAAATGTCTTCTTTTGAAAAGTGTCTGTTCATATCCTTCGTCCACTTTTTGATGGGGTTGTTTTTTTCTTGTAGATTTGTTTAAGTTCTTTCTAGATTCTGGTTATTTGTCCTTTGTCAGATGGGTAGATTGCAAAAATGTTTTCCCATTCTGTTGGTTGCTTGTTCACTCTAATGATAGTTTCTTTTGCTGTGCAGAAACTCTTAAGTTTAAATAGAACCCATTTGTCTATTTTTGCTTTTGTGCCATTTCTTTTGGTGTTTTAGTCATGAAGACCTTGCCCATGCCTATGTCCTGAATGGTATTGCCTAGGTTTTCTTCTAGAGTTTTTATGGTGTTAGGTCTCATGTTTAACTCTTTAATCTATTTAGAGTTGATTTTTGTGTAAGATGTAATGAAGGGATCCAGTTTCAGCTTTCTGCATACGGCTAGCCAGTTTTCCTAACACCATTTATTAAACAGGGAATCCTTTCCCCATTGCTTGTTTTTGTCAGATTTGTCAAAGATCAGATGGTTGTAGATGTTTGGTGTTGTTTCTCAGGCCTCTGCTCAGTTCCATTGATCTAGATCTCTGTTTTAGTACCAGTACCGTGCTGTTTTGATTACTGTAGCCTTGTAGTATACTTTGAAGTCAGGTAGCATGTGCCTCCAGCTTTGTTTTTGTTTTTTGTTTTGCTTCGGATTGTCTTGGCTATGCAGGCTCTTTTTTGGTTTCATATGAAGTTTAAGGTGTTTTTTTTTTCCCAATTCTGTGAGGAAAGTCAGTGGTAGCTTGATGGGGATAGCATTGAATCTATAAATTACTTTTGGCAGAATGGCCATTTTCATGATATTGATTCTTCCCAACTATGAGCATGGAATGTTTTTCCATCTGTTTGTGTCCTCTCTTATTTCCTTGAGCAGTGGTTTGTAGTTCTGCTTGAAGAGGTCCTTCACATTCCTTGTTAGAGAACACTGCAAAGATATTCCTTAAGAAGAGCAGCACCAAGACACATAATCATCAGATTCACCAGGTTGAAATGAAGGAAATGATGGTAAGGGCAGCCAGAGAGAAAGGTGGGGTACCCCCAAAGGGAAACTCATCAGACTCACAGCAGATCTCTCGGCAGAAACTCTACAAGCTAGAAGAGAGTGGGGGGCCAATATTCAATACCCTTATACAAAAGGCCTTTCAACCCAGAATTTCATATCCAACTAAACTAAGCTTCATAAGTGAAGGAGAAGTAAAATCCTTTACAAACAAGCAACTGCTGAGAGAGTTCATCATCACCAGGCCTGCCTTACAAGAGCTTCTGAAGTAAGCACTAAACATGGAAAGGAACAACCAGTATCAGCTACTGCAAAAACATACCAAATTGTGAAGACCATCAACACCATTAAGAAACTGTATCAATTAATGGGCAAAACAACCAGCTAGCATCTAAATGGCAGGATCAAATCATATGTAATAATATTAACCTTAAATGTAAATGGGCTAAATGTCCCAATGAAAAGACACAGACTGGCAAACTGAATGAAGAGTCAAGACCCATTGGTGTGCTGTTTTTAGTAGACCCATCTCATGTGCAAAGACACACAAAGGCTCAAAATAAAGAGATGGAAGAAGATTCACCAAGCAAATGGAGAGAAAAAAAAAAAAATAGCAGGGGTTTCAATCCTGGTCTCTGATAAAACAGACTTTAAACCAACAAAGATCAAAAGAGACAAAGAAGGGCATTGCATAATGGTAAAGGGATCAATGTAACAAAAAGAGGTAACTATCCTAAATATGTATACACTGAATACAGGAGCACCCAGGTACATAAAGCAAGTTCTTAATGACCTACAAAGAGACTTAGATTCCAACACAATAATAGTGGGAGACTTTAACACTCCACTGTCAATATTAGACAGATCAATGAGACAGAAAATTAACAAGGATATCCAGGACTTGAACTCAGATCTGGACCAAGAGGACCTAATAGACATATACAGAACTCTCCACCCCAAATCCACAGAATATACATTCTTCTCAGCACCACATCACATCTACTCTAAATCGACCACATAATTGGAAGTAACTCACTCCTTAGCAAATGCAAAAGAACGGAAATTATAACAGTCTCTCAGACCACAGTGCAATCAAATTAGAACTGAAGATTAAGAAACTCACTCAAAACCGCACAACTACATGGAAACTGAACCACCTGCTCCTGAATGACTACTGGATAAATAATGAAATGAAGGCAGAAATAGAGATGTTTTTAGAAACCAATAAGAATGAAGACACAACATACCAGAATCTCTGGGACACATTTAAAGCAATGTCTACAGGGAAATTTATAACAATAAATGCCCACATGAGAAGTGAGGAAAGATCTAAAATCAACACCCTAATATCACGAATAAAAGAACTAGAGGAGTAAGGTCGAACTAATTCAAAACCTAGCAGAAGACAAAAAATAAATAAGCTCAGAACAGAATTGAAGGAGATAGAGATACAAAAAAACCCTTCAAAAAATTAATAAATCCAGGAGCTAGATTTTTGAAAATATCAACAAAGTAGATAGACCACTAGCCAGACTAATAAAGACAGAAGAATTGAATAGATGCAATAAAAAATGACAAAGGGGATATCACCATTGATTCCACAGAAATACAAACTACCATCAGAGATTACTGCAAACACCTCTATGCAAATAAAACAGTAAACCTAGAAGAAATAGATAAATTTCTGGACACTTACACCCTCCTAAGACTAAACCAGGAAGAAGTTGAATCTCTGAATAGACCAATAAAAAAGTCTGAAGTTGAGGAAGCAATTAATAGCCTACCAACCAAAAAAAGTCCGGGTCCAGATGGGATACCAAAACCTGGCAGACACAACCAAAAAAGAAAATTTCAGTCCAGTATCCATGATCAACATGGAAGCAAAAATCCTCAACAAAATACTGGCAAACTGAATCGAACAGCACATCAAAAAGCTTATCCCCCATGATCAAGTCAGCATCATCCCTGGGATGCAAGGCTGATTCAGCATATGCTAATCTATAAACTTAATCCATCATAGAAACAGAACCAAAGGAAAAAACCACATGATTATCTCAATAGATACAGAGAAGGCCTTCGACAAAATTCAATAGCTCTTTATGCTAAAAACTCTCAGTAAACTAGGTATTGTTGGAATGTATCTCAAAATATAAAAGCTATTTATGACAAACCCATAGCGAATATCATACTGAATGGGCAAAAACTGGAAGCATTCTGTTTGAAAACTGGCACTAGACAAGGATGCCCTCTCTCACCACTCCTATTCAACATAGTATTGGAAGTTCTGGCCAGGGCAATCAGGCAAGAAAAAGAAATAAAGGGTATTCAGTTAGGAAAAGAGGAAGTCAAATTGTCTCTCTTTGCAGATGACATGATTGTATATTTGGAAGACCCCATTGTCTCAGCCCAAAATCTCCTTAAGCTGATAAGCAACTTCAGCAAAGTCTCAGGATGCAAAATCAATGTGCAAATATCACAAGCATTCCTATACATCAATAACAGACAAACAGAGAGCCAAATCATGAGTGAACTCCCATTCACAATTTTTACAAAGGGAGTAAAATGCCTAGGAATACAGCTAACATTCTTTAATAGTTGTTTTATTTTTCTTATTCATTAAATACTGAAACCTAAGCAAAATCAAGTATTGTTACTTTGAAGTCAATTCCTTCTCCAGGCATCAGAAATAGTTCTTAATCACTCAGCTACAGTTTTTCCTTTCATAAAATGAAGCTAATAATACCAAATTCATTGTTTTCTGAAGGGAAGTACTTATGCCACGACTATAACCAGAAATTAAGCCATCTTAATTTTAAGTAATGGCATTATTTTCAGTATCTCTCTAATCAGTAATGAAAAGGAACACTAAGTCACACTGAGAATTCAATTGTCCTGGCTGTTTTATTTGTCTCATGTGAATGCCCAAAAGGCTATGAAAGGCTACTTTGCAGATGACCACAGGCATTCTATTCTGGAAGGTATCTGTGGTATAGCAATTCAGGCTTTGTGAGAGCTGAAATAACCTGAACAAGTATTTGACAGCTGCCCCAGAAAGACTAGAATAATGAAAATAGCTTCAAAAGGTCTTTATTCAAAAGAGGTAATTCAACCTGGGTATTGAGGTACAATAAAGGAATTTTGTCCTTCCTTTCCCTCAGAAAGGTCCTTAAGTTCTTGTTTGTTTTGCTCTGCTATCGTTTTTATAAAAAGTAAATATAGCAAAGAAGATAGGTAAGAAAACTCATTCCTAAAGCAAATATCACTATTCTAAACATTCATCTTCATAAATAGTTTGCATAAAGGAAGCTATCTCTCCAGTAGTTGGTCCCCTTATAATTAATTTGATCTCTCATTACCAGTTTGCTAACTGAGATCATTCGAGTTGTTTCCACTGGTGGTTCCTGTTGAGTCAACTCATGGATTATAGAAATATATATGCAAATGCCTATCTCCTTACATACTTCTGTGTTGTATACCATTTTTATATAAGTGCTTCTTCCAACTGCATTACTAACTGAGAGCACTGACTCCACCCTACAAATTCTTGTCTTATATGTGGATCACACACTGCTGAATAAATGCCACTGACTTTGAGTCCTTTGTGATTTTCATGCCAATGTAGTCAGTCTGCTCATGCCCAATTATAGCAAAGATATGCCATGCACAGTAAGATATGATCAAGTAAATTATGGACCTTTTAAAGAACAATGTGCATGATGATTATTTCAGGCTTTCAGACAATACCACTGGGGAAGGGGTAATTAGGATTTGGAAAAGTAAGTCAACAAGTACAAGTCACATCATACAAACCAGACACACACTTATTCTATCCATGCGAAGGCCAACTCATAAGCTTTATTATTGTCATATGTGAAATCTGTATCTCAATCTAGGTTTATTCCACAATAAACTATGCCAACAGCCAGCAAACCTCAGCAGCAGTTATTTTCAATTGGTGACATGTCTTGTGACAAGGGGTTAATTTCCTTTGTCAGTCTTTTGAAGGCAGCTTTTCCACTAGAGTAGGAATTGGGAAATGAAGAACATACTTCTTTAACTGCTCAAATGATTTAATAAAATGTCTGTAAAATCGGTTTAATAGAAATCCTTTACCTCCCATCAGTGTTAAGCAGAAGGTTTAATGACTCCAAGATAACTTCAAACTCTAGTTTCAGCCTCTGATTCCAGGACTGGCTCATTGGGAAGAGAGCTGGCATCTTCTCATGTGGAACTGACTTGGTGCATCAATGCCCAGTGCCTGTGGCCACCGTGTCTGCAATCTGTTTGGTGGAATGACATATGCTGAGCCTCGGGTGGATCACATTGGACAAATTACAGAAAATGTTGAGAGCAGGAGAAATGATTGCTGTCTTTTAGAATTTGTCAAAACAGGAGATACTAATTTCAATGTCTTATAACAATTTTTGAACAAACCTAGCAGTACAGTTATTTCCTTCCATGTGCTCAGGCAGGTTGTGATGCCATTGCTCAGTTGCTGCTATACTTCTTCCATGAAGTCTTTGGAATTGACCTGAGCCACCCTTATTCAACTTCCCATAGTAATTGTTCCATTTACTCTGGGCACAGACTAGTGAATATTTTTATTTAGTTTTAAGTAGACTATGTTATTATTTACCCAAGGAGATAATGATTTTATTCTGGTCCTTAATTAGGTATTAAAGACCTATGGTTGAGGGGGGGGAAGGGCTAAGATAGCCAATTAGAAACAGTGGAATTCAGAGACTCCCATTGAAAAGAACCATAATAAGCATATGAATCTTTCATCAGCAACCAAAGTATCCAGGTTTTCTAATCAGAACTGACTAAGAAGCCGGCATGATCCTTGGAGAGGAAAAAAGAACAGTGTGGTATAATGGCCTACCTGACAGCCACACAGGGCAGGGGAGTCTTCTCCCCCACAGCCAGGGAGGCAGTGAGTGAGTGTGCTACCCAGCCAGGGAAACCATGCTTTTTCCATGGAACTGTGCAACCCACAAAGCAGAAGATCCCACTCGTGAATCCATGCCACCAGGGCCTAGCGTCCCAACCTTTGATCCATGTGGATTCTCAGCAGCCTCAGCTGGAATCTGCTTAAGCCTACTGAGCTCCCATGGGGAGGAGCAGTCAGCCCCACAGCTGTTGCTGCCTGCTGTCTAAGCCATTTGAGTTCCTTGCCGGACGGGCAGCAGCCAGCCCTGGGACTCACAACTACCTAACATGCTAAGCTTGCTGGCGGAGGGAAGGACATCATCTACCTCTATGGCTCCAGGCTGCACTTATCCCCTGCTGAAACCAAGGAGGCTAGACATCTTGGTCTCAAGATGTGTCCTCCACAGCCCAACACACTGGCTGTGGCACACTGCAGCCAGAGTGCTTCTTCAGGGCTGACACTGACTCACCCTTCCTCATTGGGCAGGGCTTCCCCTGCAGAAACTCCAGTAACTCCAGCCAGTGGCTCAGGGAAAGAACCCAGATCTCCCTGGGCCTGAATCTCTAGGGGGAAGGGTGGCTACAGTCTCTGTGGATGAGCAGACTTAGCCTTTCCTCCTGGTACTTCTGAGGAATCTGAGTAGCCCAGAAGAGTGGCTTTAATCCCAGTGAAGCACACCTTCTCCACGTGCCACCCAACTGAGTGAGACCCTCCAACAGGGGTTATCAGACACCGTACACAGGGGAAATCTTACTGATATCAGGTTGGTGCCCTTCAAGATCAGAGATCCCAGAAGAAGGAGAAGGCACCCAACTTTGCTGTTCTCCAGCCTCCTTGAGTGACATCTCCAGACACAGGAGTGAACCAGATAAATAGGGCCTGAAGTGAATCCCCCAGCAAACCACAGCAGCCCCACAGAAGAGAGACCTGACCATTGAAAGGAAAATAAAAACAGAAAGCAGCAATACCATCAGCAACAACAATGAAAGCCCCCACAAAAAAACCCCTTCCAAGCATCAACAGCCTTAAAGATAGAAACTAGACAAACTCATTAAGATCAGAAAGAATCAACAAAAAAAACACTGAAAACTCAAAAGGCCAGAGTGCCTCTTTTCCTCCAAATGATCACAACATCTCTCCAGTAAGGGTGCAGAACTGAACAGAGGATGAGATGGATGAAATGATAGAAGCAAGCTTCAGAAGACGGGTAATAAAAAACCACGCTGAGCTAATGGAGCATGTTCTAACCCAATGCAAAGAAGCTGAGAACTGTGATAAAAGGTTAGAGGAGCTGCTAACTAGCATAACCAGTTTAGAAAGGAGATAAATGACCTGATGGACCTGAAAAACACAGCACGAGAATCTTTTGAAGCATACACAAGTATCAATAGCCAAATTGACTAAGTGGAAGAAAGGATATCAGAGTTTAGAGACCACCAGCTGAAATAAGGCATGCAGACAAAACTAGAGAAAATGGAATGAAAAGGAAATGAGCAAAAAAAATAGGACTTCATAAAAAGACTGAACCTACAATTTGTTAGAGTACCTGAAGGAGCCAGGGAGAATGGAAGCAAGCTGGAAAACACGCTTCAGGGTATTATCCAGGAAAACTTCCACAACCTGGCAAGACAGGCCAACATTCAAATTCAAGAAACACAGAGAACACCACTAAGATACTCCATGAGACGATCAATCCCAAGACACACGAGGATCAGATTCTCCAAGGTCAAAATGAAAGAAAAAATGTTAAAGGCAGCCAGGGAGAAAGGCTAGGTCACCTACAGAGGGAAGCCCATCAGAGTAACAGGGCCAATATTCAACATTCTTAAATAAAAGAATTTTCAGCCCAGAATTTCCTATCTGGCCAAACTAAGCCTCACAAGTGACAGAGAAAAAAAATATTTTCCAGACAATCAAATACTGAGAGATATTGTTACCACCAGGCCCGCCTTGCAAGAGCTCCTAAAAGAGGTACCAAATATGGAAACTAAAAACCAGTACCA
Organism: Ateles fusciceps; assembly: GCA_036589455.1. Taxonomy (NCBI): domain Eukaryota; kingdom Metazoa; phylum Chordata; class Mammalia; order Primates; family Atelidae; genus Ateles; species Ateles fusciceps. The sequence continues at coordinate 8,526,367 of JAZHEH010002982.1, read as the reverse complement.
GCCACTTTAAAAACACACCAAAATTATAAAGACCAAGGACAGTGTGATGAAACTGCATCAAGTAGTGTGCAAAATAACCAAATAGAATCATGATGACAGGATCCAATTCACACATAACAATACTAACCTAAAGTGTGAATGAGCTAAATGTATCAATTAAAAGATACAGACTGGCAAATTGGATAAAGGGTCAAGACCCATTGGTGTGCTGTATTCAGGAGACCCATCTCATGTGCAAAGACACACATAGTCTTCAATAAAGGAATGGAGCAAAATTTACCAAGCAAATGGAAAGCAAAAAAATAAGCAGGGTTGCATTCCTAGTCTCTGACAAAAACAAACTTTAAACCAACAAAGATTAAAAAATGACAAAAAGGGTATTAAATAATAGTAAAAGGAACAATTGAACAAGAAGAGCTAACTATTCTAAATATATATGCCCCCAGTATGGGAGTACCCAGATTTATAAAACAAGTTCTTAGAGACCTACAAAGAGACTTAGAATCCCACACAATAATAGTGGGACACTTTAACATCCCACTGTCAATATTGGACAGATCAGCGAGACAGGATGTTAACAAGGATACTCAGGCCTTGCACAAATCTCTTGATCAAGTAGACCTAATAGACGTCTATAGAACTCTCCACCCCAAATCAATAGAATAAACATTCTTCTCAGTGCCGAGTGGTACTTATTCTAAAATTGACCACATAATGGGAGGTAAAACATTCCTCAGCAAATACAAAAGAACCAAAATCATGTAAAACAATCTCTCAGATCACAGTGCAATCAAATTAGAACTGAGGATTAAGTAACTCACTCAAAACCACACATTTACATGGAAATTGAACAGCCTGCTCCTGAATAACTCCTGGGTAAATAATGAAATTAAGGCAGAATTCAAGAAGTTCTTTCAAACCAATGAGAACAAAGAGACCAAGGTACCAGAATCTCTGGGAACATAGCTAAAGCAATGTTAAGAGGGAAATTTATAGCACTAAATGCGCACATCAGGAAGCTAGAATGATCTCACATTTACACCCTAACATCACAATTTAAAGAGATAGAGAGGCAAGAGCAAATTAATTCAAAATCTAGCAAAAGACAAGAAATAACCAAATTAAGGCTAAACTGAAGGAAATTGAGGCACAAAACCCCTCCAAAAAAAATCAGTGAATCCAAAACCTGGATTTTAAGAAAACATTAACAAAAATAGATAGACCACTAGCTAGACTAATAAAGAAGAAATGAGAGGAAAATAAAATAGACATAACAGAAAATTATAAATGGGATATTACCACTGATCCCACAGAAATACAAATACCATCAGAGAATACTATAAACACCTCTACACAAATAAACTAGAAAATCTAGAAGAAATTGATAAATTCCTGGACACATACACACTCCCAAGACTAAACTAGGAAGAAGTCGAATCCCTGAATAGACCAATAACAAGTTCTGAAATTGAGGGAGTAATTAATAGCCTGCTAACCAAAAAAAGCCAAGGACCAGACATATTCACAGCCAAATTCTATCAGAAGAACAAAGAGGAGCTGGTACCATTTCTTCTGAAACTATTCCAAACAATTGAAAGGAGGGACTCTTCCCTAACTCATTTTATGAAGCCAGCATCATCCTGATGCCAAAACTTGGCAGACACAACAAAAAAAGAAAACTTCAGGTCAATATCCCTGATGAACATTGATGTGAAAATTCTCAATAAAATACTGGCAAAGCAAATCCAGCAGAACATCAAAAACCTTATCCACCATGATCATTTGGCTTCATTGCTGGGATGCAAGGCTGGTTCAATGTATGCAAATTAATAAACATAATCTGTCACATAAACAGAACCAAAGACATAAGCCATATTATTATCTCAATAGATGTAGAAAGGCCTTTGATAAAATTCAACATCCCTTCATGTTAAAAATCCTGAATAAAATAGGTATTGATGGAATGTATCTCAAAATAATCAGAGCTGTTTATGGCAAACCCAAAGCCAATATTAGATTGAATGGGCAAAAGCTGGAAGTATTCTCGTTGAAGACCAGTGCAAAACAAGGATGCCCTCTCTCACCACTCCTAGTTAACATTATTGGAAGTTCTGGTCAGGGCAGTCAGGCAAGAAAAAGAAATAAAGTGTGTTCAGATAGGAAGAAAGGAAATCAAATTGTCTATGTTTGCAGACATCATGAATTTACATTTAGAAAAACACATCATCTCAGCCCAAAAACTCCTTAAACTGATAAACAACTTAAGCAAAGTCTCAGGATACAAAATCAATGTGCAAAAATCACAAATATTTCTTTACACCAACAAAAGACAAGCAGAGAGCCAAATCATGAGTGAACTCCTATTCACAATCACTGCAAAAAGAATAAAATACCTAGTAATACAGCTAATAAGGGATGTGAAGGACCTCTTCCAGGAGAACGACAAACCACTGCTCAAGGAAATAAAAGAGAATACAAAAAAATGGAAAAACATTCCATGCTCGTGAATAAGAAAAATCAATATTGTGAAAATGGACATATGGCCCAAAGTAATTTATAGATTCAATGCTATTCCCATAAAACTACCATTGGCATTCTTTACAGAATTAGAAAAAACAACTTTAAATTTAATATGGAATCAAAGAATACCCTGTATAGCCAAGACAATTCTAAGGAAAAAGAACTAAGCTGGAGGCATCATGCTATCTGACTTCAAACTATATTACAAGGCTGCAGTAATCAAACAGCATGGCACTGGTACCAAAACAGACACATAGACAAATGGAACAGATCAGAGACCTCAGAAATAATACCACACATCTATAACATCTGATCTTCAACAAACCTGACAAAACAAGCAAAGGATCTCCTATTCCATACATGGGTGCTGGGAAAACTGGTTAGCCATATGCAGGAAACAGAAACTGGACCCCTTCCTTACACCTTATACAGAAATTATCTCAAAGTGGATTAAAAACTTAAATGTAAAACCCCAAACCATAAAATCCCTAGAGGAAAACCTAGGCAATACCATTCAGGACATAGGCATGGGCAAAGACTTCATGACAAAAACACCAAAAGCAATTGCAACAATAGCCAAAATTGACAAATGGGATTTAATTAAACTAAAGAGCTTTAGTACACTAGAAGAAACTATCTTCAGAGTGAATAGGCAACCTACAGAATGGGGAAAAAAAATTATAGTCTACCCATCTGACAAAGGTCTAATATGCAGAATTTGCAAGGAACTTAAACAAATTTACAAAACACTAAACAACCCCATCAAAAAGTGGGCAAAGGATATGAACAGACACTTCTCAAAAGAAGACATTTACATGTCCAGAAAACATATGAAAAAAAGCTCAACATCACTGATCTTGAGATAAATGCAAATCAAAACCACAATAAAATACTATCTCATGCCAGTCAGAATGATGATTATTAAAAAGTCAAGAAACCATGGATGCTGTCAAGGCTTTGGGGAAATAGAAACACTTTTACACTGCTTGTGGGAATGTAAATTAGTTCAACCATGATGGAAAGTAGTATGGCGATTCCTCAGTAATCTAGATCTAGAAATACCATTTCACTCAGCAATCCCATTACTGAGTATAAACCCAAAGGAATATAAATCATTGTACTATAAAGACACATGCACATGTATGTTTATTGCAGCACTGTTTACAATAGCAAACACATGGAACCAATCCAAATGCCCATCGATAGTAGACTGGATAAAGAAAATATGGTACTTATACACTATGCAGCCATAAAAATGAATGAAATCATGTCCTTTGCAGGGACATGGATGAAAGCTGGAAGCCATCATCCTCAGCAAACTAATGCAGGAACAGAAAAACAAATACCACATGTTCTGACTCACAAGTGGAAATTGAACAATAAGAACACATGGACACAGGGAGGAGAAAAACACACACCAGGGCCTGTTTGGGGTGGGAGAGAAAGGAGGGAACTTAGAGGACAGGTCAGTAGGTGCAGCAAACCACCATGGCACATGTTTTCCTATGTAACAAACCTGCACGTTCTGCTTATATATCCATTTTTTAATGAGAAATTTAAAAAATTAAAAAATAAAGATCTGTATTCACTGAGTATAGGCCTGTACTTTGTACATCCTGAGCATAACAAACTTTCTGGCCATCTCATTTTCCCATTTTTACTTCTAGCCACTACCTCATTCTCTACAAAATTTCTTAAAGAGTTTTCAGTACACGTTATGTCAAGATCATCTCCTGTTCTCTATTGGACCACCTTTCATCAGGTTTTGACCCCTACCATTCTGCCAGCTTCTCTTATCAACATTGACAATTTCTACATTGCTAAATTCCAGATTCAATTCTAAATCTTCCTCTAACTTATCAGCTGCATATATCATAGTTCATTCTCTTCTACTTGGAGCCACAACTGTCAGCTGACTCCAACAATACCATATTCATTGGACATTTCTCTAGCTTTCCCCTTGTAGTCTCCTTTGCATATTCCTACTTCTCCTTAACCATTAAATATCGAGTGTCCTCTGGCCTCATTGTAAATTCCTTCCTTGAAGGTCTCCTCTAGTATTATGCCTTTACAAGCCATCCGATGACTTCCAGAGTTATATCTCTGCCTACATTCTTTCCATGAAATTCAGTCTTTTTTCCCTACTGAGCACTTCATGTCTCTATTGAATATCGAATAGGCATTTAACATGCTGAAATCTAAGCTCCTGATTATCCTGTCCCCAAATCTGCTACTCTTGCAGTTGCCTTTATCTCAGTAAATATCATCTACAACTTTCCACTTCTCCAATCCAAAAATTTAAGGGTGATTTTTTTTTACTACTCTATGTTGCTCACATCTCATATTCAATTTACTAGCAAATAATTTAGGCTCTAGCTTCAAAGTATATCCAGAATCCAATTACATATTATTATCTTCACTTGCTATCACTTCTCCAAGCCTACTATCAATCCCTCACCTGGTTTGTTGCCAATAATCTTCTACTTTGTCTTCCTAATTTCGTCTTTGCTCTTCTCAATCTATTTTCAGCACAGTAGCAGCCACTGGCATATTTTTAAAAATCTAAGTCACCCCATGATACACATCTATTTAAAAATTTCCAATGGTTTTTAATGTTATCCAGAGAGTAATAGCCAAGAAAGTTCTTAAGGACCTAACCAGTACCCGCTTCCTTCTATTACTGTTCCAACCTCATTCGGTATAACTAGTTTTAACTCACTCTGCTCTAGCCAAACTTCTATCTTGTTCTTCAAGTGTGTCAGCTACTTAAATTTTAAAACCTTACTCTTGATGCTCACCTATCTTTTCCACAGATAAATCTAACAGTTTCTCTGTTGCCGCCATTAAGTCTTTATTCCCATGCCGCATTCTCTTTGAGACCCTACTTGATTACCGTGCGTAATATTGCAAGACCCTCCCCCAGCTCAGATTGCCTATTCCTCTTCCTTATTTTACTTTTATGCATAGACTCTGTCTTTATTCAAGACAGAGTTTTGTTCATACTTTGACCCTTTCTTACTAGAATATCAGCTCCATAAGAGCGTAACTTGTGTTCTGTTTTGTTTATTGCTGTATGCCCAGCATTTAGAACTATGTCTGCCAGATAGTAGCTGCTCAATTTAAAAAATCATTAATTGCTTAAGAAACGAACACAATAGTTGCTTAGTAGACATTTGTCCGATTCAATCTGAGGATGCTGCCAAGGAATTAATAATTACTAGAGGATTAATGAATGGTCAGTTCCTCCTGTAATAATTTTAGTATGTGAAAGACAGCATAATATAAGCAATGGAGCTTCAAAAAACTGAGAACTACATTCCAGAACTACTATTCACTAACTATTAGCTTTGGTAATTTATTTATATTCTCTAAGCTAGATACCTAGTGTGTCTAATGATACCTAAATTATATTATTATAACAAAAATAGAAACATATAAAAGTACCTGGCACATAGTAGGCTACTGTACTAAATATGGCGGTTACTTTGGACATAAATGTAAGAAGCTATAAGTGTAGAAATATAAAATCAAGTCTTTTTTGAAAAATATACATGAGATAAATTTAAGCTTTTTTTTTTTAGAACTTCTTACCAAAGCCCAACTCTTCTGAATAATTTTCCGTTATGAATTGTTGGTCTCCATGTTTTCCCAGAGTATGGTCCTGTGTTTGCTCCATCAAGGGCATTGGTGGAGCAGCATTTCCTAAAATTATGATCTGAAATTTCCCTAGAATTTTCTTCCAGGTTTTTAATATACACCGTGCAAATTTTATGATGCATTCCTTGTTCGGAAAATGTCAGCTATTTCACAAATCCACTTAGCTGAAAATGACTGTAAACTGCATGCTAATTCAGAGATAAAAAATATGAAAAATAAAACAGTAATAAACATAACTAATTTATGCTCAAAATAGAATATAATTAAGATTAAACTTAGGTTTTTTAAATGTTTATTTCTAATAAATAAACAAAAACTTAGTTTTTATTTTTTCTACTTCGTTGTCTAAAATGTATTTTTAAAAAATGTTCCCTTATGCCTTTGGTAATACTAAACCACATATGTTTTAACAACACATTTTTAAGTCATCCATTTTAAGTATGATTGAAAGACCTGAATATCTTGGAATTAATAACAGCTTTGACTGGTGTTATTCAACCTACAAGCTCTGTTTAAAGTTTATACCATTTCAGGGAAGCCCAAGAAAACAAGTACAATTCTTGGTAAAGACAAAAGGCAGATTTGCAAAAATTTTCCTAGCAGAATACAAAAAGCCAAACACAGAACCAACAATGTGGAGATTCATAGGAGATGGTTACTTCTTTGAATTTCTACCCTTTTCCCAATTTGATTTAGAGGATCTGTGAGTCTCAAAGAGGTAGAGAGACAGGTGATTATTTGTGGGATAAAATTTAGGTCCACATTAACCACAATTTTAGAAGGTGTAAATAAAAATTAAAAAATGAATAGCATCTATCCTTAATTTGAGTAAGAGGACTGAGGAATAGAATATATGCAGCAATTAGATCTAAGGACGTTTATAATAGGACATTTTGAGTGCTCAGAGGCTGCTTTTTGAATACAGCTATGTCTAATGTATTTGTGATACAGAAATTGAAAACAATTCTATAAAGTAAATGTCCTTTTAATTTCCCTTTGCCTTCACTCATTCAATAAATTAAGAAATAACTATTGAATGGCAACTACTCTTATTCTAAATGCTGAACACACATAAAAATAATTCAAAGAACTGTCTTTCAATACTTTTACTCTTGAAAGTTTTTCATCATCAACAGTTCAAAAGCAATATTTAGCTCATCAAATCCAAATTATAAAAATTCCCAGGTATTAAGTTGATATACGCAACACCTCACAGGTCATTTTCTTTAACCCAGGAAAGAGAAAATGTTGATGAAATGTATATTAAATTGTAATATATTCATTGTTTGTTTAGGTCATTTTTTCTCTTGCTCTCTTTAAGGATAAAAATATGTGAAAGGTATGCCTCAGAGAGCCATTTGTGGACTCTGATAGGGTAAACTGATATTAAAATTGTTTAAAATATATGAGTGATATTCTTTCATTAGAAAATCCCTTTTTGTGTATATATCCAAAGGCATTATTCCATGAGCTGTAAATTCATTCTCTTCAAAAACATGTCAGTCTTGAATTGGAATATCCGTATTTGGTGCATACCAGAAATGCAATGGGAAAATGAGTAGGAGCAAATGCCATTGCCTTGGAGAAGCACACATACAAGTAAGCAAATCAAACAATTTCAGCATATAGCTATAATAGATAAAATATATTTATCTCCAGCTAATGCATCCTGTTATGTAAATTATTGCAAATCTATGAAGACAATGCCATATATTAGTACCAGGGTCATATATTAGTACAAGGATTAGGAAACATCTCTGCATTTTGTTTAACTGGGAATGGAATGCAGCTGATGATGAAACCATTATATACTGGAATTACTTCAGTTAATTTCAATATCTTTGAGAATTTTCACTGATGTAAGCCACACAGTCCTCAGGTAAATAGTCATAGTTAGAATGATGAAGCCAGTTTATTTCAGTATAGATTCAGGGTCCAAAATAATCTTATCTGCCTTTACCAAATTCCAAAGTTACTAATGATGAATTTGGTTCAAAGCAGCCAATGAAAAACTATTTAAATAGGCTATATACTACCAAGAATTATCATCAGCAATTGCTTGTCCTAACCTAAAGTTGATGATTAGATTTTAAAAGTGACATCTTTTTCCTCTTATGAAATTCTTCTTTATACAAAACTTCTCTCTGGGTCTAAAAACTTTCCAATAACCCATGGAATAGAAAACATACTTGCAGGGTTGGTTATAAGCTGTGATTCATGAACAAGGTTGTTATCCTCAGTCCAAATAGCTCATACTTAAGTGATAATAAGAGTTGCTTGGATTTGTCAATGTGTGCAGAAATGTGTTAGGGACCCAGGCAGGCCCTACAAGGCCTACAAGGCCTTGCCTTGATGTCCTTGATATCTATTTCTGCATACATGCTCCCTGGAAGTAAGGGGATTTTATTGGCCCTTCAAGGAAGGACATCTGAACCAAGTCATTACCGATGTTGGTTTAAATTCAAAATGTCCCCCATATAGATTTGACTCTGATGGGCATGTTGTGCCATGTGTAAACTGGGAAAGCAAAGGAAACTTGCCCACAGTGAGAGGAAATTTGAGTAGGTGCCTGGAGAGAAGCACAGAAGAGAGAAATGCAGAAAGGAACATAAATACCTGACTTTCCACTTCTCATGCATTTGCTTGTAGTTCATTGCTTTTTTGTTAGTACTATAAAATCACTTTATACCAGTAATGAACCTTTCATTTTTTACTTCATTTAGTTAGATAAAGTTTGTGTATGAGCATTTAAAAAACAAAAATTAAACAGAATTATTTATATGGTTGAAATTATTTGCTTTCCCTTTGTAGGTGAGAAAAATAAGTTAGTGGATCAACTAAATTTATTTAAAATGTTACTGGAAGCAGCATAACTTTTCTGTCTCTTTTGTAGAATATAAAGAAATATATTTCATTATCAGCTCCCCAAATCTAGGAATCCTGTAGGTGACAATTAAATATTGATGGAAGATGCCATTTATTCAGGTACCACAGAAACGCATGTACAGTACAAAAATGTCTTCTCGTAAATGAAATATGAAAGTATTTTAAATGATCAGTTTCTATTTTCTGAGTTATATTGTCATGCATTATGATCACAGCATATTTTCATTTGTTTTAAGAAATGAAATACTCAAGAAAATGAGAAAAGGCAACAGAGCAAATTTACCTAATTTATTTTAATACAAATGAAACATAATAGTGTGATATTCAAAGAGAAGAAAGATGAAACTCACAGTGTATGCACAGTGATGTTTGTGGAGATTGGCAGTGATTAGAATTCCTGTTTGTGCATTTACTCAAGATTATTATCTCATTCACGTCTGTCATTTTTGAAGCATCCTGATATTTGATAACCATTTGTTTCCATTTTAAAAAGTCAGCAATGTAAGGTCAAATAATTTTTCTTGCACTTTGCCTTTTTTGGTGGTATTAGTTGCCAAATGATAACCTTGAACACTCTTGACAAATGGTCTGTATTGACAGTCTGAATACATCTTTTTTGGACACATTAATCTAGGGACCCACACACTAATCTCACAACCCTCTTCTCTGGGATCTTGTTCTGATTGACTGATGAAGGTAGCTTCTTGAGACCAGAAGAAAAGAAATTTCACTATAATATCCCCTGCTTGAGAGTTTAGTTTAAGTCTTCAAACAAATATACATATACACACATATATATGTACATAAATATATATGTAATATGCATGTATGTATAAATGTATGTATATAAAAATATGTACATTTATAAAAACAAAACAAAAACATTGATGTGAATATTAATTTTTATTTTTTCTCCACATATTTGTTACATCCATTAATTTGGGCAAATAATTATATACAGAATTTTTTGTGTAGAATTCACTCCTAAATTAAGTTAGGTCTGGAAAAACTTTTTACTTTATGTCTTTTTTTTTTGTTATTATAAAGCCCCCATAGGTAATAATATGTTTAACCATAATAGATTAGGTCAGTGCTGAATGAATAAAGGAGTCTGTGTATGCTTGGTAATACCATACCTTTTCTTGTGCTGCTATTTTTTTCAAATTTTTTTTTTTTTTTTACTTTTTCCTCTGACTTAATTTTAAGAATGGGAATATAAATACTGTATGCCAAATATTATGAATATATGTAGTGTGTTACATATAATGCTTCCAAAGACCAAGTGTTTGATAATTTATTGGTGGATTTAAAAATCATAAGTAGGTGCCATTATTATACTTAAAATGTAATAGGCTATGATAATGATAATACATATGATTATTTTTAGACATTACTGTTAAGGCACTCAGCCCCAAAATTCTTTTGATTTATTCCTTAACTTCTTTCATCCCAAAGCATTAAGTTTATTGAGATATAGTTTACCCAGAATGAAAGTCATAAGTCTCAAGTATATCTTTTGATTAATTTTGGCAGACAAATATATATATGCATATTTAACTTGACTCTTACTAAGACAGAACATTTTATGGCACCAGAAATTCCACCATACCATTGCCCATTGAATTGCTCCCTCAAAGTGACCAATTATATAATTCCCATCAAAGTGTATTGATTTTGCCTGTGTTAAAACTTTACAGAAATGAAATGATAAAAGATGTATTCTGTATTGTCTAGCTTTGTTCACTTAGCATAATATTTTTGAGAATAACCCATGTTAAGTATAACAGTACTTCATTCATTTTAATGCTGAGTATTACTTCATGGCATGAATATACCATTGTTTATTCATTGTTCTGTTAATGGCCATCTGGGCTGTTTCCAGTTTGCCTGTTATAAGTAAAACTGCTATTAGCATAGGCATGCAAGGCTTTAGTGGAATATGTTTTCACTGTGTCTCAGAAAAAATACATAAAAGTGAAGTTTCTAGGACTTTAGATGTGTATTTACTTATTTAATAACATACCAAACAATTTTCAAATAATTTATACATGTTTATACTCTCTAAAACAATGTCTGACAGTTCCAGTATAACATGTCCTTGCCAACACTTAATGCTATCTGTGTTTTATGGTTTAGCAATCTTATTAGTGTTAAGAACGTGTGCTTTGAATGAAGAGACCCCCAAACAGGCTTTGTGCGAGTAACATGGCTGTTTATTCACCTGGGTGCAGGTGGGCTAAGGCCAAAGAGGCGTTAGCAAAGGACAGTGGGATAGGAGTTGGTTTTATAGGTTTGGGGTGGGCAGTGGAAAGTTACAGAGTAAAATCAGTTACAGTGGTGGAGGTAGGGGTAACTAGTATACATTACCATAGGTTCAGTTACAATGGTGGGTGGGATCAGAGTACTTAAGATGGTAGGGTGGGGTGAGGGGTATTCACATTATCATAATAACAGTTAAGATGGCAGGGTGGGGTGAGGGGGAAGCTTATGTCCGGGAAAACTCTGCTGGGGTGACCAGAAATAATGGCGAAGGCAGGGTAGCGGGGGTGGTGATCAGCTGAGGCAGCAGGACTTCAGATTTTCTGGGTCGGGGTTTGTACATGGAGGTCTGACAAGCAGGTATATAGTAATGTATCATGGTAATTTTAATTCCATCTCCCCTAATGGCTAGGATTGCTTATTGGCCATTTAGGTATCTTTTTCTGTGAAATGTCTGTTAAAGTGTTTTGTCTGTATTCTTGAATTGTTTTTTTATTATTCAGTTGTAGAAATTCTTTATATATTCCAAATAAAAATATTTTGTCAAATATATGTAATTTAGATATTTTTCTCAGTCTTGACTTGCCTATTTATTTTTTAATGATACCATTTGATAGACTGACATTTTTAATTTTATGAAGTCAGTTTATTATTTTATTCCCTATGGTTAATGCTTTCAGTATCTGCTTTCAAAAACATTTGCCTTCCCCGAGGTCATGAAGACCGTCTTTAATGTTTTCTTCTACAAGCTTTATAGTACTAACATTTGCATTTAGGTCTATTTCTCATCTCAAATTAAATTTTATGTATGGTATGAAGTAAGAACTGAAGGTCATTTTTTTATAATACAGATTTCCAGTTTCTCAAGCACCACTATTCTTTGAAGACTGTTTATTTTCTCCATTAAATTTATTTGATCTCATAATAAAAACTAATTTTGTTTGTTAATGTGTGAATCTATGTTTGGACACTATTATTTCCCTTGATCTATTTGTCTTACAATATCTTGATTACTGGAAGTTTAGAGTAAGACATAGAATAATTTCTTCAACATTTTTCTTTCTTTATTTATCTTTTAACTTTTAAGCTCAGGGGTACGTGTGCTGGTTTGTTACAGAGGTAACCTTGTGTCATTGGTGTTTGTTGTACAGATTATTTCAACACCCAGGTATTAAGCTTTGTACTCATTAACTAGTTTTCTCGATCTTCTCTTTCTTCCAACCCTCCTATTAGCCCCAGTGTGTGTTGTTCCCCTATGTGTTCTCATCATTTAGCTCCCACTTATAAGTGAGAACATGCACTATTTATTTTTCTGTTCTTCCCTTAGTTTGCTAAGGATAATGGTCTCCAGTTCCATCCATGTCTCTGCAAAGGACATGATCTCATTCTTTTTCATGGCTGCACAGTGTTCCATGGTGTATATATACCACATTTTCTTTATTCAATGTGTAACTGATGGGAATTTAGATTGACTCCATGTCTTTGTGACTAGTGCTGCAATGGACATATGCATGCATGTGTTTTTATAATAGAATTATTTATATTCATTTGGGTTTATACCAAGTAATGGAATTGCTAAGTTAAATGGTATTTCTATCTTTAGGTATTTGAGAAATCACCACATTGTCTTCCACAATGTTTAAACCAATTTACACTCCCACTAACAGTGTATATGTGCTCCTTTATCTCCGCAACTCACCAGCATCTGTTGTTTTTTGTCTTTTTTTTAATAGATACCATTTCACACAAGTGAGATGGAATCTCATTGTGGTTTTGATTTACATTTCTCTAATAATCAATGATGCTGAACTTTCTTCCATATGATTGTCAGCCACATGTAAATCTTCTTTTGAAAAGTGTCTGTTTATGTACTTTGCCCACATTATAAAGGGGGTTGTGTGTTTTTCTCTTGTAAATTTGTTTATATTCCCTATAGATGTTGGATATTAGACTTTTGTTGGATGCAAGTTTACAAAAATTTCCTCTCATTCTGTGTGTAGTCTGTTTACTCTGTTGATAGTTTCTTTTGCTCTGCAGAAGCTCTTTAGTTTAATTAGATCCCATTTGTAAATTTTTGCCTTTTTTGCAATTGCCTCTGTTATCATCATCATGAAATATTTGCCTGTGCCTAGGTCCTGAATGGTATTGCCTAGGTTGTATTCCAGAGTGTTTTTTTTTTTAATAATTGTGGGTTTTACATTTAAGTCTTTAATACATCTTAAGTTAATTTTTGTATATTGTGTAAGGAGGGGGTCCAGGTTTAGTCTTCTGTGCATGGCAAGTCAGTTATCCCAGAACCATTTATTGAATAGGGAATCTTTTCCCCATAGCTTGTTTTTGTAAGGTTTGTTGAAGACCAGATAGTTGTAGGTGTACAGCTTTATTTCTAGGTTTTGTATTCTGTTTCATTGATCTATGTGTCTGTTTTTGTGCTAGTGCTATGCTGTTTTGGTTACTGTAGCTCTGTAGTATAGTTTGAAGTCAGGTAGAGTGATGCCTCTAGCTTTTTCTTTTTGCTTAGGATTCCTTGCTTTTTGGGCTCTTTTGGGGTTCTGTGTGAATTTTAAAATAGTTTTATTTAGTTATTTGAAGAATGTCATTGCTAGTTTAATAGGAATAACATTGAAACTATAAATTGCTTTGGGCAGTATGGCCATCTTAATGATATTGATTCTTCCTATCCATGAGCATGAAATGTTTTTCCATTTGTTTGTGTCATCTCTGATTTCTCTGTGCAGTGATTTGTAGTTCTCCTTGCAGAGATCTTTCACTTCACTAGTTAGCTGTGTTCCTAGGAATGTTATTCTTTTTGTGGCAGTTGTCAATGGGAGTTTATTCGTGATTTGGCTCTTGACTTGAGTGTGGTTGGTATATAGGAATGTTAGTGATTTTCGCACATTGATTGTGTATACTGAGACTTTGCTAACGTTATCATCTTCAGAATCTTTTGGGAAGAAATTATAGGGTTTTCTAGATTTAGAATTATGTTGTCTGCAAACAAGGATAGATTGACATCCTCTCTTCCTATTTAGATGCACTTTATTTCTTTCTCTTGCCTGATTGCCATGTCCAAGACTTCAATCATATATTGTCTTGTGCTAGTTTTTAAGAGAAATACTTCCAGTTTTTGCTCATCCAATTTGATGTTAGCTGTGGATTTGTCATAGGTGACTCATTATTTTTAGGTATCTTCCTTCAATTCCTAGTTAATTGAGAGTTTTTAACATGAAGGGGTGTTGAATGTTATCAAAAGCCTTTCCTGTATCTATTGAGAAAATAATCATGTGTTTTTTGTCTTCTGTTTATGTGATTAATCGAATTTATTAATTTGCATATGTTGAACCAAATTTGTATCCCAGGGATAAAGCCTACTTGATCGTGGTGGACAAGCTTTTTGATGTGCTGCTGGAAGCCGGGATTTTTGCATTCATTTTCACCCAGAATATATTGGCCTGCAGTTTTCTTCATTTGTTATCTCTCTGCCAGGAAGATGCTGACCTAATGTGATAACCTGCTTTTTGCCAGCTAAAACTAACTCTCTCTTTTCTCAGACGAAAAGCTGTTCAGCCTTTATGTTAGCTTCTTGAGCCAGACAGACTCCATCTTAGCTTCTTCATTTTAGTTATTTTCCCACCATTAAGTATGTAACTATAGTATGTAGCTGGGGCAGGTTGACACGGGGCACCTCCAGGAATGCATTTGCTGATAAGAGGCCGAGTTAAGTGGTACCAGCAGAGCCTGGGAATACAGGTGCTTTCGAGTGCCCAGAGCCCCCCCCATTATCTATAAGTTGTACGTCTTTCATGACAGCTTTACCCCTCACACCTGGCATTGTTTTATTTCTCATGTACTAGTTTATCTTTTAACTTTTTGCTTACTCTGCTTTTGTGAAAAACTTGCTTCAGCTAAGTTCCCCCTCCCTTTTAAAACTAGGGTATAAAAGACTACCTAACTTTTTCTTAGGGGCTGAGAGAATTTTGGGCATTAGCCACCTCTCGGTAGCTGACATAATAAAGGACTCATAATTCAATCTCAGAGTGTGGCGCATTCCTTGACTCGCTTGGGTACAACACTCATAGAAGGAGTTAGGGTGGAGTCCCTCCTCAATTTTGGAATAGTTTCAGTAGGAATGGTACCAACTCTTCTTTTTACATCTGGTAAAATTCAGCTATGAATCCCTCTGGTCCTGGGCTTTTTATGGGAGTAGGCTATTTATTACTGCCTCAATTTCAGAGCTCATTATTGGTCTGTTCAGGGATTTAATTTCTTCCAGGTTCAATCATGGGAGGGTGTATGTGTCCAGGAATTTATCAATTTTCTAGATTTTCTGGTTTATGTGAGAAAAGGTGTTCATAATATTCTCTGAAGGTTTGTTGCATTTCTGTGGGGGGTCAGTGGTTATCCCCCTTATTGCTTCTGATTGCGTTTATTAAAATCTTTCCTCTTTTCTTCCTTATTTGTCTAGCTAGAGGTCTATATATTTTATTATTTTTGTTTTCAAAAAAAACCCCCCACAACTCCTGGATTATTTGCTATTTGATTTTAGTTTTGTTTTGGGACCTCGATCTCTTTCAGTTCAGCTCTGATTTTAGTTATTCTTGCCTCCTGCCAGCTTTAAGATTTGTTTGCTCTTGTTTCTCTAGTTCTCATAGTTGTGATGTTAGGCTGTTAACTTGAGATCTTTCTAAATTTTTGAGATGGGCATTTAGTGCTATAAATTTCCCTCTTAATGCTGCATTGGCTTTCTTCTAGAGATTCTGGTTATTTTTATTCTCATTAGTTTCCAATATCTTGTTAATTTCTGCCTTAATTTCATTATTTACCCAAAAGTCATTAGGAGCAGGTTATTCAATTTTCATGTAATTGTGTGGTTTTGAGTGAATTTCTTAGTCTTGAGTTCTAATTTGATTGTGTTCTGGTTCAATAAATTGTTATGATTTTAGTTATTTTGCATTTGCTGAGGAGTTTTTGCTTCCAATTATGTGTTTAATTATAGAGTATGTGTCATGTTGTGATAAGAATGTATATTTTGTTGTTTTTGGGTGGAGTGTTCTATACATATCTATCAGGTACACTTAATCCAGTGCTGAGTTTAGGTCCTGTATATCTTTGTTAATTTTCTGTGGTTGTTTTATAGTGTCACTGGTTTGTGTACTTCAGTGTGTTTTTGTAGTGACTGGTGATGGTCTTTCCTTTCCATATTTAGTGCTTCCTTCAGGAGCTCTTATAAGGCACATCTCATGGTAATGAATTTCCTAAGCATTTACTTGTCTGAAAAGGATCTCATTTCTCCTTCATTTACCAAGCTTAGTTTGGCCAGATATGAAATTCTGGGTTGAAATTTCTTTTCTTTAAGAATGTTGATTATTGGCCTCCAATCTCTTCTGGCTTGTAGGGTACCAGTTGAGAGGAGATGGGCTTCCCTTTGTAGGCAATCTGGCCTTTCTCTCTAGCTGCCTTTAACACTACTTTTTCTTTCATTTTGACCTCAGAGAATCTGAAAATTACATGCCTTGGGGTTGATCTTCTTCTGGGGTATCTTACTGGGGTTCTTTGCATTTTCTGAATTTGGATGTTGGCCTATTTAGGTTGAGGAAGTTCTTATGGGTGATATGCTGGAATATGTTTTCCAAGTTGGTTTCAATCTCCTTATTTCATTACTGTGAGATCTGTTAAAAGCATACCAGTCAAGTCAGTCCCTCTGTGGGAACTGTTTGTTCCACTTGTCTGCACCTAGTCAGCCATCTTTCCCTTCTGTTCTTCCCTGTGAATATTGCTTTAGCTGTTTCAGTTCTTCTTAATATACATGAAATTTTTAGAATACTTGTCAGTTTCTATAAAAAGAGTTTGCAAAAATTTTTATTTGGATTATTAAATTCTTAGATCAATTTGCAATAATTTGCACCTTAATAATACTGAGTCCTCCAAACCTGCACGTGTTGTATCTTTAGATGTATTTCGATTTTCAAATTTTTTTTTTCAAAATCAAGGATGGGCTGAGTGTGATGGCTTACGCCTATAATCCCAGCACTTTGGGAGGCAGAGATGGGCAAATCACTAGAGCTCAGGAGTTCAAGGCCAGCTTGGACAACATGGTGAAACCCTGTCTCTTCCAAAAATACAAAAATTAGGCATGGTGGCATGTGCCTATGGTACCCCCTACTTGGGAGGCTGGATTGGAAGAATCGTTTGAGCCTGGGAGATTGAGGCTTCGATGAGATGTTACCATGCCATTGCACTCCAACCTGGGTGACAGAGAGAGAGACCCTGTCTCAAAAAACAGAGAAAAGAAAAGAAAATCAGAAACATAGGAATATTTTGTTTGTTTGTTTTGTTTTGTTTTTTTGAGACGGAATTTCACTCTGTTGCCCAGGCTGAGTGCAGTGGTGTGATCTTGGCTCACTACAACCTCTGCATCCTGGGTTTAAGCAATTCTCTGCCACAGCCTCCTGAGTAGCTAGGATTACAGGCACGTGCTACCAAGCCTGGCCAATTTTTTTTGTATTTTTAGTAGAGATGGGGTTTCACCATCTTGGCCAGGCTGGTCTTGTATGCCTGACCTCATGATCCACCTGCCTTGGCCTCTCAAAGTGCTAGAATTACATCTTTTATTATATTGAACTGTAAGCAAGCATTTTATGTTTTTGAATGTTACTGTAACTGGAATTGTGTTTTTTTTTTGTTTTTTTTTTTTATTGCATTTTAGGTTTGGGGGTACATGTGAAGAACATGGAAGATTGTTGCATAGGTACACACATGGCAATGTGATTTGCTGCCTTCCTCCCCATCACCTATATCTGGCATTTCTCCCCATGCTATCCCTCCCCAACTCCCCACCCCCCACTATCCCTCCCCTTTTTCCCCCGACAGACCCCAGTGTGTGATACTCCCCTCCCTGTGTCCATGTGTTCCCATTGTTCAACACCCGCCTATGAGTGAGAACATGCGGTGTTTGATTTTCTGTTCTTGTGTCAGTTTGCTGAGAATGATGGTTTCCAGGTTCATCCATGTCCCTACAAAGGACACGAACTCATCGTTTTTGATGGCTGCATAATATTCCATGGTGTATATGTGCCACATTTTCCCTGTCCAGTCTATCATCGATGGGCATTTGGGTTGGTTCCAGGTCTTTGCTATTGTAAACTGTGCTGCAATGAACATTCGTGTGCATGAATTGTGTTTTGAATTTTATTTTCCAAGTGTTTGTTGCTATTACATAAGAAGGTAATTTATTTTTGTTGTTGACTTTGTGATCTGAGACATTATTATATTCAGCTAATAATTTTATTAGTTCTTTGGAGTTTTCTTGGGATTTTTTTGTGTATAAATTATTCCTTCTATGAATAAAAATCTTAGTTAATTCTTCCTTTTCTGTCTACATTACAATGACAACCATGAACTAGGTTAAAAAAATTGCAAGCAGCTCATATTGGAGCAACTCAAAAGATGAAATAGATTATCTGATATATTTGGATATTCTTAGTGAATATTTAGGCAGTTTGGGGTTGAATTAGTAATATGTATACAGGAAACTAAGCAAATATCATGAAACCATTACTAGTTGGAAGACAAAATGCAGGAAAGAAAAATAATCATGCATGCAAAGGACTACATTTTGAAGGATGTTGACATAACATATAAACGTCTAACAAAATTATTATGTGAAAACATCAAAAGTGTAAAACAATTAAAATGACTTATGAGTTAGATGGAGGCAATGTGGTGGTGGAGTGAGTTAATAATGCTTGAAATAGGCAAAATCTAAAAGTAGCAATTTAAGCATGTCATTTGTAAATACAATGGTAATTCTTCAAGCATAAATTAAAAGTTGAAATTGGCTGCTTTCAGAAAGAGGAAAAATGGGGAAGGAGAGAATAAGAAGAACCATAGTATTTTGTTACAAGTTAGACTACTTAACCTTAAACTATGTGCATGTATAGTTTGATTTTAAAAAGTAATCCATGTTAGAATCTTGACCAGAGGCAAAATGAAGATTACTAATATGAATCAACTGAATTTTTTTCTTTTAAATTAGCATCTACATTTTTAAATGAACTGGGGAATGAATGCTTTTGTTTTAGTAATGCATCAATCTTACTTGCACACTCTTTTAACACCTAGAATTTCTCTGGCCTCATCAGTCCCTAAAATTATTCAGACTGGCTAAGAGCTATCCTATAATATCCCAGCATGTCTTGGCCTTCAATTTCCTTATAGGAATGTTAGCTGCACACATTTTGTTCTTAATTTTATTGTTCATTATAAAGAAACAAACTGGAATTGAGGAGGCCCAATTTTCTCTGTAATTTATTTATATCTGTAGAGTAATTATCTACTTCTCCTAACTCTGTGAATAACCAGCAAAATATTTGATTTTTTAACATTTTTGAAAGCATTATTGAAAACATTTTTAAGACGCTCCCTCACTTCATGTCCTTTCTTTAATCTTTTAAACATATTTTTATCTATTCAATATTTAATTATTTCAGAAAGTTCTGTGTAGTGGCACTGATAATTGTCTTCTTCAAGTTCTCATATGCAATTATACTTTAAAATTTTGTGTTTTTTTTCTGTTGTTCGTGTGGATGTATGTTTGTATGTGTGATTCAAATTAACCTAGATGCTCCATTAAGAGAATTATGTTTCCTCCTTTCCCCTATTGTAGCAGATGCTCTTTGTATTACATGGTCAGGTTCTGATGAGGTTCTTCTTCCTGCTTTGCAAACAGCTGTTTTTTGTTTGTTTGTTTGTTTTTATCTTCATGTGGTGGAGATAGAGAGCTCTATTCGCTTCTTCTTCCCAGTACACTCATCCCATAATGGGGTCTCATCCTAATGACTTCATGTAAACCTAATCACCTCCCAAAGTCCCCATCTCCAAATACTATCACCTTGAAAGTTAGGGCTGTAATAAATGCATTTAGGGGAAAGGGGGACACAAAGATTCAGTCCATAATGCTTTTTATTTTATTTCTAGTATTTTGTCATAATTTGATTTTTGAGAACTTTTAATATTCTTGAGCCTCTTTCCTTTAAATTCAAAATAATCAGGCATATGCTAAGGCCAGATAGGGCAGAATTGTCACAGATATCAATTTACTGCTAGTAAATCCCTCACTAAGATGATAATGCCATTAGCCTTGTGGCTCTCAACATGGCTTCACTTTAGAAGCACATAGGGAGCTTTTAGAAATTGTCATGCTCTGCTCTATCTCAGACTAATTGCATCACAGATGCCAGGGTGGGGCTCAGGCATCAGTATAACCACATTGAGAATCACCTATGAAAACTTTAAAACTTTAAAAATTGCTAATACTCAGTATGCAGTCTCCAAATTTCGTCACTGAGTAGAAAGAAGAGGACTCACCAGTATTCATCTTTTTGCCTGTCTCTGCATCAGGCCTTCCTGATCCAAGGACTCTTAATGATACTGCCACAGAATTAACCTAGAGGAGGAGGTTAATTCATGCTACCAGACTATAGGATATAGAGGCGGTAGCATGAATTTCTAAATAATTTATCATATCTTCTGAAGTTAGAGTTGGAGAACTATTATGACAAATAACCTGATAACCCTCCAGCTCTATGGAGTGAAGGTTTATAAATTAAAATGATAATAAAAATCACCTCTGATTTGTTTCCCAAGAATATCCTTTTTATCTTTAGGCTCTAGGACATTAGAAATTCAGCAAAAGTGTTTTAATAATTTATATCAATGAACTGATGTGGGCAAGATTTTTAAAAAATTAGGTTGGAAACTATATATCTTAGTTGAATTATCTCACCCATCCTTACTTGGAGCACTTAGAAGAGAAAATTTGTTTTGAAATGGAGTTTCCACCCATCTTATTTAAGTCCTGTTTTTTTAAAAGAACATTTCTGACAAATAACTGATCTTAATCTTGCATGTGAGAAACTCCTTTCAACCTACTTCTGCTCTATTTTGGGAAGAAATTTTGAAGGCCATAATATATAGGTGTGATGATAAATCAGCACTGAACAAAGACTGTTGAGAAGAAAGAAAATTTTTATAATCAAGTAGAACTGGGTGTAAAACAAAACAAATGAGATAAGAAAATAGCATATACATAGAAATATAAGTAGAAATATGGGTGATGATAAAATAGAACAGGAGTTAACCCAACTTCTTTGTTGGAATAGATGTAAGGGAGAGTTAGAGAGAAGTTCTGTTGAACTGTGAGGTATGAGATATTGCAAATGGAGTAAGTAAGGAAAGAGATTTCAATAAATCCTACAGTGGGTCACAAAGTGAATCAATTGTCTTCAGATTTGTTCAGGAGATGCTATTAATAAGACACATTTCTTTCTATTATGTTTGTTGGTGATTTTTTTTATCCCTTTAAAAAACATTTGTTCCTAGGTATTGAGATATACTGTAAACAGTATACTGTACAAAATATACCACTGTTAGTCTCCATGTCGGTAAATTTTAAATATTTATATGCTAATGTAAACACGAGCAAGAACAAGATACAAGATATATAACACTTCCCGAACCTCACAAATTTACTCAGCATTCTTTCCCAATCAATGATATTCTGGTAAAAGTTAATTGGTATATTATAGTTGTGATTTTCTTTTTATTTATTTATTTAATATTTTAATTTTTTAATTGTATTTTGGGCTTTGCATAGGTACGTACATGCCATAGTAATTTACTGTCTCCATCCACACCACCCCCCACCTGCCATCCCCTACATTAGGCATTTCTCCCAGTGTTATCCCTCCCTATCCTCCCCCGCACCCCCCCACTGTCCCTCTCCTCCCCTCCCCCTAACCCCTCGACCTAACCCAGTGAGTGTTGTTCTCTTCCCCTGTGCCCAAGAGTGCTCATTGTTTATCACCCGCCTATGAGTGAAAACATGCAGTGTTTGGTTTTGGGTTGGTTCCAAGTCTTTGCTATCATAAACAGCGCTGCAAAAAACATATGTCTGCATGTGTCTTTATAATAGAATGATTTATAATCCTTTGGGTATATACCCAGTAATGGGATTGCTGGGTCAAATGGAGTTTCTATTTCTAGGTCCTTGAGGTATCGCCACACTGTCTTCCACAATGGTTGAACTAATTTACACTCCCACCAACACTGTAAAAGTGTTCCTTTTTTCTCTACATCCTCTCCAGAATCTGTTGTTTCCAAATTATTTAATGATTGCCATTCTAACTGGCATGAGATGGTATCTCAATTGGTTTTGATTTGCATGATGATGAGCATTTTTTCATACGTTTGTTGGCTGCATATATGTCTTCTTTTGAAAAGTGTCTCTTCATATCCGCTGTCCACTTTTGAATGGGTTTGTTTGTTTTTTTCTTGTAAATCTGCTTTAGTTCTTTGTAGATTCTGGATTTTAGCCGTTTGTCAGATGGGTTGATTGCAAAAATTTTTTCCCATTCTGTTGGTTGCCAGTTGACTCTAATGATTGTTTCTTTTGCTGCGCGGAATCTCTTAAGTTTAATTAGATCTCATTTGTCTATATTGGCTTTTGTTGCAATTGCTTTTGGTAACAGAAGTTTTAGTCACGAAGTCCTTTTCTGTGCCTATGTCCTGAATGGTGTTGCCTAGGATTTCTTCTAGAATTTTTATCGTGTTAGTTCTTATGTTTAAATCCTTAATCCATCTGGAGTTAATTTTTGTACAAGGTGTAAGGAAGGGATCCAGTTTCAGCTTTCTGCATATGGCTAGCCAGATTTCCTAACACCATTTATTAAACAGGGGAATCCTTTCCCCCATTGCTTGTTTTTGTCAGGTTTGTCAAAGATCAGATGGTTAGATGAGTGGTACTGCTTCTGAGGCCTCTGTTCTGTTCCACTGGCCTATACCTCTGTTTTGGTACCAGTACCATGCTATTTTGATTACTGTAGTCTTGTAGTATAGTTTGAAGTCGGGTAGTGTGATTTTCCTTTACTATCAATTAGTTGTACATGTTCTTGACTTTCATAAAATTTAATGATGTAGTAGGTACTGTTTGTGCAGCTTCTTTAGCTCAACAAAATGTTGATACATCATCCATGTTGTTGAGTGTAGAGTGCATTACTTTTACTGCTGGGTGGTAATTCATGGTTTGAAAATATCATAATCTGTTTATTCATTTTCCTTTTGATAAACATTTGAATTGTTTACTAAGAGCTATTGTAAATATGGTGTTACGAAGATTTTATACAAATCTTGTGGTCATATATTTTCATTTAAAATATTCATATATTTCATTTATATTGAGAATATACTTAAATATGGAATTTCTGTTTCAGCTGTTCTATAATGACAGCAACACTTAATGTAGTCGGACTTTTTATATATAGTTATTCTTTTGGGGGTGTGCAGTTTCATGGAGGGCTTTTATTTGCATTTTCTTGGCAATATGCAGAATTTTCCTATATGTGTATTTGGAGATCTACTTTTATAAAATATCTGATCTAGTCTTATCTTTCATATAAATATATAATCTGTTCATATTTATTGAATTGGATCTCTACAAGTTCTTATCAGATATTATGTATTATGGAAGCCTTTTCTCAATTTGTGAGTTGTCTTTCACTCCTTTAATTATACATTTGATTTAAGGATTTTAATTCTTTATAAATTATTTAATGATTGTTTTGTGTCAAATTTAATGTAATTTTTTTCTACACTAAGTCGTGAAGATACTGTTTTTTATGCTTTCTTCTAGAAAACTCATTGCTTTTCCTTTTGTATTTGAGCCTGTGCTCCAACTCAAATTAATTAGATGACTGGTATAATGCACAGGCAAGGTTCATTTTTTAAAAATTATTATTCAATTGCCACAGCATCATTTCTTGAAAAATTACTGTGATGTTTTTGTTGTAAGTTAAAGGACATTTGATTTGAGGGTCTATTTTTGGACCTCTATTCTGTTTCATTATGATTCCTATTATTGTACAAACACCCTATTATTTTAATTACTTTATAATGAGTCAAAGTTGGCTATAGTGTATCTGTGACTTTTCGCTTTCTAGAAGTATATCTTCTATATGACAGGTCCCTCGGTTTCCATATGAATTTTAAAGTATCTTATGTTTCCACACACAAAAAACAATTGCTGTTTTTTTGCTTGGAATTATATTGAATCTATAGATGAATTTGAAAATAATTTATTTCTTAACAGTAATGGATCTGTCTAAACATGAGTAAAGTATATCTCATTAATTATTATATTCTGCTTTAGTTTCTTTCAATAATGATTTGACGTGTCCACTTTAGTGGTAATTCACATGTTTTATTAGATTTATATACAGACACCATTATGTTGATGTTTTCACAAATGATATTATTTTAATTAAATTTTGAATAGCTTTTTGGTAATATGTTAAAATATAATTGATTTTTGCATATTAACCTTCATTAAAGTGATTGTCCTAAATGCACTGGTTAGTTCAAAGAGCTTTATTTTTGTTAGTTTTGGGTACTTTGCACATAAAATTATATCACGTGCAAAAAAAAAAGTCATTTTACTTATTTCTTTTTCTTTGTACCTACCTAATATTTTTTTTCCTGCCTTATGATATAGGCAACATTACCAGGGTAAGGTAAAAAAGAAGTTATCACAGTAGAGATCCGCATATTGAGGAAAGCCTTTAACATGTTAACATTAAGAAGGACGTTAGTTTTAATTTTTCTTTATTTTACATATTCTTTATCAAATTATGTGTCAGATTTTTTATAATACATGAGTACTAAAGTGTTACATTCTTTTTCTGAATCCATCCAAATGAGTATGTAAATGTGTACATGCATACACACACACACGCACACATATACACACATAGTGAATTACACTCCGATTTTCAAATTTAGTCTTACCATGTGTGTGAAATAAATCTTACTTTGTCAGATGGACTATCCTTTTCTAAAATTACTGGATTCAGTTTTATTTTGTTTTAGGGTTTTTGCATCTATGTTTACAGTGATATGAGTTTATAATTTTCTTTTCTTTCTTTCTCTATTTTTTTTTTCTTTTTTTTTGAGACAGGGTCTCACTCTTGTCACCCAGGCTGGAGTGCAGTGGCATGATCATGAGTCCATTGCAGCTTCCATCCCCTGAGCTCAAGCAATCCTCCTGCCTCAGCTTCCAGAATAGCTGGTACTACAGGCATGCACGAGGACACCCTGCTAATTTTTTAAAATGTTTTTTTTTTCAGTTTTCTTTTTTTTTAAATTGCATTTTAGGTTTTGGGGTACATGTGAAGAATATGCAAGATTGTTACATAGGTACACACATGGCAGTGTGATGTGCTGCCTTCCTCCCCCATCACCTATATCTGACATTTCTCCCCATGCTATCTCTCCCCAACTCCCGACCCCCCGCTGTCCCTTCCCTATTTGCCCCTGACAGACCCCAGTGTGTGATGCTCCCCCTCCCTGTGTCCATGTGTTCGCATTGTTCAACACCCACCTATGAGTGAGAACATGCGGTGTTTGATTTTCTGTTCTTGTGTCAGTTTGCTGATGGTTTCCAGGTTCATCCATGTCCCTACAAAGGACATGAACTCATCATTTTTGATGGCTGCATAGTATTCCATTGGTGTATATGTGCCACATTTTCCCTGTCCAGTCTATCATCCATGGGCATTTGGGTTGGTTCCAGCTCTTTGCTATTGTAAACAGTGCTGCAGTGAACATTCGTGTGCATGTGTCCTTATAGTAGAATGATTTATAATCCTTTGGATATATACCCAGTAATGAGATTGCTGGGTCAAATGGAATTTCTGTTTCTAAGTCCTTGAGGAATCGCCACACTGTCTTCCACAATGGTTGAACTAATTTACACTCCCACCAACAGTGTAAAAGTGTTCCTATTTCTCCACATCCTCTCCAACATCTGTCTCCCAATTTTTTCATGATCGCCATTCTAACTGGTGTGAGGTAGTATCTCAATGTAGTTTTGATTTGCATTTCTCTAATGAGCAGTGATGATGAGCATTTTTTCATGTTTGTTGGCCTCATGTATGTCTTCTTTTGTAAAGTGTCTATTCATGTCCTTTGCCCACTTTTGACAATATTTTTAGAGACAAGATCTCACAATATTGCTGCCCAGACTACTCTCAAACTTCTGAACTCAAGACTTGTTCCTGCCTTAGTCTTTCAAAGTGCTTGGATTACAGGTATGAGCCACCACTGTGCCTAATCTGCTTTGCTTGAAATATTCTTCTCAGGCTATAGTGTCAGAACTATGCTTACCTCATAAAATAAGTTGAAAAATATTTCTTTCTTTTCTGCTTTCCAAAAATTTCTTGAGAATTTGTTTTATTCTAACATAAATTAAACTGTGTAGTCATCTGTGCCTGAAGTTTTCTTTGAGAGAACATTTAAAATTATTGTTTGAATTTCTTCAATAAATGCATTATTCCATTCTCCACATTTTTTGTACCAGTTTCAGCAGACAAAAGTGCATGCTGAAAAAAATTTGTTCATTTCATCTGGGTTGTTAAATATATTGACAGTAAGGTATTCATAATATCATCTTATGATTTTAGAATCTGTAGAATTTTTAGTGGTGGTTGCCTCTGAATTTTTGATAGTAGGAATTAATGTCCTTGTTATCGCCTTGATCAAATTTACTAGGAGTGTGTAACTTTTATTAATGTGATGCTCTCAGTCTCACAAAGTACTTACTTTTAACAGTTTGATTTTTATATATAAATGAAAAATTTTAATTTGCAGTTTTGAGGTCCTAAAACCTAAGAAATCTGATTTATTTTTTTAAATTTTGAAAATAACCCCAAAAGATTAATGTGAGGAAAAGAGTGTTTGTTTTCAGGACACCAATGAATGCATCACAAAATTATACTGTACTTTGAATCAATTGCTATAACCATGTGTTAGAACATTAATTTAAATGTTCTTACAATTAGAAACACACCCCAGTGGCTATTTTTAGTCTTGATCTTGACCTCTTTATAAAAAAATAAAACTATCATTTACTTAAGGGAGACTGTTATTTAGCCAGATCTCAAAGGAATAAATAAAAGTGCACGCAAAAACTTCTTACAAAGAATGTTTTATTGGCCAAGTACAGTGGCTCATGCCTGTAATACCCAGCACATTGAGAGGCCGAGGCGGACACATCACTTGAGGTCAGGAGTTTAAGACTAGCCAACCAAAATGGTGAAACGCCGGCTCTACTAAAAATATAAAAATTAGCCAGGAGTGGTGATGCACACCTGTAATCCCTGCTACTTGAAAGGCTGAGGTGGAAGGCGGAGGTTGCAGTGAACTGAGATCACACCATTGCTCTTCAGCCTGGGTGACAGAGTAATTTAAAAAAAAAAAGAATGTTTTATTATTATTTTTATAATTATGATCTCATGAATTTCCTTGAATGAATCAAGTTATCACCAAGTCTAAATTAGTTGAATTTATATTTTGCAGTCAGCATTTGCTTCTTATCATAATTTATCAACTCAATCCAATAGAGTTTTTATAATACATTGTTATCTATCAATCCAATAGATAACATTGAGCTATCTCTTTCCAAGGAAAAAAAACATTGGATTTTGGTTACTCCTTGTTTTCTTGTGTGGCCTGTGATTTGTTTTTTTATTTTTGCTATTGTTCTTTGAGATTGGCTCCAAATTCATAAAAACATGTCCTACATGTTTGCTTATTTTCTAAGCCATTTTGAATGCCCCAAACCACTTAAGCTCAAACATACATTTTAGGAAGCATCTTGTAGATGCTGTTGATATGGTTTGGCTGTGTCCCTACTCAAATCTCATCTTGAATTTTAGCTCCCACAACTCGTACATGGTGTGGGAGGGGTCTGGTGGGGATGTAACTGAATCATGGGGATAGGATTTTCCTCTGCTGTTCTCATGATAATAAGTCTCATGAGATCTGAGGGTTTTATAAAGGGTAGGTCTCTCTTGCCTGTTGCCATGTAAGACCTGCCTTTGCTCCTTCTTCTCCTTCTGCCATGATTGTGAGGCCTCCCCAGCCATGTGGAACAGTAAACACCTTAAACCTATTTTTCTTTATAAATCACCCAGTCTTGGGTATTTCTCATGGCAGAATATACATGAACTAATATACCGCTCTATCTCAGTTATAGCTCTTCTAAATAAAGAACATTTGCTCTTGATTCATCTGGTTTCTTTAGTTGAAAAATAAAGACTTAAAATACCCTTTTCAGTTTAATATAAATATCAGCAGTTAACAGTTCAGGAATGATTCTGACAAGTATAATCACAACTCAAGAGCTGGTGCTAAAGTTGCTGATAAATGCATAAATAAATGTATTAAAAGAAACAAAATCTATGAATTCACAAAAGAATTTTCAGTAATCGGGGGAAATGCAATTATTTGGTAATACAATAGAAATTCACTGTATATAGGCCAAGGGTAGCAAATGTTAATGTCTTTAAAGTACCGTTAGAGTCACAGGGAGAATTTGATAAAATGTACATTCTTGCTACACTCAAAAGTGCCTGAATCAAAATCTCTAAGCACAGAATTTGGGAAAGGTGCTGATGCAGGATTTTTCTCAGACCCTTCACCTGACTCAGGGCAGGTATGCCCCCTCTACTTGGCTTCTCACACTTACACTCAATCCCTTGTGGGAGGGAACACATGAGCAAGTGAGTGCAGGATCCAGTCAGCAGCTCTGGGCGCTGACACAGGAGCAAGTTCGATACAAGGCCCACAACCAGACCAGGTGTGAGGATTCTTGCAACCCTGAAGCCCCAAAGGGGTGTTACAGTGCTCCTTTAGTTCCGCCATCCCCAGTCTAACAGTTGGCAGTATGTTAGCCCCCTCAGTTGGCCCCTTGTCTTGTCTCATGGGGCAGCTGCCCTCCACCAACAAGGGCAAGGACCAGTGTAACAGCCTTTCTGGGTCCTGAGCTGTTATCAGGATCTTCAAAGAATGAGGTCACATGGATGGTTGAAGGTTGGTGAAGGCAGATAATTTTATTGAGTGATGACACTGTCTCTCAGTGGAGAGGGGGAACCGGAGAGGGGAAGAGAAAGGACAGGTTGTCTTCCCTAAGTCACGTGGTCTCTTGTCTCTAGCCTGAAGTCAGGCCATTTCCTCTTCTACTGACTGACTCTGGGGTCTTTATAGACACAGGATGGGGGAGAGCATGCTGATTGATTGGTGAGTATGGAGAAAAGATTAAAGCAAAGACATCACTCAAAGGTAGGCATGACAGTGTAAAAAACCAATTAGGAAAGGGTAGGTATATTTAAAATAGGTGAAAGGTGGGGATCAATCAGAGGAAAGCACACCAAATAGAAAGACAAGTATTCAGTCTAGTCCAAGGATTTAACCTGTAGCTTGGCTTTTGGGCTTTAAACTTGTCTTCAGCTTGGAGGTGGGATATCATTGGTACCCACTCCTAGCTACCTAGGCATTTGACTGTCTCCTGTCACTATCAATACATTTCAAGAAAGTTTCTCAGGTGATTTTGTATAAAATCCCCGCAAAATTTGAGAACCTATACTATGGAGGAAAACTGTACAAAAA
This sequence comes from Ateles fusciceps, assembly GCA_036589455.1. Lineage (NCBI taxonomy): Eukaryota > Metazoa > Chordata > Mammalia > Primates > Atelidae > Ateles > Ateles fusciceps. Next base: position 8,496,547 of record JAZHEH010002982.1, on the reverse strand, counting down.
ATATACTGAGGCATTATATTGTTTCTGGGTTGGGATAGAAGAACAAAATAAATATATACCATTTATTATGAGTCTGTTAGGTACGGTCATTGAATGATGAACTTTTTATACTCGTGTATTTCTGTGTAATCCCACAACTTTACATGGTAGATGTCGACAATTTACTATTAAAGATGAAGGCACCTGAAATGAAATTTTTTGATGTAGATCACTATTCATAGGAAAGCCCAGAACTGTAATTCATATTATGATTTTTCTAACACTCGACTCTACCACACTGAGGTTTTATTCACTAATGTTTAAAAGTGAATATTTTAGGAATGATTCCTCAGTGATTTCTGTATCATGTCCAGGCTGTAATTGAAAATAAGGAAAACTGTCTCCAGCAATTCCAGCAGCTCAGTCACCAGATGCTATCTAAGACCTTGATCCATTTTCCATGAGTCATTTAGGGAAAAGTATATTTTCTTAATTAAGAAGGTTTTACACTAATACCCCAGAAGGATTGATATAGGCTACAAGCCAGCCAACCACATTATTTGTTGCTCTCCTTATAATCTAATAAAACCTTGCTATTTACACCACTGTTACTTTTATGTTTAACTTTCTCTCTGTATCCTTCACCACATTTTTGAGTTTGGGTCATGATTTCCAGACAACATTTTGAAAGAGAAAGTAAAGCCATCCATTTAATTGAAACCAGTGAAATGAAAGGCTAACAACTATGCTTATATTAGAAAGCGAGAAATAAAAGTATTTTTGCTTTTAGGCCTAATTGGCAGTTCAAGAAATGTTAGGATCTTTTATTTTGGCCACTATAATCACTACTTTATAAAAACTAGGAGAAAGTCAGGCTGTCAGGAGACCGTCCAAAGGTGTGAGTTAATAATGTTACAATTATCACCTCTACCACGACCTGAACTTCACAGCAATTTAGGAGACAATCTGAGAAAAGTGATACTGTAATTCTGTAATTTAAGTTAAGCAGCACAGTCCTTAACTGCATGTTGGAGAGCCAGGTGCCTAGGCAAGCCTTGAGCTCTCTTGTGTAATTATGTATGACTGCATTCTCAAAGGTGGAGAGAGCTGAGCTACAGGCCATCTCTGTCCAAGCCCCACATACTTGTTATTTTATTCATTGTTTATTGTCAGTCTTCCCATATCTACTGGTCTCCAGTGATCACGAGTTTTTACTTTTTATTTCTATTTTCCCTACTTCTTACCAACAAAGAAATGGTGGGAGTTTAAGGGTATCTGGGCTATTATGAAGGTGAACAAGTCTAATTTTAGACACTCATTCTCTAAAGTTGACCTTTAAATTTGATATCTCCTTTCTCCCCCTTCCTTCCTTCCTTCCTTTCTTTTTTTCTCCTGTCTTCTCTTTCTTCCTCTCTTTTGCTTCTTTCTTTCTCTTTCTTTCTCTCTCCTTCCTTTCTTCCTTCCTTCCTTCATCTCCTGCCTCCCTCCCTCCCTTCTTTCCTTTCTTCCTCCTTCCCACTCTCCCTCCTTGAATCTTTCATTCTCTCCTTTATTCCTTCCTTCCCCTCCCTCCCTTCCTTCCTTCCTAGAAAAAGAACACACAGGGGGATAATTTAAATTTATATCCCACAAATTAGATATTTATTTGTTCTCCACTCACAACTTATTGACTAGGTAACAACTGATTAATATCTTTGTTTGTTTGGATTTTGCATTAGTGGCAATTTTTTTCTTTGCCTCTAAAAGAGAATGTTTCCTCAAACACTCAAAAATTCAGATTTCTTAAATGCCAATTTGCTTAACTAGTAATAGAATGTGCTATTTTTCTCTCCTTTGAAGAAAAGATAACCCAGTTCATTTTCATGACTTATTGATACCTCCTCTTACACTCTTTCTTACGCACATAATAGAATCTCCAGAGAGATGAGATTGGGTGCATTCAGGGTGGTATGGCTGTGGATGTGAAGGACCTCTTCAAGGAGAACTACAAACCACTGCTCAAGGAAATAAGAGAGGACACAAACAGATGGAAAAACATTCCATGCTCATGGTTAGGAAGAATCAATATCGTGAAAATGGCCATACTGCCCAAAGTAATTTAAAGAATCAATGCTATCTCCATCAAGCTAAAAATGATTTTCTTCACAGAATTGTGAAAAACCACCTTAAACTTCATATGGATCCAAAAAAGAGCCCACATAGCCAAGGTAATCCTAGGCAAAAAAAACAAAAACCCAAAGCTGGAGGCATCATGCTACCTGACTTCAAACTATATTATAAGGCTGCTGTAATCAAAACAGCATGGTATTGGTACCAAAGCAGAGATATACTCAGAAAGAACACCATACAACTACAACCATCTGATCTTTGACAAACCTGACAAAAACAAGCAATGGGGAAAGGATTCCCTGTTTAATAAATGGTGCTGGGAAAACTGGTAGCCATACACAGAAAGCTGAAACTGGATCCCTTTTTTACACCCTATACAAAAATTAACTCCAGATGGTTTAAAATTTAAACGTAAGAGCTAACACCACAAAAACCCTAGAAGAAAACCTAGGCAATACCATTCAGGACATAGGCATGGGCAAGGATTTCATGACTAAAACACCAAAAGCAATGGCAACAAAAGCCAAAATAGACAAACAGGATCTACTTAAGAGCTTATGCACAGCAAAAGAATCTATCATTAGAGTCAATTGGCAACCAGCAGAATGGGAAAAATTTTTGCAATCTACCCATCTGACAAAGGGCTAATATACAGAATCTATGGAAAACTTAAACAAATTTATAAGACAAAAACAACCCCATCAAAAAGTGGGCAAAGGATATGAACAGATGCTTTTCAAAAGAAGACATTTGTGCAGCTAACAGACCTATGAAAAAAACTCATCATCACTGGTCATTAGAGAAATGCAAATCAAAACCACTCTGAGATACTCACCTCATGCCAGTTGGAATGGCAATCATTAAAAAATTAGGAGACAACAGATGCTGGAGAGGTTGTGGAGAAATAAGAACGTTTTTACACTGTTGGTGGGAGTGTAAATTAATTTAACCATTGTGGAAGACAGTGTTGTGATTCCTCAAGGGACTAGAAATAGGAATTCCATTTGACCCAGCAATCCCATTACTAGGTATAAAACCAAAGAATTGTAAATCATTCTATTATAAAGACACATGCATACCTATGTTTATTGTGGCACGATTCACAATGGCAAAGACTTGGAACCAACCCAAATGCCCATCAGTGATAGACTGGATAAAGAAAATGTGGCATATATACACCATGGAATATTATGCAGCCATAAAAATGGTTGAGTTCACGTCCTTTGCAGGGACATGGATGAAGCTGGAAAACTTCATTCTCAGCAAACTGACACAAGAACAGAAAACCAATCACTGCATGTTCTTACTGATAAGTCAGTGTTGAACAGTGAGAACACATAGGCACAGGGAGGGGAACATCACACACCAGGGCCTGAGGGGTAGGAGGATTGGGAGGGGATAGCATTAGGAGAAATACCTAATGTAAATGATGGGGTGATGGATGCAGCAAACCACCACCATGGCACGTGTATACCCATGTAACAAACCTGCATGATCTGCACATGTACCCCAGAACTTAAAGTATAATAAATAAATTTAAAAATATATTTAAAAAATTTAAAATATATATATATAAACGGTGTGGTAGTAAAAAAAAAAAAAACAAAAAAACATCACCAGAGAGAACTATTACTACATGCTGAGGATGTGAAATGGGATAATTACTCCGTGGAACATCATTCTAAATTTCAAAGTTACCCACCACTCTGCTCACTGTGGCTAAATGAATAGTCAGTAATATGGGCTGATATCTCTATGTAATGATGTTCACTGCAGTAATACTTATAATGATTTTCAATAACAAATTAAAATAAATATATAGAGGAAGTAATGTTTAAGTAAATGATGGAATGTCCATTATGGTGTGTTTTGCATTTCAAAACATTTTTGGAAACCTTTTTAAGACTGTTTTTAATGATATTGACAAAAAGTACATGGTTGGTAAAAGTAAAAATACACAAGCTATAAATGGGGAAATTAGTCTTAAAAGGAATGGATCCAAAATATAATATATACTTCATTTTGATGCATATGAAGTATATATTTAGGCATACATAAAATATGCCTATTTGATGTATAATGCTGATCATTGGACTTCACTGGCATTGTCAATGATTTGTGGGCAAGCTAGGCAATTTCTCACACAGGCCATTGACCTTTGGAATTATTTCCCCCAGATATTACCTTCATTCACCTCCTTCAGATCTCCTCCTAAATATTATTATCACAATGAGTCTATGATCATTCTTTTAAAAATTCATATCTTAGCACTTTTCTCTCTTGTAGCTTCTTCTTTCTTATCAGCAGCTGTAGCATAGATTCACTATTTTTTTCTATTAGGAAAAATGTCTATTTGCTGTTCTCTACATAAATGTATTTTTCATGAGTGCAAGGATGCAGATCTACTTTATTTTCTACCTTTACCCTGCTACACATTATTGCCTGGCCTTTTGTAGACTATTAATAAATTATTTTGAATAAATTGATAAACAAATGTAGGTGATTTTTGTTTTTAGATTGTGCTTTTTGCTTCTTAAAATTTACATGTTAAATTATCTTCCTAGTTTTATTCTACTACTAAATTTAGAAAAAACAAAATTGTAAAAAAAAAAAATCAGTTGATTGAGGTGGCTTCCATTGTGCAGTACAGTCTTACTCTTGTCTTCAGTCACTAAAAAATACATTAATGATAGGAATTTCATTGAAGTATACAAAGCGGTACTCTAATTTCTTCTAATGGTCTAAACAAAACAAAAATAAGATAAAATAAAGAAAGAATACTTGTTGCGGCTGGGAGCTTCGGCTCACACCTGTAATCCCAGCACTTTGGGAGGCTGAGGCAGGTGGATCATGGGGTCAGGAGTTTGAGACCAGCCTGGCCAACACGGTGAAACCATATCTCTACTAAAAACACAAAAATTATCCAGGTGTGGTGGCGGGCACCTGTAATCCCAGCCACTCAGGAGTCTGAGAACCCGGGAGGCAGAGGTTGCAATGAGCTGAGATTGTGCCACTGCACTCCAGCCTGGGCGACAGTGCAAAACTCAGTCTCAGAAAAAAAGGAAAGTTGTTGCCCCAAAATGGACTTATTCACAAATCCTGGAGGAAGTCTTGCAATATATATATTATAAGGAAGTCATCCAGATTAAGGATAATTAGATAAATTATGTACTAAATGTTTGTTTTTACATGGCTAGAAACTTTAAGGATGCTAGTAAATTTCATAAGTTCAGCATCTAAACTGTACAACCTGTTAAATGGCTTATAAAATATATGAAACTGAAAATAGAGACTTTGGTACAAAAACATGAGGCAAACCCTAAAAATTAGAAATGAATTTTTAAATGCCTACAAAAGATATGTTCCCAATGTCCAAACCTCTTGCTTATGTACCTAGTCACATTCTTGACACTGTTATTTTTTATTAACATCCAAATAAAGAGGTAAGGAAATGTAGCCAGGATTTTATTTTATAGAGTGTTATTGAATTTGATCTTTCAAATTACAGTAAGTCAGCAGTCACATGCCACATACATGTTGCACCATCCTGTCCTACTAGGACATTGAAAATGTATTTGTTTTTGTTTAAAGTAAAAATGATCAAATGTTGCTTGGGGCTTATACAAGGAAAATCCCAAGTAAAAATCTTTGAAAATAGAAAATGTATATTAATCTACAGTGGTAAGAAGAAAACATTGATTAGAACGGGGCATGGAGAAAATTTGGAGATGATTAAAATATTATGTGTCTTGATTGTTGCATGAGAGAATACATTGGCCAGAAAAATAATTCAAGGAAACAAGTGAGTTATACACATTGAAGAATGGAAACCATAAGAAAAATATGGATGCAGAGGATGCACATTATTTATAATGATCTTTATTCTCTCAATAATAAGTCTCTCTAAACTCAATAAGTATACACTTAAAATGGGTGCAGTTCATTTTATATAAATTATACCACAATGATGTTGATAAAATAGAAAAGAACTTTAGAAAAATAAGTGAGTTCAGGAAGAAATCACAATTTCCTTTAAACTTTCCAGTCCACAAATCAGTTTTCTATTCAAGACATCATCAGTGTCCTCAGTCTCACCACAACCTCTCCAGTTGTCCTCAAGCCAAGTGTGCACAACTCTTATTTCACACCTACACAAATCTTCTATTTAAGAGCACCATCTCCATAACATGACTTGCTAATTTCTGACTTTTTCTTTTTCCTCATAACATCCTTTTGACCTACCATCCATCTTCTTTATTTATCCATAAATACTTATTCATAAACTTCCTATCTGAAACCTTTCATTTCCCATGAAGTCTCCCTGGTCTCTTAAAGAGTAGTCTTACTTAAAACCTTAACCTTAAGATTTTATTACTACCCCTCTTCTATGTTTATCTCTCTGGCTATTAATGCATGCCTCATTATTCCAACTGGATTTTAACCTCCCTTAATATCAGGTACCTCATATTATAGCTATCAGATTTTCCACCATATTTTTCCTATGACAGGTTCTCTCTCATTATCTGTTGATTTATAACCTACCTGCTATAAACAGTTTTACATTATGTGGAGATAAAAGATGTCAAAGAGCCAAAGACATATTGTTTCTACTTTTGGAGATGGGGAAGGTGGATAGCTATAATTAGGAACGAAAGAGAAACATAATGAATCAGTTTGATAGCAAATAATAACACAAGAAAGTAGTCTTTCCTTTTCTCATATAGTTCAATGGAACAATGTGGATGAAGAATGATGGAGGAAGAGATAAGAATATTGTAATTACAGTTGCCTTCAATTTCATCATATTAATTTAGAAACCCTGGCGAGTATGCTCCACAGGAGACAGAAAATGATGAATGTGGCAAATTACTGCTTCCTGTAGCAATGTGGGGGTATATCTTGAACTGATTCTTATCAATGGTCAAAGCAGGACTAGCAAATTAGTGTCACTGAAGTGAAGCCTTTCCAGTTTAATTATATTGGGTGGTATCTTGAAATTGAAACCAGTTATTTACAAAACACAATTTATAACTTGCAAGAAACTGGCCAGAAAAATAATTCAAGGAAACAAGTGAGTTATACATATCAGAGAATGGAAACCATAAGAAAAAATAGATGAAGAGGATACACATTATTTATGAGGATCTTTATTCTCTCTCTCTTTTTCTTTCTCTCCTGTATCTATCATCTATCTATCTATCTATCTATCTATCTATCATCTATCTATCATCTATCTATCTGTCATCTATCGTTGACAGCATGGGTTTGAAATGCATGGACCCATTTATGTGTGGATTTTTCCCAACAAAATGGGGATCAAAATAGAGTATTCATGGGATACAAAACCTGGATATATGTAGGGCCAACTTTGTACATGCGGGTTGTGCATGGCAGACTGAGAGACTTGAGGATGCACAGACTTTGGTATTGCAGGGGTCCTGCAACCAATCTTCTCCATATACCAAGGCACAACTACATACATATATATGTGTGTATGTGTGTGTGTGTGTGTGTGTATGTGTGTGTGTATGTGTTTATATACATATATGTGTGTCTACATATATCTGTGTGTATATATATATATATATATACACACACATATATTCCAAATATATGTGTGTGTGTTTGTGTGTGTGTGCATGCACAAATAATTTGGGAACAAATTCAAACTATATAATTTAATGAATATTTGCTGAATACCTATTGTTTGCATATATAGCATAAAGTCCTGTGCTTAAAGTTATGAATAAGACATTGCTGCTTCCGTCACACAAATTTAGAGTGTAATTCAAAAGAATAAATGGAAAATTTTAACAGAGGGTGGAAAAATCTAATGGTGGAAATAAGTACAGTAATGTGGGAGCACAGAGAATAGGCTGGAGTAGAAGTGGGATGTGAGGGAGGTCATCCTTCATTTGGGTAACATATGAATTGTGTCTCTGATGAAAAACAGAGTGAGGGATGATGGGAAACACCTGGCAGAGGGAACAGTAAGTGTGACAGAATGGGATCACATGATATACTTGTTTAACCCTCTTATATGTAAGCCTCTTTTGATCTCCTGATATAAACTGAGCTAAACTAGTTTAAGCTTGATGATGCAATTGCAATTACTGCTTATTTTCCTTTAGTTCAATGACAAGCACTTGTATGAAAAAATCACTCCAATTCAAATGCAACAATACTGTGATGGCACAATCAGGCAATTTTCTAGATGTATCAGACAGCAGATTCCTTCATAAGCATCTAGCTCCATCAATATATTTCATCAACTTCTAGTTATATGTATATTATCTTTTCATTAAAAATGGATTCTGAAGGAATGAGCTCAGGAGTTCCAATTCAAGTATGGCAATGTGAAGAGATCCATGGATATCCTCCCTGATAAAATAGATGAAAATCATTTTCAAAACCACAGATTTGTTTAAAGTCTATGGAAACAGTTCTACGAGAAGTTAGTGAATGAAGAAACATTTATTCTTCAATAAAGTCTACTTTGAGAATAACCTTTAAGGATAACAATAAAACCTACTAAAACTCAGCAAAAATCAGGTGCAAATGAAAGTCCATGTGAAGACATAGGAAAAATATGGCCATCTACAAGCCAAGCAGAAAAGATTGAGAACACCAGACTCCCTCTTCCCCAGATCCCAGTTAGAGGGAACCCATATGTTTATAAAATGGGGATATCACCATTTCTCATCCTTCCCCCAGATTCCAGTTGGAGAGGCTAACTTCTTAGCAAGTATAGCCAAGAGAGGGGTCCTGTTCTCTGCTCAGCCCCCACTGATAAAATGGAAGCTCTATTTTAGGTGCAACACACTGAGAATATTCGAGTTCTCATTCCCGTACTGTAGATTGTTTGTAAAGCTGAGATTTATTGTTAGGAGAAGCAGTCTATGCAATCTGTTAAGCAGTCTAATAAGTCCAGTATATGTAAACTATACTACAGTTGCCTTCTACTCTACTGATTACCAGCTCAATACATTGCATTGGATAGGTGAAAATATTTGCAAATAATATATCTGAAAAGGAACCTATATCTAAAATATAAAAATAATTCTTACAAATCAACAATCTAGACAAATAATCCCATTTAAAAATAGGCAAATTAACTGAATAGACATTTCTCTATAGAAGATATGCAAGTAGCCAATATGCAGATGAAAAGATGCTTGACATACTTAGTCATCCAGGAAACATAAATCAAAACAACAGTGAAGTACCACTCAATACCTACTAGTAAAACTAGTAAGATAACAAGTTTTGTCAAGGATGTGAAAAAATCAGAATTCTTGCACAGTTTTGGTGAGAAAATGAAATGATAGAGCCACTTGTTCTTATAAATTCCTCTAAAAGGTAAGCACAGAATTACCATTTGACCTAGTAATTATAATCCTGCCCTATATACCTCAGAAAAATGAAAAGGTAACTCCACCAAAAAAACTCACACATGAATGTTCACAGGAGCATTGTTGATATCCAAAAGTTGAAACAATCCATATAGCTATTATGTGAGTAATGGTTAAATACAATCTGATACATCCATACGATGGATGCAGTGTAAATTCTATCACTCAATAAAAATGAATAAAATGCTGATACATGATGCGTCATGGATGAAACTTGAAAACATTATGCTAAGTGACAGAAACCATTCTACATAAGACCATATATTATATGATTCTATTTATGGGAAATTTCACCGTAGGCAAACATATAAAGACAGAAAGTGCATTAATGATTGCCTAGGGATTGGGAGAATAAGGAACTGGGGATAGTAGCTCAAGGGTATGGATATTTTTCTGAGGTAATGCATTGTTTTTAAATTGATTGTGAATATACTATAAATGACTGAATTGTTCACTTTATGAGATGACTTTTATGGTGTCTAAGTTATATCTCAATAGCATTGTTACCAAAAAAAAGAAAAGAAAAGAAAAAGAATAAATCAGTTCATGAAAAGTATCTTATAAGCTTCCTAGGATAATAAAGAAATATGGCTACATGTCTTCTTCAAAAAAAGGTTAAAGAGAACAGTGGAACATCAAAAGCAACCTTGGGGAAACTCTTCCACAGAATAGCAAGGACTAGGGCATAGTCCACATACCTTACTCTTCTGAGAGAGAGAGAGAGAGAGAGAGCGCAATGGAGTTTCTAGAGTTTTGTGGATTACTATGGAATAATATGTAATTTTTTAATCTTAGATTTCTTCATGACTGTGGCCTTATCCCTTAGATTAGTGCCACCGCCATAGTAGTTTTTCAATAAATAGCTGTTACATTTTTTTAACATGGATTCAATTTTATTCTTTGGGATTGTATTTGGCAAACTAATCTTGAAATGTCACATGTTTTAATTTAGCACTGCTGTGCATGCATAATCAGCATGGATCTGAAGTCACATGTGACTCATGTTATGAATTTGACAGCACCCAGCTTTATTCCATTCAGTGAGACAAGCCATTGCACTTGGCTTTAGAATAATGTCAAAGTGCTAGTGAGGTTACTATATGCTTATCTTCACCTTATGTGTCAGACCTGAGCATGTGTTTTTCATTTATTAACATTCAGGTAGCCCACGGGCTATAACTCCAGGATGCTGTCCTCTGTTTCATGACATTCATTTCTACTGCACCTACAGTGGTTTCTCTGAGAATATACAGACTTCTAGAATGGCACATATGCCTTTTTTACACTGTTGGTTTTCATCCATTAAATATTTATATTCTATAATGTACTAAAAACCATCTTAGGTGCTTGGACTATATTATAAACAAAATAGATCCCCGTCATCTTGAATCTTATATATACTTGAGCAGAAATATAGTGCAGTGTCTTCCTTCTGGATTCACACAATGATAGAACTTCAACTACCCTTTAACCTAGAATTCAGTTTCTTCTTCATCACATCTAGATTGTATTGTAGGCAACAATGAAACTTCTGCTTTACTTATCCTTTATCAGTTGGCATTCATATATTAGAGAATATTGATTTACAGCAAAACAAAATTGCTGGTTTTGTCTATATACTCAGATTAATAAAAAAAGAAAAGATCTTTTCAGTTTGTAACCCATAGAAAGGTTTAATTGTCTCCTTTTCAAAGCAGGGTCTTTTCTTGTTATGTGCCTGCATTAAAGAAGATTAGGAGTCTTATCTTTGTATTTGACCCATTCTCTACTTCCCAGTCTATATGGATTGGAAGGAAAAAAACACCAGTGGCATCTCAGTTTCTTTTGACTTAAACCATGGGAGGTTTGTTATCTTTAACCAACTTGATAAAATAGCACAAACGAGTACTTCTGGCACAAGGATAGTTAAGTTCTCTTGGGGTCCGATAGTCTCTCAGCCTTTTCCTAAGTAGTTTCAGGTCTGGGTCACTGAGATCCAAACTTAAGAGTTATTAAATCAAGATAAATCAGAGGCAGATGTACATTGAGAACCACATAGAAATATCTCAACAGTAAGAATTAAATTCAATTTATGTGTGTCAGCTCTACAGTTTCTGTATAATTAAAAGATTGTCACTCTAAATGATCTTTGGCCACTTATTCCCTAGGAAATCCATTGGTTTCCCCAATTAAAAATCTGGTATACTTAATTCCCCAATTATAAGAAAAATGACTGGAATGAATATATATATATATATATATATATATATATATACACACACACACACATACACACACACATATATTTTCACACACTATACATATAAATATATTATTCATTAAATAACTTATTTAAATATTCATTTTTATTTAAATTAAATATTCATTTATTAAATATAATAAATTTTATTTCATTCTGTTAGTGTGATATAAAAATTTTTATATTTGTATATAAAATATATATCACATTAACAGAAAGACAAAACCCATATGATTATCTCAATAGATTAAGAAAAGACATAACAAAATAAACCTCTTTTTTTATGATAAAACTCCACAAAACAGGTATTCAAAAACTTACCTCAACACAAAGGACATAAATGAAAAGACAATAGCCACTATCTTAATTACATGAAATTATTATAAGTTTTTTCTCTAAGATTCTCTATAAGTCAAGAATGCCCACTCTTACCACTTTGATTCAACATGGTACTGAAAGTTCTAGCCAGATAAATTAGAAAAAAATAAAGCATATATACCAGAAAGGAAAATCTAAAATTAACTCTGTTTTGCAGATGACAAGACTCAACAGGTGGAAGACTTGCATACTGAAAACTATAAAATATTAATGAAGAAAGTTAAATAATACAGGTAAATGGAAATACATCCCATGTTCATGGATTTGAAGAATATTGTTCTATGTCTGCCTATCCAAAGTGATCTACAGATTGAATGTAATCTCTATCAAAATTCCAATGACATTCTTTACAGAAATAGAAAAAAAATTAAATCCTAAAATTAATATGGAAATATAAAACACCTCAAATAGCCACAACAATCCTGAGCAGGAAGAACCACTCTGGAAGCATCACATTTCCTAATTTGAAAATGTATTAGAAAGCTACAGTAATCAAAATAGTTTGATACTGGCATGAAAGGCAGACACAGAGTCCAGTGAAACAATAGATGGCCCAGGAATAAATTCATTCGTTTACAGTCAACTGATCTTCAACAAGGGTGTGATAACTCACAATGGGGAAAGGATAGTCTCTTTAATAAATGCTGTTGGAAAAAACTGGATATCCACATGCAAAATAATAAAATTTGACCCTTATATCACACCATATAAAAATAAAGTCAATTTAGACATAGATGTAAGACCTATAAATGTAAAACTATTACTACTTGAAGAAAATATAGGAAAAACATTTTGACTTGGTCTGGGTAATGAAGGTTTTGGATATGACACCAAAAGCACAAGCAACAAAGTTAAAATACACTTATGGATTACATCAAACTAAAAAGCTTCTGCAAAAAAGGTAACAACCAGTAGAATCAAGAGAAAACATATGGAGCGGGAGAAAATATTTGCAAACCATGCACCTGATAGAGATTAATATCCAAATTGTATGAGAAATTTACACAACTCAATAGCCAAAAACAAAAAATCCAATTGGAAATGGGCAAGGGATCTGAATAAACATATCTCTAAAGAAGACATGCAAATCACCATGGAAATATAAATCAAAACCACAGTGTGATATCACTTCATAAGCTGTTAGAATGACTGTTATAAAATAGATGAAAGATAAAATATTGGCCAAATATTTGGAGAAAAGTGAATCCTTACGTGCCCTTGGGAATGCAAATTGATATATAGACATTGCAGAAAACAGTATGATGTTCCTCAAAAAATTAAAAACAAACATATCTTATGATGCAGCAATCCCACTACTGGGCTTACATCCAAAAGAATCAAAATCAGGATCTTAAAGATATTTCTATACTCCCATGTTTATTGCATCATTATTCACAATAACCAAGATATGGAAACAATTTAAGTGTCCATATCCAAAATATGGGCAAAAATTTTGGCATATATATTTATATATTGGACTAATTTTATGTGTATATATTAAAAATATATATCATTCTTTTTCATATATATGCCATTTTTAAATTTTATATATATAACAAAATATTATATGTGTACTATTTATCTGTTATATATTTTCTTTTCTTTATCCATGTTTCTTTATTCATACTTTTTCCTTATTCATTTATTCATTATTATACATAACGGCTAAATATTATTTCCAAAAAAGAAGGAAATCTGGTTCTTTATGATACATGTATGAACCTGCAGGGCATTATGCTATGTGAAATAAGCCAGACACAAAAGACCAATATTGCATGACCTCACTTATATGTGAAATCTAAAATAGTCAAGCTCATAAAAGTAGAGAGTTGAATGGTGATTGCCACAGTGTGAGAGGGAAGAAGAAAATATTGGTCAAAGTGTACAGAATTGCAGTTATGAAGGATGAATAAGCTCTTAAAATCTAATGTGTAGCAATGTAGCTATAGTTAACAATACTGTACTGTGTAATTGAAATTTGTGGTGATTATTATAAGTAGATACATACCTTTAAGCATCACATTGCTCATTTTAAAGACATACAATTTGTTTCTGTAAATTATACCCCAAATAAAGCTGGAAAAAATGACAGATGAATGTAGTTTCCCACATTCAAAATGACACTCCAAATTCATGTATGCATTTGTTTGCAAAGTTTTGAAAATTGGTATTCAGATTCAAATAGGAGGTACATGTTAACAAATTTACCAGCAATCTCATATAGGTAACTTAATAAAGTTTATTTTACAAGATTAATGTGAGGTTGAGGTTAGTCCACACAGTTAGTACAGGACCTATTGTCTGTAGGGAATACATGGCTCTCAGAACCCAGGGGAGAGAGAACACAGAGATAGTGTGCCAGCTATTAAATGCTTAGGCTCACACCCCAATGGCCAGAACCAATCACATGTTCCCCTTCTACCTATAAAAGAAACTTAAAATGAAGAGTATTACATGGAATATTCACATGAAAGTATTATCTATCATCGACTTTTTGAATGAGCCAGAAAATAATGGGAAAAAGATAATTCACACAATTATAAGACATGCTCTAAGAGTGAAATTAATCACTCAAATTATACTATTTGAGTGGGCTGTTCATACAAAGAAAATAGCTATTGAGGTATCAGAGAATGACATAACACTTTTTTGGATATGACACAATTTTGCCCCAAAGAGGGCTGACAAATTGCAGTCTGGCACGGAGACTGAGACTCCACTGAGAGAATCCAGCTCCTGGATGTAAGGGACGACTGTAACTTAGTCCTTAAGTTAGGATGGGTAGGGCTCAGAGACCATCAGCCTTTTGTTGACCTAGTCCTGCTCTCCTGCAGCATACTTTGAGACCAACCCCATAAGCAGGGCCAAGTATGTAATGATAAGAAAACCAAGCGTTCTTAACAACACTGCGTGGGGTTAAACCTTGGGTTTGGCTTCATTAATGCTCTGTCCTCATCAACTACTTCAGGTAAACAATTATGCAATTGCATCTTGTTGTTTCATTTTGGCTTACATTTTGGTGTATGCTGCAACCCAATATATTAAAAATGCACTTTAAACATTTCCCCTATGTACTTGGCAATTCATGTAAGAGGTGTAAAATAACACATGCTGGAAGAAAAAATATTCTTATAATTGCTTTGTGAGTGAAATTTTAAAAATTAATTATCTTCAAGAGTCATTTTGTGTGTTCATATTTGTATTTTGTATTTTGATATGCATACCTGCAAACTGTCCTTTTTGGCCAAAAGAAAAAAATCCTAGATTTTTCTGTTTTGTTTAAGCTTAATACAGCTGTGAATGGCCTAGCATGACAGTGTTTGCAGAGCCATGCCCCTGAGAATTTTTCATTTCATACATCGTTTACAGCTGACCCAAGTGATGCCATATCTTCTGGACCTACATTTTTTCACTACAGAAGACTAAAATAAAACTATATATTTATTCATAATCCAGACCAATCATGCATTCCCTCTTTATTTCTAGCATTTCACCTCACTCCATCAGATTGTTTTCTAACTGGAAAAAAAGAAGCCTGAGGCTCCCCCAAGATACAAACCAAATTTGAGATTTCAGTACTATTTGTTTTTATGCAGGAATTCATCTCTCTTTTGTATTGTGACTTGCTGTCTCAAAAGCCTAGCTGAAAAAGGAAAAAATTGTTGGGAGAGAAATGGCATCAGGCCATTGCTCAGTCAAACATCTCTCTGCCCACAGTCCAAGATAAGTTCTTTGCCAAGTCAACAACATAGAGTCACCATGACTGAAGGGGCCATACCTTTTCTGTGCCTTGTACGACTGAAGAGGTTTTAGTCCAAAAGTAAATTTGAGGAATGGTATGGAATTTAATGCATGTTAGCAGTGGCCTTTTTGGGCTTTCTGGACTCACTAGGGCAAACCCTTAATTCATCTTATTGGGATGGCTCTCCCTATATAAGTGTATAACTAAAAGTTAAAAGTTTGGCTTCTGATATAATATTGATTATTTGGATAAAAAAGGACGCCGTAGTTCTACAGACTGTTCAGAGGTTATGGAGGCTGTTGAAAATGCCATAATTTATGGACCTTTGCATTGTGTTTCTCCACCTTTTTACACTAAGGTCTCCAGATGATCACAGATTTATGCTTTTGACCAGAGATTTGCATACACCCTTAGAGGCATCTGACTCCCCTGCAACATTGAGAATCATTGTTTCTCCTGGGAACTCTCACCAACTGACAAAATTTTGTTAAGTTTTACTTTACTATAGTTTATATTGTAAATTTTTCTTTTTTATATTTTCTATATGCAAATGATAACTATTTCTATGACACTATTCCCAGGCACTGTTATGTGCCATGAATGTTAACTTATTTAATCCTCAGAAACTCTATGAATTACTTGTAGGAACCCCATCTTCCAAACAGGAAACTGAGATTCAACAACGTTATTTGACTGGCTCAAATTCATGGCTTAGAAACAGCAAAGCCAGGATTTGAACCTAGGAGTCTAACCCCAGAGTTTGTTCTTTTAAGTATTATACTCTGTTGCTTATAGTAAAATTATAAATACTCCCTCTTGATGGATTCTGGTAACATTTTTTCTAGAATATCCACACCCCTCACAGTTACTCACACACACACACACACACACACACACACACACACACACACCCCTTTGATAACGTATCTCATAACATTCTAATTCACAAGATTCTTCCTTTTCCATGATACTATTGCCCTGGTGTTTTTGTTAATGATCACATTGAAAGGCAATTGTCTATTATTTTTTACCTGTCTCCCACAAAAATTGTAAGCTCTTTTAGGTTGAGAGGACGTATGTCAGTTCTCTAAATCTCAGTATCTAGCAGAGAGACTTGAAATAAAAATGTCCTGAATCACTATTTATGGAATGAATAAACTCTGTATTCCAGATTTGACGTAAGATATATTTCTTACATACATCCACACACTAAGAGCAGAGACTTCTATAAACTGAAACACTTTAAGTGGCCATCAACAAAAATAACAGATAGGGACTTCTGAAAGCTCTCCCCTCCATAAAAGCAAGGAGAAAACTGGAAAAAAATTGTCAAAATCAACTTTTTCAAAACTTGAAAATTAACCAAGCTCTTCAGGAGACTTTTTTCAGAGGAAAAAAGTTATGGGGAGCATTTATTCTAGAAAAATGAATGAAGCGCATTAAGAACAGAGTCCTTTGTGACATTTTAACTTGCCCTATCTCTTGGATACTCTCCTTCCAGCTCCAAATAGCCTTGAAGAGCAACATAAACAATTACAGTCAAACCAGCATGCTAGAAACTGCTGAACTGGGGAGGGGAGAAGGGGAATGTAGTTTTTTCAAAGTCTCATCTCCGGAGAATTGCCATTATGATACCCTCCAAATATTATTACAGAATGACCATATTTTTGAGGTCAAGATTAATTGTCCAAGTTACTGTGGCCAGGACACAGATGGACTGAAAGTAAGATCCCCGTGCAGTGACAATACTGCAGCTGGAAGGGGGAAAAACAAACAGGGAGATATGAAAAAAAAATTAATCAAACAACAAAACTAGATGAATGCATTTCTGAATTGGAGTTGAAATCTTACTGGAAGATGCATCCTTGAGAGATCCTTGAGAAACGCATCCTTGAGAGAGAGAACTAGAAAACATAATAACTTACTGAATGTACCAGCATGTATGAGTCAGGAAAGAAGAAAATGGGTCTCCCTAGAGGATTTCTAGGTACTTTTCTTGAAGATTTCATTAGACCCTAAGAGTATTTGTCCTGAAAATTTATTTAAATATTATTGGCCACCATTCCTTATTTGTTAATTGAGAAGGTTGATTTAGAGGACAAAACAAGTGTACCTTTTGCTCTAAAATTTACAGATACTCTGATTTCCACAAGGTTTGATTATACCAAGAACCAAAACTTTTACTTAAAAAAAAGTACAGGCTAAGCACTGTGGCTCACTCCTGTAATCCCAGCAGTTTGGGAGGCCGAGATGGGCGGATCACGAGGTCAGGAGTTTAAGACCAGCCTGACTAACATGGTGAAACGCTGTTTCTACTAAAAATACAAAAATTAGCCATGTGTGGTTGTGCGCGCCTGTAATCCCAGCTACTTGGGAGGCTGAGGTAGGAGAATTGCTTGAACCTGGGAGGCTGAGGTTGCAGTGAGCTGAGATTATGCCATTGCACTCCAGCCTGGGCGACAGAGCAAGACTCCTTCTCAATAAAAATAAAAAATAAAAAAATGTACAGTGGCAAGGCTAGTGACTACATGGAGCCATTCAAATAAATATTAAGTCCAAAATTGTAAAAAGTCTAAGATGTTACCTACTTGTAAGCTAACATGTTAGCATGCCACGGAGAATGAAGTGCCATATCAGCTCCCTAAGAGTAAAGTTATGGCTATTGTCCAAAGAGTCTGCTCTGTGAAGAGGATGATCAAATCCAAGGTGAATTCTGTTATTTAATCTTTTTTCTCTCTCTTTCTCTTTTCTTCTTTATCTTATCTATCTATCTATCATCTCTCTTATTGAGTTATGATTTGTTCTTTTCATTTCTAAAATTTTTCATTCATATAAAATTGGGCATTGATCTATTTTTGTAATATCTCAAATCTGAACAGAGGAAGCTGATGAATTAAAATTTCAGGCTATACTCAGTATTAATTCCAGAAGTTTTCATATTAGGTATTATGTGGTTTGAACTATTTTTAATAAAAATAACAGAGAAAGATAAGGGCTTTATATTTTGTAACACGTTTGATATTATTTTAAATAGTTTGCAATTTCTCATATTTTTCCACACCAAATGGTAGACCCTAAGCAAAACTAAAAATTTCAGAGTATGTTTTACTATCTAAAAAAGAGAGACTTGATTGCTCTTCACAGATTTCTTCCTTTTTTCCACGAAGCAATTATCCTTCTTGACTGAAGGAAAAAAACATATACCATTGATTATTTTCAAGCACTTTCTAGGAAGATCACTGCAAAGAGAAATGTAAGGAACACTGAAGGATATGAAAAGACATCTTGCCCTGAGAAAGCTGAGGATCCACTCGTAGAGAGAAAGCACATATTCATGAAAAATAGCAAACAATATAATACAAATCACATGAGGAGTGATAATAATCCTGATACAATCACACAGAAATGAGATACATGAGGAGGGGGGATGGGACAAAACCCTGGATCCAGTTTTTCATGCCTAAGGAAGGCTTTCAACAATTCTCTGACAGGAGTTATTGGGACAGAAATATTCTACACTGGTTTAAAAAATCCCCAGGAGACTGCTCTCCTCCTTTTTCTTTCATCATCTCCAATGACACTCCCGAAAATGAATCACATCTCTCCAGATGCTTCAAAGGTCAATGCGAGAGAGTTACAGCGAGTGACAGGTTTACCTGGAGGCGGCTGCTATGACAGAGCATAGGATTACTGGCTGCTGTGGTCCTCCTAGTCCCAGCGCCTGCATTAATTATCGTGGTGGAGGTGTGGTCTGAGCAGAGCACCTGATAGACTCCTGGCAAGCAAACTGTTATTCCAGGAGGATTCAAATTTTCAAATGGAGAAAGAGTGGGAGGGGGAATAGCTCAGCTTCCAAGTGGAAGAAAAAAAGTTCAGATTGCCATCAGTGTAGGGTAAACAAAAGGAATGTGCACAAGGGGAAGATTCCTTCCTTCCGTCCTCCCTTTCTTCCTTCCCCTTCTTCCCTCCCTCTCTTCCTCCTTTTCTCTTTTCCACTCATTCTCTTCATTCCTTTCTTCTTTCCTTCCTGCTTACCTCCCTCCCCTTTTTCCCTTCCTTCCCTCCTAAAGTTAATTTTTAAATCTCTTAACAATCCATAGGTAGAGGGGGGAAAGACTATATTTTCTAGGCATTTCATTATTTCAGATACAGCAGCTTCTCTTAGGCCCCAGGGTCGTCCTTCAGCTTCAGTCAAGCTGACCAAGAAACAAAGGGAAAGAAAACTGAGCACTTTTGAAGGTCAGCAAGGCCTATTAGCCAGGCTCTAAGACATCAGTGGCTGTTTAAATGCATTTCTAAAAGCCAGGAGCTCCTTCCTTCACATGAGGCCACGAAGACCTTGAATTCCATGGGAAAAGAAACCCTTATTTCAAAAATAAACTTTGAAGTTGTTTGAAGATGAAAGAGGAAACTTGCCTCTGAGCCAGCACTGAAGCAGTGGGGGAGGGACTTCCAGCCCCTTCAGAAAACCTTATTAGAAAACTTTATTAGAATATGCTTCAGAAAACCTTATTAGAATTTAAAAGGACTGTGCAAACAGATGCCCTATGGCTCTGTCCCACTGAAAGTATGTGACAGGGTTTTAAGAGCATAACTATAACTAAGTCTAAGTCTGAAGCTGACGACTATCAAAGTCTTCTTCTTTGATTATATAAAATGACTTCTCATTCAACAGAGAAGATTAAAAAGCAATGATTTTTAAAACTTACGTGTAAAATTTATTCACTCCAATCTCATTTACTATTAGAGAAAAAAAATAAGAGAACTACATTGCATTTAGCATAACCATGGCACACCCAACACATTACAAATAATTTTCTGTTTTAGTCTTTCACTTTGCCTATAAGTACGAAATGGAACCATCTTAACTTATAAAATGACAAACAGAAAACTTTGCATTTTGCAATCAATTACTTTAGAAATCATCTAAAAAACTTTCATATAAGATCCCACTAATTGAGCACTCACTATTTACTATATTATGGAATACATATACATATATATATAATATAAAAGTATGTAAATATACACACATATACATACATACCTCTTCATACCAATCTTACAGGGTGCATGTTATTAACCTTATTACACAAATGAAAAAATTGTGATTCAGAGAGACAAACACTTTCTTCCAAGATATTCAACTTTAATAAGCTATAATATAGCTATAATCTTGTATAATGAAGCTAGGATTTTAATCCAGAATAAAAAGTGCAAGCTATTTCTATTCACTTTACTCTTAGCTGTCATACAAATGCTAGCAGATTAAAAATTTGAATTGACTAAGGATAAAGATGAATATAGTGACAATTTCTACTATATCCACTTCCATCTTTAGTCAGTGTTCTGAACTGTCAAAATACTAAACCAGTCCAAGTGTTAAGGATTATCATGGGCAGAACTGAAATTTTAGCATTTCTCACAAGTCCAGCTATTGTTGCATGGCACCAGTATGCCCACTGAGAGCTATTACGCAGAAAATGGAGATCTGCTTAGATTGAATGTGGAGGTTAGGACTGACTGGGTATTTAGTGTATAGGCAACAAACCATTTGGGTGACTGACTTTTCTTTTTCTTTTTTCTTTTACAAAATGTGAAATAGGCTTTCAATAAATACTTCTAGGAAAATTAATGACATTTAAGTACATTTGTATGGTGCCTATAATTTTAAAAATATTTCCCAACGTATATTCCCTTCTCTGAAATTGGGATTTAGCCCTGCGGCCTCTCTAATATTAAGTCAAGGCCAGGATGTCAGATTAGAGACAAAGGAAGGTGAATTCTAAATCCAGGAAAAGTAGAGGTCAAAAAAGAGAGGAAGTTAGAGGGAACAGGTCAGACCTGAATGGACTACTTTCTGAATGCTAATGGTTAAAATCCCCAGAGGTGAGTTAGGAAAAACCACAGTGCTGAAGGATTCCTAGAACAAGTCTTTCTCCAGCTTCTCAGTGTCCATCTCAGGGAAATCCCAAGCTCCTCAGAGGAAACCTTGTATTCAGCATCATGCAGGAACTAACCACATGTTGCTGACCAAAAGATAGATTCGAAATGACCTTGAGGGAAGTGTAGGGTGAACTGAAAGGAAGCATTAAAACAACAACAAAAAAAAAAAAACTGCAAGCTAGAATCCAGCACAGAAAACAGATCATAGCAACAAGTTTTAGGATCCCAAACATAAATCTTGGCCCAGAGCATCATTATTCTATAGTAGGCCTCTGGTTGGAATGAGAAAGCTAGACAGAACATGCACATTAGAACTAGAGGGTATGGCAGAGCATATGGACTTCAGAGGTGTGTGTAGCATAAATTACAAATGAAACAGGAGCCTCAAGACACACAACTCAGGAAACACCAGGTCAAGTCACCAAGTGAGAAAATAGATTGATGGGCACAAACATCAGCGAGGATCCAAACAACACACTGAACAGAAGTATATCAGACCTCCCTCTTCCTGATTGATTATATTAACCTTCATCCTACTACCAAGCATGCATTTTACTAATAATATGTTAAATTCAATTTTTGTTTCATATGTGCATGTTCATACATACAGGCAGTGGGAAAAAAAGAATACTAACATTATATAATATGTGTTTTACAAAATGATGTAATGTGTATAAATTAGACGGTTGACTTTATTTTTGTAGTGGTACTAATATCCTCATGGCACTAGGTAACCAAACTACCATCCTTAAGCCTTCACATGCTTCAGTTACCACAGGTTCACCCTACCTTTTTCAACTACATTGCCTCGCATCCAGTAAGTTTAAAAATTTCTGTGCACGTATTAGTATTTAGGATATCCAGGAAGCTATTGCTGTTGACCCCTACTTCATCAATTTATCATAACAGATCAGGGCCTGTTTCATGGAGTGAGAAATGGACTTTAACACAAGAAAGGTCCTCTTCTGAATAATGTGGTTTCCTGTGTCAACACATCTTTTCTGCACTGTTAGGACATTGTTCATAATGCATCACATTCAGGACCCAGGACCACCCTCACTATCTCCTTGCCTACTTAGATAAAATCTGGCCATGTGGTACCATGGATAAGAGGCAGACCTAGAAAGTGGTTAACAAGATAGACTCTGAAGTTGATTTGTCTGGGTTCAAACATCTCTACAAACTATCAGCTGTGTGTCTTTGAACAAGTTACCTAACTTTCTTTGTGCCTCAATATTCTCCTCTGTGGAATAGACATATAGACATAAAAATATATGTAGCACAAGACTGTTATGGGTAATAAAGAAATTTAATGTAAACAAAGCATGTAGAACCATATCTGACTCATAGAACTTTTCAACAAATGGTAGCTACTATTGTTAATATAGTAATCTATTTCTTGCTTCATAATAATGTTTTCATCCTTCTTGATCAGAGTTGATCCAAGTTTATTCTGGTCTACTTTGTCTGGTTTCCCTAAAATTGACACTCCGGAAGTAGGTTTTGTATCTAGATTTTTTTTCCTTTCAATAGGTTGCTGAGGTGATTATGAAAATTAGTTCACCCCTTTTCAGGAGCTCTGCTTACCAACATGTGTTAGGGTGGAGAGCCTTTTAAATTCTCACCCACACAGATACCTAAACCCTCATAAAAACTTCTTGTTTATATACCTGTTCCCTAGGAAAATGCATGCCTACTTATCTTACAGGTATAATACTAAGAAGTCACTCTAGTGATATTTGTTCCATAATGGAAAAATCACTACTTTTTTCTTCTCCTAGGAAAGGAGCAGCTGGAGCCATTTTTTATCCCTTCTTACCAAGAACATGATTCTACCATATTTCTTCACACCACCAACAGCTTTTAGAGGTGTATATTAAGGTTTCCATTTTATAGAAAAGAAAATGAAAATTCAGGGATATAAAAGGAGAAGTTAACATTACTAAGTTTAAGTAGCATATAGGATACTTTATGCATTATAATCTCACTGAATTTTGCCAAATTGAGATATAATTATCTCCATTTTCAACATGTGGAAGGAAATTAAAAACACAGAGTCACATAAGAACTCAGACAGCAAAAATGTGAACTGGGTCTTGGACAAAATCAAGGCTGTTTTCCATTATGCTTTGATAGCCTCTCTAATGAAGTAGCCAACAATAGCTCCCCATTTGCTATTACCATTTTTAAACTCAAGTATTCAATAGATAATTAAAAAGTACTCATCACAGGTACCCCTCACTGATTTACTATTTAATTATAATGTTCTTTAAATATGTAAAACCAAAAATGAGTTTAGATCATTAATATTTACATGTCTTATTCAATTGTTAAAACAGTATAACAGCAACATTTTAAACATAAACAACTAAAAACTACAAAATTCTGTTAACTAGCTTACTTTAATGTCATAGTGATGTCATATGTCAGAAATGAAAAAGAGACTTGAAATACAAATATGAGAATTGTTGCTAAGATACAAATTCTTCTGATTCCACTGAGTTCACCATGCTGTCCATGGCCCTAAGATGACTTCAGTCCTCAACCATGATCTCTATTCCAATCATGACTGTCTCTATTAATATAGCAGGGAAGCATTTGTCATCATTGGCAGCATCTGTCATCTGTGTAGCATAACAAATAATCATGTTAGGTGTTTATTCAGCTTCTGATATTTTGCCATAAGCCTGCAACAAACAAAGAGTAGTATTCCACAAAATTATATATTTTCAAGATGCCAAAAAAAATCTCAACTTATTAAATAGACAGACTGAATTATTAAATCTATAAAAATATCAGTTTCACACTGTTAGTGGAAAATATATATATATATATATATACTTATAACTGCTAAGAGAACTCAACGTGTACAAAAGGAAATCGGATATTTTTGAGTATTTTTGACATTGGGATACATCAAATTATTAGTGGTCAGATAATCTTACAATATATTAGATGTTAAATGTTTTCACTTTAAGTGAGAACTTATTTTTATTTTGACTGAAAACAGCAACCCCCTGTCCCCCCAAAAATATAGTGACATTCCATGACAGTTCTTATTTATATTGCCCTTTAGGCAGATAACTCAATAATTGCAAATGTGTTTGCAAATTCATGTAAACCATCAATTATAGTATGTTCACGAAAGAGTATAAAATGTTCAGATTGTTACACACACACACACACACACAAACACACACAGCTTGTGAAGGAAATCCTATCTGGATAAACTCTAAACACAACATAGTTGAGCGCTTCCTGCTTTGTGATACTCCATTCCTTTTTACTTACCTACTTTGAAGTGTTTGTCACACTGCCTTAAATTTTGTTGCTTACTTGATGGTCTCTCACCTCAGACTGTTTGCTACTTGAATATAAAGACTGTCTTATCTATTTGTGCTTATGTGGCACCTCCTACAATGTATGGCACATAGTAGATCCTTATTACATGACCATAGAGTGAGTGGATATAGTAAATTCTGTGAAGACAATGCAAAGGAGGCATGTGTTTTACCAAAAAAAAAGCTCAAATCTAAGTTATTTAATGATACGTTCTCACTGTATTAACAGGGAGCAGATGTCTCAACTGAGTAAGACTCAGAGCAAAATTTCTGTGGGAAATTTGGGAAGTTATGGATCTTGAAATGCATTATGTAGTTGGGATAATGCAAAGCAAAATAGAGCACACAGAAAATGAACTTTTCCATCCTCACAGTAATGCCTGCGTCTGTCTTTGGGCAAAAAAAATTAAAAATGCTAAATACCCAGAAGTAATGCCAGTGGGTAAAAGACAGGGAAAAAACAAGACAGAAAATAGTGTGAATGCACATATTTGAATAATATGCAGAACCTGTGAGAGGCTTGCAGTGAATAAAATATCTATTACGACTCAACAATTCTCTCATTTGGCATGAAAACACAGTCTCTCTGTGTTATGCTGCCAATATGGTGGCACTGAAGTGGGGGATACACAGATTGTCAACACTGCTGATTATTCCCATCTGCAAACCAGCCCAAGATAGAGCATGTGCAGAGCAGGGAGAGATAGACTTTGGGGACTGCAGAAAACTATTCTTGCTCACTAACCGAACAGAACTGCCATGTAGAAACACACGAGTCACGTAAGTCAACTTAGGAAAGCAACTCAGAACAGATTTACACAAGTTAAACAAGGGCCTTTGGAGGGAGAATATTTCAAAGCAATCTGCTTAGTCAATTTTATAGCCTGGGGGCCTGAAATCTGCAGACAGCTAAGTGCCTGTAGGAAACTAATAAGGAGAACATACGAATTAATGGCACACAATCTCAATGTATAGCACTTCTGAAGACAGGCAGAAATATTACTAAAAGGAAAATCGGGGGAGAAAGTAGATAATTTTTCTAGCTTTCCTGACAATATTCTTTTTGGATTTATTGTACAGGAATATTTACAGATGTTGAAACTTTTTTTTTCTTCTTTAACAAAGATGATATAATAACAGGGAGGGCTCTGGAATTAGATAGACCTGGGCTCAATATCTGATACTACCTACTACAAATTGGGTATCTTCCTTCGTTCCTTGGGTATCTCATTGGTTTCTCATCTGCAAAATGAACAAAACGACCTCTATGTTTCAGTACTCTTATAAAGATTAGGGGAAAAATTTACAGCGTTTTAAACAAAGAAATGAGTCTTGCTAGGAATTCATTAAATACTTTCTGCTAAAATAAACATCATAAGCATTTAAGATTTTTTGTTGGCCGGGCGCGGTGGTGGCTCACTCCTGCAATCCCAGCACTTTGGAAGGCTGAGGCAGGTGGATCACAAGGTCAGGAGATAGAGACTATCCTGGCTAACACGGTGAAACCCCATCTCTACTAAAAATATGAAAAATTAGCTGAGTGTGGTAGCACACACCTGTAGTCCCAGCTACTTGGGAGGCTGAGGCAGGAGAATGAACTTGGGAGGAAGAGGTTGCAGTGAGCCAAGATCACACCACTGCACTCCAGCCTGGGCGACAGAGCAAGACTCCATTTCAAAAAAAAAGACTGTTTTAAGGCTGCACCAAGAATTGCAAATGCCTAGCATGAAGCACCCTTTTTTTCCTTCAGGCCAAACGAGAAACTGCAGAATGTCATCTCCTAGACTTGCCTAAACTGTCCGTTCCCTTTGTGAAACTCCAACCTGAATGAAGAATGCTATTTTCTGGACTTACTTATTCTTATGTCATCCACTTCTGAACTGATCATGGAACATTTGCCTCACCCCATGCTATGATTTGAATCTCTCCCTTCCAAAATTCAGGTGTTGAAACTTAATGGCCAATGTGATGGTAGGGTAATAAGTGGGAAATTTTAAGAGAACATTAGGTCATGAGGGCTCCTCCCTTCATCAATGGTATTAGATTCTTATAACAGAGGCCTCATGCAGTGTTTCACTTGCTTGCTCTTCTGCTGCCTGCCATGTGAGGACACAGCGTCTCTGTCCTCTGGAGGATATAGCCACAAGATGGCAGAGAGTGGCCCTTATGGGACAGCCAAACCTACTAGCCCCTTGATCGCAGATTTTCCAGCCTCCAGAACTGAGAGAAAAGAATTTCTGTTCTATATAAATTACCCAGTTGCAGGTATTTTTTGTCATAACAGCACAAAAGGACCCTGCAATCATTCCTTTGCTCCCTTTTCTCTCCACACCAACATATAGAGTCCTTCTTTTTGCTTTGCCACATTGGTGGTGTTTAATCAAGAAACCTAGATATTATCATTATTTCTACCTCCTTTTGTAATAAGTAGCCACTAGAAAACACCCACGTAAAGCAAGTTACTCATAGGCAAGAGTCATCTTAGTGTTTTTGTTTTATTGGTGATGACTTCACTTGGTTGAAGGTAATTCTGAGGCTACCAGCCTTCTCATCTATTTCCAAAAGCAAAATATGTTCCAAGATGGCTAATCTTCCTCTTGTGGCCATTCTTCCCTCATTTCTTCACTTGGGCAATGTTCATATTGAAAGTTTCACATCACTAGCTAGGAATCAGCAACAAGAAGCCACAGTTTCTAAAATGCCAGTTTGCCTTTGCCTGCTTGGAAGATAAAATCTTTGCTTTTCTGCTAGAGTTCTACCAATTTGTGAAGCACAGATAACCTTAAAGTTTCTTTGAAAATTTTTTGCAACATAACCAATTGGCCAATTTTTTAAAAAAATTTTTCTACAGCTTTTGCATAATATCTAACCTGTATGACAAAATATCTGCCTGCATTTGTGTAATTTTCCCCTTAGTTTTATTTATTTCTCTAGGGCAGTGATGTTTGAGGTCACAGTGACTAGCCTAAGTCACTGCTTTCTGATGATGATGTTAGTTGTGTTGCTGGATTATTTTATAAAATATAATCTTTTTCTCAGGAATCTAGGAATCTGTCTTGTATTACTTTAAATATATGATTAGGCCTTGTGATCTTTTCATTTATTATTTATATTTATTTGAACAAGTTGATGCTATTAACAAATTTAGAACATAAAAATATAAAAGTCAATAAAATAATGCATAACAGCCAAAGATGACCATTCTTAAAATTTGCATGGGTATATAAAATATAAATCAGTGTGACTCATATACATATGCATACACACACACATATATCTCTATATCATCACTTTTTAATGAAGTGATCATTCCTTTTTACAATATTTGTAACTAGTATTGTAATTGTTACTTTAAAATACCAGTAATGATATATTAGCACTTCCTTAGTATCTTATTAGTTCTTCAGAAACATACTTTTTACAGGTTGCCTATTTTGCTATTATAAATCAATAATCCTTCCCCCAGTCAATATGTGTGGAAACCGCATTGTCTCTTGTCACTAGCGCAAGACACTTCTCCTTTTCTCCCTCAATGGGGGGAGGGACATTGGTATGAACACTTTTGGTCTCTGATCCTCATGGTTAATTGTTGGGCTTTGTGTTCATTAACTGAGACTGTAGTGTTAAGAAGTCATCATTCTCAGAAGAAATTGCTTCTTTTTTTATTTTGTCCTTCTGGGGCCCAGGGAACACTCTCTTCCTTTGAGCTTTCTTGCTGTCAACACAAGGTTGTAAAACCTCCCATAAGGGTAAGGAGGTTGGCCCTGTCTGCAGCTCTCTTGTCTACAGCTCTGGGTCAGCTCAGGCTTTGCTCCCACAGGCTTTTCTCAGGGTCAGAATTTATTAAAGGCTATATTAGGGAGTGGCAATTAGGAAGTAGTAAAAATTATTGATAAAGTTAATATTTTGATCTCTGTGGACAAGTAGTCATCTGTGCGTTCTACTAGTTAGAAACCAATGGGACTAGGAACCTTACCTTTCAACGTATTGATATTGGTGAATATTGAAAGACAATTTGGAATCTAATATCGTAGTTCAAATTATTCTATGGTGATATCATTCATAAACAACAAAATGAACAGGGGATAGGTACATAGTTCAATTGTACACCTAAATACCACCACAATTACCCTAGAAGTTTCCTTCATGACTTTTTCCAGTGAATGCCATGCACTCAAGAGAAAAGAAAGTTTCACTTTTTCAAAATTTATATAAATAAAATAAAATAATGTGTACAGCTTCATATTCACTCAACGTATTACTTAGATGCATCCATGTTTTTTGTATGTATAAGTAATTTATTCCTTTATTCCATTAAATAAATACATGTAAATCTATTTATCCATTCTTTTGTTTAGCATTTATATATATTTTTCAGTACATTTGGTGCATGTCTTTTTGTGGACACATTTTTTCATTTCTTTTAGATAAGCACTCAGAACTGGAATTGCTAAATCATAGAATAATTGTAGTTTTAAATTCCTAAGACATCATAAAAAAATTTGCTAAAATTGCTGTACTGTTCGCATTGCTGTAGGTGATGTATGAGAGTCCTCGTTGTTCCACATCCCCACTAATATTTGGCATTGTCAGTACTTTTTGTTTCAGCTCTTTAATATATCTATGAAGTGGTATTTTATTAATTTCTTTGTGGGTTGTTTGGAGACAGAGTCTTGCTCTGTCACCCAGGCTGGCATGCAGTGCTGTGATCTCAGCTCACTGTAGCCTCTGCCTCCCAGGTTCAAGTGATTCTCCTGCTTCAGCCTCCTGAGTAGCTGGGACTACAGGTGCATTACATCACGTCTGACTAATTTTCTGTATTATTTTTAGTAGAGACGGGTTTTCACAGTGTTAGCCAGGATGACCTCAATCTCCTGAACTCGTGATCCACCCACCTCGGCATCCCAAAGTGCTGAGATTACAGGCATGAGCCACTGCGCCTGGCATCATTGTGGTTTTAATATGCAACTCCATAGATTAATAATGTGTTGAGGAAAGAACTGAAGGAAAATTATACTATAAATAGAGGATATTGAGAAAGTAAAGCTTAGACAAGTTAATAATTAATTATATGTAAAACATAGGAGAGACCAAAGATGTTGTCATATTAATGTAGAATTGTTTTAATAAAGTAATGACTAGAGGGAATACCACATATATTAGCCCCTCTTTGAAAAGATAAATTATAAAACTAGAAATGTGAGTCATTCTTTAAGAACAAATCGGTACTATTTAAAGGGAAACTTAGCATAAATTGGAAATAAGCATATTTTATCGTTTTATCTGTGCAGTCGTAGTTTTACAGTTAGTCTTTATGCTATAAGAATGAGGGCCTGAATTAAAATTTTATGCATTTTTTTTAAAGCTCGGTAAAATATTTGATTTTGGAGGTGGTCACAGTTCTCTCTCTCTTGGTTTCCTGCTGAGTTGTTCGCAATAAACCTACACCAAATATAAATACTCTGACAGTTTCTAATGCAAAAATTCAATGTGAAGTGTGGATTCTTTGCAATACAGTAACCAAACTGCATTCAATTAGGAAGTGATAATATAGTAAAAGCATTGACACAGAAGACTCATTTTATAATTATTCTTCCAAATGAATTTTGAAGAGATATGTGAGGATTATGGACAGAGAGTGAAAAGTTTTGTATATCGCATATTATCCATTTGGTGGGGTGTGTGTGTGTGTGTGTGCATATATGTGTCTGTCTGTCTGTGTAAATATAGTCTTAGGAAAAATATCCATGAGCCTTAGACATAAAAGTAATCATTACATAGGCAGGTCCCTCAGTCAAATTAATCACCATTAGTGGTTAATTGACATGATGTAAAATGACTATTTTCAATGGAAAATATGGATTAGATCATAAGTGGAATTGGTAGAATCAAATAATTGTTCATTGTTTTGTGGGAATGCATAATGATTTTTCTATTCAGGATGAGGAGATAAGCAATTTTAGGTGAAAATAATGGAAAATATATATTTAAAATGTTAAGGACACATGATTTAGAAATGAAGGAGATGGGGAAGAAAAGGATGAAGAAGAAAAGAATGAAGGTGATACCATGAAAGAAAAGCACAAATAGAAGGAATCTGACAAGGTGTTTTGATTGCTAGGTAGTTATTTTGATTAGGTTCTCTCAATATATACATTACTGTAATATCTATTTCTTTTTTATCATGTACCTATTATCAGTATGGTTTACAGTAAAACAACCAGGAATGAGTTAATAGAATTACAAATCAATGTATTATGAGTTATTTATTTATTTTTACCAAGAATTCTATATATAGAATTAACATGCTATTGTCTTCAGACTGCAGATGGCAAAACTAGAAAAGTACCAGAACATTCTATACATAGAATTCTTAGAAGCTTAGCAGTGTGTGTGTGTATGTGTGTGTGTGTGTGTGTGTGTGTGTATGTGTGTGTGTTTATATCCTTAGACTGAAACTAATAGCTAATCTTTGGCTGAGGCAAGTATCTATACTTAATAGGAATTAAGAACATGGATCTGATTCTTTTTGTTTACCTTAGTATGCTTTTCCTTATCCTTAGTTGTCTGAAATACTAACAAACATTGACTTTGTTAAAATAATAAACACAGATGCACACATTGCTAATTTCTGTTATAGGAACCAATTTTATTCAATTTGTGGTATATCTTGCTAGTTTGTTGCTCTGGAAACAGCGAGTATTATCTTTCCTGGGCAAAGATAATGTTTAAGCCACGTAACAGATATTATTTAGAACTTCATAGGACCACCTCATGAGCCAAAGCTTCTCAAAAAGATTCTAATTCTAGGTTCCCAGTGATGCAGGATTTTTCTCAGCCCCTTCACTGGACTCACAAGAGGGACGCCCCCTTTACTCAGCCCACCATGCTCAGCCCTTGCAGGAGGGAGCACATGAGCAAGTGAGTGTGGGTGGGACCCAGCAAGCCACTCCAGGCACCGAGACAGAAGTAAGTTCCATGCTGGGCCCGTGGCCAGACCAGACATGTCACCTTGAGGTGAATACGGTGGCACCCAGATGAGAGTGTCCCTGACCCAGAAGCCCCAGAGGGGGTGTTATAGTACCCTTTTAGTTCTGTCTTCTGCAGGCTGAAGACGAGGCAGTGTTAGCAGCTCAGTTGGCCCCTTGACTCATCAGGTAGGGTGGGTGTTCTCTACTGGCAAGGACAAAGGGCCAGTGTGACAGCATTTTCTGAGTACCTGCACTCAGTGGGTCCCGACCTCTTGTCCAGTTTTCAAGAAGAATTAGGCCATGTGGACAATTGAAGGATAGTGAGGATGCAAAATTTCTCTGAGCCTTGAAACTGGCTCTTAGTGGAGAGGGGAGTTGGAGAGGGGTTGAGAAAGACAGTTCATCTTCCCCTAAGTCATGTTATCTCTTCTCCAAAGTCAGGCCATCTCCCACTCTACTGACTGAGTCTGGGGTCTTTATAGGTACAGGATGGGGAGTGCATGCTGATTGGTTTTTGCGTATGCAAAAAAAATTAAAGATACCACTCAAAGTGGGCATGACAGTGTAGAAAACCAATTAGGAAATGGTAAGTATATGTAAAATAGTTGAAGGGTGGGGATCAATCAGAGGAAAGCATGCCAAAGAGGAAGACAAATTTTCAGTCCACTCTGAGGATTTAATTTCTAGCTTGGCTTTCAGGATTTAAACCGTCCTCAGCTTGGAGGTGGGGTTTCATTGGGTATCCACTGCTATCTGCCTAGGCATTTGGCTGCCTCCTGTGACTATCACCAGGATGAAAATTAAACAGTGGTTTGGGTAAGAAAAACAAGATGTGGCCTAATATAAAATTAATTGAAAAGCACAGTAGCATTTTCTTTGAATACCTTAAACAACTCAGTCCTTGGATATTTTTAACTCTTGGTTACTTGGGAGGTAAAATATGTATTAACTTTTTAAAAACTCTCTGGAAAGAATTTAATAACATTTCAGGCTGGGCGTGGTGGCTCACACCTGTAATCCCAGCACTTTGGGAGGCCGAGGCGGGCGAATCACGAGGTCAAGAGATCGAAACCATCCTGGCCAACATGGTGAAACCCCGTCTCTACTAAAAATACAAAAATTAGCTGAGCGTGGTGGCATGTGCCTGTAGTCCCAGCTACTCGGGAGGCTGAGGCAGGAGAATTGCTTGAACCTGGGAGGTGGAGGTTGCAGTGAGCCAAGATCGCGACACTGCACTCCAGCCTGGCACCTGGTGACGGAGCCAGATTCTGTCTCAAAAACAAACAAACAAACAAACAACAACAAAAAAAACAAACTCTTCAGATGCAATAGTGCAATACTAGATTATGCATACCTGCAAACTAAAATAGGATCTCCTTAATTGGAGCCCCTTTCCCTCAAAATCACGAATTTCATGGCTAAAATATCTTTCCTTTTCATATAAATCTCAGCCTCTCAAAAAGCCTGTACACTTTCCTATTACATAAAATACTGATAGTCTTCATTATGGGTAACATTGACAAAACCACATTAAAAATACTAAACATAAAGCTATAGATATAATAAACAGTAATATCAAATATATTTTAAACTTCATGTGAATCTACAATTATCTCAAAATAAAGAATTTTATTAAATATGTTAATAAAGAAGATAGTAAAGGAGGAAGTAAAACCAGTAAAAAATAAAACAAAAATTATTATAAAGATTATAATAAAAATACTTGTGAAGCAGGTTTACTGTGTGCTGGTTATCAACTTGTCTGAGTCTGGTGAGGCAGAACATCCACATTCAAGAAGCTATATTAAGTGGGTTTGTTACTTGCAAGAGACAACAGAAGCATAGAGTATACTTTGAACCAATCTCTCAAGGCTCAGGAAAGCTCTTTGGGGCTGACAAAGTCTTATTTTCACAAGCTTCACTTGCACCACAGTTAAGGGACCCTGGAAAGTAACCTGCGTAGGTTTTTAGGTGGAGCACTGTACCTAACTGGGCTAAAGCATTAAAGGGTATTCCTTTTCCACTGGGGGACTGGCAAAGAAGCTGGGCTGTCCCAGCCATTTTTTTCTTTATCACAAGATGTGGCATTCCCAGCACATCTACAGTTATTCTTAAGAGCTACAGGCAAGAAAGAAGGAAGAACTGGGTTTGTCCAAATCCACCTGGAGAACTTCCTACAATACTGAGATTAAATGACAATAAGAAACCACTGCATACCAGCTAGAAAGCCTAAATTAAAACGAAATATAAATAAAAATTAATGATACAAAGTAATAGCAGGGAGGGATATGGGAAAACTAAAGCTCTCATACATTGCAGTTGGAAATAAAAAATAAAAATCATTACAAACACTTCATAATAAGATTTAACAGTATTCAGTAAATACTCTCCATTCCTAGGGTATGTGCCTAAGAAAATAGTCCATATTTTATGGAAATATAGGTGAATGAAAGTTTTATTCATAACATCAAAAAACTGGAAACTACACATCTTTTTCAGTAAAATAAATGCATAAATGTGATATATGTTGTACAATGGACTGCTACACAGCAATAAAAATAATGACTCACTGATACACCAACAGGAATAAATCTTGTAGACATTATCATTATTATGTTGAGCAAAAATGTCATTACAAAAGTAGACACACCATGTGATTCAATTTATATACATTTTTTAAACAGGCAAAGTCGATTGATAATAAAAGTTAGAATGATGATTATATAGTTTGGATGTGTGTCCCCTCCAAATCTCATATTGAAATGTGACCCCCAATGCTGGAGGAGGAGCCTAATGGAAGATTGAATCACGTGGGCAAGTCCCTCATGAATAGCTTGGTATCCTCTCCATGGTCTTGAGTGAATTTTCTCGTTATTAGTTCATGCAAGAGCTGGATGTTTAAAAAGAGCCCAGCAGCTCTCTTGTTCCCACTCTTTCCATGTGACATACCCACTCCCCACATTCACCTTCTGCCTTGAGTAAAACTTCCTGAGGCCTCACCAGAAGCCTAGCAGACAGTGGTAACATGCTTCTAAAACCTGCAGAACTGTGAGCCAAATAAACCTCTTTTCTTTATAAATTACCAGCCTCAAGTATTCCTTTATAGCAATGCAAAATTGATTAACACAGATGATTACCTCTTAGAGAGGCTATTGATAATGAATAAGCTTAAGAAAACGTTCTGGTGTAGTAATTTCTTGGTCTTGCTTGTGTTTACATGGCTATACATTGAATAATATATTTAAGATTTGTAAGCACTGTAAACTTAATTGTACTTGTTTTATATCTCTGTAAAAAGTTTTTAGAGTAAATATGTGATAAGCAACTAGAGATCAAACACCTAGAGAAAACAAAATGGGCCATTTTCATGTGATATAATGCCTTGGGAGTTTTCATCATAGCATTTTTTTCTACCTCAATTACAATATTAGTAATTATGAAGAATTATTCTTACATTGTAACAAAAATAAAACTTTCTATATGAAAAAACAATATCAATATGGAAATATAGTATGGAAGAGGGAAGTTCTATACTGATTTAATCTTGAGGGTATCACTGTATTATTGCACAATGCAGTTAGGGTGCCCTCAATGACAATTCTCCCTCAAGGATAATAATTTTTAAAATGCACAGGTTAAGAAGGTAAGAAAGGATGCAATACATTTTAGAAACATTTTCATCAAAAAGAAGGCTAGTTTTAGGGGTATGTTTCAGTATCATATAACATTTACTTACTTGCATTTTTCTAGACTGGGTGAATAAGTTTTCAATAAAGTTATCTTCAGCTCAAAAATGTCTGTTGCCTGGAGAAACAGATGCAATTTTTAAACACCCTTGGAGTTTTAAGCAATTCATCACATGGAATTAAGTGAGAATTTAAAGTAGCTAGGGTTCCACCTTAGCCATTTGGTGGACTTCAGGTGACTTTTGTATAATCTTGTTCATTGTATTTGATCTACTCTGCTAGACAGGATGAGATGGAGATTTTAAGGGCAACATATACGTATATGTGTGTGTGTGTGTGTGTGTGTGTGTGTATATATATATATATATATATATATATATATATATATATGTTAGAGGGTCCAAAACAAACTTTCCCATCCACAAAAGACCTTCCACAGCAGGTGTATGTTCTACTGACATGTTTTGAAAACATCGTCTTTGCTTTTCTCATCCACTCATGAGTGGGGAAGAGGCAAGGTAAAAAATTGTTGATAAAGAATGAGAGATAAGATGACATAAGGTTACTTAGGGAAAATGCAGAAATCAGAGTCCAAAGTCTACTGTTCCTCAGTAGGAGAACATGTGGTTGATATTATGCACTCACTAGATGTAATCTCAACAATTGATTTCAGAGTTTCTGAAGACATTAACCCAGAGCTTGGGAGCTAGTAGTATGTACGGCACTATGCATGCTACTTTGGGAATTGTCCTCTGAACGATAGGTTATTGATTAGGGTCTGTTTAAACCTAACAGCTCAGTGCAGGAACAGTGAAACCTAGTTAAAGATTAAAGATGAAAGTACCTTTCCCTCAATTTGCCACAATCTACTCTATTTAGATGCTGCAATTTGAATCCACTACCACTGATCTCAACCAAGACAAAAGCAACTTCTCACCAATCCTCAGGATAAATATCTCCAATTCATTCTGCAACAAGGCTGCAGAACTATAGAGACAGGTGAGGACACATTTTCTGTGGTCCCTCTTGACTACCTGGCTGTATTAGGACCAATATTTTTGTGATCAGCAAATTAGTGGCATAATTCATATCCCTCATTTTTTCTATGCTTTAATACCATTGTGAGTTTGCTGGACACATAGAAACACAATGGGTACTGGTGTCTCTCCATCCCTAAACTCTCTATTTCTGAAAATTATGTCAATTTTCAGCACTTTATAGAATGTTAAAATGTTATGAACAAAGGAAAATGCAGAGACTCCATACACAGCATCTTTATCACACAGGATTGTTCAAGATGTGTAGGCAATAGAATGGTATAGAGCAGACTGAGAGGCATGAAGATGCAAACCTTCTCTTTCTCCTTTACTAGTTTGATGTGCTTTTCTGTGCTGCCCTAAAACCTGTGAGTATCTGAGTCACCAGCTTAACAGGATTGAGATAATCACATTCTTCAATTCATGGCGCAATAACAGAATCACTGGTCCTTCCAACCACCCTTATATTTCATTATAACTTTTACTTCCCCTTTATACTCCTTAAGTATTTTCCCCTTGATTTTCTTCTAGTTTTAATTACATTTTTATATCTCAAAATAATATTTAGTTTTGTATATCTTTTGAAAGCTTTATGAAGAGCAGAGTTTTCTATGCTTGGATTATATTAAATATTTAGTTCAATTTCAGAAGAACTAAAACATTAAAATTCTGTTCTCTAGTCAATAATACAGAATTGCTCTCTACTTACAAGTCCTCCTTTATTGACCTTCAATCATTAAAATGTTTTTGTAATATTATTGCATATTTAAAAAATATTTCTAGGAAATTTATATAATTGACGTTATCATAAAGAGTTTTAAAGCTAAATTTATTACTATTTTATAGCTATAAAACCAATAGAATTTCAGACATTGATATTTTAATCAAAAATTCTAGAGAAAAATTTTAATGAATTCTAATAATTTATGGTAGGTACTTTAGAAAATCCTATTATGGACCATTACAGTACCTATAAATATAGTTTTGTTTATTTTTTCTCACCTTTATATATTTCATTTATTTTATTTTCTTACTTTCTAGTGTAGTTCTTCAAACTAATTGGTAAAGAGAAGTAGTGGTAAGCGACCTTATCTTATTCCTATTCATAAAGGAAAAGTTCCACTGTTTGGATAAGTTTTAGAGTATTTGTTGTGGGTTTTTTGAAGAAACTCTATAATTTTGAACATTTCATTTCCACTTCTAGTTTACTAAGAGGTTTTTCCAAGAGTACATGTTAAATTTTATCAGAAGGCTTACATTGATGTCTGTTGAGATGAATATAGGACTTCCTGCTTCTTTTAACATAGTGAACTACTTTTTCAACTTAAATTATCTTTTGTCTAATA
Source organism: Ateles fusciceps (assembly GCA_036589455.1). NCBI lineage: Eukaryota > Metazoa > Chordata > Mammalia > Primates > Atelidae > Ateles > Ateles fusciceps. The sequence continues at coordinate 8,458,361 of JAZHEH010002982.1, read as the reverse complement.
TTAATATTGCTATTCCTTCTTTTTTAGCCTTTCTTCATTTATTTTTGATGCCATATTGTTTTTCCAGTGCTTTATTTTGTTTGTCCAGTGTTGTACTCTTAAGATGATTTATTGCTTTTTCCTGAAAGCTCCATTTTGTAGGGACCACTGCAACTTTGACTAGTCTAGGGATAGAGAAAAAAATAAGCTAGCCACCAGCTTATGCTCTTCCTAGTTAATGTCTGTGCTGGGGAGGACATCTTCTGGGGAAGAATCCCTAGAGTGGCAATGTGGGTCAAACTAGTCATGTCCTTCTTTGGTTCCCAGGATATCTGCCCCTCAGTGAATGCAAAGTACTTCTGCTCAGCACTGCTTTTTCTACATGCTGCCGTATCCACTAACACTACCCAGTTCAGTATATGGGAAAGAGGACCAGGGAAGAGGCAACACTCAATGGCAGGTCTTTCCGTTTGCTCCCATTATCACCTTTGCCCTAGCTCAGCTGTAGCACAGCCCTGAAGTTACTACCCACGTGCCTCTGGATGTCACTGCTGTGTCCCTGCCTCATAGGGATAATAAGAAAGCCTGTGATTTTTAGGACAATAAGGACTGCTCTCTCCCAGCATGTAGCACATCTGTGGCATCTGGCCTTCACCTACTCTAGGCTGCAATTTCCCTTACACATAAAGATGCTCTGTCTTCTAATAGTACAAGGAATTGGGTGGTAAAACCTGAGATGCTGCTCAGCCACCCTCTCCATTCTGTGCCTTCACCAAGCCTGGATTGAGGGAATGATCTAGCAGCTTATGCTTATACCTTCCCTCTTGTTCTTCATCATGATACTTGCCATATTACTGCGTTATAGTTCATATAGTTATGTTTCTCCACTCAGCTGTTACCTGTATCATGTTACATACTATGACTTCTAAGCGTCTATTCCTAGCTCATAGATCAGCGTTGGACACAAAGTAGGTCTCAACATGTTTGTTCAGTGAATGAGAAAACTGGTGTTCAGAGAACTGAAGTCAATCATCCAGGTTTCTGTAGAGACAGAATCAAGGTTAGAACACAAGTTTCTTCAATATTAGCCTGGTTCCCTTTATACTGTGCCACTCTGCTTCTGAATCAGTTTGTGTCCATTCAGATTGATGCAGTCCAAAATACGCAGTGACATAAAGCAATTGCCCAGGTATTGTTGGACATGTAATGTGACACTCTTTTGATCCTGGAAGGCAGCTGACACATAACAAGACTGTTTTGATAACATGTAGCAACACATTAAGTAAATAATATATATGTTTATGACAACAATCAGATTAGTGATACTGAAAGTAGCCTAAAGGAGAATACTTACAAATTTTGGCTTTTGCTAACAATGCATTTTTAGAGAAACAAAATAAAAATGGGACATTCATATCACTCTGCCTCAAAGCAAGTCATTTTGAAATGGTTATATGTGTTTAATCAACTTTATAACTATATATTTTGCACTATTTTCCATGTCACACTAATGCTTTTAAACATGAGATAACTTTATTTTTGAATTATTATGCTTATGGATAAAAACTGATAACCCAAGTTTTGAAAGGAAAGGTCTAAATTTTGAATGTATATTTTTCCTTTGCCTTAGAAGACTAATGTAATTAAAGTATAATTAACATATAATAATGTCAGCAAAGAGAATCAAACTCTGTAATATATTTGAAGAGATTTATTTTGAGCCCAATATGAGTGACCATGACCCGTGACACAGTCCTGAGGAGGTTCTGGGAACATGTGCTCAGTGCAGGTTGGTTTTATTCATTTTAAGAAGACATGAGACTTCAGTCAGACACATTTAAGACCTATATTGGTTTGGTGCAAAGGCAGGACAACCTGAAGGGGAGTTTCCAGCTTATAGGTAGATTTAAAATTCTCTGGTTGGCAATTGGTTGAGTTTATCTAAAGACCTGGGAGCAATAGAAAAGAATGTCTGGGTTAAGATGAAGGATTGTGAAAACCCAAGTTTTTATTTGTAGAAGACTTCAGGAGGTAGAATAAGTTGTAAAATAAGTCTTATCAGTCTTAAACTCTGTGTTGATGTTAATGCAGGAGAGATACAATAAAGCATGTCAAAACGCCACTTCTTGTTGTGGCCAGAAACAGTCTCTTAGACTATTTTTTAAAAAAGCCCTTGAAATGCACCTGGTACCTCGGTTGGAGGTAGGAGATCTCTGGGTTTCTGCGTCTCTTCGCTGGGTGTTGTGCGCTGGAGTTGTGTCTAATCTGCCATCTTGGATCCTCTCCATTTCAACGGGTCTGGTCCGAGGGTGAGCAAAGCCCAAAGCCTCAGCAATACACAGAACAGGGGATCTTTGCCAGTCAAGTGCCAGGAATTACAAGTGCGGAGTTGAATAAGATTCTGCAGACTGAGCTATCACCCCCTCCCCCCGCCTGGAGAGAGAGGGAGCTGTAAGCGGGAGCAGCTGGGTGGGCCCTATCCCATGACCGGAGAGAGAGAAAGCTGAAAGGGGGGAGACTGCTAGGTGCGGCTGGGCGGGTCCCTACCCTCCCCAACAAACCCCAGAGGGTTGAAGCTCTGACCCTAGTGGGTTGCATAGCCAGTGCCACAGTCTGAGATGAACCCTGAATGATCCAGCCCAATGGAGGAAGGGCACAACCCACCACTAAAGGGGTGGGACTGGGCTACATGTTTTAACAAAAAACACAGGAAGCCTAAGTAGCAACGGGACAGCGTTCTTGACAACCTAGCAGCGCCTACAGGCCAGCAGAAGAGGCGGGCCTAATCTCCCAGCATAAACAAATAAGACACAGGAAGCTTCCCTAGTAACCTGAAGGAGTCCCTAGAAACCTAGTAGCACCCCCACAGGCAGACAAGCGACCTCATCAAGCAGCTCTCTGACACCACAGCCAGATAAATCCACAAAGATGGGAAAAAAACAGCACAAAAAAAGGTGAAACCACCAAAGACCAGAACACCTCTTCTCCTTCCAGGGATCACAACTCCTCAACAACACAGGATCACAACTTGACCGAGAAGGTGTGCGAAGAATTGATGGAAACAGGATTCAGACGGTGGATAATGACAAACTTTTCAGAGCTAAAGGAACACGTTCTAACTCATGCAAAGAAACCAAAAACCTTGAAAAAAGGTTAGACGAAATGTTAACTAGAATAACCAGCTTAGAGAAGAACATAAACGACTTGATGAAGTTGAAGAACACAGCACGAGAACTACGTGAAGCAAACACAAGTTTTAATAGCCAAATTGATCAAGCAGAAGAAAGGATATCAGAGATTGAAGGTCAACTCAATGAAATGAAAGAGAAGGCAATACAAGAGAAAAATAGTGAAAAGAAATGAACAAAACCTCCAAGAAATATGGGATTATGTGAAAAAACCTAATCTACACTTGATCGGTGTACCTGAATTTGACAGGGGAGAATGAATCCAAGCTGGAAAACACACTGAAGGATATTATCCAGGAGAACTTCCCAAGCCTAGCAAGGCAGTCCAAATTTCAAATTCACGAAATACAGAGAACTTCACAAAGATATTCTTCAAGAAGAGCAACCCCAAGGCACATAATCGTCAGATTCACCAGGGTTGAAATGAAGGAAAAAATGCTAAGGGCAGCCAGAGAGAAAGGTCAGGTCACCCACAGAGGGAAGCCAATCAGACTCACAGCAGATATCTTGGCAGAAACCCTACAAGCCAGAAGAGACTGGGGGCCAATATTCAACATCCTTAAAGAAAAGAACTTTCAACCCAGAATCTCATATCCAGCCAAACTAAGCTTCATAAGTGAAGAAGAAATAAAATCCTTTACGGACAAGCAATTATTGAGAGATTTTGTCACCACCAGACCTGCCCTACAAGAGCTCCTGAAAGAAACGCTAAGCATGGAAAGGAACAAGTACTAGTCACTGCAAAAGCAAACCAGTTGACAAAGACCAAAAATGCAATGAAGAAAATGAGTCACCTAATGAGAAAGAAAACCAGCCACTAACAAAATGACAGGATCAAATTCACACATAACAATATTAACGTTGAATGTAAATGGCCTAAATGCCCCAATCAAAAGACAAAGACTGGCAAAAAAATTTTTGCAATCTACCCATCTGACAAAGGGCTAATATCCAGAATCTACAAAGAACTAAAACAGATATACAAGAAAAAGCAACCCCATTCAAAAGTGGGCGAAGGATATGAACAGACACTTTTCAAAAGAGAACATATATGAGGTCAACAAACATATGAAAAAATGCTCATCATCACTGCTCATTAGAGAAATGCAAATCAAAACCACACTGAGATATCATCTCACACCAGTTAGAATGGCAATCATTAAAAAATCAGGAGACAACAGATGCTGGAGAGGATATGGAGAAATAGGAAGACTCTTACACATTTGGTGAAAGTGTAAATTAGTTCAACCGTTGTGGAAGATAGTGTGGCGATTTCTCAAGGATCTTGAAATGGAAATTCCATTTGACCCAGCAATCCCACTATTGGGTATATACCCAAAGCACTGTAAATCGTTTTACTATAAAGACACATGCACACATATGTTCATTGCAGCCCTTTGTACAATAGCAAAGACCTGGAACCAACCCAAATGCCCATCAATGATAGACTGGACAAAGAAAATGTGCCACATATACACCATGGAATACTATGCAGCCATAAAAAATGATGAGTTCGCGTCCTTTGTAGGGACTTGGATGAATCTGGAAACCATCATTCTCAGCAAACTGACCCAAGAACAGAAAGCCAAGCACTGTATGTTCTCACTGATAGGCGGGTGTTGAACAATGAGAACACGTGGACTCAGGGAGTGGAGCATCACACGCAGGGGACAGTTAGTGGGGTAGGGGAGAGACAATGGGGAGTGGGGAGGGAGGGGAGGGTGGGGAGGGATAACATGGGAGAAATGCCAGATATAATATGCTCCTAAAGTAAAATAAATAAATTATTAAAAAAAGAAAAGTCAACTTTACAGAAAAGCTGGGGGAAAAAAAAAAAAAAAGAGCCCTAGTGAGGAGGAAGTCCATTCAGTTGTTCATGACTTTTTCCAAGGATGATTTTGAGGACTTCAACATTAAAAAAGGAAAAGTGGGCTGAAGGGGAGAAAGGGAGGTTAGGGTCATACTACTGAATCCACACTTTGCAAGGGAAAAAGAGCAGGTAGAGAAATCACCAATTACTTATTCTCATGCTCAATAAATCAGCACTTTACATAAGATAAAGTGAGCATGGAGTAGCTATCTGTGGGGATATCTCAACTTTTTTCTATAGTTACCTGCTTAGGAACAAAAGGAAAGGCAGGGTTTTGTTGTTGTTACTGTTTTGCATAATCTAGCTTCAGCTTAATTTTTTTCTTTTGGCATGGTGAATTGGGGTCTCAAGATTTTATTTTCCTTCATAAATGATAGTCCCTCTTTCATTTCTTACATTGGTAACTGATGTTCTCTACCCTTTTCTCCCTTGGTCAGTCTTACTGAAGATTTATTCAATTTGTTCATATCTTCAAAAGGACCGATTTGGGTTTTGCTAATTTTTTTTTCTGCTTTCTATTTTTTATTTCACTTTTTATCTTTCTTTCAGCTTTCATAGATTTAATTTACTCCTTTTTCTTATTTCATAGAGGTTTAAGACATTGATTTTATACCATTCTTTCTCTTTTAAGGTAAACATTGAAAGCTCCAAATAGTTCTCTAAGCACTCCATTCACTGTATTCCACAAACATTGACATGTTGCCTTTTTTTTTTAATTGCATTTTAGGTTTTGAGGTACGTGTGAAGAACATGCAAGATTGTTGCATAGGTACACACATGGCAGTGTGATTTGCTGCCTTCCTCCCCATCACCTATATCTGGCATTTCTCCCCATGCTATCTCTCCCTAACTCCCCACCCCCTGCTGTCCCTCCCTTATTTCCCCCCAACAGACCCCAGTGTGTGATACTCCCCTCCCTGTGTCCATGTGTTCTCATTGTTCAACACCCACCTATGAGTGAGAACATGTGGTGTTTGGTTTTCTGTTCTTGTGTCAGTTTGCTGAGAATGATGGTTTCCAGGTTCATCCATGTCCCTACAAAGGACATGAACTCATCATTTTTTATGGCTGCATAGTATTCCATGGTGTATATGTGCCACATTTTCCCCGTCCAGTCTATCATCGATAGGCATTTGGGTTGGTTCCAGGTCTTTGCTATTGTAAACTGTGCTGCAATGAACATTCGTGTGCATGTGTCCTTATAGTAGAATGATTTATAATCCTTTGGATATATACCCAGTAATGGGATTGCTGGGTCTAATGGAATTTCTATTTCTAGGTCCTTGAGGAATTGCCACACTGTCTTCCACAATAGTTGAACTAATTTACACTCCCACCAACAGTGTAAAAGTGTTCCTATTTCTCCATATCCTCTCCAGCATCTGTTGTCTCCAGATTTTTTAATGATCACCATTCTAACTGGCGTGAGATGTTATCTCAATGTAGTTTTGATTTGCATTTCTCTAATGAGCAGTGATGATGAGCATTTTTTCATATGTTTGTTGGCTGCATATATGTCTTTTTTTGAAAAATGTATGTTCATATCCTTCACCCACTTTTGAATGGGTTTGTTTTTTTCTTGTAAATGTTTTAGTTCTTTGTAGATTCTGGATATCAGCCCTTTGTCAGATGGGTAGATTGCAAAATTTTTTCCCATTCTGTTGGTTGCCTATTCACTCTAATGACTGTTTCTTTTGCTATGCAGAAGCTGTGGAGTTTGATTAGGTCCCATTTGTCTATTTTGGCTTTTGTTGCCAATGCTTTTGGTGTTTTGGTCATGAAGTCCTTGCCTATGCCTATGTCCTGAATGGTTTTGCCTAGATTTTCTTCTAGGGTTTTTATGGTGTTAGGTCTTATGTTTAAGTCTTTAAACCATCTGAAGTTAATTTTAGTGTAAGGTGTCAGGAAGGGGTCCAGTTTCTGCTTTCTGCACATGGCTAGCCAGTTTTCCCAACACCATTTATTAAACAGGGAATCCTTTCCCCATTGCTTGTTTTTGTCAGGTGTGTCAAAGATCAGATGGTTGTAGATGTGTGGCATTGCTTCCAAGGCCTCTGTTCTGTTCCATTGGTCTACATCTCTGTTTTGGTACCAGTACCATGCTGTTTTGATTACTGTAGCCTTGTAGTATAGTTTGAAGTCAGGTAGCACCTCCAGCTTTGTTCTTTTTGCTTAGAATTTACTTGGCTATGCGGGCTCTCTTTAGTTCCATATCAAGTTTAAGGTGGTTTTTTCCAGTTCTGTGAAGAAGGTCATTGGTAGCTTGATGAGGATAGTGTTGAATCTATAAATTACTTTGGGCAGTATGGCCATTTTCATGATATTGATTCTTCCTAACCATGAACATGGAATGTTTCTCCATCTGTTTGTGTCCTCTCTTATTTTGTTGAGTGGTGGTTTGTAGTTCTCCTTGAAGAGGTCCTTTACATTCCTTGTTAGTTGTATTTCTAGGTATTTAATCTCTTTGTAGCAATTGTGAATGGCAGTTCGTTCTTGATTTGGCTCTCTTTCAGTCTGTTATTGGTGTATAGGAATGCTTGTGATTTTTACACATTGATTTTGCATTCTGAGAATTTGCTGAAGTTGCTTATCAGTTTCAGCAGATTTTGGGCTGAGACGCTGGGGTCTTCTAAATATACAATCATGTCGTCTGCAAATAGAGACAATTTGACTTCCTCCTTTGCTATGTGAATACCCTTTATTTCTTTTTCTTTCCTGATTGCTCTGGCTAGAACTTCCAATACTATATTGAAAAGGAGTGGTGAGAGACGGCATCCTTGTCTAGTGCCAGATTTCAAGGGGAATGCTTTCAGTTTTTACCCATTCAGTATGATATTGGCTATTGGTTTGTCATAAATAGCTTTTATTATTTTGAGATACGTTCCATCAATACCTAGTTTATTGAGGGTTTTTAGCATAAAGGGCTGTTCAATGTTGCCTTTTCATTATCACTCAATCACTCAGATCAAAGTATTTTGTAATTTATCTGTGATTTCTCCTTTGGGCCCATGGTTATCTACAAGTGTGTTCTTAATTTTCAAATATTTCAGAGATTTAGAGGTTTTTTTAAATTTTAAATTTAATTTCATTACGGTAAGAAAGCATGCTCAGTTTACTTTGAAATGATTTACATTTATTGAGACATCTTATGACAATGACTATTCTATCCTATTAAACATGTAATACCATGTCTATTTGAAAAGAATGTATATTGTCTTGTTTTGTAGCTTAGTGTTCTATGAATATATATTAATTAGGTCACAGTGTTCTTTTGTATCATGCATTTATTCCTTATCCTTGCATAGTAATTGTATCAACTTCTCATTCATGCATTTTTGATAACTCTTGTATCAAGTGGTGATGGAGTGGTATTAACATCTACAACTATTTTATGAAAATTGCCCATTTCACACTTAAATTCTGTCATTTTGTGCTTTGTAATTTTTCAACCTCTATTACTAGGCATTTACACATTTACAGCTTATGCCTTCTTAATGAAATTATCCTTTCATCATTATGAAGTGATTTTCTTTATCTCTGGCAATGCATTTAGCTTTCAAACCATTGTATTGTGGGCATTACAAATGTTCAGCTGTTCAGATTCTGTATCTCTCATTTTTTTTCTTCAATGCATATTATTTCTTTGGTGTTAGCAGGTGCTTTTGTTATTGTTTCTTTTGCTCTGAACACTGTTTCTAGTGTGGCAGCCTCAGATTCAATTCAAATCTTTGTCTTTAGATGAACAACTTTGATCCTGTTCAGCCATCTGTGGTTTTGGGATCAGTCAGGGATATGACCAGGAAGAGTTGGTGGGTTCCTTCTCCAGCTCATTCCCTTGTAAGATTCTCTACTCTTTTCAGTTTTCATAGGTTTCTAGCTTCCCTAATCTGGTTCTCCGGCCAGAATACAAAGGTTGTTTCTACGTGTACCTATTGGAGTCACTGTTCTTTCAGGGTAGATGGTAGTTAGCACTAGGTCAAATGGAAGATAAGAAGTACTTATGTGGTTTGTACTCTGTATGCCGTCCTCAAAGGATACGTGCAACCCACCACCCACACATCTGTACTGTTATTTACTCTCCAGTATTTTTTAGGTAGCTGTTTTAGTGTTAGTTACTGGTTTTATAGTTTTTTATGCTGAGACTAGGGATCATTCTGTAAATTTTAATTTGTCATACTTGGATATCGAAGTATCTATGCTGACTCGATTTTTAACCTTTGATCTGGTTTAGAGTAGCAATAATTTAAAATGCTTTGTTTCCATCTTTAGTCTCCTTATCACCCATATTTCCTAGAAATTTAAGGAAACTTATAAATATCCAAATATTCAGATGTTAGAGAAAGATTTTAACATGTACATGTTAAAATATAGTAAATATAGTAACTACTGATTTTAAATTGTCAATTGTTTAATTAATATACATCAGTCTCTAGTCAATAGCTACTAATCTTTTCTGTATCTTCATCTAGAGCATACTGTGGTACAGTATTGATTAATGACTTAGGGGTGAAAACTCTGGAGCTAAGCTGTCTGGATTCAGATATTGTTGTGTCCTTTATTAGGTGGCCTTGAGAATCTTATGTACTATCTCTGTACATGTTTGATAAGGTGCTTGTTAGCATTAAATTATTTAGTAAAACTGAAGAGCTTAGAATTATGTGTGGCACATAGTAAATGCTCAGAAATTTGAGTCATTATGATTAATGCCTTTATAGCAAACTAGAAACAGATGCAAAGAAAATAATGGAAAGCAAGTAAATTTAATGACAGAATACTTTGAAATGCTGACTGGCATAATTCAGCTGAGCAATTTTGAAAGAATTATGTAGAAGGAGATTCAATATGATGATTCTTCTGGCAATATCTGGCCACACCTTAATTGTTTTCAAAGAGCTTTTCTCTTGGTGCTAGTGGTGTTGGGGATGGGGAGGGGATTGAAAATATTTCATCCCCAGCCTAAGATTATAAACATAGCAGACATTAATAGTTATTATATCAGTCAAAGCAGATTTAGTTATGCTGTGATGACAAATAAGTGAAAAAAACACAACCAATGCTTATTTTCTGGTCATGCTATGTTTCCTTGGGGGATAGCTGGACTCTGCCATGCATCATTCCCTGCTTACTCTAACACTTAGGTTGTTGGTGGAACCCCATCTAGAACGCAGGCAAGAAGGGAAGAAGGAGTTGAAAAATTTAGTGGCTGGCAATCAGATATTCAACCAGGAAGTGACACTCATCAATTCTGCACATCAGTCATTGGCCTTGAATGCCTCAAATGCCCCATCTAGTAGCAGGAGACCAGGAAGTATCATTTTATCATAAACCTAGATGTTAGAGAGCAGGAAATGTTACTGAAAAGCATTAATGACTATCACAGGTATCAACATAGTATTAACAGATGGTATATTATTATATTCCACTTTACAACACAATTAAAATATCATTCTTTTTATACAACAATAGTTAATCTGGTAATAAAACTTTTTAAACTTGTCAATGCTTATTAGAAAAAAGATTTTATTTAAAAATTTGTTGAAAGATATTAAAGTAAGCATAGATGTTTCCAAACATTTTATTTGCTATATTATTTTCCAAATATTAGCTCTTTCACCTCTTTTACTGAGCAATAAAAAATTATTTATGCTAAGGAAATATTAGACTGTGTTTCAAATATGAATGTGTCAACATTAAAAAGATTATTCAATTCTCTTAAGCACTTGCATGAATTATCTGACATTTTTCAGTTTCAACAGTTACAAAAATAACAATATATTTACTTTCATGACAATTAGAACTTTGATGTTTTTTGGCAGAAGTAATCATGTGGTTATCATTCCCAGTTGAATCTTGGGGAATGACATTGAAAGTTGCAGTTATATGAGCATCATCAAAATTGCCTGAAAGATTCAAACCACCATGGCACATGTATACCTATGTAACAAACCTGCACATTCTCCACATGTACCCCAGAACTTAACGTATAATAATAAAAAAAGATTCCTCAGATTAATAGTTGGAAAATCCAATTAAAAGATCTACAAGTGGAAAATAAGATAGTGAACAAGTTTAGCTGAGTGAAGTGAAAGTGTCATGAGAAATTTGAAATAATAAAATTTTTAAAAATTAATTAAAATTAAGAGAACTCTTAAATAACATCTCTTTGGATGCCTCCCTCTGACACATAACAGATGTTAAAGACTTAACTGAGAAACAACTAACTAGTTTCAGAGCTAAGGCTGTCCTAATGTCTAGCAACCAACTGGGTGCTGTTTTTATCAAGCCAAGTTTGCACCTGGAAGTGACAATTATTTTACAGAAATGAGAATAACATTTATTTTCAGTGTCTTTTCCTGAAATAGACAACCCAGCAAATTTTTATTTTGCTGGTCAATCTCTGCCACACCCACAAAATCACAATTTCTCACGGAAAGTAACAGTCAACTTCAAGAGCCAGAACCTGTCACATAGAATGATTTCTGACCTTGAAAATACCTGCATTAAGAGCATATTTGATTTTTGTAACTTGTCCTATTGACTGAGTTACAAGAATAGATGGGTCGGAATTGCGTTTAACATTTTCAGTTCATTATGCTTTGCCTTCATTATTTGAACATACGCTTTGGCCCTCAAGAGTGACTCATGTGACATTCCCTAGCCCTGTCAATACTTATCCTAAGTAAGGTTTTCATTATTGTCTACCAATAAAACGTTACCTATTGGACCACAATTTATTATATGAAACATAGTTATAGCCATGCATTCTACAACATATATCTCAAGATTAACAGCTTCCATGCCAGTATGTTAAACTAAATCAAATAACAGAGTTCTGTGTAATTTTATGTTAAAATATATAAGTTAAATTCAGACTATGAATACTATGCTAATCTCTGTGCTAGACCCAATAAAGTAATGAGCCAGTTCAAAAACCTGTTTAGATGCAGGTGGGGGATATTTGTACTTTAAATGTAGTAGTGATGAGAGAAGATTTACATAGAAAAGGATAGCACAGTTCTTAGCTACTGTTTTATAACTTTAATAAGTCTTATTTTCAGCAGACTATTATTAATGAAAAAGCAACGTGTTTAGCTATAAAAGCTACTGGATTTGGAGTCATGACACCTGCGTCCTAGTTTAGTTTCTTCAACTCAGCAGTCATGGCTAATTGGGTAAATCGCACCTAATACTTGGATTTCACCTTCCTCAGTAATGAAATTTGAAGGTCAGATCAGCTCATACATAGTGTCCCTTCTAGCTCTGAAAGGTATCCAAGCCACACTTTAACCAAGCCAATGAAATAAATATTTGTGTGTTAAATTCAGTGACTTCTATATTATCTGGTGCCTTGATCATCTGTTCAGTTAGTTTCATCAGCCTTAGTGAACAAAAATAACCTCTTTCTAGTGTGTGTATTCATAAGATAGCCCTTCTAAGAAAATGTTTCTTCTCATTTCATTAACAAAGGTGGGAAAGTGGCAAAAAAACATCCTATTACAGCATTGATGGCATGGCCTTTTTAACGTTTTATGAGACCACCTGAAGCTTTGTCTTTCTTGAGTAACTTCATTGCTTCCAATGTTTTAGAAACATTCAATAAACCTTGGCAAAAGCCTTTCTTATTGCAAGACTTTTTCTTAAAGCACAATAGGTAACTCCTTACATAGAACATGAATGTCTTATTACAGCCATTATGGATGGTTATTATTTTGATTTAAATTAAATTATATAGCACTTGAGAAATAAGGAGAGATTTAATTATACCATAAAAACTGTCAGCTTTTCATTTTTAACATCTGTTAGGTATGCATGCCAGTAGCAATGGTCTGGAGTATTTGCCAGATACCTAGTCAACAAACCTTGCAGAATCATCTGAGAACTGAGGCAATATGATTTCAGACTGTGTTTTTCACATCTGACAACTGAGTCAAAGTTAAACACATTGAAGGACTTGTTGATGTTGATTTTTCTTCATTTTGTGGAGAAAAGTGTTTCCATGTTTTTTTGTTTGTTGTTTTCCTCACTATTCATTATGATGGATTTGATCTGGCATTCCATGTCTGTGCTTCAGTGAAAACCTGCAATTCCTCAGAGAAGCTTCATTTCCTGAAAGGGGCCAAATGTGGAGTGTTCTTGCCCTCATATGATGTTTCTATAAAGGTTATTTTTAACTTTGAAACTTAAAAGCCAAAATCATTGGAACTCTGAGCTTTGGAAAATGCTTTTGGCCTGAATAGGTTTGGATGGATGCTAACTAATTAGCAGACAGGCAGGAAGGCCACAGGTGGTAGGATGTGTTGCATTTCTGACAGGTGGAGTCTTTCTTTTTAGTTCTTTCTTCAGTCATCAATATATGGACTAGTGAGCTAGAATGTCACTTTGTGAAACTGATAGCCTCTCTAGGACTCTGTTTTGTCATCTGTAAAAAGAGGATTTGGAGTAGACAAGCATTAAAATTCTATCTTTCAATAGGTATTATGTTGAGATGGTGGAGTTCATAATTCTTATTTCTTATTTTTTCTTTAATTGAGGGCCTTTATGTTTGTTTGTTTGTTTAAATAAGATTAGATTCCTTTGAAAGTAATCAAAATGTTATTTCCCTTTTGTTAAAAAAAGTTTTAATTTCTGAGTTGTGATCTCTACCCTATATTGTTGTCAGGTATACCTATGAGGCATCTGAGGGCCACCTTCATTGTGATCTCCCCCAACTCCCTCTAGATAAGTAATACAGACCATTGGAAATTATGATTTACAGAAAAGCCCTTTCTCTGTGCTTCAGCATTTCCCAGTTTAGTCTAGTCTTTTCCAGTTCCCTAAAGGTACTTTGCATTGGGGGTAATTTGGTTCTCTCCTGGGCTCCAAAGCAACCCTAACCGAAGCCATCATGGCAGTAATAGGAGTTTTGTATCCATCATTGGTGTGTTTGAATCCTGTATTATGTTTGTGCTCACTGGAATTCTGGATTAAATCTTAAAGATATTTAGATCCATTCATGTATTAAATTTTTAGCAAATATTTTCTGAGTATTGAAAGTGGGGTAGAAATTATTCTAACCAAGCTCTGGTGTGGGGGAGCACTGGAAGTCATAATATGCATTTTGTCATGGAGTTTATAGTCTAATTAGGAAGTCACTTGGTGACTCCACAATTATATCCTGTGAGCTCCTCTTTGACAGTAGCTGAGAACTAGAAGCCATGGATCTCTACAAATGTATTTTAAAAAGAATAAAAGATACCTATTCATGAAATAATAATTGATTTGATATGTCTGGATGTTTTCTCCCTCCAAATCTCATGTTAAAATATGATATGTGATTCCCAATGTTGGAGGTGGGGCCTAGTGGGATGTGATTGCCTCATGTGGGTGGATCTTTCATGAATGGCTTAGCACCATCTCCTTGATGGTAAGTGACTTCTTTCTCTGAGTTCACTGGAGATCTGGCTGTTACAAAAGCATGGAACCTCCATCTTCTTCTCTCTCTTGTCATATGACAAGCCTGCTCCTGCTTTGCCTTCTGCCATGAGTAATATCTTCCTGATGTCTCACCAGAAGCCAAGCAGATGCCAGTACCATGCTTACTATATGGTCTGCAGAACCATGAGCTGAAATAAATCTCTTTTTAATAAATTATCCAACCTCAGGCATTTCTTTTTCTTTTTTTTTTTTATTTATTTTACTTCAGGTTCTGGGGTACATGTGCAGGTCATGCAGGGTTGTGGCATAGGTGCATACTATATCTGGCATTTCTGCGCATGTTATCCCCTCCCCACCCCCTGCTGTCCCCTCCCGTAGCCCCCCCCCCCCCCCCCAACTAACCCCAGTGTGTGATGCTCCTGAGTCCACATGTTCTCATTGTTCAACACCCCGCCTATGAGTGAGAACATGTGGTGTTTGGTTTTCTGTTCTTGTGTCAATTTGCTGAGAATGATGGTTTCTAGATTCATCCAAGTCCCTACAAAGGACACGAGCTCATCGTTTTTTATGGCTGCATGGTATTCCATGGTGTATATGTGCCACATTTTCTTTGTCCAGTCTATCATTGATGGGCATTTGGTTTGGTTCCATGTCTTTGGTATTGTAAACAGTGCTGCAGTGAACATATGTGTACATGTGTCTTTATAGTAGAATGATTTCTAGCTCTTTGGGTATATACCGAGTAATGAGATTGCTGGGTCAAATGGAATTTCTATTTCTAGATCCTTAGAAATCGCCACACTGTCTTCCACAATGGTTGAACTAATTTACATTCCCACCAACTGTGTAAGAAGTGTCTCCTATCTCCACATCCTCTCTAGCATCTGTTGTCTCCAGATTTTTTAATGATCGCCATTCTAACTGGCGTGAGATGGCATCTCAATGTAGTTTTCATTTGCATTTCTCTAATGCCAGTGATGATGAGCATTTTTTTATATGTTTGTTGGCCTCATATATGTCTTCTTTTGAGAAGTGTCTGTTCATATCTTTTGCTCACTTTTGCATGAGGTTATTTTATTCTTGTATATCTATTTTAGTTCTTTGTAGATTCTGGATATTAGCCCTTTGTCAGATGGGTAGACTGCAAAGATTTTTTTCCCATTCTGTTGGTTGCCGATTCGCGCTAATGATGCCAACCTCAGGTATTTCTTTATGGCAATGTAAAAATGGCCTAAAATAGGGGCTACCATTTATTCAGTTGTCTGAACGTATAGGAATTAAACATCAATTTTTCTAATCCTCAAAATAATATAGCCTGTTTGGTATCATTATATTTGAACAATTTATACAATTTTAAAAATAAAGAAACTGTATCATTTGTCCAAATGTGTACAGCTTAGAATAAGCTAAAGCTCTTCCAAGTTGTACAACTAAGCACATTATTGGATCTAGATCTCCCTAATTTCAAAGCCTGGCTCTTACATTTACAGTATATTGCAACTGGAATAAATAGCTAGCTGAATTATACAAATTAGGGGAAATTAGAAATTTCTGCTACAAAATATTTTTCTCATGCATTTGATTAATCCTGCAGTTACTCACTAGCTGTTTGTCATTTTGATTAAGGCACTTTTTCCTATGCAAAAGATAATGGGAAAAACTATTATAATTTATTAATACTTTATTGAGGATTTGTTATAAAATTTTCTACTATGTGTAATAAAAGTGAGTATGGACTTTGGGGTCAAATGATCTAGTTCTTTTCCCCTTCTTGCCTTGTTAATGGATAACACATAAACGTATTTCCTAAGATAAACAAACAACTTTACTTGGTATTTGTTGTAGAACACCTCATTGTTAAAACTAAAGAGGTTGAGAAGTTTTTCATTCTCTCAAGCTAACAAGTCAGCCTGGCAAAATTTCATAGATGCTGGCAGATGACATAAAACTCCTGGGTCAGAGACAAACGAGTTTATTACTCACAGCACACAAAGCAGCATGAGCATCAGCATGTTTGGCACCATTTTTTGTAGCCTCACTTACTTCTGGGCTCTGTGAAGAGTAGCAGGTGACTCATATATAGACAGTAGGAAAGGAAACCTGAGTTTAAGAAACTGAATATCTTATACTTACAGTTTGCATGCATGCCCTTTGCTCATAATAGAACAATTTTTTTTCCAATACTTTTCACTGTATACACATCCTTTAAAAGATAGTTAAGAACAAAGGTAGTCAGTGTCCTTTCTTGCAAAACATGTAAAGAGACCCATTTCAAAACTCATCAGGTATTCCCTTGTCTTCGTATGGCACCTCTCAGGTGTAACTGGTTGTTTTGGGGATGATATAAACTGTATACCTAAATATAAACCTTTATTTTTTTCTCTACCTCTGCAATCTTATTTATACTACCTTCGCTTTTCCTTTCATCTTGATGTCCCAAATTGTTTTCTTTGTTTTCTGAAACCTGTAATGTATGTATTTCTGTAGGCCTCCTAACATGCCTTTAAAAAGAATCAATTAACTGCTATGTAATATCGCACATAAAACTTTATGACTTAAAACAACAATGATTCATTGATTCTCACAATTCTATTGGTTAATTGGATGGTTCCTTTCCTTCTTATCTGGGTTGATTCCATGCTACATTCATTGAGCTGCAAGATTGGCTAGTCTGGAATGTCCAGATGGCTCCATTCCCTTCTTGAATAGTTGGTGCTGGCCCTGGTTTTCCTTCACTTGACATCTCTTCCTCCAGTAGGACAGACTTTCTTACCTGGTGGCTTTGGGGCAGCATTCATGAGGGCAAAGGCAGAACTGCAATTTCCTTGAGGTCCAGCCTCCAGAACTTACTCAATATGACTTCTGCCTAATTCTGTTGATCAAAGCAAGTCACAAAGCCAGGCTGAATTCAAATGGATGAAAAAACAGAGTCAACTTTTGATAGAAGAAACAGTAAAAAATTTTAGCCATGAATATTCTATCTCAAGTGAACTTCTTGTAAGTAAACTTACTCCCATGTGACTTTCAGTAAACCACTTTACCTGTTTGGGATTTACTTTCAATAAATTAAATCAATAAAATCCAATATAAATTTAAACAATAGGCAAGGATCTCTTTCAAATCTCAGCAACACTGTTTGTAATATACTTTCTAAAGTACCATTCCCTAGAGGCTACTTAGGCTGAGGCAAAAGTAGAAAGAGTCTGTGGGGATTGAGTAAGTGAAGAATATATGTAAACTTGCCAGTAGATGATGGAATATATCTGTATTACTTGGAGGGCAATCAGAAAAGCTGCAGATGGTCACTGAAAGGGACGTTCAAGAAAGACAGGATAAAGAAAAAGTGAGTATTTAAAATTTTGTTCAAGGTGAGTTATATAAGTTAAATTCTGTATTAGCCTAGGTGTTATATAAGTTAAATCATGCATTAACCTAGATGATTTTAAGCACAATTGCAAAACTATTAGATTTACATCCAACTGATTTATTTATATCTCCTAACTCTAATGTCGAGAGTTACATCTTAAAATAATTAAACATCCACAATTTAACCGTAGGCCTTTAAAAATTCCTGGAAGTTCATATCAAGGCCCCAGTGACTACATTAGCTATGAATAAATAGTCTTTGTGATTCAGTATCTTCAAGTGATAACACATAAAGATTGAAAGAATAAATTTAAGTAAAGTCAGTCGCTGAAAAACCAATCTGCCTGTTGATTAAGACAGCAAATAAACAATTGCCAAACTGATTAGGATTTTTCAAAATGTGATTATTCATTGCCTGTCTGCATTTTAGCTGCAGCATTCTTAGACTAGTTTGGCTAAAAGCCAGAGTCATGCATGTGGTATATTCCAGTGAGCATATTGTACAGTCAAATGTTTTTATCTGTACGTTGCCTTTCTTCTTTATATCTTTAAGCTTTTGTTTTGCCCCTATATTTTTCTGCCTCTAGAGACACAATGAATAAAGAAATTGTCCTAGTTCCTCCTTAAGGAAATGGATACGTTTTAGGAACTAAGGTCACTTGGGAATTGATCATATGACACATTATTTTTCTGGAAGTTAGCTTTTGGAAACTGACTTTTGATAAATTTGTCATTTTGTAAATTGGTTACTTGACATATTTGTCATTTGATGAGTTGATCGTTTGCTGAGTTTGTCATTTATTGAGTTGGTCATTTCCAATAATTGGCTAACATTGAATTGACCTAGAGCTAGGAGTGGGCTGGAGCTGACTTGCACCATTATTATGATTTAATAATAAAAATATCAGCCACTAACTTTACCCTCTTTTACATATCAAGTACTAGAGAGGTCATTTTACGTGTGTTTGTCCATTTAATCCTATAATAAAAATAAGATATATTACAATTCTCATTTTATGGGTGAGAAAAATAGCAGCTTAGCAAGAATGAACAACTAATTTCAAAATTATTTTTCATTTTGCTTCATATTCTTCTGTATCTAAAATCTAATGGTTCTACCTCTAAGTTTATCTTATGTTTTAGGGTAACAAGACTAGGGAACTGCAAGATTAAGTGTTATTATGACTGCTTTGATTGAAACCCATAACACTTATATATTATAAACTATATAATATTTACATAGTATAAACTATACAAATTCACCTGTATATTGGGGGTACACTGCTTCAAAAAATGTATAGAATGACTAATGTTTTGTGCTTTTGCTGCAGTCTATTATGATGTATTTTGATTTGAGCTATTAGTTACATTTTCTTAAACATGTCACCTCCCCGTGATATTTCTTTATCAGGAAGGGAATTTTAAAAAGGAATATTGCTCAAATAAGCAAATTTTAGATTTAAATGGTACTTTACAATTTTGAGATATATTTGGTAATAGGACAGATATTCGCTTCTTTCTCTTGATCTATAAATACATATCCCCACGCACTGTGCTAAGTTATTAGGCATTTAATGTGAAGGAAAAAAAGATTTAAAGTTACCTATATTCCTGGACAATAGCATTTACAGTGAATTCTGGAATGGGACCACTCATTTGTGAACAATTATATATCATTCCTGAAAGTAAGGAAGTTCTTACAACCACGATCACCAAATGTACTTCCAAATAGGCGTGATGAACCAGATCATTTGTTAGTAGCTCATGTGCTGCAAGTTGGTTTCTAGGGAAAGCGTTAGAGCCTGGTACGATGTATTAGACTCGTTGGAGCAATTAAGATTCTAAAAGGCAAATTGAGTCTTATGTGCTATCATCCTGGTTAATACTGAAACTCTATGATAAACTTAGTTGATATCACTGTTTAAGTTTGGTTCTGTTTATTACTCCTATATAATTAAATGTTCAGAGAAGAAAAGGATCTTACTCCTTTAAAAATTAAAATGTATCCTGGAAAAGGTATTGTTTTTTAAAGCCTGGTGGCTTTCTAAAAAGGGTAATAGACAAGTTTAAATAATTGATACAGATTCTTTTTATCCATATATCAGATTAGCCATACATCAATATGAAAATTATATAGAGGCAGCCTGACATGTAGCTTGGTGGCATAGAAAAGAACTATAGAAAATACGGCCGTATATTTTCTTCATCATTGACGTTTTTGTTTTTTTAAAGACCAAAGAAAAAATTCAGAAGTTATATTTTCTATTAAGAGAAATTAACGAGTTACTAAAAATAAAGATTATGTGCCAATTTTAGTGAGTATTAAATTTTAATAATTTGGCAATGCTGCTTGCTATTTGAATAAAAATTTACATTTTGATAGAATTGACCCTTTTATCATTAAATAGTGTCATATTATTGTTAACTCAATTGCCCGATGGGAATGCATAGCTTCACATTAAAAAAAAAGACATTTGGTGGCATCTAAGGCATTGCTCATGCAGCACATAGAAAGATGTGACATAGAACAGGCTTGCCAACTCCAACCATTGCCACTGCAACTCTTAGGAAATTGATTTGACTTAGATGGGATTTTCCATTTACCAAAATGCATATGGATTTTCATGCCCAGTTGCTAAATGAAATTGGAAAAAAAAACCTATTTTAAAAATAGGAAATGACTCTAAATAGATTTATAAATTTCATGAGATAATAAGAAAAGATGTTTCTTTTGCTTATATTCTCAATACATCTGATATAAAGCCTTGAGGTTAGTAGGAGATTCATATATATATTTATTTGTTGATTTATATTTTTATATTTTATATATTAATATATTTTATATTAACATTTTATTTATTTATATATTTAATATTTATATATTTATATTTCTTCCACGAATGAATTCAACCAGTTGCTTGAATTTGGAAATAGGATGCTTTTAAAAGAATACAAATGATTAGAATTTTTTTCTGAAAAGAATTTAAAAGAATAACAGCAGTTTAGATAATGAACAACAAAAGAAAACCTGTTCATCAAAAAATATATATATGTGCATATGATGCAAATGTATATATAATGCTAACCTAAAAATATGAAAATGTGAACTAAAACCTGAGGAAACTGTTGCTAAATCATGTTCCCGAGAGTGGATAGCAAAGACTGGACAAAAGACCAGCTATATTGGCATAGCTTAGGAGCTTGTTAGAAATACAGACTGTCAGGCCTCACTCTAAGACTAATGTGTGGAAATCTACCTGTTAACAAGGTTGCTAAAGGATTGATTTTCCTCTTAAAATTTGAGAAGTAGTGTTGCACAGAGCAGGTCCCTAAAACTCTGCTACCTTGGTCCCCATCACTGCCCTGGCCCTATTCCTCCTGAGACTTGGGAGTTCAAACCTGCCTCGAATTTTGTGAAATGTTTAGCATCATTGCAAAACATCCAAATGATACATTATATCCTTGTGCAATGCATCATTTCCTCTAAAACAGCATTTAGATAACACCTAAAGTTTTTTCTAAAATGAAGTTCTTTTTTTCTACTTGTAACAAATGCAGACTTTAAAATGTAACATGTCATGTTCAATAATTTTATAATATTTAATTATGAAATATTTGTGTATTTCTTTAGTACAAAGGTTATGAAGTCTACATGAATAAAGAAATGAATATGACATAATGTTAATCAAAATTATGATTTCACTAACACAAAATCTTAGACATTTTTAAATTTTTTGGAATTTTTGTAATTATTATTTTTAACCTTTTTACTTTTTTCTTGAACTTCTATTTTTATTGAACCATTATGTTTAATAAGAATTATATATTTTAAAAAGTAATGTGCCAATGTGGAGTGCAAGACAAAATATAGAGCTCTAACAGGCATGAGCATTAGTTGATTGTTGTTAGATCTAGGGCATGCTTTCATCAAAATTCAATATTCTATTTCCTGTGCTTTTGTTTATGTATGGACCTTTCCAAAATAATAGAGATGTAAGTAGATAAAATTTTATGATTTAAGTTGTAACTTTTCTAGACAAATAGCATAGGAGTATCAAAGTCAAGTAAAATATAGAGATGGTTCTCTAAAATGTTTTATTTTGGAAGAAAGAATAGCCATTTGGGGCATACATGTAGACCACTAGTCTTCTGTATGTCCAGAGAATAAGACTTTAAGAGAAGCTTAGGAATTTTATAAAAAGGAGAAATGTTATGTATTGGTCTTCAAGAATGTTCCCTGACACTAGAAAGGTTGTCAGGAGCTGGCAAGATCTGATTAGTGAGGGACAACCGTCCGTAAAACTAGTCTTAGAGTTGCCACAGGTTTTTTCAGTAGGCATTAGATAAAACTGGTTTCAGATTACAGTAAGCAATTTTAGCAGCCAGGCTTGCAGAGGATTACATTTTTGGAGCAAGGTCAGTACTTCTTCATTCTGACTTCTTGACTATTCTTTAGTTGGTCATGACAAGCATGACCCATTTTGTATGAAAAACTTTCACATTTCCCCCTTTTGATCAAGATCTTTTTCTGAAAGTATCACTGATAAACCATTTTGCAGTTAGGTTTAATTGTCCCTGAGTGCTGGGATGGACCTGTCCCAGTTGAATTTGTCCCATGACAGGAAGAAGGTAGGGGGCTCTATGTCAGGAACTTGGGCCACATTAGAATAACAAAGTGGCCAGAAGGAAAAATATTCTTAGGGTATGTTTATCTGGGGTCAAGCACTGAGTTTCGTGTTATCAATCCATAGGCATCTGTAATCATTTGAGGGTTGAGCTAACATTATCCTGTTAGAAGAGTTGGTTTTACAAACATTAGGCAGGAAATATGAATCAAGTTTAAAAATCATAATACAGACAAAGAATTAACAATACTGTGATAAATGTACATTTGTACAAGGTTTTGAACTAAGAGTCCAGCCTAAGGGCAACAAACTCACCAAATCAACAGACCATGGAGGAAACTGAGTGAGACCTGTTATAGCCACTGAATAACATTTTATGACTAGATTGAATTAAAGCAGTCAATCCTAACGTTACAAAAGGTATCACTAGTACAAATTTGAATAAAAAGTTGTGTTGGGAATATTGTCAAACTTGCACACTGGGTGGACTAAAAATATGTCTTTGGTCAAGTTACTGATAGAATTTACTAAGTGCAAAATTTTAATTACAGCGTTATTCTGCCAAAGGCAAAAGGTATCACTACATAGGATAGGAGTTTCATTCTGAAATGCAGTCATGTTTCGACATCTTAGGAAAAGCTGTTTATGGCATCCTGGTTTGTAGTTTGAATGACTCTGGTTATACCATGAACTGGCTTGGTGACCTTTTTGTGTGGTTCATGTATCAAGCAAAAAAAAAAAAAAAAGGTCCTTAAAATTTGTCTCGTTTTAGCTTATGGGGGTTTAGGAACAGAGCAATTCCTGTTTTAGTAATTTTATGAGAAAGCTGGATTGGAAAAAGCCCCCAAATTTAGTACCTAATCTTGACTATAAATAGATAAAAAAACTCGGAACAATGTAGAGAACAGTTGAATAACAGGTGCATTATAGTTTTTCTTTGGAAATACAAATTTTCTCAACATTGACTGTGTAAGACAATATCATATTTAAAAACCTCTTGAGATTAGGAAGCCAAACCAATGCAGACTTTAGATATTATTTACAGACTTATGTTTCCTGGGCCTGCTAAACAGTGACAGTTTCTATTTATTCACTGTAAGGCTGGAATACTTGCAGTCAGGAATTTTATGCATATTTTCAAATATGACATTTCAGTCAAAGCATTAGTAATACAGCCAATGTTTTCTATTGTATTCTTTTATAAGCAGAGAGCAGATTTTACTGGACTTATGCAAATAGTCGTATTGTCATAAAAATACTCACAAATGGTTTTTGAATTCCTGAAGGAACCAAGAAGAAAAAATAACACACAAATACATTTATCTCTGTTTACAAAAGTATACCTTATGAAATGATCATAAGTTATAGCTCTCTTAAGAGAAAAAATTTCCTTGTATCTTAAAAAAAATTATATAAAGAGCCAACAATGTTTTAAATAACGGTTACAAAAATATAATCATTAGTTATTTATTCTTGCATGATCAACTCATATTGTACTTGCATTTGTAGTTTTATAAATCTATCAGTTTTTTTCAGAGTACTGGAAATTTTTATTTAGTCTATTGATCTTCAAGTTATTAGAAACCTGTATGTAAGTGTACTTGTTTGTTTCCATGAATCTGATTGTGAATGTTTTTAGGGAAAAATTCAAAACAATAATTATAGATGACAAAACTTGGAATAGCCATGATTAATAATCTGATGAAAGTTTACCTTTGACAAGGAAATTCTGTTATTTCTATTATATATAGTATTTTAAGATAACAATCAAAATTATGACTGGTAATATGTTATATTTTAATGAATTATATAATTGTTTGAAACATTTTTATTAGCAACACACCCATAAACACAACTAAATGAAAGACCTGGTACCACTTATCATTTGTTGATATTTTACTATATTATTTATATCTAATAATTTAAATTGGATTTAAATGTTTACAAAGGTTTAAGCCTAATTTTTAAAATCTTTACAAAGTGAGAGGTACATATTTTGAGACTTTCCAGAGGCCCAACTTTCCAAGGAAAACTCTAAAGTAAATATTAGGTCAAAAATACTTAATTTAAGATTTAATTTTGGGGACATTTGTCACAGTTGCCAAAAGGCTCAAAGCTTTTAAATTAAAAAAAAAAAAATCCTAGTTCTCTCAAGTAATTGTTAGTCAATTAGCCAGTGTGATAATCAAAATATTTCAAAAGCAATAGAAGAAATTACATAGATGTAATACTTTAATTATTTTAAAGCTCAAATTTTAAGTGATAACAATCTTAATAAAGGCAACACAAATAAATTATCTTGATAAAACATAAAATATTTGTTTCTTAGACCAGCTACCAAAAAGTAAAGGAAAACCTTCTGGTGATTGTTTCTCCTCATAGAAAGCTCATTAAGATTCCCTGGAAGTCAAACCTGATGAAAACTTGAATTAATCAGACATAGAAATAATGTGCCCATAGTTATGAGTATACCAATTAAGATTACATCAAGAAAAGTCAAGAATAAAAAATTAAATTATACTGGAAGAAAATATTGCTTTGGTAGGCCTTTAAAATAGACACTTCAGTGTCAGGCCATAACAGCACAGTTGGACCAGTGGAAAATCAGCTGTAGGATCTGACTGAAAGTTCAAGAGAGTTACCATCCTCACCTTCTCAAGGGAGAAAAAGCTGAAGGTAATGATATATGACCTACAAAATCACATGCAGCAAGATACATCAAAAGTTGAACTTCTGAAAATGAATTTGAAAAATTTCAAAGGTAAAACTGTATCTCAAAAAATGAAATTAATTTCATTTTTATTTTAAAGAGGGTAGCATTTTAAATCTGAAACTAGTAAAATGAAATAGACCTTAGGAAGAAGATGGCTGTAAATCAAACAGATTTCATAATTTAAAAGTCAAAATATCTTTCAATTTTATTAAGAGCAAATTAGTACTTTAAGGAAACTTTGTTGTTTTAAGTATATGGAAACAGACTCCGGTTTTAGTATCAGTGTCCTTGACATCAATGTTACAATTTTAGAAAAATACATAAACAATTTCTCTCCCATTCCAGCCAACCCAGTCACATATGAAATGCCTTTCATATAGCTCATCCTTTACAAATCTTCTTTGACTTGTTTAGACCTTTAATAATTTTCTGAAATCCCATCCTTAGTCCTATATTTTTCAAATATATATTTTAAATAATAGACCTAAATATTGACTCATGTTATAAAATTGAAGAAGCCAAGAATGAAATTATATTAATTCAGCAATTAGTTTTAGTTTTTTTTCTTAGTTGGATATTATCCAGAAATTTGATGAATATCTATTATTTAAGACTACCTAACTTTAAGATTTTAAATTACATTGAAAGTTGATCTGTGATCATTTATTTTATTTACAATTACCTAATTTAAGTTTTAAAACAACTATACCTATATTGCTTATGAAAATTGAGATATTAGACAGTCATTATTTCAGTCATTTTTGTTAACCAATTTCATATCTTGTTAATATTAGGAGTTTATCTAAGTAAGACCCTTAAAATTAAATGCATGGGCATTTGGTTGATAACTCAGCAGATACAGCTGTTTTTAATCAACATTATTAAATCTTATTTATCAAATAATTATATAAACAAAGATTATTTAGTTTTTGGCTAGGACTATATCTTAATGATTTTAAAACATTAATCAGAAGCAAATATAAAACTGACCATTAAACCAAGACAAAAATGTAGGTTGACAATTTTGAAGACATTTCAATTTTTATTTTATCAACAATTTTAAAACTAGTTAATTTATCAAAGATTTACCTAAGTCACATGAACCAAAGGAAAAACTGGGGTTAATTGCTTAATATTTTACATAAACACTCATTTATTTAACCAATCTGAATAACTTTTTTTTGGAATTTTTGGCTAATATACCAGATTATATTATATAGAACAATATACAACATAATACATGTATATTTGTATAAACACATCTAAACATATATACATAAAGATTTTACACCTTTTATTTTTGAATTTTATTCATAAGATAACATATACATCACCCAGTTTATTTAAAAATTATTTAACTCAAATTATTTATCTGACAAAATGGAATAAGACTAAATTTTATAGGTTTTTTTTAGTAGGCAATCTTGGAAAGAGTGTGAACCAAATTTTGGGTAAAGCGTTTGAGTCAGTTACCAATATCCTGAATTGGTCAATGAATAATTAACTTTGAAAATGCAACTGAAATATATGTGAAGGCCCCCAAAATATCAGAGTTATTCTAACAAGATTTATATGGTATTTTCTTGATCTCAATTATTTGTTCTTGAAAACAAGGAAGTTGCCATTCACTTTAGTATAGGGAGGGTATCTTTCCTTGGAAATTTCATCTTTGTTTTTAAGACAACAGCAGGAAGATCAAAATAATATTTTTTAATATTTGCTGGTTTTCAAGTGCTTTACTTAAATACTCAGTATGCCAGAATAGCTGAGGAATCTTGGAAAAAGAGAGTTTAGCTTAGAGAAGGATAAAGAAGAGGAGTTGCAAGAAGGGAAGGGAAAAAGATCTGGAAAGAGCTTTAGCTCATTTTCAGGCAGTATTTTATAGCAATGCAATCTTTGTGTCCTGAATATTTTTTGTGTTTATTTCTTTGTTTTGCCTCAAGACAGCAATAAGATATGAATGTCTTATTTTGAATGTATGATTTTTTGAGCCACAGTCTTCTAGTTTAGTGTAAAGAGAAATGGACTGTTTGATTGATCCCTATAATGTTTGAACATGTTACCAGCTGGAGTCCCAGAAAATATCTTAGCAAGCTGTTGAACTTTGAGAGCCAATTAAATGCAAGTGCTAAATACATAAAGGTCAAATAAATGTAAGCACAGACAGAAAATAAAGTTTGTGGTTACTAAGATGATGATAAGCCACCTTCTCCTGAAGGTGGGAGAAAACTGAAGGGGGAAAAATCTCATCACTTAGGCCTCAACCCAGAGGGAAAAGTCCCTCCACCAAGACCCCACAGTCAGGGTCTGCCAGGAGGAGAAAGATCCTCCTGAATGGGAAATCTCTCAACTGAAGCAGACAGGAAGGGAAAAGACTCCTCCCCACCCAACTGCCAAATACAAAATACACTATCAAAATCTAGAGTTCACTCCAAGGGAGACAAAACTAAGGGAAAAGTGACCCACAAAAGTGAGGGCACAAATGGTTATACTGTGCATACCTCACACCATAGTTGCAGGGGCCAGTGATTTTCTGTGAAGTGAGTCAGCTTTGGAACCCCACTTCTGGCACCATGTATGCCCAAGTCAAATAAAATATAAAAACAAATCTCTGAAATTAAAACATTTAGTTGGGCACAGTGATGCCTGCCTATAGTCTCAGCTAATAGGGAGGCTGAGGTGAGAGGATCACTTGAGTCCACAAGTTTGAGTCCAGCCTAGGCAAAAGAGCAAGACTCTATCTCTTAACAAAACAAACATTTTATTTGGGAAGAAAGGATTACACTTTAAGGCATACAAGCATATCAGTTGGTCTTTGGTACATTCAGAAAACGAAAAGGTCAGAGGTTTTATGAAAAGGAGAAATATTATGTGTTGCTCCTCAGGAAAGTTCATTGACACTAGTGAAGTTTTAGCAAGCTGGCAAGCTCTGATTGGTGAGTGACAGAGGCGGTTAAAACTAGACTTGAGTTGCAGTGGGTTGTTTCAGTAGTAGCTAGATAAATCTGGTTTCAGGTTGCAACAGGCAGATTCAGCAGCCAGGCTTGCAGAGGATTATATTTTTGGAGTAATGTTATGTGCCTCAAGTACTTTTTCTTTTTTTTTTTTTTAATTGCATTTTAGGTTTTGGGGTACATGTGAAGAACATGTAAGATTGTTGCATAGGTACACCCATGGCAATGTGGTTTGCTGCCTTCCTCCCCCATCACCTATATCTGGCATTTCTCCCCCATGTTACCCCCTCTCCCAACTCCCCCACCCCGTGCTGTCCCTCCTCTACTTCCCCCTCACAGATCCCAGTGTGTGATGCTCCCCCTTTTCTTTCTGACCTCTTGATGCCACTTTAGTTGGGCATGACAAAAATGACCCATTTGTATTATCCCCTTTCACAGTAGTAATTGAAAGAGCTGTGCCTCTGAAATCAAACACACCTAACTTTTTGCCTTGATTTGCCAAATACTAGTTTAGCAATGTGTTCATCCAGTTATTTACTCTCTCAGACATAAAAAAACTTAATTTTAAAAAATATAGAAGGCCCTTGGCACCCATCATGAGAGATATTAGTTATCAATTAATGATAACCCTCTCTTGCTCTCTCACATCTTTTCCTTTCATCTTTATGGAGAATTACTCAAAACAAATTAGAATATAATCCATCTTTCTTTCTAAGTCCAGACAAACTTATGCAATTTAAGTTGAAGTAATTTCTGATGGGATTTGTTTCATAAATTACTAATGGGACAAATTGAATAAAGTGCATAGATGTAAACAAATATATAACTTTAGTAATAATAATAGATAACATTTATTAAATACTTGCTATATGAAAGACAGTGTTTAGTATTTGGAATATATTAACACCTTTAATTCTCAAGACAACCCAAGATCTAGCTAGGGTCAATAAAACAATGGACTCTGTTTCGCAGATGAGAAAATTTGAAAGATTAACTAACTTGACTAAGATCATAGAAGTGGCAGGTGATGTCACAGACAGTATTTTCATCTATGCCAGACCAGGGTATGATAAACTATTGCTTATGGGCAAAATGTGGCCTGCCAAATGTTCTTATATAGGCTATGGGCTAATAATTGTTCTTACACTTTTTCAATGAGTGATTAAAAAGTCAAAATCAATAATAATTTGTGGCCATGAAAATAAAATAAAATATATTTAATTATATCTTTTGACTTTTAATCATACAGTCATACATTAAATTTTAATGTCATTAAATATATATTGGAACGCAGCCATATATTTATTTACATGTTGTTTATAATTCAACATCAGAATTGAGTTGTTACAACAGAGGCCTTAAGGTTGGCAAAGCCTAAATATATTTACAATCCAGCGCTTTCTGGGAAAAGGGTACCAACCTCTCCTCTAGGAAGTATCTGTTATTCCAAGATGACTCACTAAGTCCTAAAAAAATTAATTTTTTTTTGAATTATATGTATCTAATCAATTGGTGAAGAAGGAAGAGGAGGAGAAGGAGATGAAAAAAATATGAGAAAAATGTAATGAAACATTTTTTTTTTTCTGATAATTTCACTTGGCATTTTTTTTTTCCTCAGAGTGCTTATCTTGGAAGGGAAGAAGACTCGGAATTCAAGTCAAGTTCCATATTCAGAGTGTAAAACCTAGGAATGAACTAGTTTTATTACATTATAGAGTCAAGAGAGAATGGTCAGTAATGTGAAGAGGGTGAAATTTGTGTTCAGTATTCTTACCTGGTGCTGCCCTCTTTTTTTACTCCTAGTAGTTACCATTTTTACGTTTGTCTGGACACCAGCACCTACTTACTCACTTTCTTCCTTTTTCTATGAAGATTCTTTTGTAATCTTCTTTTTTGCTAAGTGTCAGGAATTAAGCAACTTAAGTAGGAAGTTAAAATTTTGTTGTATTGACACCCCCTACATTGCCAGTATCCACAGCCAGCTTTGTGTAAGCTTGCATCTTGCTATACGTTCTTCTTCAGAGAGGAGTAAATGCTCAGATTCAAAAGACCACCTACTGTCTCTATAATCAGAATTAAACCTTCTTTTACTGGGAGAGTGCTTATGCTTTAGTTTCAGAAAATTTTCCTTTTTGTTTCTGCTGTTTTTATTTTTAACTCAGGAATATACTCTCTCTCTCTCCATATATATATACACACACAATATACACACACATATACATATATACACACACATATATCACACATATATACTTTACATGTAATATATAATATGTGTTTAAATGTCAATATAAAATTCACATTTGTTTTCTAAATGGGAAGTAAGAAATTTGCATGATTTCATTGGACAAATTTAACTCGAGGACAAGAAAGTTGTGTGCAGCAAAACTGTTCCATGCGCAACCAGTCACATTGTTTTCCCCTGGTTTTGTATGTTGCAAATGCAATCACAGTAGTGAAATGTGATTTCCATTTGAGTGCCCTGAGGCAAAGCGTGTAATAATGTTCTCCTTCTGTTCACTCATATACAGTATGCCTTACTGGAATAGAAGCCACCTCTTGGGGAAATGCAAGATCCCTTTGTGTTTGTCTTTATTGATCAGCTCTGGAATGTTAAGCAGCCTTTGCCAAAATAAAACAAAACAAAATAGAAAAGCAACCAATCAACAAACAAAAAATCAAACTATTTGGTTTCACATTAAGGTCATTGGTAGTTTGGAGTACTATAAATTCTTCACCATGGCTCAAATATTACTATTACAGACTCCCTAAGTGTCTTTGCCAGTTTCAGCTGAATGGAATGGCTTAGAGTTCTGTTTTGTGTTCTCAGCATGGTAATTCTTGTTTTATTTACATGTCTAAGATGGAGTCTCGCTCTGTCACCCAGGCTGGAGTGCAGAGGCACAATCTTGGCTCACTGCAGCCTCCACCTCCTGAGTTCAAGTGACTCTCCTGCCTCAGCCTCAAGAGTAGCTGATACAACAGGTACCCGCCATCACACCTTAGTCTAATTTTTGTATTTTTAGTTAAGGCGAGGTTTCACCAAGTTGGCCAGGCTGGTCTGGAAGGCCTGAAGTCAAAGGATCCACTCGCCTGGGCCTCCCAAAGTGCTGGGATTACAGGCATAAGCCACCACGCCCAGCCTACATCTCTAATTTGAGATGGTCTTTTGCAAACTCTCTATGGCTGTCTTTTATCTACTCTATAGTTAAGTCTGGAAACTCAGACTAGGTCATTATCATGTTCTCTCAAGGCTAAATGCACCTCTGCAAGTTCAGATACCATTTCAGAGCCAGGGTGTTAAAATAATCTTTTGATAGACTGTTACTTTTGGTTTTGCTTCTGATAAACTGTGCTTCTCAAAATGAGAGACAAAATATCTTAAGCTGTCTGTCAAATAAGTAAAAAGATGTCTGCTCATATTTCTTGAAATTTCTTGTGTTCTTGCTTCCGTTGATTATTTTGCATTGGCTACAGGCTGACCTGGCTGGTGTCCATCCCCTCATTCCTCTCTGGATCCTTCGAATTATTTTCAAAACATATTACTTATTCCTAGATCAGAGATAGGAAAAATAATTTCATTGTGGAGGTCTACGCTTTCATCAGTTGATGACTGCTTTGTTTATTGTGGTGTGACAGTTTCTGAAATGATTACTGGATTTAATAGAAATGTCCCATGATAAATTTTTGATGTCTGCCACCAGCAAGGTTTGACAAATAACAGAAAAATGTACAAGTATTTTTCTCTGTTTTTCAATATGATATTTTTAATTTGTAAGTCCTAGTTACATTCACTCCTTTGTTGTCAAAAGGAAAGAAAAACAAATCCCTCACATCTGCTAAACTTAGAATTCTTAGGACAATTTATTATGTTTGTCTTTTTCTTTGATGTCTTCCTCTTCCAAACTGTAATTCTTAGAACCTATTACACACATGACTCTGTATGGAGCAGAAACTTAATGAACAGTAAATAAAGAGGACACTCTTTTCTGAGACAATGGGTGTGCAGCTCAAAAAGGAAATGTCAAAAAGTTTCATTATCATAATTCTAAGTATGACTATTGGGTCATTTATTCATCATTTTTCACATTTCAACATAGAGTATATTATTCATGGTCCCATCAGAAAACAGTATATACAAAACTAGTGTTTGGAACATGACAACTGAATCCTATACATAATTCTGGACAAGAACGTGTACTAGAGTTAAAAAAAAATGTCATAAAGACATAAGAAAATTTGAAAAATAATTTTTTAATATGGACTATAGATCAATGTAGCAATAACTAACTTTCCTGAATTTACTAACTGCATCATGTTCATGTGAAATAATTTAATTGATATAAAAAACACACTCAAGTATTTTTGGGAAACAGTTTATAAAATAGAATATCATAATTATGTGTTCATAGATAAGTATGAGGGGAGAAAGAAAATAATGAAAACATACATGAAATGTTAAAATTGCTGAATTAAGATAAAGGAATAGGATGTCTTTGTATCAATTTTTAATATTTTTATGATTTTGAAAATATTTCCAAATAAACTTTTCAAAGGAGGTGGGTACCATATAATAGTTTAAGAAAGAAATTGGCATGGTTAAATGAAACCAACAAAGGATAGTGAGGCTCCCCATGTCTAAGACCAGTGAAAAACCCAGACAACCTCCAGGTGTTAAGATCCAATTGAAAGGAATGTTACCAGAAGAATCCAGAGGGATCTGCAGCCATGGCACATGGAAAGGCTGCCCAATACAAGCTATGGCCCTATGCAAAGGAATATAAACCAGCTGAAAAGTAGCTAAAGGAATACTCTCATGATACCCTTCCCGTTCTTGTGCCCCTACTGGTGCTATCCTCTAAATGAACTCAACTAACATCTAGAGGGCTGAGGAGCTCAGATAGTGCGTTTTGTAGAGGTTTGCCTGTAGGGACACAGGACAGGTGGGAGAGAGTGGAGAATAGACCTGCAGGGCATAAAAGCACTATTGGCACATGGAGTGTACACTTGATTTCTTCCATTCCTTATTTCTTCAGGAGGCCAAAGCAATTGAGCCTGTGAATCTGCCTTTCTGGATGCCTCCTTGGATCTGCCTACTTAGGAGGGTTCTGTCCTCACCTGCCTCTTGGCCATGCAGTAATCCATACGGTAATCTGAGCAGGGCAGGTTTGCCCCAGGGAGTGGAGGTCTGCACTTGCCAGGACTGCTTGTGTCAGGGTGAGTAAATATGGTTAATTCTTGAGCCAAGAATTAGCAACTTGCCTGCTGATCCAAGCTGCATTCTGTATTTGATTTCTGTGTGATTTCATCCTCTGATTTATTTTTTTTCCCTCTCTTAACTGCTTCAGAATTCAGGTGTCGAGAACTTTCTTACCATCAATTAAAATGTTGTTACCAAATCCTCTATGGCATTGTCTATGACTGGGGTGACTTTTCTCCCAAGAAGACATTTGGCTATGTCTGGAGACATTTTTGGTTGTCACCACTGGAGGGAAGGGGCTACTGGCATCTAGTGGGTAGAAGCTATAGAGGCTATGAAACATCCTACAAGGCACAGAACAGCTCCTCACACAAAGAATTATCCAGCCTCAAATGTTGATAGTGCAGAGGTCGAGAAGTCCTGCCCTGTAGTGTTTAAGACAACAAGGGTTGGTTCAAATGGCATTGTTAGAGCTCAATATCTCATGCATTTGTGCTGAGAAAAATGAAGATGGAAATGAATAAAATCCAACTCTAGACCCCTGCCCATGGAGCTTATATTCTAGTGGAAAGAGCTAGAATTGGGAAAATAAATGAATATGTGATAAAGTAAACAAAAGATATTAAAAAAATTATGGGGCATGCCAGGTGCAGAGGATGGCAGGGGTGCATGGAGTTTTGATATTTTATATAGCATGTTTAGGAAAAGCCTCACTGAGAAAGTCATGTGTTACTTCTTAAATTTGCTAGAATTCTCAAATTTACTAGAATTTACTTTTCTAATTTTACTACATGTGGTTATTTTTAAGTTAGGAATTCTACATTCAAACATCTTTGGTCCTTCCACTGAGAAAAATGTAGACACCATAGGTGTCTACATAGATGTACAAATGGAGGATAATTATTCTGGCCCGGCCTGGTTTTCAGTTCTCAAACATTTGGTGATGTTTCATTGATCATTTCATGTGTTTTTTATATGTTTGTTTATTTATTTTAGATGTCATAGAACACTGTGGATTTAACCATTTTTAGATTTTAAACATTAAAAACACTAAAACCATATCCTTATATCTTTTGAAGTAATTTCTTTTGATTTCTAGAGATTATTCTGATCTTCAATATCAGGTTAATTTAATGCTTTTTCATGCGATTATAATTATAGCTGTAAATGTCAAGTTTTCTTAAAGTGAGATTAAATGTAAGAGCTGAATTATTACCAGAAAGGTATAGGTTTAGACTATTTATGATAAAAGCCATTCTTTAGATATTTTAATGCATACATCAGAAAAACTGAAGATATTTTACATGAACGTTCAATGCGTTTTTACTGATGGCACTGCAACACAAGTTTTCATTATGCAGAGTAAAAACACGAAAACGGCTGAAAAAAGCTCATAGAAAACTTTGCAGAAACTGAGTTTATAAATCAAATTTGCTTGATTCACCTACAAATGTTTCTTTTGTAAATACAGAATTTATTCATTGACTGTTAAGGCTTCTTTTAAAAACTATCAATAAATGTTTATTTTGATAAATAAGGTGGGACCTGTAGCCAGTTTAAATTTTATTATTATAAATGGAAAGGGGAATTGAGTCATATTTCAACTTCTAAATACAATTTAGTAACTCAAACTATTTCGCTTTCTGCATTGCGTTTATTCTGTATTTCACCACTTGAATTTCTTGTTTGTAGGCTACTTTGAGGAAAACTGTGTTCTATTTTTCTCCTATTTTAGTGGATGCTGTGCTGCTTAGATCCCCCTTCAGGACAGCTATAGTTTGAACATCCCCCATCTCCAAAACTTACATTGAAATTGAATCCCCAATGTGGCCATATTCAGACATGGGGGCCTTAGAAGAGAATTGGGTTATAGAGGGCTCTTCCCTCAAGAATGGAATAACCTATTTGCAGATTAATGCATTAATGGGTTAATGGATTAATGGGTTATCATGAGAGAGGAAATGGTGGTTTTAAACAAAGAAAAGATTCCTCAGCTAGCATGTTAGCATGCTTAGGACCCTGGCCATGGGATACTAATGCCACCTCAGAAGGCCATAGAGTCCTCATCAGCAAGAAGGTTCTCACTAGATGAGCCCTTTTGACTTTGAACTTCGTAGCCTCCAGAACTATAAGAAATGAATTACCTTCCTTTATAAATTACCCAGTTTCAGGTGGTCTGTTATAAGCAACTGAAAACAGACTAAGATGAGAACTGAAAGACCTATTCTCCTAGCTGCTGTACTGATGCCAAACAGGCCTCAGCTAATGATATCAACCTTGAGTCCTACCTTATGTCATAGTAAAATCTTAATTGGGACCATGATTATTATCATTCAAAGTAATAATATTTGCAGATACATATTAACTACCAGGCTAATCAACATGGTAGTTTGCCAAAGGACTAACTCAGAAATGAAAAAAGTATACTCTACATTTTTTGTGTATTTTTATTAGTGTTTACTGTCT
The DNA here is from genome assembly GCA_036589455.1 of Ateles fusciceps. Taxonomy (NCBI): domain Eukaryota; kingdom Metazoa; phylum Chordata; class Mammalia; order Primates; family Atelidae; genus Ateles; species Ateles fusciceps. Next base: position 8,422,586 of record JAZHEH010002982.1, on the reverse strand, counting down.
AAAATTGTGGCTTAAAATATATTTAGCATGATGCACCAAGTCCACAACTCTGAGGTGTACACATTAATAAATTTTTTCGCATGTATATAGTCATATGACCACCTCCAACATCCAGATGTAAAGCATATATATGACCCCAAAAGTTCCTTCACCACTCCAAAGTTAACTATTCTTCTTACTTATCGCCATCAGTTTTGCCTATTCTCAGATTATGTAGAAATGAAATTATATAATAAGTATTCTTTGGAATAAAGCTTTTGCCTAATAGAATGACTGTGAAATTTATCCATGTGGATGCATGTATAAATCTTTTTTTTTCTTTTTGTTACTTTATAGTATCCTGTTATAAGAATAAGCCACAATATATGTATTCATGTTCCATTGATGGATACTTGGGTTGCTTTTACTTTTGGGCTATTATTAATATAACTGTCATGAACATACTTGTGTATGCTTTTTGGTAATATATGCACTTATTCCTCTTTGACATATACCCAAAGATAGAATTGCTAGATCTTAGGGTAGTTATAAATATTGCCAGACAGTTTTTGAAAATGGTTGGGTCCATTAATACCCTCACCAGCCAAGAGTTCCAATTGCCCCACATATTTGCTAATACTTTTTAATGTGAGTCTTATTAATTGTAGCCAATTTGATGGGATGTAGTAGGACTTTACTGTAGTTTTAATTTGCATTTCTCAGATGAATAATGAGAGCTACCTTTAACACAGCAGTGTTTCCTTTCCATCACTGTTGATTGTTTTACTTTTCCTTCTTTCAGGAAAGATCCAACTGAAATAAATAATGTAGAGTTGTGATGAAATGGTGGGCACTCCAACAAATACAAATGCAGGTAGAAGGAGGATTATTATCAAAATAATCTCTGAAGGAATGCTTTCTTTTCATTCAGAGGCTGGAACTAAAGAGAGCAGCAGATTCAAAGATTCTCAATATGAGTATTTAAGGAGCAGAGATGTGAAGCCAAGATTATAAGATGAATATCTGATAATGCCTTTTCAACTTGCTGTTTTATAGTGATAGCAACCTAGAATAGATAGAGCTAACAGATAATTCCAAAGCTGTTAGCTATAGCCATCCAGATATTATTTTCTTCATAACCATGACTCTAGATAAACATAGATTAGATCACCAGCTCTTAAAAGTTCCAACAAATGACTGTCTTATCAATCAATAGCCATTATATTTCTGAGGTAGGCATGATAAATTAGAATATATGTTTTAACAATATGGTATCATCACAGGGTCATGTTGTTTTAAATATGTCAAAACATCATAGATCATCTTGTCAAATCTTATAATCATTGTAAAACATAAGATTTGGAGATTTATAAAAATGATTTCAGGTTTTTCATCTTTCATAGACAGAAACTAACAAGTTATCTAATGAAGCAACAACTAGAGGCATTTACACATATGTGACTAGTGTTAGATTAAAAGATTCATGCAACCTGTATGTTATTTGTATACATATTGAATACTCATCTTTACTGACAAGCCCTGGCTCAGACCCACAACACTTAAAGGCATCTCTTTGTCTTGCTTGTCCTTCAGCATGCTGACTCAGCATAACTGAGACTATTGCTTTGGGAATGCATTATTTCTGGAAATATAGTCGGCATGGGCCAGAATGCTGATTCTGCAAACTAGTGATGAGCAGTGTGGGGAAATGTGAGGATTTATAGCTGCTTTTAAGATGAGGGCCAAATCTTTGGGATGAGGTAAGGTCAATAGTTTTCTTGCTATTAGTCCATTTGTGCAGTGTATTGGGCATGCAGGGTATGATAGTTTAGATAAATGTGGTTACAGGCTCTAAAAGAAGCTACCTGAAAAACAGGTTTCTTATTTTTACCTATAAAATATACTTCATAGCTTAGCTTTTTGTTGTTTTCAATTCAATTTTGATATAAATCAGAAATCATATACTTCTTGGAAATGTGCATATTTCATATTTGACAACCATTTACAGTGCTAAGTAACCAAAACATACATTTTATGCTTCTGATAAAAGCACAGGATGTTAATTTTACCAAAGTCAGGTTTCCCCAGCATAGTTGTAGCTGTAATTGTGAGCCATTATACATATAAAATATCTTAGAGAATATGATGTGATGTGAATACAGTCTGTGGTAATTAAGAAAAGGAAAAGGCCAGTGTGTGCAGGAGAGATTGGGAAAGCCAAAAAGGATTTGGGTGGAGCTTTAGGCTGTGCCTTCCACACAATATGTAATTATTAAGAACTGTCGAACTTAAATTTTTTAAAAGTGGCATTACCGATATTTATCACACATTATTAAGCATGATTTAAAGCAAGTGAAATTAAATGTATATGAATACTATAAAGAAATATAAATAATCAAAAATAGATGATATAGCATAAGTTGTTGTTACTTAGATGCCAGTAAGTCTAAAATGTGTTTAGGAGTTAAATTCAAAGACAAACTTTCCTTGGGCAAAACCGAGAGTCATGAAAAATTGCTAAAAGACCAGAGACAAGCAAAATGAACTGGATGGTACTGCTTAGAGATTAGAAAGCCTTCTAGAGGTCTTAGCTGGGTGATGTGATGAGTCGGTAATAGGAAATGGTGGTAAGCTACTAAGATGTGTGTTTAAGAATTATCTCATGCAACATTGTAATTAACCATAATATGAAGAGCTCAGGGACCTTTTTAATTTGCTTTGAGAGGAGAAGCTAAATAGTGGAATATTAGAAAGCTGAAGCTAAGATTTAAAAAAAAATACTGCAGAAAAATTGAGAATTGTAAATGCTAAGCAGAAGGATTATTTAGAACCCAGTTTGGAGATGACCTCCAACATTTTTTAAGAAATGGAAGAAAGAAAATAATAATAGAAGAAATAATTTTTTAAGAAAATTTTTTAAGAAAACATTTTTTAAGAAATGGAAGAAAGAAAATAACAATAATACAGACAATGTGATTAATTGGTTTACATTTTAGGGAGAGGCTATAGATATAACGATCATTTTTAGCCAAAGCATATGATCAATACCTATATTTTTATTCTCTCTCTTACCACATAACCAATGAAGGGAGAAGCATTTCCAGTGTATTTGGTGGAGAGGCAGATATAAATGTCATCCTTTCCTTGTACCATTTAACTATTTAGAAAATCATCTATAACAAAGTTGTGTGTTTTATTATAATTATAAATCAATCACACTGAAATTTTAATCAGGTGGATGTACTTCCAACTGTATTTTTGAAGACAAGCTCACATTCTGACTGTCTAGATCATCTTAGGCTCATCTTTCTAGATGTTCCACCATGCTTTCCATAATCCCATATTGTTTTCAATGTGTCTGAATTCTTTTTGCTCTTACATTAATCTTTATCTTTACTTTTCAACTCTCCAGGATTTATCTCCCTTCTAAACCTTGCATCATGCGACTCAATACAAAGGGCCTTAGGCCTTGGAGTCAATTAAACATGCTTCAGAATCCTGTCATTCATATGTTCTTTTTGTGTGATGTTGGACAAAGTACCTAAAAGTTCTGAACTTCATTTAGTAGGTGTATAAAATGTGAATGGTTAATAATATTGCCCTTTAATTGTAATTAAGTGAACAAATGAGATAAGTTCAATCTTATTCAGAGAAAGCACATTGTTCAGTAAATTATTTTTAATAATATGTAGATCTCAGAATTTGCTAAGAGCTTTTATTCTTCCCTCTGTATGATATATATGATTCTTCCATGAGTATTTCCCATTTCAGTCTCCAATTATGTAGATTCTTTTAGCACTAAGTTTTCCCAAGTTAGTGCTGAGCAGGAACAGTAAAATCAAATCTATCTATCTGTCTATCTATCTAGTATCTATCTAACTTTAGAGAAGGGAAAACTTTCTTCCCTCTCATTGTTTAATAATTGAGTCTATGAAATAAACTGACAGTAGGCAGATTAACAGGAGTTAAGGGATGCAAAGTTATTACCTGCATGGGGCATCACATGAAAGAAAAGTGAATACTCCAAACCCTAGGGAGATCTTCATAGAAAAGTGAGAGCAGAGATGGAAGCAACATAGGGGAGAGTAGATGATTTTGGGAAAAGATGAACAGGCCCTCATTAAGAATAGATGGTGGTCTGTCACAAAGTTTGTATGGGTGTGATATTGACCTCTGGTCTCCACTATGATCTGGGTTAATTCCCCCTATTTCATGAAATTCCTGGGGAAGGGATTCATGACAATTGAGTTCCTTTTGTAGGAAGATAAGGCAAGCTCAGTTCCAAGTAATCAAACTACAGCATTGTATTGTGGGGTATCATTTCTTGAACTTTATATCTACCTACCTACCTATCAGATCATCTTTATTCCTAACTACCTACTATCTCTACTTACTGTACTTGTAAAATATATAAAAAACTTATTCATTGTTGAAGTCCACACAAAAAATATAAGTCAGGGAGAAATAGCTGTGTTTCCAAATTTAGGAATGATTTTTTTTTTCTTTAAGGATGCCATTTAGCACCAAGCCAGAAGCTATCTTTTTCAAGGTACTGGATAGAATCTGGTTGACCCACCAGTCAGCTGAATAAGATATATAATAACATTCATTATTTTTGAGACGTGGATATCAAATTATTTGTCTTTTAGTGGAAGTTACAATTTTATGGTTGTCAAGTAAGAATTCATTTCAATTAGACATAAACGATCGCCCTTATCTGTTTATGAAATAAGAAAACAAAATGGTAGGACATCTTCAACGTGCTTAAATAACTTGTATTTATTTAAAAAAGGTCTTTTAAACTAATAATTCTGTAATTTTTAGATCTTGAAAACAGCCTGTGTATATGTGTGTGTGTGTGTGTGTGTGTGTGTGTGTGTGTGTGTGTGTGTGTATCTTCTTAAGGCTTTGTTATTTGCTACTGGTATAGTTAACAATAAAACTATTTTAGTTAAAAGGGTGGAATATATTTTCATAAATCATCCTTTCAAAATAATCCTCTGTGCTCTAGGCTACAATAACCAATCCCAACCAGAGAACAAAATAATTATGATCTATAGAGGCTTTTCATCCACAGTTCTGGTTTAAAATTACTCTTCTAAAATATTTACACTCTTTCAGTACAGTACTTGAGTATCTAGTCCAGCTTTATCTTGGTAGTTTGCAGTGTGAACACATGTTAGCATCTGTGAAGGTAAAAGGTGGTAAGTGAAATACTAGTATATAGGCCAAAAGCCTTAGGAAAGGCTTAAGTCCCAGAGAGTATGGAGGTAGGGAAATCCCTATTGTGTTTTTCACTCTCTCTTTATTCCTGCCACTTAAACATGAAGCCAAATTTAATTAAGCTCAGGTACCACACAGCAAAGTAGCAAGAACAGTGCCCTGGCTAACCAGACAGAGGAACAGGAAAAGAGGCCCCTGGAATCTGGAAAATATTTGGAAAATCAAAGAAAGGAAGGACGTCAATAATAAAACTCATGTCACAGCTTAGGAAGAAGTATCCAGAAGCAGAAATAAGGTCTACCAAAACAGAAGACATGAACAACAACAACAAATACAACAACGAAACCTTTCTACATAACTCATCAGAGAAGCGGGAAAACCGGCTTAGTGTCTTTTGTAAAGTTTTGGGTTGAAAGATGACTTTTAAAATGCAAATCCTCTGTAGAAGAAATGAAATTAATTTTTGTGCATTTTTGTGAGATATAAAATTCCACCTTTTTATATAAAAGAGGAGAGAAAAGGCATAAGGTTTTAAAGAACAGACCCTGGATTCTCGTCTCAGTATCATTAACTAACTGAATGACCTTGAACAAGTAAGCTGTCATTACTGAGCTTTGTTTTCTTTATGATAAAAAGAGTATTTATGATAGTTACACATGTTAATTATTAAATAATAATAACACAACAATCACCTTTCCACATTAATATTCAAACAGCTGTATGACCCAGGAATGGTTACACTTATCATTAATGATTCTTGATTTTCTATTATAATAGAATGGCATTTTCATAGGTATTAACCTATTTTATTTAAATGTAGCTCCAGGAAGATAGGCAAAAAATAATGTCACATTTGTATATTATCTTTAAATTTATGTAGTGCCAATTCATGATTTGATTACCACCCTATTACTGCCCAGTGAAATAGGCAGGGGGAAATATTATACTCATATTTTACAACTGGGTATACTCCGGGTCAAATAGTTTAATTAAATGAGGTGTTCAAGGCTAAAGACAGTCTATCGTGACTCAGTGTCCAATGTTACTTCTTTACTTCATGCTGCTGTATATTGAAAGACAAAATTATCTAGTGGAGGTTTTGTTACAGTAGGTAACTAGTCAGGCATGAAGGGACAGAAGAGGGCTCCCCTGACTCACCAGGAAGGTCAGGCAAGCATCAGGGGATGGTTTGGCAGTTGTTACACTGCCTCTCTAAAATGGTAACTGGTTGCAGCCAGCTCCAGGGAGAGGCAGTTGCCTAAGAGATATAAACACTTGAAATTGATCATCAGAAGCTTCCACTAAACTCTCAGGAATTGGGAGAGTGGGCTCAAGCATGCACCTTAGGAGACAAAATGGAATATGACCTTCTGGGCGCAATCTACTGGAAAAGGGAAAAAAGCTTCAGGTGGGTATATGTGGAACTTCTTAAACATACTGCAGCATGCTCACCTCCCCAAGCATGAGGAAGGCACTCTGCATGTGGGCAGCTCACCCTGAAGGAAGAATGAAGGAAAAGCAGGGCAAGACTCCAGAAGCAGGCTACTATATAAAGTGCTAGGTTCAAGGCTAAATGGGGCACTTGACCGCCAAGTCAAGAGACCTCTGCTTGCGTCTCTTCCATGTGTACTTCCTTTTCTTTCCTGCTCTAATGCATTTTAATAAACTTCTACTCCTGCTCTGAAACTTGCCTTGGTCTCCATTTCTGCCTTATGCCCTTCAGTTGAATTCTTTCTTCTGATAAGGCAAAAACTGAGATTGCTGCCGACCCATATACATTTGTTGCCATTAACTTGGATATTCTCAGCCCCTAACAGTTTCACCACTTCTCAGTCATGTGCCTGCCTCATAGCCAAGCACCCTTTTTAATTTTTAATACAAAATGATTTCCCTACCATTATTTAATGTATGACCTTGGGAAAATTACAGTATCAATTATAGCCTTATATTTTAATTCTATAAAATGAAAACATTATTATCAGTCTTTTAGAGTTCTTATAAAAATTAGCATTAGTTTGAAGAAGACATCTACTATAATAGGAAATACAGGCTATAGATAGATAGATAAGAAAAGATTGGCCAGGCACGGTCGCTCACACCTGTAATCCTAGCACCTTGGGAGGCCGAGGTGGGCGGATCACCTGAGGTCAGGAGTTTGAGACCAGCCTGATCAACGTGGAGAAACCTGTCACTACTAAAAATACAAAATTAGCCAGGCGTGGTGGTGCATACCTGTAATCCTGCTACTCGAGAGGCTAAGGCAGAAGAATCACTTGAACCCAGGAGGTGGAGGTTGTGGTGGGCTGAGATCACATCATTGTACTCCAGCCTGGGCAACAAGAGCAAAACTCCGTCTCAAAAAAAAGAAAAGAAAAGAAAAGATTAATTATGTGTATTGGATCGTATGATTATGAAAGCCAGCAAGTCCCTCCCATAATCTGCCTTTGCAAACTGAAGAACCAGAAAATCCAGCTCTTTCACTCAGTCTGAGGCTGAAGGCCTGAGAACCTGAAGTTATGTTTCAGAGCCAAAGAAGATGGTTGTTCCAGCTCAAAAAGAAAGAGAATTTGCCTTTCCTTTGCCTTTTCCTTCTTTCTGGGTTGGATGATGCTGCCCACATTGATATGAGGATGGATCATCTCTACTCGATCTATGGGTTCAAATGCTGATCTCATCCAGAAATCCCCTTACAGACATACCTCAAAGTACTCTTTAAGTACTATTTTTCATCACTCTCATCGATGTTGAGACAGTCCAAATGTCACTGGTAATCTGCTTCCTGTGTTCTGCCACTACCACTCCTGATTCACTACCTGGATGTCTGTGGTCGTTTGTATACGCATATTGGTAAACTGAGACCCAGACAATAATGTAAAATTAATTCTTGCCCTGGTATGAAATTCCCAAGGATCTCCTGTGAAAAATTATTTGTATTGGAGTAACACAGACTTATTACTGGGATCACATCCAATCAGGTCACTTCCATGATCCAATATGCTTTGCTATTTGCCTTGGATATTTATTATCTGCAGAGCTACTAATCTAAGTATGCCTGATATTTAATGTTGACTTGTGAGGAAAAAAAAAGTGAGGTCAAACATACACAGGATTAAATTCTGGCTCTACCATTTAATAGCTCTGTAATGTTGGGCATATTATTTATTTGTTTCTCAGATTCTTAACTGTTAATATAAATTACATAATAATTACTCTTTTGAAAATACATTTTAATTCAGTTCAATGGGATGTTGTCTGCAAAACTTCGGCTCTATATTGGGCACTTAAAAATGTTTTGCTTCCCTTTCTCCTACTTTTGATCATTGGGTTTGCTTTTTGTTTTTCTGGATTTCTGCACACTCCTATTGTTCTTAAATCTGATAACTGTGTTGTTCTTATGTCACAAAGCCTGCAGGATACTTCTGATGTTGACTGTTATAAAGAACAATGGTTTATATTTACTTGGGGATTAGTAAATATATAGTATTACAGATGGTAATAATTTCATTAAATGCTTTAGGCTTTTGAATATTCATTACAACCACTTAATATATATACTAACATTTTTTCATTACAATAATTGAGGAAATTAAGGCTTAGAAAGTTAAACAAGCTCATAAAGTTCATATATTAAACTAGTGACAGAGCCTGGGTGCAAACCAATGTTTCTGAAATAAAAATCTGTGCTTTTAAGCTATCAGGCTAAATCACTACCCCCAGCAAAGAAGAGAAGTACACTCATCTGTGTCTCATCAAATTCTGTAACCTGCTCAGAGACCCTTAGGGCACTTTAAGGCCATATTCTCAGCATAGTAGTTTGCTTTATGGTAATGGCTAGGTAATACAATGGGTAAAGATGCAGCATACAGAGCTCCCTAAATTTGAAAAAAGAAACACAGAGTGAGTTTGACATTTCAAATTACCATATGAAAATGATTAGTGAAGAAAGATGCTTAATATTTCACACCTTGGGCTTATTAGAGCAAGCATTTTGAGATGACATTTCTTAGCCATTTAGAAGTGGCCATAGAACAACATTAGCTAGAAACACAGGGATGATCAATTTCACAGCAAATGTATCCTGATGGTTTTGTTAAAGGAGACTTACTAAATTGCTGGATTCACACATTTGTCATAGGCATTGTTTTTTCGTTTGTTGATATGCAAATATCTAATTGTTCTCTAACATCCCCAACAATGATAGTTTCTTGTCTTTTTGTCATTGTGCAATTTGATTCCAGATTAAACAAACAATGCAGCATCATCCCAACTCCCTATAATTTGGGGAAGCAAAACAGTTTCATTTTAGCATAAGGATAGCAAGACCAAGAAGGAACTTCATATACCAAAAGTAGGAGAGGGATGTAAAGGTGGGGTGTGGGGACAGAAATTATATGCCTGATTTTTCTTTGCAAATCTGGGCAAATGTGATCTCAGTATACTTTGTATTAATATTATTTTGAAAGTCTAGAGTCAATAACCAACACTAAACTATATATTACTCAGTGAGATATTAATTAAGACGTTCATTGAATAAAGCTACATAATGGGTGTATTGCTTTAAATTTTACAAAACACTGCTCTATTTATCTGTGTATTTTTTGCAACTGGTGCATAATACATTTTCAGTAAGTGCTTCTTGAATAAATATAAGGCACTTTTCACACATTATTATATTTATTTATATAATAACCCTGTGAAGTGGTTATTATTACAATTTTTCTCATTTTTCAGATGAGTTAAGTAGTCTGAGATAGAGTTGCTCAAGGTCACTCAGCTAGAAAGTGGCAGGCAAGAAGTTGAACACAGTATGTTCTCCAACTTCAAAAGCCCTTTTCTTTCAATTACACATTACATTAATTATAGCATCTCTCTGGAGAGAATTTGACCTGACCTGTAAAATATTAGAATGCATAACCCAAATCCATATAAAATCAGCCTTACTTTTACATTTCGGAATTTCAGTGTATAATACAATTTCCAGGTGCCTTTAATTATCTTGCTTCATCCTATTAACAATCCTAATATGATTTTGGTCCTTTAACTTTATTTTTCCTATTGGTTTTCCAACAAAGCCTTAAGGATACAAAAGAAAACAAGCATACTGAAGACAGGATAAACCACTTTTCCAATTATGGCCCAGATGAGAAGACCTTTCTAAAGAAACTCACTTAGGGGGAAATAGTATTTACATGTAATCATCTTTTGTGTTGCTCAAACAAAATAAAATGTGAAAACTGGTACATTTTAAGAAATTCATGCACAAATATTTAAAATGGTATTAGTTTGTCTTCCCATTACAATTCAGCAGCAGCAAATTCACTCTATTTTATAAAAATCATATTTTCCTATTCAAGAAATTACTATAAGATCTGAAAACCATATAGTAACTTTTTAATAAATACAAGGTATCTGTTCAAAGATGAGTATATCACTAAAGTAATTAAATTGTGTGACTTAAGGAAATCACTGACATAGTAAAGCAGACTCTCTATTTAAACTAATGCAAGATGCTTGAGGAAATTGAGTGGAAAAAATACTTTCTGTAAACATGTCTGTAATTAGGATGGTGGGATTTTTGGCAACAATAAGAAGTAAGTGGTGAAAATAATAATTGAGTCTTTACCTTGCTCTTGAATTTCTACTCATTCAAATTTTCTCCCATCAATGTTTTCTGTTCCATCCCTTCTTAATTAACAAGGAAGAGCCAAATGCACAATCATTTCTTCCTTTTGTTTAGGTATATTTTACCCAAGGTATCTTGTCATAGACACTTCACAATTAAAGCGAACACATTTGTCACTCTTTCAACTCCTCATATGCTGGAATTCACCCCACAGCACTCTTTGGGCATGACTGTGGAGACTTTGCTTGATTATATTCCTCATGGAGAATATCATTAGGATAAGAAGTGGTTCATATTGAGTTTTGCTTTCACTGAATACTCAGCCTCTCTAAAATTTCTGCCATTTGTTTCTATTTTATTCTTCTAGGAAGACAGAAACATTTTGTTTTTCCTTTTATTGTATGATGAGAAAAGAAACACACCCCCCCCCCCCCCCAACAACTGATTCCCATAAAAGCACTTGGAATAGCACCTGGCACTTAGGAAACACCTAATAAAGTTGAAGTTATTGTTATTAGCTTCCTGATCTTGTGCAAAGGACTGAGTTTTCTTAAGCCCTAGATTCTTTCATTTATAAAAAAAAAAGATTCATTCAATTATTCACTGTAGAAACATTTAGGAGTCTACTATGAATTAGCAACTGATAATTATTTTGTATTGATTTTAGAAGGACTAAGTGAGGTGATAAATATTAGGTGTTCAACACAAAGCCTCCTGGTTTCTAAGCACTGAATAACTGTTAGTTGGTGATTGGGAGTCATAGTGATGTTTATGGAAAAAAACAGATGATTGTTGGGATATAAATTAAAAAACAAACTTCCAAAAACCAGACTCAAACAGATCCAGGCAATAAATCCGAGAAAGAACAAAGGACCAATGTGGAGCTATAGAAGATCATGCAGGAAGTGTCTTGGCCTCAGGTGGAGAACAAAATATTATACCCCAATTCTCCAGTTAAGGGTAGCAATTTGGGAAAGAAATCCAGAATAGAATCAAGAGGGAATTGGAGGTGACAGAAACTGAAGATTCCTAAGGAGTAAGAGCATCATTGGGGACAATGTGGTTAAAAACATCAAACTACACAAGCCAAAAAATTCAATAACTTGAAAAATCTAATCAAAATGATGTGAGTGGCAGTGAGGATTGAGTTTCTGACATTCAACAGGAAAGAGATGATACAAAATTCCAAATGGAGACTGCCAGAGAGTCAGGACCCACGGGATTTAGAAACAAGAGTGAGGTCATTTTGTTGCAGGACTTTCCTTAGTTCAGCTAAAGAATGGGGTTCTGGTCCATCCCATGGTCACAAAAATTTAGGCTTGCAGAAGGTTTAAAGGGTGAGTAAAGCAGGGTTTTCATGGGTGAAAGGGGAAAGAGGGGGAAACAGAGATCCCCTGCAAGGCCAAAGTCCACTGGTAGAATGCTTCTGTGTTGGAATCCCAGGTTCAATACAGGAAGAGGAGGGGCCAGGCTCCTTCCTGCTTAAAACGTTGTGAACTTCTCGAGGCCCCACTCCAGTGGGCAGGCTGGTTGGAGTTTCACCAGGGTCCCCCTCCCACCTGGCTGTCTCATTCCCCATTCTAAAGAAGGACATCTAACTGCAGTTAGATTAAGGATAAGGACAAAGACCAATCTTTTTGTTTGTTTGTTTTTTATATATAATTTATTGCATTTTAGGTTTTGGGGTATATGTGAAGAACATGCAGGATTGTTGCATAGGTCCATACATGGCAATGTGGTTTGCTGCCTTCCTCCCCCATCACCTATATCTCGCGTTTCTCCCCATGTTATTCCTCTCCAACTCCCCACCACGCCTGCTGACCTTCCCGTAGTTCCCCCTGCCACAGACCTCAGTGTGTGATGCTCTCCTCCCTGTGTCCATGTGTTCTCATTGTTCAACACCTGCCTATGAGTGAGAACATGCGGTGTTTGATTTTCTGTTCTTGTGTCAGTTTGCTGAGAACTATGGTTTCAAGGTTCATCCATGTCCCTACAAAGGACATGAACTCATCATTTTTTATGGCTGCATAGTATTCCATGGTGTATATGTGCCACATTTTCCCTGTCCAGTCTATCATGGATAGGCATTTGGGTTGGTTCCAGGTCTTTGCTATTGTAAACAGTGTTGCAGTGAACATTCGTGTGCATGTGTCCTTATAATAGATTGATTTATAATCCTTTGGATATATATACAGTAATGGGATTGCTGCATCAAATGGAATTTCTATTTCTAGTCCCTTGAGGAATCGCCACACTGTCTTCCACAATGGTTGAACTAATTTATACTCCCACCAACAGTGTAAAAGTGTTCCTATTTCTCCACATCCTCTCCAGCATCTGTTGTCTCCAGATTTTTTAATGATTGCTAATTCTAACTGGCGTGAGATGTTATCTCAATGTAGTTTTGATTTGCATTTCTCTAATGACCAGTGATGATGAGCATTTTTTTCATATGTTTGTTGGCCTCATATATGTCTTCTTTTGAAAAGTGTCTGTTCATATCCTTCACCCACTTTCGAATGGGTTTGTTTGTTTGTTTCTTGTAAATCTGTTTTAGTTCTTTGTAGATTCTGGATATCAGCCCTTTGTCAGATGGGTAGATTGCAAAATTTTTTCCCATTGTGTTGGTTGCTGGTTCACTCTAATGATTGTTTCTTTTGCTGTGCAGAAGCTCTGGAGTTTAATTAGGTCCCATTTGTCTATTTTGGCTTTTGTTGCCAATGCTTTTGGTGTTTTAGTCATGAAGTCCTTGCCTATGCCTATGTCCTGAATGGTTTTGCCTAGATTTTCTTCTAGGGTGTTTATGGTGTTAGGTCTTATGTTTAAGTCTTTAATCCATCTGGAGTTAATTTTAGTGTAATGTGTCAGAAGGGGTCCAGTTTCTGCTTTCTGCACACTGCTAGCCAGTTTTCCCAACACCATTTATTAAACAGGGAATCCTTTCCCCATTGTTTGTTTTTGTCAGGTTTGTCAAAATCAGATGGTTGTAGATGTGTGGCGTTGCCTCCGAGGCCCCTGTTCTGTTCTATTTGTCTATATCTCTGTTTTGGTACCAGTACCATGCTATTTTGATGACTGTAGCCTTGTAGTATAGTTTGAAGTCCAGTACTGTGATGCCTCCAGCTTTGTTCTTTTTGCTTAGAGTTGACTTGGCTATGCGGGCTCTCTTTTGGTTTCATATGAAGTTTAAGGTGGTTTTTTTCCAGTTCTGTGAAGAAGGTCATTGGTAAGCTTTATGGGGATAGCACTGAATCTATAAATTACTTTGGGCAGTATGGCCATTTTCATGATATTGATTCTTCCCAACCATGAGCATGGAATGTTCTCCCAGGGAGCTCTGACTGCCATTTCCCCAAACAGCAGGCCCTCCTCAGCAGGAAGCAATTAAGATTCATCTTTCAAAAACGATGAGTTCGTGTCCTTTGTAGGGACATGGATGAACCTGGAAACCATCATTCTCAGCAAACTGACACAAGAACAGAAAATCAAACACCGCATGTTCTCACTCATAGGCGGGTGTTGAACAATGGGAACACATGGACACAGGGAGGGGGAGTATCACACACTGGGGTCTGTCGGGGAAAAAGGGGAGGGATAGTGGGGGGTGGGGAGTTGGGGAGGGATAGCATGGGGGAGAAATGCCAGATATAGGTGATGGGGAGGAAGGCAGCAAATCACACTGCCATGTGTGTACCTATGCAACAATCTTCCATGTTCTTCACATGTACCCCCAAACCTAAAATGCAATAAAAAAAAAATGAAAAAAAAAAAAAGATTCATCTTTCTAGGAATGACCAATCTGAACCCTGGGAGGCCATTTAAGGGTTTCCAGCAGAAAGGGTCACTATCAGAGGCTCTGGTTGCATGACTGGAGTTTGATGGCCTGAAGGCAAGAGCAGATAAATGGGGTTATTAGAAAACATGTATCAAAATGAAACAAGGGGAGGAGTAGGACAGGTAAAAAATTCCAAGGGCTTTTACCAGTTGGCACAGGGAGAGCAAGGCAAAAAGCCAAACTGGTTAAAAAACTTTACCCTTTTGCTGGCACGTCAGGCTTCTGGGTTCCAATGCTAAATCTCTAAAGTTATCAGAGGCCTGTATTTGATAGCACCTGTTAAAAGTTCTATAGCTTATGATAAACCATCTTTAAACAGGATTAAAACAAGACAACAATTTGTCTGTGAATAGCAAAATGTCCAAGGTAGTTATAGTTAGAAACACGACTGGCAAAGAAGTTTGGTCATTTCTGTGGTTTATAATAACTTAACATAGAAACCTTAATTATGATTGATAGCATAGTATATACACAGATATTAGAATTTTAGAAACCTCATACAATTTTGGAACATATATTAGCATTATTTACCAAAAATAAAACCTAAAAAAATTTGAACATCATTTGGCTATCCCATGTACCTAAACATGTCAAATAATCCTGTTTACCTCTCTTTTCTGGACCCTTCAGAGGCTCTCTGATGTATTTGAAAAGCCAGTTGCCAGGAAAGACAATTTTGAAGGTGAAGTTTGATTTTGGAAGGCTGTTTAATGTATGAGGTTTAAAATACTTGATACTATTAAATAGAATTCCAGATTACCATAAGTTATTTATTTTGCCTAAATAATAACTTGGAAATTTTAAAGAAGCAAAAACCTTTTATAGTCCTTTACAGATTTGCAAAGGGCAGATTAGTGTCTTAGGAAAACCTTGCTATGCTTTTATTTCAATGTTCAATTTACAGAAGAACCATATAATATCCTTTTTTGAATTTAGTCAACATGATCACACAGAGAAACTCTTCTGCAAGATTATTTTCCACAGTTTTCCCACCAATTCTTTGAACCTTAAGCTTTTCCCTAATTGTGGGAGGTAGAAAATTTCCTTTTTAAAATTTCCTTTCTTGTTAAAGAATAAATTGTAAGTGTGCTAAAAACTCTTTGTTAAGCCCTATCTATGTAGCTGTTAGATATACCATCAGATATGCCATGCTTACAGGCATGTAGTACATTCTGTATCCTGTACTTTAACCAAGATACCTGTGCTGGATGTGCTCACAGGCATGTCCCAGCTCTCCATTGGTTTTACGTGTTTAAAAAAGTTTTAAGTTATTAGCCAATTGGGTTTTAGTTTAGATTGTGAGGTCTGGCTCCAACCAATGGAGATCAGACACAGCAGTAAGGATGACTCCAGAAGTGATAAATTTATCTGCTTTTCCTTTGTTCATTGTACTCGTGGCACAATGGCTAGTGTACCCTTCCTGCAGTCCAGGAAGTAAAAACTGCATTGCTGAAAGATCCTTTGTCTCAGTGCGAATTTTTCTTTGAGGCACAGAGCATCTATTTCCAACAATTCTTTAACCCTAGGCAAAACAATCCTTTAACCCTAGACAAAAGTTACCTTTCCATGCCTTCTTATAACCTTTTACTAAAAAACACATTTTACGATTCTTACACACCTTACATGTAAATCTATTTCTAGTAGTTTCAATTAACTCCTAGCAATTTTTAACTTTAAGGTAAAACTTGTTAGGTTGCGTTGTGTGCTAACTGCAGCCAAGGTTTACCTTCTTAGTTGAGGGCTTGGTTCGTTCCAGATGTCTCCCAGGCCCTACAAATTGTTAAGCTGCCAAATCAGATAGGTCTCAAAACCCAAAAAGCAGTTTGTAACCTCAAAACTGGCCTTAGCAAACCTTGCATCTGACCTGCATAGTTTAGCTCACCTATTTACATTTTAATAATACCTGCATTTTACTGATAGTCTTTAGGGCTGTTTTTATTTCTCAAAAATTAAAGTTACATGAATTGAAAGTTTCCATAGCTTTTAACTTCCCTTTAAAAATATTACATCCAAGCACTTGTCTTTCTTTAGGCCAAATTAATTAGAGCTCTTTGTACAGACATCACACACAGTACACATACAGACAGGCAGTAGAGAACCCAGTCACTAGGTGGAGCCCTTTAGGAGACAGGGCTAGGAAAACATGCAGATATCATACCTGAGAGGACTCTGTGCATCAGGCAGGATTGCTAAACAAGGATGCCCTCAGGATGTAAAACAAGATGGAGGCTTGACTTCACAACCAAAATTTTTACAGAGAAAACAGTGATAATTGTGGGGGACTGGCTTAGTAAAACATCTTCTAACAGGAAAAAAAAATTACAGGTTAACTCCTGATGGGGTAGAGAAAAGGAAGAAAAAAAGTTTAAAAATACCTGGGGAAGAACCTCTTACTTTTATGCAAGTGGTTCCTCCACCAGGGAGACAAATTTAATTGCTGTGGGTCACAGCTGGCCTCCCTGGCACAGGGAAGAGGAGACTTCATGGGCACCTGGCAGAACAACACCAGCTAGCTGCCTGCCACACCTTGGGCCATGCCTCCCATCCCTGGCAGGGAGGGGGAGAGCGATGGGGGAGTTGCTGGTCTCCAGTCAGTCCTGAAAAAGGAAGGAAAAGGCCATGAATCGGCCCCAGAATGACAGGGATGGGGGCATGGTTTCCCCCACCCTCAGATGTCCGAGGATGAAAATGTCTTTCCACAGAGAGAGATTTTCAGTCCCCATTTCACTCACCACTTCTTGAGACCCCACGGTTGCACACCAAAAATATTGCAGGACTTTCCTTAGTTCAGCTAAAGCTGAGGTTCTTGTCCATCCCATAGCCATGAAAATTCAGGCTCGGAGACGTTTTAAGGGTGAGTAAAACAGGGTTTTATTGGGGAAAAAAAAGGGGAAACAGGGGATCCTCCGCAACACCAGAGTCCCCTGCTAGAGTGCTTCCTGCCCACCATTCCAATTCGACGTTCCATACAAGAAAAGGAGGGCCCGGGCTTCTCTCTGCTGCAAATGTCCTGCATTTCTCCAGACTCCATCCCAGTGGGCAGGCTGGTTGGAGTTTCTCCAGGGACCCCCTCCCACTTGACTGTCTCAGTATTACTCTTGGACACACCAGGCACAAAAGCAGACACCAAATGACACAAGTAACAGGAATCTTTGCAAGTGGCAGAGACAGAAGGCTTTGGATGACTGACTTTTCATATCCTTCATAACTAAGGCCAGAGACAGGATCTTAGTTATGAAGGATTGAGAGGTGTCATCATGGTACCTTCCAGTGTTAGGAAACTAGAGGGGGAAGGAATTACTAAAACCAATTCAAAGTCAAAGAGCAGAGCCAGTTTCAGGTGAGGCGAGAGAATGGAAATATCTATTCAGCTCTACTAGTGAGACACTCAGGCCTTATTCTATGTGCTACCTCAACCTGGTGTCTTCTCTTGGCACAGTCACTGTCCTCGTAAACCTTGGAACTCAGTTTAAGGTACCTGTCTCCTCCATAGTGCTTAAGACAGGGCATATTTAGACAACAGAGAAAGATATGCATGCATATGGCACGAGGAAGGTAGGTTGGGAGGAAGTGTCTTTCTAGCCTCTGTAAATTTATTGAACAAATTAATGATCCAAATGTGGGATATGGGAAAGGACTCTTAGACCCCCTTGGTTAATGGTAATATCCCAAGATTGGGAAACAAACGAAGACAGTGCTGGTCTCATTCTGGTGGAAGTATTTAAACTTCTGTATCTCATTAAAAGTTATATGGATTTAGGTGCTTAATTACCAGATAAACATATGATGTCATATAAATAGGAAGTCCTAAAATCTCTCATCCATAAAAAGAGTCCCTTAATAGCTAATAATTCGGATGACTTTAATTACTAAATTAAGAAAATAAAAGCAAAGACAGAACATAAGTAACTTTCTCATCACAGGAGCACCCGTAAAATCTCTTTATGGTGCTGGCATAAAGGGACAGATGTAACATCTATAATTTAGACTAATCATGCAATATTTATTAGCTTCTAAAGGTAGTAGTAGTCACAGACATACTTAGAAAATGTCAAATTCTGTCTGCCTCAGAATGCTTTTGGTCCCTGGTGGTCTAGTTATTAGGATAAAAAGGCAAAATATGCCCCCAAAAAGTTAAAAAATAAACCTTTATAAAAGTGTCTCTTATTACATATAAATATTAGTCATTTTACAAATGTATTCGAAGAAATTTGACAAGCACAAAAAGTTAC
This sequence comes from Ateles fusciceps, assembly GCA_036589455.1. Taxonomy (NCBI): domain Eukaryota; kingdom Metazoa; phylum Chordata; class Mammalia; order Primates; family Atelidae; genus Ateles; species Ateles fusciceps. Next base: position 8,403,694 of record JAZHEH010002982.1, on the reverse strand, counting down.
TTTGTTTTTCTCATTCAAATCCTGTTATATATAAAGTAAAACTTTAATACAAATTTGCAGTGCAGTCCCTCAATCCAGTTCAATTAGATCTCAAATCCTAGCAGAATTTCTCTCTTTTTAATTTTCTGGGTTCTAGCTCTCTTGTTTTGGGGGTTTGGCAAAGGGTACATTTACCTAGGTTGGTGGTCAAGCCAGAGATGGGAGCAGGAGGGATTTAATTGCAAATAGTTCTTGAAATTGTGTGTACGCGCCCGTGCGTGAGCGTCTGTGCGTGAGTGAGCGTCCCTGCGTGAGCATCTGTGCGTGAGCAAGCGTCCCTGCGTGAGCCTCCGTGCAGGAACATCAGTGCGGGAGCGTCCCTTAGTGTCTATTGATTAATTATTAGGCTTTTCAAGCATGAATTAACACCTTATGATTATTATGCCAGCCCAGAATGTTCAATATAAGCTCAGCCTCTGCAATTGATTTGGTAGGAATCAAATCTGAGTTCACCTACAGCGGATTCGGAGGGCACCAGGCCTTCCGCAATGGTGAGTGATAGCATCCCCCAAAGTTAAAAATACCAGATGCATGACAGTGCTCCGGTGACTGATTAATAGGGTGGTAGTCATTAGTCCATCGAGATGTCTTATTTAACGGGAACGTGTGGGCAGTCTTAGTTTTATGGCCCCAAAGTAAGAACCAGATGCCAGGTATAGTTTCAGAATAGTCACCCCCCAAGTGTTATGGACCCAGAGCGAGGAGGGTAGTGCCCCCGAGCGGGATGATTTCTCCGAGGTTAGTAGAGTAAGAGACCAAAATTTGGTAGGGGATATCCATGTTGATGAGCGATTTCTTGATTGAAGTGTGCTATGTCCGAGGAATGAATATATGGTCTGTGTAATATTAAGCATTCCTAATACGAGTCAGTATTCTTGTGGATTAGATTTTGTTGTACACTTGGTAATAGTAGATGTGCGATAGTTAAGGAATTGTTAATACGTGCTTATATGCATGTGGACTGGATTTGTAATGTATTATATATGAATATACTATATATGAGTAAGCAATTATTGTATTATATATTATTCATGGGGACTAGCAGTAATGCACGAAGTACATAAAAGCACTAATTTATTAGTGCTAGTTGTAATACTCACATGGTAGTCAAAGTGTGTGCTGAGAAAAAATTCAGGGAGTAGTTTAATTAGAATTTCAGCTTTGGGTGTTGATGGTGAAGCAGGAATGCTTTTGCCTGAGTTGTCCTAAGGAGTGGAGTCTCCATTTCTGGTTTACAAGAGCAGAGTACTGAATTATAATACAAGGGCATTTTCACTTTAGTTTATTTTCAATTAGGGTAGTGAGTGGTATAAGGGTGAGGATGATAAAATAGTACATAATAGATGCTGTTTGTCCAATGGCAGTAAAAGGGTATTCGACTGGCTGTCCTCCATTCATGTGAGTGTAAGCAGGTCAGCCACTAAGGTTCAGTATAGGTATTGACCTAATGGCCTGAATATCATGCTTTGTTGGTTTAGACATGTGAAGTACGGGAATAACTGGTAGAATGAGAATGGAGAATACAAGGGCCAGTATGCCTCCTACTTTGTTAGGGATGGATAATATGATTGAGTATGCAAACAAAAAGTATCACTCTGGCTTACTGTGTGGTGGGGTATTGAGGGGGTTGACTAAAATGTAATTATCTGGGTCACTCAGGAGGTGAGGTAAAAATAGTACTAGAGTTATTAGGAGGAGGAGAAAAATTAAACCTAGAATATATGGGTTCTCTTTTTAATTTTCTGGTCCGTCTGAAGCCCACTAACTTGGTAATGTGCCTGAGACATCTCCCATGATTGCCTCTCATATCCTAAGTGTGTGTGTATATCTTTGCTGCAACTGTTAAGGGATACATCTAGTAAATACTTCAAGCTTCCATTTTAATGACAGGAATATAAATGGATCAAAATCACTGACAAATTCTCCCACTCACTCCCCCTCCTTTTTTTTTTTTTTTTTTAATTATTTTCTCTCTAGCTTTGGGCATTTTGAAGTTCTGAGGGCCAATATCAGGCCATGGCTTAGGCCAGGGAAGCACAGCCAGGTGTACCATGGAGTTGGCCTTGAATGTAGAAAAGCAGAAGTAAATGCACTTAGCCTATGTGTAAGAGTTCCTATGTGGTTCTTTGCCTATGTGGTTCAACCTGGTATGTTAGAATAACAAAGTTCTAGGAGTTTGAAGCCAAACACCAGATAAACTTCACTGAAGTGTACTATGAAGACTATGGATTCTTCTGAAACCTTTGGCAGAGAATTTGAGGATCAGGGGTCTATTGAAGTTACTGTTTTCATCAGAGACATGAGATCCTTGGAAGTACAACTTACTATCACTGATGTGTACTCTTTATTTCTGATTTTATTGCTGAGACTCAACATGGAAATCTTTTCCAGCTTAACTTGATCCTATTGCTTGAGGCTACTTTTTACAGAAGGTAACTATGGTGATATTATATTGTCTTCAAGTTTTAGTTCACAAAGTGATGGCCCACTTGGTTCCAGAGGTCAGATAAAACTAAACACTGAAATTACGTTAAAAATATTATTTTAACTTCATTTGATTATAAGAGGGAAACCTTCTACTGGAATCAGGAAATAAAGCAACAGAATAAAAAACTTTTATTTTTGTTTATTTTCAAGTAAAATAATAAGGGCAGTAGTGTTTCCCTATGACAGTGGCACTGTGATTTGGCTTTGTGCAAACTCATTTCATGCTGGGTTTCTGACAGTTTGACAGATTCTGTATCTTGCTTGAGAACCTGAGCCTGCAGAGAGCCTTTTGATGGCATAGATACACCCTTCCTCTGGGGAACATCATTCCTTTAAAGGCAGTTCCTGCTGGTGACCTATCATCGGTGTTTTTGCATTATATATGTTTCCGCAGGGTGGCTGAGATAAACCAGTAGGACAAAGATGAATTCTGCAGAGGGCTCCAGAAGGCAGTAGGACCATGACATTCTGGAGCCATGAGCAGACCTGGTGACACTAAAAAATAGAGGAGTACATACTCAAGGAGGCAGGTCATAGTAGAAGGCATTGTCATTCTGATTCAACTGGCAATGTCATACATACCAAGCACAGCCTGTCCCATTGACTGTTAGGCTGATATGTACACATTTTCTAGAATAATATATACAATGAGGTATATATATGAAAGATTATTTTAAAATGTGTTCCCATATAGAAATAAAAAGAAAAAAGGGACAGAATTCCTGGAGATAATCCCTAGTGTCAGTCCTAATCACGTATTACTGAAATATACTATTTGCCTATTTTCCAAAACAAAATTCTAATTTAATTTAAATAGGAACTTTGTTTCTTCACTCTGTGGATAGCAACTCTGGCACACAGTAGGCAACCACAATACTGTTAGTTCACTGCTTAAAACAGAATATAGCACATGAAATGTTTAAAGATAAAAGGGAAAATAAATTATTATTTGATAAATGATATGGAGATAAATAGTTCACTATAAAAAATTGAGGAGGATGTTTCCCTGTATGAAAATAGATTTTAGCTAAATTAAAGATTTAAATAAAACATGGTATTATATGCAACCAAAAAAAAGGTCAAATTTGATTTTATAATTCAGAAAGACTTCAAGGATTTCCCATGCATTGGAATACTGATAGAATCCACATTTAAAAAATAATAAATTTGCATAGAAATAAAAATGTAAATATTTTTAAATTATCATAATACATAAGTAATGAATAATAAAGTAGAAAAATCATTATATATGGAAGATCAGTATATATGGAAGATCAAAGATTAATAGCCTCAATTTAGAAATAACCTTTGTAAATTAATAAGTAAAGAAAATATCCCAATAGAAAAATGGGTAAGACACATAATTTTCAAAAGAAGAAGAAATACAAATGGTAAATACTTGTGTAAAATAATTCAACCACTGTAGTAATCAAATAAATCCAATTTAAATAAAAATTATCGTAGCCTATTAAATTAGGGGCCAAATAGATGAAACACCAGATATTTAATAGTAGTAGGGGCACTATGACATAGGTTCTTTAATCTGCCACTGGTTAAAATGCACCTTTTTGGAAGGCATTGCTCTGTTATATCAGTTAGAAATTAACTTGCCCATAGCAAAAGCTGAAGGAGTAGTAACTTAAACCATTCTGGTGTTTTATGCTCTCACATAAGAGGAAAACTGTTTTTCTTTAACTGGAGATGGAAAGTCTAGGGATAGTACCCATCTCCATAAAATCATCAGACTCACCGTCTCTTCTCTGTCTCCTACATGGACTCCCTCCACGTGCATGCACATCCATCAATTGCTAGATTGCTGTTTATTTTCCTGATGCAGTTGCTAGAACTCCAGTTCTGTGATGACATTCCTGTCTTCACATTCCAGTGCTACAGGTACAATAGAAAGATGTCAACAAAGTCAGACTTCCATTAAAGAACTTTCCCCAAAGTCCATCGTGAATTAGATCTTGCTGGATGGAACTCTCTCACGTAACATTCTGTGGGCAAGGGCACGTGAACAGCCACATATTTGTAGGAATTTTTTGTAAGAGAGAATCAATTTGGTTAGACACTCTGCAGGCTCTGTCACAGCCTCAAAAGTTCATAACCAATTCATCATTATCTCAATATCACTTGTAAGAATTAATCTTAACCACTAGATATATGTAAAAAATTATTTTAAAATACATTTATTAAAGCAGTTGTTATGATAATAATAAAAAGGAAAAATTATAACTATTCAATAATAAACTGTTGAATCAAGTTATGCTCACATTATTAACATACTAAAATAAAGTTTACAAATACTTCATCAAATAAACCTAAAAAACTATGTATAATATTGTTGGAAACAAAACACTTAAATCTCTATCTATCTTTAGAAATTTGCACATACACTAACTCATAAAAAATGTTAGTGCTAATGACTGATTTGTGAGATTGTAACCATTTTTATTTACTTTCACTTATTTATATTTTCCAAATGTTAAAAAATTTGATAATATATTTCTAATAAAACATAGTTAATATTTTAGCAGTTACATTTAAATGAGAATTCTCCAACAATGGTGAGAATGTAAGTTGGCTATTTTTTGTGGAGGTATATTTGAGAACATTTATCTATACCTTTATTTCATCTCACTTACTTTAGTGACAAACTGTTAATAATTCTGTTCCTTAGTTACACAGCATCCTCTAGTGACAGGATCAGTTCTGCCCTCTCAGACAAATGGCCAAATGATTTTCTAACGTCAAACATTTTATATGTGAGTTGCTTTTCTATTGTAAATAATTTAACACTGTATGATGTAGTTTTATTTGAATAATTACTGATAGAGGAAATACAATTTTTTGATAAATCCATGAATTAAAAAAACAAACTCAAATTGCACTTTATCACATGCAAAATTAAAATATATTTAAAAGTGGTAAATATGTGGCAAAGTAGTTAGGAGGGAAATCATAGAGAAATGCACAATTGAACTTTGAAAGAATAATAGCTGAAAGGGAGTAATGATTGGGATAGATTTTTATGTTCTTTACTGAGAAATGATCATCAAATAATATATGTAGGGAGTACACTTTCTAAAACTTTTATAAATTACTTATAGAAATATTTTCTTGGTTCTTTTTGCAAAGACATACATATAAAAGCATTAGGATTTAGAGGGCATGTCTTGTTCAGCAAGAAGAGTAAGTTTTGGTCTGTGAGAAAATATGAGACTCAGTAATGACATTAACAAGGAAAGTACATGGTTTTAAACTTTCTCAAGTTGTTTCTGGAAGAAATTTATTCAAAGGACAGTTATTGATATTTTATAGGAAAAAAGATGAGCTGTGGATAAAACAAAATGGATCAACTCTGTTTGCTTAAAAGAGCATATTGCCTGCCAATCTCTTCTCTCACTTGGGAGAAACTCAACCTGAATCAAATGTTTGTTGTTAATACTAATTGCCTCCCGTATTTCATATCCTACCTGTTGTAAATCTTAATTTTAAAATAAGAGGGCTTAAGAGTCAATACCCCATAACCATACTGATAGATATTAATTATTCAGCTAAGAGATAATTCTTCATAGGCCTGTAAAATTCCAGTTGCTCTTGCTAACAGCCCATGCACCCAGAGATCTGTAGTACACAATTGCAAACCATGTATCGGCCTCTCCTCCCTTTTTTATGCATTCAGATATCACCCTAGATATAATAAACTCAGGGCCTTCTGTAATTCCACAAATGTAGTAATCTAAGAAATAGATTTGAGTTCACCTGTTAATAGCAGCAGCAACTTGAAGCTTCTGAATTCTAGGTAAGCATGGTTAGAGACTGAACACAGGTCTCCTCCCAGAAAGCTGTCTCAACCTATCCTCTCTCTCCACAGTGTTCTAGTAAGAGCCTCTCCAAACTGCAAACATCATTACACACAGAAAGAACTGTTCTCAGTGGCTTTTTAACAGAGAAGTTTGACTCAATTCCTTAGTAAAAGTGTTCTAAGAATAAGAAAAAATAAGTTATTTTAAACTTTAAGTTTTTCAGTAACATTGATTTATATGAAAACTATTTTTATGTTGTCTTATAAGTCAAAGAAGTAATTATATTGTGTCAAGATTCAATATTTTTAATGTAGTGAAAAATAAAGTGAAATGTGAAATAATTGCAGTATTAAAATTGAATTTTATTATTGTGAATTGCTGATTAAGAATCTCGATTTTTTTTTCATGTTATCCATTAGGAGTTTTATAGTTTTACATTTTACATTTAGGTGTATGACCCATTTTAAGTTATTTTTTTTAAGAGTGTGAAGTTCCTGTTCTAAATTCATTTTTTTTTTTTTGTTTGCATGTGGATGTCTAATTGTTTTAGCCCTGTTTGTTGGAAAGACTATTTGACCCCATAGTATTTTGCTTTTGCTCCTATATCAAATATCAGTTCATTATACTTAGGTGGATTTATTTTTGTTCTCTATTCTGTTACATTGACTTATTAGTCTTTTTTTCACCAATATCACACTGTCTTGATTACTGTAGTTTTATAATAAGTCTTGAAGTAGAGTCAGTTCTCTGACAATCTTCTTCAATGTTGTGTTAGCTATTCTGAGTCTCTTGCCTCTCTATATAAATTTTAGAATAAGTTTGTTAATATCCACAAAATATCTTCCTTGGATTTCTGTTGAGATTGAATTGACTCTATATAATAATTTTGGAAGAACTGACTTATTGAAAACATTAATCCATATTCTACGTGATGTGAAGTAGCTCTACATTTATTCAGTTTTTCATTGTTTTTTTTTTTCCATCAGATTCCATAGTGTTTTTTAAAAAATAAATCCTGTATGTATTTTGTTTGAGTTAAGCTAAGTATTTCATTTTGAGGTCAACATGAAGCAGCTTATCAACTTGGTATTACACTGTAAAAATTACAAAACTTCAAGAACAAAAAGTTAGTCAATTGAAAAATCAACCAATGAAAATCCATGGGTCCAAAATTTAGAGAGAGAGAGAGAGACAGAGAGAGAGAGAGAGAGAGAGAGCACGAGAGTGAGAGCAAGCTAAAAATTGCCATTTGAATTGGCAAGGAAACCAACCTACTCATTTGAAAATTGGTAATTAAGGGGAAAAGATAAAGCATACATTCTAATTTTAAATTAGAAATTGCAATTCGCATATCCAACTAAACCCTATTGACAATGAAAAGTTCTATTTTAGATAAGAATGACAGCTAATAAATGATAAACGAATTACCATTCCACAACCCCCTCTAATGAAAATATTAACTCAGACAAGGATTGTAAATTGATGTCAAAACTATTAGTCATATAGTTGATGAGAAAACAGGAAATTTGTGTGGTGATATCAAAATCATATCAAATTTTAGCTTCTAGTTGCAAAGAGGAAAATGTGAATGTACAGTTGAGGGATCAGACTATCATGATCCTAATCAAGCAGTGAGTCATCAGTATTAATGATAAGACAAACCAGATGGTATGTGTTTTCTGACAAGACAGAATATAAATTATGCATTACCAAGTAGGATGTATTTTAGCAAACTTGCTTAACTTAAACATTTTAGCCATTATATCTAATTTTCATATTACAGGATCCACAAATGACAAACAACTTAAATGACACCGTAAGAAAGGAACCACACAAATGTAGAAGAGTTGGCTTTTAGTAGGACCTCAAGCCAGGTCTTCTTAAAAAACAAGAATCATTAAAAGTGGCTTGCTGGGTAAAAGCAGCTGAGGAAAAGTAAAAATCAAGTGAAATATGTGCCTCTTGAATGGGTTCTCTTAAGACCAAACAGGTTGCAAAGACATATTGGAGACATTTGAGGAAATTTGCTTATATAACTTATTATAATATAAGATAAAAATATATTCATTTGGCAGATGGAGATTATTAACTGAAAAAGCATATTATGAAATTGTATGTATAATTTCATTTTGGTCTTAAAAACTGGACATTCACATGTAAGTAGAACAAGTGTCTGGAAGATACATCAAAAGGTAGGACAACCAATCCTCTCTGAGATTGGATATGTGTTTTTTAACTTAATTTTATTTTTTGTGATCTGTGGTCTGAAAATTTCTGCAAAACAGAAATTGCTTTTGTAAAATATTATTTATTAAAACAAAATATTATCACTCCTATATGATACATTAGCTGATTAAGAAACTATATGATCTAAAGTGGTGACTGATGTCAGGCTAAGCAGATATTGTGGCAAGTTGGATGATGATTATTTTGAGGGAATATAAAGGGTGCTATTTGTGCATGTATAAAATCAGTTCTCAGCAAAACAAAACAATACAACAAAAACAACCCAATACAACTATGGCTGACTCCAACAGTGGTTTTTGTGGTAAATGCCTAAAGCAGGGAGGGTTTCTGGAACAATTTTGCTGAGGATGCCATCAAGTGCTAGAGGTTTGTCTGTGCTCTTTTTATCATGAATTCGAAGACTGAGCTACAATGCAAGTAAATCCTGACACCCTTTTAATGGTGACAGATCATGAAATATTCAGGATGGAGACATTTCACCATTCCCCTCAATCTCATTAACACTTTATGTTGGTTTTTATGACTTTCTGCATCTGGACAGCTTTCTGTTGTTAACGGGAAGGAAACATCTGAACTTTAAAAACCTGAACTGTATGAAGTAAGTCAGCACAACCATTTGCCTATGGAAAGTAAACGTCAATATTGATGCTGATATTTTTGAAACTAATATATGAACCTCTCATAAATAATAAATGTACCTTAATTGTTACCTTAGAGTTCTATCTTTGAAAAGGGAAAATTTTGTCAGCATTCCAGTTTTTTACTCTTTGTATATGTTAAACTTTTCTTTTGAAGAAAATGCTTTCAAAAACATTTTAATGGTTCTGTTATGATACCTGAAAATCGCAGTGTCTTCCCAAATAAAACGCTTGCTCCTAAGTTTATGAGACATCTGCAATAATGGCAAAGGGTTTTATTTTTATTTGGAAAAGATTTTACAACAAAGATTCCTAATTATTTTAAGGATGATGAAATTATAAATATCTATATATAATCTATTCTCACATATTTGTATACATTTAGACATTATTTTAAAAGTCACTATGAGTTTCAATTTTAATCTTAAAAATTTAAAACTTTTTGTTATGTATGCCTTTTGTTTTATTTCTAGGATATTATCAAAGAGAGACAAATATTGATACAATGTTTATCATAGAATTTTGGTTATAAATTTAAGCCAGGCTTTTCATTCAGCATTTTTATAATATTAAAAGTCATAAGTTAATCAAGTATCCACTGATTAGGGAGTAGTTCAATACATCTTGAGAGCTTGAAATGTAATCACTAGGGAAAATAAGGTAAATATACAGCAGTGTTTCTCAAAATAGTGATTTTTGCCTCCACAAAGGGCCTTGGTGATGTCTAGACACGTTATTGTTGCCACAGCTGGGGGAATGGAGGTTCTGCTACCACTGTCTAGTGTGTAGAGCTCAGGGATGTTGCTATACATCCTATAATGCACAGGACAGCTTCTAGCAGCAAAGAGTCATCCCATCTAAAGTGCCTAGAGTGTTAAGGCTGAATGAACACGGTCTCTTACTCTCTTTCTCTCTGTGTGTGTGTGTGTGTGTGTGTATATACACACACACACACACACACACATATATATACATAGAAAATATGTACCTTACATATTTAAATAAAAATAAAAACAAAATAATACATTTAAAAAGATTTCGTATTAGAAATTATATAACCACCGAAAACCTGTAATTTTTGTAATGATAAATCAAGACATTCTAGACACTATGCTATTTTACATGAATGCTTTTATTAGACCTTCATAACAACCCTATGAAGTAGGTTTAGCAATTAACTTTCCGTAAGGCAGCCAAGACATAGTAAGTTTAAAAAACTGGCCAGGCCAGGAGCAGTGGCTTACACCTCTAATCCCAGCACTTTGGGAGGATGAGGCTGGCAGATCACCTGAAGTCAGGAGTTCGAGACCAGCCTGGCCAACAGGGTGAAACCTGTCTCTATTAAAAATACAAAAATTAGCTGGGTGTGGTGGCACATGCCTGTAATCCCAGCTACTTGGGATGCTGAGGCAGGAGAATCACTTGAACCTGGGATTCAGAGGTTGACGTGAGTTTCCACCATTCCACCACAAGACTGAAACTCCATCTCAAAAACTTACACACACACACACATACACACACACAAAACAACTGGTCAAAGGACACTAAGAGATAAACGGACTTAGCTGTAGACAGGGTGAGGAATTTACACCAAAGGGTATAAGGTGCTATCTTTGAAGGAAAGATTAGAGGATGAATTCACTTCTTATACATTTGTATTTTGTTATTGTATCATATATACGTGCTTTTAAAAACAAGGTGATACTATATAGCATTTAATGAAAAAGACAACCTGTTTTTTTCACTAGGTCCCGTCTCTATGCCCCATTCCCTAGAAGTAACAAGTTTTGACTAACTCTTTTTAAAAAAAATTTATTTCCACTTTCCCCAGTAAGCTCGTAGCTTTATATATGGACTTTCTAGTATAGAGTATCAAGTGGAGCCCCATGTATTCTTCCTCAAATTGTAAATACATATCTGCTGTTTTTCCACCCAAGCTGTATGATAACTTTCAGCAAACTAATATTACTGTCTTCACCATATAGCCATATTAATTAATATTACAGCTGAAATGCACTTTAACTGTATGTTTCTTCACAAGTTAATAATTGCATAATTTCATTGTTTTTTTCTTTTCTTTTTAACTATCACTAATTTATCCCCAAACTCTCAAGTAAAATGTTCATCACAATACCACTAAGCACATCAGGTAAATTACCTCTGCCATTTAAAAAATCTGAAATCTTCCCTCCTAGGTATCTTTCCTCTCCTCTTCTGATGGGAACTGAATGTTCTGTATCAGATGCAGAGTGTTTATCCCAGGATGCCCTCCTTATTGTCTCTGGGAGTGCCTTCCCCTTTCTCCTTTGCCACCACCCATCTCTATCTCTTTGATGCTCATGGCTTCCTCTTCTTCAGTTTACTCCTTCATTCCATTGAACGGCGTATTCCTCTTTTTGTTTATTTTGTTCCTTGTTCTTATTAAAGCATTATTCTTATATCTGACAAATGTCATCAGTTTTAATGTAAGATTGACTTCAAACTCTAAGAATGGGCAGGGCTCATCATTACTGGGCCACAGAGTGAGATGAACTAGTGCAATATGGTGGTTTAATTGGGGAAACTTCAAATACCAAGGAATGTAAGTGTGTTACCTATCCTTCCATCTCCAGCATAATTTTGCAACTTCTATTCCAGAAGCTAAGGAAGGAAATTGGAGTACAGAGTTGGGTGTAGGTTTGTACACAATCTCCCTGTCTTCAATATGGGACCGCATTTGTTCCTGTCAGTTCTTCCTAGTGTCCCAGAGTCCCAGGCTTTTGAGCCTTTCTGCCTCAGCTTGCTTTTGGCTCCCAAAAAGGGAGATTGTTTTTATATAAACAAAATGCATTGTCCAGATAGTAAACATCTAGCCTTTTCTGGCAGTAAGAAAAGAATAGTTGTCTGACATAGAATGATATAGTCATTAAGTATGGGGATGTATATGTTCCTTAAAAAGTTTCGAGGCAGAGTCATCCATGTCCCTACAAAGGACACAAACTCATCATTTTGTATGGCTGCATAGCATTCCATGGTGTATATGTGCCACATTTTCCTTGTCCAGTCTATCATCCATGGGCATTTGGGTTGGTTCCAGGTCTTTGCTACTGTAAACACTGCTGCAGTGAACATACATGTGCATGAATCTGGAAACCATCATTCTCAGCAAACTGACACAGAACAGAAAACCAAACACCACACGTTCTCACTCATAGGTGGGTGTTGAACAATGAGAACACATGGACACAGGGAGGGGGAGCATCACACACAGGGGTCTATTAGGGGGGGATTAGGGTAGGGACAACGGTGGGTATGGAGGTTGGGTAGGGATAACATGGGGAGAAATGCCAGATATAGGTGACAGGGGATGGAGGCAGCAAACCACATTGCCATGTATGTACCTGTAGAAACATCCTACATGATCTGCACATTACCCCAGAACCTAAAGTGCAATTAAAAAAAAAAAAAATATATATATATATATATATATATATATATATATATATATGTATGTGTGTATATATATTTATAAATTTTTTTCCAGGCAAGCCTAAATTCTTTTACATTTAAAATCATTTCCTAGATCTCTGCCTTCAGTGTTTTCAGTTCCTGAGAATTTCTGATGGTCTGTGACACAAATTAGCCTCTTCGCTCTCCCCTTCCTTCTGCCTTTGATAATAATTAGCTCTGCTTGACAACCCAGGATGGTTTTAGGTTTAAATTAACAATTAAATTCATAGAACACAATACAGTTCATCTAGTACCAAGTTTACTTAGTTTTAAAAAAAGGCTATTGCACAGGGAGAAGACCAAATTGAGCAGAAAGCAGCTAGCAGATGCCTCATGATTCCCAGAGGCAGATTTCAAAAGCCCCAGTCATTCCCCATTGGATCCAAGTCATCATGTGAGATGAGGCTGAGGAAAGCCATACTCTGGTGTCTTTAGTTACACCTCATTTTTGTGCAGCACTCCCAGGGATATTTGACTAATTCACATTCCCTGGTGAAACCGCATCTCATCAATTGCCTGTTACTCTTCCATTACAGCTTATTTGTTAGTTTCATGTTATTTGTCAATAATAGTTTACTTAATAAATAATCTCTACAACCAAGCAAGGGAGTTTGATTTGATACAAACTAATTTCTGCAGGACCTTCATTTATCTTGGAGAAAGAATACTGGACTTTCCTTACATTGGTCTTTCAAGGAGGATTTGTCTGAGGGTCAAATTCTCAGGGATCCTTAAAGCTGCAGGAAAGACAGCAGATTAGCTGTTAATGCTGCCACAGATAGTTAACTAAGTGGAAAAGTGGAACATAAGTTCACTGTCACTTATGCATCCAATTTGCATCTTCCAAATTATTTTTGACATTTTTCAGCTGCCATCCTTCCTCTCCCCAATTCTCTGTCCTTGTTGACTTGATTCCTCTGCTGTCCTTTTTTTTTCTTTTTTTGGTATAAGAGAGGAGGCAGAGAATAAAAATATACATGTTTCATCTGTAATATATAGATATATAAATGCTATATAAATGATTTGGATACATGTTTAAGTCATAGAAGAAAAGACTGAAAGGAATAATGGTTTTCAGGTATGAAAATTAATATTATATAAAATTTTTTGAAAAAGATTTTCACCAGCCACTAAACAGTGATTTTGAAGTGGTTTTATGGGAAAAGACATTTGCTTGATGTGAAAACCATTTCTCTAATTAGAATCACATAGAAAGTAAATTCTGTGTGTTCATTAGATGTGGAAAATATGGATATGCTGCAATGGTCTACTGAATCCTTAATAAAGTAGGCAATCATAAACTGAAAAAAATTAGTATCAGCAGTTAATATTGAAATATATATTCTTGGGTAAATTATATACAGTGTAATGTAAACAGTAGTGTATTAGTGAATACTGTAAGAGGAATATCATGTAAAATATTTCTGTGTTTAATATTTGTGTATAAAACACCTTCTGACTTTTAATATCCAAATTTTATAGAGCTTACACACTTTATACATGAAAAAATTATATTTATGTTCCATATTACTAATATAACATTTTTAAGAGAATAGGGAGCTTATACAGATTTGAGTCATAATCCAAATAGAATAAGTAAAAAGAACATCAGAACCAATCTATGGATTTTTGAATTGAATGTCAATAAAAAGAGATGGTGTTTGGATGTTAATGGTAGTAATGGAGGTATCACAGCATCATTTTTTTTGTGTGAGGCACTCTGTCACTATGTTCGTCCTGATCTCCTTTCCATGGTGCCTTTTAAAATTTAGACCTTTGTTGCCCAATATTAAAATGAATACAAATAATGTGTTAAAATTATAAAGACAGAGCAAAGCAAGATTAAAAAAAAACAAAACTATACACACATACACAAGTATGTTTTGTGTGTTTCATTTTTATTTTGGAAATTGTTGAGAGTTTACAGGGTTAAATTCTAATGCGTTATGTGTTTCTCCATTTAAAATAATGGCAAATAAGCTCTTGGTTCATATTTTCGTTCAGAACCAATTACCCATGTTAAGTAGGAAATGCCTATGTTGTATTTCAGTGTATATTGGTAGTTAAATGTTAAATGAAACTATAAAATAAAGTTGCATTAATTCCTATAATGTAATGCAGTCAAAACAGGAAACATGGTAGAAAACAAGAAGTTTCCTTATATTTAAGTAAATTCCTTTACATTTAGCAAATGCTTGTCTTAGTGAAATCTTATACAAAACATACAGCAAGATAATACTTAAGCTATTTTTTGTGTGTGAACTTAATCTTTTAGATCATATTTGTTCATTTTTGTTCAACACCTTTTTATTTTAATGTTATTGCTTGATCTATATGTTATGGTAAACATACATTAAAATCCCCTACTATACTTGTGGGATTTTTAATTGCTGCTTGAAATACTGTTATGTTATATAGTTTAGGATTATATAGATCCTATCAGTATGAGATTTTCATGTATTATCTTGATAAATTGTCCTCAGTTTTGTAGCGATCCTCTCAATCCCTATGAGTGCTTTTTTGTCACAATTTATATTTGAATGATCTAATATTTCTAATGAATTTATATTCTTTCTAATATTAATATTATTATTCCTAAAATTATTAGTTTTAGTTGATATTTAGCTAAAATATACATTTTCATCTTGTTACACGTTTCATTCAGATGAGTATAAGTAAGCAACATAGTTCATATTATTTTTATCTAACCCAATAATATGATTATATTTATTGTGTTTACTAATACAGAAATTAATTTTGTACTCATCTGTATTCTCTGTTTACCTTTTTTTTGCTTTATACATTTTTACTCTACCTTATGTTTTATTGAGATATTTTCTGTATTCTCTTTTTATTTTTTCTGTAATTTGCACATTATTAGTTGCATTTCTTTGAGTTCTATAATTATGCTTTCTATTTTTTTTTTTTTAGAGATGACATCTTGCTGAGTTGCTCAGGCTGGGGTGTCAGGGCAATTCACAGGTGTGATCAGAACACATCACAGCCTCCAACTCTTATGTTCAAGCAATTTTCCCCACCTCAACCTCTCAAGTGAATAAATGGGACTACAGGCACGTGTTGCTATGCCCAGCTAAGATGTACATCTAATAAGTTTGTTCTGAGAAGTTCGTTGTTACATCTATTATCCTTCTAATGATGATGGAGCCTTAACAGTTAACTCATAGGAAGGCTTCACTTGCTGCCACCATCTTACTGTCATTCTGTTGAGTTTTTGTTTTATCCCCTTTTAAAAAATATATGTAGTTTTTTCATGGCTTTTAAAAATCAAGAAATGATCAGTCATAATTTATCAATTTTTGTGCCCACTGTTTCTTGTATCGCATCTCTTCCCTCTGCAGTCAATATTCTTCTTGTTGAAGTGTTAATAGTTCATGTTAATTTTAAGTTAGACCAGTGATAAAGTGTTAGTCTTTTGCATTTAAAATGATTATATTTTGTATATATTATTGCATGGTACTTTGATTGAATATATGGGTCCCTTTCTCCTTTGAGATTATCACTGTAATAACTTCATGGTTCTATTGCTTCTAATGAAAATGTATCATCTGTCTTAATGTTACAGATTCATAGATAATCTCTTTTTCTTTGAAATAATTCTTTGTCTTTATTCATGATCTTTAGCATTTTAAAAATAAGGATTCTTTATTTTTACATGCACTACATATTTCTCAGACTATATTTTTATTTCTAATTCTGGAAATATCTTTCTATTTGTGTAAATGTGTAGGGTATAAGTGTAACTTTGTTACATTGATATACTGTGTGGTGGTGAAATCTGGGCTTTCAATGTATTCATAACCTCAATAGTGTACATTGTGCCCAGTAAGTAGGTTTTCATCATCACTCCCTCACCATTCTGAGTCTCCATTGTCTCTCTATCCACACTGTATGTCTATGTGTCCACATTATTTAGCTCCCAGTTATAAGTGAGATGTGGTTTTGGACTTTCTGTTTCTGAATTATTTCATTTAAAATAGTGACATCCAGGTCCATCAGTGTTGGCTTCAAAAGTTATTTCATTCTTTGTTATGACTAAGTAGTATTTCATTGTTTATATATACCACATTTTCTTTGTCCAGTTATCTGTGGATAGGCATTTAGATTGATTCCTTATCTTTGCTGTTGTGAATAGTGCTGTGATAAACATACTAGTGAAGGTATGATGATTTATTTTCCCTTGGGTAGATAGGCAGTAATGGGATTGTTGGGTCAAATAGCAGTTCTATTTTTAGTTCTCTGAGAAATCTCCATACTTTTCCATAGAGATTATACTAATTTACATTCCCACTAATGGTGTAAAAGTTTTCCCTTTTCTCTGCATCCTTGCCAACATCTAAGTTTTATTTTTTTAATAATATCTATTCTGACTGATGTATGATTGTATCTCATTGTGGTTTTAATTTGCATTTCTCTGATGATTAGTGGTGTTGAACATTTTTTCATATGCCTCTTGACCACTTATATGTCTTTTTAAAAAAATCTATTTGTATCCTTTGCCCACTTTTAATAAGATTATGTGTTTTTGTCATTGCTATTGTTGTTGAGTTATTCCAGTTCCTTATAAATTCTGGATATTAGTCCTTTGTGGGATGAATAGTTTGCAAATATTTTCTTTCAATATGTAGGTTGCCTGTTTTCACTCTGTTAATTATTTCTTTTGTGATTCAGAGCTTTTTAGTTTAATTAAGTTGCATTTGTTTATTTTTTGTGTGCATTGCCTGTGCTTTTGAGGTCTTAGTCATGAATATCTTGCCTAGACCAATGTCCAGAAGAGTTTTCCCTGAGATTACTTCTGGTAATTTTATAGTTTTAGGTCTTACATTTAAGTCTTTAATTCATCTTGAGGTGATTATTGTATATGATGATATAGTGATCCAGTTTCATTGTTTTGCATGTGGTAATCCAGTTTTCCTGGAACAATTTATTGAATAGGATGTACCTTCCCCACTGTATGTTTTTGTTAACTTTGTCAAAAATTGGTTGGCTGTAGATATGTGACTTTATTTCTGGGTTCTCTATTTTGTTCCATTAATTTATGTATCTGCTTTTATAGCAGTAAAAGCAGTAACAGCAACCCAATATTGTTTGGATTACTATAGCTTTGTAGTATAATTTGAAGTCAGGTAATATGATGACTCCAGCTTAGAAATTTTTGCTTAGGACTGCTTTGGCTATTAGGGCTTTATTTTGGTCCCACGAATTTTAGAATTGTTTTTCCCGATCTGTGAAAAAATGGAATTGGAATTTTGATAAGGATTGCATTGAATCTGTAGATTGCTTGGAGCACTATGGTCTTTTTAAATTATTCTCATCCATGAGCATGGGATATTTTTCCGTTTGCTTGTGTAGAAAAGTTGTAGGAAAAAATCAGGATTTTATAGTTTTCCTTGTAGAGATTGTGTACCTCCTTGGTTAACTATATTCATACATAGTTTTTATAATTATTATAAATGCAGTTGCATTCTTGATTTGTTTCTCAGCTTGATCGATGTTGGTGTATAGAAACATGACTGACTTTTATATATTAGTTTTTGATCTTAAAACTTTACTGAATAATTTTATTAAGTCTAAGAGATTTTAGTAGAGTCTTTAGGGTTTTCTTGATATAAAACCATTTCATCAATAAACAGGAATAATTTGACTTTATCTTGTCTTACATGGATATATTTTATTTATTTATCTTGGCTGATTGCTCTGGCTAGGACTCCCAGTTATTATGTTGAATAGAAGTGGTGAAAGTGGGCATCCTTGTCTTGTACCATTTCCTAGATGGAATGCTTTGAATGTTTCCTCATTCAGTGTGATACTGACTGTGGATTTATCATACACGGTTTTTATTATCTTGAGATATGTTCTATCTATGCCTAGTTTGTTGAGGATTTTTATCATGATGGGATGCTGAATTTTATCAGATGTTTTTTATACATCTATAGGGATTATTATGTGCTTTTTGTCCTTAATTCTGTTTATGTGATGCATCATATTTATAAAATTGAACTATCTTTGCATCTCTGATATAAACACCACTATTTCATGGTATGTTATCTTTTCAGTATTCTGTAGTATTCAGTTTGCTACAATTTTGTTAAGAATTTGTGTTAATCCAATTTTCCTTTTATGTTTATCAGGGATATTGGTCTGTGCTACTTATTTTTCTTTTTGTTATGTCCTTGTCTGATTTTGGTGTCAGGATGATACTGACTTCATAGAATAAGTTAGAGTAGACTCCTTTCTCCTCAGTTTTTGGAAGTTTTAGGAAGAGTGGAGTTCCCTCTTCTTTGTGTGTTTGATAGAATTCTACCATAAATCCATCTGCTTCTGGGCTTTCTGTTGTTGTTGGCAGATAATTTTACTACTGATTCAATCTCACTACCCATTATTGGTCTGTGAGGATTTTTATTTTTTTATGGTTCAATCTTAGGACATTATGTGTTTCAAGGAATTTATCCATTTCCACTAGGTTTTCTAGTGTTTTGCACAGAGGTATTTTTAGTAGTCTCTTATTATTTTTTGTATTTCTGTGTTATCAGTTGTAATGTTTCCTGTTTCATTTCTGATTTTGTTTCTTTAAACCTTTTTTTCTTTTTTCTTTTTTTGCTTAGTCTAGCTAGTAGTTAAACAATTTTGTTACTCTTTTCAAAAAATCAACTTTTCATTTCAGTGGTTCTTTGTATTTTTTTTTTTTTTTTTTTTTTTTTGTCTCTGTTTCACTTAGTTCTGCTCTGACCTTCGTGATTCCTTTCTTTTTCTAACATGGATTTTGTTTGTTCTTTCTCTAGTTCGTTAAGGTATGACATTAAGTTGTTAATTTGAGATCTTTTTACTTTTTTCATGTGTGCTTTTAATGCTGTAAACTATTATCTTAGCACTGCTTTTTATGTATCCCACAGGTTTTGATAAGTTGTATTTTCATTTTCATTTGTTTCAAAAGATTTTTCTGATTTTCATCTTAATTTCTTCATTGGCCCAACGATTGTACAGGAGCATGTTATTTAATTTCCATGTATTAGTGTGATTTCCAACGTTTCTTGATATAGATTTCTAGTTTCATTCCAGTGTGGTATGAGAAGATACTTAATACAATTTTGATTTTTTTTTTAATTTATTGAAGCTTGGTTTGCAGCCTAACATTTGGTATCTCTTGAAGAATGTTCCATGTGCTGATGAGAAGAATGCATATTCTGCTGTTGCTGGGTGAATGTTCTATAAATGTCTGTTAGGTCTATTTGGTCAAAAGTCCAGTTGAAGTCCAATGTTTCTTTGTTGATTTTCTGAAAATGTATTAACCATCACTGATTCAGATACATATTTTTTTCTCTTCCATTTCTCCTATTTTTTTCTTTTCAAAATCCTATAAGATAAATATTGAAATCTCTCAATCTTTTCATATGTCTTAATTCATACTTTGAATTTCTATTTATTTCTTCATATCCCTTTCTATTCTGAATGAGATAATCACCTCTGCACAATAGTTATTTATTGTTGTATATGTTAGAGATTATATCTTCTTTGACATTTTAATTTCTAATTATTTATTTTATAGTCACCTGATCTTGTTTTTATTTCTGCCTGTTTTTTAAAAATAATTTAATATTATTTTTAATGAAGGCCTTCATTTAACTCTTTGAACATCCTTAACATATTTATTTTCAATAATGTCAGCTCTTCTGGTAGTGAATTTCATGTGCTGTAGATTTCTTCTCCAATTGTTCACTTTGATTTGCAAGTTTTCTTCGAATGAGTCTCTCTGTTTCTCTCTCTCTGTCTCTCTTTCTTTCTCTCTCTCTCTTTTTTCTCCTTCCCTTCTACATTTTTAATTTTTTAAAAATTTTCTTCTATCCAAGTCTATTACAGTTACCTAAAGCATAGTTGTATAAAAGTATTTAAGTTATTGCCATGTGAGGATATGGTGCCTGAGCAACCCCTGACCCAAAATCATTGGCAGCTTGGCTTAGAATCTAGTAGTGGTACTCTGTGTTTATCCTCAGACTACATAGCCGCATAGTTTTCTATAAAATTATGCTCCAAGCAGCAGCAGCTTATTAGTGAGGATTTTGTATTCATGTGTCTTTTTTTGTTTGATTTTTTCCCTTTTATGAGTGTCTGACACTCATTCAGCCCTTTAAACAGTGAGTTTGGCTCTAGACCCAGTTCGAGGGGGAATGCAAATGTTCTACTTATTACCATGCAGGAGCCAGAGTCTTGATATCAGTTGTCTGCTTCTGGACCTAGACATCTCAGTTTCAGTCTCTCCTCACCATTTTACTCTTATGTTTTACTTCTTGACCAGAGAAATGTGGATTGAAAGTTGAGCTTGGCTAAGTGATTTTATGTTTCTTTCTCATATGTCATCTTTTATTGCAGTCTTCCAAAGTGGAGTGAGTTTACAGGTACCATGCTCACCTGAGCGACTACATCTTAATTGTATTTTAAAATATTAAATAATTCAAGTAAACCATTATTTATATTACTTTTAAACCTAACAACATCTTTTCAGTGTTTAGATATACATTTTTCACTGGGTTAGATTCTGACATACACTGTCTTTGCCAGTGCTGAATCCCGTACACATACTCTCCTTTAAAATATATTATTTATCAAATACAGACTTTTGAATTAGCTGTTATAATTATTCTACTAAAATTGAACTGAGGATTATCTTCAAAATAATAATATTCCATTTTGAATCATAACTTGATATTTCTTCCTTCATTGATGTTGGAATTAATAAGCATTTCATAAAATTTCTATATGTGTATTGCATTTTGAATTATGACTTTATATTTCTTCCTTCATTGATGTTGGAATTAAGCATTTTATATAATTTCTGTGTCTACCTATTCATCCATCCATCCATCCATCATCTATTGAAAGAGCATGTTATGACTCAATAGTGGTAACTTGTTGCTCATACTGTTGGATGAAGCCATGGATCTTAGACAAGTTATCTTATCTTTGGGAATCTTAGTTTCTTAAATAAGATTCATAATAGTAGAATGGCTATGAGATAATACCTTTAAATTATTTAGAACATTCCTTGAAGGAAAATAGTTATTAAATAAAATGTAAATACTATTGTTTTGTTAAAATATAACATACTATTGTTATTTTTCTATGATGCTAAACATAGTTTTGACAGTTTTATTAAAATACCAGCAAATTAATTTTGCATTATTTGCATAAACCAATAATCCTTAAGTATTAACTTTAAAATATTGAAATTAAGCAATTGTTTATTTTTTAATCATGTTACACTATGTTAAAGACAACTACTAAATCAACACTTTGGACTTGTTCTTATTCTCTGTGAGTTTGCTAACAGAGTCTAATATACCACAGAACTGATTTTCTGGACCTTGAGTTCAGAAAGTAGGAAACTAGACTTTTGGTTTTGGGACTGTGTAATGGGGGCTTCCCTTGGAGTTTGATATAAGAACAGAGAACGGACCTGGTCTCTGCTGCATCTTGTGGCTAAAGTGACTTTTGCTAAACTGATAGCTGTTGGACATTGCCCCTCCAAAATCCTCACACCCTACTCAGAATCCAGCATGTTATTTCAGAAAGCCTTAAGATCCCTACTTCCCCTACAGCACTAACCATTAGGAATATTATTTGCTAAACTACTGTAAAGGCTGCAGTACTCATATAATGACTCTGCAGGTATCAATATTCTTTTCTCAAGTCCAGCCACATCCCAGGAATTTAAGTGGAAAAGAGAAGCATAATCTATCAATCCTTGGTCTTTTAAGGTTCAGGTAATCATTCTGTCTCAGAGTCAACTAGAGTTAAGTTACTTGATGGGAAGTCCAGTGGGTTCTAAAGTTATCCTCACTTTAAAATCAGTTTTAAAATTTACTGATGCCCGGGTATCACACAAGACCAATTAAAGGAGTTTAATGGTATTTTTAGTTTAAAGCAAACCACCTCTGTGACTCTAATGTGCAGCCAGGATTGATAACCAAATTCTCTAAATAAAAGCCTCATTCATCAGTTCTCAAATGTTAACAGGTGTCAGAAACATCTGTGGGCTTTGTAATACATAGATTATTAAGCCTTACCCTCAGAGTTTCTCATTAAGTAGGACCAGGGTGGGCTTGAGAATAAATTTTCAGATCATACTGCTGCTACTGGTGTTGGGACCGGCCCTGAGTTAGGTTTTCTTCAGTAAAGGCTCTGAAACATGGGAGAGCTGTTAACAAAAGCTGAAGTTGAGGCCAGAGAGAAAGACAGTATACAGGAGAAGATGGGGAGAACTTAGGTGAAAAGTCTTATTGTGAAGACCCATGGTTCATTACCATCCTGCAGACTTGGTTAGCTTTTAGCCTACATGGCATTTTTACACAAAACAAATCCATTGCCAACACTTAAAAAATAAGGAGATATTATTTACAAATTAGGATTATTGACTTTTTAAAAACCAGGATTTCTCAACTTTGGGCATGTATTCCTATAGAAGAGCTGTAAGCTGGAGCTAAGCAGCAAATGCTCATTTACCCCAGGCATGCAGTCTCTTAATTTCAAAGTATCTATACTGTCATGTTTCACTTTTCTGTGCCCTTCACCTGACTTCTGCATGCATTTGAGTTTGAGACTCTTGATTTATATCTTACATTCCAAATTCTTAGCTATATTTCCAAAATGTAGTAGACAGAAAAGTACCTCTCATTCTTTGCTTAAAGGATCTATAGCAGAAAAATAATAATTATTTTTTAAGTTATCAGGTCAAAGTAGAAAATTCTAAAATGGATTGTTAAAATAGCCTGTCCAATTTTTAGAGCTATCGGGGTCTTTGGAGATCATAAATTTCAACCAAATAATTTTGCAGATAAAGGTACCGGATTCCAGTTTAATATACTAAATTCTAGAGATGATAAATGACAAAACTAATGTCTTGCGTCTGGTCCAATATTCATTTTATTATAGTCTGTTGTGGGGTCAGAAACTCAAATTCTTCAAGCTCCAGGCAGGTAAAGCAGAAGATTAAAGCTGACCACTTAAGTACCAAGAGCATTGGCAAGCACATGTCCAGTCAGAAAGAGGATATGCAGTGTCCACCAACTGGGGCTAAAGGGAAATGGAGGCCTAGAGTTAGGGCAGCACTTCTAATTTGTTTAAGAAGCCATAAATCTGTCTTTGTTTTCTAATCACCTGCAAGCCAAACAAAATGAAATAAAACAATAGAAATATTGAAATTGTCTGCAAAAAGGTGATCATTTGAATACATAAATTTGATCATGTCAACCCATTCAAATAAGTCAGTGTATTCCTGCTGTTTTAAAAACCAGTGTCTTTAACAACACTGTGAGATCCTAGTGTTTTCACCCACTTAGAATCCCCCTTTGCCTTCACCTCTCATTTCCAAGCACTAGAAACTTCCCTTAAACAATTTTACCTCACTCATCAAGGCTCAAGCTCTTTAGATTGGTCATATCACCATTACATGTCCTTCAGAATTCCTTATTTTTAAAATGTCTCTCACAGTACTTTGTATATTTAAATATGTCATTGTTTTTATATCCTTCTCTACCTCCACATCATAGTCTCCGTGGGATTCCTGTTTCTGAGAATGTGCCTGGCAAATAATACATGTTCCTAATATAGGCAAGATAAAGGGCACAAAGAGAAAGCAAAGCTGTTTAAGCTTATTACCTTTGGGAGTACAGTTAGAATGCACTGAGCTAACAATTCTGACAGTTCTGGGTCCTACCATTTGCATGACATTTCCTGGATGTATGAGCTTATGTATGTTTCTTAAATTATATAAGGCTTAGTATACTTCAATATGAAATAAGTATAACACTTTTCTTATAGGATTGTTTTGCAAATTATCTTTGGAAGCTATCATACAGAAGAATGATTAGCATTACTTTTTTGTGATTCAAATAGATGAATATTTGAGTCTTCCAGGATTTAGAACATTTGTTATAAATCTCAAATAACTTTCTCATAATTGGATCTGCCTAAAACCAGAATGCTAGGTCTCAGGAGACAATGTTATCTCAGTGTTTGAACATAATCTAGTTGACCACTTATGAAAGAGATTTGGCTGTTAGCTACAAAAGAGTTAGCCTAGGGCTACTTTTGAGATGCTACAATTTTGTAACCCGGTGAAGTAAATTCATTAAGCAAAAATGATTCTCACCATTTGTTTATAGGCACAGCACCCAATTGATTGACTTTCTTTTGTTATTTTAAGTGATTATGTTGTGCCCTTTTAAACCCTGAAGCTTTACTTTAATACTCTAACATCCTGCAAGCTGACTTCTATTGAAACATATAAAAAGAAAGTGGTCTGATAGGTTACACTCTACATTTCAATATTGGTGTTAGGGAACTACTGGCTTTAACCTTAATTCTATTGTTTCATGATCTAACATGATTCTTCAAGTATTGTTTCTTAGCTGCCCAGAGGGATATTCTTTTTTCTGAGAAAACAATCTTATATTCAAGCTACTATGATTTGAAACAAAGAAACTGGCTTAAACTATTTAGCTCTTCTTTGTAATTTGAATTGATGCCAAGAATTGTGGAGCCCAAGAAAAGCATGTTTCAAAGTAAGCATCATCATCTTAAGTATTATTTCTCTATTGCAGTAGTCTCTCCTTACCTGTGGTTTCTTTCTCTGAAGTTTCTGTTACCCATAGTCAACTGCTGTCCAAAATTATTAAATGGAAAATTTTAGAAATAATTCATAAGTTTTTTTTTTTTTATTGCATTTTAGGTTTGAGGGTACATGTGAAGAACATGGAAGATTGTTGCATAGGTACACACATGGCAGTGTGATTTGCTGCCTTCCTCCCCATCACCTATATCTGGCATTTCTCCCCATGCTATCCCCTCCCCCAACTCCCCACCCCCCCACTATCCCTCCCCTTTTTCCCTCTGACAGACCCCAGTGTGTGATACTCCCCTCCCTGTGTCCATGTGTTCCCATTGTTCAACACCCGCCTATGAGTGAGAACATGCGGTGTTTGATTTTCTGTTCTTGTGTCAGTTTGCTGAGAATGATGGTTTCCAGGTTCATCCATGTCCCTACAAAGGACACGAACTCATCGTTTTTGATGGCTGCATAATATTCCATGGTGTATATGTGCCACATTTTCCCTGTCCAGTCTATCATCAATAATTCATAAGTTTTAAATTACATGCCATTTTTAGTAGTGTAATGAAATCTTGTGCTGTCCCTCTTTCTGGGACTTGAATTATCCCTTTGTCCAGCATATTTTGCATATACTCTTTGCTGGTTATTTAGTAGCCTTCTCGGTTTTCAGATCAGCTATTTGTGATATGACAGTATTTGTGTTCAAGTAACCTTTTTTTTCCCTTATAAGGGTTCCAAAGCACAAAAGTAGTGATGCTGGCATATTGTTAAAATTATATTATTTTATTATTAGTTATTGTTAATCTCTTACTATGCCTAATTTATAAGTTAAGCTTTATCATAGGTATGTATGTATGTATAGGAAAATCATAGTGTATATGAGGTTCTGTAGCACCTGCAGTTTCAAGCATTCACTGGGGGTGTTAGAACATATCCTCCTCAAATAAGAGAGGACTACTGTACTTATTACTGAACATTTTTGAAAACTTGTGCTTGGCCTGGTACTTGAGTGCTAGCTTCTAGACTGGGAAGCCCCTATAATTATGCAAACTCAGGATTTTGGTTGGTTCTAGAACTCTTGATATTAGAATTTTTGAACCTAGGTATTACACAGAAGTGAGATATCAGAGTGGACAGTTATTGGTTAAAATATTGTTTATGTGGCCTCCTGGGTTGGTAATGTTAGTGGCAGCAAATTCGTACGGGTCTGCAGCAACTTCACTTCTTGCCTCCTCAGAAGAAAATAGAAAGACTGAGGCATGCTTTAGAGCCGGAGTGAACATTTATTAAAAAGTTTTAGGGCAAAAATGAAAGGAAGTAAAGTACCCTTGAAACAGGTCTAAGCAGGCAACTTGAGAAAGTTGAGTGTACGGTTTGACCTCTAACTTGAGGTTTTATATGTTGGCATGCTTCTGGGGTATTGCATCTCTTCTCCCCTGAATCTTCCCTTGGGGTGGACTGTCCATATGCATAGTGGCCTGCCAGCACCTGGGAATGGCCATATGCTCAGTGTGTTTACTGAAGTTGTATGCATACTCTCTTGAGACGTTCTTCCTTGACTAGTCAAGTGTTCCTGTAAGAGTGTAGACCAGTTATACTCAGCCATTTTGCCTCTTAGCATGCATGCTTGAGTCCACTTGCCAAACTCCTGAGACCTTATGGGGAAGCTGCTAATCACCAGTTTCAAGTTTTTTTATATGTTGGGAGACTGCCTTTCCCTGGTGCCAGCTTCAACCAATTGTTAGTTTAGAGAGACAGTTAACAACCACCTGCCTACCACCTAATGGTCACTTGACATTTCTGGTGATGGTAGGGGGCCTCTCTGGCCCTGCTCATGTCTGCCTATCTACTGTAACAGTAAGATATAAATGCCTGAGGGCATCATGGTTAAAGAACTAAGTCTACTTTCCCAGTAATTATTGATATTCCATAGCTATCATACTGAGATTAGAAGTGTTTCACTGCTGGGCAGAGTGGCTCATCCCTGTAATCCCAGCACTTTGGGGGACTGAGTTGGGTGGATCACCTGAGGTCAGGAGTTCAAGATCAGCCTGGCCAACATGGTGAATCCCTATCTCTACTAAAAGTACAAAAAAATATTAGCTTGGTGTTGTGGCAGGCACCTGTAATCCCAACTATTCCCGAGGCTGAAGCAGGAGAATCGCTCAAACCTGGGAGGCGGAGGTTGTGGTGAGCCAAGATTGTGCCATTGCACTCTGGCCTTGGCAACAAGAATGAAACTCCATTTCAGAACAACAACAACAACAAAAAGAAGTGTTTCATAAGGATGATTATTAATTGATATGGCAGGAATATTGCAAAGGAAAGGTAGCCTGGCATAATTTGGTCTGGACTTTTACCTGTTTGCTGGCCATTGTCTTTGTTATAACCATGTTTCTTTTCCACTAATGCTGGCAAAAAGCCTTTAGATCTGTTCACATACCACCTGGAAAGGATCAGCCCTCCTCCCTACAACAGTTGAAGGAAAGCACCCATTCTTTCTTATTTGATGAATCAGATCCAATCACCACCAGGTATACCTACCTCCCCAGTTGTGCAAGTCTTCATGTATCTCTTACTCCTAGGTTTAAAAGTTTGAGGCTTCCTCTTTCCTCTTCTTCACTGTCTCCTGTCTCCTTTCTTATCCTTCCCTTTTCTTCTCTTACCCATCTCCTATTTCCCCCTTCCTTTCTCCCTCTTGCCTTTCACATTTCTTCCCTTCCTCCTGTTTTTCTCTTCACTCTCCCTACTTTTCTTACCAGTGATTAGTATTTTCCCTCTTGCACCACCCTTTTCTAACATTCTCTTTCCTCTTTCCTTTCCTAGCTCTCTCATCTCCCTGGCCCTCCCCCCCATCACCATGGTGTGGTTCTGTCCTTACTCCTCACTTTCCCTAGAAAGGGCAGAATGACTGTAATCTGAATTTGCTGGACCTTCTGCACTCTTTATTCTTGTTTTCTGAAGGTCTGATCAAATTCCAATGATGTCCCCAAATAGTAATGTGCCTCCTCTCTGTGTGCCTCCTGGACACTTCCCACAGATTATTGTAGACAATGGTGTCCAAAAAATTGTTGTGGTTCCTCAAGCACCAGTGTTTCACCTTGATGGTCACATAGTCATCTGCCTTTCTCCACATGCTTCTCTGTCTGGTTTCATTCCTGTCCCAACCATGATGCCCTCTCCACCAGGCCATATATACTCACCAGTGACTGGAGCTGGAGGACACACAGTATATGACAGCTACAGTATCAGTCTTCACAAGTGTAGGAAGATGTAGATTCTCACTCTATATACATGGAAAGTCCTAGCGTTAAAAAGAACAAAGCAATTTTGATGATGTTTATGGTAATTCATGGATACTTTAATCATTTGTTCCTATAACAAATATATTTGCTTTAAAAATATTTTATTGAAGTATTTCACAGATAAAACTGGTTTGTCATCGTAAGAATTATAAGAATCAATGAATGTTAATAAAGTATACCTAACTGTGCAACCAAATAGCCAGACAAAGAAATAGAATACTCCCAGGAAAACAGAAGCATCTACCCATGTGACTCCTCCAGTGACTGCCCTCAAATATGTTAACACTATCTTGATTTTTAGTACAATCTTTTGCCTGTTTTTGAACTTTATATCAATGGAAATAGATAATAGATACTTTTTTGTTTTCCAGTTTTTTTTGTACAGTATATTTGACAGTCAACCATTATCGTTTCAGGTGTCCTTTTTAAATTTTAAAAATAAATTTTAATTTTCTATTGTTTTGTTGAACTTCTTGTTTTATGCATTTTAGTTTTCAGTATACTGTGTGGGTCTTTTTGTGTGTTTGTTTGTATTTTATTGTTGTCTCTAATTTGTACTATTTTACATATCTTTTTCCTATAATGTCTTTGAAAGTATGCATAATTTTATAATTTTATGATTTTGCTGTGAGTTATTTAAATCTGTATCTTCTAATTATTAATGTTGAAAATAGGATAGATTAACTTAAAAACCTCTCCTAATTTCTATTAGTAACATGTGCTGGCTTATACTATAGTTTTCTGCCCAGTTTTTTACTTCAAATTATTATTAATTTAAAAAATATTGATGACATTTATAATCTTTTTAAATTTTCTGTAATTTTGGCAACAACTGGCTTATTTTTCACAAAAATTTTTCTCTTACCTAATATGCACAGAGGTAGGTTTCGTTTTTCAGTATAGGCGGAATAGTGCGAGCTATTGCTAGTAGAGTACATGTCCATATCATAAATGCATTTCAAGCATAAACAATAAAAGCTTTGTCTGATTTGTCAATCTTAGCCTTATGCCCATGGTCCAGCAGGACACAAATGGCCTGACAGAAGATTCCAAGGCTCTAAAAGTTGAAGAAGTCACAAGATAGAATATTTCACACAGGTCACTGGCCTTGCCTGCTTGTTAGCCAGAAGCAGACTTGTATTAAGCCACTGGGATTTGGGTCCCCACCCTGATCACACAGGTAGCCTATTCTAACTAATTCAATGACCTTATTACAACAATTACTTAACATTAAGTACATCACTCAAAGGTTTCAATGCTTACCAACCATCTTCTTACACCATGATCCCTTTGATTTGAAATTTTAAATTATGCTTTAAGTTCGAAACTTTTTTGAACAGTGTTTGTTATTATTTACAATTGAGCTGTATGTTTAACTCTTTTGAAAACCTTAAAATGTGTTTATACCTAAGTGTAATTTGGTTATATTTATCTGTTGGTGATAATTTATATATATATTAACTATCAAATTTTCTTCAGTGTAAGTGCTTCTGCTTCTTTGGAAAAGAATCCTCTGGGTTTTACACAAGATAAAATGTACCTAGGAATCCAGGAAGCAGTCGGTAGAGAAGTCAAATTATAGCAGGGAGACAACTAGCACAGTGATGAAACAGCCCAGCCATGAATGAACTTGTACCCTGTTATCTCACTGCATTCCCGACTAGGCCTGCCCAAGCCTTGAGGATTCTGCAGAAAATACTGATTCCCGTCACACCACTGCTTCATTTCTGTGGTATTTTATAGGGCTTCTACAATCTTTTGTTTTGCTCTAAATTTATTAAAATGTCTTTTGTACTCATGTGGTCTATAACCTTCAGATCTTTTTATGAAAAAGTAGTCATTTAATTTAATTTAATTGGAATTTTATGAAGAAGAAAAGTACTTGTCTTAAACTGGAAGTTTTCATGCTATTCTTAGCCTGCGTATGTAGTTTTACTTAATTAATTAATTTATTTAGAGATAGAGTCTTGCTCTGTCACCCAGGCTGGATTGTAGTGGGGCAATCATGGCTCACTACAGCCTCAGCCTCTCAGGCTCAAGCAATCCTACCACTTCAGTCTCCCAAGTAGCCGAGACTATAGGCACATGTTACCACACACAGCTAATTTTTAATTTTTTTTTGCATAGATGGGGTGGTATGCTTTGGATTTATGTCCCTGCCCAAATAATATCATGTCAAATTGGAGGAGGAACCTGGTGGGAGGTAATTGGATCATGCAGACTGATTTCCCCCTTGCTGTTCTTGTGATAGTGAGTTCTCATGAGATCTGATGATTTAAAAGTGTGTGGCACTTTCTTTTTCTTCTTCTTCTCTTTCTCCTGCTCCATCACGATAAGATGTGCTAGCTTCCCATTCCACCATGATTATATATTTCTTGAGATCTCCCAGACATGCTTCATCTTACACCTGAGGCACTGTGAGTCAATTAAATCTCTTTCCTTAATAAATTACACAGTCTCTAGTAGTTCTTTATAGCAGTGTGAAAAGGGATTAGTGCACAAAATTGGTACCAGAAGAATGGGACACTGCTATAAAGATACCTAAAAAATGTGGAAAGAGTTTTGGAACTGGGTAATGGGCAAAGGTTGGAACAGTTTGGAGGGGTCAGAAGAAGACAGGAAGATGTGGAAAAGTTTGAAACTTCATAGAAACTTGTTGAATAATTGTGACAAAAATACTGATAGTGATATGGACAGTTAAGTCCAGACTGAAGAGGTATCAGATGGAGATAAGCAACTTTATTGGGAACTGGAACAGAGGTTACTCTTGCTATGCTTTAGCAAAGACACTGGTGGCATTTGCCCCTGCTCTAGATATGTGGAACTTTGAACTTCAGATTTCAGGTATCTGATGGAAGAAATTTCTGAGCAGCAAAACATTGAAAAGGTGGCCTGGTTGCTCCTAAAACCCTATGGTCATTTGCATAAACAAAGAGAACTTATATTTAAAATTGAAGCAGAGCATAAAAGTTTGGAAAATTTGCACCCAGCTATGCGGTAGTAAAGAAAAAGCCATTTTCTGGGGAGAAATTTAAGCTGGCTGCAGAAATTTGCATAAGTAAAGAGCAGCTGAATAATAATACCCAAGACAATGGGGAGAATGCCTCCAGAACATTTCAGAGACCTTTGTGTCCTGAATCACAGGCCCAGAGGCCTAGGAGGGAAAAAATGCTTTTTTCCACTGGGCCATCACAGGGCCACAGGCCTAGGAGGGAAAAAAATGGTTTCCTGGGATAGACCTAGGGCACTGCTGCTCTGTGCAGCCTTTGGACATCATGGCCTGTGTCCCAGCTCCTTAAGTTCCAGTCGTGGCTAAAAGAGGGCAAGGTACAGCTAGGGCCATTGCTTCAGAGGGTGAAAACCCCAAACCTTGATGGCTTCCACGAGGTGTTGGTCCTGAAAGTGCACTAAAGGCAAGAGTTGAGGTTTAGGAAACTCTGCTTAGATTTCAGAGGATGTATGAAAATGCCTGGATGTCCAGGCAGAAACCTGCTGCAGGAGCAGAGCCCTCATGGAGAACCTCTACCAGGTCAGTGCAAGGGGAAATGTGGGCTGGGAGCCCATGCACAGAGTCTTCATTGGGGCACTGCCTCATGAAGCTGTGAGAAGGGGGCCACCTTCTTCCAGACCTCAGAATAGTAGATCCACTGACAGCTTGCACCATGTGCCTGGAAAAGCCATAGGCACTCAGTGCCATCCCATGAGAGCAGCTGCAGGGGTGGAGCTGCCCAAGGCCTTGGAAACCCACTCCTAGCATCAGTGTGCCCTGGATATGAGATATTGAGTCAAAGGTGATTATTTTGGAGCTTTAAGATTAAATGACTGCACTGCTTGGTTTCGTAGTTGTGTAGTGCCTGTAGCCCCTTTATTTTGGCTAATTTCTTTCATTTGGAATGGGAATATTTACCCAATGCCTGCACCCCCATTGTATTTTGGAGGTAACTAACTTTTTTTGATTTTACAGGTTCCTAGGTGGAAGGGACTTAACTTGTCTTAGATGATACTTTGGACTGTGGACTTTTGAGTTAAGACTGAAATGCATTAAGACTGGAGGACTATTGAGAAGAGATAACTGTATTTTGCAGTGTGAGGACAAGAGATTTGGGAGGGGCTGGGGCAGAATGATACGATTTGGATTTGTATCCCTGCCCAAATCACATGTCAAATAAGAGGAGGGGCCTGCTGGGACGTGACTGAATCATGATGGCAGATTTCTTCCTTGCTGTTATTGTGATAAAGACTGAGTTTTCATGAGATTTGATGGTTTTACAGTGTATAGCATGTTCCTCTTCACTCTCTGTCTCATTCTCTGCCATGGTAAGACGTGCTTGCTTCCCCTTTGCTGCCCACCATGATTGTAAGTTTCCTAAGGCTTCCAAGTCATGCTTCCTGTTAAGCCTGCAGAACTGTGAATCAATTAAACCTCTTTTATTGATAAATTTTCCAGTCTCAGGTAGTTCTTTATAGCAGTGTGAGAATGGACTAATATACAGGGTCTCATTGGGTTACCCATATAGGTCTCAATCTCCTGGGCTCAAGCTATCCTCCCGCTTCAGCCTCTCAAATTACTAAAATTACAGGCATGAGCCACTGCACCTGGCTAATTTATTTACTTATTTATTTGATTTTATTTTACTTTTCTCATTTGCTTCCTAATCTATTTTTACAAAATTTAAAGATTTATTGTATAATTTACAATCAACATGATGTTTTGATATCCCTATATATTGTGAAATGATTATTACTATCAAGCTAATTAAGTTTTTTTGCCACATCCCTACTACCAACTGTTCTGTGTGGGAAATGTGCAAGGGGAGAAGAAAAGACACACATACAATACTTTTAAGGGTAAACAGCCTTTATCCCATGTAAGTGGCAATACAGATATAGTAAGCAGGTGATATAATAATAAGCAAATGATATAATAAGCAGATTGATATAATAAGCAGATTGATAAACTAAGCAAATTGCAATGGGCAGGGAGAAGGGAAAGATATTTACACTCACCAGATTATGAAGGATTCACCACCAGACTGGGAAGCAACAGCCTGGGCTCCAGAGTCAGACACAACACCCACCAGACTATGGAGGATGCATCACCAGACAGGGAAGCAATAGCTTGGGCTCTGTAGTCCGCCACTCATCCATGCACAGACAAGGAGAGGTCTCATGAAGTTTTGACTCAGTCTGGGACCCTAGCTGTTTTGTAGTTTGGCATGAGGTCCAGTCATGAGGGCCCTTCGTGACTGGGCTCAAGGAACACAAAAAGGTCAACTCATTTTTGCAATTGTCTATTGTTTTTTAATAACTAACATATAGGAATTAATTGTAATAGAGATTTCTCCAAAACAGTGCTGGATGAAAGCCTTAAGGGGCTCATACAACCTGTTCAGCGACTTGGTGACCATTGTTTGTGTCCATGTTCAATTGAGTTCAAATTTAATATTTAACTTTTCCTTCACACCAACACAAGAATTTAAATGGTGTTTAGAAGCAGATTCCATTGACCTTTTCTTTTTCTCCCTCTTTTTTTTTTTTTTTTTTAAACTTGGTCTTACTGAATAGTAAAGAAATTTGAAGACCTGAATCAAATACAATTTAGACTGTAACTTTAAAAATATTTTTGTATTTTTTGGCTTTGAAGTATTTTAAAATTTTCCGATTATCTCTTAAGTAAATGTTCTTTTGATTGCTAGTCCCTTATTTAACACAGGAATAACACTCAAGGATTGTACTTTGTTGATTTATTTTTGAGCACTTGCGTTTAACAACTTTTTGTTTACTTTTCTATAATAACTAAAGTTTGCTTGGGGCTTAGCTCTGAAAATGTATTATATTTTTTTCTCCAGATATCTACAGTTAATATCCTTTTGTAATCTACATTGAACAAGGTTAACACTAGTGCCATTTTTCTTCTTCCATAGGTTAGTGAGTCATTATTTATCATCATTGTAAGCATCTGACATTTCCACGTTAATATGGCTAGATAGACATCCTTTTCATTAATTTAGTCTAAGACTCAGTGAGCTTTTTCTATGCCTCTTAAAAAAATCAGCTTTGTGCCTTTTCTGTCTGTGAATTTCTTACTTTTCGATTCTCCTTTTCTCATGTTGATTCAAATTAATTTCATGAAGGCTGTAGCCTCATGATTTTCCTTGAGAGTACAAGTCATATATTTTCTAAAGTTTCTTCTAAATTTTCATGCAAATAAATTTTTAAATAAATTATTCTGAGTCTTCATAGACTCAGACCTTCATAGAAGTGTTCTCTCCCTGTATTGAGAAATTTTCCCTAGTCTATTTATACTGACCGAGGGAGATATGTTTGTTTAGAATTGATTTACAAAGCTGTAGCAATGGACACAGGTATTATAAAAGACCACTAGATCCTTTCCAAAGAATTTAACACTAGGTCACAGATTTAGATTCTGAGTATCTGTTGTTCTTGTGCTAGAGAGGGATTAGAAATATTAGAAAGTGGCCAAGAATAGAGTTTGTGCTGTTATTGTTTTTCTAGCAATCTGATGCTAATGTTATGCCATTAGCAGAAGTGCTTCCAGGTTTGCTGTTTGAGTGTTTTTTACGTGAAGATTTTGATGCCAATTTCAAGGTTAAAAATATGTATTTAATTTTTTGAATTTAATTTTCTATGTTTATAGATTTAGGGGTATAATGCAGTTGTGTTACCTGGATATACTGCATATTACTGAAATCTGAGCTTTATTATACCATCACCCAGATAGTGTACATTGTATACAATATGTAGTATTTCATCCCTCATTCTCCTCCAAACCTCCGACCTTCCGGAGTCTTTAATGTCTATTTTTCCCTTCCTTATGTCTATGTGTACTCATTGTTTAGCTTTCACTTATAAGTGAAAACATGTGAGCAGTTTTTGACTTTCTGTTTCTGAGTCATTTCAGTAGAGATTATGACCTCTAATTCCATTCCTGTTCCTGTAAAAGATGTTTTTTTTTTAATTTTTATGTCTGAGTAGTGTTCCACTGTGTGTGTGTGTGTGTGTGTGTGTGTGTGTGTGTGTGTATGTGTGTATGTATGTGTATATACGGCATTTTTTATTTAATCTTCCACTGGTAGACATTTTGGTTAATCCATATCTTTGCTATTGTGAATGATGTTTCAGTAAACAAACTAGTACAGGTTTCTTTTTGATAAAAATGATTTATTTTTCTTCAAGTAGATACACAGTTGTAGGATTGCTAGATCAAATGATAGTTCCATTTTTAGTACATTGACAAATCTCCATTCTATTTTCCATAGAGGTAGCACTAATTTACATTTTCAGCAGTGTATAAGCATTCCCTTTACTCTGCATCTTAGCCAACATCTGTTGTTTACTGGTATAAGATGGTCTTGAATTGTGGTTTTAATTTGCATTTCTCTGGTAATTAGTAAAGTTGAGCACATTTTCATGTTTGTTGGCCACTTAAATATCTTCTTTTGAAAATTTCTGTTTGTGCCCTTTCCCACTTTTTAATGGAAGTATGTGTGCATTTTTTTTGTTGTTGTTGTGGTGGTTGTGGAGTCATTTGATTCTTGCAGATTTGCGATATTAACTTTTTGTTGGATGCATTGTTTACAAAGATTTTATCCTATTTTGTAGACTATTTACTCTGTTGGTTATTTCTTTTGCTATGCAGAAGCTTTTTAGTATACTTTTAAATCTATACGTATTTACATATATATTTTCACAAAAAGATGTATGGTGGTTATTTTAATAAATGTTCTGGGGGAAACGAAGATCAGTATCCAAATGTCTATAAATATGTGCTCACCTTGCCTGGAAATCACGTTTTTAAAATTTTTAATTAAAGATATTAGCTTGTTACAGAGAGATCATAGTAATTATTAGCACAGCCCTGAGCAAGGTGATGGAAGACATTTGCCTAGAAATATTATCCTGGGGGAAAAAAACACAACTCTGAATAATTTTTGATTGTGCAGACTGAATAAATGAGAAATTTTATTCATTTATAATGTGAGACTCCATACATTTCTAATGTTAAAAAAGGCAATCCACATTCAAAATGTATTGAAATGATATGATCCAAGTTAACTTCAATAGTAGGATAATATGTGGGTTACTAGCTGTGAAACAATGGGAAATAAAGGCTATGAATGTTGGGAAATGTTCAAATAAACAAATTTAAAAACTTAAAAACATACATTGAATATACTAAATAGAGGACAGTTATTTATTACTGTTTAATGGCAGTTTTCTAATTTGTGTGTATAATTTAAGGCCTAATAAAAATTTTTATACATGTATATGAATTGTTGAGGTATTATATTTAATGAGATCACCAATGAAAATAGAAGCAGAAAAATCATGTAGTTTAATATTAGTTTTGGGTTGGAAATTTCGTGGTATCATTTTCTAGCTGTGTGGTCATGGCCAGGATCACATAGTACATGTGAATACAGACTTCTTTGTGAAATATGGAATCAGAGCCTACTTCATTGATTTTGTGAGATGGGGAAATGAATGCCAGTGTGGTAGAACAGTTGAAAGAAATGCTCAGTAGTTGATAGCCATAATTGTCACCAATACTTTGTAACAAACTTTTCCCTTGAAAGCAGAAAGGAAAATTGTTTTTTTTCTCTAGAATAATAATTACAAATTGAAACATAATTTTATTATACTTTTGGTTTAGAACATGTCAAAGTTGCAGAAAAGTAGTTTCATGCAAAACACACTGGAAGGAAACAAACAAAAAGATATGTTGGCAGTATCTTCAGGTGATTTGTCCTGACTTTAAAAGTTTCATGTTAGCCTAGGCTGTCACTTTGGAATACAAGCCTCATTTAATATCTATCATTTTGTCAGTGCTCCAGAATAAATTTATGCTCTGAAAATAGATATCTCATTTCTATTTTGTTGAAGTTAGAAATTATATTTTCAAAACCTGTGAACATAAGGTTCTATCCTGGCATATGCATTACACAACATCTAACTTATATGTGATATTTCAGTGACAACATACTGAAAAATATTTGCTAGCGGTCATTCTGCAGTTTTCAGAATAATGTGATTTTTAAACTTCAGACAGTTTGTATTATTTGTAGATCACACATCCATTTAAAAAAAAGGTTGAAAGAATGATAGCTATGTGGCAATACCAGAACGGTAAAAGAAAAGAGTTTGATTGTTTCATAGGAGAAATACATTTTAAAAGGTACTTCATTTTTTTTTCTACAGTATTTTTTAAATGAGGGGAAAAGAAATTAAATGCCAATTCTTAGTGCCAATCAATTCCTTAGTGAATGGCGCAGTGATTATGTCTACACACACGTATGACTCATTTGTGAAATAAAAAAACGAGTCTGATATGAAAATTTAAAAATTCAGTTTACTCTTCTGTCTCATGAAGTTAAGGTTGACAGAATTAAGCTAGAGGGTAAGGTGGAGAGGCAACTCTTCCGAAAGAGATAAAGGGAAGGAGAACAATGTCAAAACACATTTAGCTTTGATTATCTTGCATAACTAAAATATTCATTAGGGGTCTGGGGGAATATTGTCTAAAGTAGCTAATAAGGATTATTTCATAGAGTACGCACTGAGGGATGTGGTCTTCCATCTTTGCTAGCATTATATTATAGCCAGGGATATTCTGGACCTAAACTATTTTTGCAGTCCTCTGTGTTTCCTACAATGAAGATGAAACTCAGCCTTTGGTAACTGGCTCTTAGCCTCCCAATACCTATGTTATCATTTGAGGTTCCACTAAACCAAGAAAACAGCTGAATGATATAAAATCACATTCCCTGCTCATCTGATCTCCCATTCCTGCCCCATGAGCCTTTTGCTGCTGTTTCCAAACAACATGCAAGCAGGACCTTTGCATTTTTTGAATTTCACTAATGGAGAAATATGGAATTTTTTTAAAATGAGGATTTTAAATGCTTTATAAAGCTTGGATAGTTCTTACCATGATAGTCTCAATTTTAGAGTACCAATTAGCAGATTTGGATAATTTTACTTAAGTAGTTAAATCGCTTTCAAGATAATGTGGACAAAATTCCTGGAGATGTGAATTTTTCTTTCTCCTATTATCTTTAGCTTCATATAATAATCACCCCTAAACCAAATAAAAAGGAATGAATAAATCTGCCTTTAATTTTAGGATTCAGGTATATTTGTTTCTTGAAATCTTTTTGTAAAATTTTAGGACATAGGAGGCTCATCTAATTGGATTACATTTAAGATTTAAGAATATAATACTTTAAAAAAGAAACTGTATTAGACTTTATTTTTTAATGGGAAAAAAAAGAAGGAAACCAGCCAGAGTTCCAGAGTTCTTCCTTCTGAAACATACCTGTTTTTTTAAATACTTGTTTTTTTGTTTGTTTGTTTTTGGCATTGCTGTACTCTACTTTGGTTTCCCTTCCACCAATGTTCCAAAGGAATACAAGTGTTTGTTCCTTCTTTTAGGACTTACTCAGGCTTATTCAGCAGCAGGACAGCAATGGACTTGGAAATGTAGCTTAAAGCAGAATTCCAGTATCCAGACAGATCTGGATGGAATGTTGGGTACAAAAGAACCCAGCAGCAATGAATTTAGCTGTGGGAAAACACCTTATAAAGAATGAGGCACGTTCTAAAGACTGGGAAGGCAGTTTCAGGAATTTTAAGGAGTAAAACAGCATTTGTGTGCAGAAAATAGTAAGGATACAGTTTGATTCCTGTGCAGAGCTAGGAAACTGGAAGTGCTGTTGGGTATCCCCCCAGTGATGACTACAAAAAATGCTGAGGTTCAACTTACTTCTTTGAAGGTTAGAGGCAGGTAGGCCTCTTTGCAGGTTTTGAAGAAATAAGAACAAGTTTGGTTTTTAAAATTAGATTATATTCCACAAAAAGGACACAGCAACAACATCCTGAAATCACATTTACTTCCACCCCCTTACTAAATTTTTAAAAATATGTTCAGTTTATTAATAGATTTCTCACATGCTTTGAGGCTCAAGACACACCACCCCAAAATGTGCCTGTAGGAGACCAGTGTGTGCCACCCTAAAACAAACTTCTTTGGCATATATTTGAGCTGGGTTATTCTAAGAAACTGCAGACACAGGAGTAGTTCTGAAAAGCTATGCTTTTGTTAAATAAATTTACATAAATAAAGAAAACCTATTTTAGTAAAAGTATCTTTATCAGGAAGATGACTGCTCCCAGACAACTTTTATAACCTGAGAGACTTTTTATCTGCATAATAAGACATCCTTTAGTCACAATTGATATGGTTTGGATGTTCTGCCAAAATCACATGTTGAATTGTAATCCCAAATGTTGGAGGTAGAGACTGGTGGGAGATATTTAGACAATGGGGCTGGATCCTGTATAAATGGCTTAGACTATCCCCTTGGTGACAAATTACTTCCTGCACTGAGTTCTTGTGAGATCTGGTTATTTAAAAGTGTGTGACCCTCCCTCCCTCTCTCTGCCCTACTTTGGCCATCTGATGCACAGGTTTCAACTTCGCTATCTGCCCTGAGTAAAAGCTTCCTGAGACCTCCCCAGAAGCTCAGAGATGTTGGCACCATGCTTGTACAGCCTGTAGAACTGTGAGCCAATCAAAACTCTTTTCTTTATAAAGTATCCAGGCTCAGGTATTTCTTTATAGCAGTGCAAGAATGGCCTAATACAATAATATATTTCCTCCCTTCACCCTACCAAAACTTGTGTTGCCACCTCCCTCTACTGTTTTGCCTATTTCTATCTGTAGCTCATTATGTTATATAAGCTTCAATCATCTGACCCTTCCTCCGGTCTTACACTTTGTGAGACTCCCATGTGTATGTATGTAATTAAATATGCTTTTTCTCCTTTTAGTTTCTATGTCAATTTAATTCCTAGCTGATCCAAAGCATGTAAAAATGTGGGAGAAAGACATTTTTCACTCCCCTACATCTTCACTTATCATTTGTATTCCGCTGATTTTGTGGGTTTTAGTTTGTGTCTTTATAGTTGTCCTTCATTCATTCTCTTGTCCTTCCCATTCTCAGATGGTTTGAATATCACAATATTTTCTCATAGGCATTTAGATATTTTAAGTCAAAATGCCTGGGAAACAATAACAGACAGAATACTTAGCTTAAATATTATCAGTTTGTCTCCTCCAGGGAGCTGGCCCGGAGAGAGTTGCTCACAGGACTTCCCTCACTCACACCCAGTTCTTCCAGCTGGGAAATAGATACCCAGGTAGTGTGGTAACCTATGGAGCTTTTCAGGTTGGCCTGCTAAAGTAAGGAAGACTTGGTGATCACGTTCATGGTAAGACTTACATGCAAAAATTTTTAAATTTATTTGTGGATTTATATAAATGAAGGTGTTTTGTTTATTGTGTTGCAAAGCATAATTATACTGTAATTACATTATGGTGCAAAGGGAACATGGAAGATGTAAGTGACCTCTTTTATATTTGTTTATTATAAATTAATTTCTGCTTATGGCATAAAATTTTGAAAAATAAAGATGAAATGCTTTATGTGTCTACTTACAAAGACAATTTTATAAAGTTTTCATACTTTTTTCTTGCATAGTTTTGTATTTTTAAATTATCCATATGTAACTCCAGTGTCTGTGAGTTCTCTATATTTTAGGATCACCTAAAACTTTAATTTTTAATGAAAAACACTCACATTTCCCATCCTACTTTCAATCTGGTGTCCTTCTTAAGATGTCTATAAATTTCTATATGTGCTGTGCCCACTGTCCATCTGTGGTCCTCCTTCCACTGTGTTCTCATATACTTTCTTCTTTTCTGCAGTAATAAATTGTTTTTTCTGTCCACATTCTCCAATATCTGATCTCCAACCCTTTACCATTGCCCGATGCACTGCTGACAAAGCTCTGTGGCACATGCACTGCTGACAAAGCTCTGTGGCACATTCCAATGATGGCTTGGAGAAAATGCAGGAAGAGTACAGTACTGTCTGAGCAAGATGAATTATAAAGATCTGTCTTCCTGTTCCTCTGTCCTCAGCACTATAAAGAAAGAGAAGAATATTTGAAATTAGTATTTCTTTGACTTGGTTAATTTGAATTATTTGGTAGGGCTTTTCCAACCTTTTATCCTGATTCCACCCTTGACTGCCACCTAAAATTTTATTTCCAAATAGATCAGGAAGAGTAAAGCTGAAGGAGTTCAGAGACTTTTAGCCAATAATGTGACACCCTGCAATGCCTATATACTTTTTTTTTTTAGATGAAGTCTCACTCTGTCACCCGAGCTGGAATATAGTGGCACAATCTTGGCTCAATACCACCAACACATCTCAGGTTCAAGCTGCCTGAGCCTCCTGAGTAGCTGGGATTACAGGTGCCCACCACCACACCCGGCTAATTTTTGTGTTGTTTAGTAGAGATGGGATTTCATCATGTTGGCCAGGCTGGTGGCGAACTCCTGACCTCAGGTGATCCGCCCGCCTCAGCCTCCCAAAGTGCTGGGATTATAGGCATCAGCCACTGCACCCAACTAATTATTTTAAATTCAAAACTCTGGAAAGTCAGCAGATGCTGGAAACGGCTTTTCCTGTAACTTCATAAAGACTAGACTTTCCAAAGACAACACACATGCTCTCCAATTCCTTCCTGAAGTCTTCTTACCTGTTGACTAAGGAATGAAACATTTGGACAGATTTTGTCAGGTACCATTGTTTATTCTTGTAGATCCACTTGATTTCCAAACAGTATCACTTAATAACCATTGTCTGAGCATTAAGCTCACTTGTTCTTTCTAAAATCATTTGCTACTCACAAAATTGTCACATTTCTTCCTATCTCCTCTTCCCTTATGCAAAAGAATCTATAAAAATCTGGACCTCACTGGGTTATCGGTTAATCATTCCTATGCAGTTCTCCCATGCAAGGCATGTTAAATACAGCTGTATGTCTTTCCTCTTCTTAATGTCTATTGTCAGTTTTTTCAGAAAACCTTAGAGGGTGGGGGGGGAAGCTTTCCTTTGGCCCCTACAACGCACAGCCCCAGATACTGAGAATACTTAACTTTGGAAAAGAACAAACTTGGGTCCACTTACCTGTAATGGTAGCAAATTAATTAATATAAGCAAAAGACTAAGCTTAATTTTTATTAAAATTGGCATAGTCTAAATGGTTAAAAAGCAAATGAAGTAATCCTTCAAATAAAGTTTCTTTCATAATCCATTTCTTAAATGCCATTCCTCCAAGGATAGAACAGAGAATTGCTGACAAGTGTGTAAATAGTAGTAAAACAAACAACAAGAAAACAAATCTGTAGAACTTTTTGACGAGGCATACACTGATATGGTTTGTTTTCTTTAAAAATAAATGACAACAGGCTAAGTATCCACTGGAGCTTACAGATGATAAAATAATTCCCATCCCACTCATAGTTTCATTCTCCATAGAAAGTACTCTACTTTGTTTAGAGCACAAAAATAATTCTGTTATTTCCTTTGCTTCTTTTCTAAAAACAATATGCACCTGAAGAGGGTATAAGCTTGCCAAACTCCCTCAGGCTTTCAAAGAAGTCAGAATATTGCCAGGTGGGCCTTTGAGGAGAATATATACAGCAGACTTTGGAGATTTGTGTTGATGATTGTTTATTTTTTATCTCCTGAATATTTGTAGGCAGGTTTGTTCTGAATATAGAACTTTAAAATGACTCAGTAGATGATAGGCTCACCTGAACTAACCTTATTGCAACTTACATAAAATCTCCTCTGCCAAAAGCACATTTTGGATGAACTCTCTGTAAGGAAAGTTCAGACTCTGGCCCCATGGAGATATAAGGCTCCCCCTGGATGGAGTCCTTTTATATGTTAGAAATTGTGGAGCCTCCACATTTTCCCATACCATAAACAGAGAAGATGTCTCTATGAATTACAAAATCCAAATGCTAAAACTTTACCATTACTTATTTTTAACCCTTCTGAGGTTTCTCAAGGCTTATTTTTCATCAAATCTTATCTAAGGGAAAGAGGACATGAAACTGAAGATGGGAAGATGGAACTGTCATTCATTACTTCTGTTGTTTCGACCCCTAGAGGAATCCTGTTCCTGCTGAAGGGTGACTTGCCAGATTACAGAATGTAATATGTTATTTAGATAGGTTTAAACCATTTCCTGGATGAAAATGTTTACCTATGGACATCTTGGAATGTGGAGTTCCTGTACAACTCTTTTTTTTTTTTTTTTTTACTTGCCTACTACCCTTCTAGGCTGAATTTAGCTGGCATGATTTGTGTGGAAATAGAATATGGGACATGAAAATCTCTCTCTCTCTCTTTTTTTTTGAGATAGAGTTTTGTTCTGTCATTCAGGCTGGAGTGCAGTGGCATGATCTTGGCTCACTGCAACCTCTGCCTCTTGGGTTCAAGCTATTCTCCTGCCTCAGCCCCCTCGAGTAGTTGAAATTACAGGTACCTGCCATCATGCCTGGCTAATTTTTGTATTTTTGTAGAAACGGGGTTTCACCATGTTGGCCAGGCTGGTCTTAAATTCCTAACCTCAGGTGATCCGCCTACCTTGGTCTCCCAAAGTGCTTGGATTATAGGTGTGAGCCACTGTGCCTGGCAAAAAACTTCCTAAGTACAGGTGTGGATA
Organism: Ateles fusciceps; assembly: GCA_036589455.1. Classification (NCBI taxonomy): domain Eukaryota; kingdom Metazoa; phylum Chordata; class Mammalia; order Primates; family Atelidae; genus Ateles; species Ateles fusciceps. The sequence continues at coordinate 8,359,452 of JAZHEH010002982.1, read as the reverse complement.
TATGTGTACTAGCTGAACCTAGTGGGGAAGGTGAAAAACGAGAGAAGGGTCTCTTGAAAAGGGAACATAAAGTTATTCATACTGTAATCCAGTATGACCTTATTATAATTTACATCTTAATTACACCTGCAGGTAACCTATTTTCAAATAAAGTCACAGTACATGTTCCTGTCAAAGTTTGCCTGCTCCCATAAACAAAATCTCTGTCCTTTGTCTTCTGGCATGGTTTACTATATTCCTCTTTTTGCCTTACAGGGATTTTTTTTTTTTTTTTTTTTTGAGATAGAATTTTGCTCTTGTTACTGAGGCTGTAGTGCAATGGCGTGGTCTTGGCTCACTGCAACCTCTGCCTCTCAGGTTCAAGTGATTCTCCTACCTCAGCCTCCCAAGTAGCTAAAATTACAGGTGCCTGCCACCACACTCAGCTATTTTTTTAAATGTTTTTCCCTTCTTCCAGAGTGATAGTTCCTTAAATACAAAATGTATGTTTCATGTATCATTGTAACCCTAGTACTCCTCAGAGTCTAGCTCACAGTTGATGCCAAATAAGTATTTAATAGTTTGGAAGTAAGTTTTTGAAGACCTAAAAATGGAGACTCCACAATATACACTCATCTTTACAGAGGATCATTATTCCATGTAGCTATAGAAATACATTCTGTCTAAATATATGGGCATTTTCTAGGTGAATGTTCCTTTTGGTAGTTATGATATTTTCACCTCTCTCCCATTTATGTCTTCATATGTAGCACTGCTTTTCTAGAGAAATCAGGAAGCAAGCTATTCTACATGTTATTTTTTTACCAAAGAAATTCAGTCTGTCTTATGAGTGAACAAAGCATTTCTTGTTTATGCTTCTCTTTTGAAAAACTACTTCTAAAGTAGTTTCTAAAATAATTAAATCTGTCTTACTACGATAAACAAACTATTAGTATGCCTCATTCAGTTCGTATTTGATACTCAAATCTTTATTATGAGCATAAAGTATTTTACTGAACCGAAATAAAATGACAGGCTCAGAACCTTGAATAAGTTTCATGTTTAATGGCGTCATATGGTAAAATAATAGACAGCGTTGATGCAGACCTATGTTTATGCCAAGTTGTAAGCACTTTTTATAATTTAATCTTCATAAAATGGATAAAATAGACACTTTTAGTCCTATTTTGTAGATTAGGAAACTGAGGTATGAAGTTATTAAGTGACTTCCCCAAAGTCACGCAGCTAGTGAAGAGTAGAACAGGGATTCAACATAATGTAATTGTGCGATAATCAGCACTTTAAGAATGCAGCAATATTGCCTGCTTGTGTTTTCCTCAGCACACTGTCAACTTGCTGGTTCTTAGGTTGACTACCGTCTTTCTCATAAAAACTTTAACTTCCCTTTTTACTTAGCACTTTTGATTTTAAATGTGCTTGTGTGCCAGGAAAAAATCAGAGTAGCAGGGTCTGGAAATCTGTAGCCATGTACCTTTGCTGGCTTTGATGCATATGGAACATATTTCATGCTTCATTTCTCATGGTAGGGTTCTGTGATGGAAGCTCTGTGCACCAGCACCTTTCTTTACTTTCATAGGCAATTGGGCTGCCCTCAGTTTGGTATGTACCATATAGAGTTCCTAAGTGGGCTTCTTAGTCAAGGCATTATGAAGAGAATGAATATGAACTCTAGGAGCAATGGTGAGTACGAACTCTAGGAGCAATGGTGAGGCCTGGTCCTTAGGCATGGAGAATGAGTAGAGGGAAGGATGGAGGTGAGTTGGACATGAAGGACATTAAGAAGGTAACTCCAGTGCTAATTGCTGAGAAAATAGAAAATTTTAAAAGTATTTTCAAAGTATTTCTTTATAGGTTTCACTGTCTCACTTTTTCTCCTAATCTCTAATTATCAGCCCTTCTTCCATTGCTCAGTCAAAAAATTAATTGAAAGTAGTATTCAAATGCAATTTTGAAAGGGCAGGAAGAGAGAAATGGGAGAGAGAGAGATAAAGAGGGAGAGAGAAAAGGAAAAATCTTTAGAAGCTATAAAGAACCAAAAGGTTAAGACAGCCAAGTAGGATTTTCACAAATTCTAGAATGTCTTTTGCTGACTGTATGGTGTTGACTGTATGGTGAAGGAAGGATGGATCAGTCTAATTGAAAAATACAAACTTATATAACCTCAATTTGGGATATAGTCCCATGAATTGAGGCTCCCTGGTGAATTGTTTCCACACATGTCTTGAGGAAAATAAATATGTCACCATATGAACACTTTTCCTCTTAATTAAATGAATGAATTATTTTATCTTTATGGTCCAAATGTTGGTTTATACCATTTCTAGTCTTATTTTCTTAATTACAATTACAAGGGTGTGATTAACATAGAATATAAAAACATGTATTGATTTGGCATGTCACATTAATGTTAACACTAGCTTTAATTTTCCAAAAGGACACTTCATGAAAGGCTAATGTTTACCTAAGGGACCAAGGATGTGCCATACAATTTGCCCCAAGCCTCAAGCACATCAACTGTGTGTTCTCAAGAAATACTTGTTGATGGGTTGACTAGTTGGAGAAGATGCCTGAAACTTGAGGCCCTCTTTACAACTCTACCCTTTAAATTCTTTGTCATGTGCCTTCTCTCTGGCAGGCTGCAATTACCTTCCTCATTTTCAGAGGCTACATAGCCCAGACTATTAGGTACCAGCTCCTTTGCTCCCTGCTTCTAATCTCAATCTTCATGACTGCAATGATCTGCACATTTGGACATTTTTAACTACAAATAACTGCCCTAAAGAAAACTGAACTAAGAAACCAGGACACAGAGAAAATCAGGTAGTTATGTCTATAAATGTCCAGGCTTTCAGAGTCATCTATGACACTCATCATGTGGAGGGACATGAAATAATGCAGATGTGAAGGGCATATAGGTGGCAGTTATTAATATCAGGGAGATTGATTTCATATCCTTGAAATATACCAACCTTTAACTCCAGGTTCAGCAACTTCATAATTTACGTAAGTACAGTCTGTGTCAGTTCGTTAGCAGGTCATTAGTAAGTCTGGAGAATATGTTCTAAAATATTCTCAGGAAAATCTCTGGGGAATGCGCCAGAAAATAAGATTATGCTGAATGCCTGTTTTACAGAAAGGTAGGAGTGTGTGTGTGTATGTGTGTGTCTTTCTCTCTCTGTGTGCTTTCATTTGTATTTAATCTACCTTCATTTTAGGTAGTGGTTTTGGTCAGGATTGTGGTTCAGCACCCTGGGGCAACACGAAGATTAACTTCTGAGAACTGAGTAGGGATTCAAAACAGGTTTTTAACCATATTGAATTTGACCTGCATGTTCTTAAGTGCCTATTTCATGCATATATCCAGTTAGGTGTTTTTTACAGGATATGATGTTTGCACGAATACATCTTATAAATGTGATGTTCAGGTTTGTTTTACTTCATTTTGGGCAAAAGTGGAAGGTAAATAATCATTCCTAGATGATTGTGTGCTCCATTCAAATGCCTCCATTTAAGTATAAATTGCCTGATATGGAGAGGGCATCTGTCCAGCTTGTCCAGTTATTTCCATTTAAAGCCATCATAAATACAGGCAATAGACTTGTAGAGGAAAAAAAATAAATTAATATTTTAATATATTATAATATACTTTATAATATACTTTAATAAAGTAAAATAAAGTATTATAATAAAGCTGACTTAAGTTCAGTTGTAGAAGACCCAGAACAAATTGGGAGACTGAGACAATAAAGGAGAATGCAGAGAAAAATAAATGGCAGAATGTTTAATATATAGTAAAATGCCATAAATAGTGGTCCTTTTTTTAGCTGCCCTCTCAAAATGTGTAAGGGCTTGAAAAACACTGTGAAGGGGAAATAGGTACAGGCACGTGTCATTTTATTGTGCTTTGCTTTATTGTTCTTTACATATATCGTAATTGCAATTTGCAGTTTTACAAATCAAAGGTTTATGTCAATCTTGCATCGAGCAAGTCTGTTGGCACCATTTTTCCAATAGCATATGTTCAGTTTTTGTCTCTGGGTCATATTTTGGTAATTTTTGCAATATCTCAAACTTTTCATTATTATTATGTCTGTTATGGTGATCAGTAATCAGTGATATTTGAAGTTACTATTGTAATTGTTTTGAAGAGCTACAGACTTGGTAGAGGTTTCAGATTTTTTTAGACTTAATGCTATTACACACTTAATAAACTTCTATATGGTGTAAACATAACATTTATATGCACAGGAAAAGCAAAAAATTTGTATGACTGTCTTTGTTACCATACTTTGTCATGGTGGTCTGGAACCAAATCTGCAATAGTGCCTGTATCATTCTTCCTATGGTTTGGGAATGGTCATGTGGACTTTCACTGTAATATTTACGTTGGTTAAAACAGAGACAGACAAAAAGATTCAAGGTATAAGGTATGACAGGAGGAGGTATACCTTTGAGGTCATGTTTAAATAAGAAACTTTCAGAAGTCATAATCAACCCAGGAAGGGATATATATCTATCTGCCTGTAACAAAGTCATTGACCTCCCAACAGCATATGAGGAATATAAACCATCTATTCAGTATCACAGGTCACAACTTTGTCATGCATCCATTCTAGCTCCAGACTTCTGTTGACTTTATGGGCACTGGACTTTTCCACAATGCCTGGATTCATAATGGCTTTAACCTGATTCCAAAACATTGAACCCAGCTTACTGAAGCCATACTGACTACTGCCTTTGCCATATTTTCAAAGATTTCTAGGGCTTCACATTTCTGGAACCTCATTCCTTCATGCTCATTTACTTCTTATTATTATAATTATGTTACTGGATTTTTGTTCATTATTACTCACGTGTTGGCATACCAATCTTCATTCTTCTCATTAAATTTGCATGTCATGTCAAGGTGTCTTATTCTGTGGGTCACCAGCATGCAGAGCCATCTCACTCAGGCTTGGCTGACTGTTACATTCATGTCCTCCATGAATATTTATGGCGTGAATGCATACATTATCATGGCCTGATTAGTAAATAGATATTGAGTTTTAGTAAGCCAAAATAAAACATTTATTCAAGTATTCTTAAGCATTTATTTTGTTTTGCAGTTTTTCAAAAAGTGAATATACTTTCCTCATTAAGTATATTTAATCGTAACTATTTTAACAAAAATGGATGATATAAAACATAAGGGTCATCTAGGCCGACTGGTTTGCTAAAGCAGATACTCTTTTACAAGATCTCCTCAGCTTGACAATATCATAACTGGAAGAGGCAGCTGATAATGCCTAACCTTCCAAACATTGTAGTTTAGCTAAGTTTAGCTACCTTAAACATGCTCAGCACGCTAGTTTAGCCTATAGCTAGGCAAAATCACCTGACAACACAGTCTACTGTAGGGGATCAGGGAGTTTACCTTTATGATGCTATGTTTGGCTGGGAGCTGCAACTCCCTGCCCCCTGCCCAGTACCTCTTGAGAGAATTGTACCACATATAGCCAGCCAAGGAAAAGATCAGAAGTCAAAATATGATGCACAGTGTCTACAGTATGTGTATAACTTTCACACAATTGTTAAGTCAGAATAATTGTAAGTCAAACCTCAAGTCAGGGACTATATTCTTTCTTCTTGTGGGAGTAGCTGGTAATGGTTTTCAAATAATTTAGAGATTAAATTTTTAAACAGTAGATTTGAAAACTGCTAGTAAATCTAATGAGCTTGAGCACAGAGTTCTTTTGGGGCTTCTAAAATACAACTCTGACTTTTAATAGTTTATATCAAATAGTCACTGTCCTAAAGTTTCTCAGGATTTGGTATGATATCCCTACTCCCACCTCCATCATAAGTGAACATCTATTAAAAACTAAAAATTATTATATTAAGGTTAGGGAATTAAAAAAGAATAAAAAACTTACAAAGGAGAGATTTCGTGGTAGGAGGAGGAGAATTGTCTTGAGAATTATTGCTTACTCAACAATATGGAAGTCCCTGGTGAGACACAGTGATTACAGAGTTGGGGAGATGAGAAAGAAAGAACAGAAAATACGCTTATCTGCCTCTTGGCTTCCAGGTAGACTATTCCCACTGGAATCTGTTTGGAGAAAAGAAGAAAAAAGATTCTGTAATATCTGTATTGGTGATGGAACCACAGGATTTTACGTAGTGAGCCTTGTCTTTTTTCTATAAAAATTCATAAAAGCAACCCTGTGCCTTCTGCTTAGGGATTAGTAAATTGCCTCACTCCTGGGCTCTTGCTTTTCTAGGAGCTCTCCCACAGAGTTGATCTGAGCATTGTCTACCTGTGAAGCTGACATATGCCCCTGCCTTAAGATCATCTCCCCCAGGGGGGGCAATTCAATAAAAGTTTACGCCTACCTATGGTGATTATTTATTTATTTTTTCTTTCTCTTTTTATTCTGGTGAAGAATTGCAGACATATAAGTAGGCTGCAATTACCTGTGAAAGATTCTAAACAAACTGTGTCCATAAGACTCTTTTGGTTTGCTCATTAGGCTGTATTTCTAATTTTTATTTATTAATGAGTTAGAACTGCATTAATTGAATAAATGTCACTTTTAAATGCATAAGAATATCTGGTGGGAATTCCAAGTTTATTCTACCTTGATGCATAACACAGTTTGAAGACGAACCATTCATATTTTATGCTATGTGAAGGCCACTTTTGGGGACAACTCGAGTAGATGACGTTGACATAGAATCTCATACAAATGTTTCCCTATGGTGTTCTAAATGATGGGAATTTATTTTTTGAGCAGAGATAGTACAACATTAGTTAAGGGAATAGATGGATAGCTTCGGTTAGAATACTAACTGCCTTACACTGTTTTATTTTGGATAAGTTACCTAACTTCTCTAAGTTTCTCTCCCTTAGTCATAATACAGATTAATACTATTGTTTTCCTCAAAAGATTTTTATGAAGGTCAAACAACATAATGCATTTTAAACACTTAACTGTATTGATTACATTAAAAGAGAATCATTGTCATTAAGATGTATTTATCTTATTAAAAATGATTCATAATGACAGTGCCTGATAAGCTCATAGAAATCAGTATCATAGGGACAGCGTTTTTAAACTCAGTATATTACATAGACATAAACTAAATTCCTGTATCAGCCAGAAAAAATACATCTTAAAAATGAATACATTTTTGTTTGTAATTACTGAAAATATTTTGACATTATCACTTATTTCAAGATCTGAGAAAAGTAATTTGTCATTTTGAAAATATAAATACTGGGTACAATGGCACGTTCATCCTGTGCTTAAGTGGTACATCCCTGAGCTTTGCTCCAGTCCTGACAAACCCATCCTTTAAAGCTAGTTTCCAATTTCAATTTAAGTCTAGTTAGCTGGCAAGGCAGATGTCTTGATATTGTTATAAAATAAACGCATTCGACAAAATTCAACAGCCCTTTATGCTAAAAACTCTCAATAAACTAGGTATTGATGGAACGTATCTCAAAATGATAAAAGCTATTTACGACAAACCAACAGCCAATATCATACTGAATGGGCAAAAACTAGAAGCATTCCCTTTGAAATCTGGCAGTAGACAAGGATGTCCTCTCTCACCACTCCTATTCAATATAGTACTGGAAGTTCTAGCCAGAGCAATCAGGCAAGAAAAAGAAATAAAGGGTATTCAAATAGGAAAGGAGGAAGTCAAATTGTCTCTATTTGCAGACGATATGATTGTATATCTAGAAGACCCCATCGTCTCAGCCCAAAATCTCCTGAAACTGATAAGCAACTTCAGCAAAGTCTCAGGATATAAAATCAATCAGCAAAAATCACAAGCATTCCTATACACCAATAACAGACTTCAGGACAGCCAAATCAAGAACCAACTGCCATTCACAATTGCTACAAAGAGAATAGAATACCTAGGAATACAACTAACAAAGAACGTAAAGGGCCTCTTCAAGGAGAACTGCAAACCACTGCTCAATGAAATAAGAGAGGACACAAACAGATGGAGAAATATTCCATGTTCATGGCTAGGAAGAATCAATATTGTCAAAATGGCCATACTGCCCAAAGTAATTTACAGATTCAATGCTATCCCTATCAAGCTACCAATGACCTTCTTTGAAGAACTGGAAAAAACCACCTTAAACTTCATATGGAACCAAAAGAGAGCCCGCATAGCCAAGTCAATTCTAAGCAAAAAGAACAAAGCTGGAGGCATCACACTCCCGGACTTCAAACTATACTACAAAGCTACAGTAATCAAAACAGCATGGTACTGGTACCAAAACAGAGATATAGACCAATGGAACAGGACAGAGACCTCCGACGCAACACAACACATCTACAACCACCCGATCTTTGACAAACCTGACAAAAACAAACAATGGGGAAGCGAGTCCCTGTTTAATAAATGGTGTTGGGAAAACTGGCTAGCCATGTGCAGAAAGCAGAAGCTGGACCCCTTCCTGACACCTTACACTAAAATTAACTCCAGATGGACTAAAGACTTAAACATAAGACCTAACACCATAAAAACCCTAGAAGAAAATCTAGGCAAAACCATTCAGGACATAGGCGTAGGCAAGGACTTCATGACCAAACACCAAAAGCAGTGGCAACAAAAGCCAAAATAGACAAATGGGACCTAATCAAACTCCACAGCTTCTGCACAGCAAAAGAAACAGTCATTAGAGTGAATAGGCAACCAACAGAATGGGAAAAAATTTTTGCAGTCTACCCATCTGACAAAGGGCTGATAACCAGAATCTACAAAGAACTGAAACAGATTTACAAGAAGAAAACAAACAAGCCCATTCAAAAGTGGGTGAAGGATATGAACAGACACTTTACAAAAGAAGACATACATGAAGCCAACAAACATATGAAAAAATGCTCATCATCACTGGTCATTAGAGAAATGCAAATCAAAACTACATTGAGATACCATCTCACGCCAGTTAGAATGGCGATCATTAAAAAATCTAGAGACAACAGATGCTGGAGAGGATGTGGAGAAATAGGAACGCTTTTACACTGTTGGTGGGAGTGTAAATTAGTTCAACCATTGTGGAAGAAGGTGTGGCAATTCCTCAAGGACCTAGAAATAGAAATTCCATTTGATCCAGCAATCCCATTACTGGGTATATATCCAAAAGACTATAAATCGTTCTACTATAAGGACACATGCACACGAATGTTCATTGCAGCACAGTTTACAATAGCAAAGACCTGGAACCAACCCAAATGCCCATCGATGATAGACTGGACAGGGAAAATGTGGCACATATACACCATGGAATATTATGCAGCCATCAAAAACGATGAGTTCGTGTCCTTTGTAGGGACATGGATGAACCTGGAAACCATCATTCTCAGCAAACTGACACAAGAACAGAAAATCAAACACTGCATGTTCTCACTCATAGGCAGGTGTTGAACAATGGGAACACATGGACACAGGGAGGGGAGTATCACACACTGGGGTCTGTCGGGGGAAAAAGGGGAGGGATAGTGGGGGGTGGGGAGTTGGGGAGGGATAGCATGGGGAGAAATTCCAGATATAGGTGATGGGGAGGAAGGCAGCAAATCACACTGCCATGTGTGTACCTATGCAACAATCTTCCATGTTCTTCACATGTACCCCCAAACCTAAAATGCAATAAAAAAAATAAAATAAAAGCATATGGTCTCATATCTCATATTATGAAAGCAGTAGAGTTGTTGGTTAAGAGCAAGGTTCTGATGTCAGCCTGGAAGGATTTGAATTTGGGTTCTTTTATTACCAGTTATGTGAATTTAGGCAAATCATTTAACCCCAAGTAGTTCAGCTTCTCCATCTCTTAAAATGTTGAAAATAGTATATATCATATTGTTGTGAACCTAAAATGCATGTAAGCCATTTATAATTGCTTGTGTCATACGATGCATTTCTGTATAGTGGAGTAGAATTTCTGCTAGTGGAATACAGTGATTTCCTCATCTGCAACACTAAACTCTATATTATTAGTTAGTATTATTATTATTGCAGAGATAGGGTCTCACTATGTTGCCCAGACTGGTCTCAAACTCCTGGGCTCAAATGATCTTCCCTTGTTGGCTTCCAAAAGTGTTGTGATTGTGGGCATAAGCCATTGTGGCCAGCCCTAAAATTTAGTACAGGTTGATAGCAATTAGGCAATGTACTGTCTATCAATATGAATAATAATAAAAACAAGTAATGTCTGGAATCTATTCATCTACATCAATCTAATCTGAAATTTAAATCCACATTAGTCTATAATATTTTTTGATACTAGCCAATTGACAATAATATAATTGGCACTGGAAACACGGTATAAGGGTCAGTAATTTAGTTGGGAAAACAAGTCAAAGATACAGTGAAGGTCAAGAAAGAAGTTTGAATATATCTTGTCAAATGCCTTATTATAAACATGCTGAGGATGCATTTTTATTAAATCAATTGCCTTTTGCTTAAAATGACAATACCCAAATAATCTTATACTAGCTAGTGTGTGTAATAGGACTACATTGACCAGGTAAAAGTGTGTAATTGGAGTTACCCAAAAAAGCATCACTGAAGGCAAAAATGGATCTTAGAGCTTTTATTGTCAATTAACATGAAGACTAGCCTGAGTTATTGAATTTGGCTCCAAGTTCTCGGTTTGGTGAGATCCCCCCAGGTTATCTTCTCCTTCCATCAGTGGCAACTTCAGGTACCAATGGTAGAAGAATAAGAGGAGCAAACAGAAACACACCACTTCAGGCCTAAGATCTAAACTAGCTGATTGTCATATCCACTCAGATTTCATTGGCCACACAAGCTCAAAATCAGTGAGGCAGGGAAATATACCCTGCCTCTGGTGACAGGACCTGCCAGATCTCACAGAGTGTGTGATGTGGACATATCAAGGATGAAGAATTGGAACAAAAATTCAACTCACCATGCATACTGTGAGTTGAAAGCTATTACTTCCACCCAACTTCTGATGTTCTTATTTGTGAAGCAGAACTCAACAAACACACTGACAGCCATTCAAATACTGAAGGTAATTGTTATAATTATCTTAGTTTTTCTAAGCTAGTTATCACAAGCTCTTTCCTAAGTTAAGTTCACTCTTCACAGTACAATGATTAGATCCTCTCATCATGAGCACCCTCTTCTGGACTTGCAAATTGTTCCAGTGTGTCAGGTTTTTTTCAGATATTTCAACGGATACTGAACAGAAAATTTCAGTTAATGTGGATGCTCTAGAGCTCGAATTCCCTTATGGCAGCTGAGGATTTCCCTAGCCTCTTAAAAGCCATATTTGTTCAGACTTATCTTGTTAATTAAAAATTCCAAAACTTTTTTTTTATAAGATCTGTTGCCAAAGCAAGTTTCTTTCAAGCATTACTTGATAAGCTAATCTTGTTTTATATCTGATGAAATTCATACTGTGATTCTTGTGATTATACCTAGAAAACAAAGGAAAGGAAAATAGAATGATGTGGATAACAAGAAAAACTTTTCTTTGTATTTCATTCCAAAGGTATTTTTTAATCATTGCAACATAATGAAATATCTTAACTTATTCATGCTCCATTTCCTGCTGTTCATGACTCAAAGTTTGTAACATTTCTCTCTTATAAAATCTGCCGAACTTTCTCCTTCTGATACATTAACACAGTTACATTTCTTATTTAAACTCCAGTTCTCTTTCATCCTAACACAAATTAGATTTTAAAGAAAGTTATATAATTTAAATTGCATTAGATTTTATTTGATTAGAGTATGAGACACAAATTCATAATCAATCCATGATTATATATTAAAAATTATTTGTACAGAATCATGCTACATGTTCTACTTACAGTGCTTTGAGACTATATGGATACATTTATAAGGATAGGGAAATCTTTCTTTGGTTAAAAATATTCATATATTAAATCTAGTGCTCAGAGCCTGGTAATCCTAAAGCTTAATAACAAAAATAAAACTCAGGATATAATAATTTCTGTTATTTTGGATGAATTCAAAACCCTGAATAAAAGTAATATTTTCTATTCAATTAATGATGTAAAAAAAAATTGACTGAAATCAAGATTGATACTATATATTAACACTAGTAATATTGAATACTTATAAGTCTTTATGTAAGATTCAGTGATGTCTTTATTGCCACCTTATACTTTTTCAACTAAAAATAACATGTATACATAGATATGTGTGTATATATAACCATATATATCTATACATATATATGTATGTGTATATATAACCGTGTGTGTATATATATGTGTGTATGTGTATATGTATATATATGTGTGTATGTGTATGTGTATATATATGTATATATATACACATACACATACACATACACACATGTATGTATATGTATATATACATATATACACACACATATATGTATATATACATATATATATACACACACATATATGTATATGTCTCAGCCTCCCAAAGTGCTGGTATTACAGGTGTGAGCCACTGTGCCAGGCCAAAAAGGTAACATATTTTTATTATTATAAAAATAGCAAAAATATAGGAATTATAAAATATTGTCTGATAGAAAAAATATCAGTCAACACATCTTGAGGAGTATCAGCTGGTATATTTGCCTATCAGTTTTAAAGTGAGAGTCTAACTAGAAAAAAGTTATTTATGATATTATTTATTCATTTGTAAACATTGTTTCCCCACCATATACCCAGTATTACACAAAACACAAGTAACAGAGCTGGCCATGCTTTCATAGATGGCAATATTTTCATCAAGCAGCATATGAATTAGGACGACCTCTCCACCTTGACTTCTCTAGGAGAAATGCTTAAAATATAAATACTTTGCATGATCTTGAAAATTTATAAATATTAAGGACATTTCAGGCATATAAAGAGATATAAAATATAGTAAACCACAAAGTATTGTTTAAAAAAAAATTTGAAGATGTCTGTGTACCAGAACTGTGTTGATTTCTCATACATTGCCCTTTCATCAGATAAGACTTTAAGCGTTTCATCAAAGTTTGACATTTTCCTTTCTGTCGTTTATCTGTCATCTACTTATCTATCTTTGTCTATATCTATAGATGAAGTTGGAATAATCTTAGTCTATGTCTTAACATTCTATAATCCTAATTCATACTGAAACTATAGAATATTAAGAGATAGACATAAATAGATGTATTCTTAGATATCTCCTGTTTCTCTGTATGCACACAGTATGATTTTGCGTGTTTAAAATTTATATAGATATATTGCCATATGCATTTCATGGATTAAAGTCTGCACATATATATATATATATATATATATATATATATTTATATAATAGAACATGTAGTTTCTATCATATTGCATTACTATACATGTTTTTAAACCTTAATAGTATATTGTTTTATAAAACTATTTTAACTGCTTTTTTATTTTACTCAGTATTATATTTGTGAGTCATCTATATTGATATATGTGCTTTTTCTCATTTATTTCACCTTTGTTTGGTGTTCCATTGTATGGCTGTGTTGTAATTTAGCCTTTCTACTGTTTATTGACAGATTGATTGCAGTGTTGATTGTTACAATGGCTCCTTGAACATTTTCTTATATGATGTCTATGCATATGTTTAAGAATTTTTCAGGGTTTGTAACTAAGAGTAGAATTTCTGTATATATTTGATAACTTTGAAATTCAAAAAGCCCTTAAAGCAGAAGTACATTAAGATAGCATCTAATGTTTGAATAATAGTGTAACTGATTTGATCATTTTTTTTTTCTGAGTCAGAGTTTAATTGTGTAATTATTACGAAATATATTAGAGACCTGGTTGCCTCAGGGACATGGAAGGAAGAGATACAGAATGAAGAAAAAAAAAGTGGACTAGGGTCTGTAAAGTTAATGTTACAGACTTTATGATTCATTATGCTGTAGATTCATTTTTGCCTGAGCTTATGGCTACAGTTACTTTTTGTTTTTAGTTTGTAAATACATTAATATATCAGTACATTTACCAAGGAATGTTTATTGCTTGATTCCTACATTTGTTGTTCTACATTTCTAGAAACCAATCTTATTTACCTCACATTAATTAACAGTGAATGTTTCTTACTGCATTAGAAACTAGTACAATTAGATCACCATTATGATGAGGGTCAGATTAATATATACTTATAAGACAATATATCTTGGAAAACTAGAAAAAACCTTGCAAATAATTTACTTCAATTTCTCATATGACAATTGGGAAAAATTAAAGCCTGGAGATGCTAAAATAATTAGCTCGATGTTCCACATTATTTACCACTAGAGGAGAGACTAGAATTAGATTATAAAAGACTGTCAAGTGTTCTAGTCCTTATCGTACTCTAGTATATGAAAACTTTCACTGTCTACAGGTTGATGTCTATTATCACTGCATGCCATTTTTATTGTTCATATTTTATTCTCAAATCATTGTGAAGAACTTGATTCATTTTAATATTCTTTTAGGGAGCTTTTTAATCTTAAAAATTAAATTGTTTAAATCTATAAAAGATGCTATTAAGAATACAGTCACATTTTCCAAATGAGCTATAATTGGAGTGCACTAAATTATGTATACATCAGAAAAACAGTTCAGTTTTGTGATGGGAAAAATAAAATAACACAAGTGACAGGAAAATAAAAAGTTGATTAGAACACCCACTGAGGTCTGACCCCTACCTCCCCCACCCCCCATGAAGGGGTTAATTGCAGGCTACAGTTGCCAGTGCAGGGGTGGGGTCTCTGCAGCTGACTTTGATGTTTCTGCAGACAGAAATATTGGGAAAGTGCAAATTATGTCCCTGGGGACATGGGAGAGAAAACCAGAATAATCGAGCTCTGTCATCACGTCCAGTGGTTAAATACAGAGGCAAAGCCAAGAGATTTCGAAGCTTAAAAGTAGATGGAGTGAAAACCCCAGGCAGGAGTTTTGCTTTTAAAATATTGTATTCATAACTGTGGGGGACACTTTTGGCACTCTCAGTCACTGATGGTAATAGCAAAGACAAAACAAAGTTAACAAAACCACAATTAACAATGACAGCCGCAACAATAAACCCAACAGCTAGTAGCCTAGAGATCATTTTGTTTGAGTTCCTCCTAGTATTTTGTAACTTTGTATGTAGATTGTAAGCATCAGTACAGGGGCTAGGTTCTGCAGATTTAATTGGGAAAGACTGAACAATTGACATTTTTTGCAGTTATCTAATAAAAATCTTGGAGAAATATGATCAACAAATTGCATATGCCAAAACACCAGGAGGAGGAAATGGATCATTGTCTTCTAGGGATATCATTACTATTTCAAAAGGATTAGACTCTGCAGTGCTGAATTGCACTTGAAAAAATAGGCCAGTAAAAAAAGATTGGGGATAATAGAAATCATTGTTCTTGAACAATTAAACCACATACCAGATAATGTTAAAATTATGCCCTGTAAGTTAATAGTAATATCAAGACTATCCCAAGAACTTAATAGAACTTACCTTCAGAAATTGAATTTCTCATAAGACATTGATTATGTTCTATGGCTGTTTTTCTCTAGTAGAGAACATCTGTGATGATTTTAAGAGAGGAAGCTTATCCAAGACAACACCTCTCAAGGTAGCAGCATGCTTCATGCCTGAAATCTGGAGCCATCTGGATTTCTTAATTAAAGTAGTGACTCTAGCAACTTTTTCTAAATTAAACAAGTTATGAGTTTCCTACTTGCTATGTCCTTTATTATTATTAGCTACTAAATATTAAAAACATATTCAACTTGTACCAAGACTGAGACTTCTATGCTAAAAAGGGAGGGACTTTACTGACTGTTATGTTAGTAACTAAGTTGATCTTAACGTCATGATATTTAATTTTATTTTTCTATAAATGAATTTTAGTTGATGATGATATGACAAACTGAGTACATAGCCAAAAATTTCCTTAACAATTTATTGACATATTCATGTTTATAATATTTATAATTTATTTCAGATACTAGCTGATTAAAGTGATTTTAAAATGGTTTGAAGAATGGGTGGATTTCAAAGTGTTTAGATCAGTGATCCTATCATTTTAACTTTGGAGAATCTGAAAATCTGGTGCAGGGCTGAAATGAAACTATTTTAATTTCATTCATGCATCACATAACAATGTTTTAGTAAATGACACACTGCATATTCAACAGTGGTCCCATCTATTATAATGAAGCTAAAAATTTCCTATTGCCTAGTGACATCTCAGCCATCCTAATGTCATAGCAAAATGCATTTCTCTTGTGTTTGTGGTGATGCTGGTGTAAACAAACCTACTGCACTGCCAATCATATAAAAATATAGTACATACAATTACATACAGTGCATAATACATGATGTTAGTAAATGACTATGTTAATGAGTTATCTATTTACTGTACTATACTTTTATCATTAGAGTGATTTTGTTGAGTTATTTAATATAAATCCTGGAGAAATATCAACAAATTGCATATATCAAAACACTGGGTGAAGGAAATGGATCATTGTCTTGTATGAGTATGATTACTATTTCAAAATAGTAAAGTGTACTCCTTCTACTTAAAAAAAATTAACTGTAAATTAGCATCAGGCAGGTACTTCAGGAGATACTTCCGAAGAAAGCATTACTGTCACAGAAGATGACAGCTCGGTAAGTGTTATTTTCCCTGATGTCCCTACAATGGGACAGGATGTGGAGGTGGAAGACAGTGATATTGAAAATCCTGACCCTGTGTAGGACTAAGCTAACGTGTGTGTTTTTGTCTTAATGATTTAAAAAAGTTTATTAAGTTTAAATAAATAAAATTTATAGAATAATTATGCAAAGAAACAAAATATTTTTTACAGCTGTACAATGTTTTTCTGATTTAAGCTGTTACTACAATAGAGCCAAAACGTTTTTTAAAAATGGAAAGTTTGTAAAGTAAAAAGTTACAGTAAGCTAATATAATTTATTATTGAAGAAAGAAAATATTTAAAATGAATTTAGTGTAGGCTAAGTGTACAGTGTTTATAAAGTCTACAGTAGTATACAGTTATGTCCTAGGCCTTCACATTCACTCACTACTCGCTTAATCCCTCACTCCCTCA
Source organism: Ateles fusciceps (assembly GCA_036589455.1). Classification (NCBI taxonomy): domain Eukaryota; kingdom Metazoa; phylum Chordata; class Mammalia; order Primates; family Atelidae; genus Ateles; species Ateles fusciceps. Next base: position 8,342,359 of record JAZHEH010002982.1, on the reverse strand, counting down.
CTCACTCACTTACCTACTCACCCACAGCAACATTTAATCCTGCAAGCTCCATTAGTGGTAAGTGCTCTATATAGGTGTACCATTTGTTATACTTTCTATCATATTTTTACTGCATCTTTCCTATGTTTAGATATGCAAACACTATTGCTTACAATTGCCTACAGTATTCAATATAATAACATGATATACAGGTTTGTAGCTCAGGAGCAATAGGCTATAGTATGTGGTCTAGGTGTTTAGTAGGCTCTACCATCTAGGTTTGTGTAAGTACAATCTTATTTTCACAGAACAATGAAATCCTAAGGAACATTTCTTAGAACATACCCCTGTCATTATGTAACACATGACTGCTGTTATCTAATATAACTTTAAGGGGGAGAAAGTTCATATTGAGAGGAGTTAGCCAGGTTGCTTTAGGCATACGGTAAGGGAAGCATCCCAGAGAACCTCTGACCCATCCCACAAGTGCTTACACCAGGTGTTTTTCACAGATAAAGAAACTTGCACAGGGACCTTGCCTAAACATGCCCACAGTGGAAAATTCTTTTCCTTAACACATGTGCAATAAGGGAAATAAATCAATATGGAGCAGCTTAGACTAAGGACCTGCATGTGCACTAGATGGATGGGGTGGAGCTTCCAGAAATTTGCACCTTAAGGGCTGTATTCAGCTGTGGAGGGGGCAACTGGCAACCTGCTTTCAGGATCCCTCTCTTCCCTGAGAGCTTTCTTTTCACTTAAATTCTACTCTACTCACTCTCCGGTGTCTGCCCACCTAATTCTTCCTGGTTGTGAGACAAGAACTTGGATAGAGCAGAAATAACTGCAATGATATTAGACTAGAATTAATAAGCCATTTTAACATTTAGGGTAGTTTTAGTTACCTATTAACTACTAAATTACCAACTTGCATCATTGTTCAGTTATAGAAAATTTGAAGCAATACTTTGTATTGTATTGTAATAATGAGAGCTGTAAGGAAGAGAGCATTATCAAAGTTGTTTTCATTATTGTGAAAATTAGAGTTTGTTATAAAAGAACCAAGTTACAGATTTAAAAATGAAATGAATCCATGGTTTAGGACCACAAAAAATGCAGAACTATATGGATTTCCAGGATCAGTCCCTTCATTTCTTTTGATTGTAATATAATATTTTTCTCTCACGTTGAAAAGACTTTATAGTTCCAACACACTGGACCTCAAAAATGTGTTTGATTACTGTGTGAACAGACCAGATTGGAAGCCATAGTCCTTTCTACAACTCACTAAAAATTATACCTTTCATCTTTTCTCTGTGATTTAAATATAGTCTTTTTAAAAATATGCAAGTTTATCATATAGTGTTCCACGTATTATTTTCTTCTTGGGATTTGTTGGAAATTTGTAACAATTGTGGCGTATCTCTTCTGACAGTGAGTACTTGGTCTGAAACAAAAGGCATCATACAATCAAAATTCTTGTCAGGATAAATATTTTCACGTGTAAGGGATTAGTTCATAGGGCTTTTAGAAACATGGCATAATGACAAGAGTTGTGTATGTTTTAAATTCATAGAATGTATATTTTGATTTTTAGACATCTGGTAATTCATCCAACTGTATTTACTTTTTCCGTCTCTTTGACCATTGATTTTGTGCAGGCACAATGCTGAAGATGCAGAATGTAGGTATAAAATATCTCTAGTCCAGAGAATCTCTTGGTTTATTGGGATTTACAGAGAGATGTTGATGTCTGTCTGCAGTATCTGTAACAGATGGTTACAGATAAATAACAAAATTGTGTGATGAGAACTATGACAGAAGTGTGCATAGTATTTAGGGAGTTTAAATTTGGGTAATCAAGGGAAAGCATGTCATAGGAGGTAACATGAAAGTTGCATCCAGCATGACAATATGGCAAGGTCACATTTCAGATTCAAATTGCTCTGAAATCAGATTCTAACTGTCTCAACTGTGTCAACACAATTTGCTATGTGACCTGATTATTTAGTCTGTCTTAGCCTAACTTTGCTCTTTTGTCCTTACCCTAAAGTTTTTACTTTGTCTTAGCCTGCATGTTGTTGTTTCTTCATGTTAAATAGAATCATATGTTTCATAGTTTTGCTAGGAAGATTTTTTTTAATACTAAGAAACAATCAAATATTAAATCGTTTGCCTAAATTTATCCAGCTATTGAACAGTGGAAGAGTAATCTGAATCCAAACAAAAGGGACTCTAGACTCTGCTCTTAACAAGAGCCCTAGTACCAATCCCCTCAACATGCTCAGAACTTACTTCCTTACAGTCTTTAGAGGACCTTTTAATTCTTTCAGGACTGTTTAAGTTGCAGCTATTAATAATTTTTATTTAGAGATATTTTTCCCAAACTTGTAAATGATTTCAGTAGTTTAAACTGAGGGACATTTTAAAAAAGCTGGTTATTGCAAACATCAGTGGCCATAATGGATAAAGCAACTACATCATCAGTAGCCATGGCTAGTGCCATAAAGCCTCAACCAATGCACCTCCTTTCCAGGTGGGGAAACCCTGCTTCTAGCAGACATTCTTCTGTGGCCTCTCCAGGTACTTCTTCAACCCTCTCACACTCTCTTTCACTGAGGTGTACATTTCTGTGAGTTTTGACAAACATATTCATTCATATATCTACTGCCACAATCAAGATAAGAAGCATTTTCATCACCCTAACATGTTCCCTCAAGCCTCCTTATATTCAATTCCTCCCTGTCCACAGGCCCTGGCAGGCAATCATCTGCTTTGTTTCTATCATTTTGCTGTTTCCAGAATGTCACATAAATGAAATCCTGCAGTATGTAAATAATAATGATTTAAACTGTGTTAGCCTCTGCTTTTCTTTGGAGGGTCACAGTCTAGCACGTAGGCTCAGGTAGGTAAGCCACACTTTAAAAGAACAATAACTTCTGTGTGGAAGACTGAGGACTTTATTTAGACTGAGAAGTAGGAATTGTAGGCAGTATGTTCTGAAGATGGACTAACCCATAGAGTAAATGCTTCACTACTACCACAAAACTTGCTGTCTTCTATTACTTCAGTAGTATGACTATAAAGTATCAGTAGCAGCATCACAAGAATAAGACTCTCAGGAAATACATAATTAAATACACTTGTCTTACTTTGTGTCAAGTTTTTAAAAATTTTCTATACTTTAAAGAATTAAATTTCAAATATGCCATTGAGATTATTTGCCAGCCTATTGAAGAATTATAATATAAATATACAAAAGTGTAAAAAAGTATGCAGTGAATTACCACAAAGTGAATGCATCTGTATAATCCTCATGCAGGGTAAGAAGTGGAACACCAGAAGTCACCCTGGTGCCCTGTATTCATCGTTATATTTTCTTCTGTCTTCTAATGAAATCAGAGTGAAATTTGTGGTTGGTTGTGCATGTCGCAGAATTTCATTTATTTTTATTGTTGCATAGTATTCTATTTTTCTAATATGGAATAATGCATCTATTGTACTCTTGATAGATATTTGAGTTATTTTCATTTGGGTGCTTAAATTAGACTCCTAGGACTCCTTTAACAAAGAACTACAAATTATGTCTTAAAACAACAGAAATTTATTGTCCACAGTTCTCGGTAATAGAAGTCTGAAATCAAGGTAATGATAGGACTATGCTCCCTATGAAACCTGTAGAGGAGAAGCTTTCCTAACCTCTTCTAGCTTCTGGTGTTTGCTGGCAATCCCGACATTCCTTGCATTGTAAGTGGATCACTCCAATCTTTGCCTCCATAGTCACATAACCATTTTCTCCCTCTGTGCTTCCCTGTTTCATAAGGATGCCAGCCATATTGAATGACGAACCCACCCCACTCCAATAAGACCTCATTTTAATTAATTATATTTTTAAGAATCCTATTTCCAAAAAAGGTCGTATTTTGTGGGTTAGCACTTTCACGTATCTGTTTTGGGGGCACAATCTCACCAGTAACAGGGCTATTATAAATAAAACCTCTACCAACAATCTTGTGCATATCATTGGTGTGCACATGGATGAATTTCTGTTGGATATACACTTAAAAGTAAAATTGCTAGAACAAAGTATATGCATCTATTCACTTTATTAGTTACTACCAGGTGTTCATGCCAATTTACATTACTCTCAATAGCATGTGAGAGCTCTAATTACCTTTCCCTAATGTGAATTTTGCATCTTATTTTATTTTAGTCATATGAGCAGGTATTAGTAGTATCTCTTTATGGTTTAATTTTAATTTACCTGATTATTAATAAGGTTGAACTCTTTATCTGAAGTCTATTGACAATTTAGAAATGCTTGTTCATGATTCTTGCTTTTTTTCTATTGAGTTGTGTGATTAAATGTTCTTACTGATTTGTAGGAGTAGTTGATAGGTTATACAAGTAACTATTTTTCTCATGTATTGCAAATATCTTTAACCCTATGTCTTACTTTTCACTCTTGATGTTTATGAATGAATGGATTTATTTATTATAATGCAGACCAGTTTATCAATCTTTTCATCTACAGTTAGTGCCTTTTTACTTGGCTCGTTTAAGAAATCTTTTCCGAACTCAAGGTTATACAGATATTTTTCTAAATTTTTTCTAGAAATTTTCTTGTTCCATTTTTTACATTTAAATTAACACTATCTGAAATTAATTTTGGGGTACAGTATGGTTAGGAGTCAATATTAATTTTTTAATATGGATATTCAGTGAATCCATCACCATTTATCAAAAAGTTCATGCCTTGCTCGCTGCTCTTCAGTGCAATACTTTTCGTAAATCATTGTTCATATGTATGTGGTCTGTATCCATGTTCTCTATTGTGTTCTGTGATTATATTAATAAAATAAAGAATTGAAGTGTTTAAAAGCTGGACCTCAGTTCATTTGAGGGCTTGTTAATTTCTGTTGCAGTCTGCTGTTAGGAATCAGAACTTTGGGGACCCCACTGATATCCTGGTGTGATTACTAGGGCTACTCATCATCAGCCAGCCCTGTAACCTAGCATTTGTACCTCTAACCCTGTTACTCAGCTGAAAGCTCTGGTGAGCTTCCAGTCCTCCAGCCACCGCTTTCCAATTGGTAAGTGCCCTCAGGGATGAGTGGCCCCAGATGTCTAGCTCACATCTCTGGAAACTTGTTCCTTAAAATTAGGAGTTCTCGCTGCCTTGGAAGCTGTCCAGTGATTTCAGCCAGATTTGTATTATTATTTTGTCTAACTTGTTTCATTTTGTGAGAGAATAGTCATTGCTGGGAACAAAACTACTTTTGTTGGATTTTGGATTTTTACTATTATGCAATCTCTGAGTAAAAACTATGGAAAGAATTGATACCTCTGTCTATTTAAATTATTATGGTGAAGAACATTTACATGTGTATCCATACTTTGGCAGTTAACCTAAAGTCCTACCATGGGGTCAGGGGCGGCGGGGGGAGGGAATATGGCAGTAATAAATACATGAACTATCACTGTATTCCCACTTCTCTTACTTCGCAGGTGACAGGTTAACACATAAGAAGTCCTTAGCTTTTATATTTTGAGGCCCCAACAATCCCCATTCATGTCTAATACTTTATTCCATCATTTTATTACCCTGCCCATTGGTATTGCCTTTGTGAGTCCAATTCCAGCTCCTCTATCTCTGCCCTTATTTGTTACCTTTATTATCCTTTACCTTTCTTATTTCCATTTATTTTCACTTGGAGAGACCTCATTTATTTCCTAGGAATTAAACTATCATTTGATTTTATTTTGAAGGCAAAAATTTAACTATAAGGATTAATACTCTGTTGTCAGTGATTTCCATGTAGGTGAGCAGATGAAGCTGCTGGAAATCAGAAACATTCCCTTGAAAAAAGCAGAATTCCCAGCCCATTAGTCAGTACTGTGAGACTATTCCACCATTCTATCAAGCTAGATGTCTGTGAAATGATGGGGCCTATAGTAACCAGTGTGTTTCATAGAATTGGGTTCATTGATGTACTTTAATTGCCATTAAATATGTTCCCTCTAAATATGTGATATGGTAGGCTGGATAGCATCCTCGCACAATTTATGTACACATGGAATGTAACCTTACTTGGTAATAGGATCTTTGCAGATGTAATTGGAAAAGGAACAAGAGATATCATACTGAATTAAGGTAGGTTCTAAATATAACAGCAACATTCTTATAAGAGACAGAAAATGACACACCAAGACACAGAGAAGGAGATGTGAAGATGAAGCCAGGGAGTTGGATGACACCCAGAAGCCAAGGACACCAAGAATTGCTGAAAGCCACAAGAAACTAGGAGAGACACATGAGATAGTTTTTTCTCAGAGCTTATAAAAGGAACCACCTCTACCAATACCTTTTGACTTTTGGACAGGCTCAGGCCTATCTTACATAGAAAGCGCTGCTATTTTACATTGAAATGCTATTGTGCATATATAATTATATGATTTGTTAGATTCTATATTACTCGATTCATGACATTAAATATGAATTCTGTAGTCACTTGGTATCTCAAAGTCTGCCACTCTCAGTTTCTATCAGGCCAGTAGCAAGCCAGGAGCTGTTTTGCTAATAGTCATGTGTCCTTTAATGACAGGAATATGTCATTTTGTGTTCCCCTTATCCAGCAAAGATCCTAGGGTGTACTGACACAAACCTAGATTGTAAAGCCTTCTATATACCTAAGCTATACAGTAAAGCCTCTTACTCCTAGTCTATAAAACCTACACAGTATGTTACCGTACTGAATACTGTAGGAAGTTGGAACACAATGGTATTTGTGTACCTAAAATTTAAAAATACAATAAAAATATAATATAAAACATAAAAAATGATATTTCTGCATAGAACACTTAGGAATGGAGTTTGCAGGACAATTTTCTCTGGGTAAGTTGGAGTGAGTGGTGAGTGGATGTGAAGGCCTAGGATGTTACTTTACACTACTGTAGACTTTATTATAAGTACTGTATGCTTTAGGGTACACTGAATTTATAAAAAACATTTTTTCTCCAATATAGCTCTCACATGCTATTGAGAGTAATGTAAATATTACTCCAATGTCCTTAGATTACTGTAATATTTTTTACTGTACAAACTTTTAAAAAAACTTGACTCTTTTGTGATAATACTATGTAACACAAATTGTAAACATTGTTTACAATTGTACAAAGTATTTTTCTTACATCCTCATTCTTTAAGCTTTTATTCTATTTTGTTTAACCTTCTTAAATATTTGTTTAAAACTGAGACACAAACACACATATTAGCCTGGGAATTCACAGAGTCAGGACCATCAATATCAGCATCTTCCACCTCCACATTTTTTTCTCATTGGAAGGTCTCCATGGGCAATAATACTTAATGGAGCTGCCATGTGCTATGGTAGCAATGCCTTCTTCTGAAATAGCTCCTGGTGTTGTTTATTATCATTATTCTGGATTAGGCAATATACATAATTTTATGTGCCATAGTTTTATATAACTGGCAGCACACTAGGTTTGTTTACACCAGCATCAATACAAACACATAATATCAATGAATATTGCTGCACTGAGTTTTACAGTTTCTCTTCTCTTGGTATGACACCCAGAGAATCCACTTCCCCAGGTTCCCCACCAATACTGATTAGCAATGTTTTTTAGAACCCTTTAAATGATCAACTATTTGCTTCCAAGTAGGCTTACTTTCTCTAAGTTTCCTATAAGTCTGGAGGCAATGAGTGGGACTAAGTCCTGAGAAGGATCAACAGTAACTCATGTGTCACTTAATATACATTCTTAAAGTACAGAAGGAGAAGCCAGGAGATTTCCATAATCATTATTATTGTGTTAACAGCTAAGTAACTCAGATCTTTGATCTCCTTGTGCTTTCCGTTTGCATTTCATCTCATGCTGCCCTCAGTGGTAATTTGGTAATCATGACACCATCACACAGCCTAGATTACCTGTGTCCCACCTGTGTCACCTTCATCGCCTCCCTCACCCAGCAAGAAGGTTATCCTGCAGTACTCAAATATATGACTAACACCGTACTAGAATGCAATATTGAAGGTCTCTTCCCTAAAGCCACTTCAGTACAAATTACTCAATTCTTCAGGGAGTCAGCAGGAAACAGATGGCACACTCAAATTAGGATGATTTGAGGAGATTTTATTTACAAAGTGACTAATTACCAAGGTAGGGGTGAGGAGTGGGGAAGCCCTAAGAGATAGTTAAGGTACCTGGAGCTAGTAGAAGCAGCAGAGCTGTCACCATTAGCCACGAAGAGATTAAGGGAGAGAGAAACTCCAGCCAGCCGGAGGCTACATCAATTAAAGAGAACCAGAAGGATAAATCCCTTTCCTCCAATCTCATCTAGCCCAGTAATTTCCTCTTGGGCCATTCTCTTCATATCTCAGCTCAAAACTCATCTCCTCAAATAATTGTCCGTGTTCAGTCTATCTAAAGTGGCTCCACCATCTCCCTCTCCTCCACTACTCTGCATGTTGTGTTTTTATAGCATAAATATGCATATATCTGTCTTTTTATCTTGCTGCAATCTTATATTTTTGTACAATTCTATGATGACAGAAATTATGTTTATCTTATTCTTTGTTGCTTTCTCAACAGCCAGAAGTGGACCTGGCATGCAATACAAAAATCAATAAATATTTGGTAAATTATATAATTGAAGAAATAATTGAAAATATTTTTAAAAGAAGGTGATAAGAACTGAGGCTGATAGTGGTAATTAATTTGAGAAGAAAGGGCAAATTAGAGAGCATGATTTAAGAGAAATTAAATTAAAAGTGGAGAAAAGAGACCAAGGATCTAAAGATGCTGTCACGGAGTCACACATGGAGTAATAAAACAATTTTATCATGTTTTGTATATATTTCAAAATTGAGGCTGTTTGGAGGAGATTATATATTTACTCTTGGAAATGTTTAAAAAGTTTCCTTAAGATTTGAGGCTTTTATGTAAAATGTATGAAAGACATGGAGATAAGAAAGTCGCTTTCAAGAGATTGCATCAAGAGCAACAACACAAAAATGATATGGGTGATGAATACTTTTTTTTTTTTTTTTTTGAGACAGAGTCTCTCTCTGTCACCCAGGCTGGAGTGCAATGGCATGGTCTCGGCTCACTGCAACCTCAGCCTCCCGGGTTCAATCAATTCTCCTTCCTCAGCCTTCTAAGTAGCTGGGATTACAGGCACCCACCACTACGCCTGGTTAATTTTTTTTGTATTTTTAGTAGCGATGGGGTTTTGCCATATTGGCCAGGGTGGTCTCGAACTCCTTACTTCAGGTGATCCACCCACCTTGGCCTCCCAAAGTGCTGGGATTACAGGTATGAGCCACTACACCCAGCCCAGATACATGTTTTATTTGTCTCATATGTCTGCTGTTTCTCAAACCATACCATGTTAGCCAATCAATGAACATTTACTGAAATCCTTCTGTAGGCCCAACTCCGATTGATGTATCACCAAAATTTTTTTCATAATGTTATAAGTTTATTTTGAAAAGCTTTAAGATCAAGCTCATCTACTTAATGTAGACAGCGAGTTTAATCATTCTCTTTCCTGAAGCATATGCACATATCAAGTTACTAAAATAAATAAATACAGATTTCAATAGATGAAATAAAGGAACAAAAGGGGTAGTGAAGAAGGAAGATGGTGTTGAGCCCAATATACACACCAGCATTGTGCTAAGTCACTTTCATGTTGCATCTCATTGAATCCTCACAACTGCTGGAGCTGGATAGTAGTGTTCATGTGAAAATGTTTCAAGTGTGGATGAGAGAAGATAGGCAAATTTTCTAAAGTCATTTTACTACTAGAGCTAGAAATCAAATATTCTTTTGACACCTAATCTCACATACTGTCCACCACTCTGGGTTTTCCACAGAAGAAAGGATGCAAGCCATCAATTATTATGTTGCTACTACATGCAAGGCCAGGGGGTGATTCCTCAAACAAAAGACCTGATACATATCCTTCACCTAATACAAAAATAGCAATTATTTATATCCATTGCCTTTGCTTGTCTCCTTCAGTGTATATTCCAACATTTTAATGGAGATTGACCGTGTTTTATTTAAATAGACTTGAACTAGTGTTACAGGCCCTCTTGGACTTACCTCTCATTGAAAAATTTCTCCTCCCCACCTGTTTGCCCTGCTTCTTTTTCCCAGGCTACTCATTTGAGGTGTCTTCTGTGCCTTATGACCCATTCAACCTCACCCACAGCTTCTCACGTTGAGAGAGGCTTCAAAATGCCCAGAGTCCGAATTTCCTCCTTGGGCAGCCAGACAGAATGGATGGAAGCTAGAGTGATGCCTAGTTTGAACAGATGTGGAGAAACAAGAGCTTTAAGATTTACCCATTTAGTCATTTGATAGCCGATTTGAAACTTGTAATCATTCTTGTTACCAAATAGCTGTTAATTGTTAGCACAGAGTTTGGCAAATTGCATATTGACATTGGACACGCACTGATGAATATGGTTATTAAGTTCATTGAAGAGTAACAGTTTCATGGGGATTACAAACGGAGACAGGGGAGACATGGGCAGGTGGTATTACAGAAGCAGGGGGAGTAGGGATGATTAATTCATCCTGCTTGTCTTGAGGGAAGTCTTCAGAGAGGATATGACACACGGACTGGGCCTTGAAGAATGGTTGCCATCTGGCAGGTAGTAGAGGAGTATAGCAAAAAGTCAAAGGAATAGCAAGGTACTTAGTAAAATCACATAGCTGTCTTTGTAGGCAGGAGCCTTGCCTCAGAACCCACTGTAAGAATTAGTTACTGCCTCAACTGGCCTTGTCAATGTGGTTCTGATTATAACACAGTACTGTAGTTACTTAATAGATTAGGGAGCCCACACAGATGAACTTTTTTTTTTGTAGATTTGTGTACTAACCATATTTTAAACTGTGAAATGTTTCCTAACTTCCTCTTATATCAAGTTGTATTTTGGCATTTTTATAAAAGGTTGAAATGTTATGCAGGTCAGATTTTTCTTTATTGTCTGGCTCTGAAATGTAACTCTTGCCTTTGGAACTCAGGAAGACTAAAGCTTCTTTGGGATGGAAAAAAATCACATTTGAATGCAATGCAGTACCTTTGTTGGTTTCACGTTTAGTCATCCTCCACTCATTTTTTCATCAGTTGGCAGTTCCTATTGCCTTGGCAAATCAGCTGTCTTCCTCTATGATCATGCCACACTTCCTCACTGTAAAACCTATTATGGAATCACTGGCATTCTGTCTGATGGTTTCACACTCTTGCTCGCCATTACTTCTTAAATGTAGTATTATTTTGATTGCTCTCATAGTGCAAACACTGTATTGTGTGGAGGTAAAAGACTAGTTATTCTTCATGTATATTCTAACTACCATGCATTGCTTTGTACTCTGTAAATGCTGCTTGGAAATATGACTCCAGTGGCTAGTTCCTGAGAAAATTTATAGTATGCTTTCCAGAAACCTATAGAAAAGACAAATCTCAGGGTAAGATTTTGGCTCTGTCTTCTCTGGATTGTCTGTGTTTTATATGCTCTATGTTTTGCTTTGTGATCTAATATATGTCAATATTGTACTGGTTTTTATATGATTAAAAATGGCATGGAAAGATAAGAAAATATACTAAGGCAGCAGCTAGGCTTGTCTGACATATACATGAAGACTGCAGGGAGCATGTTTTCACTGTCAGAATCTGACATCATTTTGTGAAATTTGCTCAAGAGACTTGCCTATTTAATACCAGCTTCCTTTAGTATATATTTTTCATTGCTCACTTTTTTTCTTTCAAAATCCAAATGATTTATCTTTATATAAATAATAAGGAATATCTATCTAATATATAGTTTAAAGAGGTGTCCAGTCATCTAAATATCAAGTTATTAAATGTTCCAAAAATAAAATTTCAATTATTCACACCAGTTGTAACCATTTTGATAATCTATACAAGTGTGAGCAGTTTAAGAATTCAAAATAACAATATTCAGGAGATTCAGTACTTGTTCCAGATAGAGAATAAATTAGCAGGTTAGGGAGAGAAGTAGGGATTACTATTTAAATGTAAATTGCTTCCAATATTTGATGAAAAAATTGCTGTTTTAGAAGTAACCTAACAAAACTGTAAGCAACATATGGACTTATCAATGGTCCAAATAAAATAATTTAAGAAATGGTTTACAAATGATTAACGGATGAGGTCATGGTAAATATAAATTCTAATCAAGGTCATTATATGTAAAAATGTTGCCGAGAGAACTTGTGACAAAAGTGCCAGAGGTCCACAGGCCAGCTACGGCTACAGAAACTAACCCTGGATCCTACATTCTTATTAAAAATATTTTGGATGCAAAATTTAAAGAACTTCTTTTTAACATAGTCCAATTGTCTTTTTTTTTCTCCCTAATGTACTCTTAGCTATAATATTTATTTAGGTTAGACTCAACATAATGCTTAACTTCATTAAAATATAAGTTTTTCAACAATATAACTGATTTTCATTTATCAATTCAACATATTTGTGATTATTGTTCCTCAGAATTAAAATAACAGTTTCACTTACATGGCTTTAGAAAACATGAAAAAGTATACAGACTAATGTAAAAATATATTCACTGGGAACATGCACCTATATGCTCAGAATAATGTTCTCTATAATTTTGAATATCAATGTTTTTAGCTCAACTTTGTATTAATTTTTCATACCATTAAATATTTCCTCCAAAACATGATTATAATGATACCCAAAATTTCATCACTTAGTCATACTGACTTATTTAATGATTCTTTAACAATGAGTATCTAGATTGTTTTTATAGTTTTGTATATGATTAAGAATACTGATATAAATATTGTCCTCAAATCTTTGTTCACATGTGATTACTTTCTTAAGAGAAATTCATAGAATTAGAATTACTGGATGACATAGTGTATACATTTTAAATGCTTTTGAATATTAACTTCCAGGAAATTCGTAAAAATTTATTCCCATCAGTTAAATATTGCTATATTAATGTGATTTTTCAAGTACATATGAGACTGAATATTTTCACTCATTATTTAACCACATACATTTCTTATTGTACAATTTTGTTGTGTATATTCTTTGAAACTTTTCTCTCATAATCTAAAAGTATAACTGCATATTTTGAAGGCATTTTGTTAATCAGGATATTAACATTTTGAAATTTTACATATTTAAAAAACAAAACTGCTTCCATTTAAGTTGTTTATGATAATTAAAACATTTCATCAAAAAGTTTTACGTGCTCACATTTACCAGGAATTTTCTTTAGGTTTTATGTCTGTGCATTTATACCTAGCAACAATTCCCTAGCTTAAGGACAATTTTATTTGTAGTCTCCTGTGATTTCACTTGCATTTAATTTCTTATCCAATCCAGAACTCTATTGATCTGTATTAGATTTATCACCTGTTGATATAAAATGTATTGACAAGTAAATAAATTAAGTCTTCTATTTGGTCTTCCCTGCATCAACTTTTGCTCCTTTCCAGTTCAATCTGTACATTGCCACCAGAGTAATTTCATATCTCTAGACCTCCTTTTCCTCATGTTAAGCATGTAGCCACAAATAAGCCATAAACACTGATTCTAATTTTTGAGATCTTAGAACTATTGGGAGGCAAGACAAGGCCAATTCATAAGAGCAGTTCAATAAAATTGTGAGCTGGCAGTTCAAGAAATGCTGTTTGGCAATGTGTGATAAATGGCAAATGGCAGACATCATCAAACATATATAGATCTTCATACAAAGAGAGTACTTGAGAGGGCTGACATAGAATATCTAATGAACCAGGTTGAATTTGAATCAGATCTTGAGATATAAGTAAAATATACCTAAATATAATTAAACAGAAGGAATGGCAAAAAGAAGTAAGAATAGTGTTGGTAATGTTGGCCATTTAGGGAGTAAAATAAATATAACATCTTATTTTAGAAAATAGCTGCTTTGTGGTTGCCATACACCTACAGAATATAATGATAGTAGTTGATAATAAAAAATCAGTAACTTTTATGTGCTACAAATTATATGATATGCGAACATTTAATTTCTCTAGAGCTCCATTTTCTCATGGTAAAATGAAAGAGGTAGATTTCTAAGGTCACTTGGAACATAGGTAATTATATGACTACATGATTGTGTGACAGATTAAATTTTAGACAGTTTGGTGAACTGGAGAGTGTTGGAGAAAACCATTTATCAGCTATTAAGTCATTCCACGCTGATGGCTGTCTTCTTTTACCAGCTAAGATTAGGCAAGCCATTTCTAGTCATCTTACATTTTATCTTTTTATCCGAGCCAGGTAACCTCATATGGACTGTTTTTGACTACTTTACACTGTAAGAAATAATAATTTTTAAGTATTTACTAAGTACATAAGTATTTATATTTATTTTAATTATCTGTACAACTTACACATAAAATAACTTAAAATTATCAAGAAGTACCCTCAAAATTAACACAAAATTTACATATACATATACCAAGCCACATTAGCTCACAGTTTTTAAAAATAGCTTGATATAGAAAGAAATTGCCATAGAAAACAATTTTCAGGAACCTCTGCTGCTCAGAATAATCTCGGGTCTGTGTTTTGCTGAGGCAATTTTGCTTCCTATACATTTCACTGAGTTGTCATGCCAACCTTCCAGTTCTTCTTAACGTGAAGATGGCTGAGTGTTAACCTGGACATTTGGAAAGAAAAGTTGTTAACTTCCAAACGGAAGTGGTGATTTAGGGTGCATGAATTGAGTTGCCAAATGTCTGTTCTAGCCATTTCACTCTAACCAACTTTCTAAACCCTTCAGGTCACACCCTGCCTTCTTTGAAAAAATAATATTGAACTTACTCATGATGACTGTTGAAAAGCACTATATATTTCAGTATTTTCCATGGGTAAAAGTTCTGCTGACATTTTTCAAGCGTTCTTCTAATGTAAGAATATATATTGAGTTGCATTGCTTATCAAACAGATAGCATAGAGTTGCACATTTCAGGAATATATGGTGTCTATAATTTTGTAAGGTTATATGTCACAAATTTTTCAGGAGGCCCTCTCAATTTCAGATACTGTATTTTCTTCATGACAGGATACTCATTTATTTTTATAACTAAAGTTAATAATTTAAATAAACTAATAAATTTTTAAGGATTATCAATAGATACATTTTCTTAGTTCAGAAAATACGGCCACTTTGCAAAAGGAGTCTAGGAAGTAGTTCTCTCTAGTTCTTCAAAAAGGCATTTTAATAACAAAAAGAATGCATGGCCACCTAAACTCATTTAATTAATTGAATCTGCAAGTGTTTCTCTCAATATCCAATTAGTTATGGATTGTATTCTCCAAATCTTGTACTTTTTTATTCATCAATCCATTATCACAACACCCGTATAACAAATCCAAAGCATGCTTCTGCAGACAAGTTTGTGGACCTTAATTAACCTTGTGTTCTCTTGCTTGGATCCTTCTTGTACCCACTGCTGTCTTCCTTCATCGACTCTGAGGCTAGCTACTTTCTTATCTGTAGCTTCTGAGCATGTGTATTACACCTTCAACTAGCAAGATATTTGCTTCGTCATTTTTGATGCTCATTAGTCTTCCTCATCATTTGTTTATTGCCTCTTTTTAGTGCCCCAGTTAGAAGCAGTTGAGATGTCAGGTCAGCCAGTGTGGTTGAGTCTCTCGCCCTGCTTCTGTACTTCCACAGGAGTTGTTTGTTTTTTTCTATAGTTGCCATAGAAGACTATGGCTTTTGGTGGAAATTGCCATATATTTTGATATAAAGAATTTGAAATAAGACTTTATTGTTAATCATAGTTCTGTATTATTTGCCAGCTCAAAAACTTTGAGTGTCTTAAACTCTCTCACAGTTACATCACATTAAATAAGGATTTCAAAATTTACCTCATTGGGCTGTAGCAATGATTAAATACGATAACATATGATAAGTGCCTAGTACTATTTTTGGCCAATGGTATGTTCTCAATAAATAGTAGAACAAATCTAGAAACTCTCAACTTTGAACTTTGAATCTCCTGAAATTAAAAACATGAGATAACTGGGGCTTCTTTTTTTTCTGTTTTCACTCTTGTCGCCCAGGCTGGAGTGCAATGGCGTGCTATCTCAGCTCACTGCAACTCTCTACCTCCCAGGTTCAAGCGATTCTCCTGCCTCAGCCTCCTGAGTAGCTGGGATTACAGGTGCCTGCCACCATGCCCAGCTAATTTTTGTATTTTTAGTAGAGACAGGGTTTCACCATGTTGGACAGGCTGGTCTCAAACTCCTGACCTCAGGTGATCCACCCACCCCAGCCTCCCAAAGTGCTGAAATTATAGGCGTGAGCCACCACACCCGGCTAGAGCTTCATTTTTTTAGCTTTATTTTCCTGTAGGTGCAATAACATTTTGTTTTGGGCATCACTCATCACTAAAGGACAGACGTCACTAACTGTACTTTGGAAAAACCACATCCCATTACTTGTAAACTTGTGAGGAATGTGGTCTTCTCCCTTAAACCAGATCCAAAGTCTGACCTCACTTTTTGAGAGGTGACATTAATACTATAATATTGCCTCCACAGATTCTACCAACATAAATAAGCCCTAAAGAGAGGGCTAATTATATATGAAGAGACTTTGTTCAAAGTTCTTTCTTCTGAAGTAAATTGTTGATTAAGTTACATTTCTTTTCCCTGAAGGTATCTAATAGAAATTTAAATTATAAGGTAAATTTCCCAAACAAAGAAGTTTATATGTTAGATTTTCATTTTCCCTTCATTATAAACCAAGTAAGCTCCAAGTTTTAAAGTAGAGAGCCGTGAACTTCTTCCATCAGTCTAGGTAATTCAGACTGTTTCAGAAGTTTCTCTTTTCTTAATACTGTAGAAAAATGAACATTTCTTCTTCACAATTAGGGGAATAGAGAAGAGGATAAGTTGATGTGGGAAAAGAGAAAAAGGAAAAGCTTAAGTGTTTTCTTATTTCCAGTTCTTTAGTAAAATAAACAAAAACTACAGAGTTCTAACAAACATAGTATAATGGACTATTTCAGATGTTGAAGAGAATTGCCAAAAATCTAAACTCTATATTTCCTTTTGGAAGGAGAGACCCTGAAACCTAATAGATGGAATAATATTGCTAACTTACATAAAGAAGTCATTGAAGAAACTCAAAAGTAGTGGTGGGGAGGAGTGGCAATGGGGACATGTGTGCAAATCAGTGCAATGAGAAAGGGTATTCTTACTTAAAAGATGTCAAACAGCCTTGGTATTTCTTTGGGGTCAGTGGTAACATCCTCTTTGTTATTTCTCCTTTCTGAAAGCGAGATCTAAGTATACTCAAATGAACATAAGCAACCTGCTTAGAATATAAACAATACTCAAAAAATGCTACACTATAAGCTTGTCTTAACGAGAGAAGAGGACCAGTCTATGATTATATCATGATTATATCTGAAAAAATACGGAAAGGAGGACACTCGGCAACCACAAAAAAGTAAAATATTTCCCTTTCACATCTAACATGAGTTACCATGTTTTTTTTTTTTTTTCAAAACCAATGACAATTCTAGTCCTGTATTCATCTTTCTGTTTTCTAATTATTAAGATGCCAAGTCACCTAATCGACTCACCTTCCTGACAGCAAACAACAAAAGAATGGACTCTGTTTTCTAAGATGCCGGACAGGGAGAAATATTCCTCAAGTGTTGAAGTAAAGAACTCTGAAACACACTCCTCCATAAAAGAAACAAGCACACTGGAAACGCTTATTTTTTTTTTTTTTTTTTAGAGATCTGGGAATTAACCAAGAGCATGCAACATTGCAAGAAATGTTTAATTTTAAAAAAGACAGAATTACAGTTACAACAATATTTTTGTGGCATTTTAACTTACTCCCATTTCTTTCTCCCTAGTCCTTAGGTAGCATTGGAAACCAACAGCCTCACAATCATGGTAGCTATGAAAGTAACAGCCAAGCAGCCAGTGGGCACAACAGAATGGGTTTCGAGCTCAATAAAACCCCAATCCTCAGAGAATTGTCATTATTTGACCTGACTAAAAGTTCCCTGAAAACCCCTACTCACATTGTTTGTCTTTATGTATCATGACTAGAACTTGCTCAGTATGAACAGCTATTCTCCTGGTGCGTTTGTTAAGAAGAGGAAGAAGGAGAAGGATAAGAGGGAAGAAGAAGGGGAGGAAGAGAAGGAGGAAGAGGAGAAGGAGAAAAATAAGAATCAGTGGCAATTATTTAACATCATAGCTGTCTGAGTCAGCAACAAGAGCTGAGGCATAATAGGCAGATCAAAAAACTTAAAAGGAGAATCTAGAAATGAGATGTCCATAAGGGGTTTTGGGAAACTCCAACATATATATGGGAAATTAGAAGTTCATGCATATGTACAGGGCTGAGGGCATACCTAGGAAAGATATGATAAGGCCTTAATCTCTGACCTGTGGGGAACATTGAGGGTCTGCACAAGCAAGAAATAAAGGCTAAGGCAGAGTTGTAACTGTCAGAATATTGAGTGCACAGGTGCACGCACGCACGCACACACACACACACACACACACACAGTCTCTGAAAAAAACTAGGAAACGTGATGGTTCAAGGCCATTAAGAAATTATTTATAAATTACTTTGTGTAGTATGACCATTTTATGATTACTGATTCTTCCTATTATCCCTATTCATAACATGGAATGTTTTTCCATTTTTGTCATCTCTGATTTCTTTCAGCAGTGTTTTGTAATTCTCATTGGAGACATCTTTCACCTCCCTAGTTACCTGTATTCTTAGATATTTTATTCTTTTGTGACAATTTTGTGAATGGCAACATGTTTCTATTTAGGCTCTTGGCTTGGGTGTGGTTGGTGTATGGGAATGCTAGTGATTTTTGAACATTGATTTCGTATCCTGATGTTTTGCTGAAGTTGTCAGCTTAAGGAGCTTTTGGGTCAAAACAAGGGAGTTTTCTAGAAATAGAATCATGTCATTTGCAGACATGGATAGTTTGACTTTCTCTCTTCCTATTTGTATGCCTTTTATTTCTTTCTCTTGCCTGACGGCACTGTCCAGGACTTCTGATACTATGTTGAATGAGAGTGGTGAGACAGAGCATCCTTGTCTTCTGCCGGCTTTCAAGGGGAATGCTTCCAGCATTTGTCCATTCAGTATGATGTTGACTGTGGGTTTGTCATACATGGCTCTTATTATTTTGAGGTCTGTTCCTTTAATACCTAGTTTATTGAGAGTTTTTAATGTGAAAAGATACGGAATTTTATCAAAAGCCTGTTCTGTATCTATTGATATAATCATGTGGTTTTTGTTTTTAGTTATGTTTACATGATGAATCACATTCATTGATATATGAATCATTGATGAATATTCATTGATGAATCACATTCATAGGCATATGTTGAACCAACCTTCCATGCCAGGAATACTTGATAATGGTGGATCATTTTGACATGCTGCTTGATTCAGTTTGCTAGTATTTTGTTGAGAATTTTGCATCAATTCTTATCAAAGATGTTGGCCTGATATTTTTGTTGTCATTGTTTTTGTTGTGTCTCTGTCAGGTTTTGGTGTCAGGATGATGTGGGCCTCATAGAATGAGTTGGGGAGGATTCTCTTCTCAAGTTTTTGGAATGGTTTCAGTAGTAATGATCATCTCTTCTTGTACATCTGGTGGAATTTGGCTGTGAATTTGTCTGGACCAGGGCTTTTTTTTGCAATCACAAAAGAAGCAAAATTGGCAAATGTAATCTACTAAAGAGCTTCTGCACAGCCAAAGAAGCTATCAACATAGCAAACAGACAAACTACAGAATGGGATAAAATTTTACAAACTATGTGTCTGAGAAAGGTCTATCATCCAGCTTTTATAAGAAATTTAAACATATTTACAAGAAAAAATAAATTAAAGATTGGGCAAGTGGAATACTATGCAGCCATAAAAAGAATGAGATCATGTCTTTTCAGGAACAGGAATGGAGCTGGAGACCATTGTCCTTAGCAAACTAATGCAGAAACAGAAAACCAAATACTGCATGTTCTCACTTATAAGTATGAGCTAAATAGTGAGAACTCATGAACAGAAAAATTATAAGGGAATAGTATGAACAGTTACATGTAGACATATTTAATATGCTAGACTTCTAACAAACAAATAGATTACATTTCTAATTTAAAAAATTCTCACTGGGTGCAGTGGCTCATGCCTCTAATCCCAGTGCTTTGAGAGGCCAAGGTGGGAGCATGACTTGAGTCCAGCAGTTTGAGACCAGACCAGGCAACATAGAGAGACCTTGTTTCTACAAAAAAAATAAGTAAATAAAAATAGCCAGGAATGATGGCAAGTGCCTATATTCCCAGCTACTCCACAGGCAGAGGTGGGAGGATCACTTGAGCCTTGGAGTTCAAGGCTACAGTGAGCTGTGATTATACCACTGCACTTCAGCCTGGGTGACAGAGAGAGACCCTGTCTCAAAAGATAAAATAAAAAAAGAAAAAGAATAGTTTCCATAAAGAATATACTAGGACCAGATGACTTTATAGGTGAATTTGACCAAATGTTTAATGAAAAATTAACACCAATTTTCACAAACTCCTTCAAAAGATAAAAGAGAAGGAATCCATGTTCTGACTTATTCTGTGAGGCCAGTATTATCCTGTTAGCAAAACCAGACAAAAACATCAGAGGTAAAGAAAACTGACCAAAATCTCTCATAAATACAGATGCAAAAATTTTCAACAAAATCCTAGCAAATTGAATCCAGAAACATGTAAAAAGAATTATATAGCATAACCAATTGGGATTTATCCTTGTAATGCAAAATTAGTTCAACCAACAAAGATAAATTAATGTAATTTAAAGTAATATAATAATAAACAAAATTCATGTGGTAATCACAATAAACTAGAAAAATAATCTGACAAAAATCATATACCCTTTTCTGATTAAAAAAAAATCATTCAAAAAACTAGGATTAGAAGACCAGGGCACCTATGAAAAATCTACAACTAACATTATATTTAATGCTGTAAGACCAAGAGCCTTATCCTGAAGGTTGGGAACAAGACAAGTATGTCCAACCATCAGCACTTCTAATCATCCTTATGCTGGAGATTTCAGACAGGGCAATTACGCAAAAAAATTAAATAAGTCATCCAGGTTGGAAGCAAAATTGTGGAAATACCTCTATTCTCAAACAAGATGACCTGGTATATACAAAATGCTAAAGAACACACACACACACACCCACACACACACACACACACACACACACATGCTGTTAAAACTGACAAGTTCAGCATTGTGACATAAGGAAACAAAAGAAGAAATCTTCATGACCTTGGATGAGAAAATTGTTTCTTAGACATAACACCAAAACAACAATCAACAAAAGGAAAATAAACTAGACTTTATCAAATTAAAAATATTTATACTTCAGAGAACTGCATTAAGAATGAAAAGACAACCTATAATATTGCAAATCATTTATCTGTTGAGACTTCTATCTAGAATATGTAAAGAACTCTTAAATCCCAACAATAAAAGATAAAGAATCCATAATACATGGTCAACTGATATGAACACACATTTCTTTAAAGAAAATATACAGACGGATAATATGCCATGAAAAGTTGCTCAAAGTCATGAGTCATAAGGAAATTTAAATCAAAACCACATTGAGATACCATTTCATACAGAATTGGATGGCTAAAAAAATCAGATAATAACAAATGTTTGTGAGTAGGTAGAGGTATTGGAATTCTCATACAATGCTGACGGGATTGCCATATGGGTAGCCACTGTAGAGAACAATTTGGAAATTTCTCAAAAATTTAAACATGGAGTGATGATATGGTGTGGCAACTCCACTTCTAGGTATTTAAGATAATTGAAAACATATGTTCACACAAAAATCTGTGCATGAATGTTCATAGCAACATTACTGATAGTAGACAAAAAGTATGTATAATCCAAATTTTCATCAACTTTGAAAAGGATAAACAAAATGTCATGTATTAATAGAATATTATTTAACAATAAAATGGAATGAAGCAATGACGTATACATGTACTTTCAAACTTATGGGAGAAGTTAGTTACAAATATCCACATATTGTAGGATTTCATTTATCTAAAATAAACTTAATAGGCAATCCAAAGAGACAGAAGAAAATTTGTGGTTGCCCAGGACTAGATAGAATGGGGAGTGGGGAGCGACTGCTAACAGTTACAGTGTTTCATTTTGGAGTAATGAAATTGATCTAAAATTAGATAGTAGTGATGGCTACACAACTCATTGACTATACTAAAACCCTATCAGTTATATGCTTTAACATGGTGAATTTTATGGTATGTGAATTATTTCTCAATAAAGCTATTAAAAAAAAAATCAGTCAGCACATGCCCAGATCTCATAAACAGCCTTTCCAAATTCCCTCTAATCAAAAGATACCACTCTGTATTCTCTCTTTGCAATAAGCTACAAAAACTTACCCTTTTTATATTTACAAGAAAACTTTTTATTGAACCATAACATACACACAGAAAATTGCACAAATTATACATATAGCTCAGAGAGTTATCCCAGTATGAACAAATCTATGCATCAGTTATCTAAAGAATTTTAATGTTCCTAATACAATCAGATAGCCCTCTTGTTTATTATTGTCTGTTCTATCATTAATTAATAACTATGGAGTAGAAAAAAAAATCCGAAGTATATTTACTGAAATCAAACTAGCCTAGAACTGGGAGTACCTTGAAGGCAATTAGGTTTTTATTTTGTAGCGTGTGAGAAACCTTGCTAATTTTCTAGTTTTAGAAGCAAGATATAGGAAAGAATGTCCCTCTAATCATTACCAGTCTTTTCCCTCAAAATATAACCACCATCCTGACTTTTAACACCATTTTTTTTTTTACTATTTTTGAACTTCATACAAATTGAAAAAGATACATACATTCCTTAATATTTGGATTCTGCTGCTCAATATTATGTTTGTGAGGTTTATCAATATTCTTGCGAGTAGCAGTAGATTATTCTTTTTCACTTTTTTTTCTTCAACTTTTAAGTTCAAAGGTTTATGTGCAGGATGTGCAGGTTTGTTACACAGGCAACGTGTGCCATGGTTGTTGCTCAGATCATCCCATCACTTAGGTATTAAACTCAGAGTCCATTAGCTATTTTTCTTGATGCTCTCCCCTCCTGCCACTGACCACCACCAACAGGCACCAGAGTGTGTTGTTCCCCCTCCTTGTGTCCATGTGTTCTCATTGTTCAGCTCCCACTTATAAGTGAGGACATGTGGTATTTGGTTTTCTGTTCCTGCATTAGTTTGCTGAGGATAATGACTTTCAGCTACATTCATGTCCCTACAAAAGATAGGATCTTGTTCCTTTTTATGGCTGCATAGTATTCCATGGTGTATATGTACCACATTTTCTTTGTCCAGTCTATGTTGATGGGCATTTAGGTTGATTCCATGTCTTTGCTGTTGTGAATAGTGCTAGTGTTGCAATGAACATACACGTCTATGTGTCTTTATAACAGAATTCTTTCTATTCCTTTGGGTATATACATAGTAATGAAATTGCTGGCTAAAATGGTATTTCTGCCTCTAGGTCTTTGAGGAATCACCACACTGTCTTCCACAATGACTGAATTAATTTACACTCCCATCAATAGTGTAAAAGTGTTCCATTTTCTTCATGACCTCACCGGCATCTGTTGTTTTTTTAACTTTTTATTAATAGTCATTCTGACTGGATGAGATGGTATGTCATTGTGATTTTGATTTGCGTTTCTCTAGTGATTACTGATGTTGAGCTTTTTTGCATGTCTGTTGGCTGCATGTGTGTCTTCCTTTGAGAATTGTCTGTTCAACTTATCCTTTATTGACTATGAATGTGTTTGTCCTTAGGTCCTTGGCTGGAGCATTTTACCAATTCCTCCATCCCTTTTACTGACAATGATAATGGACAATGATATATATTCATAGTGAATTACAATATACCAATGTTTTTCTTCTGTGTATCATGCATTTTTCACAAAAGCCTACTGAGGCATTACTACTCAAGACTACAAGACATAGGTTATTTACCAAATCCGAAGTTACAGGGCTTATTGAGGTATTTTCAGAAATTGAAACCAAGTCTCCAGATTTCAAAATATTTTAATTCATTTTGAGTTTCTGGGAAAGAATAGTCACTTTGCTGTAGTTTATCAAGACAAAAGTGACACTCACTTTCTCCGGTAGGTAAACCTTAATTTTCCCACCAAAATAAATACTAAGGGTTATCAGTAGGAAATTCTGATCAGGGTCAAATGTAGTAGGATCTGGAGAGAGAGCTGTGAGTAGTCAAATATACTTTATTCAATTCCATTGAGGCGGTACTGCTTTGGAAATAGCTTGCAATGTGAAATGAGACATGTAGGATGTATTATAGCCAACCATTTATTTATAGTGTGACTCAAAAAAAATCACATAACTTTTGTAATCCGTGGTTCCTTTAATGGTATGGCCCAGATAGTAATACTATTTCTGAGACATTATTTTAAGAAGTAAATGGGATAGTGTAAATTGAATGTGGCACACAAGAAAACTTTATAAATGGTAGGTTATTCTCTGTACTATCATTAATTAATAACTCTGGAGTAGGGCAAAAAATCTGCAGTATGTCTACTGAAATCCAGCTAGCCTAGAGTTGGGAATACTTTGAAGGCAATTAGGTCTTTATTTTGTAGCCTGTGAGAAACCTTGCTCATTTTCTATTTTTAGAAGCAAGATACGGGAAAGAAAAATAGATATTAAATGTTTCCCTTGAATCTCTGTGTTCTCATTTTCTCAGAATTACTCTGATGTAACCTATGCAGTCATCATTTTCACTATTTCATCATGAAACCAGCTATTGGGATTGAAGCCCTGGAGCTACAATAAGAATCAGGAAAACATCCATATTAGCCAAAAATGACTAGGTCTCATTCTGCCACTATACTTTCTATGTATTTATATCCTTTTATGGTAATTTTTATTTTAAATTGTTGTGGGTACATAGGAGGTATAATGGGTTACATGAGATATTTTGATACAGTCATACAATGTGATGTACCCCACATCAGGGTAAATAGGCTGTCCATCACCTCAGTATTATCCCTTATGTTTCACACAATGCACTAATACTCTTACTTTTAAAATATACAATTAAATTACTTTTTACTATAGTCACCCTGTTGTGCTACCAAATACTGTGTCTTATTTATTCTCTTTAACTGTACTTTCGTACTTTTACATATGAATATCCAGTTTTCAAAGCATCATTTATTGAAAAGACTGTCCTTTTTCCAATGTATGTTCTTGGCAACTTTGTCAATAATAAGTACACCGTAGACATATGGATTTACTTCTGGGTTCTCTATTCTGTTCCACTGGTCTGTGTGTCTGTTTTTATGTCGGTACCATGGTATTTCAGTTACTAAAGCTTTGTTGTATAATTTGAAGTCAGGTAATGTGATTTCTCCAGTTTTCTTTCTTTTCTTTTGCTCAGGATAGCTTTTGCTTCTGGGTCTTCTGTGGTTTCATGTAAATTTTAGATTTCTTTTTCTATCTCTGTGAGGAATATCATTGGTATTTTGATAGAGATTGCATTCAATCTACCTACTTCTTTTCGTAGTGTAGACATTTTGACAATATTCATTTTTTCAATCTATACATACAAAACATCTTTCCATTTTGGGGTATCCTCTTCAATTTCTTGCATCAATGTTTTATAGTTTACATTGTAGAGATCTTTTACTATTTGGTTAATTTAATTATTAACTATTTTAAATAGGATTACTTTCTTGATTCCTTTTTCAGGTTGTTCAGTGTTGGCATATACAAATGCTACTGATTTTTGTATGTTCATTTTGTGTCCTGAAACTTTACTGAATTTGTTTTTCAATTCTTATAGTTTTGTGTTTGGCAGGGGCGGTTGTGTGTGTGGGTGTGTGTGTAGTCTTTAGGTTTTTCCAAATGTAAGATCATGTAATCTGCAAAGAAGTATAATTTGACTTCTTTTCCAGTGTCCATGCTCTTTATTTCTTTCTCTTGTCCAGTTGCTCTAGCTAGGACATCTGGTATTACGTTAAATAACAGTAATGAAAGTGAGCATTCTTGTCATGTTCCAGATCTTAGAGAAAAGGCTTCCAGTTTTTTCCCATTCAGTTAAATCCTAGCTGTGGGTCTGTCATATATGACTTTTATTATGTTTAGTTGTGTTCTTTCCATACAGTTTTTGAGGAATTTTATCATGAAAAGATGTTGAATTTTACCAAACTTTTTTAACATCAGTTGAACTAATCATATGATTTTTGTCCTTTATTCTGTTGACATTGAGGTATCACACTGATGGACTTATGTATGTTAAACAATTCTTGCATCCCAGGGATAAATCTCACTTTATCCTGATGAATGGTCTTTTCAATGTGTTGAGGAATTTTATTTGCTCATATTTTGTTGAAGATTTTTGTATCAATATTCATCAGCAATATTGGCCTGAAGTTCTTATTTTATGTGCCTTTTGTTTTTGTATTAGGGTAATATTGGCCTTGTAGAATGAGTTTCAAAGTATTCCAGCTTCCTCTAGTTTTTGGAATAGTTTAAGTAGGATTGGTGTTAGTACTTGTCTAACTGTTTGATAGAATTCAGCAGTGAAGTCATCAGGGATGGGCTTTTCTTTGCTGGAAGACTTTTTATTATGGCTTTGATCTTGTTACTTTCTATTTCTCTGCTTAGGTTCTAGACTTCATCCTAGTTCAATCTTGGTAGGTTGTATGTTTCTAGGAATTCATCCATTTCTTCTAGATTTTCCAATTTATTGGCATGTAGTTGCTCATAGTATCACTAACGATGCTTTGAATTTCTGCAGTATCACTTGTAATGTCTCCTTTTTCATCTCTAATTTTATTTATTTGGGTCCTTTCTCTTTTTCCATAGTCCAGCTAAAGATTTGTCAATTTTATTTAACTTTTAAAAAGACTAACTTTTGTGTTTTGTATGTTATATTGACCTTTGTATTGTTTTGTTGATTTCATTTATGTCTGCTTTGATTTTTATAATTTCTTTTCTTCTGCTAATTGTTGGCTTATCTTGCTCCTGCTTTTCAGTTCTTCAAGATATATTGTCAAATTGTTCATCTAAAGTTTTTCTTCTTTTTTGATTAGGAACTTATAATCTTCCTTCTTTGTACTGCTTTTACTGTATCCCATAAATTTTGGTATATTGTGTTTCCATTATCATTTGTTTCAGGAAAGTTTTCAACTTCTTTCATAATTAATTTTTTATCCTGAATTAATTTTGTATTTATTGACATACTGCTGGTCATTTAGGAGCATACTGTTTTATTTATATTGTTTCCAAAATTTCTCCTGTTACTGATTTTTAGTTTTATTTCATTGTGGTTAGAGAAGACGCTTTATATTATTTCAGTTTTTTTTTTTAATGTTTTAAGATTTGATTTGTGAGTTAACATATGGTACATCCTTGAAAATGATCCATGAGACTGAGGGAAAAAAAAGTATATATTCTGCAGCTATTGGATAAAATGATCTGTAAATATCTATTAGGTCCATTTGGTCTGTAGTTCAGATTAAGTCTCATGATTCTTTGTTGATTTTCTGGTGAGAAGATCTGTCTAATGCTGAATATGGGTTATGGAATTCTCCAGCTATTATTGACAGTTTAAGGAGGCAGAGAAGGGAACCTGCACAGGGTTTTGCCTGGGCTTACCTGCAATGAACTGGGGACCTGCATCTGCACTGAGACGATGGGTTGGAGCCACCAGGGATTCATGCCTTATACAGAGGGAGGAGCCTGGCCTCTTCAGCTCATGTGTGGTGGCCTGGTATTCAATTGGTGAGGTAGGAGGCTGTTGGCAGAACCCCCTCCTTCTTTGCTGAGAGGCTTCTTTTTGTCTAATAAATGTACCTGCCTCACCCTTTGATGTGTCCATGTGCCTAATTTTTCCTGTCATGAGACAAGAACTGGATTTTAGCTAAACTAAGGAGCACAAAAATCCTGGATCATTATTGTGTTGGGGTATATCTCTTTCTTCAGTTCTAATAATATTCACTTCATATATCTGGGTGCTCCAGTGTCAGATGCATATATATTTACAATTGTTATATCCCCTTGCTGAATTTACTCCTTGCTGAATTATGGTATACATATTTTGTATTGAAATTTATTCTTTATGGTATACTTGTAGCTACTTTTGCTCTTTTTTGATTTCCATTGGCATGGACTATCTCTTTTTATCTATTTATTTTTAGTCTACAGGTGTCTTAATAGGTTGCTTTTTAAAAAAGACATGAGATCATTGAGTCTTATTTTTTAAATTCATTCATTCAATGTATGTCTTGTGAGTAGAATGTTTAGTTGATTAATATGCAGTGCTATTACTGATAAGTAAGGACTAACTCCTACCATTTTGTTATTTGTTTTCTGTTTCCTTTTTTTGTGATCTCTTCCTCTTTACTTTCTTCTGATCTTCTTTTTAATGAAGTTGAGTTTCTCTGGTGATATGACTTAATTTCTTACTTTTCATTTTTTTGTGTACCTGTTATATGTTTTTGATTTGAAGGTACCATGAACTTTGAAAATAGTATCTTAGAACCCATTACTTTATGCTGATAACACACTGTTAGCATAAATAAACAAACAAAAGTAGATAAAACCTCTGCATTTTAAATTCATCTCCTCACGTTACAACTTTTTGTTGTTTCTATTTATATATTATTGTAATATGTATGCCATTAAAATTATATTTATTATTTTTATTGGTTCATCATTTAGAGTTTCTACTTAAGATAATGTAGTTTGCACACCATGGTTACAGTGTTATAATATTCTGGGTTTTTTGAGTACTCACTATTATCAGAGAGTTTTTACCTTCAGATTATTTCATATTTCTCTTTTTTTTTCAGATTGATGTACTGCTTTTAGTATTTATGGTAGGACAGGTTTTATGTTTATGAAATTCCTCAGCTTTTCTATGTCTGAGAATGTGTTTATTTCTCTTTTATGTTTGAAGGATATTTTCACTGGATATACTATTCCAGGGTAATTTTTTTTTTTTTCATTCAGGACTTTAAATATGTCATGCCACTCTTCCTGGCCTGTAAGGTTTCCACTGAAAAGTCTGCTGCCACATATATTGAAAGTCCGTTATATGTTTTTTTTCTCTCTCTTTCCCTCTCTTTCCTTTTGCTCCTTTTAGGATCCTTTCTTCATTCTTAATTTTTGGGAGTTTATTAAATGTCTTGAGGTTGTCTTATTTGGGTTAAATTTCCTGGCATTGTATAACCTTTTTGTATTTTGATACTGATAACTTTCTCTAGGTTTGGGATGTTCTCTGTTATTATCTCTTTAAATAAACCTACGCCATTACTTTCTCTAACTCAACTTTAAGGCCAATAACTCTTAGATCTGTTTTTTTGGGGTTATTTGCTAGATCTTGTAGCTGTGCTTTATTTTTTTTGTTTAATTCTGTTTTCTTCTGTCCCCCTCTGACCATGTATTTTCGAATAGCCTGTCTTCAGGCTCACTAATTCCTTCATCTGCTTGATCAATTCTGCTATTAAGAGACTCTAATGTATTCTCTGTATATCAGTTGAATTTATTATTTCTGGAATTTTTGCTTTATTCTTTTTAATAATTTGAATCTCTTTGTTGAATTTATCTGGTAGAATTTTGAATTCCTTCTCTGTATGTTTAATTCCTTTTAGTTCCCTCCAAACAGCTATTTTGAATTATCTGTATAAAAGGTCGCATGTCTCTGATTCTCCAGAATTGGTCACTGGTTGCTTATTGATACAGTTTGGCTTCATGTCCCTAACCAGATCTCATCTTGAGTTGTAGTCCCATAATTCCCACATGTTGTGGGGAGGGACCCAGTGGGAGATAATTGAATCATAGAAGCAGTTTCCCCCCATACTGTTCTCGTGGTAGTGAATTAGTTCTCATAAGATCTGATGGTTTTATAAGCATCTGCCATTTCCCCTGCTAGTTTATTCTCTCTTTGTGTGTTGCCATCCATGTAAGGTATGACTTGCTCCTCCTTACCTTCTGCCATGATTGTGAGGCCTTCTCAGCCATGTGGAATTGTAAGTCTAGTAACCTTTATTTTTTTGTAAGTTGCCTAGTCTTGGGCATGTCATTATGAGTAGCATGAAAACAAACTAATACAGTAAATTGGTAGCAGTAAAATGGGACATTGTGGAAAAGATACCTGAAAATGTTGAAGCAGCTTTGGAACTAGGTAACAAGGAGAGGTTGGAACAGATTGGAAGGCTCAGAAGAAGACAGAAAACTGTGGGAAAGTTTAGAACTCCCTAGAGACTTGTTAAGTGGCTTTGGCCAATATGCTGATAATGATATAGACAATGAAATCCAGGCTGAGGCTGTCTCAGATGGAGAGGAACTTGTTGGGAAGTGGAGCAAAGGTGACTCTTGTTATGTTTTAGCAGAGAGACTGGCAGTGTTTTGTCCTTGCTCTAGAGATTTGTGGAACTTTGAACTTGAGAGAGATGATTTAGGGTATCAGGCAGAAGAAATTTCTAAGCAGCAAAGTGGTGACTTGGGTGCTGTTAAAGACATTCAGTTTTATAAGGGAAGCAGAGCATAAAAGTTTGGAAAATTTGCAGACTGAAAATGCGACAGAAAAAAGAAAGTCACATTTTCTGAGCAGAAATTCAAGCTGGCAGCAAAAATTTACATAACTAATGAGGAGCCTAATGTTAATCCCCAAGACAATGGGGAACATGTCTCTAGGGCATATCAGAGGTCTTCATGGCAGCCCCTCCCATCACAGGCCTGGAGGTATAGGAGGAAAAAGTGGTTTCCTGTGCTGATCCCAGGGTCCCCTTGCTGTGTTCAGCCTTGGGACTCTGTGCCCTGAGTCCTAGCCACTCCAGCCATGGCTGAAAGGGGCCAATGTAGAGCTCAGGCTGTGGCTTCAGAGGGTGTAAGCCCAAGTGTTGGCAGCTTCCACATGGTATTGAGCCTGCAGGTGCACAGAAATAAAAAAACTGAGGTTTGGAAACCTCAACCTAAATTTCAGAAGATTCATGGAAATGCCTGGATATCCAGGCAGACGTTTGCTGCAGGGGCAGATCTCTCATGGAGAACAGCGGGCTTGAACAGCGTGGAAGGGAAATGTGGGGTCGGAGCCCCCACACAGAGTCCTTACTGGGGCATGCCTTACTGGGGCATCCACCATGTAGTGGATTGGTGAGAAGAGGGCCATTGTCCTCCAGACCCCAGAAAAGTAGATCTACTGACAGCTTGTACTGTTCACGTGGAAAGGCCATAGACAAAATGCCAGTCCGTGAAAGCAGCCAGATGAGGAGGTATACTAGGCAAAGCCACAGGGGCGGAGCTACACAAGACTTTGGGAGCCTACCTCTTGCATCTGCATGGCCTGAATATGAAACATGGAGTCAAAAGAGATCATTTTGTAGCTTTAAGATTTGAGTGCCTTGCTGGATTTCAGACTTGTGTGGGGCCTGTAGCCCCTTTGTTTTGGTCAATTCCATTCCTTTGGAATGGCTATATTTGCCCATGCCTGTATCTCCATTGTATCTACAAAGTAACTAACTTGCTTTTGATTTTACAGGCTCATAGGCAGAAAGGACTTGCCTTGTCTCAGATAAGACTTTGGACAGTGGACTTTTGTGTTAATGCTGAAATGAGTTAAGACTTTGGGAGACTGTTGGGAAGGCATGATTGATTTTGAAATGTGAAGACATGAGATTTTGGAGAGGTCAGGGGCAGAATGATATGGTTTGGCTCTGTGTCCTCACCCAGATCTCATCTTGAATTGTACTCCCATAATTCCACATGTTGTGGGAGGGACCCAGTGGAAGATAATTTAATAATGGAGGCAGTTCCCCCATACAGTTCTTCTGATAGTGAGTGAGTGCTCATGAGATCTGATGGTTTTATAAGCATCTGGCATTTCTGCTCCTGATATATCCTGTCTTTGCTTACTGCCATCCACTTAACATGTGACTTGCTGCTCACTTTCTACCATGATTGTGGGGTCTCCCCAGTCATGTGGAACTGTGAGTCCAATAAACTTCTTTCTTTTGTAAATTGCCCAGTCTTAGGTATGTCTTTATCAGCAGGATAAAAGTAGGCTACTACACTTATTTAGTCATTTTATGAGGTTGTTTTCCTCTGTTATCTTGATACTTGTAGTTGTTTGTGCCTGGGCATTGAAAAGTTAAATATTTATTGTAGTCTTTGTAGTCTGAGCTTTTTTGTACTCTTCCTTGTTGGAAAAGCTTTTCAGATATTTGAAAGCCTTTGAGTGTTGTGATCTAAGTTGGTCTACATTAGGAGATGCCCCAAGCCCAGGAACACTGTGGTTCATGCAGATTAGAGGTACCACCTCGATGGTCTTAGACAACATCTGGGAAAGTTCTCTGGATTACCTGGCAGAGACTATTATTCTGTTCCCTTACTTTCTCCGGAACAGATGGAGTCTTTCTCTCTCTCTCTCTCTCTCTCTCTCTCTCTGTTCTGAGTCATCTTGATATAAAGGTGGAGTGACACAAGAACCTCTGTTGCTATCACCACTAAGACTGCGCTAGGTCAGACCTGACCCAGCACAGCACTGGGTCTCATTCAAGGCCTGCCATAACCACTTCCTGGCTACCACCTATATTGTCTCAAGGCCCTGGAGTTCAACAATCAGCAGATGGTGATGCCAGTCAGGCTTGTTTCTTTCCCCTCAGAGTAGCAAGTTCTCATAGGCTCTGGGCAGTTTCAGAGTTACTGTCCGGGAGTCAGAAACCTTAGAAGTCTACCTTGTGTTCTATTGTACTGCAGTTGAGACGACACTAAAACCACAAGATGCAATTGTTCCCACTCTTCCCTCTTTCCCAAAGGCATAGAAGCCTTATCCTGTGGCCACCACTGCCACAGGCCCACAGGGAGGTCTGCTAGGCTGTTTCTGATGTTCCCTTAAGGACAATGGCTCTTCAGTCAGCTTGTGGTGAATGGTGCGTGAGCTAGGACTCAATCATTAGGCCAGTGGGCTCCCTTTGGGCCCAGAGAAGGTCCAGAAATGCTGTAAAGAGCCAAATCTTGTAATCAGGGACTCTGAGAGTCTGCTTGGTATTCTACCCCCTGCTTTGGCTGAGCTGGTACCTAAGATACATATGACAAAGTCCCCTTTGTTTTCTCTCTGCTTTTATCAAGCAGAAGGAGTTTCTTCCTATAGCCACCATAGCTGGGAACATGCTGAGTCTTATCTGAAGCCAGCAAGTTTCAGAGTCTTATCCAAGGCTCATAATGTACTACCTGGGTATCACTACTGATTATTCAAGGCCCAAGAGCTCTTCAGTTATCCAGTGATGAATTCTGCCAGTACTAGGCCCTTCCATTCAAGGCAGCAGGTTCCCTTCTGGTTCAAAGTGTGCTGGGAGCTAGGATGTTGAAAGGGAACTTCATGTCTCTGACTGGTGTCTTATTTCTGCTGTGGTTGAGTTGATTTCTGAGATGTAAAACAAAGGGCTCCCCCACTCTTCCCCTCTCCTCTCCTCAAGTGAAGGGATGGGGTTTCTTTTGAAGCTTTGAGCTGTGTAGCCTGGGATTAGGGGAGTTGTAGTGTCAGCACTTCCCTAGCTTCCCCAATCGATGTCTCAGTAGGTCACATGCCCCTGAAGTCTCCTGGCTCTGAGCTCAGTTCAGCACTAAAGTTGCATAGCTGCTGCAGTCCTTGTGAACTACACTGCCTTTTAAGTTTATTTGGAGCCCCAGAGCCCTTTGGCCTATGGTAGCAAGGCTGCAGAAATTCAGGTTCTAACTGCTGGGACAGGTGATTCCCCCTCTGGCTAGGGCTGGTTTAAATGCTCCCTACATGAGCAGGCATGAACTGAGTTCATTCCAGCTTAACTTTCTGCTATAACAGGGCAGCACTGAGTTCAATGTAATGTCTCACAATTATTGTGCTTTCCCTCTCCCAAGTGTTCAGATTCTCTCTGTTCCTCACCACCACTTCCAGGGGGATGGGGTAAGGGTAGCCTTAGCATTTTAAGACTGTTTTTCCTACCTCTTCAGTGCCTCTTTCAGCAATAGGAAGTTAAAACCAAGTGCTATGAGTGCTCACCTGACATTTGGTTCTATTAAGGTGTGTTTTTGGTATGTAGATAGTCGTTAAATGGGTATCCTTTGTTAAGGTTGTGGGGTAGAGATTGGAAGACTGTTCTGTTCTTCCGTCTTTCTCTGCCTTATCCTATATTTATGTTCTCGACCAAGAATTTATTGCTGAATTCAAATTTTGGATAACATATCAACAGCTTATATTTAAATAGTACCTGGTTTGAAAAATTCAAGGTTTCTTGTAGCCAGTATTTATTTTACTTAGTCTTCCAAATACCCTCTGAGTTAGTTACAAAAAACACAAAAGCAATATTATTATTCTAAAGTACATATAAGGAGGCTAAGAATAAGAGAAAATGAATCAACTTATGAGACTGTATGTTGGGAAACACAAAACTGTCAGTGCAGCCTGCCTACTCTTCCATGGTTGACATAAGGGTGTGTCTTATGCCTGGAACATTTTCTTACATTCAGATAACTAGTCTACACAGCTTGTACCAAGCATATATCTTTGAAAATATCTTTCTTGTTCTGGGTTTATTTTGTACATGCTTGTTCTGCTTAAGCATGTGTATAATATGACACCTAGCCAACTACACTGCTATCTATAATCCAAGTGAGGAGGGAAATGGATTATTTATCTTCAGCATAAGGTGGGTAAGTATGGACTATCTCCCTGTGTGAGGTAGATGCAGGCTGAAACCTGCTTGCTGTGGGAAACCTATGCTTACTACAGAAGCTGATCTTTCTCTGTGTCTTCTCTGAGTAAAGTCTTGTTCCATCCAGTGCCTGTGTGACGGCTAAGTGTGATATTGTTGTCTATGTTTTTCTTGGTGACTGTGACACTTTCAAATCATGCTATAAATTGGCACCATAGGACTGTTCCTGTGGGTGAGCATTGTTGTGCTCTAGGCTGTTCTCTTCACAGTGGGACTCTTCCTCTGGCAGTGGCAAGAGGGATCACTTGCTAAACACTCTGATTGTATGAGTGACAGTGGTCATGGTTGCTGACCTTGATGCTGCCATTATTAACTTGGGTATGACCAATAATTTTTCCATGGCCTTTTTCGCTCATGTACCTTGCAGTCTACATATTGCTACTTATTGCTGGAGAGAAATGGCAGTTTTGTTGTTGTTGTTGGCATTGTTAGTGTGTTGGTCTGTCTTTTCAAAGTACCATTCAGTTTGGTCAATATACCATGTATGTAAATGAGTTTTAGCATTCTTACAGTTTCTCTACCTCTCCTGAATTAAAGTGGTTTTGATGACTGGTTTCTATTTTTTAAGCTAATAATTTCTTTTCTTTTCGTATTTTACAGTTTCTAGACAATTTCCTATGTATGTTAATATTTTTCTGAGTGTAACTATTGTTTCCAGTTTGAGAGATATTGCCTGAGTTCTGACTCCTCCATTTTTCAATTTGTCAATAGGCTTATGAAATTCTGATGCAGTGCTGCATTTTATTTTATTTTTTTGGCTTCTAGCCTGAAGATCTTATACTTGTTACTGTATCATTTGAAACTACTACAATTTAAGAAATTCTATGTTATACCCTTGAAATTTATTTAAGAGCAAAATTGGAAATGACATAAAATTAATTTGAGAGAAAATAAGAGATGTATTTACTTTCCATTTATAAATATATTCTAAATCAATGTTATTCAATAGAATTTTCTGTGATAGCAATATTCTGTGATTATGCTGACCAGTATGGTTAGACACATGTGGCTATTGAACATTTGAAATGTGGGTTCTGCTAATCAGGAACTAAATTTTAATTTTACCCAATTCTGAGTAACAATTTAAAATCTAAATAGCCACATGTGGGTAGTGTTTATCATAATTACAAGGCAGGTCTAGGTCTTATAATAAATACATGTTTTATACAGTTTTCCAATATTACTGGCTTGTAAAATGGTTCATCCGAAGTTAAACGACTTATAGAAAAGAAAGAAAAAAAAATCAATATTGTCATGGAAGCAACATGGAATTTGTAGTCATACAGAACTAAATTTACATTGAAGAAAGACTTTTAATCTCCTCTAGGTTCTATGAAAAGAGTATTAGTGCCTATTATTCTTATAAATGTGTGTTGTGTAGAGTTAAATCAATGTGCATGTAAACTTCAGCAAAAGTAAGGGGCTCAATCAAAATTAGTTGCTTTAAATCTATCCTAATTTGAGTATCTACAGCTTTCATTACAGAGCATTTCCCACTGATCAGTTTAAGAGCCCTCAAATAGGCATATGGATATTTGCATACTTTTTTGCAAGCACGCATTGATGGTGATATGTAACATGGTAACATGTAATTTGGTAATATATCAATGGTAATATTTAGCAGTGTGTTAAGTATTTCACCTAATATTTATTTTGTAAATATAAACACGTTTATATTATGACATTATTATTTCATTATTGGCCTCTTGATTAGAGATTTATTTGTGGTGAGACACACACATATATGTATGTATATATACACTGCCACCTCTTCCCCCTCCTCCCCAGCCTACTCAACATGATGAGGATGAACATAAAGACCGTTATAATGATCCACTTCCACTTAATGAATAGTAAATATATTTTCTCTCTTGTGATTTTCTGTTTGTTTAAGAATCTGTTATACAATATAACATACAAAATATGTGTAATCAACTATGTTATTGGTAAGATTCTAGTCAACAGTAGACTATTAGTAGTTAAGTTTTTAAGAAGTCAAAGAGGTGTAGATTTGCAACTACACTGGGATCAGCACCCCTAAACCCTCACATTGTTCATTGATATATCTTTCTATATCTATCTCTGTATTATCAATCTGTCTATAGAGCGAGTTGACTTTGTATATGTGTGTGTGTTTGTGTAGGCAAATAGATACATTTTGGTTTTAACTATACATATAGTTAAGCTATATATATATGGCTTTGATTTAACAACAAATAATTGAATTAGTAAAATAAGGGAACTGTCTGTTCCTCTTGTAAATTTGTTTCCTTATTAGTGTCCTGTCAGGAAAACTTGAAGCCATGCTAGAGAAAACTGGTTGTATGCATTGGAAGTGCTGAGAAAGAAAGGAGGGAGTGATTTAACTAAGCTGTCAGTATGTGTAGTAAGCAGCAGCCACCAGCCTCTACTGCACAGCTGGGTGAATTAAATTGAGGAGGAATAGAAGCTTTCAAAGACAGGAGGGGCCACCTGGGCAGTACTAAAACTACAAGGATTGAGCTTCTACTTTGCTGGATCAGAAAAGTTGAGTCTTGTGAATGAAGTTAAAATTTCTTAAGAAATGTACACATCTGGTAATGCTGCCAGGTTCAAAAAGAGAGGAGGACAGTGGCTTCCCTCATTGTCATGCCATCTGCTCTCCTATCAGTGCCTCCTATTGACAGAAACTAACAAGAAGCTAACTGTCACAGGGCCTGGGAAATGTAATCTGCATACTCTCAGCCACAGCATTAAAGAGCAAATAATTTGGATATGAGGCCGAAAAATGAAAGGTTTATTACAGGTACATTTTTTGTCAAAGTGATGAAAGCTCACAAAAATTATATAATGGCTGATTTGCTTGGTGATTTCCAAGCTCCTTGGATTTGTGATTTGGTGTCTGGCTGTAGTTTTGAACATTCTTCCTCATTTTTTCAAATATATCTTCTGTCAATTTATCTCTTCTTATTTCTAATATTTCAATTATGAACATATTAAACTGTTTGATATTATACTATGCCTCTTGCATGCTTTTTAACTTTATTTTCTCTGTGTTTATGTTTGGTTAGTTTCTGTTTACATGTTTATAAGTTAATCTACTCTTAATTCATCTGAATTGAGTCCATTGAGAAGCCTGTTGAAAGAATCAAATCAAAATAAAAAGAAAAACCCATGCTGTGTTTTTCTTCTTTTTTTATTTTGAATGATTTTTTCTTACAGTTTTAAACACTCTTCTAAAATTTCTTATTACTCTTGTTTTTAGAGCCTTTAAACTAGTAATCATGGTTATTTTAAATTTTATGGCAAATAGTCTCAGTGTCTGTGTAGTATCTTGAGCTTGTTTAGTTGATTATTTTGTCTCTTGATAGTATTTTTTTATATGCTTTATAATCTTTATTTTTATCTAGACCTGTTGCATGGTATAAGAGTGACTATGGTAAATTAATTTTATGTCTGAAAATGGGCATGACTTTCTCTCTGTTTTGCCTTTAGTATAGGGGCTTCATTTAGTGTGTTTAGGAGTCAGGTTGAGTTTGAGACTTGATTTTGCTATAATCACACTCAGGGCACTACAGCCTTCAAGTATCTCCAGTGATACCTCCTGTTTAGTGTGGGAGCTCTTTTGCTAGAAGCTTTCTTTCAGTGTCTGCTCTTGCCTAATATATGTCTCCCCTTTACACTGTGTCTCGGCACAGAGCTCCCTCCTGAAACTTTCCAGTGTTTCATTTCATTCATTTACTAATAATTAGTAAGTGCATGTTTTACATATGATTGGGCAAGAATCTCTAAACTTTATATTTCATCCTGGGGTATTAACATTTTTATTCTACAAACCTTTAGGGCTATTTTGCCTAGTTACCCAACTAGAAAAACACTTCTGTGAATTTGATTTCAGTTGAATTTTCTTTACAGATTAATTGTATGTAAGCATAATTTGAAATAGTAAATAATCTGATCCAGAAAAGAGGGTATTCTCTATTTTTTAAAATCATCTTTTGTCCCCTGGGGTAGCCATGTATGCTAACACATGAATAGATTTATTGTTGAAAAAAATGTATTCCTGACTGGCTGGAGCATTCCTCCTACAAAAGGTCCTTTGAGAAGGACATCCTCTGAATAAAGAATAAAAGTAATTAAATACTTACTTATTTTACCCATATGGCAGGCCCAGAACAATTTGAATGACCAATAAATAAAATGAATGGTGATTTAAAATATCACCTGCTATTGTTAGAAGAAACTTAGTTTCTGCTTTTTCCCCCACATGAGCTTTTTAGTCTAGACTTAAGCAGACAAGAGATCAGTTCAAAAAATGGCCAAAATGTGTTAAAGTCTACAAGAGTATAACATTTATATGTTCTTTATAATATTTTAACTTAGACATACTAAAATATTGACTACTAAAATTAATACATATATTAACATAATTATTTAGAAATGTTTTCTAGTTTTTATTTTATTCTAATATATTATTTAAACTTTATTTTAGATAATTTTTATTATTTAGAAATTTTATTCATGCTTTTAGCTCTAATTATTACCTCTTCCATGTGATTTTTAAACCTTTTGGAATATGCATATCTATATATACTATCTGTATGTACAGATATAGAAATAAATTAATGTATTTAAATCTGTATTTACACCTACCTCAACATCAAAGTCTGAACCTCTCTCATTTTTTTCTGTATGTGGAGTTCCAGAAATCTGTAAGTTAAAGCTTAGATATCTCTTCTAGTTTCCAGAAATGCATTTTGAACTACTGACCTGATAGTTTGTGATGTAAGATATGCTGGATATCTAAATTTAAAATGCCATAAACTTCTTTTTTTTCCCTCTGTGGATTGAAGACAAACATTTCTCCTGACTCCCAGTTTATACTAATAGTAGCATCAACCTCAACTCTTTGAGTTATATTTAATTCTCTCTCCAGTAGCCAAAGGCTTTAACCTTTCTTTTCTGCAAATACCAAGACTTTGGCTAAATTTTGCCATTTCCTGAATAAATCTTTACTGAATTTCTGTGTTGATGTATGACACAAAGATGCAGTTTCTGCTATATATCATTCAATGGGTATCATTAAACATCTGCTTTATGAGAGACATTGAGAAACTACAAAGGGACAGGATTCGTGTGCACCCTGAGCTCAGAGATTATAGAGTCTATCTAAGAAGACCAATATTAAATAGTTATAATTTATTGACACATGAGTTCTTAACATAATCCCACTTGTCCTCAAAAGAATCTAAAATTTCACCTCCTTCCAAGAAACTTTTCTTAGCCCTTTTTTAGTCTCCATAGCTTGGTCATTTATACTGTATTTATAATGCCAATCTTTTATCCAATTTTAAACTACTTAATAGTATTTACCTCATTATGTGCTCATCAAGGATATTCAACTCCAAATTTCACAGTTCCTAGGACTAATGGAAAACCAACAAATATGGTGAGGGTTGGGTACAGATTGAGCATTCCTAACAAAAAATATGAAATCTGAAATGCTCCAAAATTCAAAACTTTTTGAGCACCAACACGATGCCACAAGGAGAAAATTCTACACCTGCCTTCATTGACAGTTTACAGTGATAATACACAGTAATTCAGCATCCCCATAGTAAACAGACTATTTCAGCCCTCTTCAGCTACAAAATGTATTTTCCACACATGCACAGATTTCCCCACACAAGCATGCCCACAAAATGGCACATGAAATGTCATATATGTAGGCTTGATATGCCAATGGCATGTTCCATGAAGTTCTCAAAGCCAAGATCTTTGTGCATTAATCACTGTACATTGTTGTTGTTGTTGTTTACTTATTTTCTGCTCCATGGTATAAAGATATTGCTGAAAATGTAAAAAAAAAGTTTTGCATATACACTATGCGTAACAGTGATAAGAAAGAGGAAACATTTATTTTTATCTACAGCACAGAAAGTTAACCCATTAGAGAAACCAAACAGTGTGAAATGTCTTACAGAAGACATTTCTGTAATATAATATAAGACAAAGTGAAATGTCTTACAGAAATGTGGAATGT
Organism: Ateles fusciceps; assembly: GCA_036589455.1. Classification (NCBI taxonomy): domain Eukaryota; kingdom Metazoa; phylum Chordata; class Mammalia; order Primates; family Atelidae; genus Ateles; species Ateles fusciceps. Next base: position 8,301,448 of record JAZHEH010002982.1, on the reverse strand, counting down.
CTTATTGAAGAGTTTGGTATTGGAATGACCACTATGTATGATTTGAAGAAACAGAAAGATAAACTGTTGATGTTATATTCTGAAAGTAATGTACAGACATTAATTAAAAATTAAAACAGTCCATAAAGCTAAAAATAAAGGTCTGTATTGTGTAACGAAAGAGTAGGTCCTTTGCATGAAACAAGCAAAGATCTATTAAGATGAACTGAAAATTGAAGAGAACTGTAAATATTTAACAGGCTGATTGCAGAAATTCAATAAAAGAGCATTCTTTTCTAAGATTTGTTGTAATAAAACAACTACCGATCAAGAAATAGCAGAGAATTTCATTAATGAGTTTGCCAAGGTCATTGCTCATGAATATCTGATGCCAGACAAGTCTGTAATGCTGATGAAACATCACTGTTTTGGCCTTATTGCCCCAGAAAGACACTGACTACAGCTGATGAGACAGCCCCTATAGGAATTAAGGATGTCAGGGACAAAATAACTGTGCTGGGATGTACTAATGGGGCAGGCAGGTTAAGTAAATTTGCTGTGATAGGCAAAAGCTTGTGTCCTCACTGTTTTCATTGGGTAAATTTCTTCCCAGTCCATTACTGTGCTAAGAAAAAGGCATGAATCACCAGGACATCATTTCTGACTAGTTTCACAAACGTATTTTACTAGCATTTTGTTCTCCACTGCAGGGAAGCTGGACTGGATGATGACTGCTTAATTTGACAACTGTTCTGCTCATCTTCCAGCCAAAATTCTCATAAAAAATAATGTTTATGCCATACACTTTCCCCTAAAATGTGATTTTATTAATTTATCCATGTGTCATGATATCTTTAGATCAATGAAGAGTAAATATAAAAACACTTTCTTGAACAGCATGCTAGCAGCAGTGAACAGAGATGGGGGCATGGAAAGTTTTCAAAAGAGGTTTAGCATGAAGGATGCTGTATATGCTGTTAATTCTTAGAACACAGTTACTAAAATGACAGTTGTGTATACCTGGCACAGCTCCTTGCCAGTGACTGTTCAGTGATGATAATGAATGAGGTGATGACTTCAAAGGATTCTATATATCAAGTGATAAAAAATTGATTTCCTTACATATGCAAAAAAATACCTTCAGAGTCTGTCAGTAAGCTCGAATAAGTGAATATTGAAGCTTTATTATTGATAATGTTGCTCCAAAGTTGTTCATGCATTGACTGATGGTGAAATAGCAAAAGGTTCTGAATCAAGGTGGTTGTGGTAATAGTGAGATCATGATACTAGCACTGCAGAAAGAGTGCCTAGAGATGACATGATGAAAATGTGTGAAGGACTTTTTGAAGAACTACAGCATGGTGCATTCATAACAGAACAAGAAGTCCTGTCAGTTTATAAAATCGGGGGAGATATTTCTAAAACAAAATCCATTGTTAAGGCAGATTTATCTGGAGGAAACATTTTAAAGAGCTATCTAGCAGAATGCCTCCTTATCCCCAGATGATTCACTTCCTAGTTCCTCGCCTGCTTCTGACATTTTCCTCATCAACCAAAATAAAATACAGTGTACAGTAAGCTTTTAATGAAAACACAACATCATAGGTGTAGACTGAAAGCTTGCCATTGTTCTTGGATGCTATGGTTCAACAGCTGATACAGGTACTCTGGTGATGCTACTGTGCTGCTTAGCTATCTTGAACATCTTACTTTTTTACTGCATTAGTGGTATGTCATTTTTTTACTGTTAAGCATCTGTGTGTAAATAACTGTAAGAAAATGATTGCTTATTGGTAGCATATAAATTGTCCATAAGGTTTGCTGTGATAGTGCCACCTTTGCTTTCTGATGGCTCATGGTATAAAAACTTTGTTTCAAGCACAAATCATGAAAAGTTTGTATTAAATTACCTTTGGGCTATTTTTATAAGATATATATGAAAAGTAAATAAGTTTTGTGTTTAGACTTGTGTCTATCATCAAGATATTTCATTATATATATGCAAGTATTTCAAAATCTGAAAAAAATTGAAATTTGAATCACTTTTGGTCTCAAACATTTTGGGGTAAGGGATACTTGTATAAAATCAAGTGTATAGGTTTTATCAAATGGACTATTTTCAAATTCCTTTCTGCTCTGTTTTCCAGCTGTTTTTATTCTTCATTGCTAGGAAATTAGAGTTGTCAGTTACCTTATTATTATTCCCTAACATAATGTTACACATGTTGGATTGTTTTATTGCATGATATGATGATAACAATAAAGTGAAGCTTGATGGTAAGGTAAACTAACGAGTCCAGGAATTACTCCAAAGTAATTCTTCCTATCATCTTATGAATGCATGTAGTAGGTGAGCATATAGAATAAACAAAACCTGCCTAATGCATTCTGATGCCTGCCTTTGTTTTTGTTTGTTTTGATTTTAAAACGTGAAAAATAGTCGAATTATAAAGTAAATAATCACACAGCATGTTATGTCAATGTATTTTTTAAGAAAAGTAGAATTTTATTGGTTGATGTTTTTATTAATCATACCAATGTGCAAATGTAATCTATTCCTTCAACCCAAATCTTCTCTAAAGAATGAAAATACGCTACCACTGAAAATAACCTAAGAATGTGCCACATACTAAGTAAGGCTCCAGAGGTATAATTTTCTTTTGTCAACTTGATTTTAATAGACTGCTTTTTGCAGTTTCCGTCTCCAAGCTACAAAAGGGTTGATTTTTATTATTGGACTGCTGGGTAAGGTTTTTAAGATTATCATTCTTAAAAGAAAGGGTGCGTCATTGTAACAGATGAAGACATTTAGAAACCAGTTTAGTTTTAATGGTACTTCTATATATTTCCATGCTAAAACAGTGATCGTTAGTGAAGAAAGTGGCATCTTTGGGAAGACGGCATTTTTATAGACTCAAGGTTAGACTGGCAAGGCAGTTGCTTAGTGAGATGCAACCAGTCATTCTGTTTTATTTTTGGCCAATTGTTATTCTTTTGTTTTTCTAAATATATTTTAAAAAACGTCAGATAGCGCTTAATTTGACCTTGTTTTCACAGAGGTTTTTTCATTATTTTGAATTTATTATTATTTTAATTAACATGTAATAATTATACGTATTTATGGGGTAGAGTGATATTTCAATACATGCATACAATGTGTAATGATCGAATCAGAGTAATTAGCATACCCATCACCTCAAACATTTATTATTTCTTTGTATTGGGAACATGCCAAGTCCTACGGAGGCGTACTTTTCTACCTATTAAACAATATTTGGATATCCTCTTTCCTTTTATACATCTCTGTCTCTAGTAACCACCATTCTACTCTCTACTTCTATGAGATCAGCTTTTTTTAGCTTCCACTTATGAGTGATAACATGCAATATTTATCTTTCTGTGCCTGGCTTATTTCACTTAACATAATGTGCTCCAAATTCATCCATTTTGCTACTAATAGCACAGTTGCGTTCTTTTTTTATGGTTGAGTAGTATTCCACTTTGCAAATAAACAATTTTTTTAAAAAATCTATTCTTTTGTCGATAAACAATTAAGTCTGTATCTTGGGTATTGTAAATAGCTTGCACAAAACATGGGAGTGTGGATATCTTCTTGATATATTGATTTCTTTTCAGTCTGTTTACTCACTCTTGAGATTGTTGGGTCATACAGTAGTTCTATTTTTAGTTTTTTGAGACACGTCCATCCTGTTTTCCATAATGGCTGTACTAACTTACATTCCCACCAATAGCATATAACAGTCCCCCTTTCTTCACATTCTCACCAGCATTTACTTACTTATTTGATAGTAGCCATTCTAACTGTAGTGAAGCAATATCTCATTATGGTTTTGATTTTTCATTTCCCTGATGATTAGTGATGTTGAGCATTTTAAAAAATATACTTGTTGACTACTTGTATTTCTTTTGAGACGTATCTATTAAGCTCATGCATCCTTTTAAAAACCGATTTACGTTTTTGTTATTGAGTTGTTTTAGTTTCTTGTATATTCTGTATATTCATTTTGCTGTGCAGAAACTGTTTAGTTTTATGAAATTACATTCATCTAGTTTTCTCTTGTTATCTATGTTTTTGAGTTATTTTCCATAAAATCTTTGCCTAGACCAATGTCTTCAAGCATTTCCATATGTTTTTTTCTAGTAGTTAAATAGTATTAGGTCTTACAGTTAAGTCTTTAATCCATTTTGATTTTTGTATATGTTAGGATGTAGGGGTCTAAGTTTTATTTTTCAGTCTAGTTTTACTTGCCCACAAAAGTGGGCAAAGGACATGAACAGACACTTTTTAAAGGAAGGCATATATGAAGCCAACAAACATATGAAAAAATGCTCATCATCACTGGTCATTAGAGAAATGCAAATCAAAACCACATTGAGATACCATCTCATGACAGTTAGAATGGTGATCATTAAAACATCTGGAGACAACAGATGCTGGAGAGGATGTGGAGAAATAGGAACACTTTTACACTGTTAGTGGAAGTGGAAATTAGTTCAACCATTGTGTAAGACAGTGTGGTGATTCCTCAAGGACCTAGAAATAGAAATTCCATTTGACCCAGCAGTCCCATTACTGGGTATATATCCAAAGGATTATAAGTCATTCTATGATAAAGACACATGCACATGTATAAAGACACATTGCGGCACTGTTTACAATAGTAAAGAACTGGAACCAACCCAAATGCCTATCAATGATTGGACAGAATTTATAGGTGATGGGGGATGGAGGCATTAAACCGCATGGCCATGTACGTACCTAGGCAACAATCCTGCATGTTCTGCACATGTACCCCAGAACCTAAGTGCAATAATATATATATGTATACATATATATGTATACACACACATATATGTACATATATAGGTATACACACATATATGTACACATACACACACATATATACATATATACACATACATATATATACACATATATATACACATACATATACATATATTTGTGTGTATATATATACACATATATATACACATACATATATATGTAATACATATACATATGTATGTATACATATATATGTATGTGTATATATGTATATATGTGTGTGTATATATATGTATGTGTATATAAATATTTGGTTTTCCAACACTACTGAAGAGATTGGTCCTACTCCAATAAATGTTCTTGGCAGCTTTGTTGAAAATCAGTTGGCTTTAAGCATGCTGATTTGTTTCTGGATACTCTATTCTGTTACTTTGGCTTATGGGTCTGTTTTTTATGCCAGTGCCATGCTGTTTTAGTTACTACAGCTTTGAGTATATTTTGAGCTCTTCAAGTATGATGCTTCCAGCTTGTTTTTTTTTTTTTTTTTTTTACTCAGGATTGCTTTGGCTATTTAGGATCTCTCCTGATTCCATACAAATTTTAGGATTTTTTTTTCCTAGTTCTGTAAAAAATATAATTGGTTGGTTGTTAAGAATTGCATTAAACTTTTAGAATTGCTTTTGGTAGTAGGCTCATTTTCAAAATATTCTTTCTATTTATGAACATGGGATTTTGGGGGGGGGTGTGTGCATATGTAATATATTTTTTCTTCATTGTCTTTCATTAGGATTTTACAGTTGTTCTTGCAGAGATCGTGTACTTCCTGTGTTAGTTTATTTCTAGGTATTTTATTTATTTATAGCTATTGAGATTACGTTCTTAATTTTTTAAAAGTAGCCTATTCTTGGTATATAAAAACACTGCTGATTTCTTGTATGTTGATTTTGTACCTTGCAACTTCACTGAATTTGCTTATCATTTCTAAGGCATTTTTGAAGAGGTTTTAGGGTCTTCTCTGTATAAGATTATGCCAGATGCATACAGAGGCAAATTAACTTCATCCTTTTTTTTAATTTGGATGGTCTTTACTTTTTTTCTCTTGCCTAATTTTTCTGGCTAGGACTTCAAGCACTGTATTGAATAAAAGTGATAAAAGTAGGCATTCATGTCTTATTCCAGGTCTTAGAGAAAAAAGCTTGTAACTTTTCCTCATTATGTTGGCTATGGGTTTGTAATTTATGACCTTTATTGTGTTGAGGTGTTTTTTTTCTTAAATATACCCAAGTTGTTGAGAGTATTTATTTTAAAGGAATGTTGTATTTTTTTCAGATGCTTTTTCAGCATTTATTAAGATAATCATATAGTTTTTGCCCTTTATTCTGTTGATTTGATATATCATGTTCATTAATTTGCCTGTGTTAAACCATCCTTGTGTCTCTATGATAAATGCTACTTGATCATGATGAATAATCTTTTTAATGTGCTGCTGGATTTGGTTTACTAGTATCTTATTTGTACCATTTACATCTAAGTTTATCAAGGATATTGACCGATGATTTTCTTTTTTTGTTGCATCCTTGTTTGGTTTTGATTTCAGGGTAATGCTGGCCTCATAGAATGAGTTTGAAAGAATTCCCTCCACTTTAATTTTCTGGAAGAGTTTGAGAAGAATTGATACTAGTTTCTCTTTAAATACTTGGTAGAATTCTGCAATGAAACCATCAAGACCTGGGCTTTATTTTATTTTTTTGATGGGAAACATTTTTTTTTTTTTTTTTTTTTTTTGAAATGGAGTTTTGCTCTTGTTGCCCAGGCTGGAGTACAATGGTGTGATCTCGGCTCACTGCAACCTCCGCCTCCCAGGTTCAAGTGATTCTCCTGTCTCAGTCTCCCGAGTAGCTGGCATTACAGGTATGTGCCACCACTCCTGGCTAATTTTGTGGAGTTTTTTTTAGTAAAGATGGGTTTTTACCATGTTGGTCATGCTGGTCTCGAACTCCTGACCTCAGATGATCCACTCACAGTTGGTTCAATTTTGGTAGATTATATGTGTCCAGGAATTTGTTCACATGTAGTTACTTGTAATAGTCTCTAATGATCCTTTGTATTTTCTGTGGTGTTGGTTGTAATGTCTTGTTTTTGGATTCTGGTTTCATTTTGTGGGGGGTCTTGTTTTCTTTTTTCTTGGTTAGTCTAGCTAATGGTTTATCACTTTTTAAAATATTTTCAAAAAACAACTTTTCTTATTTAACTTTTTATTGTTTTGTTAGCCTCAATTTTATTTCTGTTCTGATCTTTATTATTCTTTTCTTCTAATAATTTTGAATTTGTTTTATTCTTGTTTTTCTAGTTCCTTTAGATGCATCATTATATTGTTTATTTGAAATCTTTCTACTTTTCTGGTGTAGACATTTATTCCTATGAATTTCCCTCTTAATAGCATCTTTGCTGTAGTCTATAAGTTATGTTTACATTTTTACTTGTTCTAATTTCTTCATTGATATTTTGGTAATTCAAGAGTGTATTGCTTAATGTAATATATTTGTACAATTTAAAATTTTCTCTTTATTAATTTCTAATTTTATTCCATTGTGGTCAGAAAAGATACATTATATAATTTTAAATCCTTTAAATTTGTTGAGACTTGTTTCGTTGCCTAACATGTGGCCTGTCCTAGATAATGTTCCATTTGCTGATGAAAAGAATGTGTATTCTGTGGTTGTTGGATAAATGTTCCTTAAATGTCTGTTTGATCCATTTTATCTAAAGGACAGTTTAAATCTAATATTTCTTTGTTGATTTTATGTCCAGATGACCTGTCTAATGTTGAAAGTGGGATACTGAAATCCCCAACTATTATAGTATTGGAGTCTATTTATTCCTTTAGATCTAATAATGTTTGTTTTATGTATCAGTGTACTTAGGTGTTCAGTGAATACATATTTACAGTTGTTATATCTTCTTGCTGATTTATTCCTTTGTCATTGTGTAATTACAGATTTTTTAATTTATAGTCTGTTTATCTAAGTATAGCTACTCTTGCTCCATTTTGATTTCGGTTTGCATGGACTATATTTTTCTATTTCTTGTGTTTTCATTTATTTTTGTATTTTTAGTGGAAGTAATTTTCTTGTAGGCAGCATATAATTGGGTCATTTAAAAATAATTCATTGAGCCAGTTAATCTTTTAAGTGGGGATATTTAATCCATTTACATTCAAGGTTATTATTGATAGGTGAAGACTTACTCCTTCAATTTCGTTAATAGTGTTTTGGTTGTTTTGTATTAATATAGGTCTTGTTCCTTTCTTCCTCTCTTGTTGTTTATCATTGTGGTTTAGTGGTATTTTGCTGTTATAGGGCGTGATTCTTTTGTCTTTCTTCTTCGTGTATCTATTCTACCAGTCATTTTATACTTTTCATGTATTCATAAATGTAACATTATAGGGTGACTGTAATTAACAACCATTTATTTTTTATTTTTAAATCACTAGCAAAGCAGATTTTGAGTGTTCTCAATACAAAGAAATGACAAGTGTTTGAGGTGATGGATAAGGTAATTACCCAGATTTGATCATTATACATTGTATACACATATCAAAATGTCACACTCTACCCTATAAATACGTGTGATTATTATGTGTCAATTAAAAATGATGAAAGCAAAAGAAAAAAGCTGAAAAATTCACCAAAGTTTGCCATTAAAATAGTTTTTGGAATGATGTTATTATTTGCTGTTCTTATAATCAGTCTGGTCAATAACTATTAACTTGAAACAAATACATGACCGCCGGGCGGGGTGACTCACGCCTGTAATCCAAGCACTTTGGAGGCCAAGGTGGGCAGATCACCTGAGGTCGGGAGTTCAAGACCAGCCTGACCAACATGGTGAAACCCCGTCTTTATTTTTTTTAAATAAAAAATAAAAGAAAAAAAAAGAAAAGAGAAATACATGGTAACAATAACATAGGGAAAAGTAAGTGTCTTTTCTCGGAGAATTGTCTGATCTATCCTGATCACATCAATGTCATGTGGTCAAGGTCTGTCTTGAAATTAACTTCCACTTGTTTAAATGATGTAATCAGGCCATTTCAGCAGTAAAGTATGTCATAATGTATTAGGGTGTTTGAGTATATGAGCACTCCAAAAAACTACACAAACACACACACAGACACAAGTATAGGTAGAAGTCCCAGAAAATGTGTTAATTTCAGAGTCTGTCATCATATAAAACCACTCTGCAGATAATATAATTTCAGATACATATAACAGGTATTTGAATAAAGACTTTTTCAGTTTAATAACACCAGGGAGGATACTATAAACAATTATGACATATGTAGTTTGATGAGTAAACAAAATAACATTTATAGTCCAAGAGAAAATGGATGCTAATTACTTGGAGGATACTGAGTTTTATTTTCAATATAACCTCAATAATATAGAAACATGTTTGCAACTTGGGTATTATTTATATATCCCTTGTATTACCTACCATTTGTTCTTACACATATTTGCTCTTATTTCTTACACATATTTTCATGAGATTTAAATTAGAACCTCAAGAAAACATTTGCAAACTCTTTGATTTGGGACTATTCACATATTAAACTACCTTTATATTAATAAAATGGCTGTGGTTTGATTTTTTTGTTTGCAAATTTTTTTTCTGAAGGCTTGATTGGCTAGCATGGCATAAAATACTAAACATATTGAATATGGTCACCATTAATGTTCCAGTTGGGGATTTTGTGGGGTGTGTGTGTGTGTCTGCTGATAATTTTGTTTAGGTGAAGTTACTTCAGTCCCCTGAATCCAATGATGTGGTTAGCTTTAAGAAATTACCTTTTAATAAGATAGAATATATGCCTTTTTTATATAAAAATTTACTTTAACCATTATAATGTTTGCATATGTATGTCACAAGAATATAGTAAGATTGGAAATGGAGTACCTGATTAGAATTTGAGAGAACAGCAAGGACATATCGTCTTCTGAGATTGAAACTAATAGAACCAGTATAAGAAGAATTGAAATAGCCAGTCTTAGGTGTTGACTTCTTAGTTTCAAAAAACAAGAATACTAACTATGAAGTAAATATTAAACCAGGTATATGATGTTAGAACAAAAAAGGATGCAAAAGAAAGGTGGAGATACAAGAAATAAGTATATGTCATTTTACTTTCTACATTTTGTAAGAAATAGGATGCTCTCAGTAAGTAAAATCATTTGCAGTTTTAAAGAAAAGCCTTACTTATCAGTTGCTAGGGTGGACGATAAAGGGAAATGTGAACAAACCCCCACAGGCTATCACAGGTTAGAGCCATGATACTGAATACAGAATGTGTCCTCAGGTTTCATAACATTGATGAGACATAGAGACCACCAGAAGTGGTTTCAAGCACAGGACAAGAGAAAACAGATGTCAGGCTTGTCCTAGGAGAGCTGAGGGTCAAATTCTGCTGTCAACATTTTTTTGAGCCAGGAAATAAAAGACAGAGATATCAGGGCCATAAACTCCGTAGTCATAAGAGCAGTAGATCAGCAAGAGTGGAGGAGGATGGCTACATAACTTACAGGGCCTAGTGCAAAACAAATATGTGCAGCCTTTATTCATAATGAATTTCAAGACTGGGAAAAATGTTAAACCAGGTGTGAACCCTTCCAAGTGCCTAGCCCTGTGCAGTTGGACATACATAAATGTGGCCCTAGGAGAGTGAAGCAAAGCAGAAGTCACATCAAGGCACTATTTCGTCTCTTAAAAAATGTGAAAAAAAGACAGTAAATGCTGGCAATCATGTTATTCATATTGTCACATTTAAGTGATTTTTCCCCCATAAGCTTTATAAATATTACAGTGTTTTGCATCAAGATAATTCACAGGCAACACTACTTTACATGACCAAGTAGAATGTTTTTAATGTTAATTATTGAGAACATGGTGCAAAATAGTAATTTTTGTGATCCATTTAACTTTGTTTAAGATAAATTATTTTATAATCTTAGCTTGTAGTCTATTTTCATCCACAGACCAAGGAATAAAAGGATATTTTTATTATTCAAATTCAAGGACATTGCATGATGCATTAAAATTACATTTGGGTTGTTTCATTAACATAATATTTGAGACTGTCAGTGAATCAATTAAATTAAATTTATGTAAATTTTATATTATGACTGTATCAAGCTACTTGAAAGATAATGCATGTTTTCCTATTTGTAAATCAAGGGTTTATCTAAAGTTTATTTGATGCTAACTGATATGATTTGGCTTTGTGTCCCCACCCAGATCTCATCTTGAATTGTACTCCCATAATTCTGAAGTGTTGTGGGAGGGACCCGGTGGGGAGATTATTTGAATCATGGGGCAGTTTCCCCTATACTGTTCTTGTGGTAGTGAGTAAGTCTCACGAGAGCTAATGGTTTTATCAGGGGTTTCCGCTTTTGCATCTTCCCATTCTCTCTTTGCCTGCTGCCATCCATGTAAGATGGGACTTACTCCTTCTTGCCTTCCTTCATGATTGTGAGGCTTCCCCAGCCACATGGAACTGTAAGTCCAATTAAAACTTGGACTTGTAAATTGCCCAGTATTGGATATGTCTTTATCAGCGGCACAAAAACTGACTAATACACTAACTTTGATATAGGGGTGTGTCTGTGTGTGTGTGTGTCTGTGTGTATGTGTGTATGTGTGTGTGTTCTGCATGTTTCAAAACATTTCACTAAGGGTGGGGAAAAGCAAGCAATGAACCCGAGCCACATATAATTGCAGTGTGTTCTAAGTGAAGGAGAAAAAGCCAATGATCTTGAAGAATAATAATAAAAAATAATCTAATTTTGTTATTTTCTAATTTGAGGGCCATTAAACAATTTCTAGCAGCTAGAGATCTATGTATTTCTAAAACTAATAAAGGTCTTTCATGGGGTTCATTAGAAAGAAATGAAGGTAGTATCTGTTCTGATCACAGCATAGTTGTCATTTTTCTAACAACACACATTACATATTAGAAGGGACAGCTTGCTTCAAAATTGATGTAGGGGCTGGAGCCTTTTCAGAATACACTTTGTATGCCTGAGAAATGACTGTTACAAGCAATTTACTGATAAGTTTTGGGCTTTAATACAAATACACATATTTTCTTCCTAAAAACATTTTAAAAGCCTCTGTATTTGAAGGGCTAAAGCTACATTTCAACCCTGGCTATCCATGAGAATTATATGCAGAGGTTTTAACAAGAACAGATGTTTAGTCTCCACTCCCAGAGATGTTGAGTAACTGATAAGGATGTGACATAGTTGCTGTAGTTTTGTATTGCTTACATTCCCCCAACTTATCTCAGTGTTTAGAAAAACTTTGAAAACCACTGGTTCTGAAACCAGATGTGTGTGTAATTTATATTGTCTAAAGGTAGGAGAAGGATATTTGTTGCTTTGATAGTGACAGATCAAAGTACTCCAAACTCCTAAGCCTTGGGGGATTCCTTTCCTTTGTGTAGTTTGATGTCTTAGGTCTGATAATTTTGAAGATGAAGATCTGAACAGATGGATCACATTTATCCTGCTGTGGCAAAACCCTAGAATGTTGTATCTTTTGGGGGCTGAGGGTAGAGCCACAAGGTTCTGCACTTATGGAACCTTGGTGAACATATACTCATTAGTCTGGTGGGAAGTAGAAATGGCATCACTGAAAGGGTTCCTGAAAATGGCCAAGAGCCACTATTTTTGACAGATAATGAGGAGTCAAAACTTTACACAGTGACTGAATCTGAGTTAGCTGGATAACTCAAACATGAGTTATTCATGTTTGCCAGGCAGCAAGCTTCTATCTCCTGTGCATATGACTGGCCCTAGTGAGGAGGAAAGTTAGAAAACTTTCTGTAATCGTGAATCTTTTAATGATAAAATCCACAAAATGACATTTTAGTTAGCCGATCCAAATCACTACAGTAAACCGCACACACAACTAAAGACTACCAAATAGCTTTTATGATAGCACAGTCATAGTGGCGAACAGCATGGGGACTCGGAGCATAAGAGCCTGAGCCTAAATATGGCCCCTACTGCTTGTGAGCTCTGAAAGCCCAGGCAAGTTGTTTGGGCTTTCTAGGCTCAATTTCCTCACCTGTAAAATGGGAATATTAAAATTACCTAATTTGAGGAGTTGTTTGGAGTCTTCATTAAATTAAGATGGGACTAGTGTTTGGTATGCAGTAAGTAGTCAATATATGTCAGTGATTTTAATTATTTTGCCATAGTGCAACTCTGATACTCCAAAAAAGACTGAGAATATTCCCAGTAATTTAGCACTTGCTATGCTAAATAGCTTATAACTCAGCTAGCGGGACACACCCGCTATCAAGAGCTGTGAAGGGGGTGACTTACCACCAGGCGCACTTCCATCTGTTGCTGTTGATTAAACATGCCATTGAAATTAAAGTTGTCACAAACTAATTATAAAGCTGGCTTGGCTAATTCACGTGCCTTTGAAATATACTCCCAGAGTAGCAGGTAAACAGTGTCGGCAATTATAGCAACTCATTAATTCTGTAAAAAGTGATAATATTAGTTTGAATTAGGTGGTTAATAGTCCCCTTTTCCAGAAAAAGTGAAAATGATGGAGGAGTTGAAAAGCTTCCAATCTGCTACCAGATGTAAAATTTAAGTATAAGGGAGAATCCTAGAATTTGAAATAAGGAGGTTTTTCTTGGCAAGCAGACCGCATGCTAACTAAGCATAGTTTGATGACTGAAATACCACTTCTGTAACAGAGAAGCTCAGTTTCTTGTAGGTTCCAACAAAATTATTCCCCAGAGGGTCAGATAAATGGGAATATTTTTGCACCTCACATTCACTGTAGACATCCTAGATTTCACTGGGCTAGTGCTGCAGGTCAGCACCAATTAAGAGAATTCCAGGACTTCACAGGCTATTCAGGCCAGCTGTTCAGTGTGTGCCTTATTGTCTGGGTTATTAATGCACTAGTAAAGACTAGGAGAGGAAAAAATTGTCAACAAAAGGGACATGGAAGATTCTTTCCTTATTTATTTTATGTTAAACATACTTTTCATTGTTCTCTTACAACAGAGAGCATTTAAAATTTTTTTTGAACAGGCCACTTTTATTATATGTATACCTTTATGTTTATACCAGCATATCAGCAAAGTTTAGAATCTTCAGAGTTTTCAGATGCTTTGTAATGTTCCCTTTTAAAGCTGTTTCTTTATGGGAAAAGGAATATCCCTTGATCCTTTAGAGTACCTTTATTTGCCTAAATGTAGATACGTAAATTAATGAGCTCTAAAGATAAAATCTGTATGTTTAAAAATAAATCTTCTTATCACTCATTTTATTATTACAAATTGCTTATGGCAAAATTTTGCTTTTAATTAACCTGGACAACAGTAATGTGTCTTGTTTGTTTGTTTGCTTTTGGTTAGCATAATTCACCACTTATTAAAAGAAGAAAAGGGAATTTATTAAGTTCTGACTTCCATTTATTCTTTTAACTTACATTATTTTATTTAACATTCATCCTTAACATAGATATTTTAATTCCCATTTTAAGGACGAGAAAAGGGAACCTCTTAGAAGGTAAGTAGCCCAAGGTCACAGAAAAAGCAGGTTGACTCCAAAATGAGGCTTACTACTACATATTTGTTATTTTGGGTCTCTATTGTGTTCGTATGTCAATACAAAAAAAGAAACATAAACAAACAAAAAGATAAAAAAGTATAGAAATATAAGATTTGGTGTGATCCCAGTGGTAGATTACAAACTCAGTTGATCATCAAAATAAGGAACTTAAAATAATTTTTCTTTTGGTTAGTTTTGTAGATACTATTTGTTAAAGTTTTTACTGGAGAATGCTAAATATATTTGCTGAAACTAATATTTTTCTTAGCCTAGGTGACAGAATAAAAACCACTGAGATTATCTGAAAGTAATATGCTAAAATTAAAGAATTATTGAATAAGAAATCAGTCCAAGCTTAGGACTTTCTCTATAAAATGAGGAGAGTAACACCTAGATTGTCCCGTTCATTATGATACATACACACACTAGGAAATTTGGCCTTGAAGAAAGCATTACGTAAAAATGAAGTTTCAGCACATGTGTACTGGTTATGAACCTCCCAAATTGCTAGTTTAAATACTTCCTTGGTCAGCATACTGCAGTCTCTGGATTGTCCATAATTTTAAATTTATTATTAATTTTCTTTTAAGATACTTTTGCCTTGCTTATTGGCAGAAGTTTCATAATAATTGCTGGCTCTCACCTATGGCAACTCAGTTATTTCCTTCAGATTTTGACCTCAAGAAATCCCACGTAAACATATGACTAGTCTGACATGGCTTTCTTAACCCTGTATCTCAGTATGTAGTCCATTAGAGATATTATTCCCATCTAGGATTTTAATTGTAATGCAAGGACCAAACAGATCAAATAAAAAAATATTAAATGAAAAGCACATGCAAAATATATAGCATAATATCAATAGAATTTTGGTTGATGTCTTAATAGAAATTAACATACACAAATTGTAGGAAACTGCAGGATAAATTATGTAGGTTCTTCAACAAATATTTTGTTTGCTGGAGTTAGAACAACGATAGCAGAACCTGAGGATTTAAAAAATATTTAAAATATTAGCTGAAACTAATGATAGGTATTAGACATTTTAAAAATCTAAATTTTGTATAGATAAAATAGATATATTTATATATTATTATTATTTTTTTTTTACTTTTTTCAAACAGTTTTAGGTTAATAGTGAAGTAAAGTGGAAAGTACAAGGAGTTTTCATGTAAGCTCCCCTCACCACCAGGTTTCTTCACTATCAACATTCTATACCATAGTGGTACATTTGTTATAATCAATGAACTTACACTGACTTATCTTTAAAATATATGTTTTTAACATTATTGATTAATTTGTAATAGCATGTAATGTGTACATGTGTGTGGTGTGCATGCATGTATAATTAATAGTGATATTTTATCTGTTTGAACTGTATTCGTTTGGCAAAGATGAATAAAAGAAAAGATAGAAATGAATTTTGATAATTTGTAAGGATATGCATATTCATAATTATATTTGAAGCAAACAAATACCATTGATTTTGGGGGTTTATTTTAATTGATATATAATAATTGTAAATATTTATGGTATATAGTGTGATATTTTGATACATTTATACCATCTGTAATGATCAAATCAAGGTGATGAGCAAATCACCTCAAACATTTATAATTTTTTGTGGTGAAAACATTTAAAAGCCTTTCTTCTGGATATTTTGAAATGTACAACACATTATTGTGAGCTGTAGTCACCTTATTGTGAAATAGAACACCAGAACTTATTTTTCTATGTAACTGCAACTTTGTACCGACTGACCAACCTCTCCCCATTCTCCCCTCCACCCAACTCTTCCTAGCCTTTTGTAAACACTATTTTAATCTCTAATTCCATGAGATCAACCTTTTTAGAGTGAGATCATGTGGTGTTTGTCTTTCCATGTCTGTAGTTTTTCATTTATAGTATCCTCTGGGTTCATCCTTGTTGAAAATGAGAAGATTTTCTTTTTTATAGATTAATAGTATTTCATTATGTGCATATTAAATTGTGTGCATATATACTTTCTTTATTTTTTCATCCATTAATGGACACTTCAGTTGATTCCATATCTTGGCTATTGTGAATAAGCACTTTGAATAAACGTAGCAGTGAAGACAAAGAAATGACCAACAAGTATATGACAAAATGTTTAAAATCACTGATCATTAATGAAATGCAAATTAAAACACAATAAAATATCACCTCATTCCAGTTACAAGAGCTGTTATGAAAAAGACAAAATATAACAAATATTGGTGAGGGTGTGGAGAAAAGGTAACCCTTCAGCAGTGTTGGTGGCAATGTAGACTGATAGAGCTACTGTGGAAAAGAGTATGGAGGTTCCACAAAAAATTAAAATAGAACTACCGTATTACCCAGCAGTCCCACTAACGGGTATAGTCAGTATTCTTTGGATATACATATCCAAAGGAAATGAAGTCAGTATATTGAACAGCTATGGAAACATCCGATTAGGTAAAGTAGTTGAGACAAAAAATTAAAAATGATAAATTAATATTATTTTTAAATAAGAAATTTAGATTCAGAAGGTTAGATACACAGGCCAGGATCGGTAGCTTGTGCCTATAGTTCAAGCAGTTTAGGAGGCCACAGCAGGAGGATCACTTGAGCACAGGAGTTTGAGACCAGCCTGGGCAACATAGGGAGACCCTATATCTACAAAACAATTTAAAAATTAACTGAGCAAGTTCGTGCACACCTAGGGTCCCAGCTACTTGGGAGGTTGATGTAGCAGAATCACTTGAGCCCAGAAGTTCAGGCTGCAGCAGTGAGCTATGATTATGCACTTCAACCTGTGTGACAGTATAATATCCTTCTCAAAAAAAGAAAAGAAAAAATAAAAAGGAAAAGTGAGATACACAGAAGACTTCCATAGCTGAGCAAACTGGAGTTTGGATTTTTCATTAGTTGCTTACTATTTTTCAATAATAATACAGGCTTTGGAAATTAGTTCCTTGAAGCATCATGTGGGACTTGGAGAATCATAACAGTCCGAATTGACGGAGGAGTTTTTGAGATTTCAACTGTCCGTGCATATCTCTTGATCTAGTAGAAAACTCTTGCCTATAAAAGGCATTGCCTTCTCAGTAACACACTCCAGGTCCTGGAAGTGGATTGTAATCTCTTAGAAAACTGTACTGTCTGTCATGAGTCATTTGAGTCTATTGCCTTGCAATGTTTGCTTCAGAGTTCAGCAAGCATAAGCACTCCTCTAAAAGACTGTAAATTTCACCCACAAACTCCTTATTAGACCTCATAATAACCATCTAAATACTTCAGTTAATCATAATGACAAGAGGACCAAATGGCAATTAGACTAATGTTAGAACTTTTACAGCAGTCTTCATAGATAAAGGGAAATTACCCACATTTTAGGGCTCATCAAACTCCACAAATGGAGTTATTTGCCCTTCTGATTGCAGAACTATATTCATCTCACATCATTACAAGATACTTCTATTACATTTCTTATTATTGGAATAATGTCTTCTGTATGGTAAGTTTTATCTCTGCTTCTTCCACAGTTGGAAGAAGACTAGTATTACATATCATAACATCATTTGCTTTCTAAATGATTTATTTGATGACCTCTTTAGACATAAACTATCTACAAATAACAGCACTTTAGAGAGAACATCAAACATACTTATAAGCTACATCTTGTTTCAAATGTCTCCTGATAAGTTGATATAACCTTGCTCACATCACTTAATTATTCTCTGCCTTCGGTGAGAGAGATTGTGGTAATTATTTTAGGATAGAAATTATTAAAAGTAATTTTTCAGTGTTTTAAAATAAGTCACACAACCCCAGTTCTAATCTGGTTTTTGTCATTCATAATCTATATTACCACAGCAATGCCATGGAACATTTTTAGATCTTGATCTTTGCTTTTATGCAGATTATGAGGTCAAGAGATTGAGACTATCCTAGCCAACATGGTGAAACCCTGTCTCTAATAAAAACACAAAAATTAGCTGGGCATGGTGGCGTGCGCCTGTAGTCCCAGCTACTTGGGAGGCTGAGGCAGGAGAATCCCTTGAACTTGGGAGGCGGAGGTTGAAGAAGCCTAGATTGTGCCACTGCACTCCACCCTGGGCGACAGAGCAAGACTCCATCTCAAAACAAAAAAAAAAAAAAAAAAGAAAGAAAGAAAAAAGAAAAAGAAAACAAATATTGAACACAGTGGATGCAAGACCCCTTCCAACTCTAGGAACCAAATATAGGAATGTTTAAATTTGAGGCAGAATTTCAAAAAATAAGTTTTGTTGTGATTCCTTGTGGTTTTGAAGTGATTGTATTTAACCGGAATATATTTATTTGCCCTTATTGTCTCTCTTAATGCTTTAAAGGAAAGGGAAGTTATCTACCATGGACTATTACATTTGAAGTAGATTTAAACTCACAGAAGCAGAATAGGATGGTGGTTACCAGGGCCTTGTCTGGGAGTTGATGGTAAGGAGAAACTGAGGAGACGTTGGTCAAAGGCTACAAAATTCAGATAGAGGAAAGTTTAGGAAATCTATTGTACAACTAGATGTGGTGTACATAGTGATAATAGTTATTATAAAATACACTGTATACTTGAAAATAGCTTAGATAGTAGATTTTAAGTGTTCTCACCACCAGAAAATGACAAGTATATGAGATAACAGAATGTTAATTAGCTTGATTTAGCCATTCCACAATGTATACAAATATAAATACATATTGTACACCATGGATATATATTTTTGTCAATTAAAAATAAATTAATTTAAAAAGAAAAACAAATGAATGAATAATTTATTAGTTTCTGAAAAAGATTAGGCATTCCAAAATAATGTAATGATTTTTAAAATTATTATTCTTTAAGTTCTGAGATACATGTGCAGAACATGCAGGTTTGTTACATAGGTATACACGTGCCATGGTGGTTTCTGTACCCATTAACCTGTCATCTGCATTAGGTATTTCTCCTAATGCTATCCCTCCCCTAGGCCCCCAACCCCTGGCAGGCCCCAGTTTTTGATATTCCCCTTTGTGTCCATGTGTTCTCATTTTCCAGATCCCACTTTTGAGTGAGAACATGTGGTGTTTGGTTTTCTGTTCTTGTATTAGTTTGCTGAGAATGATGGTTTCCAGCTTAATCCATATCCCTGCAAAGGATACGAACTCATTCTTTTTATGACTGCATAGTATTCCGTGGTGTATATTTGCCACACTTTCTTCATCCAGTCTATCATTGCCGGGCATTTGGGTTGGTTCGAGCCTTTGCTATTGTGAACGGTGCTGCGGTAAACATATATGTGCTTGTGTCTTTATAGTAGAATGATTTATAATCCTTTGGGTATATACCCAGTAATGGGATTGCTGGGTCAAATTGTATTTCTGGTTCTAGATCCTTGAGAAATCGCCACACTGTCTTCCAAAATGATTGAACTAATTTATACTCCCACCAACATTGTGAAAGTGTTCCTGTTTCTCCACATCCTTTCCAGCATCTATTATTTCCTGACTTTTTAATGATGCCATTATAACAGGCATAAGATGGTATCTCACTGTGGTTTTGATTTGCATTTCTCTAATGACCAGAGATGATGAGATTTTTTTCATCTGTTTGTTGGCCGCATAAATGTTTTCTTTTGAGAAGTGTCTGTTCATATCCTTTGCCAACTTTTTTATTGGGTTTTTTTTGTTTTGTTTTTTTTTTTTTTTTTTTTTTGTAAATTTGTTTAAGTTCTTTGTAGATTCTGGATATTAGCACTTTGTTAGATGGATAGATTGCAAAAATTTTCTCCCATTCTGTAGGTTGCCTGCTCACTCTGATGAGAGTTTCTTTTGCTGTGCAGGAGTTCTTAAGTTTAATTAGATTCCATTTGTCTATTTTGACTTTTGTTGTCATTGCTTGTGGTGTTTTAGTCATGAAGCCTTTGCCCATGCCTATGTCCTGAATAGTATTGCCTAGGTTTTCTTCTAGAGTTTTATGGCTTTAGGTCTTATGTTTAAGTCTTTACTCCATCTTGAGTTAATTTTTGAGTAAGGTGTAAGGAAAGGGTCCAGTTTCCGTTTTCTTCAAATGGCTAGCCAGTTTTCCCTAGGGAATCATTTCCCCGTTGCTTGTTTTTGTCAGGTTTGTCAAAGATCATATGTTTGTAGATGTATGGCATTAGTTTTGAGGCCTCTGCTCTTTTCCATTGGTCTATATATCTGTTTACATACTAGTACCATGCTGTTTCAGTTAATGTAGTCTCGTAGTATAGTCTGAAGTCAGGTAGTGTGATATCTCCAGCTTTGTTCTTTTTGCTTAGCATTGTCTTGGCTATATGGGCTTTTTTTTTTGTTCCATGTGAAATTTAAAGCAGTTTTTTCTAATTCTGTGAAGAAGGTCAATGGTAGCTTGATGGGGGAGAGCATTGAAGCTATATATTACTTTGGGCATATGGCCATTTTCATGATATTGATTCTTCCTTTCTATGAGCATGGAATGTTTTTCCATTTGTTTGTGTAACCTCTTATTTTCTTGAGCAGTGGTTTATAGTTCTCCTTGAAGAGGTCCTTCACATCCCTTGTAAGTTGTATTTCTAGTTATTTTGTTCTCTTTGTAGCAATTGTGAATGGAAGTTCACTCATGATTCAGCTCTCTGTTTGTCTATTATTGGTATATAAGAATGCCTGTGATTTTTTTCACATTGATTTTGTATCTTGTGACTTTGCTGAAGTTGTTTATCAGCTTAAGAAGATTTTGGGCTGAGATGATGGTGTTTTCTAAATATACAATTATGTCATGTGCAAAGAGAGACAATTTGCCTTTCTTGCTTCCTATTTGAATACTCTTTATTTTGTTCTTTTGCCTGATTGCCCTGGCCAGAACTTCCAATAATATGTTGAATAGGAATGGCGAAGAGGTCATCCTTGTCTTGTGCCAATTTTCAAAATGATACTTCCAGCTTTTGCCCATTCAGTATGATATTGGCTGTGGGTTTGTGATAAATAGCTCTCATTATTTTGAGGTACATTCCATCAATACTTAGTTTATTGAGAGTTTTTAGCATGAAGCCTGTTGAATTTTGTCGAAGGCCTTTTCTGCATCTATTGAGATAATCATGTGGTTTTTGTCATTGGTTCTGTTTATGTGATGGATTATGTTTATTGATTTGCATATGTTGAACCAGACTTGAATCCCAGGGATGAAGCTGAATTCTACCAGAGGTACAAAGAGGAGCTGGTATCATTCCTTCCAAAACTATTCCAAACAATCCAAAAAGAGGGAATCCTTCCTAAATTATTTTATGAGACCAACATCATCCTGATACCAAAACCTGGCAGAGACTCAACAAAATAAGAAAATTTCAGGCCAGTATCCATGATGAACATTAATGCAAAAATCTTCAATAAAATACTGGCAAACTGAATCCAACAGCACATCAAAAAGCTTATCCATCACTATCAAATCGGCTTCATCCCTGGGATGCAAGGCTGGTTCAACATACAGAAATCTATAAACTTAATCCATCACGTAAAAAACACAAAGACAAAAACCACATGATTATCTTAATACATACAGAGAAGGGCTTTGACAAAATTCAACAGCACTTTATGCTAAAAACTCTCAATAGACTAGGTATCTATGGAATGTATCTCAAAATAATAAAAGCTATTTACGACAAACCCACAGGCAATATCATACTGAATGGGAAAAAACTGGAAGCATTCACTTTGAAAACTGGCACAAGACAGGGATGCCCTCTGTCATCACTCCTATTCAACATAGTATTGGAAGTTCTGGCCAGGGCAATCAGGCAAGTAAAAGAACTAAAGTGTATTCAATTAGGAGAAGAGGAAGTCAGATTGTCTCTATTTGCAGATAACATGATTGTATATTTAGAAGACCGCATGATCTTAGCCCAAAATCTCCCTAAGCTTATAAGCAACTTTAGCAGGTCTCAGGATACAAAATCAGTGTGCAAAAATCACAAGCATTCCTATACACCAATAACAGAAAAACAGAGAGCCAAGTCATGAGTGAACTCCCATTCCCAACTGATACAAAGAGAATAAAATGCCTATGTAAGTGGGCTAAATGCCCCAATTAAAAGACACACACTGGAAAATTGAATATAGAGTCAAGATCCATTGTTGCGCTGTATTAGGGAGACCCATCTCATGTGCAAAGACACACATAGATTCAAAATAAAGAGATGGAGGAATATTTACCAAGCAAATGGGAAGCAATAAAAAGCAGAGATGGCAATTTTAGTCTCTGATAAAACAGACTTTAAACCAACAAAGATCAAAAAAGACAAAGAAGGCCATTACATAATGGTTAAAGGATCAATGCAACAAGAAGAGCTAATGATCCTAAATATATATGCACCCAATACAGGAGCACCCAGATTCATAAAGCAAGTTTATTGAGACCTACATGGAGACGTAGAGTCCCACATAATAATAGTGACAGGCCTTAACACGCCACTGTCAATTTTAGACAGATCAATGAGACAGAAAATTAATAAGGATATTCAGGACTTGAACTCAGCTTTAGACCAAGCAGACCTAATAGACATCTGCAGGAACTCTCTACCTCAAATCAACAAAATATACATTCTTCTCAGGACCACATTGCACTTATTCTAAAATTGACCACATAATTGGAAGTAAAATACTCCTCAGCAAATGCAAAAGAACGGAAATCATAACATAAGAAACAGTCTCGCAGCCCACAGTGCAATCAAATTAGAACTCAGGATTAAGAAACTCACTCAAAACCGCACAACTGCATGGAAACTGAACAACCTGCTCCTGAATGACTAGTGGATAAGTGACAAAATTAAGGCAGAAAAAAATAAGTTATTTGAAACCAATGAGAACAAAGACACAATGTACCAGAATCACTGGCACACAGCTGAAAGAGTGTTTAGAGGAAAATTTATAGCACTTAAATGCTCACAGGAAAAAGTGAGAAAGATCTAAAATTGACACCCTAACATCACAATTAAAAGAACTAGAGAAGCAAGAGCAAACAAATTCAAAAGCTAGCAGAAGACAAGAAATAACTAATATCAGAGCAGAACTGAAGGAGATAGAGACGCGAAAAACCTTTCAAAAAAAATCAATGAATCCAGAAGCTTGTTTTTTGAAAAGATTAACAAAATAGATAGACTAATAAAGAGGAAAAGATAGAGTGGACATCTTTCTCTTATTCTTCATCATAGATAAAATGCTTTCTGATTTTCACTTTTGAATATGATGTTAGCTGTGGCCTTGCAATACATGACCTTTATTAAGTTGAGGCAGAATATTTCTATACCTAATTTATTGAGAGTTTTTATCATAAAAGGATTTTTAACATTGTCGGTTGCTTTTTCCGTATCTTTAGAGATGACCGTATATTCTCATCCGTCATTTTGCCCTTGCAGTGTGTCACATTTTTTCTTTGTGTATGTTGAACTATCTTGGCATTCCAAGGCTAAATCCCAGTTGATTGAGGCATATGATCTTTTTAATATGTTGTTACATTTTATTTGCCTGTAATTGGTAAAGATTTTGTATCTATGTTCATTGGGGATTTTGGCCTGGAATTTTCTGTTTTTAGTCATATTGTCTGACTTTGGTATCAGAGTAATGTCCTTGTAAAATTAGTTTAGTAGTGTTTGCTCCTCTTCATATTTTTGGTTAATATTGAGATTACTGGTATTAATTCTTTAAATATTGGGTACAATTGAGCACTGAAACAGAGGTCCTAGGCTTTCCCTTTATGAGAGACTTTTTACTTCATCACTCAGCTTACTTGGTATTTGTCCAGATATTCTGTTGTTTCATGACTCATTCTCAGTAGTTTTTATATTTTTAAGAGTTTATTCATTTTTTTCTTATCTATTCTTTGGCATATAGTTGTTCATAGTAGTCTCTATAATGATCTTTTTTATTTCCATGGTATCAGTTGTAACATCTCTCCTCTTTCATTTTGATTTTATTATTTGAGATTTCTCTTTGTTTTTTGTAGTCTAGCTACAGGTTGGTCAATTTTGTTTTTCTTTTTTAAAAAATCAATTCTTAGTTTTGTTAGTATTTTCCATTGCTTTTCTAGTCTCTCTTTCATTCAGCACTGATCTTTGTATTTTCTTCCTTCTAATAACTTTAAGCTTAGTTTACTGTTGTTTCCTATGGACTTGAGGTAAAACATTAAAGATTAAAGATTTTTTTTTATAACATAGCCATTTATTGCTATAAACTTCACTGTTGAAACTGCTTTTGCTACATCTCTTAAGTTTTGGTATGTTGTTTTCCCACTTTTATTAATCTCCAGCAGGTGCCTCTGCTGCCGTGTTGGGTTATGGTATGCAAATGCTGATAGAGAAACTGGGTACTGAATCATGGAAAGTTGGGGGAGTGACAGTGGCTATGGGGCCTGAGGCATAGGATAGCTCACTGTGGTAGTGGCTCTGATAACTAAGGTGTGGGTGCTCCCAATATAGCAGTAGAAATGGTGCCCAGAGCACAGGTACATGCAGAGCGACCACTGCTCTAATAACTGTGGTATGGACTAGCCCACAAATATGGAGATATAGTGGCTCTGGTGTCTGAGGTGTAAACACATGTGCAGTGGAGTCACAGAGCTAGAGTTTGGAATATGGGGGCAGTGGCTCAGATGTGTGAAGTATAGATACTCATGTAGTGATGGTAGAGCAACAGTGTGTGGCATTGGTGTGTGCAGAGCTACTGAGGCTCCAAGATAAGTTGCAGACTTTGGTGGTGAAGGCTACTGGGGTCTTCCTAATCTATTTTTCTCCTACCAGGAAGTCATGGCTGAGGGAATTCTATGGGATCTGAATCTGCCTTACAGGCATTCTAAAGATCTAAATGTCAGTGCCCTCAGTGTTTGAGGTGCAGGAGTGCAGTGTGGCTGCAGAGCTGACATATGGAATACTGACATGCATGGAACTGCTGCACATAAAGTTGAGGGTTATGTTGGCCCTGGTCCCAGGGTATTAAAACAAAGGCTCACTGTTGTGGATGGTGGGTACAGCAGCATATCCCTCTCCAAGGGGTGAGTAGCCGTAATGGCTTTTGTTTATCTCAGTGGCAAAAGATGCCAGTGTCCATTGCAGAGCAAGTATCTATTTGTTGTCTTTTGTGAGGGGTTGAAGGCTGATATCTTCTACTCTGTCATACTGCTGACATCACTTGAGTATCATTTTAGATGTGAATTTCTCTTGAATGCACTTTCTTATGTTAAGGAAGTTCCCCTTCAATTCCTAATTTTTAGAGTTTTATTTTTTTAATGAAATGGTGTTAGATTTTGTCAAATGCTTTTCTGCATTGACTGATATAATCATGTGGTATTCCCCTGTTATTTCAGTTAATGTATTATATTGATTGATTTGCTTATGTTGAAACACTGTATTACTAGGATAAATCTCACTTGGCCATGGTGTATAATCTTTTAATATGCTGCTGGATTCAGTTCACCATGATTTTTATTGAGGATTTTTACATCTGTATTCAAAAATCATCTTGTTCTGTACTTATGCATTTGCTTTCTACTTTAGTATAATGATAATATTAGCCTCACTGAATTAGTAGTCTATCTTACTCACTTTTTTAAGAGCTTGAGAAGAATTGGTGTTAATCCTTCTCTAATTTTTTTGGTAGGATTCCCTAGCAAAACCATCTGCTCTGAGCCCTTTTTGGTAAGATTTTTGATAACTGATACAATTTATTACTTGTTATTTGGTTTGTTCAGATTTTCTGTTTCTTCTTGAATCACTTTTGGTAATTGGATGTTTTTCAGAATTTGTCCCTTTCATCTAGCTTATCTAATTTGCTGATGTACAGTTGTTCATAGTAGTCTCTTATAATCATTTTTATAATTTCTGTAATGTTGATGTAATATTGCCACTTACATTTCTGATATATTTCTTGTACTTTCTATCATTTTTCTTAGTCAATCTAGGTAAACGTTTGCTAACTCTGAAATTTTTTTCAAAGAATTAACTTTTGATTTTTTTATTGTTTCTATTGGTTTTATATTGTCTATTTTGTTTACTCTTCCTCTAATCTTGATTATTTCCCATCTTCTGCTAGGCTTTAGGTTTAATTTGCACTAGCTTTTATTGTACTAGGTAAAACATTAATGTATTTATTAGATATACTCCTTTTGTAAAAAAAAAAATATAGGTTTTAAAGCCATAAAATTTCCTCTTATCAATAATTTTGTTACATCTTATAAGTTTTAGTATATTTTCATTTTATTCATCCCTAGTTATTTTCTCGTTTTCTTGTGACTTTTTATATAATACATTGGTTGTTCAGTAGCATGTTGGGTAATTTCCATGTATTTGTAAATTTTTTAGTTTTTCTTCTATTTTTATTTGTGGCTTGTTTAATTTAATCTGATAAGCTAATTTGTATTATTTCAATTGTTTTAAATTCATTGAGACTTGTTATGTAGCCTAACATATGGTCTGTGCTGAGGGGTATTTCATGTACCATTGAGTAGAATGTATATTAGGCTGCATATTCTATTGTTGGGTGGAGTATTTTTTATATGTCTGTTAGGCCTAATTGGTTTATAATTTTTTCAGTTTCTTTATTTTTTATTGATTTTTTATTTGGTTGTTCTATTCATTATTGACAGTGGGGTACTAAGGTACTCCAAGTATTATTGTAGAATTCTGTATGTCTTCAATTCTGTCAATATCCGCTTTATAAATTTTGGGGTTTTGTTTTTGTTACATATAGGATTATAATTTTTAATACTTTTTGATGAATTGACTCCATTATCATATATGCTGTTCTTTTTCTATTGTAAATACTTTTTAGTTCAAGTGTATGTTGCCTGATATTAGCATACCTACTCCGTTTTTTACTGGTATATACATAGAATATTTTTTTCTATCCTTTTGTATTTTACCTATTTATGTCATTGGATCTAAAATAAGTATCATAGATAGTACATAGTGGGATCAAGTGGTTTTTCTTATGAATTCATTTTGCCAGTCTCTGCCTCTTTATATGACTATTTATTTCGATTTAAAGTAATCACTAGTAAGAAAGAACTTACTTCTGATATTTTGCTACATGTGTTCTCTGTTATTCGTTTCTTTCGTAGCTGGCTTCTTTTTTATTATTGGCAGTGTACTATTTTGATTACCTTGTCATACACTTTTATATGTGTACTTTTGAGTTCTTACTGGCTATCACAGAATTTAAGAGATGTTCTAAAGTTATAATCATGTAGTCTGAATTGATGCTAACTTTAACAGCATTCAAAACTCTGTTCCTATATTGTTCCACCCTCCCTTACATTGTTATTGTCAGGAACTACATCTTTATTCATTGCATGTGTATTATCATACCTTTATAGTTATGTTTATACACTTAACTTTTAAAGCATATAGGATATTTTAAGAGGTATTACAAACCAAACATAAAATGATAGTGTCTATTATATTTACCTATGTAGTTACCTTTACTGGAGTTCTTCATTTCTTCATATAACTTCAACTCTTTGTCCAGGTAATTTTCATTTCAGCCTGGAAAACTCCCCTTAATACATCTTTTAGCACGTGTTCAGTAGTGACAAATTTTCTCCCTCAGCTTAAAGAAAATCTGAGGATGTGTTAATTTTTATTGCATATATGAAAAATAGTTTTGCTGGACAAAATTATTGTTTGTCAAGAACTTTTTTTTTCTTTTAGAACTTAAAAAATGCCATCCCACTCCCCTTTGGATTCCATGGCTTCTGATGAGAAATCTGCCATTGGTCCTACTGAAGATGCCTTGTATGTAACAGATCATCTCTCTCTTGCTTTGTTCAAAATGTTTTCTTTGGCTGGCTTTCAACAATTCAGCTATAAGGTGTCTCAACATATAGCTCTTTGTGTTTATCTTTACTGGAATCCACAATACTTCTTAAATATGTAGATTAGTGTCATTTGTTAAATGTGAGAAGTTTTGGGCCATTATTTTTAATAATGTTTTCTGTATCTCCTTTACTCTTTACTATTCTTGAATTCTCATAATACATAAATTGGTGTACTTGATGATACCCTATTGGTCTCATAGACTCTATTAAGTTTTCTTATTTTTTTTTCGTTCTTCTTATTCTGAATAATTTAGCTGAATCTTCTTCAGGTTGGTTTATAATGTCTTCTGTCTACTTGAAGCTAATATATAAACTTCCTTGTAATTTTCTTGACATTTCAGTTCCTGTGTTTATTAGCTGCAGAAGTGTTGGACTTCTTTCTTTTTATATTTTCTATCTTTTTATTGTTTTTTTTTTCAATTTGTTTGTACATCATTCTCTTGGTTTCCTTTAGTACTTTTCCATGATTTTCTTTAGATCTTTAAGGACATAGTTGCCACTTTCTTTAAAGTTTTTATCTAGTAAATCTGATGTCTATGCTTTCTCAGGGATGATTTCTGTAAAGTTCTTTTGTGAATAAGCCATATATTCATAATTTTTTCCATGCTTTCTAATTTTTTGTTAAAAACTGGGCATTTGGAACATTCGAATGTGGTAACTCAGGATCTATATCTCCCCCTCATTAACATTTATTTTATTGCTGATTGTTTACTAAGGTTTGAAAACAATGTTCATAAAGTCTATTTTCTTTGTCTTGTGTGTTTTCTGAAGTCTCTGTTCTTTTATGTTTAGTTAGTGTTTTGACATAGATTTACTTAAACATCAGGAAGGAAAGAGATAGCAGCAGTAGCAGCAGCAGAACAACAAGAAAGGGAACGCTTGCTATTTACATAGATGAGTTCCATGCTGGGATCCTTAGCCAGGCTTTTTAGAACTCTGTCATATTTCTCATTCAGTGCTTGTGCTGATCCTCATGATCAGCCAGAAGACAAAGCTCGGGGTCTTTTCAGATATTTTCTGAGCAGGAGTCTAGCTCTGGGTATGTGCATTACGTTCCAAAATTTCCAGTATTCACAAACACTTTTGATGCCATGATTTCTCAAACAAACTCTCTCCAGCATTTCCTTTCATGGTTTCAGTGTTCTCTTGTATCTTACAATTCAGTAGATCTATTATATCTTTGAAATGTAATCTTTTGCTCCCAATGGCTATAAGTTGTATGTTTGCCTTACAGTGTTTCTGAAGAATGCCTATGACATTCTTATCATGAGTTCCTAATTAGATGAAACTAAAACAAACACCTTGGATCTGTATTTCAGGTCGACTTCAGACAAGTTAGAACAGACAAACACAATTCTTTCTTCATGAATAATAATATTTTATGGTTTCTACCTGGTGACATGTCAGAGCCCCGACATCAAAAAGTGGTTGGTTTGCAGGTTGTAGGGTAGTAAGAATATACCTATGGCATTATAGGTTTGAAAAAGAAAGTTTTATTAGATAGAAAGTATGAGCGCAGAGCAGTGGATTTTTCCCTGAGTATGAACTGTAAAACGAGAGTTTAAGGTAATTTGGATGGTATTAGCCACATAAGTCATGATAAATGATTACATTGTAGAAATTTTGGTGCCGTGATGTCATTAAGGCTCACACTATGAGTTTTGACCTGAATGCATTCTGGAAATATATTGAAATTCTAGTTATAATTTTTTTTTTTTAAAGGCAGGTGCCATGGGAGTTGAACAATGAGAACACATGGACATAGGGAGGAGAACATCACACACCAGGGCCTGTTGGGGGGGTGGGGCTAGGGGGAGGGGATAGCATTAGGAGAAATACCTAATGTAGATGACCGGTTGATGGATGCAGCAAACCATGGCATGTGTATACCTATGTAACCCCCCTATTGGTTAATAAAAAAAACAATGCTGGCTTTAGATAATTGGGAAGTTTAATTACTTCTAAATTCCCCAAATAAGGAGTTTTACCTCTGGGTAGTCTGCTTGAAGCCCAGCAGGTGGTCTTTTTCTCTTCATTATATTTCCTTTTTTTTTTTTTTTTTTTTTTTTAAAGACAGTTTCTCTCTTGTTGCCCAGGCTGGAGTGGAATGGCACAATTTCAGCTCACAGCAACCTCTGCCCCCCGAGTTCAAGAGGTTCTCCTGCCTCAGCCTCCCGAGTTGCCGGAATTACAGGCATGCACCACCATGCCTGGCTAATTTTGTAGTTTTAGTAGAGACAGGTTTCTACATGTTGCTCAGGCTGGTCTTGAACTCCCGACCTCAGGTGATCTGCCCGTCTTGGCCTCCCAAAGTGCTGGGATTACAGGCGTGAGTCACTGTGCCTGGCCTCTTTATTATATTTCTAAATTTCTTGGTTAAGTAATTTTACCTCTGGATGTTCTGCTTGATGGTCCCCAGGTGATCTTTACTGTCCTCAGTGTCTCTCTCTGGAACCAAGGACCAGTGTGCAACACTGGGAATGTAGACTGACATCTTCAGTATTGCCACTATGCTGAAAATGGGGTGGGGAAAAGGGCAAGTACAAATTATTATTATTATTTCTACTTTTGTGTTCCACATTTTTATTTAGAATTTCTTTTATCATTATTATTATTATACTTTAAGTTCTGGGGTACATGTGCAGAACCTGCAGGTTTCTTACATAGGTATACACGTGCCATGGTGGTTTGCTGCCTCCATCACCCCTTCATCTACATTAGGTATTTGTTCTAATGCTATCCCTCCCCTAGTCCCCTCCCCCTGAAAGGCCCTGGTGTGTGATATTTTCCTTCCTGTGTCCATGTGTTCTCATTGTTCAACTCCCACTTATGAGTGAGAACATGCAGTGTTTGGTTGTCTGTTCTTGTGTCAGTTTGCTGAGAATGATGGCTTCCCTGCAGAGGACATGAACTCATCCTTTTTTATGGCTACATAGTATTCCATGGTGTACAAGTGCCACATTTTCTTTATCCAGTCTATCATTGATGAGCATTTGGGCTGGGTCCAAGTCTTTGCTATTGTGAACAGTGCTACAATAAACATAATGTGTGCATGTATCTTTATAATAAAATGATTTATAATCCTTTGGGTATATACCCAGTAATGGCATTGCTGGATCAAATGATAATTCTAGTTCTAGTTCCTTTAGGAATTGCCACACTGTCTTCCACAATGGTTGAACTAATTTACATTCCCATGAACTTGATTCAGTGTTTGCTTATTAATGCAAACATTTGACTCTTCCTGAGTTCTGACAAAGTTGATTCTGTCTTTCCTGAGCTTTCAATGTTTTTGTGGGAATCCAGACCCTTGGAGTTATTTTATCACAGGCATCTCTCCCCGTTTTCACTTTTAAAAAGATAATAGAGGTTCAGATAGTTAATTTTGACACCGTTATTCTAAGTCTTCCAGACTCACAAAACAAAAGAAGATTCATCTCTATATACATTTCAAAAGAGATTTTAAATAATTAAATTGGATTATTTTTCTTTTATGTTTGTGTCAAAAGAAAGTATCTTGATTCCTGTGTTTATGAGGAGACTGTTTTAATCCCAGAAAATACTCAGAACATCTCAAAGAAAAAAATGCATTTCCTTCTTGTGACACAATATTAGAGTTTTCTTTACGTTTAATAAACATACAAAAACATATAAACATACATGAAATACAGTGTCTCCTGACCTGTAAAAATCTAACATTATGATGCTACTACGTATAGTGAGAAGAGGAGAATGGAAACTTTTGGAAGAGTGGTTCTGGGCTAAGAGTTGCCCTGTAATTTGGAGGTGTGTGTTGTGGAGTTCGCACAGCTTACGGCTTGTTCCATCTGCTAAAAGAAGCCCAAGCTACATGGTGGTGATGTCCTATTTGGGCAGTTTGGTTGGCATTGTCAGCTAAGCCCAGACACTGAATGTGAGCCCAGACATTGCGATTACAGGCGTAGGCCACCACATTCAGCTAGCTCATATAGAGACACTCCACACATACCTGATGTCTGAGCAAGGAAGCATGCAGATGCTTTCTGCCCTCTAACATTTGAGTCACCTTAACTAAGGCATGGGCGGAGAGGCAAGTTACATCTACAGTCTAAATTTCTGATTTACAGAATAAAGAGCATCATATAATGTGGTTACTTTATGCCATTAAAATGGGGTAGCTTATTCTTCAGCACGAGGTAACTAGAACACAGGGCTAAAAATAAAAAATCACCTCGTAGATATCTAAGAGCTAAGTCAGAAAATGATTATAAAGAATCGGCAGTTTCTAATAAATAACAGCTACTCAACAAGGTTAGGCCCTCATCCATCATGTTCAGGTAGTTTGTTCACATTAATCCTACTTGACTTAGTGAGTATGTCTCTTAGCAGAATCCTACTTTATTTAGCAAATAAGAGACACAAGTCCTACGTCTATCCAAATCCGTCCATGCCTTCAAAAATGGCTAGCATGTTGAAACTCTTTGCCTTTTATTTATTAAAAATAGGTTTAATATACCAAACAGCTTATACATACATAAAAAAATTCCCCAGAAATATTTGTGACACATTCTTTTTATGAGGAAGCTGAGCGTTGTGGTCCACACCTGTAATCCCAGCACTTTTAGAAGCTGAGGTGGGAAGATTGCTTGAGTCCAGGAGTTTGAGGCCAATATGGGCAACACAGTGAGACCCTGTCTCTACAAAGAAATACAGAAATTAACCTCCTCCAGTTGCTTTAGGCAGGAGGGTTGCTTGAACAAAGCAAGTTGAAGCTCCACTGAGCTGTAATTAGGCCACTGCACTCCAGTCTGCACAACAGAGCAAGGCCCTGTCTCAAAAATAAAAATTAAAAAAGTATTTATTTGAACAGGTCTATTGTGCTGAAAAGACAAAAAAGAAATTCACCTCAGAGTAAATTCATCCATTACCAAACTATATTAAATAGTAATGGTTTGATTTTAAGAGAAATGGTTTTCTGCTTTTGGAAAATACACACATTTTTTCTCGTTTCATGCTTCCATTGAAAAAGAAAAGACTGTGATGATAATTTCATATTTTATAACAACTTAACTTTTTCTCAAGTGATTACAACATAGAGGGTCCACCAGAACATTTCTTTGCAGTCCTTAATCATACACTTTATAGTAAAGAATAATACAATTTTTATAAGGTCTGAACTTTTATAGTCCTGTTACCATTTAATGTGAATATAAGAATTGAGATACAGATAAGTTTGAAATATATAGTTTTGTAAAGTTCATTTGGATATTACCAGTGAAAGAAAGCCCTCAAGAAAATAGGAAAATAAGTAATTGGGTCAAGAACATTCACTGGGAGCCTATAGTATTTCTCTCATTAACAAGACCCTGAGTGACAAAAGATATCACATTAAAGTGTACCTATAGACTACATATTGCACCTGTCCTAGGTG
The DNA here is from genome assembly GCA_036589455.1 of Ateles fusciceps. Taxonomy (NCBI): domain Eukaryota; kingdom Metazoa; phylum Chordata; class Mammalia; order Primates; family Atelidae; genus Ateles; species Ateles fusciceps. The sequence continues at coordinate 8,267,768 of JAZHEH010002982.1, read as the reverse complement.
TATTAGATGTGATACAGTGAAAAGACATAAAGTTAGTCCATGTGTACTGTTAATGTCTGAAAACTTTTAATCTCACTTTGGAATCAAGACAGATGAAGCAATTAAAATAAATTCAAGCTTAGCCTAAGAATAGGAAATAAAATGTGAGCTACTGCAGTCATGGTGTTAAAAGCTTTAGTGGGGGAAAAACAGAGTTAGCAATGTAGAAACAAGTAGCCAAGTAGAATTTATAATGAAGTTTGAATTGGATCTGCAGTTTGAAGGAAGAAACACACATATTCTAATCTTGGGTTTGAATGCTGGGTATGATTCAAATGAAATATATGTAGATAAATTATGGCTAGTTCATTCTTCTGTGAATTAAGAACTGCACTTATGTAAAGTATCTTACTTAGGATAAAATTCTTTCCCTCCTCTGTATGCGTTTCTGAATTATCCTAACACATGCACATATCTTAGAATTGTATTCTATTGAAATAATCTATTTTTGTGTCTTTTTCTTTCATTGCATCATGGACCATTTGAAAGTCAGGACCATACATACCTCATTCAGTTTTGTACAGCTCATGTTTTCCTTGGAATATAGTAGTTTATAATAAAAAATGTATCTCCAATGGTTAAGTAAATCACCAAAGATTGTACTTTCAGTAAAAAACAGAGTTATAAATTAAACCCACACTCCTTGGGACACTAAAGCCCATTGGGTTTACTAAAATGTGCTGTCAAAAATATATGTTAAATATATATGAATAGTTAAAATTCTTATTCCTGAATCTGTTGCCAAATATGAACATATAGATCTTACGTATTTATCTGGAACACAACAAAAAGGTAAGACTTGAACTGCCACCACACTGAAAAGCCATGAATTGTTGGTTGAGTCAAGCAGTATGTGAATAGACAAAAGGAGATCCCGGGAGTGTTTTGTCACCTTGCAAGAGGATGCCCACAAAAAATAATTATGAAAATTATAGAAGAGGAAAGCCAGAACTCAGGTGCAGAATGATAGCTCAAGATCACAGAAATAGTACAGCAGATTGTGAAATGCATCTACTTTTGATGAGTCAAGCACATACTGGTACCTGTGTTCAGACATTTCTGGCTCTGAGCAAGTAATTTTCATTTAAAAAAAGGAATATTTGAGTTTGATTTCTGTCAGGTATTTTCCCCTCCCACATCAGTGAGAGAAAAACAATGGGCTGTGCCTCCTACTGTGTGGGTAATCCTTCAACGCTCCCTCCTTGGAATCAGCCTCATTTTTTGGACAGTTTCCTGCCGCTTCTGTGAGCCAAATAATTAGCAGCATAAAACTGAGCTAGAGGAGGTCCCATGGCTTGTGTTATATGCTTGAAAATACTAATTTCTAAGGTCCTATAGTTTAATATTGTGAATTAAGACACACAAGACAGACCCACAACATAAATATATATCAAAACCTCCTATATCCCTCCTGTCCTCCATTACTTATTTAAAAGAAAATAAAATTAGAAAAAGCAACAATAAAAATGATAAACTGACTTCAGGGCTTCTTCTAAATCTGCTGAATTCAGGAAAGCATGTATTATACTTGTTGCCTATACCATAGCCACAGTTTTCCCAAATCCATGGTTGCTTATTGATTGACTTGTGTAGTTTGATACCTTTGGGTAGTTTAGTTTGAAAGATGTGTTATTTGAGGCTTTTAAAAGACCTAATTTGGTGCTCAGTAATTCAAGCAAATCTTCTTGTTATGAAAATGAATTTCCAGGCATTGAGAGTCAAAAGGATGAGAAGAGCAGGCCTCCCTGTAAAAATCTGCATTCATGTCTATGTGGCTGAGCCTGGGGACATATAGGCCCACATGCTGCTCTTTCTCAGTTAATCACAAGTACTTGGCTCGAATGCTTAATAACTATGACCAAAAAGCTGCAGTTTATTGCCCTTCAATCAATATAGTCAAGCTTTAAGTCTAACTGCCATTGAATTAAGGCACATGGAGCATTTCAATGTAAAATGACACCCAGGTGTGACTGTTAATCAAAATGAGATTTTTATATTTGCCACCCTGAGTAGTGCTACATGACATATAAGAACATTTATAGATGCATCTTATTCAAAGGAACCTAGAATTATAAGATATTAGAGTCATAGATAAATCTAGGATGATTTTTCTTCTTTTACTTAAAAGACATTTATTGAGTACCTGTACTGTGCCAGACAGTGACCTATGCATTGGGGATAAAACTGTAAACAGTGTTCTCCCACTCCAGCAGGGTGAAGAAAAGACAATAAGGATATTAGTAAATAGATGGGCCAGATTATTTCAGTTAACTACAAATTCTACCAGGAAAAGGAAAAGGATTTGTAGAATGCAGAAGAGTGGGTAAAAGTGGATAATTCCAACTTTTATTAATGTAGAAGTCATCCACCATAGTAAAAGTTAAGCATCATCATTTTGCCTTTACTTGGACACGTTCTACCCTCTGAAACTTTTTCTCGGTGGTTATATCACTCCTACCTCATGTCCTCTGCCGAAGGGTAATGCACATTGCCCACTTTGGGATCTCAGTATTTTCTATCATTAAATATAGAACTTGTTTGCAGTCATTTGTCTACATTTTTCTTATCCCAAAATCTATGACATCTCTAAAGCAGAAATTGGCTGTATCTGATTCATTTCTGTATCCTATCTACCCAGCAAAGACTTAGTATAAAGTATCCAGTCCATACAAATATTTAAAGAATAAATGAACTGGGGAATGAGACATGAGCCAGCCATTCTATTTTATGTCCAACCTTATTTCTCAGATTATTTGTCCCCCACTAAACTTCAAGTCTTCCCTTTATACTTTTGCCTGAGCCGCCTTTTACTCTCTAAGCAATAGATGAAGGAATCCCTTTAAAGATGTCAATATATCTTTCTTTCATGCTCTCCCATGCCCAAAAATGGGTAATATTTTCAGGCTATTGCTTTCCTCTGGTTATAATATTTAAATTTTTACCATTTTTGCCAACATACTCATAATTAACCCTAGTTTTTCTTTTTTTTTTCCAAAGGAAAAGGTCTTAAAAATTATTAAATCAGCTATGTTCTGAGCATTCCAAAGCCCTGTGGTATAATTACATTTTACTGTAACCAATTGTGAGTGTTTTTGATGCCAGATTAAGGACCTGAAGATAAGTCGATACGTAGCTATGATATGACTTGGTACTGAAAATATATTTATTTATTTATTTATATCAATTTTTTTCTTCCTGTGTTCTAGTTATCATAGAAATGAAAATTGATTTGAGACTCAATAAATTTAGAAGCATCAAAGGAATACAGAATCTATACACTTTGTATTTGTGTTTGTATGTACAATGTAATCTTGTATTCGTTCTGTTTCTCTTGTCCTGACTGATGCAAGGTATGCGGTGACTGTAGTGCAATTATAGTGGGTAAAGTCAAATAGAAGCCTCCCTCTGAAACTCACCACAGCTTAGCCTAGATAGCAGATTTTTAAAAGTGTGTGTGTGTGTGTGTGTGTGTGTGTGTGCGTGTGCGCGTGCATGTGTGTATACATATGTGTATAAAATACTTTTGGTGGAATGGCAGAAGTTAGTGATGACTTTAATAACATAAAAGATGCATGTGTAGTGTTTCTAATATTTTCATTTATATAAAGTCTGGCTCCTTTAAAAATTAAATGATTATGGTGGATGATAGTGGGTTTTTGAAAACCTATCCTAGTAGTAGTCCCATTTACACCTACTATGATACATATGATGTCTTTGTCAGAGCATATTGACATGACCTAAGATGAAAATAATACATCTAGGCCAGGCGTGGTGGCTCATGCCTGTAATCCCAGCTCTTTGGGAAGCTGAGATGCGAAGAGTTTGAGACCAGCCTGGCCAACATGGTGAAACCCTGTCTCTACTAAAAATAAAAAAATTAACCAGGCATGGTGGTACATGCCTGGAATCCCAGCTACTCGGGAGGCTGAGGGACGAGAATAGCTTGAACCCAGGAGGCGGAGGTTGCAGGGTTACAGTGAGCCAAGATTGTGGCACTACACTCCAGCTTGGGTGACAGAAAAAAAATTAAAATAATAATAATAATAATTCATCTAGTATCACAGTCAAGTATTTAGGAGGTCTCAAATCAACCACATTAACTAGAGGTTGAGACCTGCACGTCATCTACAGCTTTTGCCCCAGTAGATCTTCCTCAGTTTACTTACATCTATGGCTTCAGCAGCCATCACCGTTACAAGTTGAAGGAGAAGAGAAAACATGCTTGCTTAATGGATTTGTCCGCTTGAATTTTGGATGAATTTTGGATGCAGGTGAAAAGCGCTCTTTAACTGCTCTAAAGACTCACTCAGAGATAACAGAAAGAAAGCAGTGAGGGGTAAATCGGCAGGAATTTAGTCTGTGTACCTGGCCAGCCACATTGTGTATAAAAAGTAGCCTGAAGGGTGTAGGTACGTGTGTGTATACACATACATGTTTACAGGCATACTTCATTGTATTGTACTTTGTTTTATTGCACTTCTTAGATATTTCAATTTTTATAGATTGAACATTGTGAAAACCCTGTGTTGAGCAAGTGGATCGGTGCCATTTTTTTCTAATAGCCTGTGCTCTCTTTGTGTCTCTGTGTGACATTTTGGTAATTCTTACAATATTTCAAACTTTTTCACTATTATATGTGTCATTGTGATCTGTGGTCAGTGATATTTGATGTTACTATTGTAATTATTTTAAGGTGTCATGAACCACGACCATATAAGATAGCAAATTTAATTAGTAAATGTTGTGTGTGTTCTGACTGCTTCAAAAAGTGGCCATTCCCCTATCTCTCTCCTTTTACTAGGGCCTCTCTATCCCCAGAATTGGCAATGTTAAAATTAGGCCAGTTAATAACTGTATTAGTCCATTTTCACACTGCTGATAAAGACATACCCAAAACTAAAAAAAAAAAAAAAAAAAAAGAAAAAAAGAGAGAGAGATTTAATTGGACTTACAGCTCCATGTGGCTGGGCAGGCCTCACAAGTATGGTGGGAGGTGAAAGGCACTTTTTACATGACAGTGGCAAGAGGAAATAAGGAAGATACAAATGTGGACATTCCTGATGAAATCATCAGCTCTCGTGAGACTTGCCCACTACCACAAGAATAGAATGGGGGAAACTGTCTCCATGATTTGAATTATCTCCCACTGGGTCCCTCCCACAGCACATGGGAATTATGGGAGTACAATGCAAGGTGATATTTGGGAGGGGACACAGCCAGACCATATCATTCCATCTTGGACCCTCCAAATCTTATGTCCTCATGTTTCAAAACCAATCATGCCTTTCTCAGTTGTCTTCCAAAGTCTACAGTATTAACCCAAAAGTCCACAATCCAAAGTCTCATCTGAGACAAGGCAAGTCCCTTCTGCCTACGAGCATGTAAAATCAAAAGCAATCTAGTTACTTTCCAGATACATTGGGGTACAGGTATTGGGTAAATACAGCCATTCCAAATGGGAGAAATTTGCCAAAGCAAAGGGATTACAGGCCCATGCAAGTCCAAAATCCAGCAGGGCAGTCAAATTTTAAAGCTCAAAAATGACCTCCTTTGACTCCAGGTCATACTGATGAGGTGGGTTCCCATAGTCTTTGGCAGCTCCGCCCCTGTGGCTTTGCAGGGTAGAGCCTCTCTCCTGGCTGCTTTCATGGGCAGGCATTGAGTGTCTGTGGCTTTTCCAGGCAAATGGTGCAAGCTGTTGGTGGATATCCCATTCTGGAGTCTGGAGGATGGTGGCCCTCTTCTCACTGTTCCACTAGATGGTACCCCGCTAGGGACTCTGTGTGGGGGCTCTGACCCCATATTTCCCTTCTGCACTGCTACAGTAACGGTTCTCCATGAGAGCCCCACCCCTGCTGCAAACTTCTGCCTGGGCATCCAGGTGTTTCCATACATCTTCTGAAATCTAGGTGGAGGTTCCCAAACCCCAAATCTTGACTTTCACGTATCCACAGACTCAACACAGTGTGAGAGTTGTGCAGGCTTGGGGCTTGCACCCTCTAAAGCCATGGCACAAGCTCTTTGTTGGCTTTTTTCAGCCACAGCTGGAGCAGCTAGGACACAGGGCACTAAGTCCCTAGGTGGCATATAGCACAGGGATTCTGGGCCTGGCCCACAAAACCATTTTCTCTTAGGCCTCTGGGCCTGTGACAGGAGGGGCTGCCATGAAGACCTCAGACATTCCCTAGAGACATTTTCCCTATGGCCTTGGGGATTAACATTCTGCTCCTCATTACTTATGCAAATTTTTGCAGCCAGCTTGAATTTCTCCTCAGAAAATGCCTTTTTCTTTTCTATTACATTGTCAGGCTGCAAATTTTCTGAACTTTTATTCTTTGCTTCTCTTATGAAACTGAATGTCTTTAAACAGGACCCAAGTTACCTGTTGAATGCTTTGCTGCTTAAAAATTTCTTCCACCAGATACCCTAAATCATCTTTAAATTTAAAGTTCTGCAAATCTCTAGGGCAGGGGCAAAATGCCACCAGTCTGTTTACTAAAACATAACAGGAGTCACCTTTGCTGTAGTTCCCAACAAGTTCCTCAGCAACATCTAAGACCACGTCTGCTTGGACCTTATTATCCATATTGCTATAAGGCTTTTGGTCAAAGCCATTCAACAAGTCTCTAGGACGTTCCAAACTTTCTCACATTTTCCTGTCTTCTTCTAAGCCCTCCAAACTGTTCCAGCCTCTGCCTGTTACCCAGTTCTAAAGTTGCTTCCAATTTTTTGGAATTTTTTCAGCAACGCCTTACTCTGCTGGTACCAATTTGCTGTATTAGTCCATTTGCATGCTGCTGATAAAGACATACCTGAGATGGGGGAAGAAAAAGAGGTTTAATTGGACTTATAGTTCCACATGTCTGTGGAGGCCTCAGAATCATGGTGGGAGGTAAAAGGCACTTCTTACATGATGGCAAGAAGAGAAAATGAAGAAGATACAAAAGAAGAAATTCCTGGTAAAACCATCAGATCTCGTGAGACTTATTTACTACCACAAGATCAGGACGGGGGAAACTATCCCCATGATTCAAATTATCTCCCACCGGGTCCCTCTTAGAACATGTGGGAATTATGGGAGTACAATTCAAGATGAGAACTGGGTGAGGATACAAAACCAATCCATATCAATAACCCTATTTTGGCTTCTAAGTATTCAAATGAAAGGAAGATCAATCTTTCATTAATTGAAGAGTCAATTAGTGCAGCAAATTTGTTGTTTTACTTTAAAAAATTGCCACAGCCCCCCAACCTTCAGGAACCACCACCCTGTTCAGACAGCACCAATCAACATTGAGGTAAGACCCTCCATTAGCAAAAATATTTTAAGTCCCTTAAGGCTCAGATGATTGCATTTATTAGTAATAAAGTATAATTCATTAAGTTACGTATTTTTTCAACATAGTGCTGTTGCCTACTTAATAGACTACAGCATAGTGTAACATAACTTTTATATACTGGGAAAGGAAAAGTTATATATTTCCAAGTGTGCCTGCACGTACATATATACCCACATAAACACACATACATGCAAGATTACAAGTAGTGGTGGATGGGTTTATTCATTAGTCATGGTGCTGAGAGGAACTAAAGAGAGAGCTTGAAAAATCAGAGTAAAAGTTCAGAAAGAGAGTTGTAGTTGGCTTAAGCATGAGAATTTGGTATAAAACACACACCCAAAAAAAAAAAAAAATTACCTACAAATGAGAGTCTAAATAACCAGGTTAAAAAAAATAACTGCCAGTTGATGTCAGCTAACCTCTATCATTAGCCCTGTCAGTAAAAAAAAAAAAAAAGTGCGTGAAGAAAGAGAACATGGAGGTAGGAATGGATGTTATGCATGGCCCAAACAGCCAGAGCTTTTATTCACCAAGGCTGCTCTAGCTATTGTCACTGCCACCTGTCCAGTCCACAATCCACAAGCATCAGAGATTCCTCAAGGACATCAGGTACCAGTTATTTGAAATCAAGTAGATTACATTAGATTTCTTTCACCCTTGGTTCTGAGTCTCCTCATTAGAGTATCAAGTTGATGGAGAGGGTAATAAAAAACTGGAAGAAAAAAAGAACATGTTTAGTATCATCCAAAGACTGAAAAGCTCTGAAACTATACTTCTCAACTTCAGACAAAATAGAAAATAAAATATCTATTGTAGTCAGAAGGAGCTATCAATTATTTAATCTTTCTTTTGCGTTTTCCTATGAAAGGAAATCAACAAGATTCCTGAAGTAATAGTTCCTAAAATCCATCAAAGAAGACTAATTGACCCAAGTGGAGTGAGGGCTGGATTATGGCGGACGCTTTTGGCAGACCACCCAGAAACTTCTCATTTATAGCACTGCATTACTTGCATTCCACCGGCAGCTGGCATTGTTGATGATTTTCAGCTCTCAGCTTAACCCTTCTCTAAAATTTCCCTCAACTGGTGAGCTACTTATTAATCTCCTTTCATAGGCACAGCTTGCAACTGATCATAATGCTGGGACATAATAGCCTGGCCCTTTTGCCTCATTGTAGCAAGACTCTGAATGGTCATTTCCACTCCAGAGCTCTGTGGAATAACTTAAAATCCTTCTTGTGACTGTATTGTAATTTATTGTGCCCTCTACCCAATCCTGTTTCCTCTTGTGGAAATAGATATTGGTTTTGAGAATACCTTCCAGTAAATATTCTGCGCACAAATCTGTATCTCAGAGTTTGTTACCCAAAAATGTACAACATTCTACAAAGGAAAATAGAAAAAGAATGAAGGAAAAGAGTAAGAGAAATATGGTGCCTTGAAACAATGGATTCAAAAATCCAATCTGCCTGGTATTGCAGATTGTCATCCCCAGAGTAGACACTGAGATGAAATTTAGCATTCATGGTATTTATTAGGGATGAACAGTTTAGTCACTTCACAGGAATGCCAGGAGCATATTTGGCCTGTCAGAATTGTCCCATTCTTGCTGGGATGGCCTGTTCCTTGTAAACTTTACACTTGCCTTAATTAGTCACGGGATGTGAACAGCTCCAGGAGAAGTGTTTCCTTGGGCAAGGAAGTTCTGTTACCCTAAGACAAACTCTGAAGAAGCTGTCAGTGGTCAGCTGTCTGCTGACCACACTCTCAGCCCATGGTACAACAAATCTTTCTATGAAGATGGATGTGGGGAGGGCATATCCATGTCTGCCACATTACATAATTATCAAAGCTCTAAAATGTGTCAGCTTTTACCTTGGCAGGTACTTTATCTCTTGAATTTTGTGTTTTTTAAAATATAAAGTAAGAAAAACAATATCACCTTTTTGGTAATTGTGTGAATAAAATTAAGCAGCATATGGAAAGTAATTTCCATAGGCCTGTTTGGAAGGTGCTTAAAATTGGTTAGGCTGTTGTTGTGGTTATGATTACTAAACAATAAATATAACCTTGTAGTTCACTAGTTAGAAAAGTTGAAAGAGAGATGAAGACCTTCCTTTCGGTTTTACAGAAATATTAACTTGTCAAGAGCATAACAGCCATTCATATTAAGTTTAGGGGTTCCTGGGTGGTCATATGTTAGCACTAACTGGAGAGCTCTTTAAAATACAGTTTTGAAATTCATTTCACATAAATGCTAACACTTTAAGTATGGGTAGGTATTTAGGAGATTTTTCTTAAAAAAAGAAAAACAAACAAAACTTACCAAGTAATTTACCGTGGTTAGATACTACCGTTTTACTGGAACAAATGTCCTATAACCAATTAAGTGTTTGGTTTCCACCATTTTCCATGGGAACTGCATATTTAATGAGTGAATTGAACGCAGAACTCCTCAGATTCTCTTCTCACTTTACCATTTTACTATTCCCATGTGTGAATCAATCTACAATTTCTTATCTTACTTACAAATGGTTATGGTAAGCATTGTTTTATATCTAAATGATGCTATATAGTTTTCCCAAACTCAAGCCAATCCCATGAAAAGGAATATATAATACTCTAAAGCCTATTGTTTTCTAACTGTTAATCAATTTTCCACTTTCTGTTACTGTTTGCTTTGCCTCCACTGTCTTTGGGATCATCATTTAGGCAAGGATGACTGTAACCTTTTATTGGAGAATTAGAACTACAAGTTAAAATATTCCCTATCCAAAATACTTGAGACCAAAAATGTTCCAGATTTATATCTTTACATACATAATGAAATATCTTGGGAATGGAACCCATCTCTAAACACAAAATTTGTTTTATATACACCTTAAACACATAACCTGGAAGTAATTTTATATAATATTTTAAATAATCTTGTACATTAAACAAAATTTTGACTATTTTGACTGCAACCCAGCACATTAGGTCAGGTGTGGAATTTTCTACTTGTGGCATCATCTAAGCACTCAAATAGTTTTAGATTTAGGAGCATTTAGGATTTCAGATATTTATATTATACCTCAACCTGCAATAAATTTTGTATCTCAGGGCTGACTACACACTGCTTCTGCTATTCTGATGGCCCAGCCTCACTGCACCATAAATACTATTTTTGCAGAACTACCTGACTATTGTATGAGCTACAAACAAACTCTTGTGAAGAATCTAGGTGAGATGTGAACTAAGATAAAAGTTAAATTTTCAAATGCCACCATTCCAGACTTTATCTAAATGTTTCAGGAAAGCACTACTTTCTAATCCAATCAACCAAACTACTTTATTTGAACTCATTTTGAAGACCTTTTTTTGGTATAGTCCCTTGAATATCTATGTGTACAGAACAGGAGGTAGGACTGTTACACAGAACAGGGGGAAAAATAATCTGAATTTTTTGTGTGGAAAGCTCTTTAAATACCATCAAGTTTGAAAAGAATACAAACTCAATTTCTGTCTCTATCAATGGAAGCAAGACTGCCTTTTTCCCTACAAACAACTGCATATGAAAATTGAAAGAATATAAGAAACTTTAAATAATTTTACCACTTGCAAAAGGCGTTTTTGAATATGCCCATTGTATGCAAACTAATAAAAGTAAGTATTTTGTTTCTATATTCTTAGTTTTCTTAATCAAGTAATATGCCTTCTATTCAGTAGCTCTGCATTAATGTATTTACTGTCACAAATTGTAAAGTATTTCTGAAGGGAGTCTTCAATATATATTTTTTGATTCCCGAATCACCTACAGATATTTTTAATACAGATTACTGCATACCTTAAATTTAATGTTCTGTTTCAATAGTTTAAAGTGCTTTAGTGTGATGCAGCAATTTTTAATAATATTATGAGATATTAGAGATAATTTTTATTTTCTAAATTGCCCTCTTATCATTTGTTTATTTCTCATGGTGTCTTACAATGAGTCTGTCAATTTCAGGCAAATTGACACTACATTGGCACACATAACCACGCTTTGACAACATCTGGTTACTTCTTTTTGTTTTGAAAAGAACCAGATTTTTTATTTAATCATCCCAATGTGACTGATCTAATTTTATGAGAGGAAAATTGAAACATTGAAAGTAGTGGTTTAGAGTATCAGTAACATTGTATGGATTCTGGTTTCAACATTAACTGGATGTGTTCAGTTTGTGCAGCTGTTAACCTCTGGAAGGTATATCTTCGTCCTCAAATTGGGGTTGCGAATACACAACTAGCAGTTTGTGGTGATAATTAAATGAGAAGCATATAAAGTGCTTAGTGAAGTTATTGTCAAACTTTAAGTTATGAAACTATTATGCGGAGTTCATTAGAAGTTTGTGGATGATAGACACCTGTAGGCAATATTTAACACCACACCTTCATATGAAGTAAGGCAAAACAACAAAAACTTTACCAGGGAAGGAGCAAATATATTTATAAGTGGAAAGCTTCTAAGGAAAATTATATCGACTCATTACCTAGAAGTTAATGATCTAAGAGTCATTTATATGCTTCTGCACACATTGATTCACCCAACAAAAATTATTATTGGCTAGAAAGAGAAAATAGAGTAAAGTGGATCTAGGCATAAGACTTAACATGCCAAAAATTTTAATAACTAGGTACAGGGCGTAAATCTTCAAAGTAAGAAGGGAGGAAAGAGGAAGGAACAAAAGGAGAGCACTTTTCAAGGAAAGGGCTGTATCAGAAAGAAGTGGAAGATTGTCTGAGGTGAGGGTTGGTGGAGTCAGATGGCGGCTGAAATGTATTATTTGTATGTAATAACTGAAAAACAGTATTCTTGGTGAAGAAGAGACATATATTAGAGTCTATTAAAATGTGAATATCAGTAGAGAATATGTATACAATGGCTAGAAAAGAATAAAGAAAGATAGGGGAAGATATGGAAATGAGGACACCAGCTGGAGTTTGAATTGAGATGGAGTGTGCACCCAGTACCAATCCATTCAGTTAATGAGCAGTGTTCTGGAGCTGGTTGCATGACAGTAGGAGGCATATATAAGATAGCCAAAAATGTTGATGGCTAATATTTATGCATAAGTTAGTTTTATGTGACTATATTATGTTGGACATTTTATTATTTTCATCATGTATGGACTCTCTTACTTTCACAATAATTTTATAAAGCAGGCCATGGCAACTTTCCCCAAATCATACAGCTAGAAAGTGACAAGAGTTTGAGTGAACCTGGACAGCCTGACTGCAGTGTAACCATTCTTACAGGATGCCCAACTGCCAAGCCATTGGCATATTTTCAAAGGACAGGGGCTTTATGGGAGCAGAAATGTTTTATTGTTGTTGCTTTTGTTTTGTTTCTGTTTTATTCCTTTTGAATTTGTTTGTCACAAGTGAGTACATAGTAATTATTTCAAAGAATCAAAAGTTCAACTGTGTATCAAGTTGGGTAACAGTCTCATCGTTTCAAGCTACCTGGAGTGTGAAAAAAAGAAACAGCCTCATAAGCAGGGTGGTTTCAGGAGGAGCAGCAGCAAGGCAGCAGGAGGGATTCCATTCTTTGCTTTCTTTCTCCTCCTTTGTTTCTAAATATTTTGCTAAATTCTTGCTATACCCTTATATGCTGTTGGTGGGAATGTAAATTAGTTCAGCCCTTGTGGAAATAAGTTTAGAGATTTTTCAAAGAACTTAAAACAGAATTACCATTAGACCCAGCAATCTCATTACTTGGTATATATCCCAAAGAGAGTAAATCCTTCTACCAAAAAGATACATGCACTCACATATTCATTACAACACTATTCACCATGGCAAAGACATGGAATTCACCTAGGTGCTCATGAACAGTGGATTGAGTAAAGAAAATGTGGCACATGTACACTGTGGAATACTATGCAGCCATAAAAAAGAATAAAATCATGTCCTTTGTGGTAACATGGATGCAGCTGAAGGACATTATCCAAAGTAAATTGACACAGAAACAGAAAACCAAATACTGCATATTCTCACTTATAAAAAGTGGGAGCTAAACATTGTGTATTTATGGACATAATGATGGTAAAAATAGACACTGCAGATTGCTAGAGGAGGAAGTCAGGGAGTGAGGCAAGGGATGAAAAATGAACTATTGGGTACACTCAGTACCCAGGTGACATGATCATTTTTACTCCAAACCTCAGCATCACAAAATATACCCAGTTAACAAATCTGAAGATGTACCACTTTAATCTAAGATAAAAGTTGAAAAAAAAATAAAAATCGTTTTCCTCAAGTAAAAAACAGACAAAGGACTTGAATAGTAGACATTTCTTCAAAGAAGATACACTAATGGCCAAAAAGTACATGAAACAGTTCTTAAAATTAGTTTCCATTAGAGAAAAGCAATTTAAAATTTCAAGTATATAGCACATCACACCCATTGTGATGACTACAATTAAAAAAGAAAAAGGGCTGGGTGCAGTGGCTCATGCCTGTAATTCCAACACTTTGGGAGGTCAAAGCGGGTGGATCACCTGAAGTCAGGAGTTTGAGACCAGCCTGGCCAATATGGCAAAAGCCCATCTCTACTACATGTACAAAAATTAGGCGGTGTGGTGGTGGGCACCTATAATTTAGCTACTCAGGAGACTGAGGCAGGAGAATGAATCTCTTGAACCTGGGAAGGAGAGGTTGCAGTGAGCTGAGATCTCACCACTGCACTCCAGCCTGGGCAACAGAACGAGACTCTGTCTCAAAAAAAAAAAAAGAGAGAGAGAAAATGGAATTTGTATAATGATAATGGAAATTTAAGGTGGTTTGGTTTAGGAGTGATAGAAAACAGTTTGGTCGTTCTTCAGAAGTTAAATATGGAATTACCATTGCACTCAGGAGTGCAAATTCTAAAGTATTATACCCCAAAGAATTCAAAACTAGTATTAAAAAAGACTTGTAGACACATGTTTATAGCAGAACTATTCACAAGGGCCAAAAGATAAAAAGAGCTCCTATATCCATCAAGAGATGAATAAGTAAATTATGGTACATAGATATAATGGAATATTATGCAGTCACAAAAAGAAATGAGGAATGATGCATATTTAAAAAAATGGATGAACCTCAAAAATACTATGCTAAGTAAAGCCAGACACAAAAGGTTACATATTGTATGATTCCATTTATATGAAATATATGTGAAAGGTAAACCCACAGAAACAGAATGCAGATTGATGATTGACAGGAGCTTGGTGGAAGGGAGAATATGGAGCAACCACTTAATGGATATGGGGTTTTGTTTTGGAGTGATAAAAAAATGTGGGACTAGATAGAAGGGGTGTTTGTGCCTTTAATAACATGTCTGTAACCACATGAAAATTATTTTATGTTACATGAGTTTCATCTCAATACAAGAATTAAAAGATAAATAGATTATTTTGGATTTAAGATTTCCTTTTTAAACATGGAAATTGGACAGGTACAGTATCAGATAGCCATTTACAGCAATTTGACACTCAGCTTATGTGGTGTTACTGGATGGAATGAGTTTCATTAGGTTATAGGGACTTCAGCAAGAGGGGTAAAAGGTAACTTTTTAGTGTGAAACACGTTTAGAAAAAGTCATTGAGGGATGCTGATAAAAAGAAAGACTAGGACTGAATTCAAATTTCTCCATAATTTTAGTGAGCTCCTAGTTGTAGGTAGAAAAAATTTTTAAAATTTATATATGAGCTTTTCTTGGAAAGTTTTCTTTATAATCACTCTGGCCTCTACTGCAGGTTCCAGGGATATTTCTCCTCATTTCTCAGGTTTCCTCTTCTGTATCTGTGTGTGTCTGTGTGTCTGTGTGTCTGTGTGTGTGTCTGTGTGTGTGAATAATTTTGAAAGATTTGTTGGCCTGCTTCACATGAAAGCTGGAGGGCAATGTATAATCAGGATCAAACTGAGATTCAGTGGTTGGAAGGCCCTTGTGTGTGAGAATTTCATTATCCCATCTTCAAACTACAGCATATTTTACATGATCTCCATTTACTGACATTAGTTCTCTGGTCCTAGTCTTCATTTCTCATTTCAAATATAGAATATAACTTTTTAATTGAGATTGTTTTTGTTAGGTGGCTCAATCCGTTAGGGAAAGAGTCTTTTATTTAAAAGAATGGATTTTTATTAAAATACTTGTGGGGGAAATGTTTTACATTTGAAGTGTACCAATAAAATATAATTCACTTTCTAAACAGATATTTCACACTGACTTTCACTGTGGGGCAGGAAAAGGGAGTGATTGTATCAGTACTATTCCCATTAATAGCACAGGGATAAAGCCACTGTTTTTTATCTTTGTCACAAAATCAAACTTAAGGCAACAATTATTTTGAATGCCACTTCTATTATTCTTATTTGAAGGCAAAGAATTGTCTTCCAAGTTCTGCTAGGGAAAGAAAGTGCCAGATGCCAAAATCTAAATCTATGATACAATCCAAGGAAAAAAATTTTTTTTTTCAATAGCATCCACTTAGACTCTTGATGAAAATATCTTTTGGTGGACAATCTTATTTGAAGCTGTATCAGTTTAGATTTAATGGAATCCTTTATTTTAATCAATTGTAATAAATATATAAGCATAGTAATACAGTTCCTGAATCTCAAGGACAAAGTCTGTGTTGTATTAATCTTGTATTTCTGGGCTCTAACTAGCACTTAATTCATATCCATAGACTCATTGAATAGATACATTAATTAAAAAATGAACTGAAAGTTTTGCTTTTATAGTATCGCTCTCTCTAGAATACTCTGTCTGATCTGTATTACCACCAAGTTAAATTTCACTCTTGGTCACTCCTCACCATCTTTTTTACTTGAAATACATTTTTTTTTTTTTTTTTGAGATGGAGTCTTGCTTTGTCACCCAGGCTGGAGTACAGTGGGATGATCTCAGTTCACTGCAACCTCCCCCTCCCAGGTTCAAGTGATTCTTCTGCCTCAGCCACCTGAGTAGCTGGAATTACAGGCGCGCGCCACCACGACTGTCTAATTTTTGTATTTTTAGTAGAGATGGGTTTCACCATGTTGGACAGGCTGGTCTCAAACTCCTGACCTCGTGATTTGCACCGCTCTGCCTCCCCAACTGCTGGGATTACAGGTATGAGCCACCACACCTGGCTCACTCGAAGTACATTTTAAGGGCAGATTGCATCTGTTATAATTGGCCATCCACAATTTGATGTTCTTTAACAATCCAACTTGATTTGCTCCTACTCTTCATCTTGAACTTTGTCTTTTCTACTCAAGTCTTTTCAGTGCCTCCTATCTGGTCTTAATTTTCTGGTTTTTCTCATTCTGCTTATCCACAGAGGACATTTTTATAAAGCATAGACTATTCAGATCAAAAAAAAATCTTAATGTAAAAACTATAATGTAAACAGCTTGTCTGATAGAATGTTCTCTAGACAATGGATTCTTGATTCTAAAAGTTAAGGTCTTCTCCAGGACACTTATCATTATATAACTGTAAATAAAAGCACAGTTTTCATTATTTTTATGTCAATGTGCACGAACCAACTTTGGTGTCTGTGTATCCTTTGTTGCAACAGCGTTCATCGGTTTCTTGTCCAAAAGCGCACATAGGTTTGTGTGCATAAAAGAGGCATAAAAAGGATGGTTTTAATTTCCATTAGGCTAGATTATAAAAAGCTGAACCTGTGCTCATGTCTTGTCGATGAATGACAGAAACTTAATAAAACACACCACTAATATCTCCCACTTGCAATCCCAACTACACTAGATTTGGGGGTTATACTAAGTCTTGTTTTTACTTTGTTATAAATGGTATTTTAAAGTTACAGAAATTCAAGACCAAAAGGGCCACATTTCTTTATTCAACTAATCAATTTTTAGATCAAACATTTTTATCTTTATTTTTTGGCCTCAGAACTCCTTTACATTCTTAAAAATATGGAAGACTCCAAACATTTTCTGTTCATGGGGTCTATATCTATCAGCATTTACCATTTTAAATATTAAGTATGAAATACAGATATCACTATTTTTAATATTATTTATTAAAATAACAACACATTTCATATTAACATAAAATAGTCTTACACAGTCTTATTAAAGATTCTTTTTTTTTTTTCCGCAGGGAGGCACACAGTCTCCATCTCGTTGCCCAGACTGAAGTGCAATGATGTGATCATAGCTCACTGCAGCCTCAACTTCTGGGTCTCAAGTGAGTCTCCCATCTCATCCTCCTGAGTAGCTGGGACTATAGGCATGCACCACTATGTCTGGCTAATTTTTTGTATTTTTATTAGAGACAAGATTTTTACCATGTTAACTAGGCTAGTTTGGAACTCCTAGGCACAAGTAATCTGCCAGCTTTGGCCTCCCAAAGTGCTGGAATTACAAGCATAAGCCATTGCACCCAGCTGAAAGAAAGATTACTTTTTAAGAAAATATTGAGAAGAGTGGCTTTTAGAAACAATATTTAGGTATTCAATAGGTAGATTATTTATCTGATTCTATATTCAAGTTATTGTTGAACAAGTTGAGATATATATATATATATATTATATGATATAAATAAAACACTACAAAGTATCACTAAAGTAGAAAGAAAAAAGAAAAGTTAAAACGCATTAAGAAAATATAGAAAATGCTTCTCTGATACTGGAAAAGTTGGAAGATTTTCTTAATTTCAAATAAATAATTTTCTGAAGGTTTTAAGGCTTAAGATTTATTTTCTTCCTTAATTTGCGTTTTTCAACTTTTGCCTGTAATAGCTCTGTCAACCCAGACACCTTGTATAATTTTGTGTCATAGGTATATACAGCATCTGATTCTTACAGAATCCCAGATTACTAGATATCAGTTTTGAGTTTTACAAACCCCAGATAACTGAACTACATCATAATCCTTGTTTATTTTCTCCTATCAACAAAGAACACACTTTATATTGCTAAGAAATATTTTCCTTCTTTATTGGCCAAAAGTTAATTTTCTGTTTACTTCTTCTTTCTTTTGCTGTCACAATCTTCTGCTCAATTACTTGTATAAATTTAATAAAAAGTAATAAATTATTCATTTTGCCTTTTGCTTTTTATAATTTCAACTTTTATTTTAAATTCAGGGGTACATGTATAAGTTTGTGACATTGCAGTTTGGGGTACAAGTGATCCTATCATCCAAGTAATGAGCCTAATACTCAACAGGTAGTTTTTCAGCACTTTCTCTCTCCCCTTTCCCCCTCTGGTAGTTTCCAGTGTCTCCTCTTTTTATCTTTATGTCCATGGGCACCCAATGCTTAGCTCCCACTTATAAGTGAGAACATGCAGTATTTGTTTTTTTGTTCTGTGTTAATTCATTTAGGATAATGAATTAACACAGCCCTTCAGCTGCATCTATATTGCTGCAAAGGACATGATTTTGTTCTTTTTATTTTTCTATGGCTGATGGCTGTGTGTAGTATTCTGTGGTATATGTGTACATTTTCTTCATCCAGTCCACTATTTACGGGCACCTAGGTTGATTCCATGTCTTTGCTATATGAATAGTGCTGCAATGAACATGTGAGTGCATGTGTCTCTTTGGTAGAACGATTTATTTTCTTTTGGATATATACCCAGTAATTGGATTATTGGGTCAAATGGCAGTTCGGAGTTCTCTGAGAAATCTGCAAACTGCTTTCCACAGTGGCTAAACTAATTTACAGCCCCACCGACAGTATATAAACATTCCCTTTTCTACAAAGCCTCACCCACATCTCTTGTTTTTTGACTTTTTATTAATAGCCATTATGACTGGTGAGAGATGGCATTTCATTGTGGTTTTGATTTGCATTTCTCTGATGATTAGTGGTCTTCAGCATTTTTCACATTTTTTTGGCTACTTGTATGTCTTCTTTGGAGAAAGTTTTTTCATGTCGGTTTTCTAAGTTTGAATTAGGTTATTTTGTTGTGCTTGTTGAATTGTTTAAATTTCTTATAGATTGTGGATGTTAGCCCTTTGTCAGATGAATAGTTTGTGAATACTTGCTCCCATTCCGTAGGCTGTCTTTTTGTTCTATTGATAGTTTTCTTTGCTCTGCAGAAGCTCTTTAGTTTAATTAGATCCCAATTGTCAATTTTTGTTTTTGTCACAGTTGCTCTTTATGGCTTTGTTATAAATTATTTGAGAAGGCCAATGACCAGAATGATATTTTCTAGGTTTTCTTCTCAGATTCTTATAGTTTGAGGTCTTACCTTTAACACTTCTTTTAACTTGAATCACAAATCCCACACCTATATAGCAAATCTAAACAGGCTGAAGAGAGAGTAAATGTGACAGAAAATTCACATTCTGCAATTTACGTGTCTCTTTTTTTACGTCCCAGCAAAAAGTTTTTATCCTTTTACTACCAGTTTGATTCTTATAATTGGTAGAGATAATAACAAAATTTAAAAGAATTTAATAAAAAATATTCCATAAAATCCTAACAACTCTGCATTCATTTCAAAGTACTTTTCTATCCATTTCTCACTTCTTTCTCACAATAATCCTGTAAGGCAGGGAAGATGTCATTACCCTTCAAACTAGTGGAGTAACTGGCTTAAAGAGTGACAGAGAATTAGGTGTGTCACAGAT
The DNA here is from genome assembly GCA_036589455.1 of Ateles fusciceps. Taxonomy (NCBI): domain Eukaryota; kingdom Metazoa; phylum Chordata; class Mammalia; order Primates; family Atelidae; genus Ateles; species Ateles fusciceps. The sequence continues at coordinate 8,247,789 of JAZHEH010002982.1, read as the reverse complement.
GTATCACAGTATTCTGCTAAGCAAGGTAAGGAGCCTACATAAAATCACCAAAAGTTTGCTCTCCGGCCTCCTATAAAAATAAAAACAAGTGAAACATGCTGTGATTTGAATCTTTGTCCCCTCCAAAGATCATGTTGAAACTTAATCCTCAATGTGGCAGTATTGAAAGGGAAGGTCTTTAAGAGATGATTGAGTCATGAGGGCTTTGCTCCCATGAATGGATTAATCATGCATGAATTAATGATTAATGAATTAATGGATTAATGGGTTATCATGGGAGAGAAACTGGTGGCTTTATTAGAAGAGGAAGAGAGATCTGAGCTATCTAATGACTAAATAAACAAAATAAATCTGTTTTTTGAGTCACATTCTGCCAGTTCTTGCTATGTGATCCCTGTACCACTTCATGACTGCAGAAAATCCACATTAGCAAGAAAGCCCTCACCAGATGCAGCCCGTGGGCCTTGGACTTCTCAGCTTTCATAACTGTGAGAAATGAATTTATTTTCTTTATAAATTGCCCAGTTTCAGATATTCTATTATAAGCAACAGAAAATGAACTGAGTGTGACAGAGAAAAATCATATTTGTGGACTAGCAATCAGGAGACTTAGAATCTTACCTGTATGCAGCCATTTACTATGTGACTCAAGCAAGTCACTTTAATTCTTTATTTTTTTTAAATCTGTAGTAAAGTAAGATGATGGTGATTACCTTGACTGTCTCACAAGATATGTGAAAAGTGTTCGGAAAGCCAATATAGTTATCCCTCCTCACCCTCTTCCAAAAGAAACGCTGATGTGAGGCATTTGCTACTTTCAATAATATAAATAATATCCATTCATAGATACTATTGCACTATAATAAAATAATAAAGGAGTGATGAATTTTTGTTTATCTCTGTTTCTAATGCATTTTTATTGTACATTTATATAATTTAATATTTACCAATGGCAGATTTAATGACCAGTTAGCAAAATTCCTAAAAATTTAATAATCAGCTCTCACATTAACAGCTGTAGCCAGTCTCACACTACTTCCTTCCAGGAGACTAGGACTGTCTCTGCTTGTATCTGCATTTCTAGAAGTTTCTTTCGTGAGTCTGTTCCCCTAAACAAAGATATAGTCTTCATAATTTCATTTTGTCTTTCTCTGTATATAGGTGACTACCATTAACCCTTTTGTCTTGGGTTTTTAGTCAACACTTTAGAGGTTATCCAGAATGCCAAGGAGGCCCAGCCAATCTCTCCAGGTCACTAACACTGCCTTTTCTTGTTAGATCATAGATAAACCTGGGCTCAAGTGACCTGCTGACAATCACACAACCTAGTAATGACAGAGCTGGGGCCACATTTAAGTCTGGTAACTCCTATATCCTTAGGTTAGGGATCGCAGCTTGCAGCTGGTGCAATGAGAGCCAGAGTCCAGTGGGAGAATGAGACATAACTCCTCTGTCACTCCTTTCCAATCTATGGCCTTGCTTTCCTCAAGATGTCTCCTTTATCACCATTTTGGAGTTATTTCCAGCCTCCTGATAACTTTCAGGGCCAATAGTGTCCTTTTTTGAGGTGAATAATCCATGTTAGTGAATACTGATTTCCAGTGAGCTAGACCAAGATGAAGTGTGTTGCTCTAGATTAGCCATATGTGTCCCTTAATAGCTTGAGAAAAGGCTCTCAGAGCATCTAATAAATAAGCACCAGAGAGAAATTAAAAAAGGAACTGAATTGCTAGGATACCTGGGTGATCATTTGTTCTGTTATCAAGTCTGTACATGTAAAACAAACAATGACAATAGCTACCTCTAAGTAATACAAAATGCTTGCTAAAATGTGACAAAAAGAAAAAGACAACAGGCAATCTTCAGAGAAAGAAGACTTTGCTTCTTGGCATACATCAAGTTTGATAAAATGCTTATTATTTTTATCTAGTATTTTAGAAAAACTTGCAGCATTCATGACACCCTGTAATTATAATAGCAGATGTGATCTTGGATAGAATTGCTCCATTGTTGTTTTCTTGCTCTTTGTGTATACTGAAGAGACAAAGAAGGCTTTTCCATGGCAATGATCTACCAACTACCTGGGTTCATTTAGGTTGTGTCTACGGAAGGCCAGGGCCACTGATCAGTTCAGTCAACTCAACAGAAGAACAATAATCCATTAAACCTATTTTTGAAGCCTAGCAGTTTGACTTAACAGTATGCTTTGCTAAATTTTGATAATGTAATCAAGTGAAAATACTAAAAAATTGTCTTTAGAGACTCCAAATTATGGCTGGAAGCATGAAAGTTATACACATAATAAAACAAAAGCTTTCCTGTAACAAGTCAAAATGTTGTTTGACACAGTGACCAGTGAGTTACTCCAATCTTGACACTGGCATCTGGGAACCAGGGTATGATAGGTTAAGTGGTGACTAAGAAAAATCAGAATAGAGAAAAACTTAAAGGAAAAGCTTTATCCATGAGAGTAGGCAGATTAAAAACAAAACTGGAATCAAATTTGTCCTTGTATCTAAGAGGTCATTCCAGGATTGTGTAATATATGATCAAGCTCAAAGTTCAAAACTGTTTAGTGGAGACATTGAGATGGAAGAGAAGTACAACAAAAATAGTGAAGAATAAAACACCATACTTTTCCTTTACACATAAATGAGTACACACATTTTTCTCTCAGGATTCTAGTGGTCTGATTGGTATAGTAGATGAACTAGATCTAAAAACAAAAGAGAAATACTCTTCGGATGGGAAAACAGAAACACTTATGGAGATGGCATCATTAGAAAAGAATGTACATCAAATACTAAATATTATATACAAATATTGAGGTATTGGAAAAAATGAAGGTCAGTTAAGGCTGGTCATTATAGGTTTTTTAGGAAATGAAGTCTTGACTTGGGTTTTTTGATATAAAAAAAATCTAGATCATTGCAGAGACTTTTCAGTTTTAAAACCACTGTTTTGTTGTGATAGAAAATTTTCAATACGTAATAGTAACTGTATACTTTTTTTCTTTCAAAGCAAATGGTGACCAAATCATAAACGCTTCACGTCTTTCTCACCACTTTTTTTTCTTGAGACCTATATCTTGATTTGAATGGACTGTAATAAATCCTAGAGAAAAATTCTACTGCCAAACCCCTTCAGGGTTGCTCTTGCCAAGTGAATTATTAGTTTAGAGAAGGGCATAGAATTATTATTTTTTTCTTCTTCATTAATTCACAGAAAGCAGTATTCTACATTCTTGTCAGCCATGATTTTTTTTTTTTTATTTCCTGGATTGACCTAATAATGTCAATATTCAACTATTCTTCTTAATGTCTTCACAAAGTATCAGGCATTTGGAAGGTGCACATTTTTACAAAAGAATATATTACAAGCTATGAGATCATGATGCAAATGACAAGTAAAAAAAAATCAAGATAGTTTCCAGCTTTTAAATCTTGGTATCACTCAAGTATGCTCTAGAATATAGCTTTAATATGAAAGGGAGTCTGGTCAAAATCTTATCGCCAATGTTGTTACAATTTTTATTAGCCCAGGTCTACAGGATCAAGGATGGTTTATCTTTCTTGGCTCCTGATGTAGGAAGAAGCACTGATATCTTCTTTTTATTAAAGTTCATTCCTCTTCATAAATGTTGATGTAGTACATATTGCTGTAATGCAATCTTTTTTTCCTTCTGCATTCCTTCCTCTTCAGCTCTGTGCAATCCAACCTCACCTAACCATTGTGTAGGAAGTGGTAGCTTAAGGGTGAGAGAATCACGTAAATCTCCAGCATGTAGTTTTCACCTAATATTCCTTCATTCTCAACAATATTACAACTTTCTAAGTGCAAATATTGTCACTTCTCTCATATTCTGCTCTAAGTCTTTTGCATACAGAACTCGGTCTTCAAACTATCCAATGATGATGTGAACTCTGTGTGCCCTGAAAAACCAATACTAGAGAGGTTTTGCAAAAGTGAGGCATCCAATTTCAGTGACACAGGATGAAAACAAAGATTGAAGTTCTGTCTCTTATTACTTTGATTATCAGCTCAGAAGGCTCAAGAACACATACCAGGGAAAACTTTCATAGAAGGTCTTCCTGCTTAGGACTTTATGGTATTAAATATGTGCAACCCTGTGAAAGAATTTTAAAAGCTCAATTAGATAGATAGATAGATAGATAGATAGATAATAGATAGGAGAGCCTTCTTGAGTTATAATTCATATAATTCCTATATATCAGGGTAATGCAACTTGTCACCACAATTTTACACCATTTTCATCACCCATAGAGAAACCCCATACCATTTAGCTGCCTGCCCCCAAATCCTCCACATCCCCAACCCTAGAAAAAGACTAATATACTTTCTGTCTCTTTAAGTTTCCCACTCTGGACATTTTATCTAGATAGGCATATGTTCTAACAATATGTGGTCTTCTGTGACTGACTTCATTCTTTTAGCATAACATTGTCAAGGTTCATCTGTGTTGGGTAGATGCCTACTTGCTGCCAGTCTCCCAACTATTCATCCTCTAGATGTGGGTAAGAGGATATTTCTAAACTACAAATGTTTTCATGTACACCTTTAGTGGCTGTCTACTGACTAGAGAAAAAAATTCCAATTTGTTTGGCAGTGCATATCAGGTTCTTTTTAAAAAATCATATTAACCATTTTAAGTGTGCAGTTCAGCAGTACATTCACATTGTTGTGCAACCAATCTCCATATTTTTTTCATCTTATAAAACTGAAATTCCATGCTCTTTAAACCACAACTGCCCATTCCCCAGCTCCTCAGCTCCTAGCCGCTGCCATTTTACTTTCTGTCTCTATTAATCTCTCAGTACTTTATGTAAGCAGAATAACATAGTAGAATAATGTAGTAGTTGTCTTTTGTGTGCCTGGCTTATATCACTTAGCACAATGTCCTTATGGTTCATCTTTGTCAGAAAATGTGTCAGAATTTCCTTTTTCTTAAGGTTGAATAGATTCCATTGCAAGGCATATACCACAATTTCTTTATTCTACTCATCCATCAATAGACATTTTGATTGATTCTGCCTTTTAGCTATTATGAATAATGATGTTATGAACATGAGTGTACAAATATGTCTTTGAGAATTCATTTTTAATACTTTTGAGTATATATCCATAAATGAAATTGCTGGATCTTATGGTAATTCTTTTTTTTAATTATTTTTTTTAGAAACCACCATACCATTTTTCATAGGGGGTATACCACTTTACATTTCTCTGAAAGAGAATAACTGATCTGATTTTTTCGTCATCCTAAGCAATATGTTTTTTTCAGCAGAATATACTTGACTTAGTTCATTTCCTGTTGCTATAACTGAATACCTGATAACTGGGTAATTTATAAAGAAAATGAATCTATTTCTTACATTTTCGGAGGCTGGGAATCCAAGCTTGAGAGGATGTATCTGGTGAGGACCATGTTGCTGGTGAGAACTCTGTGCAGGGTCCTGAGGCAATGCAGACCATTGCATGGTGTGATACTTGCTCACTGAGGCCTCTCTCTCTTCTTATAAAGCCACTAATGTTCTGACTTCATCATCTCATCTAATCTTAATTAAATTCCAAAGTTCCCACCCTCTCAAATACCATAGTCAGATTTTTCAACCTCTTAACATTGTTGCAATGAGGATTAAGTTTCATCATGAATTTTAGAAGGGACAAATACTGAAACCATAGCATCATTGTAATGGATGCTGTGGTTTTGTGGTTTTGATTTGCATTTGATTTGATTTATTCTGAGCCTCTTTTTCATGTTTTTTTTTTTTAGCAATTTTTATATTTCCTTTGGAGAAATGTCATTCAAATCCTTTGCCCATTTTGTAAACAGCTGGTTTTGTTGTTGTTGTAGAGTTATTTATATAGTCTGTTAACTCCTTATCAGATGTAAGATTTGTAAACATTTTTGTCTCATTCCATGGGTTGCCTTTTCAGTGTGTTGATTGTGTCCTTCGATGCCAAGATCAATTATTTTTTAAAATTGGTATTTCTAATGCAGGTAAAACAGCTTCATTGCATGTAAGTATTGTCCAATACATTCCACAAAGGAGTTTGGGCTCTTTCTCTTAATATTATTTCTTCTAGCCATGCCTCAGAGGAAATGTGTCATTGTCATTACCTCCCCCAGAGCCTATCCAGATACAATTTATATATGTGGGAGGAAAGTCCCACTGATTAATGGCACATTAAGATTCCTCCTAGATGTGTCAGTTCAGGCAGCTTCTCAGAGCAAGGTGGAGGCTAAGTCCCTCATTGGTTCACTAGCAACTTTGTAGTGACTCTGCTTTCACAGTCTGTACTTCACTTTCTCTCTTGGCTGCTATTTTTTGGTGACTTCTGATTTGGATTCTGATTATACATTATTTAACTTATGTCTCCTAACTCTACAAGAGATTATGTTTGACACTGTATCTGCCACTTTTTCATAATCTACCTGACATACTAATATGTACTGTAGACATTGAAGCTTCTTCTTGGGTGCATTTCTTAATGTATAAATGAGAATCATCATCATAATGCTTCTCTCTTACAGCTTTTTATTGTTGTTATAAATATTAGTGGATTTAATATATGTAAGGCCTGCATAACTTCCTATTTTAAAGGCATATTATCAATAAATGCTTATGACTGCTGTTGCCTATATAACACAATCCATGCTATATCCCCCAGTTAGCTGCTTCTTTCAATGGCTGGATCACCACTTAATTATCTGTTGCACTCCTGGCATAATCTTGGAGCATCTTCATTGGCCTTGGCTGAAGTAGGCCCAGAGATAGTGGACTGGATGAGGGGCAAGTGACACACTGAGACATACTGAGACAGGCAGAGGAGGTCTGGCATTACCCCTTCCCTAGCCCCAGGTTGCACAGTTCACAGCTCCAAAAGAGATCTCTTCCTTCTGCTTAAGGGGAGGAGGGAAAATCATGGGGAGGACTGTCTTGACTCTTAGATACCAGCTCAGCCACAGCAGGATAGGTATCTGTCAGAGTCATAAGGCCCTTTATTTAGGCCATAGCTCCCAGGTTACATTTCCAGATACACCCTTGGCTGGAAGGAAACCCACTGCCTTACTGCTAACTGAAAAGCACTAGGGATCCTGCAACAATATCCAGGCACTACATCAAGTGCCTTTAGTGAGCCTCTGAGCCTTGATGGCTTCAGGTGAGACTCAGAACCTTACTAGCTGTGGTGGCTATGGGGCAACATATCCTTCTTGAGAAAAGCAGAGGGGAAAGTAAAAAGGACTTTGACTGGCACATTAGGTACCAGCATGGACATGCTGGGTAGAGCACCAGGTGGGCTCTCAGGGTCCTCAGTTCCAGGACTTAGATCTTGGACAGCATTTCTGGACCATCCCTGAGTCATGGGGGGAGCCCACTGTCATCCAAGGTGAGTCCCAGGCCAGGCAGCATTCATGAGCTGACTTAAGAGACCTTAGGCATTAAGAGAAGATTGTTGGTAGCCTGGCAGTACTCTTTCTAGCCAGGAGTGGTGGTGCCTATGGTGGTGAAGCTCCTCTCCTTTCAGAAAAGGGAGAGAAGAGTGGGAAGAACTGTTTTTTTTGTGGCATGAGTTGCCAACTCAGCCCACAGTACAAATAGAACACCAGGTAGAATTCTAAGGTTTTTGACTCTAGTCCTTGACTTCTGGATGGCACTCTGAACCCCAAATGAGGATGAGAAGATTTCACTACCCTGAAGGAGAGGTGATATGGTCTGGCTGTGTCCCCCACCCCAAGTTTCATCTTGACTTGTAGTTTGCATAATCCCCATGTGTCATGACAGGGACCTGGCAAGATGTAATTAGATCATGGGGGCAGTTTCCCCCATGCCTGTTCTTGTGTTAATGAGTATCACAAGAATCTGATAGTTTTATAAGCATCTGGCATTTCCCCGTGCTTGCATTGACTCCATTCTGCTACCCTGTGAAGAAAGTGCCTTTCTCTCCCTTTGTCTTCCATCATGATTGTAAGCTTTCCAAGGCCTTCTCAGCAAAGCAGATCTATGAGTCAACTAAACCTCTTTTTTTTATAAATTACCCCAGCCTCAGGTATTTCATCATAGCAGTGTAAAAACAGACTAATACAGAAGGACACAGGCCTAGCTGGTTTTACCACGTGCCTATTGTAGAGTCCCTGGGCCTTGAGTGGACATAAATAGTTGCCAAGGAGTGGTTGTAGCAGGCCTTCGACAAGACTGGGCACTGTGCTGGCTTAGCTGTGACCCAGAGCAGTCATAGTGATGGTGGGCCCACAGGGGGTGCTTGTGTCTGCCACTCCACCCCCAGTGTTAGGTGGCTTAGAAAAGAGAGAAGGAAGCTGAGTCTTGGAGAAATTCACGGAAGAGAACAAGAGTCTCTGCCTTTTAATCCAGAGAATTATGCTGAATCTTGTCCAAGACCATCAAAGCAGTACCTCTACAAGTCTGCAAAAAACACAGTGTTACTGCACTTGAGGTGCTCCCTAAAGAAAACAAACAGCTAGATGAAAACACCCTACTCCTTTTAAGTATCTGGAAAGCCCTCCCAAGAAGGATAGGTACAAGCACACCCAGACAGTGAAGACTACAATAAATACCTCACTCTTTAATGACCAAACGTGGACAGACATCTACAAGTATCAAGATCATGCAGCAAAATGTGACCTCACTAAATGAACTAAATAAGGCACCAGGGACCAATCCTGGAGAAACAAATAGATACCACCTTTCAGGCAGAGATTTCAAAATAGCTATGTTGATGAAACTCAAAGAAATTGAAGATAACACAGATAAATAATTCAGAATTCTATCAGATAAATTTAACAAGAGATTGAAATAATTAAAAAGAGTCAAGCAGGAATTCTGGAATTAAATAATGCAATTGACATAATGAAGAATGCATCAGAGTCCTTTAACAGCAGAATGAATCAAGAAGAGTAAATAATTAGTCAGCTTAAACACAAAATATTTAAAAATATAGTCAGAGAATAAAAAAAAAATGAAGCATGCCTACAAGCTCTAGAAAATAACCTCAAAAGAGCAAATCTATGCTTTATTGACCTTAAATGAGAAAAGTAGAGAAAGAGATAGGGGTAGAAAGTTTATTCAAAGCTATAATGACAGAGGACATCCTAAACTAGAGAAAGATATCAACATCCAAGTACAGGAAGGCTGTAGAACACCAAGCAGAGTTAACCCAGAGAAGACTGCTTCAAGGCATTTCATAATCAGACTCTCAAAGGTCAGAGATAAAGAAAGGATCCTAAAAGCAGCAAGAGAAAAGAAAGATAATAACATACAATAGAGCTCTAATACATCTGGCAGCAGACTTTTCAGTGTTAACCTTACAGACCAGGGAGAGGATGGCATGACATATTTAAAATGCTGAAGGTAAAAACGTTTTGCCCTAGAATAGAATATTAGGCAAAAAAATCCTTCGACCTTAAAAAAGGAATAAAGCCTTTCCTATAAAATCAAAAGCTGAGGAATTTCATCAAAAGCAGACCTGTCCTACAATAAATGCTAAAGGAAGTACTTCAGTCAAAAGAGAAAGGACATATGAGCAATAAATAATCACCTGAGGGGTAAAGAAAAAAAAGAAAGAAAGAAAAACCCTAGTGGTAATAGTAAGTACACAGAAAAACACAGACTATCATAACACTGTAAAAGTGGTGTATAAACTACTCTTACTCTAAGTAAAACACTAAATGATGAACCAATAAAAAATAATAACTACAAGCTTTTCAACACACAATACAACAAATACAAATAGAAGCAGCAAAAGTTAAAAAGTAGGGTGGCAAGGTGAAGCAAGTTTTTATAACTTTCTTTTGCTTGCTTGTTTACACAAAATAGTATTAAGTTGTTATCAGATTAAAGAAATGGATAAAAAACAGTATTTGCAAACTTCATGGTAACCTTAAACCAAAAAACATACTATGGATACACAAAAAATAAAAAGCAAGACTAAGTTAAATCACAAAGTAAATAATCATAACTAGAGGAAGACAGAGATAAAATTAAGAAAGAAGTGAAGATCACAAGAAAAACCAGAAAACAACAAATTGACAGGCTAAGTTCCTTACTTAGTAATAACAACATTGATAGAAATGGACTAACCGTTCCAATCAAAAGACATAGATTCACTGAATAAATGAAAAAGTAAAAACCAATGATCTGTTGCCTAAAAGGAACACACTTCACCTATAAAGATACACATAGACTAAAATAAAGGGATGAAAAACAATTCCTTCATGATTTGGCTCTCTGCTTTTCTATTGTTTGTGGATAGGAATGCTTGTGATTTTTGCACATTGATTTGTATCCTAGACTTTACTGAAGTTGCTTATCAGGTTAGGTTTTTGGGCTGATACAATGAGGTTTTCTAAATATAGGATCATATCATCTGCAGAGACAACTTGTCTTTCTCTCTTCCTATTTGAATACCCTTTATTTCTTTCTCTTGCCTGATTGCCCTGGCAAGAACTTTCAATAAATACTGTGTTGAATAGGAGTGATGAGAGAGGGCATCATTGTCTTGTGTAGTTTTCAAAGGGAATGCTTCCAGTTTTGCCCATTCAGTGTGATATTGGGTGTGGATTTGTCATAAATAGCTGTCTTTATTTTGAGATGTGTTTCATTAATACCTACTTTAATGAGAGTTTTTAATAGGAAGGGATGTTGAATTTTATCAAAGGTCTTTCTGCATCTATTGAGATAATTATGTGGTTTTTGTTATTGGTTCTGTTTATGTGATGGATAACATTTATTAATTTGGGTATGTTGTAAACAGCCTTGCTCCCAGGGATAAAGCTACCTGATTGTGGTGGATTAGCTTTTTTAGATGTGCTGCAGAACTCCCATTTGCAATTGCTACAAGAGAATAAAATACCTAGGAATACAGCTAACAAGGGACATGAAATACTTCTTTAAAAGAACTACGAACCACACTGCTAAGGAAGTAAGAGAGTACACAAATAGAAACATATCCATCCTCATGAATAGAAAAAAAATTAATACCATGAAAATGATGATACTGACCAAAGTAGTTTATAGATTCAATGCTATTTTTATCAAACTAATATTGATATCTTCACAGAATTAGAGAAAAGTAATTTAACATTTATACTAGACAAAAAAAAAGAACCTGCATATCCACAAAATCCCAAGCAAAAAAAAAAAAAAAAAAAAAAAGCTGAGGCATCACACTACCTGATTTCCAACTATACTACAAAGCTACATAACCAAAACAGCATGGTACCAATGCCAAAACAGACATACAACCAATCAAACAGAACAGAGACCTCAAAATAAGACCACACTCTACAATCATTATCTTCAACAAACCTGACAAAACAAGCAATGGGAAAAGGATTCCCCATTTAATAAATGGTCCTGGGAAAACTGGCTAGCCATATGCAGAAAGTGAAATTGGACACCTTCTTTATACTTTACACAAAAATTAGCTATAATGCATTAAGACTTAAATATAAAACCCAAACCATAAAAACTTAGGATAACCTATACAGTAGCATTCAAGGCATGGGCAAAGATTTTATGGTGAAATTGCCTAAAGCAGTTGCAACAAATCTAAAATTACAAGTGGGATTTAATTAAAGAGCTTCTGTAAGCAAAAGAAACAATCATCAGAGTGAACAGGCAACCTACAGAATGGAAGAAAATTTTTGCCATGTGCCCATCTGACAAATGTCTAATATCCAGAATTTACAAGGAATTAAACAAGTTTACAAGAAAAAATAGACCGGAGATGGTGGCTATGCCTGTAATCCTAGCACTTTGGGAGGCAAGGCAGGCAGATCATGATGTCAAGAGTTGAGACCAGCCTGGCCAACATCATAAACCCTGTCTCTACTAAAGATACAAAAAATTAGCAGGGCATGGTTGTGCTTGCCTATAAGCCCATCTACTCAGGAGGCTGAGGCAGGAGAATCACTTGAACCCAGGAGGCGGAGGTTGCAGTGAGCTGAGTTGTGCCATTACACTCCATCTTGGTGACAGAGAGAACTTAGTCTCAAAATAAAATAAAATAAAATACACAACCCCATGAAAAAGTGGCCAAAACATATGAACAGACACTTCTGAAAAAGAAGACATTTATGCAGCCAACAAACATATTAAAAAAGCTCAGCTTTGCCTGGTGGCTTACGCCTGTAATTCTAGCACTTTAGGAGGCTGAGGCAGGTGAATCTCCTGAGGTAGGAGTTCAAGACCAACCTGGCAAATATGGTGAAACTGTATCTCTACTAAAATACAAAAATTAGCTGGACGTGTTGGTGCACACCTATAATCCCCAGCTACTTGGGAGGCTGAGGTCAGAGAATTGCTTGAACCCAAGGGGCAGAGGTTGCAGTCAGACAAAATTGTGCCATTGCACTCCAGCCTGGGCAACAAGAGTGAAACTCTGTCTCAAAAAAAAAAAAAAAAAAAAAGAAAGAAAAGAAAAGAAAAGAAAAAGCTCCAAAGCTCAACATCACTGATAATTAGATAAATGTAAATCAAAACCAAAAGGAGATATTATCTCATGCCGGTAGAATGGCGATTATTAAAAATTCAAGAAAACAACAGATGGTGGCAAGGCTGTGGAGAAATGTAAACACTTTTACATTGTAGTGGGATGTAAATTAGTTCAACCATTTTGGAAAACAGTATGGCAATCCTCAAGGATATAGAACCAGAAATACCATTTGACCCAGCAGTCCTATTACTGGATATATACCCAAAGGAATATAAATTATTCTGTTTATAAAGATACATCCAGATATATGTTTATTGCAGCACTATTCATAGAGAGCAAAGACGTGAACCGACCCAAATGCCCATCAATATAGACTGGTTAAAGAAAATGCGGTACATATACAGCATGGAATAATATGCTGCCACAAAAATGAATGAGATCATGTATTTTGCAGAGACAGGGATGAAGCTGGAAGCCAATATCCTCAGCAAACTAACACAGGAACAGAAAACCAAACATCTCAATCATAAGATGGAGTTAACAATGAGAACACATGGACACAGAGAGGGGAACAACACACACTGGGGCCTGTAGAGCGGGGGCAAAGAGGAGGGGAAAGCATCAGGACAAATACCTAATGCAGGAGGAGCTTAAAACATAGGTGATGGGCTATAGGTGAGCAAACCACTGTGGCACACGAATACCTATGTAACAAAACTGCATGTTCTGCACATGTATCCCAGAACTTAAAGTATGAAAAAGTTAAAAAAAAAAAAAAGGAAAAGAAATAAATTTAAAAAAAGAAATTTAATGCCAATGGAAACCAAAACAAAGCAGAGTTGATACTCTTATAGCAGAAAAATAGATCTGAAGAAAAAAACTCTAAGAAGAGACAAAGATAGTGAGTATATAATGATGAAGGGGTGAATTCACCAAAAGGATACAACAAGTTTAAATATGCAGGCACCAGACATGGGAGCAGCTGAATATATAAGGGAAATATTATTAGAGGTAAAGAGAGAGATAGGCCCTGGTAAAATAATAACTGGAGACTTCAACAACCCACTTTCAGCACTGGACAGATCTTCCAGACAAAAAATAAACAAAGAAACAAGAGACTTAATCTGTACTGTAGGCCAAATGAACCTAATAGATATTAACAGTACATTTCATCCAATGGCTGCACAATACACATTCTTTTCCTTGCCATATAGAATCATTCTAAGGGACAGACCACATGTTTGGTCAAAAAACAACTATTAAAACAATAAAAAAATGCTAAAATTATCATCCATCTTCTAGACCACAGTGGAATAAAATTAGAAATTAATAACAAAAGAAATTTTGGAAATTATACAAATACGTGAAAATTAAACAATATGCTCCTGAGTGACCAGTGGGCCAATCAGATATTAAGAGAGAAAACTAAAAAAATTTTAAACAAATGATTAAGATAACATAACATGCCAAAACCTGTGGGACACAGCAAAAGCAGTACTAAGAGGAAAATGTATAGCTGTAAGTGTCTACATCAAAGAGAGATAAAAACTTCAAATAAACAAGTCCAATAATGTATCTCGAAGAACTAGAGAAGCAAGAGCAAACCAAACACAAAATTAGCAGAAGAAAATAAATAATAAAAATCAGAGCAGAATAAATAAAACTGAAGTAAAAAAGTTTAAAAATCAATGAAAAAATTGTTGAGGTTTTTTAAAAGTTAAACAAAATTGACAAACCTTAAACCTGACTATGAAAAAAGAGAAAGATCCAAATAAATAAAATCAGAAATGAAAAAGCAAAATGATAATGAGAAATTGAAAAGGTCATTAGTTGCTACCATGAGCAACTATATCCAATAAATTGGAAAATCTAGAAGAAATGGATGAATTCCTAGAAACATACAACCTAACATATTGACTAGGAAGAAATCCAAAACCTAAATAGACCATAACAAGTGACAAGTTTGAAGCTGTAATAAAAAATAAGCCTAAGACCTATGGCTTTACTACTTAAATTCTAGCAAACATTTAGCAAAGAACTAATACCAATTCTACTCAAAGTATTTTGAAAAATAGAGGAGGTGAGAATACTTCCAAATTCATTCTACAAGGAAAAGGTGATACCAAAGTAAAAGAAGAAAGCAAGCAAAAGAGAGAGAGGGAGGAAGGGAGAAAAGAAGGAAAGGAAGGAAGAGAGGGAGGAAGGAAGGAAGGAATGAAAGAAGGAACAAAAGAACAAAGGAAGGAAGGAGAGAGAGAGAGAACAAAAACTACAATCCAACTACAATCCAATGTCTCTGGTAAATATTGATGCAAAAATTCTAACAAAATCATAGCAAACTGAATTAAACAATATATTACAAAGATAATTGATTATGACTAAGTGGGATTTATCGATGGGATGGAAGGATGGTTCAACATATGCTCACTCTGTGTAATACATTATATCAACAGAATAAAGGATAAACCCATATTATCATTTCAACTGATACTGAAGAACATTTGATACAATTCAATGTCCCTTCATGATTTAAAAAAAAAAAAAAAACCTAAAAAATCTGGGAGATAGAAGGAACGTACTCCAGAATAATAAAAGCCATATATAACAGACCCACAGTTAGTATCATACTGAATGGCGGACAACTGAAAGCCCTTCCTTTAAGATCTGGAACATAATAAGAATGCTCACTGTCACCACTGTTATTCAGCATATTACTGAAAGATCTAGCTAAAGCAGTAAGGCAAGAGAAAGAGTATAAAAATCACCCAAATTGGAAAGGAAGAAATCAAAGTATCCTGTTTACAGATGATATAATCTTATATTTTGAAAAACCTAAAGACTCCACAGGAAAACTATTAGAATTTATAAGCAAATTCAGTCATTTCAAGTTGCAAAATCAACTTACAAAAATCAGTAGCATTTCTATATGCCAACAGTGAACCATGTAAAAAATAAAAAGTAACACAGTTTATAGTAGCCACACATAAAATTAAATATCTAAGAATTAACCAAAAAAGAGAAAGATCTCTATAATTAAAACTGTAAAGCACTGATGAAAGAAATTGAGGAAGATACAAAATCATTGAAAAATATTCTATGTTCATGGATTGAAGAATCAAAACTGTTAAAATGTCTATACCACCAAAGCAATCTAAAGAGTCAGTGCAATCCCTATCAAAATACAAATGACATTCTTCACAGAAATAGAAAAAAAAATCTTAAAACTTATATGAAACCACAGAAGACCCAGAGTAGCCAAAGGTATTCCAAGCTAAAAATACAAAATTGGAGGAATCACATTACCTGGCTTCAAATTATACTACAGAACTTTTGTAACAAAAACAGCATGATACTGGCATAAACACAGACACATAGAACAATGGAACAGAATAGAGAACCCATAAAACAGTTCACACATCTACAGTAACTCATTTTAGACACAGGTGCCAAGAACATAACAGTAAGGAAAAGAAAGTCTCTTCAATAAGTTGTTCTAGGAAAACTGGGTGTCCCTATGGCAAATGAATGAAACTGTACCCCTATTTCTCAACATATGCAAAAATGAAATAAAAATGAGTTAAAAACTTACATCAACATCTATTATGTGACCATTGAGGAAAATCTCTAGGGCATTGGTCTGGGCAAGAATTTATTGAGCGATATCCTATAAGCATAGACAACCAAAGTAAAAATGAACAAATGTTATCACATCAAGTTAAAAAGCTTCTGCACACCAAAGCATACAATCAGACGAAGTGAAGAGACAACTCACAGGATGGAAGAAAATATTTGCAAACTACCTATCTGACAAAGGATTAATTACAAGACTATAGAAGGAGCTCAAACACTCTATAGGAAAACATCTAATAATTTGATAGAAAGATGGGCAAAAGATTTGAATAGACCTTTGTCAAGAGATACAAATAGCAAACTGACATATGAAAAGAAACTCAAAATCATTGAACAGAGAAATGCAAATCAAAACTACAATGAGATATCATCTCACCCCTGTTAAAATGGCTTATATCAAAAAGACAAGCAATAGCAAATGTTAGCGATGTTGTGAAGAAAAGGGAACACTTGTACATGTTTAATGAGAATCGAATTAGTACAACCACTATGGAGAATAGTTTTGAGATTTCTCACAAAACCTACAAATAGAGCTACTATAGGATCAGGCAATCCTCCTGCTGGATACAAAAGAAAGGAAATTAGTATATAGAAGAAATATCTGCACTCCTATGTTTGTTGCAGCATTGTTTACAATAGCTAAGATTTGGAAACAACATAAGTGTCTGTGAACAGATGAATGGATAAGGAAAGTATGGTACATATACACAATGGAGTACTATTCATCCATAAAATAGAATAAGATCCAATCATTTGCAACATGGATGGAACTGGAGATCATTATTTTAAGTGAAATAAGCCAGGCACAAAAAGACAAACATCACATGTTCTCACTTACTTGTGGGATCTAAAAATCAAAACAATTGTACTTATGTACATGGAGAGTAGAAGGTTGGTTACCAGAGACTGGAAAGTGTAGTAGTGGGACTGGGTAGGAGGTAGGTATTGTTAATGGGTATAAAAAAAGCTAGTTAGAAAGAATGAATAAAACTTAATATTGATGGCACAGAAAGGTGACTATAGTCAGTGGTAACTTAACTGTACATTTTAAAATAGCAAGTGTAATTGGATTGTTTGCAGCTCACTGGATAGGTGCTTTGGCCAATGGATGCCCTATTCTTTGTGATATTCTTGTTTCACATCGCATTCCTATATCAGAACATCTTGTGTACCCATTACACATACACTCCTACTATGTACACAACAAAATGTTTTAAAAGTATAAAAAACTGTAAAAGAAAAAAACAATTTCACATACATTATTCATTAGGCTATGAGAAAATTGGTAAAATGGAGACAGTACTGAACCTACATCACTAATGTTATGTTTGGATTTCACCCATCTTCTTACTACAAATCCTTGAACATCCCTTTACACATCTCTTTTTCAAGAGTGCATTTTGAGCCTATTCATTTTAGTTATATGTTGCGGGAAATAGTGCAACTTAAATTAACTGTTCACTTGAATTATATTTAGAGTAGTTTAGATATTTTGAATTCTGACTCTCAATCTTATTCTTAGGACTGTGTTATATGCTTCCAAATGTTATGTATAATCTTCAGAAATAGTCCGAAAACTGTTATCAACTCTAGAATATTTTAAAGGTTATATAAAGTATCTCTGGGGTGGCTACTACAGTCAAATAGACATGCAATACTTTTTGTTGAATGTAATAAAGATAAACCTAAAGTTGAAGCATTTAGTTTGCTTCCTGTTTTTCATTTAACAGTATGATAACTAAGGAACAGGCAAGCTATTTAACGTGCCAGATTTTTCACAGCTACTTCTCTGATATCAAATATCAAGTCCTTCTTTGGCCGTTCGTGGTGGCTCACACAATCCCAGCACTTTGGGAGGCCAAGATAGGAGGATCGCTTGAGGCCAGGAGTTCAAGATCAGCCTGGTCAACATAGTGAGATTCCATCTCTCAAAATGAAAAAAAAAAAAAAAAAAAGGCAAATGATAAAAAATGAAATAAAGTCCTTCTTATTCAACTGCAAAATTACATTTATTCATTATAATGCCCATATGGCAAAAGTGAAAATGTAGCACTTTATTTTACCTTCATAAGCTTTCTGTCCCTAAAATGTCTTCTTTTCTTTTGCTTTCTTTATTTTTTTTTCTTCAATATAACTCTAACTTAAAGAGCAGGAAGCCTGAAAATAATCTTTTCAGTATTCTTTATATCACTGCAACATAAAATTTAATGAAAGTAGGTTACAGAAAATATTCCACAAGGCCTGCATGAGTTCCTTATGCAGTCTGCCACTTTCAACTCTCCCCCTTCTGGGATCCAGGGTAATTTATTTTGAGAGTAGGATTTTCCTGATGTCTTGGTCTTCATTCTTTGCCCCTTTTTTTAAGCTTGAAATACTCTGAGACCTTTTATTAACTGAACTAAAAGCATTCCCCTTAGAGGCCTGTTTTGTAGCTTTATAGAAGTTTGCACTTTCCCCTGAAGTGTCACAAATGTTATCAGTGGAAGCTGTGAAAAGCATATAGTGCTGTTATGTCCTGTAAAAATTATGTTCCCCAAACAATTTCCTTGCTGCAAATAACTCTCGGTGAGTGCTCTGGTTGCTAAACATTGAAATTAGAAAGCAGTTTCCCAAATCGTAACGTCCATTGCTCCTTTCCCCTTTGCCAGAGAAACTCACTACCAAAAGACCAACAAGAAGTGAAAGAACTGTGAGAAAAAGCTACTGTGTATTTCTCAGTTTCCAGTTTCTGGTGATTCCAATCCAATCAAGTCACACCAAGAGCCAATGGAACCTACCATAAAGTCATGATATAACTTTATTTTTTATATGGAATTTACCACTGACTGGGTGTTACATTGTTGTCTAAGATCAGATGTTATTTATTTTATTCCCTAATGCTTAGTTACTCTATGGTAGGTTATATGGTAGGTTACTCTATGAATGGTTATTTTAATATCAGAAAGATGGCACAAGCTAATCTTAGTATTATTTTTAAGCAACTTCTAAATATGCTTCTTTTTTAGTGTTTTGTTGTTGTTCAACACCTTAGACCAAAAAATGTTCATATTATAAAATTGTATCACCACCACCATTTTTAGTGTCAGAGAGACAATAAATCATCACCATTTTTAGTGTCAGAATTAGCTATTAGAAACTGAAAATAAAGGGATACACTTGTGTGTCCCTTTCTATGGAATTGTGTAGTCCATCATTTCTACTTCTCTCCTGATATCTATTCAGTGTTATCTCTCTGTAGATCAGTGATACTTCTTTGCAGGTACATGGGAGAAGAGGTGTAGCAAAAGTTCACATACATCTCAGCTCACACTGTAAAGGCAGACTCATGAGGCTCTCTAAATCTCAATTCCTAATTTCTGAGAAACTGCTTTCTAATAGTCAAATGTTTCAGTCAGCCTATCACTAGGATATCAAGACATTGGGGCCCCAAAATAATGTCCAGGGCCTATCCCAAATGTGTGTAATATTAATCTAATACATGTAACCATAAAGATACTCCCACACAAATAGAAATGTTATAAATTTAAAGTAAAATTGATGAAAAACGTCCATTGACACATTTCTAAGAGCTGCCCTCTTCAAGTGCTTGCCACATTTCTTCAGGAGCTTCTCCTGAAATAGAAATGTTGATTCACCAACTCCCCAAGTTTCTTGACATGTGAATAGCATAAGTTCAGATTGGGACCCTTCCTAGGAAACTAAATTCGTCTATGTTTCAGGCCATCTCAGCTACAAGCTCAGGGAAGTCCATACAATCAGACTTGTTATTTTGCCCTGTTAAACACTTTAAGGCCTGTTGGTCTTTGGCTTTTAATCTCAAGTAATTATCACCTAGGAGTGCGGGATACCTCAGGACACCAGTTTTAATTAGTCATTTAGAGGGCAATTCCCTGCAGCTAATGAAAATGAGAAGGGAGCCAAATAAGTAATAGAAATATATAAGATAGTACCTTTATTTCCACCTCTCTGTAACATAGTAAAATACAAACAGGCTTTAATTCTTCTTGGAAATACCCAACATTGGGTTATGCAAATTGAACAGCCAATCCAGTCAACAATTAATGCATATGTTAATATCACAGTCAAGAAATGAGCAGAGTTTGAAATTTATATTAATATTTGCAACAATTATTCTTAAAATGTTCTTAAAAGTGATGAGTGGTCAATATAATTGCTGATGTCAAGATATATCATTATTAAAGACAGCATGGCCAACAATTATATTAGGTGTGAAAAAGAAGCAGGGAAGTAAAATCTCATTTTACTGACATGTCTGCCTAGTCTAGGCTATGCTGCAATAACAATCAACCTCTATATCTCAAAGCCATAACACAGTAAACTTTTATTTTTATTTTTTGATCATCTGACAGTCATTAATGAGAGCTATTATTGATGGCTCTTCGCAAAAGGGTGACCAGTTGACCCAGATAGCTTGTACTTTATTGTAAAAATCATCTGAAATACATGGCTTCAGAGGTCTAGAAGGTTAAAAGTATTGAATGGCTAAATTTTAAAGCCAGTAGTGGAAGTAGCTTACAATTAACTTATTATTGGCCAGAACTCAGCCATACAGTCTTCAACCTAACTGCAGGAAGTACATTCTTCTGGCATGTTTCAGAAAGTGGTAGTTGTGGTGAACGTGTTAACTCTATCTCATCAATTGATTATATTGGATAATTGATTAAAAAATATATATTACTTTTTAAGAAACTAAGCAATGTACTTATTTTTACCATTTAAAAATGAGCTCTTAGGTAGGTAAAATACAGAATCTAATCTCTTCACTTTTAAAAAAGAAAATGAGAAAGACAGCTTGAATGTCAGTAAATTACATAAAATCAAGGCTCTTATCTCTGCCTTGCTTATTATAGAATCCCTAGTACTTAAAATACTACCCTGTATATGATGCTTAACAAGTATTTTTAAAATAAATAATGTAGATACCAAGTTTATCCTATTTGGCATTATATTTTAGTTCTTAGAGTTTGGTTGACTTTTAATATTTCTTGGTAGGGGGGCATAAAATTCTATAATGCCTTCTAATTTGGGGGTTTGTAAACTATATTTCATTGCAAAAGAAATAGGTGAATGGTTTGAGTAATCATTTTTGTTCCATGAGTACTTACTAGACTAAGAAATAATTTATGTACACATGTACATGCATATAAACACAATCCCAGCTGAATCAGTTCCTCATATGTGCTATACATGAACAACATAGAATATGTTACCTTATGGAGTTTATAATCTAAAGTGAAATACAGACAAATAAAAAAATATGTTAGGAAATGTATTCTGTTGTATAATTACTCTCCAAATTTGGGAGGAACCCTCCACCTAAAATTTTGTTGGGATATTGAGATTAATGATGCAACAAATGCACAAAGAGGATGTGAAAAGATCTATTACATAGTTGAGATTCCTGGGGGAGAGCAGGACAGGACTCTTCCATCAGATCTGAAAGGGCTTGAGTGGGCAAAGGGTTAGGGGTTTGAGTCAGGTGAGAGTTTCTGAATGTGGGCGGGGCTTTCATAGATTAAATCTCCTGCTGGTGCCAAAGGAGGGCACAGCCAGGCTTTCTTATCAGCTTGCCCACATGTTGGGCACAAAGAAAAGCAGAAGGAGTGAGACATAAAACCTGTCAGCAGTCACACATCAAAAAATGGGGTCAGATTCCTCATTACATTTATGTTACAGTGTGGTAAGTGTTAAGGAGAAAAAACATAGTAAGGCAGGAGAATCAGTAGCTTTGAGAAAGTTGCAGTTTAGATAGGGTGACCAGGAAAGTCTTCACTAGTGCCTGGAAAGTACCAATTCTTAGTTTTCTGAGAACATCATAATTCTGCATGCTCAATGTGAAACACTCAGAAATTACTGAAGTGGTATTTGAGGGACCAATTTAAATGCTGTTGTGGAGCAAAAAGCAGTTGTGAATGACTATTCTTGCTGAGTTGCTTAAATCCTGATTTGGAACTGCATAGCTATTTTTGAGGATCCAAATTTCTCAAGGAATCAAATTTTTGAGAAACTTCTGGAATTTTCAAAAATAGTCATGATAGCTTTCTTTAAGTTGGCTCACAGTTGTATTTGGCTGGTAACTGAAGTTACCCAAAGCCCCCAAATATTCACTTCTTCCAAGGTTAATAATTCCCTTTCTATTTTTGCATATCTTCTCAGAGAATTATGTCTTTAAGTTCATTATTGCTTCTGTGAGTAGCCAAATACCAGGACATAGAGCAGAGCTCAGAAATCAACCTGTAGGATCAGCTACACATGTAAATAAAGAACCAAGAATTATCGATATCACGTGGTTTTACTAAATTAGTAATAATATAATTAGCAAAATAAAAATAATAAACACATACTGCATACCATATGTCGAACCATTAGTATTATATTGTTGCTGTAGTAAATTGCCATCAACTTACAGGCTTAAAACCACAGAAATTTATTATATTACAGTTTTAGAGGTCAGACTTCCAAAATGGGTCTCACTGGACTACAATCATTTTGTTGGTAAGACTGTGCTGTCTTTTGGAGGCTTTAGGAGAAGATCCATTTCTTCACTCAAACTGGTTATTGGCAGGGTTTACTGTCTTGTGTGTGTAGGAATGAAGTCCTCATTTCCTTGCCCACTGTCAGGTATAGTGCATTCTTAGTTTCTAGAAACTGCTTTTAGTCAGTTGGCTCATGACTTCTTCCTGCAACTTTAAGCCAGCCATGGTGCATTGAATACATCTCACACTTTGGATCTCCCCCTGTCTTTTCTTCTACTGTCACATCTCTCTGACCACTGCTAGAAGGGTCTCTGGTTTTCAGGATTTTGTGACTAGATTAGGCCCACCTAGATAAACCATCATGATCTCCATATTTCAAGTATATAACCTTAATAACATATTAAAAGTCCCCTTTGCAATGTGAAAAACCATATCCCCAGGCTACTTCATCAGATACTTTATAATTTACTAGTATTATTATTTTTCAGAACATCGATGTCCAAAGTTTGAAAACAGAAATGCTATCAGTATTTCTAATAGCTAAAATAGGAAGAGAACTGAGATGAGATCTGTGGAAATACCACAACAAATTTCTAGATGAAGAAATAATGTAATTATCATTTACAGAGAGCTCCATATAGAGATAATTTAAAATAATACCTTGTGATTTTTTTTGCATATACAGAAATTGCACTTAAAGAAAGAAATGAGTGTATGCTTCTAAACATAGTGTCTTGACTTTAAAACTGCTATCCTATGGATGGGTGACTATAAAGATAGTAAACTTCACTTTCATTTATATTACTTTTATGCTTCAATACACCTTCACAAATATTGTCATATTTTCTTAAAAAACAACAACAACAAAATAATATGTGAGGCAAAGAAAGTATCTTCCTAAAAATAGGTAGAAAATTCGAAATAATTATCTGAAGGTGCAAATCTTAATGACAGAATGAGCTAATTAGTAATAAGAGCTTAAATTATTCAATGCTTATTCTATAGCAGCACTGCTTGAAGGATTTTAAATCTGTGAACTTACTTTAATTTGGAAGTGGGTGAATTATAACACTGTTTACCCATTTCATATATGAGGAACCTGAGGTAAAGAGAAATTAAATAACTCTGCTAAGATTATGTAGCTAGAAGGAGGCACAGCTAGAATTTGAATCTGAACAATTGGGTTTCTTCATTGGAATGCTGTATGCCAATTTCTAGTCAAGTGTTCATTCCAGAGAGCAACTGTTTCTGGTGTCCTTTATATCTGTCTTTCCTTTGTAGACAAATAAAGAGGGAAAATGTGTACATCAGTCATTCAATGGCCATCTATATCTCACCAGGTTGCTGTTTTATGGGGCATGTAAAGATAAGTAAGAATCAGTCTTATCACACTGGTTACATCTCTTCACTTTCCTTTAGCAGTTAACATCTTTATTTCAGGTTTCTTTCCCAAGCTGGAGGTGTGGAGTACCTGTATGAACGACATACATCTGACTTTGTAACCACTGTGGATTGACTGATAACAAATCTTTAAGGGCCATATGGTGGTAAAATCCTTTGAAGTATACACAAACTGTAAAAATAGATTTAGGAGTGTATTCTTCCATCAATACACCAGCGTTGACATGAATAACTGCCATTAACATTAAAAAGAATTTCCAGGTTAAATCTCCCAGGAGAAAAGATCCAAACCCTGTCATCTATCTCACAGACATACTAAATTATTTCTTATGGAGCATGCGGAATTGCCCAAATCAAACACCCAAATGAAAGCAGTAGAGTTTTAGTGGTGAAGGTTCTTAAGGAGGGGCGGAAGCTGTTCACAACCATTGAACAAATTAATGGTCCAATATAAACAGAATCTATTCCTTCTCTATAAACTAGAATAGTGTCAATTATTCTTTCAGTTGCATGCAAGGTAGTTGGAGGACATCTGAGTGCAAAGTCTGGATCATTATAGAGACATTTTAAGACTTATCAGATGCCACAAGTGGGAAGCACCTTATTATGTGGAATATGCAGTTTTATTGTTCATATTTTTCTTAAATAAAGAATCCTAAACCTCGCATTTGTCCTTGTCTCTACTATTTATCTTGTAGTCTACTTGATATGAATAAGGTCCCAAGAGCTGGGCAGATGGCTGACACATTCAGAGTACAGATGCAGAGCTCTCATGAAAATAAGGAAGTAGGTTGGCTTTCAAAATTCTTTTCATGAATTTGACATCCTCAGTGAAAGGGCAGTTGCTGAAAACATGGAAGTTATTAATATAAAAAATCCATAAAATTGACAATGTAATTTAGGCATGTTTGATATAAATTAGATTAAAAATTAATTATTATCTCTAAGATCCCTATTCCCTAAGACCATGCCTTGTCCTGTCTAATTACACCATTTTTTCCCTCTTCTTTACTGTTTACTTTTATTTGGTAATTGCATCTTTTTCACAATAGCATGAGTTGGGTCTGCCCCATGACCACTTGTTCAGCCCATCTCTCTCTGCTTAACAGAGGTCCTGCATGAAAGCATAAGAATAATATTCTTATATATAATACAATATATTCAATGATTAGAAATCAATCCTCCTCTACCCCATACCACTCTTAATTTGGGTGTCCAACATTAATTCAATTCCCTGAATATTCTTGTGAAACTAAAATTACTAGAAATATTTCACTGACTTTATTAATTGGAAATATTAGACTCAATGAAAATTAGATTTTCAGTGGCTTACATGGTAGGCTGCTTCTGTTGGCTTGATGGTATCTGGGAAAGAATCTCTGCAGTCCTCCTCACCATGCCATTATGGTTACAAGATGGCTGCTTTCATTCTAAGCATCATTTTCCTATCTAAGGGAGATAGAAGGGAAAGATGGTAGAGTTTTAACCAAATCTATCACTTTTACTCAAGAAAACAAAGAGGTATCTGGATAATCCTTACAGAGGACTCAATCATCTTCTCGAAGACCCACAATGAATTTCCCAGCTATGCCGAGCTACAAGGTAGGATAGGAAATTCAGGGTTTTAGATTTTAATCCCCTGTAGTCAAAAGCAGCAGAGAAATGGGTTGGAAATACCTTTTGTGTAGTCAATCTCAGTAGCTGCCTAAGAGTTTGCCGACAGTATAACTTAATTTTGTTTATATTAAACATTTCTTTTAATAATTAAGAACTCATTCAAATATCCAGAGACTTTAATACAATAACTATGATTTTTACCATTAATAATTTTCTCACAGCTGCTTCTTCCAACTTTCTAAATTATTGGTCTTATTTTTGTTAGTTTGAGGTTAAAGGTATACTGCCTCCTTTTTAATTGACCCCTCAACTCTCATACTCTCTTGAAGTACATCTACACAGAGGATAGATTAGATAAAAGATGAATTTCAGATCTATTTTTCCTTTGAAATAGCTCTATAAAACTGGCCTCAAACTTTCTTCAATCCTCTCTCACACCTGAAATTATCAACTACTGGGGATTCATATGGTAGAGAATTTACACAATTTAGGCATAGAGTGTATTATAAATGAGTTTACTCTCTAAGATTTATAGATTTGTTTTACTTCTTTGCTTATGAAATAAGGATGTACAGTATTTTCAGCTTGCTTTCTTTCCTAACTCACCATAAACAGAATATTTTCTCCATTTTTCTGATTAACCTCTAGTTTCCATTATGTGGTAGTCAGAATAATGCTCTCCCAAACAAAAACATGTCCATACCCTCATCCACAGAAGCTATAAATTTGTTGCCTTACATGGCAAAAGGGACTTTGTAGCTGTGGTTAAGACTGAGGAATTTGTCTGGGCACAGTGACTCATGCCTGTAATTCCAGCAGTTTGGGAGTCCGAGGTAGGCGGATCACCTGAGGTCAGGAGTTTGAGACCAGCCTGGCCAAGATGGCAGAACCCCATCTCTACTAAAAACATTAAAATTAGCCGGGTGCAGTGGTGGGCACCTGTAATCCCAGCTACTCAGGAAGCTGAGGCAGAAGAATCACTTGAACCGAGGAGGTAGAGGTCACACCATTGCACTCCAGCTTGGGCGACAGAGCAAGGTTCTGTCTCAAAAAAAATAAGAAATCACAGCAACCTTTCCTAGCTGCAGTCAGCAAAAGATGCAGACTGCAGAAGGATCAGAGAGACTGCATTGTTACCAGCTGGGAGGATAAGAGATAAAGGGGGCTCAAAAATGTGGGTGACATCTAGAAGATGGAAAAGGCAAAGCAATGCTTTTCTCTTTTATGGCCTCCAGAAGAAAAGCAGCCCTGTTTTTGCCTTGATTTTAGCCTGGTGAGATGCATCTTGAATGTCTGACTTTTTTTGTTTGTTTTAAAACATAAAGTTTGTGAAAGTGTGTTACAGAAGCAATAGAAAGCAAATAAAGATTTTCATACCTGAAAGTGGAGTGCTGATGTAAAAAATACCTGAAATTAGTGGATTGGCAATTGTGCATTGGGAAGAGGCTGGAAGAATTTTGAGTAGCATGATGGAAAATATCTAAATTGCCTTGTAAAAACTGTTAGCAGAAATATGAATGTGGACGATTCTGTCAGTGAGGATTCAGAAGGAAGTGAGAAGCATGGTAGAAAACCATGTCCCCTTAGAGAACACCTAAATGTTTGGGAACAGACTGTAAATAAAAATAGGGACCTTAACGTTGATGTTGATGGGGCTTAGGAGGAAGTGAAGAACATGTTATTGGAAAGTGGAGGAAAGGACATACTTGTTATATAGCGGCAGTAAGCTTAGTGCAATTGTGTCCTAAAATTAGAATTTGTAAATGACAAAATTGGACATTTAGGTGAGGAGATTTTCAAGCAAAATGTTAGAGATGTGGTCTGGTTTCTTCATGTTGCTTATAGTAAAATTGGAGAGAAAAACAGTAAATTGAAGGAAGAACTGTAAAACATGAAGAAGTGGGACTTGATTTTGAAAACTTTCAGCCTACAAAAATGACAAAAGCTTCTAAAATGAAGAGATTCCATGTCAGGCATCCTCTAAAGGTGAGACTGAGGATGTGGCTTTACAACCCTTCACTAATATCTTAGAAGAAAGCATCAGACTTTTCAATCACACAAAGATGCCTTGAAGAGATTAAAAGTGTGACACATAGATCGGATCCAGAGAACATCTGGAAAGCTTAAGAACTTGTTTTCTCAGCCATGTAAGTAAAAGTCAAAAATAAAAAAGGATTTTACTATAAAAAATTTGTAGATGGGCCTTTTATGTAATGAAGTAAACCTAGGTTAACCTATACAGAAAACCCACATGGTTCTTGGGAATTTCACATAGCAAAACCAATGACAGTTTGGATTAAGGGGCAGAGAGAATACAAAATGAAAGACCTCAAAAATTATCCTGGCAGGAACAGATCGGTACAGTCACTCAGCTTAAAACACATATTTGCAGCATTTCTCTTCTCTTCTGAGACCGGAGATGCAAGTTCAGGGAGCAGAACTGTGAGGCCACAGATAGGTACATGAGTCAAAGAGGATTATACTCTGGAAAGCAAATGTAGTTTACTTAGCTGAAAGTTTAAATTGGTTGGTGTTAGTGACTGCTTTTTCCATTTCATTTTCTCTATTTTACAACTAGTATATCTAAAATTACTTTTCTATGCCTGTTCCATCATTATTTTTTTGGAGCCAGTACCTTCTTTGTTAATTTTCACATTTTCACACATAAAGAATTGTGCCTGAGAATGAATTAGACTCTCATTCATATCTAATGTAAATAATATTAGGAATTTTGAGCTGATAAAATGTAGAAGTGGCTTTGTTGATGCTTAATGGGTTGACTCTTGTGGGGATCTTGGAATGTGGTGAATGTCTTCTGCATGTGTGAAAGATGTGAATTTTGAAGGCCAGAAGGTATGGTAGGCAGAATAATTGACCTACAAAGTTGTCCTTACCCTACCATCTCCAACTAGTTTCCTTTTCATGCAAAATTGTCTTTACATTTATGATTAAGATTAAAGAACCCAAGAAAGGAACATTATGCATTATTTAGTAGAACCAATTTAAAAGTGGCTGAATCGGAGG
The DNA here is from genome assembly GCA_036589455.1 of Ateles fusciceps. Lineage (NCBI taxonomy): Eukaryota > Metazoa > Chordata > Mammalia > Primates > Atelidae > Ateles > Ateles fusciceps. Next base: position 8,219,143 of record JAZHEH010002982.1, on the reverse strand, counting down.
CAAAACTGTAGCAATACACAACAGAACAGGTAAAATAGAATCCCAATTTTCTGTCCAGACGACTGAAATGGAATCTCCAGTAAACCATAAAAGACCAAGGAGGTCAGGTGGAGGAAGGGACTAAGAAAGATACTTCAAAATTGTTTTATGAACTCCAGAGCTCACCTCCAAGCTCTACATGGCAACACTGATTCTAATCAGCATGCCAAACCCTTTGAGAAATGAATTAAAAGATAGACCACCATCTAGATTCAAGAATGACCATTAGATGGTACATATCTCGGACAAATTAGAAGACAACTACCAAAGTTTTGAAAATAGATATAATATTACAACCACAACCCTCAGGAAGCAGGATGAAACTAATGTTTTAACCTAATCAGTTCAGTGACCTGCTAAACCAAAAATAATAACATTTCCATAGGATGATTTAACACCTAGAATTTTACAACATAATATGTAAAATGTGCAGGATAAAATAAAAAATGTCATAAAATATTTAAGAAATAACATGAAAATTTTGACTCCAATGGGAGAAGATAATCAGCAACACTAAGATGACATGGGTATTGAAAATATCTGATTGACATTTAAGCAGCTATTACAGAAATGCTCTAACTAGGAATTATAAATACTCTTGAAAAAAGTGTTGAAATAGAAAGCCTCACAAAAAGATAAATAAAAAAAGAACCAAAAGACAATTGTAGATATAAGAAATGCCATCAAAATAAATCCTTATTGGATGGGTTAATATCAGAACAGAGAAGAAAAATACAAGTTGCGTTTAGAAGGAAGTGGCATAATATTTTTAATGATGGAAAATAATCCTGAATCACATATTCAATGATTGTATGCTCTTAGGAATGAAGGTGAAATTAAGGCACTTAGTAAAAAAAAAAAGAAAAAGAAATGATTTACTGGAGCAAACCACTTGGAAGTTAAGGAATAAAAGAGAACAACAAACTTGGAAATTAAGGAATAAAAAAGAACAACAGAATTGGAAAATATCCAGGTAAATGTTTTTCTCTTCTCTTGAATTATTAAAAATAGCATTCTGGCAATGCTGAAATAAAATCAGACAGTATAACACTTCCATATGAGGTTTTTACTGTGTGTAGATAAAATGTATAAGGCAAGTACGTAGCATAAAAGAACAAGGGGACATATATAATGTTAATATTTCTATATTCCAAATGACATAGTAAAATATTGATTCTGAATAGGCTTTAAAAGTATGAAAATAGTTAAATATACATATTATTATACCTAATTATAAGCATATGAATAATTACTTTAAATGTAGTATAAACATACTAATTAAAATACAGAATTTCAGATAGAATATATAATATAATCCAACTCTATGATGTCAACAAAAAGTTCATTTCAAGTAGAATAAAAGAAAACAGTGTAGAAAAAGCTTTTCCATGCAAAAATGAAACAAAAGAAAGCTACAGTGGCTATATTCATATTGAACAAAATATTACCAGGGAAAACAGAGATATTGATAAAAGAGATAATTCACTAAGAAAACTTAGAACTTCTACATGTGTGCACCTAACAACAGAGCTTGAAAATGCATGAAACAAAATCTAACAGGACTAAAATAAGATAATGTCCAAAATTATAATTAATTTCAATACTTCTTTCTGAGTAATATTATACAACCAGTGGGTAGAAAATAAGTGAGGTTCCAGAAAATCTAAGACCACCATAAACTAAATAGATCTAATTGACATTTATAGAACACCCACCCAATGTACTTGTAATACTAACCAGATATATCAAACCTGTGCTACAAATTAGACCTTAACAAATTTAAAAGATTTAAAACTGTACAGGGTATATTTTCAGAACTTATGAAATTAAATTAGAACTTACTAAAAGAGGTATGTGAAGACAATCTCTAAACACTGAAACATTAATGCATATCAAAATAATATTTGAGGCAAAGTGGTAATTTTAACATAATTTAGAAAATAAATTGAACTCAATAAAAATGAAAAATTAGGAAGATGCAGCTAGAACAATGCTTAGAGGGAAATTTATGCATTAAAATGCTTATATTAGCAAAGAAGAAATGTGTTAATAGAGTAAAATACTTCCACATAAAAAAATTAAAAAAGGAATAGAGAAATAAACCAAAATCAAATCAAGCAGAGGAAAGAAAATAACAAGGATAATAACAGAAAACAACAACAACAAAAAAAAAACAGAAAAACATAGAAAAAAATTAAAAGAAAAGAGATTTTATGAAAAGATTTAAAAAGTTGATAAAACTCTAGAAAGACTAAAGCAAAAGAGAAATAGTTAATATTAGAAATGAAAGACAAGATATTCACTGCTAGCCTCACAGATACTCAGATGAAAAGGAATATTATAACAACTCTGCAGACATAAATACATAACGGTGGCAATTTAGAAGAAATTTTATAGACCTACTTCAGGCTCTTGTCAAATGAATCTTACCAATTTCTGTATTTTTCTTACTGGGCATTCTGACATTCATACCACCTGATTCCTACCACTTGCAGTATATGATTGGCATAACCCAAATCTCTATATTTTCTAAAACTTATTTTGTAACTCCTATGCTTCATATTTTTAAATTTCTTTCAACTTATTAGAAAATAATTATTAACATAAAAGCTCTATTGTTATATGACTTCTCCTATATCTCTGCACTCTTTTGTATGACTCATTCTTTGTTTTCAGAAATTATGTTACTTGTTTTTACCCTAATTCACAAATATTTCTCATGTACACCTAGAATGCTCTCCCAAGATTTAGAGTAGCAAATTCTCGTATTTCTAGACATCTAATTTACTTTCTCTTTAAAGGTTTATCTTCTTTCTGTAAGTAAATTTGTACGCCATTTTCCACCTGCTCTTACTGCATTTGTTTGTGTTTCAAATACTGCACATATCTCATGTTTTTGGCATTATTTGCAGATCTGCCTTCTATTAGAATGTAAAAATCTACAGGCAGGGGTGAACCTCTCTGCATTTGTGTCTTCAGTGACCTGCACAGGATCTGGCACACAGTAGTTACTCAATGGATGTATATAGACAGGTGTATAAATGAAATGGTCAAATTATCACAGGCTGGTAGAGAGTCCGTATGGGTGGCCCAATTGAAAAATTGGTGGTGCACCTGTCAATTCATTTCAAAAATAGAAAAATGTTAACAGTTAAATATCTGGAACATATTGTTCTTTAAATTTCCCAAAGCAATTACTTGAAGTTTATTTCATAAAATATATTATTCATGTAATATTGATTTTCTGAGTTTAACATTAAATAATAAGTTCGACATAGTCCATCATGTTCTACTTCATGCATAATAAAATCTTGCTTAATTTATAGAAACATTTCGACATTAACCCCGCATATACAATTAAGTCTTCTCACTACCCATTTGCTTTGCATGAGTGCACACAACATATGTTCACATGGTATTCTTTTTCTGGAACAGTGGGTACAAAATACTGTTATATCATTATTAAACATGAAATATCATTAAAGACACTCAGATGGCGGCACCAAAGGGATAAAACCATGCAATATTTCTCCATCATTTCAGAGACTGAAGCTCTTCCAGTGAGGCTGCTATAATTTATGATTTCCTTCCCACAACCTGCATTATCAAATCTTGCCCCACTGGCAACATCTTTAAAAAAGGACCTTCCCTCTTGATATTTGGCATGTCTCTTCACCTTCATCTTGTGTCATCTTTACTCAGTCTCATTATACTCAGAGAAAACACTTTGGGAACTTGCAGCCACTTATATTGTAAATGGGTTTATGTCACAATTGGTTTTAAAAAGAGACATAATGTTTTGAATTAGGGGCACTCGTCTGCTCTATTCGGTAATTCAGTATGACAAAGTGACTCATCGGATAACAGACTATTCAGGTTGAAGAGGGAAAAATTGGAAGTTACATTTTATTCTGGTAGCCTTTTTTGTTCTTTGCTTATTTTCCTAGGAATTAAACTAGTCAAAATAGCCCACTTGATTGAAATGTGTCCACTATATTCGTACAGAAAAAACAAACAAACAATGAGTATCTTGAGCAGGATTTCTCCTAAAGGCAGCAGAGCCATTCCTTTTTGTGATTTTCCTGTGAAGAACTAGCTCTTCTCTGTAGGAATAAGGGTCTTGCTCTTGACTGGCTGGCCTGCATTGAATCAGGTCATCAGGGAGACCTCAGAGAGGTTTGCACCAACCTAGCTCCATACAAAAGGTTACAGCATTAGTTAGCCCACTGTCCTCAGGGCTTCCAGCAATGTGACAGCTCTTTAAGAGAGGCGCTGAAGAGTAAAAGTGGTTGCTTGTTCACAGGCTTACAATGGAATTGCTGCTGAAGTTGAGACTCACTGAAATGATGTCAATATGTTTGATAATTCCAGATCTATCAGGCTTGCAAAGGAATAGGCGATATCCAAGGTTTGGAGTGAAGAATTGCTTCAAAGGATGGGAGAGACATCTAGAAGTCATTTAAGTCCATTTAGTCTATGTCTTTGTCATCATAAACGTTTGGCCCGAGCTTCCTCAGGTTGGTGAGGAAGCAGCTGAAGGAGTTCCCTGAGTAAATTGCCCGTGCTTCTCTGGGTCGGCATGGCCATGGCCATTTGAATGATGCCCAGAAACTTTATTTAGTGCACGATTCTGTTTTTCTCAGAAGAAAACATAGCCTTCTAAGAAGAGTCAGAATTGACAAAAGTCTAGAAATCACTTGCTGGCTAGTGTTTGTACATTTAACTTACATATATGAAGGCTTAGCTCTTTAATCAATGCTTAGAATACTTATTTTAACTCTGCCTGCAGATTCTTTTCTTATTCATGGCTGGCCTGGCTTCTGGTTAGAACAAAGTTCTCTATGGCTATTCTTTTACTCATTTAGATTCATCTTTCTCCATACTGTCACAGCACTGTTAAACTCCTCACAAATGCACAGAGTCCTTCCAGAATGATGCTGAGTCTAGTCTATTCATGGTGCTACCTGCACCTTGACTACTGCTTGAGTATACCCCATATGGTAAATCATAAAGTCAGAGGGCCGTTCCTTTCCTATGGTTCTATTCTCTCGTAATGTTAGCATCCATATACTTGACACCAAGTTACATCTTTGTATTTTCCAAGTGGCAGAAGTGTTTCTGAAGAATTTCCTGAAGAAATAACTTAAGTGATCTAGATTACTTGAAATTTAGTTGCAGCAATAGCTAATGAACTTATGAAAATTGCTCAATCTCATTGGTCATTTAGAAGAAGTATAATAAAAGCTACAGTGAGATGTTGCCTTATAAAATTAGAAAAAAAAATAGTAAAGTAAGATCTTATATGAGTCAAGATATAAAATTGGGACTCAGTGCTAATGAGAATAAAAGATTTTATTTAACAAACTAGTCTAGAAAAGCTTATTAAAATTAAAAACTATATGCATTTTGACACACATTTTGAAAATATTATTTATAGGAAATTTCATCATGGTATGGTTTATATTGGCAAAGCATTGGAGACAAACTGAATATTTACAGGAAAAAAAATAAAATGATTTGAATCTAAATTCTGAAATATTAAAAAGAATAAAATAAAATTGCATTGGATAATCTAATAGCCAGGAGAGAAATCCATAAATACTGTTGAGGAAAACAAGTTACAATAAAACGTGTATAATACTATTGCATTAAAATAAACAACAACAACAAAAAAATGCATTACGTGTGTGTGTCTATATATATATATATATATCAGCTTTACATGTGTGTCTATATATATATATATATAAACTATACTATAAGGCTTTTTTTGAGGTAGATAAGTAATGGGTGGGGCTAGTTATATTTTTCTAAATAATTACTGCACTGTGTCACTAGTTTTATTGATCATGTGCAAATTAATATTGAAACGTGATGTGGTTTGGCTCTGTGTACCCACACAAATCTCACCTCAAATTGTAATCCCCATAATTGCTATGTGTTGAGGGCAGGACCTGGTGGGAGGTGATTGGACCATGGGGCTGGTTTCCCCATGCTGTTCTCCTGATAGTGAGTGAGTTCTCATGAGATCTGATGGTTTTGTAAGTGTTTGACAGCTCCTCCTACACACCTTCTTTCTCACCTGCTGCCATGTAAGACATATCTGCTTCCCCTTTGCCATGATTTTAAGTTTCCTGAGGCTTCCCTAGCCAGGTGGAACTGTGGGTCAGATAAACATCTTTTCTATATAAATTACTCAGTCGTGGGTAGTTATTTATACCAGTGTTAAAATGCACTAATACAGTAAATTGGTACCACAGAGACTGGGATACTGCTATAAAGATAGTTGAAACTGTGGAAACCACTTTGGAACTTGGTAACAGGCAAGGATTGTAACTGTTTGAAGGACTCAGAAAAAGAAAGATGTGGGAAAGTTTGGAGCTTCTAGAGACTTCTTTAATGATTTTGACCAAAATGCTGATAGTGATGTGTACAATGAAGTCCAGGCTAAGGTGGTCTCAGATGGAAATAAGGAATTTATTGGAAACTGGCGTAAAGGTCACTCTCACTAAGCTTTAGCAAAAAGACTGGTGGTATGTTGCCCCTACCCTAGATATTTGTGAAACTTCACACTGTAGATAACTGATTTAGGGTATTTGGCAGAAGAAAATTCTCTAGACACTGCTTTAAATGTGTCTCAGAGATTCTGGTATGTTGTGTCTTTGTTCTCATTGTTTTTGAAGAACATCTTTATTTCTGCCTTCATTTCGTTATTTATTCAGTCAACATTCAAGAGCCAGTTATTTATTTTCCATGAAGCTGTGCAGTTCTGAGTTAGTTTCTGAATTCTAAGTTCTAACTTGATTGCACTGTGGTCTGAGAGACTGTTATGATTTCCATTCTTTTGCGTTTGCTGAGGAGTGATTTACTTCCAATTATGTGGTCAATTTTAGAGTAGGTGTGATGTGCTGAGAAGAATGTATATTCTGTGGATTTGGGGTGGAGAGTTCTGTAAATGTCTATTAGGTTTGCTTGGTCCAGGTCTGAGTTCAAGTCCTGGATATCCTTGTTAATTTTCTGTCTCATTGATCTGCCTAATAGTGACAGTGGAGTGTTAAAGTCTCCCACTATTATTGTGTGGGAGTCTAAGTCTGTTTGTAAGTCATTAAGAACTTGCTTTATGTATCTGGGTGCTCCTGTGCGTGCATATATATTTAGGATCATTAGCTCTTCTTGTTGCATTGATCCTTTTACCATTATGTAATGTCCTTCTTTGTCTCTTTTGATCTTTATTGGTTTAAAGTCTATTTTATCAGAGACTAGGATTGCCACTCCTGCTTTTTTTTTGCTCTCCATTTGCTTGGTAAATCTTCTTCCATCCCTTTATTTGGAGTCTTGCGTATCCTTGCACGTAAGATGGGTTTCCTGGATACAGCACACTGATGGGTTTTGCCTTTTTATCCAATTTGCCAGTCTGTGTCTTTTGATTGGGGCGTTTAGCCCATTTACATTTAGGGTTAATATTGTTATGTGTGAATTTGATCCTGCCATTTTGATGCTAGCTGGCTGTTTTGCCCATTAGTTGATGCAGTTTTTTCATTGTGTTGATGCTCTTTACCATTTGGTTTGCTTTTGGAGTGGCTGGTACTGGTTGTTCCATTCTATGTTTAGTGCTTCTTTCAGGAGCTCTTGTAAAGCAAGCCTGGTGGTGATGAAATCTCTGAGTAATTGCTTGTTCGTAAAGGAGTTTATTTCTCCTTCACTTATGAAGCTTAGTTTGGCTGGATATGAAATTCTAGGTTGAAAGTTCTTTTCATTAAGGATGTTGAATATTGGCCCCCACTCTCTTCTGGCTTGTAGAGTTTCTGCTGAGAGATCCACTGTGAGTCTGATGGGCTTCCCTTTGTGGGTGACCCTACCTTTCTCTCTGGCTGCCCTTAGCATTTTCTCCTTTATTTCAACCCTGGTGAATCTGACGATTATGTGCCTTGGGGTTGCTCTTCTTGAGGAATATCTTTGTGGTGTTCTCTGTATTTCCTGGACTTGAATATTGACCTGCCTTGCTAGGTTGGGGAAGTTTTCTTGGATAATATCCTGAAGAGTATTTTCCAGCCTGGATTCATTCTCTCCATCACATTCAGGTACACCTATCAAACGTAGATAGGTCTTTTCACATAGTCCCATATTTCTTGGAGACTTTGTTCATTCCTTTACCCTTTTTTCTCTAATCTTGCCTTCTCATTTTATTTCATTGAGTTGATCTTTGACCTCTGATACTCTTTCTTGGCAGAAGAAAATTCTAAGCAGCAAGCTTTCATGAGGAAGCAGAGCATAAAAGTTTGGAATATTTGCAGCCTAACTATGAGGTAGAACAGAAAATTCATTTTCTGGGGAGAAACAAGAGGGCTGCAGGAATTTGTGTAAATAATGAGGAGCCAAATGTTAATAGTCAAGACAATGGTGCAAATGACTAAAGGGCATGTCAGAGAACTTCATAGCAACCCCTCCCATTACAGGCCCCAAGACCTAGAAAGTAAAAATGGTTTTGTGGCCTAGGCCCTGTGCCCACTGCTTTGTGCAGCTTCAGGACATGGCACCCTATATCCCATCTGCTCCAGCTCCAGCCATGGCTAACAGGGGCCAAGGTACAGCTTGGACCATTGCTTCAGAGGGTGCAGGCCCCAAGCTTGGCAGCTTCTACATGGTATTGAGCCTTCAGGTGCATGGAATTCAAGAAATTAGGCTTGGGAACCTCCTCCTAGATTTCAACAGATGTTGAGAAGCACCTGGATGTCCAGGCAGAAGTCTGCTTCAAGGCTGAAGCCCTCATAGACAATCTGCTAGGGCAATGTGGAAAGGAAATGTGGAATTGAAGCCCCAACACAGAGTCCCCACTGGGGCACTGCATAGTGGAGCTGTGAGAAGAGGGCCTCCATCCTTTAGATCCCCAAATTGTAGATCCACTGACAGCTTTTACCCTGTGCCTGGAAAAGCTATAGACACTCAACATCAGCTCATTCAAGCAGCCAGGGGGGCCTGTACCCTGCAAAGCCACAGAGGTAGACCTGCCCAAGACCATGGGAGCCCACCTCTTACATATGTGCCCTTAATGTAAGACATGGAGTCAAAATCTCCTTGCAGAGTTTTAAGATTTAATGGCTGTCTTTCTGGGTTTTAGACTTCTATGGGCCTGTAGCTCCTTTGTTTTGGCCAATTTCTCCCATTTGGAATGGGACTATTTATCCAGTGCCTGTACCCTACCCCCCTCTTGTATCTTGGAAGTAACTAACTTGCTTTTGACTTTACAAGCTCATAGGTGGAAGGGACTTACATTGTGTCGGATGAGACCATAGACTGTATTCTTTTGAGTTTATGCTGAAATGAGTTAAGACTTTGGGGACTGTCTGGAAGGCATGATTGGTTTTGAGATGCAAAAATAACATGAAATTTGGGAAGGACTAGGGGTGAAATAATATGGGTCGGCTCTGTGTCCCCCACAAATCTCATTTTGAATTGTAATCCTCATAATCCCCATGTGTTAAGGGCAGGACCTGGTGGGAGGTGATTGCATCATGAGGGCAATTTCCCGGCAATTTCCCTCATGCTATTTTTCCAATAGTGAGTGAGTTCTCATGAGATCTGATGGTTTTATAAGTGTTTGACAGTTCCTCCTACACATGCTCTCTCTCATCTGCCACAATATAAGACACTCTTCCTTCCCCTTCTGCCATAATTGTCAGTTCCTTAGGTCTCCTCAGTCATGTAGCACTGTGAGTGATTTAAACGTATTTTCTTTAGAAGTTACCCCATCTCGAGCAGTTTTTTATAGAAGTGTGAAAATGGAATAATACAAATGCCTTTAACATTTCAACAAGAAAGAAAACAGTGGAGTTTGGGCAAGATAAGATAGCCAAGATCCTCAATTCCTCACCTATGTATTACAATAGTAGCTGTCTTTTCATTGTTCTGTTCTGATACCCACAGAGATTTTCTATTATTCTTTGCCTTACTAAAGAAGGTAAATTTAGAGAAATGTTATTCCACTGAACAAATGTATTCAAGTTACTGAGATTTACAAACTAAAAACAAAATAATTCTGCGAGGAATAATGTTTGACGTGGAAAAAAACAACAACACAATAATCTGGGCTGAAAATTGGTGGCGTAACTTATTTTAAAGGCTGATACTTAAGGAGAAGAGTACATAAAGAGAACAAAAAGATGATTATGGATTAACAGTGTACTACTCCAGCTCATGATCTAGCATCACAATGAGTCTGTTCTTAGACAAAAAGATAATTGTTCTTGTATACCTACTATTATTTTGCTACTAAATAATAATTGTATTAGTCAGTGTTCTCCAAAGACACGAAACAATGATGTGTGTGTGTGAATATATATATATTATGTATCTATATACACACATCTACAAGTGTATATATATCTATATGTTTATATATATACACACATATATAATACACACACATATACACACACATATATATATATGTATATATATTGAAGGATGACTGTGTGTGTATATGTGTATATACACACATATATACGTGTGTATATGTGTATATACACACATATATACGTGTGTATATGTGTATATACACTATATATACATATATACACACATATATAGCAGTCATCCTTCAGTATATATACATATATATACAAGTATATATATGTGTGTATATATATACACATATATATACAAGTATATATGTGTGTGTATATATATATATAACAAGTATATATATGGGTATATATATATACATATATACACACACAGTCATCCTTCAGTATATAATACATATATACATATGTATATATATACTGAAGGATGACTGTGTGTGTATATAGAGGTGTATACACACATATATATATGTGTATATATGTAGATACACATGTATGTATATCCATATATGTACATGTGTACATATACATGTGTATATATACATGTACTGTTTATATATATTTATGTGTATATATATATATATATAACGTGTGTGTGTTTATATATATATGTACAGTCATCCTTCAGTATCTTCTGAGATTGGTTCTGGGAGTCCTACAGATACCAAAATATGTGGATGCTTAAGTCTCACAATCAGCCCAAGAAACCTGCTGATATGAAAACTTGTCTCTCCACATCTGTGGGTTCTGCATTCCTGGACTATTGTATTTTTTAATCTACAGTTGATTGAATCTGTGGATGTGGAAACCACAGATATGGAGGGTCAAGAGACATGGAGAAATGGAGAGCAATGATACAGGAGGAGAAAGACAGAGAGAGATTGAAAGACAGACAGACAAACAGAGAGAGAGATTTATTAAAAAGAACCAGTTTACATGATTATAGATGCTGAGAACTGAGAAATCCGATCTTCCATCTGCAAGTGGAGATCCAGAAAAGCAGGGTCATAATTCAGTGGGAGTCTGCAGACTTAAGAATCAGGGAAGTTAATGATGTAAATCCCAGTCCTGAGGCAGAATAGGAGATGAGAGGTCCCAGGTCAAGCAGTGAGGCAGAAAAAATAGGTGAATTCATCCCTCTTTGTGTTTTCTTCCTATTCAGGCCCTCAGTGGATCAATGATGTTAACCCATGTTAGAAAGGGCCCCCAACTCTAATGCTAATATTATATGTATTCATTCTCACAGACACACCCAGAAAAAGTGTATAATTTAGACATCCGGGGGTCCACCCAAATTGGCATATAAAATTATCCATCAAAATAGTATACATAAAACCATTTAAAAATTTAACAGATAGAGCTCAGTTTTGAGTGCCTGCTATATGCCAGTCACTACTCTAAGTGCTGGGGACACATTAGTGAACAAAATTGGCAATTGTTTTATCCTGGCAAATTCTACATTTGACCACTACCCAAAGAGTTTCATAGAGCAAGATTATAGATTCCAGAGCTTACATTTACAAAGAAGAGTTCATTTCTAGGAAGCATTGAAGCTGTTACATTCAAGCATCGAAGCAAGCATCGATGTCTATTACATACAATTTTTTAAAAAGGCATGGAGTGCTGGGTCTCAGTGTTCAGTGTGCATATAGATGCCCTAGGAAATTTGAGATAATGCCATTTTTTTATTCCAATCTGAAAAAATCTTGGGAAGATCCCAGGCATCTGCATTTCACAAAACATCTCTGATGACTTGGTGTTTTGGCATGACACTTTCAGAAACAGTGGAGAGTAGGTGGAATGTTCACCCATCACTCCTTAGCCAGAAACTTTTCACACCCCTATCTACAGAGTGACAGATGTATACACCATATTAGAAGTTATTAGAAATAATTTTAATTATTATAAATAACAGCAAATTAGAAATTATTTCCATCTATACATACTTTATTTGTTCAATATTGGTCAATATAGTTGCTCATCCTTCTGACTATAATTTATTGGTCTAGATAGAAGCATTTGAAACAAGTTAGATTTTTAATGGGGACAGTGTCTTCATGGAACTTGAGCTACTCCTTTTACCTTTTCTGCTATCTTGCTGTTTTTCCTGTCAGGAGCTCCACAAGACATCCAGCATTAATATCATTAGGCTAAATGCAACATTTCTTCTAAATTATTTTAGCTGATTTTTTCTCATGATCCAAGAATTCTTTGTAACTAACAATCAAAACAGAGGCCACAGGCCTAGCTTAAAGCTACCAATAATAAATATCAAACATGGAAATGACTCTAAATCCTGCATTTTTTCTGTCATCGCCTTTCCTCATATGTCCTAGCTTTGCCAAAAAATTACAGGCTCTATGGTTCTTTTTATCTGTTCTCCACTAATCCATACCCTTTATTTAATGTGGTTCATCATTTACAAGGGACAAGCCAATTCTATTTCAGTTCTTGCAGGGATATCCATATAATTCCCAGTTAAAATCAGCATACATTTCTTTAGCAACATAGAAGATGTAGTTATGGTGGGGGATGGGGGAAAGGACTGTTTGGCAAACCAGTTTGAGCCTCTCCATTCCAGCTGCTGGTTAACGTTTTGGGAAGAAGAGATCTGCTGTTGGTCTCCAGGGAGTACCTTTACATTGAGTGTAAGGGGTTATTTTGCTTGTTGCATGAGGTTATAATTCATTCATGTGTCTTTCTTTCTCTGTAGGAGAAAAGAGGCAGGATAAATATCAGTCTCGCTGAAGAAAAGTAATCTGTATGGTGCCAGATATCTGCTTTGAGTGCCTTCAAAGCTGACCTGCTAGCTTATCTAATTTATTGTCCTTGGCGAGAAAGTTTATAACTAGAAACAAAACTAACCTATTCTTAAATCCTCCAAAAGCAGCTCCCTTGCAGTTGTTTGGCAGGGGATTTGTTGATATGTTTTTTAGGTGTTAATTTTTTTCAAAATAAAAATAGCAATAGAATACAAATATAAAATATGAAATGTCAATGGATAGTCAATTATCCAGAAAAATTTTCATCCTTTTCTAAGAATAAGAAAAAATAAAATAAAAACATAAAAAGTATCACACACTGGAATGTTGTTCATTGCAAAACTATTTAATCAGAAAAATACCATGGGGTGATTTTAAAGTTTCAGGCAACTTATATTCACAGAAACAAATTATAGGCATTGTAATGTCTGACAGAGAGAATACTTGGTTAGGAATCCCAAAACTTGGCATTGATCCTGATTTTTTGTATTCAAAATTCATTTTATACTTATGAAATAAAGAAAAATATAATATCTACCAATTAAATTGGGTGATGATCAAACTGATGATGTATGAAATGTGCATTGTAAATTATAAAAGGCTGAACAAACATTAGATTGTCTATGTAAATTATGGTATAATTTACATAGAGTAAAAACTATTCTTTTCAATATGTAATTCTTTGAGTGTTGATACAATCACACAGTAATGTTGCTATCAGCCATTATGATCTCCCAAAATATTCTTTATGTCTATGAATAGTCAAGTTCTCCTTATGACCACAGTCTTTATCAAACATTGATTTTTTTTGGTCCACAGTTTTTCCTTGAATTTATTTTATTTCATTTAGCATAACACAATTGAGCTTTTCATGCTGTTGTGTGCATCAGTAATCTGTTTTCTTGTATTGCTGGAGAGCATATAATTGTATGAATTTATGACAGTTTGTTTACACATCTACCAGTTCAAGAACATCTGGATATTTTCCCTTTAGATGATTATGAGTAAATCTGCTGTAAATATAAGCATACAAATTATTGTATGAACATATTTTTAATTTCCCTTGAATAAATACCTAGAAGCGAGGTTGCTAGGTCATAGGGTAAGAGCATAGCTAAATTTTGTACAAACTTTCTTCAAAGTAGCTGGGTAATATTATCCAAGTCCTCTTGTATAAGGGTCTGGTTGCTCTACATCTGTCTCATCAGCACATAGTATAAGCGTATTTGTTTTATTCGTAGTGTTTGGTTTGGTTTGTAGCCATTATGATAGATGTGTAGGGGTGGCTCATAATAATTTTAAGTTAAATTTCCCTAATGAATAATGATATTAAGCATATTTTCATGGTTTTTGGCATCTGTATATTTTATTTGGTGAAGTATCTATTTACATCTTTTGCTCATCTATCATGAAACTATCTTTCTTTATATTATTTTATTTTAATATTTATAATATTCTAATAGGTTAGGATTTATTTTACAAATGACAAAACTGAGACATAAATACCACATTATCTCATAGGTGGAATCTAAAAATGTCTAACTAATAGATGTAGAGAGTAAGATGATGGTGACCAGAGGCTGGGTAAAAGGGGATGGAGGGAATGGAGCGTTGTTGTTCAAAGGTACAAAGTTTCAGAGAAGAAGAATGCATTTAGGGATCTATTGCACAGCAAGTTGACTACAGTTAATAAAAATATATTATACATTTCAAAATAATTAAGAAAATAAATTTCAAATGTTTCACCATAAAAAATAGTAGGTAAGCAATTTGATGGATATGCTAATCATCTTGATCTAATCATTATACTTTGTATATATTACATTACATTGTAATAATTGCATAATGTATGCAATTTCAAAATAATTGCATACATGTATGCAGTTATAATTTGTCAGTTATGATTTGTCAACAATAGTATTTAAAACAACAAGCAAATATGTTTTTTAACAAGTTCTAGTGTAGCTTAAAAGCATGTACAAAGATTAGGTTTCAGAACTGGAAACTCTTGACATCTTGTTGCTATACTCATTCCACAGAAGCCAGTGTGTTTTCTAAAGCCTGTCAAGTTCTGGTTGTCTTTAGGAAAATGATGTGCATTGAGGATTATCGTTTTACAGTTTTGAATTTGATTTCATCTGCCTTCTGTTTTCTAACATTTTTAGAAATAACTGAGGGTTGTGCACTAGTTTCATTGACTGAAAAGGTATAAAACAATTTCACTGCTTTGAATCAGGAAACAAATCTGCTGAAGGAAGCTGCAGGTGATTCATGCTTGAACATCATTTAAATATAATTTTGCATCACCTCCCTCTTTGGTTTATTCATGTCTCTACCCTCTTTGGTTAGTCTAGTGAATAAAAATTATTATTTATTTCTTTATTTTTACTCTATAGGTACAAAAGAGGCTTTTACTAAAATACATATTTATGAATTAGTATAAATATTCAGTCTGTATGGAAGAGGCCCTAAACATCAATCTTCCTGTATGGAAAATAAAAATTATAAAAACTGCCACATAGAGTAACATTAATTAAAGATGATATATGTGACATGATTAATATAGAAGGTTAGTTAATGATAATCACTTTAGTTACTTAATGATAATTGCTTTATAATAATATTACTTACTGTATGCTGAGATTTTGATAAATGCATTACGAAATTCTAACAACTCCATGAAGCAAATTTTACATGTGAGGTAATTGACATATTATGCAATTAAACAAATAGACCAATTACCTAAATAGTTAATTAGGGTGGGATTTAAATCAGGTATATTTGACACCAAAGTCATACTCTTCTCCCCCTCTACTCAATTTATTATTTTAATGTAAACTATTTGAAATACTTAAAATGTTTGATGATCCTCCACTTATTTCTTAACTACTTTAACAAATATATAAGGCCTGACTATTTTTTCAATATAAATTGGCTTTACTTTATAGGCATTACGCCTAAATAATCAAGATTAACAACCTAATGCGTACTATTTTACCAATAAAATGCCCTTTGTATGTGTCCGTAGTGGAGGTTGTAATCTTTGGGATCATAAACAAAACAAACAAATAGTAGCTAGCTGTAAATAGTAAGTAAAGAAAAATAGAAAATGTCTGTTTTTGTATTTGATGGGGTAAACAAAAACAGAACTATTATAAATATTATAGAGTGAGAACTTAGGACAGAAACTAGACACAACTTAGTTGAGAGAGGAGTTTGGGAAGTTGGGGTAACAAGGGTAATTGGAGGATCAGGGAAAAGTCCTGACCAGTCTTCCTAAACAGTGGTGCAGGTGGAAAAGACGAACTTGCAGGAAAGTCTGGTAAGCCGGGTGGGTCCAGCTGCTGTGTGTGACCACAGAGGAGAACTAGGGGAAGTCTGTGGAAGGCTGTAGCCTCTACATCTGGAGGTAAGCTTGGCATTGTTGCTGGTCAGCCAAGCCAGAAGTCAGGAATAAGAGCTGAACATCAAGTGGGGTGAGCCAGCCTGAGCTGGAACTTACCAGAAACTTTACATAGTCTCACTGAACTTAACCTTCCCAGCATAATGTCTGTCACTTCACTTCTACCCTTTACAACTGATGCAAATGCCTCCGTTGGCTATCTCTAACCCAGAAGGGATACTGAGGAAAGTAGATCCATCTTAGCCAAATTAACATTTTTTTAAAGACACTGATTGCCTCTCTTTATTTTGTTCTGGAATTATTTAAAGTCCGTTGAGTTTCTGACCCCATAATGATGTGAACATTCTGAGGCAATCTCTAAGGAAAGAAAAGTTTGTTTTGAGATATTTCTCTTGTCTTTAGATCACTTTTCTGGCACCTATTTATGTTTCTGGTATGGAGAGAGACCATTTAGTGGCCTAATATTGTCAGAACTAATTTCCAGAATGCACCGCTGCATATTAACTGAACAGCTTGTTTAATATTGAAGGGAAGACAACTGAATATGGAAAGGAAGGGATAATTTCCAGTAATTAATAATAACATGGAGGGTGAAGATTATTAGTAAAGGAAGATTGAGAGTGAAGCTCCTTTTAGAAACTAAGTACAAAGCAGCATATGTTCTTCCAACAAGATCAGCTAATATAAAAGTGATACATGAGGGGAATGTGGGGCTAAGTTGGATAGAGCGAAGGGTAATCAGATACACACAGGTATTAGAAAAGAGTGGAAAAGTTGTGAGCATCTGATGCAAATAACAGTTCTCTCTGAAAATTTTATGACATGGTAAATTAGAACAAAATGTGTGAATAAGTTAGAGTAAACACATACTAGTCCATGGACCATTGAGGGGGTACAGGAAGAATTCAGGTGCATGCTCTATTGTGCTTAGGCAAATACAGAAATGTCAGGCACTCAACAGATCTAAGCAGAAGGAGTTAGGAAGGCACATTGTTACGTGATGAGACTATTTTGAGCATGTAACTTTCTTGTGCTTTTATACTTAACTACAATAGCTGTGTTTATTAAATCCTTATTGTGTGTGTTGTTTCTTTTTCTCACATTAATCCTAATCTTCCTCCCTAAAATAGAGAATAAAATATTCCCCAATTTACAGATGGGGAAACTGAGGCTTAAGAATCTTGCAAAACATTGCATAGGTAAGAAGTAGAGCTTAGTATACTAAGTTGCTGTCACCTGCAAAACCCATGCACATTCTACTATACTGCACTCCTGCTTTTAAAGTCAGCAATGTGTGATTCAAATTCTAGGTGGCTGCCCGCTTTCTCAGAATTTATTAACTTGAAATTATAGGCACATAAAATTTTTATATAGAAATTTGTTCATACTTTTACTGAAAAATTACATTTAAAAATTCCTATCATCAACAAAAAGGAGAAAAGATAAAATAAACTATGAAATATAAATAAGGTATATATTTATAAATCATGTTTTGCTAGTATATGAGCTTTTGTATAAAATGTACCCAATGTAATGTTAAATGATAAAACTGTTTGTATTTTAAAGCACTACATAGAGTATGATATTAATTTTGTTTGTTAAAAAAAAGTGCTATTGGATATAAACCTCTGAAAGATAAGCAGCAACATTTTAATGACACATATTTTTGGGTGGTAGGGTTCTAGATTATTTGAATACTTTTTATAACTTACCATACATTTTAAAGGTTATAAATAAACAAAGATAAGTTAGATTTTGTTAAAAAAATTATGCTTTAAATGCAATTTTACTTTTATTATTAATGAAAACAAACATAAAGATTACAGCTATAAGCCATAGGAATTGAGATTCCCGTATGTTATGGCTGAATTGTATCCCTCCAAAATTCATATGTTGAAGCCATAACCTTCATGCTCAGAATGTGACTGCATTTGGAGATAGGGCATTTAAAGAGGTGATTAGGTTAAAATGAGGTCAGCAAAGTCATTTTTATAAGAGGAAATTTGGACACACAAGGAAACACCAGGAATATGGTACACAGAGGAAAGACCACATGAGGACACAACAGGAAAATAGCGATCTACGAGCAAAAGGGAGACACCACAGAGATGATTCCCCCTGCCCACAACTTGGTCTTGGACTTCTATCTTCTAGAAAATGAATTTTTGCTGTTTAAGTCATCCCGTCTTTGATATTTTTGATATTTTGTTATGGCAGCCCTAGCAAACAAATAAACCATTCCAACTTTAATTAACTAATTTTTCTAGCCTTAGTAACTTGCTAATTTTTGAACTGCATTTTCATAGACTAGAAAAGTGAAACACTTCTTATTCCTTTAGTAGTATAGAAATTTAGCACTAATTTTCAGCTTTGGTGCTGACAGATAATTTATTTATGTGATCCAAATGAGATGTATCAACAATATTTAACACAATGCAAACATTTGCACTAGAGTAATGTAAGACCTTATTGTAGGATAGTAAAATAGATATTTAAATCAATATGAGTCAATCCTTGAAACCTGATGATTTTACTTACAATGAATTTTTTGTTCTATGTTAATACATTTTTAATTAATCTTTTCTTTCTCTCTTCATTTCTTTTTTCTTTTCCTTTTCTTCTTTTTCTCCTTCCTTCTTTACTTCTTTCATTTTTTCTTTTTATTTAGATAAATACATAATTCGGTGTGATGTTTTCTAATCCCTAAAACATTTGTGTTGTTATACATACTGCTAAAATGAGGAATTAGGCTTTTGAATCATTTTTATTTCTCAAACTGTTTTTTTCTACCTCTAAGATATTAGCAGGAATGATTCTTTTTTCTTTTTTGTATCTTCTTCTCCTTCTCTTACATACCAACAAATAAAGTCTTTTTATTTGTTGATATGTTGACATGATACTTTGGTAATCATCAGTTTGCACTTATAATTTGGGGGGATGTTTATTTTTAAGTCATGCATTTATAATATTGATTATTATTTTAATATAGAAACATGTCAAAAATGAATATTCCCAAATTTTTGTCCAAATTTGATCAATATTTTATAGAAAAATAAAATAAGACAAAAATGAAATAATGGTATAGACTCCAAATAAATTTCTCATATAATAGAAAAAAATGTGTAGCAGCTAGATAGATAATAAACTTCTTAGAATGTTAGAATATGATTTTAATTCTCAAATATAAATTTCCTATATTTGAGATTTTGGTATTTTATTTTGGCTTATGTTTTTATATATTGATATATACATTATAAACCTTATTATTTTGTGTCTAAGGAAGCACTTTTAGAAAATACTGTGCAAAGAAATTATTTTTTTTACAATGATTAAATATTTATGCCCTGGTGAGAAAAAAAATTTAAGTAAGTTGAATGAGAATACAAATAAAAAACTAAAAATATTTGTTAAATAATTATGAATAGCTTTAGTATGTAATTTAATATTTAAGATAGAAAAATTTGTTGCTATAGTTTTTGAGCAACTTAGGATTATGCATCAACAGTTTGAAATGTTAATAATCTTGCATTTCTTGAAATATCACTTTTCAGAATATTTCTGAGGCAGAAGTTTTGATTTTGGGGGGATACTTTTGAAACCTGAAAACATTCATAAAATAAGAAGCTGTTTAAATAATGGTAATGCTGTCCAGCCAAAAAGTTACTCAACAGTTAAAAATATTTAGACAAGCATATTAAGGATATTGGGAAATGCTCAAGATAACAACTTGAAAAGAGTAGGTTAAAAGTTACTAAGATATGTGTTGCTTCAATTATGCCTCTTGGATAAGTAATAGATCTATAACTTTATCACTGCTTTAAGTGTTTGCAGTCACACATGTATCTTACTCATTTAGTCATATGCGTAAATATACCTCTGGTGCCCCTGCACCAGAGAAATTACTTTACTTCACTCACAGCAACAAATGCGTATTAGTCTGTTCTCATGCTACTATAAAGACATACCTGAAAATGCAAAATTTATAAAGAAAAAATGTTTAATTTTGTGTCAAACAGCAAGAAGGAAGTTCAGCCCCATGATCCAATTACCTCCCCACCAGACCTCTCTTCTAACATTGAGGGTTACAATTTAACAGGAGATTTGCATGGGAACACAGAGCCAAACCATATCATTCTACCCCTGGTCCTTCTCAAATCTCATGTTCTTCTTACATTTCAAAATACAGTCATGCCTTCCCAACAGTCCCCCAAAGTCTGAACTCATTCCAGCATTAACTCAAAAGTCCAAGTCCAAAGTAACATCTGAGACAAGGCAAATTCTTTCCACCTGTGAACCTCTAAAGGCAAAAACAATTTAGTTACTTCCAAGTTACAATGAAGGAATAGGCACTGGGTAAATGCTCCCATTCCAAGAGGAAAGAATTGGTCAAAATAAAGGTGCTACAGGTCCATGCAATCTGAAACCCAGCAGGACGTCATTAAATCGTAAGGCTCCAAAAAATCTCTTTTCACTCCATGTCTCATATCCAGGCCAAACGACAATAGGGGTGGGCTCCCAA
This sequence comes from Ateles fusciceps, assembly GCA_036589455.1. NCBI lineage: Eukaryota > Metazoa > Chordata > Mammalia > Primates > Atelidae > Ateles > Ateles fusciceps. Next base: position 8,198,059 of record JAZHEH010002982.1, on the reverse strand, counting down.
GGACTTGGGTAGTTCAGCCCCCGTGGCTCTGTAATTTACAGCCTCTCAACTGCTTTCATGGGTTGGTGTTGATTGCCTGTGGCTTTTTCAGGCATTCACTGCAAGCTGTCAATGAATCTGTTATTCTGGGGTCTAGATAATGGTGACCCACCTATCACAGCTCCACAGCAGTGCCTCAGTAGGGACTCTGTGTGGGGGGCTCTAACCCCCTATTTCCTCTCTGCACTGCTTTAGTAGAAGTTTCCTTGAGGGCTCTGCCCCTGCAGCAGACTTCTGTCTGGACATCCAAGCATTTCCATACATCTTCTGAAACCTAGGTGGAGACTTCAACCCTCAACTCTTGCCCTCAGTGCACCTGCAGGCTTAAAAGCACATGGAAGCCACCAAAGCTTCCTTCTTTCACTCTCTGGAGCAGTGGCCTGAGACTTATCTTGGGCCCTTTTAGCCAAGACTGGAGCTAGAGCAGCTGGGATGCAGGGAGCAGCATCCCAAGGTTACACAGGATAGCAGGGCCCTGGTCCAGCCCACACAACCATTCTTTCCTCCTAGGCCTCCAGGCCTATGATTGGAGGAGTTTCTGAAAAGTCTCTGAAATGCCTTGGAGGCATTGCCCCATTGTCTTGGCCATTATCGTTTGACTCCTCTTTACTTGTGCAAATTTCTGCAGCAGGCTTGAATTCCTCTCCAGAAAATGGATTTTTTTCTTTTTTTTTCACCTCATACTCAGGCTGCACATTTTCTAATTTTTTTGCTCTGCTTTCTTTTAAGTTCCAGTTTCAGATTATCTTTTGTGTACACATCTGACCATTTGCTGTCAGAAGCAGCCAAGCCATATCTTGAGAGTTTTGCTGTTTAGAAATTTCTTCCACCAGATACCCTAAATCATCACTCTCAAGTTTAAAGTTCTACAGACCTCCAGAGCAAGGGCACAATGCAGCCAGTCTCTTTGCTAAAGCATAGCAAGAGCAACCTTGACTACAGTTCTTAATAAATTTCTTATCTCCATCTGAGACCATGCCAGCTTGGACATTATTGTTCATCACAACAATTTAGCAAGTCTCTAGGAAGTCCCAACCTTTTTCTCATCTTCTTGTCATTTTCTGAATTCTCCAAACTTACCAGAAAGGGATCCTAATTAGACCCCAAAAGAGAGTTCCTTGATCTCACAAAAGAAAGAATTTGAAGCAAATCTTTAAAGTGAAAGCAAGTTTTTTAAGTAAGTAAATGAATAAAATAATGGCTACTTCATACACAGAGTAGCCCTGATGGCTGATGGTTGCCCATTTGTGTGATTATATCTTGATTATATGATAAACAAGGGGTAAATTATTCATACCTCCCATTTTTAGACCATATAGGGTAACTTCCTCATGTTGCCGTGGCATTTTTCAATTGTCATGGTGCTGCTGGGGGTGTAACAGTGAGGATAGCTAGAGGTCACTCTTGTCACCATCTTGGTTTTAGTTGGTTTTAGCCAGCTTCTTTGATGCTAAGTGTTTTATCAGCAAGGTCTTTATGACATGTATCTTATGGAAATCTCCTGTCTCATCTTGTGACTAAGAATGCCTTGACTGACTGTGACGAAACCCAGCCAGTTTTACCCTTATTTTACCCAGCCCCTATTCAAGATGGAGTCACTCTGGTTCAAATGCCTCTGACAAAACTGTTCCAACCTCTGCCTATTACCCAGTTCCAAAGTAATTTCCACATTTTCAGGCATCATTATAGCAATGCCCGAATTGTCTGGTACCAATTTTTTGTATTAGTTCATTCTCATACTACTATAAAGACACACCTCATACTACTATAAAGACTGAGTAATTTATAGAGGAAAAAGGTTTAATTGTGCTTATGATTCTGCAGACTGTACAGGCTTCTGCTTCTAGGAGGCCTCAGGAAACTTATGATCATTGCGGAAGGTGAAGGGGATGCAGCCACATAGTCACATGGCTAGCAGAAGGGAGAGAGAGAAGGGAGAAGTGCTACACACTTTTAAATGACCAGATCTTGTGAGAACTCACTATCATGAGAACAACAAGGGGGAAGTCCATGCCTATGATTCAATCACCTCCCATCAGGCCCTTCCTCCAACACTGAGGATTACAATTCAACATGAGATTTGGATAAAACAGACAGCAAAACCATATCAAAATGTAAAGTGGAAAATGCTGATATTAGATGGGTGTTTTTCATACTGTGACGTTTTCTCTTTTCCAGCTATTAAACTCTTACTTAGCCTTTGTTTCCTCTCATCTTTCATACATCTCAGTCAAAATAAAATTATACTTGCAATTGTACTTTTATCCTTCTAACTTTAGAGTTTACCTGGTTCTCAAACTATCTGTGGTTACAAAAGAGATAATAGTGGACTTCTCAGTTTTCAAGGCTGCACATGGATGTAGCCAATGATGAACTTGGCTAATTCTTCTCCATTTGACTTTATGCAGAAAAAGAGAGTAGCGCCTATCTTAATAAACAATATAAGCATGACAGAGACAAAGTCATCAGGACTGTATAAATCTGTTCCTAGAAAGATTCTATTTTGAGATTCTCTGATATAATGCATCAGCCCATATGCCACCTCATTAATAGAGAACAGTTAGTCTTCCTCTGTGCTGCATTTCAAGGAATTGAAAGGGTGAGAACATTGTAATCATGGAATACATTATGCCAGTGAATGAACTTCTGAACATGGTCAAAATAGAAATGATAGCATGATTACTATATTTTAATTTTTAATCTGTTAACAAACTACATTTTCAAAATGATAATTTCTATATTGTTATTGAAAAGTAATGCATGCTAACTTGTGACAACTTCAAACAATATAAAATCAATGTTAATATTTTGGTATGGAGTTAAAGGATCGAGGAAAGTAAAATACCTTGACATTACTTTCTTTGGGAATCCACTGTCTCCTCAGTTCCATATTAATTTTGCTTTGTCAAAGAGTTTTAGTTAGGACCAATGTCATCTCCCTAGACTAATGTTATTTCTCTAAGCCAAAAAGAAGACACATAAACTAGACTTGGTCAATCATGTTACTCCTTCCCTTTTTGCGTGAAGATATTGATTGAAAATGGCCAAATGAATCCAGACAGGTTGTTTGGAATTATTTTTATGTTATGTTTTACAGACTTGTTGGCTGGAAAGGTATTTTCTTCCTATGTTGTTACCATATGCCACAAGAATTCTAAAATTTAGGTCAAGGTATGATGTCTGACATCACCATTTGACCTGGATTCAGTTGTGTCTGAAGTGAGACTTTACTCTAGATTTTATTCAGCTGAGGCAGCCAATGGATTGTTATTGTTTGCTTGAACTACTTGGAATTGTATTGATTATAATAAAATATACTAACTACCACAAAAGCATAGTCAAACTCTATGATTAAGCTAATAGGAAAATGCGTTTCTTTTAGAATATCTGCATAAGTTTTTCCCAGTTTTTATACTAGAAGATGTTTTATGTCCCCAATCCCATAGACATCTGTTCATCACCTTTCCTATGCATCCATTCATTAATTAAATGTAATTAACTAATTAATGCAATTCCTGCATAAACGGGAACTGTTACATAACATGTCAACTCTTCTGGCTCTAATTTAACAAAGAATTTAAATAAAAACAATAATAAAATTATTTCTAGTTGTCCACCCGAGAAAGCCTCTAAATGTAGTAACTTTAAAATAGTTTAAAACTAGTTATGGTCAAAAATGAAGTTTCGTAATTTTTACTTAAAAGTTAGACTTTGAAGAAAATAGCTAAGGAAATGGTAACTGATTGAAATCTAATCTGAAATTACCTGTGTTTAGAAAAGGAATTATAGTTCCTTAAGCTCCAGCAACACAAATAAGCCCAGAAACCCATGTGGCTATGAAAAACTGCCTGGAAAAAAATAAGAAAGAAAGAAAATGCCATTCCCAGAAGGAAAAAAGAAAGGTTTTCTCATCATGTAAAAACACGATGAAACATGACCCAATATATCCCAATACTAGATACAAGGAAAGTTTTAAAAGTAATTGTATAACTTAAGAAAACAGCCTAGAGAATAAAGAAAAAGAAAACAGGGCTTTTAAGGGCAGAAGAGGGCACACAGGAGAGAAAGTTATCTTTTGCTGATATGGTTAAGAATAGATGTAAGGAGGAAATTTTTATTGTCTTATAAAAAACAAAACAAAACAATATGCCATCCAAACAGTAGTTTGTTGAATAGTGACCCCAGTCTGAATTCATGTCCCCCTTATTTGAATGTGGACTTTATTTGTTCAACATAAGAATGTGACCTTATTTGAAAATAGAGTTTTTTCAGATGTAATGGATGAAGGATCTTGAGATAGAAGCATATAGGATTTAGAGTGGGCCCTAAATTGAAAACTGGTGTTTGTAAGAAGAGTAAAAGATACAGGGAGATGCAGGGATGAAGGCCATGTGATGACAGAGGCAGAGACTGGAGGAATGCAGTTACAAGCCAAGGAACACTGATAGCCAACAGTAACCAGAAGCAAGAGAGATGCAAAAACAATTCTTTCCGAGAGCCTTCAGAGAAAACATGGCCCTGTGACCCCTTGACTTCAGACTTCTACATTCCAAAACTGTGATTTAATAAATTTCTGTTGCTTTAAGTCATTAAATTTGTGGTAAATTCCTAGGTTTACTGAAACCTTAGGGAATTAATTAAAGCAGTTTGGTACTGCATTAATTTTCTGGAATTTGTTACTGCAGCCCTAGGAAATTAATGCACAATTCTACTCTACATGGCACACCCCCCAGCCCCAAAACATTTTTGTTAAGGAGAATATGTTTTGATGTATTGACAGAAGAGGGCACTTTTGAACTAGAAATATTTTACAGCAAGTGTTGGCAAACTTCTCCATAAAGGATTGGAGAATACTTTAGATTTTGCAAGCCAAAACTCAAAATTTAGGAAATTATATATCCTACATTTTGTAATTATATGTAACCATTAGAATATGACCTTTTAAAAATATTTTTAGCCTGAAAATGAGTTTTTTAAAAGTTGCTGGAGAGATTTGGACCATGGACCATAATTTGCAAATCCCTATTCTTTAACACTTCCTAACATCAACGGCATCTGTGACATGTAGAGAACAAGCAATCTTTCTATACACAGAGCTACTATAAAAAAAAAAAAGAAAATTTCCCTGCCCACAACATTTGTAGCTATAAAAATTTGGAATTAAAAATATAAAAACTAATGACAAATACGTAGAATAGATAAGAAAAGTAAAATGAGAGTTGTTTGAACCAAGGAAAGATTTGGAGCCAAGAAAGAAATAGCTAAAAAGACATATTTATAACATAAAGAATAAATTACAAGGTATCCAAGGAGTATACATTTAACTTTAAATAAGATGCATGAGGAAAAGAAGGAAAAGAATCAATAGAAGGAAAAAATGGGATAAATAAAACATAAGGAAGGTCAGAAAGTAAGTTAATGAAAAGAAAGAGATGAGCTAAGATTTGAAGCACTAGAGTACCTTAAAAAGCAAAACAATGAAATATATCTATCTCTATATATATATAGCTTAACAAAGTGAGAAAATAAAAGAGACAAAAGATAGGATCAACAAGGAATAAATATTAGAAAATAGTTGATAAGTGGATGATAAGCCAAGAAAATTCCCCCATGATGTAATTGAAGACCCTGAAAAGGAAAAGAGAAACAATGGTAGAGAACTTATTTTAAATCCATATCCAAGGAAAAAATGTGTACATATTAAATTACAAAATAGTAAACCAATGCAACACAATAGAAACTAAAATACAAGTAATAGCAATAATGGTACAAAGAGTTAACACTTCTACAAAAATAAACATCAGTTTATGTCAAAAAATATGACTCAATTATATGCTGTACAGAAGGAAAGCATCAAAAACAAAATTAACTTACAAAGCTAAAATTAACAGATTGGTAAAAGTATATTAGTCAGATAAAAATATTTCTCTACTTTATAAAAAGAGCAAAATAGTGAAACAAGCAAAAATATGAGAAAGAAAATACTAAAGATAAAAAATAAATTATTGAAATAGAAAATAATGGTTTCAATTACTAATTTTAAAAAATTGACAACATACTAGATGATTTACTCAAAAGACAGAAGACACATGTATCTAAAGAATGACAAGTGTGAAACTTCCATGAAAGTAGAGGGAAAACATTAAAGTGATGTAATTTAAAGATCTCTATGAAAATAAATTTGAAGATCTAGATAACTGGAGTATTTACTAGTTAAATCATGTTTACCACAATTTGCCTAATTAGAAACAAACATTTTAAAAAGTTCCGTAGAAAAATAAAGAAAATTAACAAGGAATCATCCCACTATCCAAGCACTAGGCCAAGACATCTTCACATAGAGGCCCTGTTGAACCTTGAAAACCTTTCAATCTTCTCTTGAAAACTAAGGGAACCTTTTAAATTCCTTTATAAGTCAAATACACCATCAATAGTTAAATTGATAAGTACAGTACAAAATTTAAAATACCAATACCATTCATGAATATTAATGAATAAACTACTAGCAAACAGAATCCAAATTTCTTTTACTAAAATACTACCTAACAACCAGGTGGCAGATATTCAGAAAGACAAGGTCAGTTAACTACCAGGAAACCCATTGATACAATATACCATATTAATAAATAATAAATAAAATAACTGCATATATACTGACAGCTGATTTTTTTTTACAAAATTGCAGTGTGATTTAGTGCAAGCAGAAGTTTTGTTTTCAAAAATGATGCTGAAATATTTTGACATAAGAAAGTTCGGACATTTGATACCAGTTTGATGTTTCTTATATCAAACTTTTGATATAAATGTTTTTATATCAATTTTGATCTAAGTTTCTTATATCGAACTTTTGATATAAATGTTTTTATATGTTTTGATATAAGAAAGGTCAGAAAGTAAGTTGATGAAAAGAAAGATGAGCTAGGATTTAAAACACTAGAGTACCTTAAAAAGAAAAACAAAAAAAATTGATTCATGTTTACATCATATACATAAAAAGTCTCAAAATAGATCATATACCCAAATGTGAATACTAAAACCTGAAAACTTCTAGAAGTGACTGCCCCTGTACTAACCTCTTCAACAATATTGAAACACAATCTTTGTGGCTGTGAGATAGGAAAGTTTAATATAAAATAAAAAAAATGATAAATTTGGTTTTAAATAATTAGAACTTTCAGAGTTTTAGAAGTCACATTTAAGAAAATGAAAACAAAACAAAGAAAAGCTGGCCACAAGTTTGCTCTGCACCCGAATGAGTGCTGAGTGGAGAGGAGTCAAGGAGTGGGAGCAGGCACTTCACAGCCTGCATAGGGGCAAGAGGCTTCTCATGTCCTTGAGAGCGCAGGGATGCTTGGTCTGGAGCCACAGCTGGGTAGCTGTAGCTTCACCTGGGAGTCTGGGCTCCCGCCCCACCAACTGGGTAAGGCGTGAGGCTCCCACTGGGACCTGCTCCAGACCCCCCACTGGCTCCACAAAGTGCGTAGCCCCAGCCATGCCTCCCCTGCTGCAGCTGGCGTCCCTGTAGCAGCTGCTCCAGATGGGCCATCAGAGCCATCATTTATCCACTACTTTTGCCAAGACTCAAAAACTTACCCATGATAAATACCAATTTCTGATTTGATAAAATATCTTTGGTAATGAGACACAACTTGTCCAGTTTAAAAAGTATTTTATTTTCTTTAGGCATTTCTCAAAATAATGAATGAGACATCACATTATAAATGTTAGTTACTGAGAATTACACCCATAGAATCATAGAACATTCATGTCAAAAGGAGACATAGTGGTCTTTTATTCTAGTAGTTCCAATGTTTTATATTCTTTACATTATTATTCTAAAATAAAAATTTACTCATGTTTGTGACTTTATAAAATAAAGACATTGAAATTTATATTGTCATTCCTTTTATTATCTTTTTGCAAAAGCAGGACATTATATTTCCCCAAAATTATAATGAAGCTGTCATTATGTCTTCAGAATTAAAAACAAAGAAAATTACTTTATAAAAATTTGTTATGTTGTTTTTGTTTTTTATCACTTCATTTTGAATAAATAAAAAATAAATCATGGACCAAGGTCTCTCTTCACATCGAAACCTACCTTTCCAATTTACAGAACAAGAAATCAAGATCCATAGAATAAATATGACTTGCTCAGATTCCCATGACTATTGTGTCCAGGATCTGGAATTAAGGGCCAAGTCACTGGACTCCCTATCTAAAGATTCCGACATCACAAAAGAAGTGTAGAAGAGAAGAAAACACTTCTGCTGTCTTTAACAATCTTGTGTTTAATGATCACCTTGCAAGTTTTATTAGTTGCCCTTTTTTAGTTCAGCTATATAAAATCACAAGAAAATACATTTTTAAAAGAAAGATATTGTCTTTTAAATGCATCTCACAATGAGCTTTGAAGAGAAAAGATCAGAATTACAGAGGTTGGAGATTAAGTATTCTGTGGAGTACACAGCCTGTAGTAAATGTACTACTTGTGTGGGTTTTATTTTAAGTTCTGTTTCTTTATGAACAAACACTTTCATTCTCTGAAGAGTGTTCTCTGAGAGCTAATCATTGTTTGTGTTTCTAAATTATAAAACATATATTCCTAATAAGTTGAACTTGAAACTGGGTGGGATGAAATGAACATTCTTTTCTTGAAGCTTGTCTGTAGAACTGTCAGGAAAAGGATATATAAATTTTAAGATAGCCATCCTTGTTATGTAGAAAACTGTTACACTACAGCAATGTTTATCAAATGCCAAGTGGACTTACTTAATTCTATTCTTGTTGCCTCTATTTTCCATTTGTAAAATAAGAATAATAAGACCTGTCAACATTTCTGAAATAATTAAATGATATATTAAGTACGTAGTATGGAACAAATGTTGAATAATATATTGACAGGCTGGAGAGTCTAAAATATTTTCCCAATTATTTTAGAATTCTTCATAATTCATTTTTCTGATCATCTTCTCTGATTCAAATCACCCTGCTACCTGTTAATTACTCACATTTAGAGTTAAAGTGAATTGGATTTGAGAAATTTATGGAGGATTCCTAGTTTGCCAGAATACTTTGCTAAGTAATCGCTGGAGAAATTTAGTAATACTGACCTTCATTGGTCACCATGTATAAATAATCCCAATGTGGGAGCATAAGCACTGTGTGGTGACCATGTTCTCTGCTTTAAATTTGTGGTATTGCAAAATAAAACACCTGCCAGGGTACTGTGGAATGCAATCTTGGGAAGGTTGTTGCCAAAGTAATCCCATATGATAGAGGGAGAGTGGGGAAAATACTCCTTGATAGATATGCCCTATGTTCCATCTATGAAACCACAGTGCAATTTTTAATTTCTTCTAATAAAAGGTTATATAGACTGAGGGCTACTGTAGAACCCAGGTAAATTATTCATAATAAGAAACAAGGAAGCATCCATTTATCTAAAGGTCTAGAAGGCAGAAGTTTTCAAAGATAATATTAAAAATTGATAAATCAATTTTTAGTATTGAACCTCAAGTTGCAGGTGCCACATTTGAGGTAATAACAGTTATAAGTTTAACAGTCCACAAGAGGACATTTCCAAGAACAGTTCTACAACAAACCTGTCAAAGTGCTCAGTCACATGCACCTCAGAAGATTCTCTAGCTCTGACCAGGTGGTCTGTATGAACTATATATGCTGGTAGTTAGTTCTCTTTTTCTCTACCTCTGCCTTAGTTTTTTAAACTACTTTAACTCATCATTGCTTATGTTGGTTACAGTAATGGGAAATGTTGGGATATATGTCCTGTTATGAAGAAGACTAGCTAAATCCCAATCTTACTGTGTGGTAATGAAGGCTAGCTGACCACCACAGTGCTTCATATGTAATTCAAATTCTATACCAGAGCTTGTCCTGGGAAGCTGCTGACAAGCCAGAGGGTCCACTTCTCAGTTGCCTTGTATCTAGAGACACATGAATATTTCTGGCCAGTACATGTAAGAAAATGATTTATATATTTAATGCGGCTCCCCCAACTCATACCTTTCTATGACGACAGCAGTGTGTTGGATGTGTGACCACATTTACTCAGAATGTGATCTTATTTGGATTAATGGTCTGTCATGTAAGTAAGGTAAAAATCTCCAAATGAGATCACTTTGAATTAGGGTAGGCCCTAAATCCAATGATAAATCAATAATAAACTATAGGAGAAGAGAAAAAGAGATAACATAGTGTCATACAGAGGGAAAGGGCACATGAAGATGAAGGCAGAGACTGGAGGGTAGCCACAAGCCAAGGAACACAAGGATTGTCAGTGGCAACTGGAAGCTAGGAGAGAAGCATGAAATGGATTCTTCAAATTAGCACGTTGATTTTGGACTCCTGGTCTCCAAAACTATGAAAAGAATAAATTTCTGCTATTTTAAGTACCAAATTTGTGGTAATTTTGTATGGCACAAAAAATCCAGGCTTCTACAAGTCTGACAACGCCAAAGATTGCCAGAAAACCACTAGAAGCTACAGGACAGCCATTGCAGATATAATTGGTAAAATGTAGATGAGGTTATACTAGAGTAAGGTGGGCCCTTAATTCAATATGACTGGTGTGCTTATGAAAGGGGGAAATGTGGATACCGAGACACACACACAGGTTCATCCCAAATGAAGAAGGCATAGATCAAGATAATGCTCCTACAAGTCTAAGAACACCAAAGATTGCCAGAAGAGGAAAGGCATTGAACAGATTGTTTCTCACAGACTTCAGAAAAAATAACCCTGCTGGCACCTTGATCTCAAACTTCTAGCCTCCGGAACCATGAAGCAATACATTTCTGTCGTATCAGCAATTCAGTTTGTGGTACTTTGTTACAGCAGCCCTAGCAAGCTAATACAGGAAGGTCATTAGTTCAAATAACAAAGTAAGTTCAGAGGCAGGGTAGATTTCAACTAGGGTTTTATCTGATTTCTACTAATTCTCTAAGGTATTCTCTCTTTATAGGTCACGTTTTGCGCTGGGTGGCTTTTCTCATGGTAGCAAATGGTTGCAGGAGTTTCAGGTATCACATTCACTTCTGTGCTGTCCAGAAAAAGTGAGACTATCTTTGACCCAGCATTTTAAGTAAAAATTTAAATTCAGTTTGGACTGGACTAGACTATTGCTAACTAACTGTGGGACTGATAATTAGAAGTGTTGACTGATCTAAGTGAATCCGGATGGACTTTTAGATTTGAAGGAAGATTAACATTCCTCAAAGCAAATGAGCAGCCTAGTCAGGGGAGTATGCCTGAGCAAAAATAAGGTACCATGGGAAAATAAGAGTGGGAAAATGAAAGCCACGTAAGTGGCAAATGGACCAGAGATACATATTTTAACATTGTTTTTGCCTTCCAGATAGTTTATATTTCCAACTTGTCAGTTTTATCCTTTGTAATACCTGATTTAATGTGTTCTTCAAAAAGAAAATTCGGATTTCTTGTAGTTGTTCATTTTATGCACATTTTGTATAATTTTTGATAAATATTGAGAATTGCATTTTTTTACTTTAAAAATGTATTAATGTGTGTATACACATAATTGTTATAATGGCAAAAAATAAATTTAGTGGCAACAACTTTTGAAACTCATGTATATATTCTTAAACACATTGCTATTTTTTAAAATGGCATTTAGAAAATTTTTCACTGGTTACCTATATTTACAAGGCAATGCTGCATATTTTCCAAGAAATACATCATGTTTTTTACTGCTGAAAAAAGTGATCTATATTATTCTTATGAAAAGAAAAATTACAAGTGTATATTTAATATCTTGATAAATAATTTTTCTTTGGGAAAAGACAACATTTAAAGGTCAATTTTATAGAATACTATTCTGCATGTTGTTTGTTTGTTTTAATCCCATGGACCTATACTGATTTTAATGGCTTACAGAAAACTTCTGATGAGGAGAAATGCCATCTAGTTTAAAAGTCTCAGAGTTCCTACTTTAACTGAAGGTACATTTTGCTAAGATAACTTTATAAAAGAAGCATTTGGTAAGCAGGTTTAGAAAACAGTGTCAGGGTATGATCTATAGTGAAATGTAATGAGAAAATATTGTATTACTGTGATGAGATTAAAAATTGAAATGAAAACTGCAATGTTATTTTTCTAGAATGATTACATTCTAAAGAGCATCTGGACTTCAATGCAGTTTGCAGATTGATAAACTATGCAATTAACCAATATCCAATTTACTAGGGTAGCAAGTCAAGCAATCAGATGATACTAGGTCGGAAACATACTGAAATACTTTCATATTTATGAGTTTTAAATGTATTTCAGTGATTAAATAAGAGCTTATTCATTACTTGATGTAAAAATACTTATAACTACTTTATTAATACTATTTTTTAAAATTTAGACTATATTTCTCTGACTCTTTCCATTCAGTAGAAAATTTTCTGTGAAATTTTTGAATTCATTTCTTCCTTACACTCTAATTAACAGCAAATAATACTGCATAAGACCTCAAACCTTATTAAGTATGCCAATGTAAAGGATACTACAATATTTGGTTATGACATTTATTCCTGCAGTGCTTCAGAACAAACACTTATTCACAAAAAAATTACCATCCTAAATTCATAATGATCCATATAATGTGATAATTTAATACTTTTGAAATAATTTTCAGTTTTTCTTTGTGAAAATTATTTCCCATTTTTCTTTAGCATTCTTATATCTTACCTTTTTAAAATAATGAGTTCCTACTAGCTGCTGAATTGTAAGAATATATTAAGCTAAATTCTAAGAATGCAAAAATAAAAATGAGTAAGTCCTCATTCTTGTCCTCAAGACAAATTGAGAGGAATGGGGAAGACAGATGGAAAAGAAAGAATTAAACAAGGGTAACTTTATATTGTAATAAGAAAAAGGAGCCTGGAGTGACATGCAGAGAAGAGGCACTTATTCCTGGAAGAGGTGACCTGAGAGATGCATTTTGAGGAAAAAGTTAGAGTTCACAAGATTAATAAAAGATAAGCAGAAGAGAATGAAACTAGGGATATAGGAGGATACCCAAGGGGAGGAAATAATGAGAAAAGTCATGTATGGAATTAACACTATAAAATTACTTTTCAAACACTAGCTTTGTTGAGGGCTTTTCTTGAGGCACACACTAAGCTCTTCAGATACGTCATTTCCTAACAACCCTGAGAAGCAAGTACAATGACTACTTTCACACCGCATAATGTGTGAGGGATAAAAGTGGCTCAGTCGTGGGTTGAATGTTTAGTGTAAAGCATAGGGTAATATGATTATGAAGCCAGAGATAGGGAACAGTTTAAAGCAGAGTTTAAAATTTGTGTTAGTTTTTTTGTTTGCAGGTGATAAACACATCTGCAGAGTCTTCCACAGAGGAATATTATGATTTCTGACACTTGAAATAGGTTATTCTGTCCACTCAATAAAGGATGGTTTCAAGGGCACACAATGAAGGTACAGAAACATGCTTGAAAGTTAAACTGCAAAGACAAGGAATTCTGGGAACTAGAACCTGGAAGAGTGGGAGCAGGGGAAAGAGGATTCATTTTTACTTCCATTTAGAAGTTTGAAAGTGATTCCCTTCTTCCACAAATCCAGCACTCAATTTACGCAGACATATTTGACATAAGGAATTCTCTTAAAAACTTAAGGCATTAAAAACCCAGCAATTTTATGTAATGGCAAAGAATTAGCAATTTTTAAAAATGGTATTTCTCTCTCCAATCCTGAAAGAAATCAAATACTGAATTGCAAACAGTCTACAATGCACCTAGCTTTTCTGCGATGCATCCAATTTTATGGAGAAAATGTTAGATGTTAGATTTAGAGTGTGACTTGTTAATATGCCTGGATGTTTCAAGGTATTTTATCCGCTATTAGGTTTGGTGTCTCCATCTGGAAAAAAAACTGAGAAAATAACAGAAAAACCTAAGTGCTCAGCAGCAAAAGAAATAGTTTCTCTTTTGTTTTGTTTCTGCCAGGTTGGGTATCTGGATGATGCTGGCCTTATAGAATGAGTTGGGGAGGAATTCCTCCTCCTCAATTTTTTGAAACAGTTTCAGTAGGAATGGTACCAGTTTTTTGTACATCTGCTAGAAGTCAGCTGTGTATCTGTCTGGTCCAGGGCTTTTATTGGTAGATAGGCTACCTATTACTGATTCAGTTTTGGAGCTCATTATTCTGTTCAGGCCAATATCCTTGAAGAACACTGATGAAAAAATCCTCAATGGAATACTAGCAAACTGAATCCAACAATACATCCAAAAATCAATCCAGCATGATCAAGTAGGCTTTATTCCTGGGATGCAAGGATGGTTCAACATATGCAAATTAATAAATGTGATTCATCACATAATCATTATTAAGACAAAAACCACAGGATCATCTCACAGAAAAGGCTTTTGAAAAAATTCAACATCCTTTCATGTTAAAAACTCTCAATAAACTAGGTATTGAAGGAACATAACTCAAAATGATAAGAGTCATCTATTACAAATTCACAGCCAGCATTATACTGAATTGGCAAAAGCCGGAAGCATTCCCCTTAAAAGCCAGCACAATACAAAGATGCACTTTCTAACCACGCCTATTCAGCATAGTGCTGGAAGTCCTAGCTAGAGCACTCAGGCAAAGGAAAGACATAAAGGACATCCAAATAGGAAGAAAGAAAGTCAAACTATCCCTGTTTGTAGACGACATGAATCTGTATCTAGAAAACCTATAGTGTCATCCTGGAAGCTCCTTCAGGCTGATAAACAACTTCAGCAAAGGTTCAGGACACAAAATCAATGTACAAATATTTCTAGCATTCCTATACACCAATAACAGCCAAACCAAGAGCCAAATCAGGAACACATTCCCATTCACAACTGCCAGAAAGAAAAAATAAAATACCTAGGAATACAGCTAACAATGAACGTAAAAAAAAATCTCTGCAATGAGAATCATAAAACAATGCTTAAAGAAATCAGAGATGACACAAACAAATAGAAAAACAGTCCATGGACACCGATAGGAACAATCAATATCATTAAAATGGCCACACTGCACAAAGCATTTAACAGATTAAATGTTATTTCTATCAAACTACAAATAACATTTTTCACAGACCAAGAAAAAACTATTTTCAAATTCATATGGAACCAAGAAGTAGACTGAATAGCCAAGGCAATTCTAAGCAAAAAGAGCAAAGCTGGAGGCATCATGCCACTGATTTCAAACTATACTATAGAGCTACAATAACCAAAACAGCATGGTACCCGTGCAAAAACAGACACATAGACCAATGGAACAGAATACAGAGCCCAGAAATAAGGCTACACACCTACATCAATCTGATTTTTGACAAAGCTGACAAAAAAAAATGAGGAAATGGCATCCTATGCAAAAATTGGTGCCAGGATAACTGGATAACTATATGCAAAACTGTAAAATTGGACTGCTTCTTTACATCATATACAAAAATTATCTCAAGATGGATTAAAGACTTAAACGTAAAATGTAAAACCCAAAACTATAAAAATTCTGGAAGATAACCTAGGCAACAACATTCTGAACATAGAAACTAGCAAATATTTCATAATGAAGATGCCAAAAGCAATTTCAGCAAAAGCAAAAATTGACAAATAGAATCTAATTAAACTAAAAAGCTTTTGCATAGCAAAATGAACTATCGACAGAGTAGACAACCTACAGAATGGGAGAAAATATTTGCAAAATATGCATCTGACAAAGGGCTAATATCCAGCATCTATAAGGAGCTTAAAGAAACTTACAAGAAAAAAACAATGCCATTAAAAAGTGGACAAAGTACATGAACAGCAACTTTTCAAAAAAAGACATACATGTGGCCAATAAGCACTTGAAAAAAAAAAAAAAAGCTCAATATCAATGATGATTAGCGCAATGGAAATCAAAACCAGGATGAGAAAACATCTCACACCAGTTAGAATTGCTGTTGCTAAGAAGTGAAAAAATAACAGGTGCTGGCTAAGTTGTGGAGAAAAAAGAACACTTATACATTGGTTGAGTGTAAATTTGTTCAACTATTTTGGAAAGCAGTGTGGCAGTTCCTTAAAGAGCTAAAAACAGAACTATCATTTGATCCAGAAATCCTATTACTAGGTGGATACCCAAAGAAATACAAATTTTTCTATCATAAGACAAATGCACACATATGTTCTTTTCAACATTATTTACATTAGCAAAGACATGGAATCAACAACATGCCATCAATGGAAGACTGGCTAAAGAAAATGTGGGACATATACACCATGAAATACTGTGCATTCATAAAAAAGAACAAGATCCTGTCCTTTGCAGGGACATGGATTGAGCTGGAAGCCATTATTTTTAGCAAACTAACTCAGAAACAGAAAACCGAATACTGAATGTTCTCACAAGTGGGAGCTAAATGATGTAAACACATGGACACAATGAGGGGGACAACAGACACTGGGGCCTACCAGAGGGTGAAGGTTGAAAGGAGGAAGAGGAGCAGAAAAAATAACTACTGGACACTAGGCTTAGTACCTGGATGATAAAATAATCTGTACATCAAACCCCCAGGACATGAGTTTAACTATATAACAAACTTGCACATGTACCCTTGAACATAAACTTTTTAAAAAAATAGTTTATAATTGTGCTACCTCAATAATTTAGCAGTTTCTTAGAAGCTATTGTAAAGTCTGCACTGCCTTCTCATACAAATGCCTCTTGCTTTAGCCCAGCAATTTCCAAAAACTAAGCATTTTATATGTGATTTGCTTTTTGATTGTAAAATAATTATATTTAATGCTGCATGTTATAGTTTTATTTTAATTATGTAATAAAGGAAATAGAATAATTTATTAAAAAGTCAAAGAATAATAGGTGCTGGCAAGGTTGAAAAATAAATGAATTAAAAGATACTTTCATAAGAGGAGTTGTGACGTCTGCCAGTAATGCAAATCAGAAGTTACTTGTGATAACAAAGCAGGCAGGAGGAAAAGTATTTGCATGATAAACGGAGCTGAAAGTCTCAAGGACAGAACTGATTCTGTCGCTAGAAGATGTTGTGAAACTAGAGGAAAAAATAATAGTATCTCACCAAGGTTTTAAGAGAGATGAAATGTAAGCTATGGATAAATGTTTTCAGATATGCTTCCACCAAAAAATGACCCATTTACATTCTCACCATTGTCTGAGAATTACCATTTAACTGTACCAATTTTAAGTGTACCTGAACAAGTTTCCTTGCTTTGAAGTTTGTCCTGACTGAAATAAAAGTATCTACTACAGCTTTTTTTGATTATTATTAGCATAGTTTATTACTCTCCATCCATTTATTTTTGATCTGTATGTTCTTTATATTTAAAGTGGATTTCTTCTGGGCAACATATAGTTGGGTCTTGTTTTTGAACAATGGACATTTCTGAAAATCTCTGTCTTTTTATTGGAATATTTACACCATTGACAGTCAAAGTATTATCGATATAAAATTAATGTCTATCATATTTGTTTCTGTTTTCTATTTTTTTCCCTTGTTCTTTCTTCCTGTTTTTGTCTTCCACTCTTTTTATGCCTGCTGTGATTTTAATTCAGCATTTTATATGGTTCAATTTTCTCTTCTTTTTTACCCAAACAATTTTACTAATTCTTCGTTTTAAATTTTTTACTGCTTGTCCTAAAGTTTACTTTATACATTTACAACTAATCCAAGTCCGCTTTCAACCAACACTATACCGTATTAGATGTAGTTCAGATACCTTATAGTGACAAAATAATTCTAATCCCTACCATTGTCAGCAGTTTCTCATTGTGGATATTCATTTCACTTAAACATAAGCATAAAAAAATAAACATATATACATCTAAACATGAGCACACAAATCTAATACATTTTTGCTATACATGAACTGTTACCTGTTTTGCTATATCAATTAAAAATAAGAAAGATAAAAATTGTTATTTTACATCTGCTTATTTCCTCTCTGATGTTCTTCCTTTCTTTATGTAGAGCTGAGTTTCTGAACTATATAATTTTCCTTCACTCTAAAAAACTTTTTTTAACTTTTTATACATAGCAGGTCTACTGGTGAGAAATTGACTCATGTTTTAGCGTCTTTGAAACTCTATTTCTTCTTTGCTTTTGAAAAAACAGTTTTGTAGGGTACAAAATTCTAGGTTGGTGGTTTCATTTTCTCCAAACGTTTTAAATATTTTACTCCACTGTCTTCTTGCTTGCAGTTTCTCAGGAGTTAGATATCATTCTAATCTTTGCTCTCCTATAGTTAAGGTGTTTCCCCACTATCCTCCACCATACCTCACCCCCAGCTTCTTATAGGACATTTCTTCATCTTTAATTTTCTGTAGTTTAAAATGATGTTCTCAGATGTAGGTTTTCTGCTATTTGTCTTGAGTGGTGTTCTTTGAGCTCAGTGTCTAGTATTCATTTAGAGATAATTCTGTCATTACTGTTTTAAATATCCTTCCTGTTCTTTCTCCTTTTATTCTACTTTTATAGTCCTATTTTGTGTACATTATACCTTTAATCATGTCCCACATTTCTCTGTTTTTTTTTTTCTCTTTTTTTAGACTTCTATCTATTTTCAGTTTTGGAGGTTCTTCTGACACTGGAGTTTCTACTGGCATATTCTCAAGCACAGATATTAGTTTCTCAGCTGTATCGAGTCTAATTAATAAAGCTCATAAAAGACATTTTTTCATTTATTTTCCAGTATTTTTTAAATCTCTGGTATTTCTCTTTGGTTCTTTCTTAAAATTTCTTCTCTCTGCTTACTTTGTCCATCTGTTCTTACATGCTGTTGACATTATCCATTACGTACTTTAGCATATTAATCACAGTTGTTTTAAATTTCTTGTCTGATAATTCCAGCATCCCTGCCATATCTGAGTCTAGTTTTGAAAGTTGCTCTGTTTCTTCAAACTGTGCTTTTTGCCGTTTAATATAAATCTTTGTCCATTTTGTGCTGCTAAAAAGAAATACCTGAGACTGGGTAATTTATAAAGAAAAGATGTTTATTTGGCTCATGATTCTGCAGGCTGTACAAGTAGCACAGCACCAGCATCTGCTTGTGGTGAGGGCATAAGGCTGCTACTACTCATGAAAGGTGGCAAAAAGGTGCTGGTATGTACAGAGATCACATGGCATAAGAGAAAGTCAAAAAGAAAGGGAAGAGGTGCCAGGGTTTTCAACAACCAGCTTTCACAGGAACTAATAGAGTATATTCACTCACCTCCAAGGGAGGCCATTAATCTACTCAAGAGAGATCCAGCCCATGTCCCAGACATTGTTCATTAGGCCCCACATTTCAAAATTACCACACCGGGGTTTAAATATCAACATGAAATTTGATGAGGACAGACATCTGAACTATAACTGTATGTCTTGTAATTTTTTCTTTAGCCAGACATGATGTACTAGGCAAAATAAACTGTTCAAAATAAGCTTTTAGTAATACAGTGACAGGGCGTGGGGCAGGGGAAGTGTTCTATTGTCTTATAAGTGAGTTTCAGACTTTTAGTGACCCTGTAGCTCTGGACTGTGAATTTCACACTTGCTTCCCAATACTCCTCCCTGCTTTGGTTGGATTGCATTTCTAGAACTGGCTAGAGCTGGATATTTCCCATCCCCCAAAAAGGTTACGCTCGGATAAAACCCCAGCAGGTTAGGCTCATGAAACAGTTGCTCCTGAAGGCAGACCTAGTTAAAAAGAACAGAATGGTCTGTTGTATTTTAAAATGGTCCCTATACCTTCCTTTTGCTGAAAGCATAGGGAATTTTTCTCTGATACTCACTGTGAGAACATGGTCTAGCTACTAGAGGTAAAATTCGCACAAGCATGGAGGCCCTTCTATGACTGTTTACCCGGCAATCTTTATCTTTTAGACTTGTCCACACTGAGCCTCTTGCACTTCAGTTACAGTTCAAATTTTCTTCCCAGCCTTGGTTCCTATAAAGGTTGCCCCTTGTGAATTTTTGCTCTGGTAAATTGTGATTCTCTGTACTGTCTGCCCCTTCAATGTTGTGAATAGCAGTTTGCTCTGTGACTTCACATGTCTTATAGAACTAAGAAGAATTGTGGATATTTTAGTTTGTTCTGCTTTTTGCTTGTTGTTGGGATGGAGTGGCAACTTCCTAGATTTTTGCATGTCAGACAGGATACTGAAAAGCTTAAAGCTATTTTAAAATCTCAAAACCATGTCACCATGATTTCTATTATATTTTATATGTCCCAATGTTTGTAATATTGCTGACTGTGGTACGTTACTGTGATTACTAAATATTTACAGACCCAAAATATGTACAAGAAATTCTCAAGCTGAAAGTGATTACAGGTTCTATATCATCAACCAATTGATATTTTTGTTGGATCTTTAGACCTAGTTGATTCCCTAAAGACAATTTCTACCAGTTTGATGTAATTTGTTACATCAACCATTGATATAACAGATAAAGTTTATGCATGCAAACAAAGCTGTTACTTCAAGCTTTGTTTAAATTTATTAACTTTACTTGTGACATCAATAATTTGCTTGATCTGTTTTTTTCATGTAAATTCATTTTTAACTTAGTTTTTTACTACAAAGTATGAGCACTCTAATTTTTCTTAGTATTATATTATATGTCATCTGTTCTGAAAAATTATTAAAAAGATAAGGCGTTTATCTGTATCTAATTACAATTAATAGTTCTTATAAAAGTTTTCTCATACTGGATTAAAGATAGACTCTACATGGTAAAATCCTCTCTTTACAACGTTCAGGTGATTCATCAACCTGGAACACTGTTGAACCTTCTTGCTGATCATATATTGCAACTGACTTTGGAGCTGGCTTTTTCCTCCTATTCTTG
This sequence comes from Ateles fusciceps, assembly GCA_036589455.1. Lineage (NCBI taxonomy): Eukaryota > Metazoa > Chordata > Mammalia > Primates > Atelidae > Ateles > Ateles fusciceps. Next base: position 8,177,151 of record JAZHEH010002982.1, on the reverse strand, counting down.
GTATAATCACAAACACCTCTAGGATTATTTGCAGAAGCACCAACCCCTTCCCCTTCGAATTCCCATTCATCATTCTCTACTAACTCTGTTAGAAGCAAATATTTCTTAGTAGTTTATAAACAAACATACACTTAAAAAAAATTCATGCATAAACATTAATACTTTGCTACATTTATATTGTAATTAATATAATACACCTTATGTTAATTTTTCACTTTCAGATTTTATTATGAAATCATGACCTTTTAAGAACTTATTTTTATTTCTGTTATGAGTTTATGTCATTATTAATTTTAAATTATAACAATTTAGACAGTATAAGTCCTTTTAATATAGTTCCTTTGTGTTTTTTTGTTGTTGTTAATATTACCCACCTCACTGTAGACATATTTGAAAGAATCACTGCATTCTAGTAATAATAGTATGTTCTAATTCCATATGAAATTTTTTCCTTCACCAATCACCCTTCAAAGAGGATAGCCATTTTTCCAATAGAGAACACATTGGAAAGCAAAATATCAGGAAAAAATGAGTATCATTGTTGAAAAAAATTGCTGTGTTTATCAGGCATTTTCATTGACATTTCCAGTTTAACACATTGGAGATGTAACTATTTTGTCAGCTGCAATTTTATTAGTCACTAAGGCTTGCTTTGATGCAGAAAAGCTGAAGTGAGTGTAGCATGCAGAATCAGTATACTGATTTTGGACCTGAGATTCTTTAACTTGCTTTGTATTTCTTACTGGATAAATATACTCCAAAGCCAAGAGTCATTAATCATAACTAAGAGGAAGATTACTGAACTTGTCTCAGTGAGGGAAGCAAGAGGTCATTAGGATAATATAGTAGTATTAGAGGAACGTGAACTCAATAGTAGTAAGAGCATTGATAAGGGGCAGGGCCTTGACTATATAGCTAGATAAATAGATCACACATTATGTGATCTCTACTAAGCATAATCAGTCTCTAAAAGTTCCCATTCCTGTGGTTTGGATTTCCTAACATACTTGGTTCACTTTCTTTTATTCATATAGGCAAAAAACCAATTCTTTTCTATGCTGAAATAGATATTTTCAAAGAGGACTCCACAGAATGTTAATATTAATTCTGTAGGATTAATGATAAAAAGAGGACCAGTGTCCCATGCCTAAATTCTTCTGCAATATTGAGTTAAAAATTAACTTATTTCTTAATTGCAGAATTGCTCAGAGCTTTTAGTATCCTTATGTAGACAGTAACATACACAGTATTTCATACAATATTTGACCATCCAAACCTCTTTTTAAGAAACACTGAGAATTAAATATTTCTAATCTATCACTTGGATAATACTTACCTAGAGGAATAATTGAGAATATAAACAATATTTAAAGTCTGGCTTAGAATAAAGTATATAAATAATTGTTAGACTATTTAACCAGGAAAAATAAGTGCATTTTCACACGTAATTATTAACAAGCAGAAAATAAACAAAAACTTTTAACCAAATGAATTTATAATTAGTCATATGATGCGTTGGCCTAGGAGATTTGGCTTTGCCTGTAAGGAGGGAGGTTGGAGGCAAATATGTGGTATAGGTAGATAAACTTGAGAAAGTGACCTATTATTTTGAGGTATTTGGATGAGGAATAGCCCCTTGAAATCTTTTACGTACACTGGTTCATTTACTCATTTTATTTTTACTTTAGAAAGAGTCACTGAGTTTGCTTTACTAAACTGATTTACATGAGACTGGGAAACCTCTTAGTCTCCTATGACGTTATTCAACTTTCAAAGTAATTTTAGAAAATTATTTGGATTCTTATTGGTGATAAGTGCATAAAAGCTCTTCATTATGATGCATGGATAGGCCTTCAATAAAGTTGGTAAAATTAAATAGAATGAGACAGGTTATGGGGTATGATTGCTGCTACTCTTAAATATACAGAACAGTGGGATTCCTTACTGTATTATTAATCTTTTACTTTGGGCTGGTTTTTGATAGAATTTCAAAGTATTAATAACTAATTGTCTTTTTTTCTTTTTGCTAATGTGCTGTGTTACTTCATCAACCTTGTAATGTTGCTTCTCAACCCATTCACAGATCTACGATAGACCTTAAACATAATAAATTCTTTATATTCCTTATCAAAATTCTCATTTCTTTCAGTTAGGAGCCATAGGAAAAAAATGTTTTAACATTTTCCTTTCATTATTGGAAGAATATATAGTAGCTTGAAGGATTAAATTCAGTGGTTGGTTTCTAGGGATGACTATTTGGACACTTGCTTCCAGAAGTCTTCAAAAGTATCATGAACGATGAATGTGTGATTTCCCAACATACAGATGTGGCTTCCCGAGACTTGAACACTGTACATTTTGGTCATGTAAATGAAAGGTATGACTTACTTTAAACAAAATAGACAGGGTCTCACTCTGTTGCCCAGACTGGATTGTAGTGGTGCAGTCATAGCTCATTGCACCCTCAAATTCTTGGGCCCAAGGGATCCTCCCACCTCAGTCTCCTGAGTAGCTGAGACTACAAGTGCATGCCACCACACCTGGATAATTTTTAAAATATTTTATAGAGATAGGGTCTTGCTTTGTTGCTCAGGCTGGTGTCAAACTCCTGGCTTCCAACAATACTTGCTCCTCAGCCTTCCAAAACGCTGGAACTACAGGCATGAGCCACCATGCCTGGCTGAATTTCGAGTCAGTCTCTATTATATTTGTATTTACATACTGCTTGCCAAGCTCTGTAGGATACTGCACTTTTGGGAGAAATAGAAAATATTGTGTAAAAAATTATCTATATCTTCAAACAATTTACATCATTTTTAGGAATATAATGTCCACATTTGAAATAATTACTTATAACCAGCATAGCAAACTCTGTGCCAGCAAAATATACCAATTACATCTCCTCTATTTGGATATTAGTTTTCGAATATTAGGTGTTCTAACATTCTACCTAATCAGTACTTTACTGTATATTCCCATTCATGGATCATTACTCACAAAGACATCAAACAAAAACAAGAAAAAAACTTCCTTTCACATCCAGCTGCAATGGTTCATTGCTTCCTTACAAAAAGATTTTCTCACAAGCAAAGAAAGAAAATGCCCTTGTATTTTGAGAAGAGTAGCTTTTAAAATATTCAGTGTTAATTCTTGGTGTTAGAAAACTGAGGACAGGCACTGTGGCTCATGCCTGTAATCCCAGCACTTTGGGAGGCTGAGGCTGGCAATTCACCTGAGGTCAGGAGTTGGAGACCAGCCCGGTCAACATGGCAAAACCCCATCTCTACTAAAAATACAAAAATTAGCTGGGTGTGGTGGCACATGCCTGTAATCCCAGCTACTCTGGAGGCTGAGGTGGGAGAATCTCTTGAACCTGGGAGGAGGTTGCAGTGAGCCCATATTGTGCCACTGCACTCCAGCCTGGGCCACAGAGCAAGACTCTATCTCAAAAAAAAAAAAAAAGAAAACTGGGCAGTGAGGGCTTAACATATATATTATGTAATTTAATATATTATTTATTTATTTATATAAAATATAAGTATGTGTGTGTGCATGTATGTATGTATGTGTATATATGTGTGTGTGTGTATATATATATATATTTAGTCTAGCCAAACTACAGTAGGCAAATGTCTCTTAAGCTTGAGAATAGAAATAAATAGGAAATAGGAATAAATGTTGTATATATCAACTGGGAAGTCTGGTAGAATTAAGTAGAGGAAAGATAATCTATACTTGCTAACTTTTGACCAACACAACATCTGGAAAAAGCTTTCCTCCTTTCAGTGTGAAGGCACAAACAAATAAAAAACTACTGATGGGCTTTTGGAAAAAAAAATACAGGACTTATGGTTCAACATAGCTGATAAAATAACTGCACGTATCTTCTCTTTTTTATCAAAATATTACAAAAATGGCAGCAGAAGCATAAAAAGGCACAAGCACAACAGTCAAAGACAGGAACGCTACAAGGCAGTCTACTCCCAGATTTGGACTCTGACCCACTGAAACTGAGACAATGTTTTCTTTTTTAAGCTACTAAGGGTTGGAATAATTTGTTAGGCAGTAGCAGACAACCAAAGATCACTAAATTTTTGAGAACAGCAACTGACATGATAAAGAGAGGTACAAAATGCAAACAGAAAGGAGGAGCACTGAGAAAACTGAAATAATATAATAGTAGTAAAAAATACAAATGACATGGATAATATTATCAGAGATATAAAAAAATTATTTCAACCTCATATGCCAGGTAAGTTAAAGCACCCACCTTCTATTTGGATAGAAAGAAAAAGAAAGCTATTAGCAATCAGTATTCAGAAAACTAAAAGAGACCTTCAAAACAAATAAACAAACAAAAATAAGATAGAGAAAAAACAAGCAAAAAAAGCTGTAGGATAAAGTTGAAGAAATACTCCAGAAATAGGACCCATAAATTAAAAATAAGAGGAGAAAAACACAAAACATTTAGTAAAAAAATTTCAACTAAAAAATTTTTATAAGAGAAAATGATAGAAATCATTAATAAAATATCAGAGGAAATTTTCCCAGAACTGTGAAATGCTGGAAAATCAGCACTCATTTTTTTGTTTGTTTTCTAATTGGAAAAGAAGGAAAAAGGTTGAGAAAGAGGAAAACACAAAAACTGCACATCAAAAAATATCGTCATAGAATTTCAGAACTCTGGTGACAAAAAATTAAAAGTATAAAATTTTCAATAGAAAAAAAATTGGTCTCACATAAAATAGTTATGCAGTGATATGTACGATGTCAATCTATTACACAGCAGCACTGGAGCTAGGGAATGATAATGCGTGGACTATCAATTGATTGTAAGATTAGAATAACTCTAACGTGTTACCTGCCAAATATCTTTCTCAGGATGTTTTAAATAAACAAATTGAAATGCAAGGGAAGCAGGAAATAGGGTTCAACCATAAGAGAGAAATAAAAGGAATGCCCAGGTCACAGGAAGAAGATTAAGAATGACAGCTATTTTTTTGTTCCTTTTTTTTTTTTCTCATGGCAAATTAGAAGCTTTTAGCCTGCCTTGGCCACTTGGAAACAGCAAGACAGTGCATAAAGATCAACTCTGTGAGCTTTAATTCCAAAAGGAAAATGGGTGTCCGTTGGAATTGTGAAGGACACACAATATCATGGGGAGGAGAAAATGAGTGAAGCCCTTGTATGTGAAAGAGATAGCCTCCTTCTGTGATTCACCTATCCACTGGGAATCCAAAAAAACAAGGCTAAGGGAGGGCATTTTATTTCTCCCAATCCCTGTACTGTAGCTTAGGAGAGGTTTGAAGATGCTGTGAGGGAAAGACACTTCAGGCATTTTTCCAGGTTCAGAACTGACAGCAGGAAGCTATTTTTAACCTGGGAGCATACAAAGTCAGCTGTTCTTTTGAGACCTGGCAACATGGATATGCAGGCATTTTTGTCTTAGGCCAGAGATTGGAGCTACTTGCTCTGCAGCAGGGTAGGAGTCTTTACAGCCAGAACTGAAGAATGTGTTGCAGCAGCAGGCCTGGGGTGGAAGAATTGCTGCTACAGAAGCAGTTTTGACTGGGTGATGGGAGTTGCAGCCAAGGTCAGCTTGGCAGTCTAAAGCCAGTTTGGATGTGTTGTTGCTGAGTGCCCTAGCCTGCTCCCCTGAGATGGTGGTCTAGCAGGGCCCTCTCTACCCCACCCGCAGGTAAAAATTTAGACATTTGGAGCACCCACTTTCCTGGACCAGCAGCCAAAGCCACCCCCACCCTTCATAGACATAGAGTGTGGTGCAGCAGATCCCTCTTTACTACACACCCAGGCAGATCACCAAGTTTTTGGAGCATCCCATTGTCTGGATCAGCAGCCTGAGCCACCCTACCCATTATAGACATACCTTGTGGTGTAGGAGGTCCCACTCCACTCCACATCCAGGCAGATTCACCAGGTTTTCAGAGCAACCCCTTGCCTGGATCAGTAGCCTGAGCCATCTCACCCTCCTTATTCAGAAATCCTCGTTTAATAGGGCCCTCTTCACTTCCTACATAGGCAGATATCCAGGCATTTAGAGCACTGACTTGCATGGACTAGCAGCCTGAGTTGCCACCCCATTCCTTCCTATGCAGAGATCCTGGTGCAGGGGATCCTCTTTGCTCAGTGCCTGGGCAGATCTCCCAGCATTTGTCACCTATTCTCCTGGATTAGAAGTTTAGGCTGCCCATATCCCCATGTAGAAAACTTGGGGCCAAGAAGATTTCTCAGCTTCATGCCCAGGCACACCTCTGGGTCCTTGATGGCTGCCCACTAGATTCTTCCTGGTGCTGGTGCTTGTGTCTGCCATTGGGGGATTTGTAGGCAAACCTGCCCAATGCATCCCCACCCATGTGACCCTCTTGGGGCTGAGCATGAGCTCAGACTATTATGTACTCCATAGATCAGCCAATTGCCTGAGGCAGCAGACAGTCTCTCTCAGTAAACAAAGATCAAGTGTGTATACCCAATCTCTTTGCCTGTAACTGGCTTTTACCCAAAGATGCTGTCTACTGGTTTGTAGGTCAAACTGCACAGCCTATTATAAAACCTACCAAAGGAAGTGCATAGGGCTATAAAAACAAAGGCAAAAGACCCTACTCATCATTCTCTATAGTCACAACTCCTGTGGAAAGGGGGAAAGAGAAAGGGAAAGAAAACAAAACAATACTATAAAGAAAGAAAAGAGAAAAAATCCTACTGACAAGAAACTAATTTCAAAAAATGAAAGTGCCAGCATTTCCAGATAAGAAAGAACCAGCAGTGCAAACAGTCTGCCACCATGAAAAATGAATGCAGTGACATCACCAAAATAACACACTAGCTCTCCAGCAATAATCCCTAACCAAAATGGAAATGCAGAAATGACAGATAAAAATAGAATTCAAAGCAGGGATTGCAGGGAGCTCAATGATATCTAGTACAAGGTTGAGAATCAACACTATGAAACTTCTAAATCAATCCAGGAAATAAAGGATGAGATTAATATTTTAAAAAGAAATCAAGCAAAGCTTCTGGAATTGAAAAACTCACTTAAGGAATTTCAAAATATAATTGAAAGCTTTATCAACATACTGGATCAAGCAGAGAAAGAATTTCAGAGCTTGAAGACCAGTTTTTCAAATTAACCCAGTCACACAAAAATAAAGAAAAAATAATTGTTTTAAATGAACAAAATCTTAAAGAAATATGGATTATGCAAAATGACCAAACCTACAAATTATTGGCATTCCTAGAGAGAAACAGAAAAAGTAAAAAACAAACAAAAAACCTGAAAACCATATTTATGAGAATAATTCAAAAAAGTTTCCCTAATATTGCTACAGAGATAGACATACAGTTACAAGAAATCCAGAGAACACCAGTGAGATACTATATAAGATGAATGTCACCAAGGCATATAGTTACCAGACTTTCCAAGGTCAATACTGAAGAAAAAAATTTTTTATTTGAGATAGAGTCTCACTCTGTTGCCCATGCTGAAGTGCAGTGCTGCGATCTTGGCTCATTATAACCTATAACCTCTACCTCCCAGGTTCAAGCAATTCTTTCCTTCAGCCTCTGGAGTAGCTGGGATTACAGGTGCCTATCACCACCCCTGGCTAATTTTTGTATTTTTAGTAGAGATGGGGTTTCACTATCTTGGCTAGGCTGGTCTTGAACTCCTGACCTCATGATCTGCCTGCCTTAGTCTCCCAAAGTGCTAGAATACAGGCATGAGCCACCGCACCCAACCCGAAAAAAAAATCTTAAAGGCAGGTATAGAAAAATGTCAGATCTGTACCAAGGGAACCCCATCAGGCTAACAGAGGACTTCTCAGCAGAAACTTTACTGGCCAGGAGAAGCTTGGGGCCTGTTTTCCACATTTTTAAAGAAAATAAATCCCAGCCAAAAATTTAATATCCCATTTAACTAAGCTTCATAAGTGAAGAAGAGCCTAGGCATGATGGCTCACTCCTGTAATCCCAGTACTTTGGGAGGCCAAGGCTGGCAGATTGTTTGAGCTTAGGAATTCAAGACTAGCCTGGGTAACATAGTGAAACCCCATCTCTACTAAAAATACAAAAATTAGCCAGGCATGGTGGCCCATTCCTGTAATCCCAGCTACTCAGGTGGCTGAGACAAGAGAATCACTTGAACCCAAGAGGTTGAGGCTGCAGTATGCCAAGATCATGCTACTGCATTCCAGCCTGGGTGACAGAGTGAGACTCTGTCTCTAAATAAATAAACAAATAAATAAGTGAAGGAGAAATAAAATATTTTCCAGAGGTATAAGTGCTAATGGAATTTGCAATCACTAGACCCGCCTAATAAGTGATCCTAAAGGGAGTCTCCCCATGAAACAAAAGAAAGATGCCTGCTACCATAGAAACACACTTAAGTGCATATCCCACAGACCCTATAAAGCAACAACAGAATAGAAACCACAAAGCAACTACAAAACTACTAACAACCTCATGATAGGATTATAACCTCACAAATACGTATTAACCTTGAATGTAAATGATCTAAATGACCCACTTAAAAAGTCACAGAGATGCAAGTTGGATTTAAAAACAAGACCAATTGATCTCTTGTCTTCAAGAGACTTATTTCACATTGGCTCAACATAAAGAGTTGGAGAAAGATCTCTCACACAAATGGAATACAAAAAAAAGAACAGGGATTGCTATTCCTATATCAAAAAAAAGACCTTCAACTAGTAACAGTAATGAAGGGGAAACAAGGGCATTTCATAATGATACAGGGTTCAATTCAACAAGAAAATATAACTTTTTAATATATACACGTTCAACATTGGAGCACCCCAGATTCATAAAACATGTACTTTGAGACCTACAAAAAGACCTAGACAGTCACACAGTTGAATAGGGAAGACTTTTACACTCCACTGAAAGCATTAGATCACCGAGGCAAAAAACTAACAAAGAAATTCGGGACTTAAATTTGACACTTGCCCAATTCAGCTGATAGCTACAAAACACTCTACTAACCAACCATAGAATTTACATTCTTCTTATCTGCACAGGGAAATACTTCAAGAATAACCACATGTTTGGCCATAAAGCAAGTCTCAATAAATCATAAAAAATAATCATACCAACCATACTTTCAGAACACAGTAGAATAAAAATAGAAATCAATACCAAGAAGATCACTCAAAACTACCAGTTACATGGAAATTAAACAACTTGCTCCTGATTGATTTTGAAGGAAGCAACAAAAATAAGGCAAAAATATAAAATTATTTGAAATAAAATTATAGATAAAATATACCAAAATCTCTAGGATGCAGGATACCAAACTAGTGTTAAGAGGAAAATGTCTAGCACTAAACATCTACCTGAAAAAGCAGTTTTCCAAAGAGGAGAAAAAAATGGGATTTCATTACTGTTGAAGAGGAAATAGATGATAAACAGTCACAAATCATAGATATTCAAAGACTCACAAATCCTCATATTCCTATGAGCACTGTGAAACAATAATCCTTTTTTTGAAATGTCCAATATATAAAAGTTCAAACTTATATATCATCAGATTATAATTATATCCATTAGCAAAGACCTTCCTACATGATTCCCTTAATGAGCAATATTCCTCATTGTATTATAATAACACTGCATTAACAAATATGACTTCCCAAACATTTTTTGGTTGTCTGTCATCACTATAGAAAAGAGTATGTATCTCCACTGTGCTTGGGATCGTCAGCATCCCTTTTATCTTCAGTAGTATTGTATTACATTACTCTGTTAAATACAGTTCAGTGAAAAGTTACCAATGAGACTGGTTATTTAGAAGAGTTTCTAAAGTTTAAAAGAAACTAAGCTAGCCAAAGAGAAACCTAGGGCTCTCCCTACTTAATTGGGTTAGTGCTATTTATTGGTAGCAGAGGTTCTTTTGGAAATGCATTATTTCAAAATTGTGTACTTTGTCTTCTTTCCTACATTTTCTTCAAAATCCCTTCTTAGCACTGCTGAGTACATTTTTTTCTTTTATTCTTTCTTTCTTGTTTATTTATTTTTTTATTTTCCAGTTGAGAAGGCACTTAGGAATATTTGGAACACATTGGATGCAAATGTCTGTACGAACATGCCGATTGCCATAGCAGCTTCTATAGTTTTCTGTTATAAACATTATGGTTTCTTCTTAGAAGATGACTACAGAGTATAAATGTTCACAAAAATATGTTTTATGTAATATTCACATAAAATACATTAGAACATATATAGTGATATATATTAAGAAAGAAACAGATTATAGTCATCTTCCAAAAAGACAAAGAGCTTGATTTAATCTTCCAAGAAGACATAGATCTCAGATCAGATGAGAAATCTTTTAGTAAATCAAGCTAAAATAGCTCTTTCTAACAGCACCATGTTTCTGTAGTAGATAAATGTTTCATTTACTCAAAATGAGGGGTCTTTTTGACAATAAAAATTACTTCTTTTAGAAGATTAATTTCTTTAACTTGGGCAGATCAAATGAGGAAAGGAATATGAATATATATTGCTATAAACAAGAGAACTCTCAAAAGACTTTCCCAAATGTCTAATCTGACCCTTGTAACAGTTCTTTAAAGTAAATAGAAGGATAATATTATCTGACAAATAAGAAATTAAGAATAGAGAAGATGCTACAGATGGTCCTTATGATGGGATAACATCCCAGTAAACACATTGTAAGTTGAAAATATCATATGCCAAAACTGCATTTAATGCACCTAACCTACCAAACACTGTTGCTTAGACTAGCTTACCTTAATTGGGCTCAGTACAATTACATTAGCCTAGAGTTGGGCAAAGTTGTCTAATACAATGTGTATGCACAGTAAAGTGTGAGTATCTCATGTAATTTATTACATACTATACTAAAGTGAAAACAGAATGGGTATGTGGGTACTTGTACAGATTCTGCTGAATGTGTTTATCACTTTCACATTATTGTAAAGTTGAAAAACCCTAAGTGGAACCATCATAACTCATGGATCATATGTAGTTTGAAATTATCTACTCACTGAGCATGATCAGTGGTGCTTCATAAAATGTGAAAGCATATCCTGAGAGCTTACAAGTTTGTGAAGCATTCCTGAGAAACTTTTTCCTTGGAGAATTAATTAATCAAGTAAAGGAAGTTCAATGGCTGGCACGTATATCCAAGCTACTGACAGCCTTGCATTGCTTGGATGATAAAATGTATGTTGAATTCCTGAAAGGTACATCCTGGGATTAAAGATTAGTTGGAAATAGTTCAGCCTTCCAGAGGTTGTAAAGCAATTCAAATCATTTTAAAACCTAAAATTGGATTAATTTATTTCACATTGCTAGTGTCTCCAGGCACTCTGCCTTAGGAAAAGTAAATTTTCTTTTCTGCAAAGAATTGCTACAAAAAAATTTTAAACTTAATGTCTGCTATACAGTACAAAACAACAAGTCATGAGAAGAGGAATGAAAAAATGATAAAAAGTCAGTGGAAACAAATTAAAATAAAAAAGCCAAAAATGGTTGCAGAAGAAAAAATGTATCATGGAAAAAATGTAGTTAACAAACTGAACAAAATTTACACATACAGAATGCAGCATCCCAAAACTGAGGAACACTTTTCGCAAATACCAAGTGCACATAGGACATTTACAAAAAAATGATTACCTAGGTTTGATTTTTCACTGAGAGAACTTACAGATCCAAGCAAACAGTTATACTCATGGTTATGATTTATGACTGCAAAAGGGCACTGTTATGGGCTGAGTTGTGTCCCCCACCCACCCAGATTTATATTTGGAAGCCTTACCCCCTCTGCTCAGAATGTTATTGCATTTAGAGATAGAGTCGTTGAAGAAGTGCTTAAGGGAAAATGAGGCTATGAGGGACCTTAGTCTAATATGACTGATGTCTTTATAAAAAACAAAAATGGTCACAAAAGAGACACATGGGACATGTATACACAGAGAAACAGTCTCATAAGGACACAGCAAGAAGGTGGACATCTGTAAGCCAATGAGAGAGGCCTCAGGAGAAACTAGCCTCATCAACAACTTAATCTCAGATTTCTAGCCTCCAGAATTATGAGGAAATAAATTTCTGTTGTTTAATCCACCCAGACTGTGGATATTTTCTTATGAAAACTCTTATAAACAAATATAGGCACCAAGAAAAATCAGTAAATGGAAAAAGGCATATGAAGTAAAGTCCAGAGGAAACCAGATGAGAACTTCCAAGAGTCCACCTGCAAGGTCTGCTCCTTGCCATCTGGAGTATTTACTGCAAAACTACTAGCAGGAAGTACTCTAGGTAGCAGAAAGAGACCAAACTGAAGTGTTCATCTCACATAGGAACTTTAGGTGTCATGGATTTATTCAGTTAAAATAAATCCCATTAACCATAAAAGTCTACTTTTAAAAGTGAGGTGACATCCTTCTTCAGCTTCTGAATGACTTTTTTTGTTTTTTTACCCCGGCTCAAGACAAGAATTCAGGCACAGCCTAACTCTGGCCAGTAAGTTGAAGCTGATATGAATGCCTTCCAAGACTGAAGCAGCATCATGATAGTTAGGATATATACACACACGAGAAACACAATCCCAGAGGGAACATGGTACTCCATAATGACAGAGTTTACAATTGTTAGGGTTTCTCCAGAGGGACCCATTAGTCAGGCAGTAAATTTAACAGGGCCCCTATTGTGATTTCTCACCATGGAGCCTATCACCCTAGGATTCTCAGTTCACTTCACTCAGTTTAGTCCTTGCTTTCAGAAGGACCACCTGAGGTAGTTAGTTCTAAACATTTCCCTTGTCCCTGACACCAGTTCATCTTCTTTTCAGATGTGGAAGCATCTGGTGGTGTTCTGTGTGGAAAGTGCTGAGGTTACCCCCTGCTGTCTCAGAGTCAGTTGTGATCATACGCTCAGTGGTAGATTAAATTCAAAATGCTCAGAGCAGCATGGAAAGTCAACAGTGGGGACTTTTTTTCTTTTCCTTAGGAATAGAGAAATCTTTCAATAATAGTTTTGACAAACAAAGATCATTGCCTTTCCACTTCTCCATGCCTGTCCTGGTGCAAAGATTTTGTTTTTCCTTGTTGTTATAAAGTCAATCTGTTCTTTTTAGCAATTATAACTTCATGCTTTTTCAATTAGTTCTTAATCTCACTGAGATATTTCATCTAGAAAACTTTCATATAAGAAGAGCAAAAGTATTTTCTTAGAAAAAAATATTTCTGTACAACTTAGAAAGATGCCTCATGTTTAGGAATTGGTTAGTTAAAATCTTGAAGTTAAAAAAATAAAATTAGTTTACATAACATTCCCTCCCTTTTATTATAATCATTTAACTAGTGAGCATTCTATAAACAATCACACTTTTTGGGGGATGGTTGTATTTAGTAGTAAAATTTCCTTACTGATGTGTGTGTACCTGGAGAAGGATGCAAAAAATATACTTAAGTTTTCATTTCATCATTGCAATCTACAACTGATCCAGAAATCCAAACACAACAAGTCAACAACAGTTAGTGAGGCACCCCTCAGGAGGTCAAGATTCTCTCTGAAGTGTCATTCTACCAACTTGTAGATTTTAGCCCAGATCAGAAATAAAAATACAAGCAGTGTCAGAAATATTGAGTTGACTAGGAGCTCAATTTCACATAGTCCCACCAGAGAACAAGCCCTCTTTGTGGGCATTTGTACACAGCACAGATGGTCCAGTCAGCAACAAGGATGTTGTGATAGTTTATGTGCCCACAGAGGGGAATTTTAAATTTGCAACAGTCTTATAATTTGAGTTCTGTTCATTAATCTGATGCTTGCTTTTAGTTCAACTTAGCCTATGCTGAGGCCAAAACAGCCTGTTAACAGACAATACTAGGTTTCAGCTTAGAGTCAGATCCAGGAAATTAGGATATATAAATTCAGATTCTTAAAAAAGCCAGTGAATTTTCTTCTGCAGCAGTAAAGTTGAGATGCTATAAGGCCACACACTGTGATTCACGTCTGAGTGACAAGCAGGGCTTTCTTGAGGTTTTTTGTCTTGTTAGTCCGAGTCCAAATTGACCCACTCAAAAATATGCACATTACATTAGAAAATTATCAGCCTCTAAGGGTCAGATCACTGACTTATAAGGGCTCATTAGCAACTAAAATCTGTTTACCATGTCAGAAGTGCACCTCAATTTCGATATTGACTCTCTGTTAATGCTATGTTTGTTTATTCAGAGAGCCTAACATTAGGCAAAATAAGAGCCAAAAGCAGATGTTACAAAGACATATTTTGTTTTAAATGCTTAACAAATTTAAATTCCAGCCAACCCATCAGTGATAAAAAGCAAAGAAGTTATGTCCCACTGTCACTTTCCTTTGCAGCTTTCACTGATTGTGAAGATCCCCCTAAGAATATATAGAATTACAAGTATATATCATTTATAACAATTTTTATTATACAAATAGCCACAAAATACAAAGCCAATTTTAAAAATTCATTTTCTAAACTATCGCAAGTTTATTCAAACTCCTGTCAATAAATTCCACATTTATAGGGTTAAGATTATAGTTGCTGGAGAGATCTAGCTGTGATGCTGTTACTGGAAAGGGGTTCTTATCCAGACCCAAAGGGAGAGTTCTTTGATCTTTTGTGCAAGAAAGAATTCAGGGTGAGTCTACAGTGCAAAGCAAAAGCAAGTTTATTAAGAAAGTAAAGGAATAAAAGAATGGCTACTTCATAGACCTACTGGTTGCACATTTTTATGGTTAATTCTTGATTGCATTCTAAACAAGGGGTGGATTATTCAGTCCTCCCCCTTTTGGACCATATAGGATAACTTCCTGATGTTGCAATGGCATTTGTAAAGTGTCATGGCGCTGATTTGAGTGTAGCAGTGAGGATGACCAGAGCGCACTCTCGTGGCCATCTTGGTTTTGGTGGGTTTTGGCCAGATTCTTTACTGAAATCTGTTTTATTAGCAAGGTCTTTATAACCTGCATCTTGTGCCAAACTCCTATCTCATATTGTGGCTTAGAATAACTAACCATCTTGGAACTTCAGCCTTATTTTACCCAGCCCCTATTCAAGATGGAGTTGATCTGGTTCAAACACCCCATTCAAAGACAATGCAAGGGTGGGGCTGCTGCAGCAAAGGCAGTTAGGTTGAAGATGTGGCAAGATTGTGATTCCCTCTTCCCCATCCAGTCCTTATCCTCAATTTATCTATCACTTTGTTCCAGCTCTGGAAATGGATTTAGTTGTTTTTGTCCCACTTGGAGAAGAGAATATAGAAAATTTTAACATTTTTAGCCAAAATTCACATTCGTGACTATTTCTTTTCCACTCAGAGGAGAAAGAAGGAAATCACCAACACTGCATGTTTTAATCTTCGCTTTAGCCAGGATGGCCAAAAGCAGGTAGACAGTGCAGCAAGCCAAGCTCATAGAGATGCATGTATCATTTTCAAATTCCATAGGCAACTTTTAAATCTCCCAGTAGACAGCAATTTCAACTGCTGTTTCATACCATGGCTAACTCCATAGCCACTCAGGAAGTGAAGACTCACCATTCCCTGCCCTTTGAGCTTTTCTCTTCCCTGTGTTTTGACCATATTTAAGTGAGTCAGGGTCATTCTAGCAAATTCCACTTCTGACACCTACTATACCAGAGGTTCCCAAGACCACTACCAGATTTGATGATTCACTGAAAGGACTCACTGGAAATAAAATATAGTCTTACTTATGGCTATAATTTATTACTGCAAAAGAAAAGCAAGTTAAATCAGCAAGGGAGAAAAGGTGCATAGGTAAATTCCAAAAAAAAAACAGATTTAAGACTTTGTGAATCTTTTCCCAGTAGAATCACATAGGACATACTTAATTTCTCCAGCTGAGTTGTAATGACACATTTGACATGTCTATCAGGGGAGCTTATGATAGACTTAATGCCCAGGGTTTTCATTGAGGGTTGATTGCATAGGCATCCTCTTCATCATACATACCAAAATTCTAGGCAGCCATAGTAAAATAAGTCGTCAGCATAAACAATGTAATTTGTACAAACATTTTAGGCACAGCAAGTTACTCTTATCAGTCTTGAGTATGATAGGAACCCTCTTAATATCTAAGTTATCAGATGCCAGCTGAGGGCCAACTTTCAAACAGACCTTTCTGTAGTAGTTTCAGGCCTGCTATGCTATGCTAACTCTTTCCTGCACATAGACCCATTAAGTCTTAATAAATATCAGAGATTAACTTCATGCAATCTGTTCTCTTATCACAATTAATTAAGCTTGAATTAATAGCAAAATATTACAGTTTAATCTCTAGATGTTTGAACAACAAGATACACATTTAAATGTCACAGGGCCAAAGTCGTACTCATAATGGAAATAAAATATTTTGAATTGAATGCTATAATCCTCATTGGAAACCAGAGAAATGGAATGCTAAATAACAATATTATATCAATACAGCTTTACCAGTATGGCTAAAACACAAAAGAATAAAAATATCAAGATTTGGTAAGAGTATGGAACAATTAGAGTTCTTATTAAATATCCTCATGAATGTAAGCTGGTGCAACAGAACTGTGTAAATAACTTGTGTAGGATGGTAAATATATTTTGTGATATTCATATTTTTGAATAATATATACACAGAGAATGACTTGCATTTATACACACATACATATACATGAGTGATTCTTACAATGCAAAGTTGAATGAATGAGATCACGCACAAAATAATAGATGTTGTCTGATTCCATCTATATAAAAATCAAAATAAGAAAAAACAAACTCATTTTTACAAATTTGTTCTTTGGTATAGAACTAATTCAAAATCAAGAAAGCAATGGCTGAAATTCATGAAATTGTAGGTAGATAGTAGTGATTGGGGGAGATGGCACAAAAGAGATTGTCAGTGTTTTCTTTTTTGAGCTGCGTATAGATTAAGTAAGCAAATCCTTTTTGACATTTTAATAAGCAGTATATTTTAGTTTTGTGTAATTTTATGAAAGTGTGTTATATTTTGAATTAGAAAAAGTTTAACTGAAGAAAGAAATATTTCTCACAAGAATTAAATAAATCATGTAATAAAATATGTCTATTTATATTCCAGAAGCCAGCCCTGTTGAATGTCTAAATCAGGATCTTTGTACTACATTGTACAACAAAGTTAATGATATGGCAGTTCTTAAAATGGAACTACATCCCCATACAATCACTGTAACTAATAATGCTGCTTCTATATGAAAGCAATAATTAGATATTTCCTGTACTCTAAAGCTATTACTTTCTTTGTGCCATTATTCTTAATCTCAGCACCCATAACTCTTGTCTTTTTAATTCCCATAATATCCCACTTAACTTATGTGTATACATTATTTATATACCTGTTCATTTACAAAGTAAGTATTTTTGTGAATGTGTATATTTCACATTATAATGAAAGGAATTTGAAACCCTTTGACAAAAAAAAATACTGTAAGTCATTTTAAAAATATAAGCATGCACACATACATGTTCACACAGATGTCTATATCTACCTAATAACATACATATGTATATGCTTATATAAATATATGTGTGCATATATATTCACATATAACTTTTATAAAGGAAATTGAAAATAAAAATGAGGCCAACAACTCTCTTAGATAAGAAATAAAAGGTAGATACACAGCAATGAGGGAGGGTTAAAATGATAAGAAAACAACTAGATTTCTGGGTTAGAAACTGGAAGAGGGGGGATTGGTGTTCATTTCGTATGAAATTTTAGAGAACAAAGTCAGTGATTTTGGAGACCAGAGCATGGATTTGGTTTCGTGGCCTATGTTTAAATGCTTAAAAAAAAGTACTGTAATTAAGGTTATAGGAATTATGAAGCTGAGGCCTACAATGATACAAGGAACAGAAAAAGCCATGTAGACAAAACTGAAAAAGTTGTGTATTAATTTGGAAATTTATTTCTGATTTTCTTTTTTTTTAAAAAAAACTTTTAATTGTCAACATTAAATCTTATGGTGAAGAGGAGCCTACCTATTTAATTTGAAGGCAAACATAAAACCACTAAATATGGAGGAGTGCATTTGGGGTGTATGAGAGGGAATTACCCATAGGAAAGGAAACACCACATAACCAACAGTGGGAAAAGTAATGAAGAGGGTGAGGGGGAAAAAAACACACCACCACCCTGTATTTTAAGAGACCAAAATACCTCTTAAAAAATATCTCTTTGGCCTCTTAAAATACAACATGTTGTAGTTTTTTTTTCCCCTTACACTCTTCATTATTCTTTATAGTGAGCAAAAGGTATGGTCACTGGGAACAAGGTTAGCGGGGTATGAGAGGCCACTAAGTAAGGTATGCTTTTTATCGTTTTAAAGCCTGTGGGTTTTATATGAACATAGTGGGGATTTTAAGTAGTAGAGCATCATAATATGATTTGTTTTACATTTATCATTCTGACTAGTCTGAAGACAAATGATCTGATGGAAGAAGCATGAAAAGAAATGATAATAATAATGAGACTATTTCAACCTTAAGGAAATAATGATAAGTTGAAAGTGACTAGCCCTCTGCAAATTGAAAGTAGACATATTTAAGACACAGTTTGAAAAAAAAAGGCACTACATATCTAATGATGTTATACGTAAAAGAGGAAAAACAGAAACCCAAGATGACCCCCAATTTTCTGGTTTGAGAAATTGAGAGGAAAGCTATAAATTGAAAATTACTGACATACAGATGTCATATATTGCTGCTAGAATGGATGAGATTGCCTAAGAAGGCCGTGAAGCACTGTATGGTTAAATATCACTTACATTTTTTGACTATTAACTAGATTCCAGGAAAACTGCTCAGCACTTCACATGACTTACCTAGTTTAATCTTTGTTAAAACCCTGAGAAGTAGGTAGTGCTTCTATACTCTATTTAGGTAAGCAATATTATAATCTTAAAGGGTCAGGTAACTTTCCCATGGCCACACAGAAAACGATGGAGGCAAAGTTTAAATTTATATAGTCTGAATTTAGAACCCACAAGCTTTACCAGTATTATTGCTGCCTTGGGGAAAAGAAGCATGCTTTGAACCACACCCTAAAAATGTCCATTTATAAAGCATGTGGCAAAGAAGTAGTTTACAAAAGAGATTGGAAGACAAAAATATGTTCTTATATTAGGAAGACAAAGAGAATCATGAGGGGGAGTGTGTTTCAAGGTGAAGGATCTGGTCACTCTTGAATGTTGCTGTGAAAACAATTATGAATAGCAATTAAATTTGACATTTCTTAAGTTATCACTAGTCTTTATAGGAACAGTTTTTCTAGAGTATTGAGTGTAGGATTAAAATTGGAGGTCTATGTGGCATCAAAAAGATATATTATGTCCAATTTTATGTATATGATTTAATGAGAATGATTGAGAGGAGACAGAGAAGAGGGAGTGGAACAGAGTGATAGTGAGGAGGGGAATATTAGATAAATGATGCATGAGGTGGAGGAAGAAAAGAATCAAAGTCTGCAGATGTAAAAGGAAAAAGTGCTGCTCTTCTAATGTTGGAAGTAGTCCAATGTACTCAATCTGCCACCAGGTAATTGGCTGATCATGCTGAGAAATAACGTCAGGGTCTCAGCATTGGTCTTGGCTTTTGGCAAGTTAGGTGCACAGCAATGGAAATTGCCAGATTATCTGCTAATCACCTAGCTAGAAGAAACTCCTCATAAGGCCATAAATGTGGGTTAAGATAGAGGAGACAATGAAGCAGGAGTAAGAGCCATAGACATCCAAGTTACTTGGCCATGTAACTAACTCATTACTTAAGGATTTATTTGATCCCTCTATTTATATACTACTTCCATTTAATAATGAAGTCCTACTGCAATCAACCGAATATATAGCTTGGTCCGTTATACAACTGTTAGATAATGAGTGTAATTAGGTGGTCAGTGGTCAAACATTCATTCAGCCTCTATTAAGGACTGTATCAAGCCAGAAACTTTCTCAAAGGGAACATGGTTAAATGCTGAGGATAGGATGGCTTTACTCCAAAGTTCTAAAGGATTGTGCCCATGATCCATTTATAAGTGTCTGTCACTGTTCCATACAGCATTCTATCTGTCACACATACTGTGAGCACTTTTTGAACTACTTAGCTATATAAGCCAAATAGAAGAGCAGCCTGCAGAGTATCCTGGACCTGTTGCAAAGCATTTCTTTTCTAGGTTCCATTAAAAACTGGAAAACTTTTGGAATATTTGGCAGAGTTTTTGATAGCACAATTTGACAAAAAGTGTATTCTTCTGAAGAGCATCACAAGACATTGTGCCTGTGTCTTAGTTGTAAGAATGGCACATGCAGGAATTCATCCTTTACCTTGGGAGGGATGACTGAACATACCCTAGACCATAGGACAGACAGTTACCTGCATTTTTATAGGATTTGTTTCCCACTTTGTGCCATGTATGTGTTGTATTAAAATGTTTAGTAATGTTTAGTTTACTAGTTCCACTTAGCATGATACCCTCAGCATAATGGATCAAGGTGATATACAGTGTTTTTAAGAGATGATTGATTCTGGAGAGTTGATATTTCCATATGGTAAGCAACTAAGATGTACTGTGGCCCTTATCAGCTAAATGCAAACTTTTTCTAGATGGTCTTTATTAATAAGTAAAGAGAAAAAGGCATTTTTTTCATACTCATAGCTGTTTCATGGTGACTAGAAAATATGTTAAGTTGCTTCCAATTGTAGTCCCACAAAACAATAATTTTATTAAACTAATGGATTCGTGAGATAAGAATTTAGGCAGAGTACTGAAAGGATGGCTTTTTCTGTTTCATCATATTTATAGCGTCAGCTTGGAAGACTTGATGGAGAGTGATTCAACTAGCTGGGCAAAGGAATCACATGGAGTCTTCTTCAGTCCCATGTCTGGTGCCTGCCTAGGATAGCTTGTATGTTAAAATTTGCCTTTGACTAAGCACCTACAGGTGGATTGAGTTGCCTCACAGCGTGAGTGCCTCAGGGTAGTCAGAATTCAAACATGATGACTCAGCACTTTAAGGGCAGTAATTTTAATGTGAAAGGAGGAAGCTATGGAACTTCTTTGGGTCTAATAACCTTGGAGGTTACACAGCATCACTTCCGTTGTATTACATTTGCTAAAAGAAAGCCACAGATGGTATTAGTCATCTGTAGCTGTGTAACAAATCAATGCAAAACCCAATGGCTTAGAACAAACGAACAAAAAAGCCATTTATTATCTGACAGTTCCTGAGTCATGATTCTGAGCGCAGCTTAGCTGTCTGATTCTTTCTCAAGATTTTCCACAGGAATGATGTTAAGGTGTTAGCCAGAGCCATTGTCTCTCCGGAAGCCTCAGCTAAGGGAGAGTTTACTTCCAAGATCAGTTCTGTGATTGATAGCAACATTCAGTTCCTCACTGTTGTTGGCCTCAGGGTCTCAGTTTTTCCTTGGCTGTAGACC
This sequence comes from Ateles fusciceps, assembly GCA_036589455.1. Taxonomy (NCBI): domain Eukaryota; kingdom Metazoa; phylum Chordata; class Mammalia; order Primates; family Atelidae; genus Ateles; species Ateles fusciceps. Next base: position 8,155,663 of record JAZHEH010002982.1, on the reverse strand, counting down.
AGAAGCTCCCTCCATTCCTTGCCATATGGTTTTCCACTGGGCAATATGCAGCATGTCAGTTGGCTTCCATCAGAATGAACAAGTGAGATAAAGCAAAGAGAAAAAGCAGGAGAAAGAACATTTTTTAAATAAACCAATCTCAGAAGGGATTGGGTATATTCTACCAGTTAGAAGAAATTTACTAGGCTGTCACAAAATGAAGAGAAGGGGATTACACAAGGTTCTAATACCACACCAGGAGGATAGAATTATTGTGGCCATCTAAGAAGATATTTTCTTAATCTGCACTCTGATGCCAATAATTTATATTCCTCCCACACTAAAAATGCATTTATATCCACTCACATTTCCCCCAAATTCCATAACATTACACCATCAGCTTAAAGGTCATGATCTCACCACCTAACTTATTTCCACGTGATGACTCTCCTCAAATAATAGTGCCAAAAGTGCAGCTTAAGTACAGTTCCTGTCAATCTGTTGATTTATCAAACTAGAGAGATACATTCTGTCCATTGCATAATCAGCATACACTAAAGGGACAAGTACAGGGTAACTCCTGAAGGTAATACTCTTTAAAAGGGGGGAAATGAGAAGCAAAATGAGTCACTGATAGAAACTCTGAAATCTAGCCAGGCAAATGTTGACAGCTTCTTGATTAGATCTCAAGGCCTGAAAATAATTCTCCACAGCTCTCTTCTCCTCCCTCTGAGCTTTTTACCATACCCTTTGAGTCATACTTAATTTTTGGTAAATGTGTTTGAAGCCAAGTAGTGTTCTCAGCCTGCTTTCTGCCTGTAGGATTTCAAAGTTCAAAAAGCATCTTGTTATTTCATTCTATTTCTGTAATGTTTTTGCTGATATAATTCACTCAAAAACTTTGTAGGTTTCCTCTGAATATCACTGCAGTTTACTTAATTAGGCAGATATAAAAGCCACAGATTTATTTGATGTAGGTTTTTTTCTACTTTCTGTTTCTGTGGAGATAGTGAAGGGGCAAGGCCATTTAGCTTCCTTATTAGTCTGCAAGTGCTGCCATACCAAAATACAACAGTGAACATTATTGCTTAGTTTCTATATTTTTTGAGTGATGACAAATGTTTCACATTTATCATTTATGATAATTCAGGTGAATAAGAAATTTTGCAAGCTATTAAGGCTAGAGGACATTAATACCACTTAAAATTTGTATAGCATATTAGTGTGTCAGGGATGCCATAGCAAAATATCACAGACCGGGTGCCTTAAACCACAGAAATTTGTTGCCACAGTTCTGGAGGAAGGTAAAATTAAGGTGTTAAGAGTTTTGGTGTCTTCTGGGTCCGAATTTTCTCTTCACATAAGGACATCAGTCATATTGATTATGGCCCCATTTTAACTTAATGATTCCTTCTTAACTAAAAATCTCATTTTAACTCAAACACCTCTTTCAAAGACCTGTTTCTACGTGGATTCACATTCTAAGATGATGGGGGTTAGAACTTAAGCATATACATTTTGGGGGTACACAATTCTGAGCATAACAGTTTTCTGTTGACAGTTTGATATTTGAGATAATTTGTAATGCCCACCTCATTCTTAAATTTTGTAAAAGGACATTTGTGTGATTAAATCATACTCTGAGATATCACCTTTCTTATTTCTGAGGTTTTAACAGTTTTTATAGTCAAGACTTTGCTTCATCTTTAGATAATATTTTCCTAGAGGTGACCTAGATTTAAACTTTGATTAAAAGTAATTTCTTCATTTCAGCATCTGTGTTAATGAGGGTTTTCCAGAGAAACAGAACCAATAGAATATAAACAATATATGTAATATATATATATAGTTTATGTTATTGGTAGTGTACAGAACATATATTATATATTTTATATAAATGTATTGCCTCTCTCTATATATGTGTTTAAATTCATTGCTGGATTGGGTGATAAGAGGAATGTCTGGGTAAGGAGGCTGACTGGCAGCTGCAAAATGGGTCATGTTATTCACTTGATTATTAATATATAATTTATTATCAGGAGTTGGCTCACATAATTATGAAATCTAAGAAGTCCTACAATTAAACCAGCTGTTTCAAGATAGTGGGAAACATGTTAAAAATGGTGAATATTATTATCATGAGCTCTTTGCCACACTTTTTTGGCTGTGACATGAGTCCTTTAGTCAGTGCAGTGTTGTGTGGAATTATAATTCTCACTTCTACTAACTGTTAATAATTTGATGGTGGATAAGGCATTCTGTAAGATTTGCAAATGATAGTTTTGATAGAAGCATTGCATGCAGGGAAGAAAAATCCATATCCAAAGTAAGTATGTATTCTGGTAAGAAAAAATGCTACCTCTTCTGTAATAGAAGTGATCCAGTGTAGTCAGCCTGCTACCAGGTAGCTGCTGATCATCCCAGGGAATCATGCCATTTCATTGCTCCAGTATTGGTCTCCACTACTGGTAGATTTGACACTCAGTGGTGGCTGTAGCCAGGTCAGCCTTAAAGACAAAAAGTTTGTGTTGCTGAGCTAATGCATAACCACCATCCCTACTACCATGACCACTTTGTTCATGAGCTCATTGGGCAATGACATGGGTGACTGAGAAAGAGGCTGATGCTATCCATAAAATAAGTTGCCCTATCTAATTGATTATTAAAATGCTTCTCTACTAAGTCACCCTTTGGTGAGAATGCCCATGCAACACAAATACCTTTATGTTGTACTGCCCATTCAAAGAGGTCTTTTCACATACCTCTTTCCTAAATTTGTTTCTCACTAATTTTTCAATCACATTTCCTTGAATTCCCTGACCATCCAGCCAAACCACATGTTACAGCCCATCAACTGGTATATAATCACACATATGGCTATTTATCCTTCCAAGTAAAGTGCACAACCAAGTAGACTGTCTGAAGTTTTGCCCACTGGGAAGATTTGCTTTTCTTGCTGTCCTGCAGGGATGCGTGAAAATGGAGCTGTAGTGCCACAGCTATCCACTTTTGGATGATGCTTAACTATCAGACAGAACCATCTGTAAAACCAGGCCTGAGCCTTCCCTTCTCTGTCAACGTATCATAGGAAACTGTTACAATGAGGCTATACACACTAGCAGGGAGAGAGAAAGCAGTGTTCAGGAGGGTGGATCATAGGCATTGTGTCACTTCTTTATATAACTTGTGCCTTCAGGGCTTGGTTGGCCTTAAATACATACCTACTGCCCCATATAATGGTGGAGTAGTGCTGTACACACCCAACTTTATGGCTTGGTGAGTCAGAGAGCACCCAGCTAATGATACTCAGCTCAGGTTGTAGGGTTACTTGGTGGTCCATGGTCAATCATTCAGTCATTACAAAGGACCAGTGGCAGGCTACTTTCAAAGGAATGTTATTTATAGATAATTGAAGGAACATCTTCCAAAATCCAAAAGGCCTACACTGTGATTCACATATGGAAACCTGCAAAAAACTCCAAACAGCATCTCCGTATATCTGCTTCTGCTACTTCACAAACTATTGGATCTGCTGGATCATATAGTTCAAGCAGCAGAGCAGCTTGCATAGCAGCTTGGACCTGTTGCAGAACCTTCTCTTGCTCTGGGCTCCACTCAAAACCAGAAGCTTTTCAGGTCACTCATTAAGTGGGTTGGAGTAACACACCCAAATGAAACATATGTTGCTTTCACAATCCAAATAGACCCACTAGACTTTATGCCTCTTTCTTGATTGTAAGAGAAGCCTAGATAAAACAAGTTATTCTTCACCATAGAAGAGATATCTAACATACCCCATACTGAAATGGCTACGTAGTCTGAGGTATACACCCTGGAGTTTGTTGTCTTGTGCCTAGAAAGAATTAGGGACTCAGACACATGTGGATGGGTTAAGGAGTGGAAAGTTTAATAGACAGAAGAAAGGAGAGAGGAGAGCAGCTCCTTGGAAGAGAGAGAGAAGAGAGAGAGAGGTCCAAAAAAAGGGAGGCAGTGAACCATAGCAGATTTTATAGGCAGGCAAGAGAAGGTGGTGTCTGATTTACATAGGGCTCACAGATTGGTTCAATTAGGTATAATGTTTACATAGCATACGAGGAAGGATGGTTGCCTCACCCTAATCTTACTATGCAAATGGGCTTTCCAGTTTATCAGCACCATCTTGTCTGCTCTTTACTGTACACATGACTGACAAAAAGAAGGGGAAGATGGAGCCACCATCTTGAATATGTCTAGTCCCTACTTCTTAACTCCTATATCATTCCTCTTTCTGGAGTTGTAATCCTAACTGCCATTAAAGGTTGTTGGATGATGACTCTTTCTGGCTACTTCCTGCTAAAAAGGGGCGTTGTATGGGAAACAGCGACTAGGGCTCTTCCTGTGGCCAATCTAAGGGTCCTCCATTTGGAGTTTGATTGCTGTGAGCCATTTCAATGAGTTGTAACACTGGTTGCCTCCACCAGATGTTGCTGAAATGTTAATATAAAAGTAACATTTCTTTTAGGATAAGTGGCATTGGAGTTGAGTAGCTAGAGTAACATTGTTAATCTTGGCCAAATCTTTCCTGAAATTATTAATTGCCTCTTTACTTCCACAGACCATCTAAGATATGCTTAAACTTTCCAACTTGTCCTAAACATCTTTCTTTTTAAACAACCAACTATTTTTTTAGGACAAGTATTTACCATCCTTATAATTCTTTAATGCTTCTTTTTTGTTGGTAACTATAATGGTAAGGATAATAATAATGATAATAATAAAGCAAAATACTACAGCAATGGAAACTCTCTGTCTGATATCCCAGTTAGAAGGTGCTTCTGTGTATAGCCCTACTGCAAATAGTAGAATGAGTTTGGCAATTTTTGCAAGTGTGGTGTCATAGATAATTTCCATATAAAATCTTACTTGCCAAGATATAAAATTTCCCTTTGAGAGTCTACAAAGTTCCTTTGGTTTCTTTTCTAAACAAAGAAAACCCAAAGTTATAGGCACCCTATACACTTTCACCACCTGGCAGGATTTGCTCAGAACTAGCATGTTAACCTAGATTTTTATGTTACCCATTCATTTTTGTTTCTTCCAAGCTGTAGGAGATGACCACTGGATTCCAGGAATAAGCAGAGTTAGTCTGAAATGTAGGCAAAAGAAACCTTAAAAAAATGTAATGAGACTAGGACTTAATGACAAATGTGTAATAAGCTTTGGAGCATAATTTTTCTCTCTTGATTCCTCATTTTCAGTAAAAACAAATTATGATAGGACTGTGTTTTTTGTAGAATAAACTTTAGTCTTATACTTGGCCTGATTATTTGCATAAAGTGGAGCAAAAATGGTCGTTTCTACATAAGCCTTTTGGATTGGCTTTGATGGAACTCTGTTCCACAAGGAATCTTAGATAGTACCTTTTGAAGCTGAGCCCAGCCATAGGTTGTATCCTTAAAAACCTGTGAGTTGGGTGATCATCTTCTCTTAAGTTCCCAAAATAAACTGAGAGCTCCTGGATGTGTTAGAAAGTGACAATCTTTACTGACCACAGAACAGGAACCCTGTTTGGGGATAGTGTAGATGAGGTATGAGGCCAGTCTTCCCCAAGGGGCTTTTATTGGCTCTGCAAGTTGAGATAGACTCCTTAAAGGGAAGCATACCTTTCCAATGAAAGCCTTGATAAAATAACCAGTTTTTCTAATTGTATATGTTTACAAAAGAAAAATGGATTTTTATTGTCCTGATGTAAACAACTATGTTGCCGTAATTTAAGAGTACTCACAAATAGTTTCCAAATTCTAGAGAAACTAGGTAGAGAGAAACATACATGCTACAAATTTTGTTCACAGAAGTATATCTTACTCAATTATTAAAGGCTATAAATAGTTCAAAATAAGTCATCTTGACTCTGAAAAACAAAACAAGAATCAGCAATATTCCAAGCAAAAGTCAAAAAGGTTGCTTTAGCTTTCTGAGTCCATTTAGTTAACTCTTGTTTTACTTGACATTCATAAATATTTCAGTTATTCGTGAGTCCCATACATTCTTTCTCTATTCCAGTGTTAAAATCTTCCAAGCTATTAAAAACCTGCATTTGAGAACACCTGTTAAAGTCCTTAGTATAGTTTGATTATAAACCATCTTTTGAGAAGGAACAAAGCAAGACAAGAATTGTCTGCAAATGACCAAATTTCCAGGTAGTTACAGTTAAAACATGACTGTGAAAGAAGTTTAGTTATCTCCATGGTTTACAATAACTTTACCCTTAATTATGATTTATAGCATATACTGAGACATTAGAATTTCAGAAATCTCATACAATTTTGGAATATATATTAGTATTATTCATGAAAATAAAGAAGATTGGACATCATTTTTGTAATCCCATGTGACTAAACACGTCGAAAAATCTTGTTAACCTCTTTTCTGAATGTTTCAGGGGCTACCTGAACCATCCAGAAATCCAGGCATCAGGAAAGACAATTTTGAAACTTGAAGTTTGATTTTGGGATGCCTGTTAAATGTTAGAGGTCTAAAACAGTTGATGTTATGAAATAGTATTCCAGATTACTGTAAATTATTTATTTTGCCAAAACGATGACTCAAAAAGCTAAAACCTTTCATAAGCCTTTAATATTGCATGAAAATCCTGTTCAAAGCCAGATTTTACCATTGCATTAGTTTATTAATGTAAACCTCAATTTTTAATGAAACTTATAGATGATTCCATCTAATCTTAACCAAATTGACCATGAGGTAAAAGCTTTACAAACCTTTTGTAACCTTTTTTGCTAAAGGGCAGATTAGTGTCTTAAGTGAACCTTGTTGTGCTTCTATTTTAATGCTTAATTTATGAAAAGACCATATAATACCATTTTGAATCTAGTTAATATTTACATGTTTTTTGCAAAATTAGTTTTTACAGTCTTTTCACAACTTAAACTTTTAGCTTTATAATATCAAATTTACAATAATCCCTCATTTCTGGGCAAAATTTATATTTCCATGCTTTCTTTTTATTTTTTTAAGTTTTAGTTATTTATTTGAAAGGATATCTCTACATTTACCTCTTCTTTTTTTATTTTTTTATTATTTATTTATTATTATTTTTTTTGGCAGCAAACCACATTGCCATGTATGTACCTATGCAACAATCTTGCATGCTCTTCACATGTAACCCCAAAACTTAAGCACAAAAAAATATATATTTCCATGCTTTCTTACAATCTTTTACTAAAAAGACACATTTATTGTTTTTAATCTCAAATACATGTTGCACTGTTAACTCTTAGCAACTTTTGGTGAAAAATATGTTCAGTAAGCGATTTCAATCATGCACCAGGTGTAAAGGCTAGGACCCAGACAGAAGTGCAAATAATGTCTGACACTTTCCAGAGTCTAACTCCATGTGTTGATAACTTGCTTATCTATAAAGCAGGCAGTATGCAACCTTGGGACATTTAGGAAACCTAGTTTCTGACTTGTATGATTTAGACCACTGGTTTCCATTTTGACAGCACCTGAAATTTACCAATAATCCTTAAGACCATTTTTATTTCTTAAAGATTTTAGTTACATTAGCTACAAAACACTTGATGTAAGTGCTTATTCACCTTTAAGCCAATGAAATAGAGCTTCTTAAATAGACATTAGACACAACCCATATATATATACAGACAAACAGAAGATTTAGCACTTGACAGATTTTTCATTTTCCAGTTTCTTAATTGAATTACTGGTTTTGGGGTTAAACCCTTGGAGGAATAGGGTCAGGAAGCCATGCATTTGTAGGACATAACAAGTGGGCACAGCTGAAGGCAAAGTCAGATCCCCAAAATTAAGGGTGCCATTTTATACTGGATCTTGGATCCCCCTAAAGGAAGGAGATACTATGGCAGAAGACAGTGCAGTGCTTCTACTCTACATTTTGTTGCAAGGCAACCCAGGCCAATCAGTCAATTTTGTAATCAGCCCATCCCCTACAGGAATCTCATCTCTCAGAAGGGATTGGGGATATTTCCATATCTTTCAGTTAGCAAAGAGCATACTTCTCTGATTCAAATATTCAAAGTTAAGTGTCCCTCCATAACTACTATTAGCCATTCCTTAAAGTATATTTCCTTTCTAGTTATTGCACACTGAAGTGCTCTCATAATGCGAAGTAATTTCTGATACCCCCAAAACTCAAAACTGTCAAATCACACAATGCAAAACAGAACAGAGCCTTTGATTTTGATAGGGAACTATCCACTTTTAATTCCTACAGTTTCATGAGAAAAACAGAGATTTTTTTTCCCCAAACAGGGTTTGTGGCACACCCTCTGTTTTCCCCAAGGAGTCCCATGCACCAGAATTTATCTTAGGGTGTCTCATGCATGCATTAGGAGTGGCAACATGAAAAAAATGGAAAAAATAATTCAGTTAACTGAGAACAAAGAATTTTTTTTTTCCAGTAATACAAGATCCATGAAAAGAAAACCCTAAAAGTCGTTAAAAGATACTTGTAACTTGAGTATCCACTTTTTAATAAGCTTAACACTCTTTAAGAAAATCATTTTAAATTCCTTGTTACTTGACTTTAGCCATTGTAAGCAATTAGAATTTTCAACTTTTGAACTTTACAAAAATTAACCTCACAGAAAGACTTCATTAGGTTATGACTTCACCACCACCAGGGTACAAGGTATTTTCAAAGGGATGATAGGCAGCTTCTGAGACCATCATTGCATAACTGTGACTGAAATAGTGAAAGAGAGCCAACCCAAACAATTCTATTTTGTTTCCAACCCCAAACCTTGCCAATCTTTGGGTGTAGGCCAAACCAACTTTAGGAGGAGTCTGGTTTAGAGCTTATAGTCTAAAACAAGGATGATAACAGCTCCTTTCTAAGATATATTTCCCTCTGGCCTGGGGGACCAGACCACATAACTACATACAAGGTTAAAAACCGTGGCCAAAAAGCCACACAGCTGGCGGCTACAAGATCTTGATCCTCCCAAAACAGTTCTCAAAACCTGTGCTTAAGATATTTTGTAAACCTTGCCCTTCATTCATCAGCTGGAACCACCCAGGTTGATAAATGGGTTTATCTGATTTTGTGGCCTTTACTTAAAAACTGACTTAGCACAAGAAGACAGTTACCAATGCAAAATGGTGCCATGTGTTTACAGTTCATGTTCCCAAAGACTTGAAATAAGATGGAGGCCTGTAGCCAAGTTTGTTACTGACCATTTTGTTGGGCTGGTTTGAATAGCAGGTTTACGGGGTCCTGGATCTGCATCCTAACTTAAGGTACTCTTTCCTTTGGCAGAACCACGCAGAAAGACACACAAAGCACACCAGACTGGCTACAGCTTAAGACCAACATCATGAATCCTCTTCCATTGATTGTAGCTTTACGGAGATGAAACAATGATCTTTATGATTCTTTTTACTGGTTTGCACAGGGAGAGAAAAGCCAAAAGCCTAACTGGTGAAAAGTCTTTTGCCCTTTTGCCAGCATGGCAGGCTTCTGGGTTCCCTTCCCCTCAGATCAACTCTAAGCCAAGCATTTTAAGGTTTGGAGAATTAACTTTTCCCAGGCTGGAAAAATATTATGAAAGAAGATAGGAATCATTTTAAACCATGAATGAAGGAAAAACACTATAGAAAAGTCTGGGGCTTCCAATTAGTGTTGTCAAGAGGTACTGCCTCTCTTCCTGTTAGGAACTGTGTTTCCAATATCTCTTCACCTTCCCTATTTTCTCTTTTCCTTTTAGGCCTACTATAGGAGACATATTGCTCATATCCAAATTTCTCTGCTGCCTGCAGAGCTGCAATTAGGGTTTGGCTTAGGAACAGCCTAACATCCCTTTATGAGAAGTCAGACACCTGAGGTAAATTCTGGAAAACTTCCATATACCTATCAGAGTCGTCAGAGCATTGGCCTAATTCTCCTTATACTTGCCTGAGGTCTTGCAATGAGAAGGGAACTTGAACCTTAGTAGGATTACCTTCACTGGGAATTTCCTGTAGGATTGAGAGTGAAGGTGGGGGAGTGGGAAATTTTGAAGATGGTAGAGGTGGAAGAGCTGGTGTCATAGTTGGAGGTAGCACCAGATAAGAGGGACTTGAAGGGCAGGGATTTCCAATAGCTGCCTCAGATGGTTCCCCCAGAAGTTGCTGTTCTAAGTCTTGGGGATCATTCACCTGCCTGAAATTATTGGTAAAAGCACTGAGTTGATTTTGTAACACCTGCAAAGGTCTAGTAAGAAGGCCATGCCCTTGTGCAAAAAAGAATGAGCTGCTTTTTCTTTAAAATCTCAGGGTCAAAGGAGTCCCTGTGCTTCCGAATGTACTCCAGAGAAGTACAGGGCAAAGATGATAAAGAGAAGAGAAAAAAGCTGTCCCTTTAGTCTCCTTTCTTTTAGTGTGACCCAGGGTGATGAGGAAGACAGTGGAGTCATCCCTTCTGCTGTTTTCCCTCCGTGGTTCGTGGGTCTCAGCACCTTGTTGAATGTGCCACCCATGGTTGCAGATGTGAACACCAGCCATGGAACCAGAGGAGCTAAAGGGTTTGTGTTAGTCACTCTCACCCAAGTGGCTCTAGTTCTCTGTCTGTGATTTTCCTTTGACTTTTTGGACTTATGCGACCTGCCTGGCAACCTGAAATATTCATCTTGGGAGAGACTATGTGAAAGTTGCATTTAGGCAACTGTTGCACTTCCTTCCTTAATGGAGGAAGTGTGTTTGTTTAAACTCTGTATCCTGTTATTATGGCCTGTACTAAAGCATTTACCCTTAGAGAATGGTTCTAGTTAACTTCCAAACTTAAAATCTCCTTACTAATTAAGGACCATTCTAATTAAAGGAAGAATAAGTATCTTAAAGAAAAACGTAGGGACCAATGACTGTTCTGCTGATGGGACAGTATAAAGACTAAAATTTGTCTTTGCAAGATATTTTGCTCCAAATTGTCAAAGACAGAATTTTCCTGTTCACAGAAGCATCATAAAGCTGAGTTTCTAGTAGAGAGGCGTAAAATGGGAAGAGGATTGGGACTCTAGGGTATTTTGGTTAAGATTCCATGTGTCTCATGGAGAGAATCTTTAGGTCAATAGCACCCCTGAGATAGAGAGGAAAGGTATTGATTGCCTGAGAGAAAACTGCTTCGTGTGAGTTTTGTTGACAAGAATTGAGAAAAAACAAAAACAAAAAAACAGACCAATAGTTACATACCAGGTACCAGGAGATATGTTAATATGCTCATACAATAAAGACAATTTGGTACAGCAGCTGCAGTTGGAGTCACCATCTTTAAACTTACAAGAACCCACTGACATTTCCCAAAATCTACTGACTGGCAAATTAGAAGAGCTGAAGGGGTTTGTGGTTGGAATCACCACCCTTTGATCCTTCAAGTCTTTGACAGTCACATCACTCTCTACAATGTCTCACACATCTGGCCATTTCTCCTTCCAAGCAAAGTCTACAACTGGGTGAACTGCCTGAAGTTCTGCCCACTGGGAAGATTTACTTTCACCTTTATCCTTCAGGGATGTCCCAGAATGGAACTGTAAAGCTACAGTTACCCACTTTGGATCTATTACAATTATGCATTCTAGAGCTGGAAAAAAAGCGTAGGATGGATTTGGGGACCCAAAGGGCCCCCAGAGAGGTAAACTTCAGCTAAAATTTAGTTTGTCACATGACCTCCATAAGGCTCTACTCTGATTGGAGGACTCTAGTGACATTTTGGATTTCTTGGAATTAGTGTCAGTTCAGGGCCAGTGTTCGGTGGTCCAGTAGTCCTTGAAATGTGTGATTTTCTTCTTTTCCTCAGTGCACAGTTACCCTAGTAAAAGGCCATAGGTCCCTTTGGAGAAGACTGAAAAATTAATAGTATAATTTTTCAGTAATGTACTATTGGAAACGATGTGATTAGCATATTTAAATCTAATCAGAGTAGATAATCAATTCCAGGAACCCCAGAATCAATTCAGAAAGTCCATCCATTACATTCTGTTTCCCATCCATTACATTCTGTTTCACTCTCACTACCAAAATCTGTGCTAGACAGGGTACTCCACATTTGTTATGAGAAATTGGCTCACACAATTTTGGAGGCTTGTTTTTTTTCATAAATGACATCTTATATGGTATCCTCACATAGTAGAAGGCGTAAGGTAACTCTCTGGGGCCTCCTTTATGAGGACACTAATCCCATTCTTGAGGGCCCCATGCTTATTCTCTAATTATCCCCAAAGACCCTACCTCCTAATATTATCAATTTAGTAACTAGGTCTTAATATATGAATTTTGGAGAAACACAAACATTCAGATCATAGTACCATCAAAGAAGTAACATAAATGCGCATTAACTAGTGATAAAGTATGGCTGTGTCCCCACCCACATCTCATCTTGAATTCCCACATGTTGTGGGAGGGGGCCTGGTGGGAGGTAATTGAATCATCGGGGCAGATCTTTCTTGAGCTGGTCTCGTGATAGTGAGTAAGTCTCTTGAGATCTGATGGCTTTATAAGAGTTTTCCTGCACAAACTCTCTTCTCTTTTCTGTCACCACGTGAGAGTTGCCTTTTACCTTCTACCATGATTGTGAGGCCTTCTCAGCCACATGGAACTGTAAGTCTATTAAACCTCTTTCTTTGAAAATTGCCCAGTCTTGGGTATGTCTTTATCAAGAGTGTGAAAATAGACTAATAAAATTGGTAAATCCATAAATAAATTGTGGTTTCAATAAAACAGCAAAATGTACATACAAACTGCTTTTCATTAAAATATACCTTACATATAAACACAAATATTAAGAAGGTAAAGCAATAGAAAAAATGTGCTATGCCAACACAAACTACTAGAAATATAGAAAATTATATTAATATCACACTTAGTTGATTTTATGTCAAGTAATAATACAAAGAATTTAAAAAGTTTATTTCATGATGGTAAAGTTGCCAATTTATCAGAGGGGCCTAATAATACAAAGTGCTTATGCACATAATAAATAAGCTTTAAAATATAATGCCCAAAACTGGTAGATCTGCAAGATTAGACTAATTTAGTTATAGTAAGGTACTTCAAATTTCTTTTTCTCTCTCCCACTAAAAGTTGACTAAAAAAAGAAAATAGAAGATTAGTAAAGATATAGAAAATTAAAGCATTATTAATCAACTTAACCTAATTATAATTTTTATAAAATATTACCTAAAAATAGCAGAATAAATATAAATACAAAAATTATATATATATATATATATTTTTAAGTACACTAGAGCACAGTGCATGACTATCTGATACAATAGAATCTATTCTGACCATAAAATAAGTGTGAGTAAATTAAAAATAATTAAAATCATACAAAAACCATATTGTTGGCCATGATGTGATTCAGAAATAAAATAACAAAAGTACATGTTCAGAAATTCTAAGTATTTGAAAACTATATAAGTTCCTGCTGAATTACTCATGTGTAAAAGAAAAAAAAGTAAAAATTATTTTAGATACCTGAAAATAAAAATGTGTGGCATATAGTAAAGCAAGACTTTGAGAAAAATTTATAACATAAAATGTCTGTAATATAAATAAATAAAAAATTTAAATAGTTGAATCTCTGTTCTAATCTTTATTATTTCATTCCTTCTGCTAACTCTGGGCTTAGTTTGTGCTTTTTCTAGTTACTTGAGGTGTAAAGTTGGGTTGCTTATTTGAGGTCTTTCATTTTTCTTCATGGAGGTGTTTATCACTATAAGCTTTCTTTTTAGTGCTGCTTTTGCTTCATCTCATAAGTTTTGATATGTTGTGTTTTCATTTTCATTTCTCTCAAAACATTTTCTATCTACCTTAATTTTTTTATTGTCTTGAGTGTGTTATAATTTCTGCATTTTTGTAAATTTTCTACATTACTTTCTGTTACTGATTTTTACTTTTACTCCATTGTGGTCCAAAAGATATTAGGTGTAATTTTAATTCTCTTAAATTTGTTAAGACTTGGTTTGTGATCCAACATGGAATCCATTCTGAAGAATGTTCCATATGTGCTTCACAAAAGAAAGTGTATTCTGCTGCTGTTGACCGGAACATTCCGTATAAGATAAACCAATAACATTACCTTTTACCTTAGAAACTAGATTACAAAGAGCAAATAAAAACCAAAATATGCAAACAAAATAAGAACCTGTGGCATGGGAGTCAGTGAAACACAATATAGAAAAACCATAAAGAAAATCATTAAAATAAAAATTAGATATTTAAGAATATAAATCAAATTGATGTACCTCTAGTCAAACTGATTAAGACAAATAATCACAAAGTATACCAATTACCAATATTAGGAACTGGAGAGATGACAGATAAAAATTCTAAGGAAACTAAAGGACACTAAAAATATTATGAACAACTGAAATCAACAACTGAGATGAAATGGACAAGTTGATTTTAAAGACACAAATTAATAAAAAATCATTTAATAAGAAATAGGTAAAATTAATACGTCTACATGTACTAAAATAAATGAATTTGTAGTTAAAAATAAACTTCCAACAACAGTTTCTAACAACTGCTCACAAATGACTTCACTAATAAAATCTATGGAATGTCTCAAAATAAACAATTCTAATTCTATGCAAACTCTCATAGAAATTAAGAAATGTTAAATAACTAAATTTTTAAGGTTTGTAATAACCTACTAACAAAACTAGACAAACACTTTACAAGTAAATACTCCCATAGAACATTATATTAAAAACAGATTTGAACATATATATACACACACACGTGTGTATATACATAAACATATAGTATACAAAATTTCTTAATGAAATTTTAACAAACCATACCCAACAATATGAAGTGGATTATATATAATGACAAAGTAGGTTTCACCCAAGGAATGGAAAATTGGTTTAATATTTGAACATCAATCATTGTAATAGGTATATTAACAAAAAAAAACCCATATATTTAAAATTTTTTTAATTGATACATAATATTTATACATATTTCTAGGGTACATGTGGTATTTTGTTGCATATATAGAATGGATAATAATCAAGTCAGGGTATTTCCAACACCTTAACTATTTGTCATTTCTATGTGTTGAAAACATTTTTTCCTATCTTCTAGCTATTTTAAAATACACAATACATTACTGTTAATTATAGTTAGCTTACTCTATTTAAAACAAAACATTTATTTTATCTAACTGTACGTTTCTATTCATTAACCAGCCTTTCTTCACCTCCCCTTCGTCCACCCACACACTTTTCCAGACATTAGTGTCTCTTATTCTACTCTCTAACTCCACAAAAAATCAACTTTTTAGCCCCCAAATATGTGACAACACGCAACATTTTTCTTTCTGTGCCTAGCTTAGTTAACATAATCACTTATAATTCCAACCACATAACTGTAAGTGACATTATTTAATTTTTAATGGCTATATATGTTCCATTGTTTATATTTACCATACAGTCCTTATTCAGTCATTCATTGATGGACACTTGGGTTCATTCCATATCTTCTTATTGTGAAAAGTGCTGCAATAAACATATGGTTGCCAGTATTCATTGACAGAATTATTTTGTTTTCTCTGGATAAATACTCAGTAGTGGGATTGTTGGATTGTATGGTAGTTCTATTCTTAGTTTTTTGAGAAATTGCCATTATGTTTTCCATAGTGGTTGTATTAATTTGCATTCCCAACAACAGTGTATAAGGGTCCTCTTCACATCCTTGCCAGTATCTGTTACTTTTTCCCTTTTTAGTAATATTGTAACTTGAGTAAAATAGTATCTCATTGTGGTTTTGACCTTTATTTCCCTGATAATTAGTGATATTGAGCATTTTTTAATATACCTATTGTGTATTTGTATGTGTTCTTTTAAGAAATGTCTATTTATGTCCTTTACACATTTTTTAACTACATTGTTTTCTCACTGTTGAGATTTTTCAGTTGCTTGTATATCCTGAATCACTTGGCATATGAATAGTTTAAAAATATTTTTGCCATTCAACAAGTTGTCTCTTCACTCTATTGATTCTTTCCTTTGCTCTGAAGAAGTCTTTTTAGTTAAGCATAACTCTATTTGCCTATTTTTGTTACCCTTGCTTTTGAGGCCTTAGCCATAAAAATCTGTACTTAGACAAATGTCTTATACTGTTTCCTAAATGTTTTCTTTAACTAGCTTTATTTTTTCAGATCTTACACTTAAGCCATTTTCAGTTTATTTTTGTCTATAAGAAGAGACAGGTGTCCAGTTTCATTCTGTAATGTGTCATGGAGAAGACCTTTTTGAATTGTGTATGTTTAGGAATATCTGAACTTCCTATATCTGGATGTCTGAATCCTTTGCTAGAATTGGGAAGTTTTAGCTATAATTTTATTCAATAGGTTTTTCTATTTCTTTGGTTTTCTGCTCATCTTTTGGGACATTGGAAATTCAAGTATTTGGTTGCTTTATGTTGTTCTATATGTCATGTAGGCTTTATTTTTTTTAAATTCTGTTTTATTTATTTTTGTCTTACTGCCTTATTTTAAAAGGTCTGTCTTCATATTCTGAAATTCTTTCTTCTGCTTGATCTAGTCTGTTGTTGAATTCTCATATATAATTTTTATTGCATTCAATGAACTTTTCAGTACCAGGATTTTTAAAAAAATGGTAGCTATTTCCTCTTTAGATTTCTCATTCACATCATACATTGTTTTTCTAATTTGTTTGTATTGTTTATTTGTGTTCTCTCCCATCTTAATAAGTTTTTAAAATATTATTTTTAGTTCTTTTCTCAATATTTCATAAATTTATTTTTCATTGGAATCTGTTGCTAGAGAATTACTGTATTCCTTTGGAGGTGTCATATTTCCTTGTTTTTCCATGTTTCTGTGTCCTCACATTAATTTCTACACATCTGATGTAACAATTGCTTCTTCCAATTTTTTGAATTTCTTTTCATAGGAGATGACTTTTTCATAAAGTTGTACCTATAGTGGTTTTTGGGTAAGACATTTTGGCTTTTATTCTGGGTACATACAGTAGTGCAGTCTCCATATAATTTCTTCTGATGTAAACAGTGCCACTGGTGTCTGTGATTTCCTCAGTTGAGGAACTTAGCAGGGTGCATTTCTTCATGAAGGCTGTGGCGAAGTTGTTGCTGGGGATGGGGGATGCCAGGTGGACCAGTCCACAGGCCCCATTAGTGGCAGCAGTGGACCAAGCATGCCTGTCCTTGGGCTTGAGGATGGCATATGTTGGCACTGGTGTTAGTGAGTTCAGGTGGGCCAATTATTGGGCCTCCAAGTGACTTGCTTGGATGCTAGCAGTGGCAGTAGTGGGCCAGGAAGTTGCATAAGTCCTGGGATCCCTGGGAAGCAGGCATGGTGTGGACAATAGCTGTAGCAGTAGTGAGACAACTCTCTGGCTCCTAAGCAGTTGATGTTGGTGCTGGCTGTGATGAGCTGGGCAGACCAGTCCCTGGGCCCACAGATTGTACATGTAGGTGGATGCTAGCTGTGGTGGTAGCATCAGGCTGCCTGAGCTCCCAGGAAGAGCACTCAAGAGCCAAAGATGGTGAATGGTTCACAGTGATCCCCCAAGCACACAGTTTGTGTGCTTGGGTACTGGCGGGGGCAAAGCGAGGCCAGGCAGACCTGTCCTCAGGCTCCCTGGTGGTGCATATAGGTGCTGGCTGTGGTCATCTGGTCTGGGGTGATGCCAAGGTCCTGGTTATGGAGATCTTGGGTGTGGCCCTGCTGTTGGGGAGGGCAGGTTTTTGCTTTCAGTGTCAGCAGCCTAAGGCAGGCAGCTGGGGAGTGTATGTAAGTTAGCCTCAGGTGGTAGGTGCAGACTATGGAGTTTATCCTCAGGGTACTTCTTAATGAGCAGTAACTCCCCTGCTTGGCTGCTTGGTGAGGGAGGGTCACTGCAAGTGGCACATGCTTTGGCCCAAGTGGCAGCAGTCAGCAGCAGTGGTGGTTGCATGTGGAGTATGTCACTGTGGCTCTAGGGATGTAATATGTAGTTTGTTGAGTCCCAAGGCAGCATGTAGTTTGGTGGGGGCTGGACTCTTGAAATGGCACTATGCTGTAGCTGCTTAATGTTAATAAACATCTCAGGAAATGCATGGGACCCAGTGTGAGCATCCTTTCATGACTAACACTGTTGTGCAGTCTGCAGGCAGTTCCCTGTGTTAGTCTCAGGGCCCACAAGAGTTGAACGGATATCTTTCAGCTAGAATTCAAAGAGTTCATGGTAGAAATGTGGACTGCTAGGAATTTTTTACTTGATTCCTTCCCCACATTTGGGAGGGTTTCTGGGCCTCCAGCTGATCCTGGCTGGGCAGGCTGACTCACTTCCCTCTCTTTTGTGCCTTAGGTGTTTCCTGTCACTCTGCTGTTGAATTCCAGTGTTCCCTCTTAGATGATCTATTCAAAGAATGAATATCTACTCACCTTTTATTTTTGTGGAGGAGGTGACTACCAGATGCCTTTAGTTAGCCACCTTGAAGCTAAAAGATGTATAATCATCTAAACAATAACAGAAATGTAATTAAAAAACATAACATCAATTTCTGATAAAAACTCAGTAATCTGAGAATAGTAGAACATTTCCTAAGCCGTCAGGTTTAGAGTATATAGCACAAATGAGAAATGCATGTAAAACATTATGATATAGGGCACATATGAAAAATGTATATCTCATACTATAGTTATCATAGTCTAAATTATTTCATTTTTAGACTGAGAACAAGGAAAGTATGTCTACTCCTACCCATTCACCATCATACTAGTAATGTTAGCCATCGGGAAAAAAAAGAGAAAGAAAGAAGATGGTAAAATACAACTGTGTCATTATAGATGACATGATCATATATGTGTAAAATACAACAGAGTCTACAAAAGAAGCTAGTAGAACTAATAAGGGAGGATGGCAAGGTTATAAAATAGATCAGTTAAAATGGTATTTCTGTATGCTAGTAATGAGTATATAATATAGCATGTAATAAAATTCATATCACTTACAATAGCATTACATGCAATACTTACAGTTAAATTTGACAATATGACAAAAGATGCATGAAACGCACAGAATAAAATCTATGCAACATTCCTGAGAGTTATTAACAAAGACCTAAATAAATGCAGAGATATACTGTGTTCATGCTTCAAAGAGACTCAACATTTGTAAGATATCAATTTGAAAATTAATCTATAGATTCAATGCAATGTCCCTCAAATTCCTAGCAGGATTTTCTTTGTGTAAAAATTGATGAGTTGGTTCTAAAGTTTTTATACAAATGAGAAAGACCAGTACAGCCTAAATATCTTTGGAAAAAAAACACATTTGTCTGGCTAACTTGGCTGATTTTCAAATTTATTATCATGCTATCATTATCAAGATAGAATAGTATTGGACTAAAGATAGTCAGATTGATTAATGGAAGATAATAGTTTCCAGAAATAAACCCTCTCATATAAAATCAAATAATGTTAACAAATATTAAAAGGCAAGTCAGTGGATAAAGGAAAGAGTTTTTTATATATAAGTGAAACAACTGGTTAGTTTCATAAAAAACCTTTTATCCATACCTCACAGCATATTTCAAAAATTATCTCAAAATAAACCATAGGCCTAGGTATAAAACCTGAAATTACAAAACTTCTAGAGAAAAGCAGCACCCCTTAGGGACCAGTCCATCGGGGGATGAGTTGATCCTTTGGCCTGCACTCTGTCCACCATTTGAGGAGGACGTGGTCACCCACTTTAAAGTGATGGCAGGGCACATCTGTTGGGATCAGTGGGCTGTTGGAAGCAAACTCATAAACAAAGGTTAGAACTCCATTTAAGATTTTTAAATACTGTTTAATTGCTATCTGCTTTCATTATACCAGGCACCTTTCCTTTAGCAAGGCCAGGAATGGCTTCCCACGCATCATTTTAAAGCAGCTCAGTTGGAGCCTACTTTGGGGCACTACCCAGATTCACATCAGGGAAGAGCATAACAACTTATTTAAGGTTAAACTGGTTTCTTGACAGAGTTTTGCAGTCATTTTCTTTAAGGTGTGATTTATCTTTTCAGGCTTTCCAGTGGACTCTGCTCATCATAGGGCAGTTTTCAATTTATTTTGAAAACATTTGACACTTCTTAAGTTACCTTGGAAGTAAAGGTGGTCACATTATCACTCTGAATTGTCAGGGGAAGTCCCTACCTAAGGATTATTTCTTTAAGTAGAGCTTTAGCCATTTCTGTGGCCTTATCTGTTCTGCAGGGAATGGTTTCAACCCACCCAGTGAAGGCATCAACAAACACCAAAAGGGATCTGATGTTTTCATATGCTCAGAACATTGCAGTGAAGTCCACCTGAAAGTCCTTGGAAGGGGCTAGTTTCTTTTGCTGGAATCCCTTTAGAGGGGAATGGCCCCACCTGAGGGCTCTTTTCAGCACAAATTACACACTGTTGAATTATCTTTTGGACAGTCTGTTGTAAACTAGGGCTAATTAAATATTTTCAAATCCACTGCAAAGTGGCATTCCTCCCTTAATCACTGTGCTAATTAATTTGACTTACTATTTCCTTTAAGAGGACCTCGGGCACCAGAATGATAACTTCTGAACTGTATTTCCAGCCAAGATTTACTGGGGTGGAAAACTCAAAAACCAATTCTTTGGCTGTTACTAAATCTTCTTGGTTATATTGAAGCTAAAAATTGACAAAGACTATTTGGGAAATTAAGGGTTCCAGAAGGGCTTCAAATCTTTGAGTCTTTGCTATAGCCTTAGCTGCTTGATCTGCAGCTTTGTTGGTTTCTTTTTGCTATTACGGAATTTCCCTTCTGGTGCCTGGAACAGTGCGTAACAGCTACTTCCTTAGGGTTGTTCACAGATTTCATAAGGTCAGAATGTCTCACACATATTTGGTGTCTTTATTTTCAGTTGTTAAAAGTTCTCTTCCTTTACGTATGGCCCTGTGTGCATGCATCACTGAGAAAGCATATTTTGAGTCTGTGTAAATATTGACAGCTTTGTCCTTACCTATTAGGAAAGGTCTGGTAAGGACCTTTGTTCAGGTCTCTGAGCTGAGGTGTCTGGAGGCAAAGCCTTGGTTTCTAAGGTGACCTGCAAGGTGACAACTGCATAACCTTCTCAACGATCCTTGGCCCATGAAGCTACTTCCATCAGTACATATTTCCAATTCTGGTTGCTTCTATGGTTAGGCAAGTCATGGTGGCTAGACAATATGTGTTTAATAATCTGAACATTCAGTATAGCAAGTAAATCTCAACCCAGGAAGAGAACAGGACATCAGGCATAAATAAAAAAACTATGCTTCAGGCTTGTGTCTCCAAAATGATAATCTAAAGGTTGCAGGAAGGGGCAAGTCACAGTTTCCCTGACATTCCTATAACCACCATAGTGTCCTTTGAATCAGGGAATAGGTGGGTGTTAACTACAAATGATGTGGTCCCTGTATTAATAAGAAAGTCAATCAGTTTGTTCCCCCACTATCAATTACAATGAGGGCTCTTGTGTGATTATGACACTGATTGTTTCAGATCTAATGGAGCCCTAGGGCCTCTTCATTCTTCAGCTGTATCCCTCTCCTTCACTTCCTCTATCTGGGCTAAGGGAATCCTACCTTTCTTAGCTGCCTTCACCAGTTTGGAATAATCCTTTATCCAATATTCTTCTTTATAATACACACATTGATTATTTCCCCAAGGAGGGGGCTTTCCTCTTATCTTCCATCAACCTTCTTTTAATCCCTTTTCTACATTCCTATCAGCTCAACAGCTGAGTTCTGCTGCCAGCAAGGTATCCTGTTACTTCATCTTTCTTTTTCTTTCACTTAATCTTTATTGTTGTAAACATTAGAAACAAGCTTCATCAGATGTGAGATTGACAGCTCAAGGATGTTGTCTACCTTCTGCAACTTCCTTTTGATGTCTGGGGAACTTCAGCTGATGAGGGTCACAGTTACCATTCTCTGGTTCTCAGAGGCCTTGATATTGACATCAGTTTATCTTCTATATGCCTAACATAATTATTTTAAAAACTGAGAGGGGCTCTCTGGGGATTGTTTCTCAACCTCCTAAACTTTACTGAAGTTTTTCAATTGTAGGAATCCTTTCCCTAATCTTTCCAGAATACAATTTATATAGTACTCAAGCTAGTACAACTCCCCATTGTTCAAATCCCAGCTTGGATCAACCGTAGAAACAGCATCAGAAGATTCAGGGCAGTTGTTCCCATCTTCAAGATGAAGTCAATGGACTTCTGCTCTTGCCTTTCAACAACTATATGGTGTCCTCCAGTCATAAGCAAAACATTCATTAATCTCTATCAGCTCAGGTAGGCTAGTAGGTCAGAAAGGTTGAGGAAAACAACTTGGCTATGAATCTAGGGTTATGCCAATATTAAGTATTTGACTAATTTTTGTTCTGCACATCAATTGACAGTCTATTTTCTCCTTTGCAAATTGTTTTTGCTCAGGATATTAAAATTTTAATTTTTTTCTTATTTATTTGGAATAGTTCTTCATAGTACAGATTTTATCCTCTTTCTTATAAGAATTTTTATGTACTTTTACAAAGGGCTCTTTCTACTGACTATATTGAATTATTTAACACACATCTGTTTAAACAATTGCTACTGTAATTAAGAATGAAGACTTTGGGATCAGAGATTTTGAGATTCAAATCTTGGCTCTAGTATTTATTAGTAGCATGACACCAAGAAACTTGCTTAGTCTGGGTTTGCCTGAGTTTATTTGTTAAAAAAAAAAGAGAATGATTTCTAAATCACTATTGTTTTTAAAATTACAATGAGGTAATATATGTAAAGTGTATTCCAGTGTCTAGAACACTGTAAGTACCGAATAAATATTAGCTGTTGCAATCCTAAATAAATCACTCAGAAGCATTTAAATACACATTACAATTGATCCACCTGAGCCTAGTCAACTTTCTCCTTGTCAGCTTCTCTCTTCTTTACTTGAGTATCAGCTGTGAGAGAATAGTGTTGACACTGAATCTCGCTCCATGGACTCTCTACACAGCAGAATTTGGTGATCCTTTTTAGCTGTGTGGTACTAAACACAGATTCCATACTATATAGTGAGTAGACATTATCCAGGATGTAATTTTTCAGATATAGACCTAAATTAATCAGGAACTCTGATCTCAGAAAAGTTATGATCTAATTTTCTACGTCTTTATTTTGTTTTAGCAATATTTTATTAAGAGTTTATCTTGGTTCTGAATTTTGGTAATTGTTCAGTACATATTTGGGGTGAGCCTTTCTGTAAATTATAGTTATTAATTGAAGAAAATATTAAAAACAGCTACAGCAATAATGATACGGTTTGAATATGTGTCCCCTCCAAATCTTGTGTTGTAATGTGATCCCCCAGTGCTCGAAGTAGAGCCTGGCAGGAGGTGTTTGGATGAAGGAAGTAGATCCCTCATGAATGGTTTGGTGCCCTCTCTGAGATAATGAGCGAGTTCTCGCTCTGTGAGTTCATGCTAGAGCTGTTTTTTTAAAAAAGCCTGGCACCTCCTCCTCCCTCTTTGCTCCTTCTTTTGTCATGTGGCACTCCTGCTCCGCCTTCACCTTCCACCATGATTGTAAGCCTCCTGAGGTCTCACGAGGAGTAAATTCTGGTGCCGTGCATCTCATAGAGCCTGTGGAACCAGGAGTCAAAATAATTATCTTTTCTGTATATATTTCCCAGTCTCGGATACTCCTTTATAGAAACACAAGTGAACTAACACATACAATAACATCAATTTGACAACCTTGGAAAGAGTCACAAAGCAGATAGAAATTGGAGGAAATTTTACTCCTGAAAGATTCTGTTCAGTCAGATAACTATCATGAGTTTGTTGCTGCTTTGTGGTCACTACTCAACGCCTTATAGCTCAGCTGAAAGTATTTGCAGCCTAACTGGCTAGAAAAGGCGAGGAACGAGCTCACGGGCGGGCAAGAAGCTGAAAATTTGTAGATTGTATTCAAGAAGCAAGAGAGCCACAGAAGGAAGGTGGACCCCCAAATCTGGATGTAATCCCTGGATGACTCCTAAACAAACACATGCATGGGGGAGTCTCCCGGCAGCTCAGTGAGAAAAGGTAAGAAATCAGCAAAGAAGCTACAATTTAAAGAAGGTAGCAAACTGGGTGAGATTTGTGAGCTTGGTCTATTTTCATCATGTGATTCTTTATCCTGTGAACAAGTCAGGCAATAGAAAATACATTAGGCCGGGGTGAGGGGTGTGGCTCATGCCTGTAATCCTAGCACTTTGGAAGGCTGAGGGGGGACTGATCACCTGAGGTCAGGAGTTCAAGACCAAGCTGGCTAACATGGTGAAACACTGACTTTACTAAAAATTAGCCGGGTGTGGTGGAGGGCGCCTGTAATCCCAGCTGCTTGGGAGGTTGAGGCAGGAGAATGGCTTAGAACCTGGGAGGAGGAGGTTGCAGGGAGCCGAAGTCACACCACTCCACTCCAGCCTTGGTGACAAAGAAAAAAGAAAAAAAGAAAGAAAATACATTACTGGGATGAAACTTGCTTAAGTTACTTAAGAAAGTTGCTTAATCTGGGTTTGCCTGAGTTTATTTATTATAAAAAAAAGAGAGAATGATTTCTAAATCACTATTGTTTTCAAAATTACAATGAGGTAATATATGTAAAATGAGCTTTTTCTCTTCTTTTACTTGAGGATCAGCTGTGAGAGAATAGTGTTGACACTGAATCTCACTCCATGGACTCTCTACACAGCAGAATTTGGTGATCCTTTTTAGCTGTGTGGTACTAAACACAGATTCCATACTATATAGTGAGCAGACATTATCCAGGATGTAATTTTTCAGATATAGACATAAATTAATCAGGAACTCTGATCTCAGAAAAGTTATGGTCTAATTTTCTACATCTTTATTTTGTTTTAGCAATATTTTTTAGGAGTTTTTCTTGATTCTGAAATTTGGTAATTGTTCAGTACATTTTTGGGGTGAGCCTTTCTGTAAATTATAGTTATTAATTGAAGAAAATATTAAAAACAGCTACAGCAATAATGATATGGTTTGAATATGTGTTCCCTCCAAATCTTGTGTTGAAATGTGATCCCCAGTGCTCGAAGTAGAGCCTGACAGGAGGTGTTTGGATGAAGGCAGTAGAATAGAGCTTGGAGCTGCCAGAGCAGCTGGAAAGGTAGAGGGCAGGGCTTGAATGCAATGAAATCACAGAGAAAAGGAGTTCCTAAGGGTGAATATCAGCTTCTCAAATCTTTAGCTAACCACCAAACTATACAGATTCAGGGGAGATGAGAGGGCAGGGAGCTGAGGGGAGCAGGCAAGAAAAAAACACAGTAGCTAGAAACCCAAAGAACTGAGGAAGGTTATTAGCTGCTGAACAAGGCAGAAACAAGTTTGCTGTGTGAATATAGGCTAGTTAAAATATTGCTAGAAGAAAAAAAATTATCATAAGAACACAACTGAATGCCGAATAACTAGCCTGTATCATTTATTATCCACAATGTAGCATTTTCAACCAAAATCGTAATACATGTCCAAAAATTACCGAAAAGTTTGCATCCTGGTGGTATAGGGATGGATTGATAAAACGTAATGAGAAAGCTTTTACGGAGTGGTAGAGTTGTTGACTAACTTGATTGTGGTGTTGGTTACATGGATGTAAAATTGGTCAAAACTTGTCCGAAGGTATAAATAAAATGGGTACATTTTAATGTAGAGACTATACTTGGCAAAAATGAGAAAAGGCACATTTAAAAAAAATGTTTTCCCCCAATTCCATAGACAAGCAAATAGAACCTATAGAAGAAGTAAAAGAGGAAAGAAATGGTTGGACTTTGTTATAATTCATTAGCAACATATAGATCCTGGCATCTTTTGTTATTGTTACTTTCTGATTAGCTAACACTTGGACAAAAAAAAAATGATGGTTTTTTTAACATCTCATTTTTCCCTTCCCCTTTTGGGCATATTTTTCTCTATTAAACTGTGGCTTCTTTGATTATTTTATTTATAATTTCTTTCTAATACTGTTGAATAATGCCTGCGTATAGTAAGAGCTTGATAACTGTATGTTGTTTGTTTATATGAAAGAATTATGAATGAAAAACTAAAAAGAACAATTGCTCTCCTTCTTAGAATATGCCTTACTCAAGTTCTTCTTATCATCATTTAGGTCTTTACATTTTTTAAATGAACATACAATTGTATATATTTATATGGTACATAGTGATATGATACATGTAATGTGTAGTGATCAGATCAGGGTGATTAGCATATCTGTCATTTCAAAGCTTTATCATATCTTTGTTTTAGGAACATTCAATATCATTTTTCTAGCTGTTTGAAACTATATATTATTGTTAACTGCAGTCATCCTATAGTGCTATAGAACACTATGATTTATTTTTTCTTTGTAGCTGTAACTTTGAATCCTTTAACAAACTCCCTATCCCTCCCCCTTTCCCCTGCCCTTCCAAGCCTCTAGTGTCTTCTGTTACAGTTTTTCCTTTTATGATATTAACTTTTTAAAGATTCCATATATGAGTGAGAACATACAGAGTTTAACTTTCTGTTACTGACTTATTTCACTAAACATAATGTCCTCCAGTTCTATCTATGTTGCCTCAAATGATACAATTTCATTCATTTTTATGGATGAATAGTACTCTATTGTTGAAGATCTAGGTCAATTCTATATCGTGGTTATTGTGAATAGTGCTGCAATAAACATGGGGTGCAAATGTTTCTTTGATACACCAATTTATTTTTCTTTGGATAAATAATCAGTAATGGGATTACTGCATCATGTGGTAATTCTATATGAAGTTTTTTGAGGAACCTCCATAGTGGCTATACTTGTTTTCATTCTCACCAACAGTGTATGATTTCCCCTTTTCCCAACATCCTCACCTGCAGTTTTTAGTTTTGTCTTTAGTAATAGGCATCCTAATTGGGTAAAATGGTCCCTCGTTGTGGTTTCGATCCGCATCTCCTTAATGATTAGTAATGTTGAACATTATTTCATATGTTTACTGGTCATTTGTATGTTTTCTTCTGATACACGTCTGATCTGATCATTTGTCCATTTTGTAATTGGATTATTTGTTTTTTGATGTGAAGTTTGAGTTCATATATGTATATAAATGATATATATGTGTGTGTATATATATATATACACACACATATAAAACCCCTGGCTAGATGAATAGTTTTCATTATTTTCTCTTATTCTTTAGATTGCCTTTTCGCTCCATTTATTTTTTTTTTCCTTTGCCGTGAAGAAGCTATTTAGGTTGATATAATTCCATTTATTTACTTGTGCTTTTGTTTCCTGTGCTTTTAAGGTCTCATTCATAAAATCATTTCTAGAGACCAACGTCCTGAAGAATTTCCTCTAAGTTTTCTTCTAATAGTTTTTTAGCTTCAAGTCTTACATTTAGGTCTTTGACCCATGCTGAGTTCATTTTTATTTTATTTTATTATTTTATTTTTTGAGATTGAGTCTTGCTTTGTCTCCCAGGTTGGAGTGCAGTGGCATATTCTCAGCTCGCTGCAACCTCCACCTCCTGGGTTCAAGTGATTCTTATGCCTCAAATTCCCAAGTAGCTGGGGATCATGGGAATGAATCACCACATCCAGCTAAATTTTTTTGTATTTTTAGTACAGAACGGGTTTCACTATGTTGGCCAGGTTGATCTTGAACTCTTAGCCTCAAGCGATCCACCCACCTCGGCCTCCCAAAGTGCTGGGATTACAGGTGTGAGCAGCTACGTTGGCCTGAGTTGATTTTTTTTTTAATTGGGTGAGAGGTTGGGATCCAGTTTCATACTTCTGCATGTGGATGGCCAATTTTTCTAGCACCATGTGTTGAAGAGGTTTTCTTTTCCTTAATGTATGTTTTTTGAAACCTTTGTCAAAAATCGGTTGGCTATAGATATGTGAGTTTCTGCATTCTCCATTCTGTTCTATTGTTCTTTGTTTCTGTTTTTATGTGAGTACAGTGCTATTCTGGTTGCTGTGGTTTTGTGGTATATTTTGAAGTCTGGTAATGTGATGTGTCCGGCGTTATTCTGTTTGCTCAAGATTGCTTTGGCTGTTTGGGGTATTTTGTGATTCCATACAAATTTTAAAATTGTTTTTCCAATTATGTGAGAAATGTCATTAGTATGTTGATAGGAATTGCATTGAATCAGTAGATTGTTTGGGATAATATGGTCATTTTAACAATATTAATTCTTCTGATCCATGAGCATGAGATGTTTTCATAATTTGTTTGTATCTTCAATTTTTCATTGGTATTTCGCAGTTTTTCTTGTAGAAGTCTTTCATTTTCTTGGTTAAATTTATTCCTAGGGTTTTAAAAATGTTTATTTTGTTTTTCTTTTGTAGCTGTTGTAAATGGGATTGTCTTCTTGATTTCTTTTTCAGTTACTTTGTTGTTTGTGTATAAGAAGCACTACTGATTTTGGTTGTTGATTTTGTATCCTGCAATTTTGCTGATTTAAGAGTTGTTAATCTCAATTTTTTTTCGTCAGACTTTGTTTATAGATTGCTCCATTTATTAAAATATATACTCTAAAGGCACAGCTCTTTTTTAGTCATGGTTGTGTTCCTAATACCTAGGATACTACATGGCATACAGTAGGTGCTTAAATTCTTGACTGACTAACAAAAGATTGATGAAGAGATCCATCTGGATTATTTACTGGCCCTCTTTTTCCTTCACATAATCAGTTTGGGGGTGCAGGATTCATTCCAGCTTGGCAGCAGTGAGTAATTTTCTTCTTACAATTCTCTTAACCTCATACATATTTTCCTTTAGTACGATTGAAGAGAACTGGATTTCTGCCACTCAACAGAGAGTGATGAAATGCAGCTGGGTTTAGTGCCTCTCAGTGATACATTTTACTTAATTTTACTCTATGGAGTCTCTGTAATCTGCATAAGTGTGCCATTTGTAAATTTTTGGAAGCAAGTGAACTGTACATAACACCTGATTTTTCTGTTGTTTATTTTGTTTTTATACTACAAGATCCTTAAGGGAAACTAATCTACTTATTACAGGTCCCAGTGATTTTTCCCAGATAAACAGAAAACAGTTATCTCTCTCCCAATAATTGTTCCAAATTTCAATTTATAATTTTTGCAAAATGAATTTAATGCTTTCATGATGTGTTATTAACAATGTGATTTTTCTGAATGTTTTTCTGAACATCTTCGTGACTTTAAATCAGGATCATTTTTCTCTCCTGGATCTCAATAGGTCATAAGCACTTTTCTCATATAGCATAGTTCTTATGGAAATCTTATCTATAAACCTTTTAAGTTATTTTTAGCTTACAGGGATGTCTATTCTTTAGTCTGACAGCTTTTACACTCTGTATCATAAACTTT
Organism: Ateles fusciceps; assembly: GCA_036589455.1. Lineage (NCBI taxonomy): Eukaryota > Metazoa > Chordata > Mammalia > Primates > Atelidae > Ateles > Ateles fusciceps. The sequence goes on along the minus strand of JAZHEH010002982.1, from coordinate 8,126,291 downwards.
CACAATTGATTTCATCCTTTTTATACTGGTCTGTAGCCTTTGTTGCTGTTAATTGCAAAGTAAAAGTTAAGGAGATTTCATTTTATTTTTGTTAAACCCTTCATAGTATCTAGCAGAGTTCTGGATGCATGCTCATAACTGACCTATGAGGAGATGTAACTTTCATTCTATTGCTGTGGTGAGGAAAAATGTTTCAGAGTTAACCAGCATAGAAATTTTAGTTTTTAATATATGTTTGGCTGGCCTAAACATCAATACAGGTTTAAAAATTTCTGCTGAATATCTGTGTGTCACAACATATATTTTTTGCCTTGTGATTGGAGAAGGTTGAATATAGTAGAAACTGCATGTCAGTAACTCCAGGATCTCACCTCACTCAGAGTGGGTGCTTCCTTCCCAAGCTGCAAGTCATCTCACAGACCTGGAAGTGAGGCTGATGTGTGTGGAAAGGGTTTCTCAACGCTATGATTTTTACGGTTGGTTTAACTTATCACCATGCATAGGTGATTAATTTGAGTTTTTAAATAAATGCTCACTTTTTACCAGGTTCTATGAAAATACTTATGTAGGAGTGTCCCTCATAAAATATCATCTAATTCTTTAAATGTTTTCTCACAAGATGTTCCTTCCGCTGGGAATATCCTCCCTTCACTTACTCTAACTTTATCTTTTACACTCAACACTCAGCTCAAGTATATGTCTTTGGAGTCTTTCTGATCTCTTAGTCTGAGTTATGTGTTCTCTTTTTCATCCTCCTTATCCCTCCTGTGATTACGTATATTTGCCATATACTTTATCTATTTTCTGCCACAAGATTGAGAATTAGATTGAAGAGTAACTGTAAAGGATGGCTGCTACATTGTATTCTTTCACCTAAATTAATTCAAAGGTATTTATGTATAAGCAAGCATCTGAAATAAAATAATTAAAGAGAATATTTTAATAGGAGTCTTAACACTGTAGTTGTTCATGATTGAAAGTTTATGTAGCTCACACAGCCAAAATCATGTGAAATTTAGATCAATATTTTTTCTGAAAATGGAAATACATAGTTTATATTTTTATTTAGTAGACCCAGTTCAAAGGTGTTTCTACAATGAATTAACAATCATAAAGGAAATTTAAAGCAACTGAAAAATATTATATTTATAATACAATGATTGTAAACCAGATGATTTATGCTGATTCTTTCTACAAATATGCTAATAAACCTATATGGACATTATTGCTGTGGCAAAGATCACTTTTACTTCTATACTTTAAAAAATTGGGATATAATAAAACTTTCATGAGTTTCTATGTAGTGCTGAAAAAGTAAAAAATTGTACTGTAGACAACCAGACTGTGACAGTCCTTCCAAATTAAACAAGGAAACTTTAAGATCACAAAAATGACTAACTTCTTTTTCTTCTCACTGACATATTTTCTGAGTGATTTTTCCTGCCTTGCCAATGAAAACTCTGGTACTGCTTAAAACTTCTACCTCCTAGTTGAAAATGTTAAAATATCCAATTTTTGAATTTTTCCAATTTCTTAAAGACAGCCAATCTAAAATTGGTGTTCTTTTTGTTTCATCATGATAGACTAGAGGCATTGCCAGCACTAGTCTATCATGCATTACCTCTAGCATTACCTCTCCCACTTGAAAGGACAAAATAGTTTTAGAAATTCACACCATAAACACTTCTTTTCAATAAGTGATGCAGGAATTGAAAAGGAAAACTGAAAGAATCAACAGGCCCTTTGAAGGAAGTACCAGGCTGCAGCCTACACCATGATTTAGGCAAAGAACTGCGAGTTTCCAGAGTGTGAGAAGGAAGGAGCCTGTCTCCAGGATGCACACTCTTACCAGGGATCTTGAAAGTTTATGCCACAGAGGATGGCATTAACCCTACCCAGCACAGGAACTGACCTGGGGAGGGTTGTGGAATATAAAAGTAGGAACAACACAGAGAAGACCTCTGCCTGCACTCCCAGTCTCCAGCATAGATCAAGGGATGCCATTCCACATTGTTTGTCATAGAGGACCCTGCAGAGGTTAGCCAGATAGTGCCGGCAGTTGTCACAGGTTGAAAGAAGCCCTCAACTGGGATTTGCAATACAAGCTTGGGTGGAGATAAACTTTCTTGGCCACAGCTGGGGAAGGGCAAGTGAAAAGCAGGCTGTAGCCACAAGGACAGGAGCCAGTCACCTGCCTTTGTGGGTAGACAGGGAGGGGTGTATCCTGGAAGCCACAGTTGCTATCTTCACAGGGAAAGCTTATGACCTGAGACATTTATGAATTCTGAGTGCAGGCTGACTGAAACTTAGCTCACTGCTGTTAGTGACACACTGAGGTAGTGGGGTCTACTGTGCCAAGTGTGTGGGATCTATGTGGGGCTTACTGCTACCTGCTATTCCCCATTGCCCATGTGAACTTTTCTGTGCAGCAGAGGCAGCAACTATCTTCTCTGGAAAGTCAACCCAGTGACCTGAGAACCACCCCCGCCCCCCCCACACCCACAGGGGCTGCTGCTTTCCCTGCACACAGAGATTCAGAGTGCAAATCAGCCTTACTCAGCCCCTACCTGGCTTTGCCCCGTCACCTGCCCTGATAGCTTAACACAAAGGATAGAAACTTAAAAATCCCGCTGCTGCTACCACAGAGTGTGCTCTTGTGCAAGTGTCACCTCCTGGCTGGAGGCCAACCAACAATCCATTATAGCACTTCCTGGTAGAAAACCACTGCACCCAGGAAGAAGAAAACAGCTGTGCAACTTCAGGTATCACCACTACCTACACCACTCTGGCTAATTAGGAGGTCATAAGTCTGTCCATGTGATCAGTTCCCTACTACTATAACTGGCATTTGAGAAAGCCAACAAACTAATGCTACCTATAACCAAGAAATCTCTGTCACTACCCTGCCACCCCCCATTAGAGCTGGTGCTGCTACTGACTGCTGGCAGGCTTTAGGACAGGTCACATTACTGGGTCCCTATCTAAATAAGAAGGAACCAGAAAAGTAACTCTGATAACACAACAAAACAGGGTTTTATAGCAACCCCAGAGGATCACACTGGATCCTCAGCAATGGACTCAAACCAAGATGAAATATTTGAAATACCAGATACAGTATTTAGGAGGCTGATTACTAAGCTACTCAAGAAAATACCAGAGAAAGGCGAAGACCATCATAAAGAAATTTAAAGAGGAGTTCAGGATACGAATGAAAAATTTTCTAGAGAGACAGATATAAAACAAACCAATCAGAACTTCTGCAAATGAAAGATACATGTAGGGAATTTATGAAATGCAGTGGAAATTTTTAACAATAGAACAAATGAAAGAATTTTAGAACTTGAAGACAAGCCTTTTTTATTAAGCCAATCAGATGAAAATAAGAAAAAATAAGAAATAAAGTCTCAAAGAATATGGAATTAGGTAAAATAGACAAACAAGAATAATTGGTGTTTCTGAGGGAGAAGAGAAAATGCCTGAACAATTTATTTGAGAGTATAATTCAGGAAAACTTCCCTGGCCTGGCTAGAGATTATAGATCCAAATCCAGGAAGCTCAAAGAACTCTTGGGAAATTTATTGCCAAAAGATCTTCACCAAGGTGTATAGACATCACGCTACCTAATATCAACATGAAGGAAAGAATTCTAAGAGTAATGAGACAAAAGCATCGGGTAATCTATAAAGGAAGACCTATCAACTAACATCATACTTCTCAACAGAAACCTTACACGCTAGAGAAGACTGGACTGGGGTCCTATCTTCAGTCTCCTTAAACAGAAAAAGCCAAGATACTTAAGTTCTAGATTCATTTCTTTTTCTTCACAGCTCTGGAACCTCATTTTTGTACTGGGACTTGAGTGTTAATGTCCCTATATGACTGGACTGAAGTGTTTTCGGTCTATCCTTTAACCAGGTGAAAGAAAGAAACAGGTTAAGCTTCTATTTATTGCTTCTAGGATTAACTTTAACTACTTGTTATGCAGTCATTATGAACTACTGGGAAAAAATCAATTAAATAAATAGTATTTTTTTCCAGCAAAATCTTAAGAGCTGGTGTTAATTGTGAGATGCAAATATTTCTTTTGTTTTAAGTCATTCTACCATCTCCTTGTGACCTTTGTCACATTATAAGTCTAGAAATGCCCACAAACAGCAAAGAAATGAGGTGTGCTGTAATGTCTTAGCAATTACATTCTTCCCATTTTCTAGCCTCAGTGGTTAAGTAGGAAATATTTGAGAATACATAGATCCCACATAATAACTGGGCATGAAATGAACATTAAGAAGGCTGTTATTTCATAGATGATGGAATGCAGGCTTACAAACCGGGGACCAAATCATGAGTGGTTCCATCTCCAGATACTGTTGCTTAATGGTAAGGTTTCTACCCTCCCACAGTTCTGTTAAAGGCATTCTAACAGTGTAAATAAGCAGGACAGAGAACCATTTCTACAGAAGTTGTGATTATATTAATAGGCACCATCACATCTAATTACCTGATTAGAGAATCCTAATCTTCTTTCAAGTGTTGGCTTCAGTAGTGGGAAGCAGTTAAGTCTAGATATGAGTAATAGAAGTTGATTTCACCACCTGAAATGAAAACACATTTCTCTCAATGAAATGGTTCTGCCTCTGCCTTGTAATATTGGAGCTGATATATGGTAAGACACTCTGCTCTTATATATTACCACTGATGACACACAATACATATTTCCTTTTAACTTTGTCATTTTTTCTAGAAGGGGAAATAAAATACAAATGTGAAGTTGAGAGTAAAACTGTAGAGACTGATATAATTTATTACATTATTTCAAACAGACACACTCATCTGGCATATTTCATCTGGTTTGCATATCTGTATTTGGGGCTTGTTAAAAATGCATAATTGAATAAATATTTCCAAATAGGAGGGCACTCTTCAATTTGCTCCTTTGGACTTCTTTCTTCTTTTTGGCATACAAATAGGACTTTAGTGCCTTATGCCTAGTGGCATCAGGGTAACAGAGTGAAGAATTACAGCTCAGTTTTTGATGTCATCCTTAGAGCATTCACTTGAAACTTAAAAATAAAAGCCTTATAGACTTTTTGGAGAACAGTGTGTCAAAAATTGGCACAATACTTTCATGAAAAATTGCTGTGCTCAGTATCTGCTTATTGCTACAATCAGAATCAGAATTTCCACAGAAAATCCATGCTAGGCAATAAATGCATCTCGTTGGCTGTCATGAGTGAGCAGTTACAACTTTACATGATGCACCAGTTGTTTCTCCCACTACCTCACTAAGGAGACAGGCGGCAAATGATTGGGTGGAGGGGTAGTGTGTGTGTTGGAGGATTATTTTCACAACCTAGCATTTCTGCTACATGAAAGAAGTACATAGACTAACTGGTAAAAGCTGAGGAAGTTAACTGTTAGCTTCTGATGCAAAATGCCTTTCTTTGCCTCCCTTCTTTCTCCACCAAAATTCCATTTCACTAGATTTTGGAGGCTAAGTGCAATAAAATTTGATGACAGAAGGGTCTCTTTGAAGATAGGCACTGTATGTTATTCAACTCTGAGCCACATCTAGCTCAGTATATATTCAGTTAATTCATTTATTGGAGTAAACTAGAGCTATATGACTATTATAAAAAGGTAAATGTGTCCTAGAGATAACATTAATTCCTTTGAACTGCTCAAACTGCTCGTGGTGGAATAATTTGTTTTAACTTAACCAAGCCCTGAAGAGAAGGAAAAAATAGCTTTATTTTTATGGAACACTTGCACACACATATAGACTTATGAATCATCAGCAACCTGAGTGTAATTGTAAAGAAATCCCTCTATAGAAATAAGGCAAACTTGTACATTTTCTAGCTGCTGCCACTTAGCACAAGAGACCTTTGGATGGTACGTGTATGCATAATGAATACATTAATCATTATGTCATTATGAATATCACAAGCAGTTCAGATTTACATACTTAACATCCAATGTGTTAATGAAATTATTTGTATTTTAATTGATCAGCTTAGCAATTTTTTACAGAAGACTGAACATTTTGTAGCCCCTCACCTATTATAGTATTAATTTTTTGATTAATAATTTAGGCTGTGAGCGAAAGTATGCAACCAAAGATTTTTTTTGTCTTCTCCAAAATTATTTTCAATTTTCAGCTTTATAACTTCTCTTTATATGGTACAGCTGCCATATAATTCCACCAACAGCATTCTAGTTTTTGAACACTCGTCCCTGAAAATTAGGATGCTAAGCTTTTTCTGAGTCTGTTTTAACCTACTATTTGACCAGAGGTTATCTTTTTGTCCAATCAGTATGAGAAGGTTGCATGTCTTATTTTGTTTTTAAACTAAGAACCAGGACAACTTAGGGTAGGTATCAATTAGTTGTATTTCTCTATGATGCCTTGCTTTCATAATACTGCAAATGATTTCATCAGTCAGAACTTGGATGTATTATATCTAAAATGTAGCCCTTGAAATACTGCTCCCTCTAACACTCAGTCCAACAAATAAACTCATTTAGTCATCTTCTCAGGAAAGAAACCGCAATCATTATTTACACTGGCAAATTAAAAGTTGTATTTGTTCCTTCATTTTCATTACCCCCAGATACAATCAATAAGTGCCATAAGGTACCTTCAAAATAGTTTCCAAATAACCCATTGTCCCTATCTCACTTTTTAACAACACCCTGTTCAAGCTGCTCTCTCCATTTATTTCCACGGTTGGAATTGTGTCCTTCTGATGTCTCCACTATGATTAGATCCATCTAAGTATTTTTATTGACAGCAACTGAAGTGATAGACTTTTTAACAGACATCATTATTATATTGATATCTTGCTTGAAATGATGTAAGAGGTGGGTAAATCTTTTCTATTGAATACATAAATTTATCTCTTTTCTTTCTAAAATGGCATTAAATGACCATAACAGGTAAGAAAATGTAACAGGTATCAAAATGACGGAGATAGGGTTTAAAAATTTCAAAAATCAATTAAATGAGCAATAACTGACTTGACATATCTCAGAAAACTGTTGTGAAACTTATATAGAGAAAAACCACAAGAAGCAGGTTATTTCTCTTGGAATTCTCAGAAACACTAGGTGTATACAAGCAGAGATTAGACTTAGACGAAATCAGAAGGGATAATTGAAAGTTTCTATAAAAAGTTATATAATACCAGATACTTTTCCCTAGTCTAAGAGATCTTAAAAAACAGCAACACAAGGGAAGGACAAACAGATACTGATTTTAAAACGCTAACTTCTTTTTTTTTTTTTTTTTTTTTGTAGTTGTAGCATATTACATGTATATGTACTATGCTCTTTTCATTCTACTTTATTTCATAGAGATCTTCATTCATTCTCACAGATTTATAATACTCTACTATATGAGCTGTGCCATTATTTTTTTCAGACATCTTATGTATGAGCTTATAGTTTTTTCTTCCCAATAAATGCCATTATAAATGATGCCAAGTAAAAGTAAAACTTTTTCTGGGAAGGTATTTTTCTGGAATATGTCTCCGAGTCAATTCTTAGAAGTGGAGCTGGGAGATCAAAGTGTAAAAAAGAACAACGTAGTTTTACTTAGATATTGCTAAATTCACCTCTTGAGGGGGATGTACAGCTTTGTGCCTATTTCAACACAGCTTCTTAAATAGAGTGAGTGGTCAAACTTTTTTATTTTTTAAAAATTGAATAAGCAAGAATTGATATTGTCATATAGTATCTTTAAATAAACATTTAAGAATAGTTTTAATTTATGGAAAATTATGCAGTAGAAAAACTTCCCATATACCCAGGATTTCTTCTATTACTACCTTCTTGTACTGATACAGCACTTTTGTCACAGTTAATAAACCAATACTGATACATTATTATTAACTAAAGTCTATACTTTATTAAGATCCCCTATCACTACCTTCTTAACCTGACATAGCACTTTTGTCACAATTAATAAATCAATATTGTTACATTGTTATTAACTGAAGTGCATACTTTATTAAAATTTCTAACTCTATACCTAATCTATTTTTTTTAATTTTAAAATTCAATTGAAGATATCATTTTGTACATTTAGTCATGAGGGCTCTTTACCGCTACTCTTGGCCTTGACAATTTGTCAGATTTTCTTTGTGTTGTAAGAATGTCCTTCATCTGTGCCCTGTCTGAAGTGTTTCTCAATATTAAACTTGGGTATGGGTTTTCACAAGGGAAATATAAAAGTGAAGCATCATTTTCATCACATTCCAAGGGTTCATATGATCAAGACTTGTCACTTTTGAGGTGACACTTGATCACCACGCCAAGATAGTATTTGTCTGGTTTCTTCATTGTAAACTTACTCTTTCCTTTTTTTTTTTTAATGCACTCTTTCAAAGAAAATCACTGTGTACAGCCTATATTTAAGGAGGAAATTATGCTTTATTTCCTTGCAAATGAAATCTGGATAAATTATCTAGAATTCTTCTGCATGAGAGACTTGTTTATTCTTTATATATTTATTCAATAATTACTCATGAATATTAATTCCTGTGTCCCTTTGGAAGGAAGTTTTTCTGTACAGCCTGCTGAACCGTGAGTCAATTAAACCTCTTCATCAGTTACCCAGTCACAGGTAGTTCTTTATAACAGTATGTAAACAAACTTACACTATGTTTGTGTGTATGTGTGTGTGTGTGTGTGTATATTTAATACTTTTAATTTCTGTTGTACAAAATACTCCCTGTTCATCTTGTGTATATTGTGCCCCAGACCTAGAGTAAGTCATTCCTCTTAGCATTCCTAATTCCTTTTACTAGATAATGGTATTGAAAATAAGAACTGGTTCTAGGTATACTTCTTTTAAATGAGAAGTGTTGTAGCTTCAGGCCCTTGGCTGACAGGAAAATGTATGTATATTATGCAGATTATATATACATACATACATATTTCTATATGAAACTGTGTGTATCTGTGTTAAGCACAACAGGAATTCAGTTATTTCTCTAAATCAAATTCATTGCCACATGGATTGTTCCACCCTCACCTCTTTCTTCTGCGAAACTTCACATTCAGTAGTCAGAAACTTGGCTTCTACTACCCACCATCAATTTACCTAAATATTAAATTCTTTTATTCATATATTGTGGTTTCAGATTTGTTAACTCATATTCCTGTGCACGTGACTTCTCCAACTAGTGTACAGTGCTTATGGTCAGCTTATTTTGCCTTTAGTCTTAGAGACTCTACTTATTTCTAAATATGCTTAGGTTTCTACCTTTTCTCTTAACCCTTACTGCAAGTTTGTTTCACACATATAATCCAGTGAGGTTCTATTGTCTCCTTTTGCATTTTATCGTGAGATTCATCAAGATCCTAAATGTTCGTTTACTTAATTTGCACACATTAAGGTTAATTGTTTTGTCTATACATTTTGATAAGCATATTATATCATGTATCCACTATCACAGTATCATATGAAATTAGCATCACTGTCCTGTGCTTTACCTATTAAGTCCCTTCCCTTCTCATCCATGACAGGCACTAACATGTTTATCATCTCAATAGTTTGGCCTTTTCCAGATGTCATTTAATTGAAACAAGCCTTTTCAGACTGGCTTTTTTCACTTAGCAATATGCATTTAAGATTCATTTGTATCTTAATATGTCCTTTTATCTTATTACTTTTAAACCGTTGCTGTAGTTTGAATGTGTCTTCTCCAATATTTAGGTGTTGCCAATATGATGGTATTGAGGTGTGGGGCCTTTAACAGATGATTAGGTCATGAGAGCTCCTTTCTCATTAATGAGATTAAGTCTCTTATAAAGAAGCTTCTTGAAGCATTCAGCTGGCTTGCTAGCTTGCAAGCTTCTCCTTCTGCTAAATTACGGATACAGCAAGAAGGTCTCACTAGATGTCAGCACCTTGATTTTGGGCTTCCCAGCCTCCAAAACTGTGAGAAATAAATGTCTATTTTTTACAAATTACTCAGTCTAGGTATTTTGTTGTAGCAACACAAAATAGACTAAGACAATTCTGAATTGTATTTCATTGTATGGGTAAACCTTAGTTTGTTTATCCATTTACCTGTTGAAGGATGTGTTAAGCCATTCTTTCATTGCTATAAAGAAATACCTTTGGCTAGGTAATTTATGAAGAAAAAACATCTAATTGGCTAATGGTTCTAGGGATTTACAGGAAGCATGGTGTTGGCATCTGCTTCCAGTGAGGCCTCAGGAAGCTACAATCATGACAGAGGTCAACAGAGAGCCAGCATGTCAACATGGTGAGAACAAAAGCCAGAGAGTGGTATGAGGAGGTACCAAACTTTTAAATAACCAGATCTTTTGTGAACAAACTGAGCAAAAACTCACTTATCACATAAGGGAATGGTGCTAAACCATTCATCAGGGATCCATACCCTTGATGGAATGACCTCCCACCAGACCCCACCTCCAGCATTTGGAATCACATTTTAAACATGAGATTTGGAGGGGACAACATCCCTACCATATCAAAAGACATCTTGTTTTTTTCCAGTGTTTGGTAATAATAAGAGAAAACTATTATAAACATTTATACATAGGCAATTGTATACTTATATCTTAAAATTAACCAGATAAAAAACCTAACAGCAAGACTTCTGGGGTGATATGGTAAGACTACATCTTGCTATATAAGAAACTCCCAAACTGTCTTCAAAAGTGGCTATACTATTTGCATTCTTTACCAACAGTAGATGAGTTCTGGTTGCTAGGTGTCCTCACCAGAAGTCAGTATTGCCAGGGTTCTTAGATTTTTAGCCAGTTTACAAGAAATAGCAACAAACAGAAAACAAGACAACACCAAATAAATAGAAACAGTACAGAGATCAAAATATTATTTAAAAATTAGTACCTTCAGAGAAATAAGACAATATATTGAAACCATGGAATAGAAATGTGATGCTATAAAGGGGCATCCATAAAACAAGAGTTTTCAAAGTAAAAATTTGGCAGCAGAAAATCAACATTCAACAGAGCAATTTAAAATGAATATATATGGATCGTATTTGTGAAGAAATGGAGGAGAGATAGAGTCAAAATATTTAAACCAGAGAGAGAAAGGAAAAGAAAATTAAGTCATTTTGATTGTAACATCAAACGAATAGATTGAACAAAGTGAAAGTAATAATATTTTCATAGAAATAATAGTCAAAATTTCTAAACATGAAAAAAATAATGTTCCAAAGAAAATAGGACAAGTACAATAAAAGAAATAAGACCCATGTTAAGACAAGTTTTTGCAAAATTTCAGAGTACTAGGAATAAAGGGATAATATTACAATCTTTAAGGGAGGGCAAAATGGAAACTACGAAAGTAAACTATGAAAAGAATAAAAATGAATGACATTGGTCTTCTAAGATAATGCCAGAAACTGGAAAATCAAATATACCTAGAATCTAATACCCAGTTGTGCTTATTCTTTATCAGTGAACTACTGTAGGGAACCAGCCCCCACACCCCACCCATGGGTACCCCAAGTTTGGTAGTGACAAAGGAATAAGGAAAAGATTAAGAATGCATGTGGTGGGACGAGGAGGACAGTGCGTAAAGGAGGGTGCAAAGGTCCCTAGCTCTGATCTTCCACAGTAGTTATTGGTTACAATCACTTTGATCTATAGGGTAGGCAGTGGAGTGATAGTGGGGGAGAGGGTGAGTGCTGGTGGGGTGAATCAGTGAGCCGGAACTGAATCAGTGAGCCAGAGAATTGGTGTGTCATTCTAAAGATTGATAACAGTGGTGGTTTGGGAGTTTCACAAAAACAAGAACATGTGGTTATCTTTTGCCTAGTATCTATGTGCAACTGGTGGAACTCAGGCCTTACAAGGAGCCCACAAGTCTGGTTATGTTTTAGTGAAGGGGTTTTATGTCATTGAGAACAATGTTTATGGTAACAGAGCCTAGGTCACACTGCACTGGAACATGAGGCATGGAGAAGTTTGCCTCCCCAGAGGCCTACTGCAGTTTGCCATTTCCCGTTTATATATTACTGATAACCAATTTATGTAGGCATCCTGTAAGTCCTTTCTCCTTTGCTGCTTCCCCCAACAAACCACATTATTTTTGTATTGTGCTTATTCTTTATCAATGAACCACATTTCTTAAAGCTATTCCACATTTAATTAGTTACTTCAAATCCTAGTACTGTCAAGTTCTCCTCCTACAGTTACACAATTAATCCAAGTTCATTTCTTTCACCATAAACATTAATCTTTATATGCATGAAATTGTTTATTTCTTTTCTGTCTTGTTTTTGTGTCTCTGTGTTTGAAGCTCTGTTGTACAAATTTGCTCATTTCTATACCTCTGATGCATAGAATAGTGCCCCATTTAAAAGATACACTTAAAGAATTCGAAAATATTATACTAATAAAGAGCTATAACTTTCTGTATTTTGCCCCTTATACTGACAATTCAATGTTTGAATTCTCTCTTTATCTGAAACTAGGCGATCTTTTCAAGGAAGAACAGAAAGTACATCTTCTAACCTCATCATCATCTTAAAGTTACATCACCATGATTTTAAAGATATTACCTTTGTGTTTACTGTGTGATGATACTATACATATTCTCATTACCGAAGATCCGTGTAATTCTAGTACAGATTTCATGTTCTGGAGCAGGCTTCACTTTTAACTGTTCATGCTCATCACATACAGCTTACTCATCATTTTTCCTCCTGATTTCTTGGCATCACTTGATGTGTACTTGGATCACAGACTCCAGGATCTTAAAATCCATGAAAAATTTGCAAGTTAATCTCTTATTCTTGGAAATTTTCTGAAGAGCGTAGTCTGATTTTTAAATTATACATCTGAGCATACAAATGCAGCTGTTTTTACAAAGAAGTGGCTTTGTGGAAGAGAAGCATAGACAGGAGGGGTATTTCTGAGTTTTGTAGGAAGTCATTGCAGGGCAAGAGTGTCGTTTTATGTTTTCCTTCAAATATAATGACATAAAATTCAGCCTCAATAAATTATTTCCAGACTGAAAGCCAAGGTTGTGAAGAAGTGAGATGTCATGGGGTTGGCACTACAGGTAGAAATGGAGTTGCTTCACTTTTTCTTTAATTTGGGACATATATATATTTTTTCCTTATAGCAGTATAATGCGAAGGAGATCAACACTTCCTCTCTCCAACTTTATTTTAGTGTTCTAAATAAACAAAGTCACTTTTTTTCTATGCATGTCTGGGAATTTCTCTGGGCTTTGTAGTCATTTTCTCTCTGCCAGTCACAAAGTGATGTCTTTACATAAAAGTCTTGCCTCAGTTTCTTCTTTCATTTTAGCTTCTGTCTTGAATTTTAACCCTTTTAGGTGCCAGGAAAGTTAGAGATTGTTAGCTCCTGCTTTCTGTTTTTGTTTTTGTTTTTAAATTATTATTATTCTTGTAGGAAGGAAAAGGAGAGAAACAATGAAGTGTTTTTGCCAAAAGGCTCATTCTCCTCAGGATTTTCTCATATACTACTCTCTGTCAAATCTGCTTCAAATAATCTCATATTCATCCCCACCCAACCTACCTTATAAATGAAGGAATAAGTGAAAATATGTATACAAAAATACTTCATAAACTTTAAAGATTTATTGGAATGACTGATGGATTGATTTTTATATATGTAGTTGTGTTATCTGAGTATTGTTGAGAAAGCTTCTAAAGCAAAAATAGTCTTTTTACAAAAATAGCAGGAAATATAGAAAGTTGTCATCATTTAGAAAAATCTACCAGTACTTTTCTTAATATATAAAATTTAATGTATAAAAAGACAGATTGAAAATTGATTCATAATGTATCTTGAATATAAGTCTGAAGAGTTTCATGCTTATCCTTGTAATGAAACATCATTGTGAAAGTATTTAGTAAAATTAGTCCTGCAGTTTCTTGCAGGTTGGATTTGCATGGCACAGCTGGAAGTAGAGATTAGAGAAAACTCACATAGTTCATGGTTATGGCTGTAAGAAACTGACCAAGGCATTCCTTGATTGGACCATCTCACATAGAGACTTTACTTGACATACATAAAGTGTAATGTAAATAGTGTTTTAGATTAAAATATTCAGTACTCAAGAGGACATTTCTAATTGTAACTTCTTGATAACTAATGAGTAAGTTATTATATTTGCATCTTCCAAATGACTTTAAAAAACTTTCTTCTGTCTCTATTCACTGGGAATTATTTAAGCTATCATTCTTAGAACTTCAGAATTCAATAAAAGAACCTAATCAGGCAAGTATTTCCCCCAGATTCAATTAGACTTTCCATAGATTTTTGAGAGCCGGCTGTTTCTTCTTGAAACACTTGATGGCTTTTGTGTGAGGCTTCTTCCCAGAATAATTTATATAATAATCTAACCCCAGAATGAGAGAAATGAGAAATTTTCGTATGAGTCATGGGAGAATACATAAAATATCTGCTTGAATGAAATCATTGCTAGTTCTCACATGGCTAGAATTCTCAAGTTCTGAATTAGGTATTAAATATTTAAAAAAGCTTTATGTGGTACAAATATTCATATTAGAAAAGAAGAGCAATATTCACACCAGTAGGCACATATATAACATCTATAGTTGGTTTTTATTTTATTAGAGCTATGTAGACTATTTTGTCTGATGCTCTATTAATATCTTCCAGTTGAACATTCTGCATATCTACTACTGAGTGTTAAATATAAATATTAGTTTGCAAGAATATAAAAAATTATCATAAAAAATAATTAAATGTATCATATGCATTTGAGTCTGTCCAGGGTTTGTTTACCTTCAAACCCATTCTTTATTCTTCCCATATATTGCCAGATGTTCCAGGTGGGATGACCTCTGGAAGCAGTTTTCCAGGTTATTTTGTCAGCTGCTGCTGGTTAGGTTTCCTGGTGGGAGCCACTGGTAGGAGATTTCAGAGCATGATACAGAGGAGAGAGGAAAAGGAAAAAGCTAGGGCACATGTACTCCAGTCTCTATCTAGGCAGTACCTATGACACTATTGTATCTTGTCTACGC
Organism: Ateles fusciceps; assembly: GCA_036589455.1. Taxonomy (NCBI): domain Eukaryota; kingdom Metazoa; phylum Chordata; class Mammalia; order Primates; family Atelidae; genus Ateles; species Ateles fusciceps. Next base: position 8,111,265 of record JAZHEH010002982.1, on the reverse strand, counting down.
CACCAATCCTTCCTGTGGTTATTCCAGTTTCTGCCGGGTGACTTCACCCCCTGAAATCTAGTAATAGCATAGTAATACCTCTCTCTCTCTCTCTCTCTCTCTCTCTCTCTCTCTCTCTCTCTCTCTCTCTCTCTCTCTCTCCCTCTCCCCTCTCTCCCCTCTCTCCCCTCTCTCCCCTCTCTGTTTTATTTTTCCTGTTGCTCCTAATGCAGTAGTGGGTTTCTATAGTTGGAGATCTCTGAGTTGTCTCCTTTTCTCTAATGGCTTCCTTGTACTTCCAGCAACTGTGTAACAAAATCTCTGTACTAAATTATCTGTAATACACTTAAAATGCTTGCTATTTTCCTGAGTTGGACCATGAATGCCAATGTAGTGTTAAATGTATTTAGATGTTAATTTATCATTGTATCAAACTATATAAAGAATCAATCACTTTGCAAAAAATGCAAGCAGTAAAGGTCTCCTTTACTTGTTTCCTCTACCTGATTCCCTTCTTAATTCATAAGTACTATGAATACTTTTGTGTTTCCTGCAGGGTAGTTCTTTATATATTTGTACATACACATGCACAAACATAATTTTAAAACTTGTTTCTATTTACTTAAAAATGTCTCTACCAGTTCATATAGATCTGCCTAATTTTTTAAACTGCTAAGTTGTAACATTATATAGGTATTCTGTGATTATACATCACTGTATAGGTAGATATTTAGGATATAAATTCCTGTCAGATATTGCTATGTATTATACTACACTCTCACAAATGTGTAAGTACATTAAACTTTTTAATGTTTGCCAAAATGTTAAGTGGTAACTATCTCATTTTCATTGCACTTAATTACTAAAAATTAAGAATATTTTTTATGTAATTTTGCTCATTTATTTTACTTATGTCATTTCTAGTTCATATTGTTGTTTTTTGCCTTAATATTACTTGATATATATAATGTTGTGTTCAATCATAAATAGGTTAGTCCAATAACCATATTCCATATTCGCTTTTTTTATTTTATTTTATTTTTTTGAGACAGAGTCTCACTCTATTGCCCAGGCTGGAGTGCAGTGGTGCAATCTTGGCTCACTGCAGCCTCTGCCTTCTGGAGTCAAGCAATCTCTTGCCTCAGCCTCCCGAGTAGCTGGAATTAGAGACATGTGCCACCATGCGTGGCTAATTTTTGCATTTTTAGTAGAGATGGGGTTTCACCATGATGGCCAGGCTGGTTTTGAACTCCTGACCTTAGGTGATCCACCTGAATTACCAGTGTGAACTACTGCACCTGGCTCCACATTAGCTTTTATATAACATTTTCTTAAACGGTATATTTTGAGTATATGATCATATAATTTGTGAACAATTTTCCACCTTTCTTCTAAAATTAAACATCTTAACATTTTATCTAGTTTTATTCACAAGAATCTTTGGTAAAGTGATTTACACTTGCAAAGACAGTAGTCAGGCTTTTCCAGTTATAGAATTTTCTAACATATCAGCATTATAATGGTTGCTGGAAATTCCTTTTTAAAGATTACCATATATTCCTTCATGTTGGCATTTTCTTTTGAGTCTAACATTTTTTTTTGGTCTAATCTCAGAAATGTGTGTTGAAGTTATATACAAATCTTTTTATGTCTATGTGAAAATATTGTTTAATTTCCCTATGCCATGAATTTTATTAATAAAGTCCTGAATATTAAAATATTTTACACTTCCTTGTAAGCCATGTTTAGTGTGTTATTTTTTTCAACTATGTTATTCATATGCTTGAATGATAGTTTTTCTTTCTCTTCATCTTTCTTTCTTTTCCCTACTGCATCTGCTTCCCTTTTTTCTTTACCTCTCATTCTGTTAACTATGTTAGGTTTTAATGTCACAGTCATTCTATAAAATATCCTTTTAGAATACTACAGGATGCTAGCCAGCTTTTCCTGGGCTTTAGAACAAGTTATATAAATGGTATTAAACCATCCCTTAAAGTATGATAGGATTTACATCTTAACCATGTGGAACTGGTGCTTTAGCCACAGCTGTAGCTGAAGCAGCTGGAACGCAGGACACCATGTCCTGAGGCTGCATAGAGCAGGGGAGGCCCTGAGCCTGGCCCAGGAATCCATTTTTCCTTTTCAGTTTCCAGACTGGTGATGGGAGGGACTGATGTCAAGGTCTCTGACATGCCCTGGAGACATTTTTTTCATTGTCTTGGTGATTAACATTTGGCTTCTCCTTACTTTCTTCAGTTTTCTTTAATTTCTCCCCAGAAAATAGGGTTTTCTTTTCTATCGTATGGTCAGGCTGTGCATTTTCCAAACGTTAGTGCTCTGCTGCTTCTTGAATGCTTTGCTACTGAGGAATCTCTTCTGGCAGATACCATCATTTACTAAATGACATAGTTTGTCTTTGTCTCCACCTAAATCTCATCTTGAATTGTAACTTCCACAATTCCCTTGTGTGGTGGGAGGTACCTGGTGAGAGGTAATTGAATTATGGGGGTGGGTCTTTCCTACACTGTTCTCATTGTAGTGAATGAATCTCACAAAATTAGATCATTTTAAAAACCGTTTTTCTACTCATTCTCTGGTTTTGCCTGCTGCCATCTATGTAAGATGTGACTTGCTCCTCCTTGCTTTCCACCGTGATTCTGAGGGACCCCCAGCCATGTGAAACTATAAGTTCATTAAACTTCTTTCTTTTGTAAATTGCCCAATCTCACCTATGTCTTTATCAGCAGCATGAAAGAGACTAATACACTAAATTGCTACTGGGAATGGAATGCTGCTGAAAAGATACCGGAAAAGGTGGAAGCAACTTTGGAATTGGGTAGCAGGCAGAGGTTGGAACAGTTGGAGGGCTCAGAATAAGACAGGAAAATGTGGGAAATCTTGAAACTTCCTAGAGACTTGTTGAATGGTTTTGTCCAAAATGCTGATAGTGATATGGATAATAAAGTCCAGGCTGAGGTAGTTTCAGAAGAAGATGAGGAACTTGTTGGGAACTGGAGCAACATTTACTCTTGTTCTGTTTTAGCAAAGAGACTAGCAGCATTTTGCCCCTACCCTAGATATTTGTGGAACTTTGAGCTTGAGAGAGATGATGTAGGGTATCTGGTGGGAGAAATTTCAAAGCAGCAAAGCATTTAAGAGGTGACTTGGGTACTGTTAAAATCACTTAGTTTTATAAGGAAAATAGAGCATGAAAGTTCAAAAAAATTGCAGCCTGACAATGCAGTAGAAATAAAAATCCCATTTTCTGAGAAAAAATTCAAGCTGACTGCTGAAAATTTGCATGAGTAATGAGAAGCTGAATGCTAATCCCCATGACAATGGGGAAGATGTCTCCAGGACATGTGAGAGACCTTTGCAGCAACCCCTCTCATCACAGGCCTGGAGGTTTACGAGGAAAATATGATTTCCTTGGCTAGGCGCAGGGTCCCTGTGCTGTGTGCAGTCTAGAGCCATGATAACCTGCATCCCAGCTTTTCCAGCCATAACTAATAAAGGCCAAGTAACATCTCAGGCCATGGCTTCAGAGTTTTCAAGCCCCAAGCCTTGGCATCTTGCATGTGGTATTGAGCCTGTAGGTGCACAGAAGTCAATAACTGATGTTTGGGAACCTCTACCTAGATTTCAGAGGATGTATGGAAATGCCTGGATGCCCAGGAAGCAGTTTGCTGCAGGGCAGTGTTCTCATGGAGAACCTCTTCTAGGGCAGTACAGAGGGAAATGTGGGGTCAGAGTGCTCACCCAGAGTCTCCCATGGGCCACTGTTTGGTGGAGCTCTGAGACAAGGGCCATCATTCTTGAGACCCCAGAATGGTATATCCACCAACAGCTTGTACCCATGCACCTGGAAAAGCCGCAGATACCCAATGGCAGCCCATGAACACAGCCAGGAGAGAGGCTCTATCCTACAAAGCCATAGGGGTGGAGCTGCCAAAGAACATGAGAAACTAACTCTTGCTTTAGTGTGACCTGGATGTTAGCCATGGAGTCAAAGGAGATAATTTTAGAGCTTTAAGATTTGATTGCCCCACTAAATTTCAGACTTGCATGGGGCATGTAGCCCTTTTGTTTTGGCAAATTTCTCCTGTTTGGAAGGGCTATATTTACTCAATGCATTTACCTCCATTGTATCTAGGAAGTAGCTAATGTGCTTTTGATTTTACAGGCTCATAGGTGGAAGGGACTTCTCTTGTCTCAGATGAGACATGGGACTGTGGACTTTTGAGTTAATGCTGAAATGAGTTAAGACTTTGGAGGACTGTTAGGAAGGCATGATTGGTTTTGAAATGTGAGGACATGAGATTTGGGAGGGGGCAGGGGGTGAATGACATGGTTTGGCTGTATCCCCACCCAAGTCTCATCTTGAATTGTAACTCACACAATTCTCACATGTCGTGGGAGGGACCTGGTGGGAGGTGATTGAATTATGAGTATGAGATTTTCCTGTACTGTCCTTGTGAGACAAAATGAGTCTTATGAAATCAGATGGTATTAAAAATGGGAATTCCACTATATATTCTCTTTTTCTGCCTGCTGCCATCCATGTAAGATGTGACTTGCTCCTCCTGCCTTCTGCCATGATTCTGAGGCACCCCCAGCCGTGTGCAACTGTAAATCCATTAAACCTCTTTCTTTTGTAAATCACCTAGTCTCAGGTATGTCTTTATCAGCAACGTGAAAATAGTCTGATACACTAAGCTATTTGGTTTTATATAATACATCATTCCTCTTTATTGTGCATTTATGAATATAGGAAGACATTTTGAATTTCTTTTAATAGTCACAAAATTGTGGAATAATAGCCAGACACGGGACTTAAAAATATTAAGATATAAATATAGAAAATAAACCATGCTACCCTTCCTATCTATCAGTATGTCCATTTTGTTTTATTTTCAAAATAGATTTAGTATTTGGCCATTTTTAGTTATTTCTACTGATGCAAGCTCATTCAAGCCACCATAATGCCTTACATGAATTATTGCTATAGACTCCCAATGGGTTCTCATCATTCCATCCTTACTTATATTTAATTTTCTTTTTCCCACCAAATTACCCAGTCATACAATTTTATATAAACCAGATTATGTCATTGTTCTAGTCAAAATCTCCTATTAGCTTTAACTCTTACTCATCCTTTGAGCATTTACTCAATGTCTTATTTTTTGTAAAGACTGCCCTGATAAACCCAAGTGAAACTGCAATTTGCTCACCCACCCAGGCAGACTTTCCTCATTCTCTTTAAATACTTAATAACTTGTCATATGTGATGTGCTTAATTAATTTATTTTTTCAATTGTCTGTCTTTCCCTGTAAAAATGAGAAGGTAAAATCTTTAGATCTGGATTTTTTTTTTTTTTGATGTCACAATCAAGAACATTCAAAAGAGTAACTGTCATACAGTGAGTACTCAAAATATTTGTTGAATAAATTGCTAAACTACTTTTATTGTGTCATTCAAATCCTCTACCTTATTTATTATTTTGTGGCTTGGCTTATTTCTGAAAATTCTATGTTAAATTCTACCAATGTGTTTCTACAATTGGCAATCTCTCACTTTCTGCTCCTGCTTTATATATTTGGAAGCTTTAGTCTTACATGATTAAAGTTTAATGATTTATATTTTCTTAGTGTTATATTTTGTTAAAATGGAATTTCATGATGGACTTAGATGCTGTTTGGAATTTCATCAAATTTTAAAATTAGCTTTCTTTTCATTAGCACTTGCATATATATTATTTCTCATATTTTTTATTTTTTAAATTTTATATTAGATGAGTCTCTTTAAAGAGACTTTTCTGTCTTTAATAGTTTGATAATCAGTGAATTTTATTAAGAAAATTAAAATTTTTAATATGTAACTTTTTGTAGTGATTAATTTCTCAAACATGTATATTTTTATAACATATTTTTATGAACCACCAGGATAAATAAATTATTCCTTCATCCTCTCATTCTTCACCCCATTTTCCTTGTAATAATAGATAACCTAGCATGCTGTCATTTCCTTCTGCCCCCACATCTCCCACATTGAGCTCATCTGGGATTGTTTTATTGCAGTTAATAATAATTTGTTTTTTTATTTATGTATAAATGCTTATTTATATTTTATCATTACACAATTACGTTTCATAAGTACAAATGATATACATTCTGAATATATTATTTATACCTTTAAATTATTAAACATATTTTAGTGAGTTCTATAATCTTACTATTAAAAGTTATATTTTATTACATTATTTTCTTTGGCTGTAGTATATTCTTTCAGTGCTAATTCTTTCAGAGAGAGCCTATGGGTTTTAGATTTCTTATTTTAAATTTCTTATTTTTTGCAAGTTTTGAAATTTTATTATGTCTTTAAAATTAACAGTTGATATGTTCTGTTCACATTTCAGATAATGGATTGACTGGCTTCAAAATAATTTTCCTTAAATCTCTGTGAATATTGCAGCATCATCTTTCACCATGTAATTTTGCTAATGAAATGTAGACATAGATTTTCCTTCTTCTGTTTTTTAGATACGTTCTTGCTCTGAAAGTTTTAGTATTTTCATATCCTGTTGCAAAGCATGAAGCTTTGGGTTCAAATCCTTGCTCTACTACTTACCTAATGCTTACTGGCACTTCTCTTAAAAAGATATTAGCCCTCTTAGGTTAATCCTTCATATCTCCTAACTTTGTAGCACATTTTTAAAAATTGCTATCCATAATTTCCTTGTCTTGGTATGCTAATTTTCTGTTCGCATTTTACTTATTTGATCTTAGGTCAATTATTTTTAATTTAGGCAATATTATCCATTTGTCCATAATTCTTTCTAATTGCTTCATTTTCTTAATCCTTATAGTTGCTCTCTGGATTCAATAATCTCTCAAATTTCTCATAGCTAGCATATAGATTTTATTAAAATCTCCTTTATTCCCTGGATTTCCTTTTAGCACTTTTTCCTGGCACCTTGGCTGATTTATTTATTTTTTTCTTTAACATTATTTGTTTTCCTCAAGTGGCTTATGATTCTCAGTGATTGGTTTAGATTGCTGATATGAGTTTGTTTAAGTAGAAGGGATAATCAAATGTTATGTGTAAAAGGTCAATAATGGTTTTGTTAAGCTCACTCAGGATTTATTAGTATGAGACTTGCAGCAACCCCTAGGACACCCTCTAGCAGCTAAAATAAGGAATAATTTCTTCTGTCACTTAAAACATAAGTAAATTTCTTCCGTTAATTAAATGGCTTCTCCCCTAGCTCCTCACTCCATTTCTCAACCTGTTCAGACTTTCCTCAAGCTCTCTCCTTCTTTCTCATTATTCTGTTTGTGAACTAAGCCTGACCCCAAGCAAGTAGTTCACATCATTTAGGGTATAGCTTTTGGTTTTTAGATTGCCATTTGGTATCAGAGGTTGTGGACAGAAAGTAGTTGGACTCATTTCACAGCTGGTTAGAATTTTTTCTTTAATTAATTACTACGATTGCTAACTTGGTACTCTCTCTAATGCTTTGTGGATTTCCACTCTTGTCATATTTGGGCTATAGTTTTTCTGTTATTTATCGGATACTAACGACTTTATATCTTTTCTACATTTTTAATAAATTTTGGAATTCCTGTTTCTTTCCATAATATTAGAAATTAATCTTGTGTGTTTGAATGTATGCATAAATACACACACTTGTGTATGTGTGTAAAATATGCACATACATAGAATCATCATAAGAGACCACATAGAAGAGGAAAAATTAAGTGTATGTGCTCAGATTATCTAATTAGTCCATCTTTACTGTGTTTCAGGATTTTATTTGTTTAGCAGGATATTTGACAGGTTTGTGATTGAACAGCCAGAATGTTCCTTTATGCAATGAAACAAGGAGTTTTCTATTGCATAAAAAACATTGTCACATGTACTCTGTCATCGATGAAATCCCATGAGAATAGCTAGGTCTTTTAAAAGCTAGGATGTTCAAACTGCTCCTCTGTAGCAAGAGTTCCCAGCCTTGGCAACCTGTCCTGATTCAACTCTAAGTAGAGATATGTGACAAATATTCTTTTAATATTTTTCTTTGTTTCAGAGACAGGGTGTTGCTCTGTCGTCCAGGCTGGAGTGCAGTGGTGCAATCATAGCTCACTGCACCTTTAACTCCTGAGCTGAAGTGATCCTCCCACCTCAGCATTTGAGTAGCTAGGACTACAAGCATATCATATGCCACCAAACCTAGATAATTTTTTTAAATTATTTTTTTAGACATGGGGTCTCACAGGCTATGTAAAAAGTATTCCCTTAAGACCTTCACATTATTCTTTCAACATCAAAATGAAAAATGAAACAAAACAAAAAGTATACCACCTGATGTCACTTTCAAAAATTCTAAAGAGTACATCTACATGTGCTCTTGAGAGTTGTCTGTCTTAGAACCTCTTGAAGAGGCAACGTTACAACCTTTATACTAAGTTAAAATATACAAAGCTCCTCTTATCCCTTCATTAATTTGAGCAATACTTACAAAGCACCTACTATGTGAAATATACTATCCTCAGCATTGAGATATATGTGTAAAGAGAAGACAACAGATGAAGATTTCTTCACTTAAGAACTTAGCTTCTAAAGGAGTATCTCAAATATTTTCTCCTTTCATTCACAATAGAACTAAAGCTAATGGTAAAAGGCCTAATGTTTTAGAAATCTCCAGTTTAAGTCATTTGCAGAAAATTCAATAACTATAAAATACTTTGGAAGATATAGGATAATAATTAAAAATTTTCTATATTTATACTTTATGGTATCAGCAATTAACAAGATATAAAATGATTAAAGTGTGTACTTTTATATTAAGCATTTAACATGGTTTGTCTATCAATTTTTGACAGTTTCTCTTATTTTTCCAAATTAGCAGACTAATAACACAGCAATTCAAAAAATATCTGATTTTAAGATATGCCAATCATTTTAAAATAAGATTCTTGTTCAGAAAAAGGGCTTTTTCAGAGGAAGGCTGGGTCAACAATCTGCCAGAGTTTCTAGTTGAGAAATGAAAATGTCAGTCACTCATGTTTCACAATATCTGGATAGTTGACACTGCATAGATAGACGAATCTATGGGTGAGGGCGCTGAATTTTTATAAGTTATTTCTTTTGTTCCATCAGGATATACCGAGGTAATGCAGTCACACAGGAACTCGCTCAGCTCAGATTCGTTTCAACATGGTTCAAGGAAATTAAGAATAGTTTAAGCCTCCATAGCAAGAGGTTCCAGGATATGTCAGCCTATTCTGATGCAACTCCATGGACGTTATAGGACAGTTATTCCTTTAATTCTTTATCATTCTTTCCTCAACTTCCATGTAAAAAGAAATCCAACTAATTCATGCTACTTGTATAAATTAACATTTATTGTCATCTTAGGGCAAAGTATTTTTTCTCTCCTCAGATACCATACCACAATGAGCTGACTGTCCTCAAAGTAGTTATATACAAATCAGCCTAAGCCTGAAACAGAAAAATTTCCCAGATATTCTCATTTAAACCTAAGAATAAATAATATACATACATCATATGGTTTTATATATGACATATATATTCATATATGTCACATATATAATCTTGTATATTTAATATATTATATCTATATAATGTTGCAGTGGTAGAAGTATGAGGTAGTAAAAATCAGTTATATTGCAAGTAGCTATTGCTGTCCTTGACAGAGTCCCAATTTTAGAAATTTTACTAAAAATAATTTACTTTTTAATAACTTTTTTCAGTTATGCAATATTTTATCTAAATTCTTACATGAGGCTCAAACTAAAGATATAGAAGTTCTGATAAATAGGGCAGCATTGCTACATGTAAGCTACCTCTTATGCCACTGATTTTGTTTTACTTCCTGTTATGTTTGTTCATAGAATACTGCCTTCCCATATAGCATCAGTGTCTCTAAGACTCCTTTTTACTTTTATACACTTTAATGAACTCATCTGAGACAGTGGAGATTAGGCCACAAAGCAGGCTAGGAAGATGCTCCAGAATACTGTGACTCTCCTCATCTCCAAAACATATACAAAAGGGAAACCTATCTCGTGGGTCATCAAAAACACAATCATCTGTTTCCTGGGTAAATTTAAACCTAACTAAAAACCCTTAAAACTTTGAAAATGCCTATCTCTGATCTATATCCTTGCTTTCCTACTCCTTACCATTTCTACCCCCATTAACATGGGATTGAAAAAGTTCAGCACCTACCCATTAATACCTTGAAAGGATTTTGCTTTCTTCATCATTCTTCCTGTTCTCCAGACATTATAGTAAGAAATTACTGTCTTAGAAGAGCCCTTGAATTTAATCTGCTATGAAAAGATTTAATTAATTTTTTTCATTGCAATTTCTTCTGTTTATATGCCCTTGGGAGAGTTTAATAAATATTTCTTTCTTATTCCTTGCTTTAAATTAATCTCTGGGAAATATTTAGGAGATTATACATATTCTTCACAGTTTTTTACTTTGCTTCCCTAATATAAAGTAACAATTGATTTTTAGCTGACTATTCAATTTATTAACAATTTTGAATGTTTTTGTGCCATTGTATCCATTATTATTTTTATTAGTTTAATTAAAACTGAAAGTTTTATTCTGATTACACATTTCCTTTACCTTTCTTAACACAAACAGTTAAATAATACAGAATACAATTTTTTCATATGGAACTTTTCAAATAAGTGCCCCAATCAAGTCAAGATATACATTTAAAGAGAATTAACATAGTAAGATTATACTTATTTTTATGTCCCTAGTTAGTCATGCAGAAAAATCCCCAGACTTCCTTGTCCTTTAATCTTTTCATTGATAAATACAGAGGATCAGGTAAGATTATTCTGAAGGCTTCCTCTACATCTGTAATGACCCATTATTCTGAAGTATAGTCAATGTAGCTTCTCAGACACTTATTATTTTATTCTACTTTTGGCTGGGCATTCTTTGAAAATCTTCACAATAGCAAATTGCCTTTTTAATTTCTCTATATGGGAGATTGACTTTTACAATCTTGGAGACAGGACTTAAACTTGTAGAACCTAGAGTTGTAAAAAAGGAAATCATAAATTCTTCAATTAGGTCACAGTGAATTCTACTTAGGTCTTGGCCTCATACACTCTACTGTAGACACAATAATATACAATCATGATTTGAGAGTGCACACTGAATCCTGGCTGAAAGTGTCTCATCCTTATTGGGCATCATTTTGTAGCTGATGTCTTAGCTATACCTCCATTAGATTATTCCGGCATCCTATGAGGTCATTAGCTTCCAGGTGGTGCCAGAACATGACACAACTTTCTTGCTGTAGAGTGGGTCCATTGGTTATGTGGAATTCTGTGTAAGGGATCACATATTTTGTGAGCTCTAGGATATCAGTGCTGATTTAGGTCTTGTGGACAGTGCTGATTTAGGTCTTGTGATTAAGGGAAATTCATATCAAGAATATATTTGCATTCTATTCAAGCCGGGCACAGTGGCCCATGCCTGTAATCACAGCACATTGGAAGGCTGAGATGAGCAGATCACTTGAGGCCAGGAGTTTGAGACCAGCCTGGGCAACATAGTGAGACCCTATCTCTACTAAAAATGCAAAAGTTATCCAGGTTTGGTGTTACATGCCTGCAATCTCAGCTACTTGGGAGGGTGAGGCACAAGAATCACTTGAGTCCTGGGGACCCAGGTTGCAGTGAGTCAAGATCATGCCACTGCACTCCAGCCTGGGTGACAGAGTGTGACTCTGTCTCTCTCTCTCTGTCTCTCTCAAAAAAAATAAATAAATAACAATAACATAATTGTATTCCACTTTAGATGATTGTTATCTCTTGTAGGATGAAAGGATTTAATGTAGTCAACTTACCAAGTGTCTGTGTTCTCTTTGAAAAATGATAACGTATAAGGACTTAGTCTTTATCTATTTCTTGCATTTAGGGCAGCAGCAATAGATAAATCAGCTTTGGGAACAGAGAACCCTTGCTTTGGCTTTTTTGCATAATAGTCCTCTCAGCCAATGTAGCTACTTTGTAAATGACCTTACTGTATCAGCATAGGTGTGGCCAATGCAGAGGCTGGCTGCTGTATACCAACTGAGTTATTTTGTTTACCTGATTGATTGTAGTTTCAACTTTGGTATATGCTGTCTGGAGAATATTAAAACATGTGATACAGATCTTCACACCTAATCATTCTCATAGTTCCATCCATATGTTTCTTTTACAGATGTTTTTCTACCCAATCTTACAATATCTCTTTCTAGTTCCATTCAGCAAGCAGCCTGTGAATCCATATAAATTCTAACCTCAGGACCTGGGCCAATTGGCATAATAGGAATAGTTTTTTGAAAGGTGTTTAGTTCTCTGCTTCCAATGTCACTAACTTGCTCTGGAACAATAGATGTCTATATTGTGATTCTTCTTTAGGCCTTGTCATAAAATTTACATGGTATCTTCTCCCAACACAGATATCCCTAAAACCCTGGGTCTCACTGGATTATATATTCTAAATGGCAAAACCTCCAGACAAAGTAGAAGACCAGGTGTAACACCTGGAATTCTGCACTCTTGGAGGATTTCCCCTCATCTCTCTCTCTCTGTCATTTGTAAATAGGGCTATAGTACAACTGTCATCCATTTTCAATGTGCATAATTTGCTGATTTTATTCATCCATGTACCAATATTTGACTTTTTCCTCCTCTGTCAAGGGACTCCCATGCAGCTGTTTGAGTGATCTGAGGCAGTAAAGCCAGGAGAAAAGTGGTAGATAATGTGGGCGATCTAGGCCACTTCCTGTACAGACATTTTGTGTCCTATGGTCGTGTTTGGTAACAAATGCAGTACTTACATCTTGCAACTGATTCCTGCTGGGCCAATTCAGCCTATGACTTGGTGGGTCTGATAAAAGCCAGCTTATAGCAGTTCTTTCTACATAGGTAGTTTGTATCCCATCATCAGGCAATCTATCTGTACAAGTACAAATTTGTATACTAGGAATGGTTTTTGAAAGGTGTTTAGTTCTCTTTTTCCAATGTAACTTGCTCCAGAACAGTAGAGGTCTATATTGCAATTCTCCACTGGGTCATATACTCCAAATGACAGGACCTCTTAGATCTTAACCTGGACTTTCTGCAAAGCCTATGCTTACTCTTGGCCTCACTCAAAGCTGAGTATGATGTGTCATCAAATGTATGAGGTCAGAAGGATTCCTAAGTGCAGAATATGTGCCTCAGGAACCCAAAGGAGGCCTACAGTTTGCCATGCTTTCTTCTTAGTAGTGAGAGGTACAAGATAGAGTCATTTGTTTTTAGCTTTGAAGGTAACACCATGTACTATTAACTATCTCCACAATTCTGAGTCCCCAGCTTCCTCTCTGACTTAGTTTTTACAGCAATAAACAATTTAGCTTCTATCCTTTCAGGAACCCACCTTCCCCACTGCTCTCATGTAACCTAGTTCTGTAACTGTATTTCCTACCATCAGCTGTGGACTTCAGAGAACATATACCCAGGACTTCCCAGTGATGCTGGTGCCTCTCTCATTAATATGTTTTTATTGTTTTGGTATAGGAAGTATCTACCAGGAACACAGTCATCTTCTGAGTATCCCAATATTACATACTATATCCACTTTAGCATATCCAGTTCTCAGAAACTTTTGATCCCTTACTTAACTCTGTCATAGTGGTTCAAGTACTTCTATTTTACATACTGTATTCCACTGGTTTTTCCATGCTTCCATTAACAGTATGAGCACTTGTTAGTGCAATCCCCAGGGGTCTTTTCCATAGTATTAAATCCTATGAACTGGAAGAGGAATCCCACATGAATAAACTTACCTTCATCCAACTTCACATTTCTCTGCCCACCTCTTGATTTAACACTCTTAAAATTTATTTCCATACATAACACTCCCAATTCTTGCCTGTACAAGTTGGCTAGTTCTGCAGGCCATTCAGGGTGCAGCTTTTTTCTTTCATTCAAGGCCTAGAACTTCTCCAGCTCCATTATCTTGTGATTTAGACTTACTGGTGTTATAGCCAGAAGGTAGTTGGGGGAAGATTAAGAACAGTCTCTGCCTTTAAGCATGGGGACAGCCCTAGCTTTCAACAGGGAGAAGTGGGTTATTTTTGCAGCCACAGAGATTGAAGATTTTCAAGTATACCACCCAGATGTTCCTAACTTTATGTTTCAGAGTGCCTTTCCTTCCCAATTGGAGTCTTGACATTAAGGTAGCAGGCGTGATGAGACCAAGAGTTCAACCTTCTCTAGAGGTTTGCTGCAATTCTGATTATAGCTTTGAACTGCCCCTGAGCTTTTTCTGCCTTCCCAGGGCAGGAAGTGAGTCTCCTTCTGTACTGCCAAGGAACACTTGTGATTTTTGCGAGCAACATTTAATTGCTGATTATCACCCTTAGCATCTTATTAATAAAATTATTAATAAATGCCCTTGATTATTAAATATAAATTAAATAAATGTGTGCTAACTATGAAATTAACAGATTATGATTATTAAATATAAATTAAATAAATGTGTGCTAACTATGAAATTAACAGATTATACAGTATCAGTTGCTCCCATCAACAGCTATCCAGTCTTATTGCTTTATAATGATTATTTTCTTCATTAGACATAAATACCCAGTGGATTTGTCTTTCACTGACACAACCCAGGCCTAGAGAAAACTTGAGAAGTTCATGAGATGAGCTTTTAAGTGTGAGAGTTTAGGTAGCTACACTGGTCTCAGTTCTGCTGCCCCATTGATTCCATCTCTCTCTAGAGAAAAAAATTGGAACCTAATATTTTTGTTCTTATCTAAAGTGCCTTCAGCCCTCAATTATCCTCAGTAGGTTGATAGTAACATGACTGGGTGAATGTACATTCTCTTAGATCACTATTAAGTTTCACTTCAATTAAAACCTTCTAGATATCTTTGCATACAACAATTTTAATATGCAGAATATGCATTTAACTTAATGATTCCTATCGTCACTTAATGAAATAGGCTTAAAATGAGGGGGAGTACAAGCAACAGGAGAATTGACCAGTTTGTTATTTATGTAATTCTAGAATGTATTTTAAATCATTTTAAATGTTTAAACAAAAATTAAATTGTAATGTGGGAAACATTTATCATGAGCTGTTTTCTGTCTTGCTTTAAGAATTGTTCCTACTCCTTGGGTGAATGTGCACCTTCAAATTCTACATTTTTATATATGAAATGGTACTATTAATTTATGCATTATATTAAAAAGTGAGCATTTTAGATAGTTTCTTTTATTCATTTTTTTCAAACCAAAAACTTAACAAACCAACAAAAATAACCAAAAATAGCAAACAAAATTTAAAACAAAGCAACAATAATAAAGGGAAAAAAATATTCTATTGTTCAGCTATTGTCCCATAATAAAGCACCGAAAAAGTCGGTAACATACAAGCATGTAGAAATATCATGCTAATAGGCCTCTGGTCAGCTGGAGCAGATCTGTATAAAGCTGCAGGTCTGTGAACCAATGAGAATGGCTCTGCTTCATGCTTTTCTAGGACTGGTGCACTTCCTGAAAATAGGGTAGGAAACAAGGTACACAGAACACAGCCTGGTTGATGATTTGAGATACAAACCAGACAGGCAAATTATATTGCCTTAAAATATTTTGGAAAGTTGAAATAATAAAAACTATTTTCATTACTTAATTTGTTTAAAAATATTGATTTAGCATTTACATATCATGTGCCAAGCATTGTGGTAAATCCTAGAGATGCAAAGCTGAGCAAAGCAGACATATTTTCTTCCTTCAGGAAGCTCACATTATAATGTATCCAAGAATGTATGTTCAAGCAAAAATCCCAGATTCTCACTTGGCAAACCTTTTTTATTGTGGCTGTATTTCAACTTGGGTAAATGTACATAAGAAAAATTCTTAGTTCTTTTTAAGAAAAATGTTCTTTTAATAAAAATGTTTTAATTTTTAATTCAATTTTGCAATATTATAAAATCTAAAATTAATTTTTTAATTTTTTTCTGAGGTGGAGTTTTGCTCTTGTTGCCCAGGCTGGAGTACAATGGCATGATCTGGGCTCACCTCAACATCCATCTCCTGGGTTCAAGTGATTCTCCTAACTCAGCCTCCTGAGTAGCTGGGATTACAGGCTCCTGCCACCATGCCCAGCTAATTTTTTGTATCTTTAGTAGAGATGGGGTTTCGCCATATTGGCCAGGCTGGTCTCAAACTCCTGATCTCAGGTGATCTGCCCACCTCAGCCTCCCAAAGTGCTAGGATTATACGCATGAGCCACCATGCCTATGCTAAAATTAATCTTAATCTGTCACTCATTTGCTATGTAATTTCAAAAAACTCATTTTGTCCAGTATTCTTTGGCCAGTATTCTCATATATAATCTAAAATAAATATGACTGATAATCTTGATTTTCTTAGCTCACTTGATTCTCCTAGTCATTTTCTTTATCTGTTTTACCACTGATGGGTATTTAGTTTGATTCTATGACTTTGCTACTGTGAATAGTACTACAATAAGCATGCACATGCATGTGTCTTTATGGTAGAATGATTTCCATTCATATATATATATGAATTCATATATATATATTTCCATTCATATATATATGTGTGTGTGTGTGTGTGTGTGTGTGTGTGTGTGTGTGTGTATATATATGTACATACACATATAGTGTGTATGTGTGTGGGGGTGTATATATATGGTTACATGAATCATATGGTACTTATAAGTTCTTTGAGAAGTTGCCAGACTGCTTTCCACAATAGCTGAACTAATTAACATTCCCAATGGCAATGCATAAACAATCCCTTTTCTCTGCAATGTCGACAGCATTTTTTTTTTTTTTTAACTTTTTAGTAATAGCCATTCTGACTAGTGTAAGATGGTATCTCATTATGGTTTTGGGTCGCACATCTGTAATGATTAGTGATGTAAGCATTTTTAATATACTACTTCTTGGCCATGTGTATGTTGTCTTTGGAAAAGTGTCCATATCCATTGCCCACTTTTTAATACAGTTATTTGTGTTTTACATGTTAATTTATTGAAGTTTCTTATAGATTCTAGATAGTACAGTTTTCTTAGATGCATAGTTTGGAATATCTTCACCCACTCTGTAGGTTGTCTGTTCAGTCTGTTTATAGTTTCTTTTGCTTTGCAGATGCTCTTTAGTTTAATTAGGCCTATTTGTCAACTTATGTTTTTGTTGCAATTGCCTTTGGCATCTTCATGAAATATTTGTCCATTCCTATGTCCAGAATGGTGTTTCCTAGGTTATCTTCCAGGGTTTTCGTAGTTTTAAGTTTTACATTTAAGTCTTTAATTCATCGTGAGGTCATTTCTGTATATGGTGTTTGTAAGTGACAGGAGAAAGAAAGAAATTATTTAGGCATGCAGTGAAGGTAAAAGAGTCCTTGACAAAGCTTCCCTTCTAATAAAAAGTGGTCCCCCCCAAATTATTTTTTTCTAACACAGAGCAGCTTGCAAAATCGAACTTCAAATGTAGATAAGCAAGCTAGAAGCTTGCATGGGTGAATGACAACAGCTGTGCCAATGGAAAAGAGCTAACTGGGAGCCAGGCATATCCAGCATGGAGGCTCCATCTTCTCTTTTTTATTGTCATGCGTACAATAAAGAAACACGCAACATGGTGTTGGCCAGGCAGAGAGCCCATCTGCATAATAAAAGATTAGGGTGGGGCGGCCGGCTTTTCATGCCCTATGCAAATGGCACACCTGGTCAAACCAATCTTTGTGCCCTATGTAAATCAGACACCAGCTCCTGAAGCTCATCTATAAACTCCCCTGAATATCACTTAGGACTGGAAACCTCTTTGGACCCCCTCTCTCTGCAGGAGACTCTTCTCTTTCTTTCGCCTATTAAACATCTGCTCTTAGCCTCACTTCTTGTGTTTCCATGTCCTTGATTTCCTTGTCATGAGAAAATGAACCTTGCGTATCATCCCATACAACAAGGCTGCTACAGAAGGGGTCCAGATTCATCTTCTCCATATGGCTAGCCAGTTATTATTTCCCTATTGCTTTGTCAGCTTTGTCAAGGGACAGATAGTTGTAGGTGTATGACTTTATTTCTGGGTTCTCTAAACTGTTCTATTAATCTATGTGTCTGCTTGTATATCACTACCATGCTGTTTTGGTTACTGTAGACCTGTAGTATAGTGTGATGCCTCTAGTTTTGTTTTTCTTGCTTAGGGTTGCCTTGGCTATTCAGGCTCTTTGTAGGTTTCACATGAATTTTAAAATAGGTTTTTGTTTTGTTTTGTTTTGTTTTTTAGTTCTGTGAAGAATGCCATGGGTAGTTTGATAGGAATAGTGTTGAATCTCTAAAATTGCTTTCAGCAGTATGGCCATTTTCACAAAACTTTTTCTTCCTATCCATGGGTATGTAATCTTTTTCCATTTCTTTGTATCATCTCTGATTATTTCAGTGTTCTGTAATTTTCATTGTAGAGATCTTTCACATCCCTGGTTAGCTAGATTCCTAAGTACTTTATTTTTTCTGTGGCTACTGTGAATTGGATTGCATTCTGGATTTGGCTCTCATTTTGGATGTTGGTGGTGTATAGAAATGCTACTAATTTTTATACAGTGATTTTGTATCCTTATACTTTGCTGAAGTTGTTTATCAGATCTAGGAGGTATTAGGCAGTGACTATGGTGTTTTCTAGATACAGAATTATATAATCTGTATGCAGAGGTTGTTCGAATTCTTCTCTTCCTATTTGGATGCCTTGTGTTTCTTTCTATTTCCTGATTGCTCTGGCGGGGACTCCCATTGCTATGTTGCATGGGGTGGTATGATTGGGCATGCTTGTCTTCTTCTAGTACTCAAGGGGAATGCTTCTAGCTTCTGCATGTTTAGTATGATGTTGGCTATGTGTTGGTCATAGAAGGCTCATTAATTTGAGGTATGTTCTTTAAAAGCCTGGTTTGTTAAATATTTTTAATATGAAGGGATGTTGAATTATATCAAAAGTTTTTTCTGCATTTTATTGAGAGGATGATGTAGCTTTTTTTAGTTCTGTTTATGAGATGAATCACATTTATTGATTTTTGTAAGTTGAACTACCATCCCATCCCAGGGATAAAGCCTACATGATAGTGGTGGATTCGCTTTTTGATGTGGTGCTGGATTTGGCTTGCTAGTATTTTGTTTAGGATTTTTGTATCTATGTTCATCAAGAATATTGCCCAGAAGTTTTAAGTTTTATATTTTTGCTGTGTTTCTCCCAGGTTTTGGTATCAGAATGATGCTGGCCTCCCAGAATGATTTAGGTAGAATTACCTCCTCCTGAATTATTTGGAATAGTTTCAGTAGGAATGATATCAGCTGTTTCTTATATATTTGGAGGAATTTGCCTGTGATTCCAACTTGCCCTGGTCTGTTTTCTGGTTGGTAGCCTTCTTATTAGTGATTCACTTTTGAAACTCATTATTTTTCTATTCAGGGATTTAATTTCTTCCTGGTTCAACTTTGGGATAAATATATTTCCAGGATAAGTATATTTCCAGGAATTTATTGATTTCTTCTAGGTTTTCTAGTTTGTATGCATATAGTTTTTTCTAATAGTGTCTGAGGGTTTTCCATATTTCTGAGGGATCAGTTGTAAAGTCCCTTTTGTCGTTTATGATTGTGTGTATGTCTTCTCTTTTTCATTAGTGTAACTAGAAGTCTATCGGTCTTATTTATTCTGTCAAATAACCAATTAATAAGTGTGTTAATCTTTTGTATGGTTTTTTACCTCCCAGTTTCATTCTGTTCAACTCTGTTTTGAATTGTTTAATATTTTCTACTAGCTTTGGGGTTGGTTTACTCTTCTTTCTCAATTCCTCTAGTTGTGATAATGGTTCTTAATTTGAGATGTTTGATTTTTTGATGTGAGTGTTTAACACTGTAAACTTTATTCTTATCAATGTCTTTGCTGTGTTCCAGAGATTCTCATATGTTATATCCTTGCTCTCATTAGCTTTAAAGGATTTTTTGATTTCTCTCTTAATTTTATTCTTTACCCAAAAGTTATTCAGTAAGAAGTTTGTTTAATTTCCATGTAATTATGTGGTTTTGAGTGGTTTTTTTTTAAGCATTAATTTCTACTTATATTACACTATGGTCTAAGAGTGTGGTTGGTATAATGTGCCATGTGTAGATGAGAAGTGACTATTCTCTTGTTTGGGGTGAGGAGTTCTGTAGATGTCTGTTAGATCCATTTGTTCAAGTGTCAAATTCCAGTCCCAAATATTTTTAGTTTTCTGCCTTAATGATCTAATACTATCAGTGCGATGTTGAAGTTTCTCACCATTATTGTGTGGTTAGTCAGGTTTCTTCAGTGAGCTGTAAGAACTTGGTTTTATGAATCTGAGTGCTCTTTTTCTGGGTAAATACATATTTAGGTTTGTTAGATTTTCTTGTTGAATTGACCTCTTTACTATTGTGTAATACCCTTCTTTGTCTTTTTTTAATCTTTATTGTTTTAAAGTCTGCTTTTATGTTTTTCTGAAATTCAAATAGCAATACTTGCTTTTTTTTTTTTTTTTTTCATTTTCTTGGTAGATTTTTTTCCATCACTTTATTTGAGCCTATGGGTGTCATTGATTGTGAGATGGATCTCTTGAAGACAGCATAGAGTTCGGTCCTGTTTCTTTATCCAGCTTGCCACTCTGTGTCTTTTAAGTGTGAATTTCACCCATTTACATACAAGGATGATGTTAATATGTGTGGATTTTATTCTGTCATCATATTGTTAGCTGGTTATTATACATACTTAATTATGTGCTTGCTTTATAGTGTCAGTGATTCAGGTAATTATGTGTGTTTTTTGTGGCAGCTGCTAATGGTCTTCCTTTTCCATATTTATTATACACTTCAGGACCTCTTGTAAGTCAGGTCTTGTAGGTATAGTAGGTGTTTGAATTCCCTTAGCATTTACTTGTCTGAAAAGGATCTTATATCTCTTTTGCTTTTGGAGCTTAGTTTGACTGGATATGAGATTCTTGGGTGAAGAGTGCTGAATATAGGCCCCCAGTCTCTCTGACTTGTACACTTTCTGCTGAATCATCTGCTGTTTGTTAGCCTGATAAATGGGGTGCTCTTTATAGGTGATCTGCCCCTTCTCTGTCTTTTTCCTTCATCTTGATATTGGAGAATCTTATGAATATTTGTCTTAGGAATGGGCATCTTGTGCAGCATCTCAAAGAGGTTTCCTGCATTTCCTGAATTTGAATGTTGGCTTCTGTAGCAAGGTAGGGGAAATTTTCATGAATAATTTCCTTAAATATGTTCTTCAAGTTGCTTGGTTTCTTTCCTTCTCTTTTGGGAATGCCAGTGAGTCATAGATTTGATTTCTTTACATAATTCCATATTTTTTGGAGGTTTTGTTCATTCTTTATTATTTCTTTATTTTTGTTTGATGGAGTTGGCCCGCGGCCCCCCCCGGGTCCCCATTGGGTTGTTCCCCTTTATTGTTTTTCGAATCCTTGAAATGATTATTTTCACCTCCATCAGACCAGTTTGGTTCTTTCTTAAAATGACAATTTCATCTTTCAGCTCCTATATCACTTTAATGTATTCTTTAGATTCCTTAGATTATGTTTCAACTTTCTTCTGAATCTTGATGATCTTTGCTTCTATCCATATTGTGAATTCTATTTCTGTCATTTCAGCCATTTTAGGCTGGTTAATAACCACACATCCTTTAGAAGTAAGAAGACACTCTTTCTTTCTGAGCTGCCAGAGTGCTTGTGCTATTTTTTTCTCATCTGTGTGCCAGTGTTCCTTCAGTCTTTGAACTTGCTGTCCTTTGGATATGATTTTTGCTTTTATCTCTTTGATGCCTTTTGGGGTTTGATTGTGGTATAAGGTGGGTTCAGTTTACTGGCTTTCTTTCTGAAAGATTTCAGGAGGCCGAGGCTCAGCTCAGCACTCCTGGTCTGCATGTTTAACCCTGTGGGGGCTGGTATGCCGCCTTTCAGCTTTTTCTGTGGCCCCTTAAGGTTAGAAACATGCTGTGCCTGAAGGCCTGAGGTGATTCTCCTGGCCACAACACTCTAATAGGTGGTGCCAGCCAAAATGATTTATAGGGGTGGTGGCAGTGGGATCCATGCTCGCCTATGCCTTCCAGGAGTCACAGTAACATGGCAGAGTGTAGGTGCTTTGCCTGGGGTAGGGTACTGGCAGGAGTGGATTTTGGCATTCCTGTGTGTACTCGTGCTAGCAGGAGCAATGATAGAGTGCTGGTGGGAGCAGGGCCACCATTGTTCCTGTGCACATTTACACTGGCAGTGGCAGCTGCACCAGGGGCAGGGCTTAGGGGTGGGGATGCTAGAATCTGAGTGAGCATTCACATAGGTAATGATGGTGTGGCCAGGTGCCTGCACATAATCCGGCAATGAGCAGGGCATTAGTTGTCCTTCCACCTGCAGCAGTGTTTGGTGGGGTCTATGCATAGGTGAAGGCTGGCAGGGTGTGGGGAGTAAGCCCCCCTGTGTATGCCAGCAGAGCAATGTGGGGATGGCTGTGGGCAAATGTGAATGGCAAAGTGATGGGGGAAGGCTGCAAAGGGAGAAGGGTAGGGTATGGGAGGCTGCAGGTAGGCTGGCACATGTTGGCAGTGACTGGTCTACTGAAGGTCTCTGATGGTCAGGTGTGGTATTCTGGTAAAACAACTATAATGAGAGCACTGAGAAGCAACCTGGTTGGTCATCCAAAGCTGTGCTGCAAGTGAACACTGCCAGGCTGGGGCCGCAGGAGAGGCAAGTGGACAGGAGAGCACTCAGATCAGATTGGCCCCATCTTACAGGGAAGACCACCCTGCTCAGTCTAAGTCCAATAGTCACCTTATGGCTAACGTCTCCTAGAGGAGTATGTCAAGCCTTAGGGGATGGGCATCCTTGCCTGTACTGCACTCCTGACATTCCCACATTAAGCTCTCTGGACTACATACAGGCTAGACTCCCACCCCAGTAACCTCTCTAAGCAGCTCTCCTTGCCAGCTCATGTGTCTGTGAGGGTCATCAGGTCTCCTGCAGCTAAGATTCTGGAGGTCTGTGGTGAGAATGTTCCATTCCTTGCCTTTTCAGCTTACCTTCACTAGGAGTTTCTGGAGGCCAGGAATCCGTCCTGGTGCTCACTAGCCCCATGCAGTGTTTCCAGCTTTCTCCCTTTGCAGCTCAGCATCCATGTCCTCGCTCCATCCACTCTCAATGCCTTCCCTTAAAAGACCTGCTCAGAGTGTGCCAATCTTCCCAGTGTTCCTCCTGGCTTTGGCTAATTGGCTATCTTGGCTTTCTCCCCTTCTCCTTTAAATCTGGATTGGCCTGTGAGTGCTTCACCAATAAAATTCAGTGGAAGTGATGTGGCAACTTCCAGGCAACTCTTGAAAAGGACTGGCAAAATTGGCTTTGACTCTATTGGAAAGCTGCTTCTTGTGATACTAGCTCTCAGAACCCAGAAGCCATTTTGTGAGAAGCACAAGTCACATGCAGAGGACATGAAGACATGCTAAGATTATGGTCTAGTGTCATAGCTACATGCTCAGTGATTGCCAGTATAAATTGACAGTCATGTGAATGAGTCATTTTGGCTGTCCAGCTCGTCAAGGACTCAGATGACTCCAGCCTTCTCTAGCAGTAATTCCAATGACATGAGGGCCCTAAGCAAATACTTATTAGTTGATCCTATCCAACTCCAGAGATGTAAAACATAATAGGAAAATTTAATTTATAAATTTTGGGAATAATTTAATATAGGAAAACATAACTAGGATGGGTATCTTTAAAGCTATTTACTTTCATGGGTGTCTTCTCAGGACTCCATATTTAATTTTATATTCAAAACTTTGTATTTTTCACCACGAGGAGGTCCCCTCCAATTGTATAAGCCTCAGAAACCCAGGATTTATCCACTGCCTTACTTTCTCTAACCTCTCTTCTCTCCTACTTTCTAGTTTGCTTTTCTCATTCTCTCTTTACCCAACCCCGTACCCACCTTTTGAGTAGGTCTTGCTAATTTAGAAAATGCCATTACTTTGTTGTTTTTAAATATGCATCCCAATGAACTTATTTAACCTTGTGATCTCCTTGTTGGTTACTTACTGGAACTGAATTCTAGTTCGCAGTCTTTCGAGAAAGCAACATGTTCCCATATGGTTGTGGAACAGATTAGAAAAGAAATGCCATGTATATTACTTAACACATGGTCTTGTTTGTAATTTACAGTACATACTCAGTAAACATTTACTTCTGTTTTCTCAGCTCTATCTTCAGTATTGTCTCGACTGATGACTGCCTTGCAGAGTGGCATCAATGCCTGAAATTTACCCTATTCTCTGCCCTAGCTTACCTCAGCCACACTGGCCCTGGTTACTGAAAAAAAAAAAATCTTCACTTGATTGTTGTTCCTGGAGCTCATTAAGCTTAAGCCTTCCAAGGCCCGGAATTTGATTACCACATTAAAAATGAATTCTCTGGTGGTTGTTTTAAGATGTTACTTCTAAACAATAGCGTGTTTAATTAACACAATTTATATCAAGTCACACAGATACGTTATGCATTCTCACACTGTGCAGCATATTTACCCAAAATAGACAACCTAATTACTTAAAAAAATTGGCTGTATTTGCAGAACTGGAGCATTATAGGAAAAATGAAATGCAATTATAAAACAGAGAAGGATGGGAAAATGCCAAATTCTTGCTATTTTTATTTTGTTTTAAAAAATGTTAATTAAGTTACAGAGTTCACAAATACTGTAGCGTTTAGCACAAGTGAATGAATAAGTCTTCTCAACATGGATAAATGGAAAGATTCATCTTTTATGGCTTATTTATCTTAAATTCATAAATTCTAAGAAATTGCTGCTGAGTAGTCAGAACACAGTAACAAAGGCAGCACTTTGTCTCATTCACGCAGAGAAGCTGGGTGCTCAGAAAGACAGCAAACTTGTTGGGAAGTCATTTAATAAATTTGGAAGATACATGATTAATTTAGTTATTACCAACACAAATTTCTCAGAATTAAATAAGAGGATGGTATTAAAGTTAACTTCTCTGTCTGGTGGCCTTTGTGTTTCTACTTTTGTAAAGCGAAGTCCTTAGGGAAAAAGAAGTAAAGGAATGGAAGAAAAGGTTTTATAAATGTAAAGATAACTATATTTTCCCACAGAGGTCAACCAATGAAATGATAATTTTAAAATTCTTTTTTTTTTTTACCTGAAGTTTTTGTGCTTGATAGAGATCTTTTATTAATTTTGACTAAGTAGTGACCACAGGGCAAGGAAGAACAACATAAGAAGCAAATATAAAAATCTTTTATATTCTCACAAATATTTCTTATTTATTTTTTGCAGTGCACTATGCTTGTTATTGAGAAAGTTACAATGAAGAAATAAGAATTAGTTTCTCTCTTTATAAACTTGTTTGTGTACCTAGTACACAGATATATTAATGAATGGTATGATAATGGAGTAAATATTACAACAAAATAGACATACGTTGAAAATGCCCTAAGAACATACTGGAAAAACATCAAAGCTAATCTGGCAAGGAAGTCATGATGACTGAAATGGCACTTGACTTAATCTGGCCATTTCTATATATGGTGTCCCTACCAATTATTGACAAATAGTGAGTACTGAGTTTATATTAAATCAATAAATGCAATGATAAGAAGTTTTTTTTTTATTGCATTTTAGGTTTTGGGGTACATGTGAAGAACACGCAAAATTGTTGCATAGGTACACACATGGCAGTGTGATTTGCTGCCTTCCTCCCCATAACCTATATTTGGCATTTCCCCCAATGCTCTCTCTCACCAACTCTCCATCCCCCCACTGTCCCTCCCCTATTTCCCCCTGACAGACCCCAGTGTGTGATGCTTCCCTCCCTGTGTCCATGTGTTCTCATTGTTCAACACCCACCTATGAGTGAAAACATGTGGTGTTTGATTTTCTGTTCTTGTGTCAGTTTGCTGAGAATGATGGTTTCTAGGTTCATCCATGTCCCTACAAAGGACACGAACTCATTGTTTTTGATGGCTGCATAATATTCCATGGTGTATATGTGCTACATTTTTCCTGTTCAATCTATCATAGATGGGCATTTGGGTTGGTTCCAGGTCTTTGCTATTGTAAACAGTGCTGCAATGAATATTTGTGTGCATGTGTCCTTAAAGTAGAACGATTTCTAATCCTTTGGATATATACCTAGTGATGGGATTGCTGGGTCAAATGGAATTTCTATTTCTAGGTCCTTGAGGAATCGCCACACTGTCTTCCACAATGGTTGAACTAATTTACACTCCCACCAACAATGTAAAAGTGTCCCTATTTCTCCACATCCTCTTCAGCATCTGTTGTCTCCAGATTTTTTAATGATCGCCATTCTAACTGGCGTGAGATGGTATCTCAATGTAGTTTTGATTTGCATTTCTCTAATGACCAGTGATGATGAGCATTTTTTCATATGTTTGTTGGCCTCATGTATGTCTTCTTTTGTAAAGTGTCTGTTCATATCCTTCACCCACTTTTGAATGGGCTTGTTTGTTTTTTTCTTGTAAATCTGTTTTACTTCTTTCTAGATTCTGGATATCAGCCCTTTGTCACATGGGTAGATTGCAAAATTTTTTCCCATTCTGTTGGTTGCCTATTCACTCTAATGACTGTTTCTTTTGCCGTGCAGAAGCTGTGGAGTTTGATTAGATCCCATTTGTCTATTTTCGCTTTTGTTGCTAATGCTTTTGGTGTTTTGGTCATGAAGTCCTTGCCTACGCCTATGTCCTAAATGGTTTTGCCCAGGTTTTCTTCTAGGGTTTTTATGGTGTTAGGTCTTAAGTTTGTCTTTAATCCATCTGGAGTTAATTTTAGTATAAAGTGTCAGGAAGGGGTCCAGTTTCTGCTTTCTGCACATGGCTAGCCAGTTTTCCCAACACCATTTATTAAACAGGGAATCCTTTCCCCATTGCTTGTTTTTGTCAGGTTTGTCAAAGATCGGATGGTTGTAGATGTGCTGTGTTGCCTCCGAGGCCTCTGTTCTGTTCCATTGGCCTCTATTTCTGTTTTGGTACCAGTACCAGGCTGTTTTGATTACTGTAGTCTTGCAGTATAGTTTGAAGTCCGGTAGTGTGATGCCTTCCACTTTGTTCTTTTTACTTAGAATTGACTTGGCTATGCAGGCTCTCTTTTGGTTCCATATGAAGTTTAAGGTGGTTTTTTCCAGTTCTGTGAAGAAGGTCACTGGTAGCTTGGTGGGGATAGCGTTGAATCTGTAAATTACTTTGGGCAGTATGGCCATTTTCATGATATTGATTTTCCTAACCATGAACATGGAATGTTTCTCCATCTGTTTGTGTCCTCTCTTATTGTGTTGAGCAGTGGTTTGTAGTTCTCCTTGAAGAAGTCCTTACGTTCCTTGTTAGTTGTATTCCTAGGTATTTTATTCTCTTTGTAGCAATTGTGAATGGCAGTTCGTTCTTGATTTGGCTCTCTTTAAGTCTGTTATTGGTGTATAGGAATTCTTGTGATTTTTGCACATTGATTTTGTATCCTGAGACTTTGCTGAAGTTGCTTATCAGTTTCAGAAGATTTTCGGCTCAGACGATGGGGTCTTCTAGATATACAATCATATCGTCTACAAATAGAGACAATTTGACTTCCTCCTTTCCTATTTGAATACTCTTTATTTCTTTTTCTTTTCTCATTGCTCTGGATAGAACTTCCAATACTATATTGAATAGGAGTGGTGAGAGAGGGGCATCCTTGTCTAGTGACAGATTTCAAAGGGAATGCTTTCAGTTTTTGCCCATTCAGTATGATATTGGCTGTTGGTTTTTCATAAATAGCTTTTATTATTTTGAGATACATTCCGTCAACTCCTAGTTTATTGAGGGTTTTTAGCATAAAGGGCTGTTGAATTTTGTCAAAGGCCTTCTCTGCATCAATTGAGATAATCATGTGGTTTTTGTCTTTGGTTCTGTTTATGTGGTGAATTATGTTTATAGACTTGCATATGTTGAACCAGCCTCGCATCCCCAGGATGAAGCCTACTTGATCATGGTGGATAAGCTTTTTGATGTGCTGTTGCAATCAGTTTGCCAGTATTTTATTGAAGATTTTTGCATCTATGTTCATCATGGTTATTGGCCTGAAGTTTTCTTTTCTTGCTGAGTCTCTGCTGGGTTTTGGTATCAGGATGACGTTGGTCTCATAAATGATTTGGGAAGGATTCCCCTCCTTTTGGATTGTTTGGAATAGTTTCAGAAGGAATGGTACCAGCTCCTCTTTGTATGTCTGGTAGATTTTGGCTGTGAACCCATCTGGACCTGGGCGTTCTTTGGGTGGTAGGCTCTTAATTGCTGCCTCAACTTCAGACCTTGTTATTGGGCTATTCAAGGTTTCGACTTCTTCCTGGTTTAGGCTTGGGAGGATTCAAGTGTCTAGGAATTTATCCATTTCTTCCAGGTTTACTAGTTTATGTGCATAGAGTTGTTTGTAATAATCTCTGATGATGGTTTTTATTTCTGTGGAATCTGTGGTGATATTCCTTTTATTGTTTTGTATTGCATCTATTTGATTATCCTCTCTTTTATTTTTTATTAATCTGGCTATTGGTCTATTTTGTTGATCTTTTTGAAAAACCAGCTCCTCGATTTATTGATTTTTTAAAGGGTTTTTTGTGTCTCTATCTCCTTCAGTTCTGCTCTGATCTTAGTTATTTCTTGTCTTCTGCTGGTTTTGAGTTTCTTTGATCTTGCTCCTCTAGCTCTTTCAATTTTGACAATAGGGTGTCAATTTTAGATCTCTCCTTGCTTCTCATGTGGGCATTTATTGCTATATATTTTCCTCTAGACACTGCTTTAAATGTGTCTCAGAGATTCTGGTATGTTGTGTCTTCGTTCTCATTGGTTTCTAAGAACATCTTTATTTCTACCTTCATTTCATTGTTGAGCCAGTCAACATTCAAGAGCCAGTTGTTCAGTTTCCATGAAGCTGTGTGGTTCTGAGTTAGTTTCTGAATTCTGAGTTCTAACTTGATTGCACTGTGGTCTGAGAGACTGTTTGTTATGATTTCTGTTATTTTGCATTTGCTGAGGAGTGATTTACTTCCAATTATGTGGTCAATTTTAGAGTTGGTGCAATGTGGTGCTGAGAATGTATATCTGTGGACTTGGGGTGGAGTGTTCTGTAAATATCTATTAGGTTTGCTTGGTCCAGGTCTGAGTTCAAGTCCTGGATATCCTTGTTAATTTTCCGTCTCGTTGATCTGTCTAATATTGACAATGGAGTGTTAAAGTCTCCCACTATTATTGTGTGGGAGTCTAAGTCTCTTTGTAAGTCATTAAGAACTTGTTTTATGTATCTGGGTGCTCCTGTATTGAGTGCATATATATTTAGGATCGTTAGCTCTTCTTGTTGCATTGATCCTTTTACCATTATGTAATGTCCTTCTTTGTCTCTTTTGATCTTTGTTGGTTTAAAGTCCATTTTATCAGAGACTAGGATTGCAACTCCTGCTTTTTTTTGCTCTCCATTTGCTTGATAAATCTTCCTCCATCCCTTTATTTTTAGCCTATGTGTGTCCTTGCACGTGAGATGTGTTTCCTGGATACAGCACACCAATGGTTTTTGACTTTTTATTCAATTTGCCAGTCTGTGTCTTTTGATTGGGGCATTTAGCCCATTTATATTTAGGGTTAATATTGTTATGTGTGAATTTGATCCTGCCATTTTGATGCTAGCTGGCTGTTTTGCCCATTTGTTGATGCAGTTTCTTCATTGTGTTGATGCTCTTTACCATTTGATATGTTTTTGGAGTGGCTGGTACTGGTTGTTCCTTTCTATGTTTAGTGCCTCTTTCAGGAGCTCTTGTAAAGCAGGCCTGGTGGTGATGAAATCTCTGAGTACTTGCTTGTTTGCAAAGGATTTTATTTTTCCTTCACTTATGAAGCTTAGTTTGGCTGGATATGAAATTCTGGGTTGAAAGTTCTTTTCTTTAAGGATGTCGAATATTGGCCCCCACTCTCTTCTGGTTTGTAGGGTTTCTGCTGAGAGATCTGCTGTGAATCTGATGGGCTTCCCTTTATGGGTGACCCTACCTTTCTCTCTGGCTACCCTTAGCATTTTCTCCTTCATTTCAACCCTGGTGAATCTGACGATTATGAGCCTTGGGGTTGCTCTTCTTGAGGAATATCTTTGTGGTGTTCTCTGTATTTCCTGGACTTGAATATTGGCTTGCCTTGCTAGGTTGGGGAGGTTTTCCTGGTTAGTATCCTGTAAAGTATCTTCCAGCTTGGATTCATTCTCTCTGTCACATTCAGGTACACCTATCAAATGTAGATTAGGTCTTTTCACATAGTCCCATATTTCTTGGAGACTTTGTTCATTCCTTTTTACCCTTTTTTCTCTAATCTTGCCTTCTCATTTTATTTCAATGAGTTGATCTTCAACCTCTGATATCCTTTCTTCTGCTTGGTCAATTCAGCTGTTGAAACTTGTGTATGCTTCGTGAAGTTCTCGTATTGTGTTTTTCAGCTCCATCAGTTCACTTATATTCCTCTCTAAGTTGTTTATTCTCATTAGCATTTCGTCAAATCTTTTTTCAAGGTTCTTAGTTTCTTTGCATTGGGTTAGAACATGTTCTTTTAGCTCACAGAAGTTTCTTATTACCCACCTTCTGAAGCCTGATTCTGTCAATTCATCACACTCATTCTCCTTCCAGCCTTGTTCCCTTGCTGGTGAGGAGTTGTGATCCCTTGTAGGAGGAGAGGCGTTCTGGTTTCAGGTGTTTTCATCCTTTTTGCACTGGTTTCTTCCCATCTTTGTGGATTTATCCACCTGTCGTCTTTGTAGTTGTTGACTTTCAGATTGGGTATCTGAGTGGACGTCCAGTTTGTTGGATGAAGTTATTTCTTTCTGTTTCTTAGTTTTCCTCTAACAGGCCCCTCTGCTGCACAACTGCTGAGTTCCACTCCAGGCTCTGCTTGCCTGGGGATCACCTGCAGTGGCTGCAGAACAGTATGGGTTGCTGCCAGTGTCTTCTTCTGCTATCTTTGTCCCAGAAGGATACCCGCCAAATGTCAGTCTGAGCTCTCCTTTATCCGGTGACTCTTTGGCTATATGGGGTTCTGGGAGCTGCTTGAGGAGATAGTCTGTCCTTTATAGGAGCTCAAGTGCTGAGCTGTGAGCTCTGTTGTTCATTCAGAGCTGCTGGGCAGGTATGTTTAAGTCTGCTGCAGCAGAACTCATAAACCCTCACCTTTTTTTTTTTACCCAGGTGCTCTGTCCCAGGGAGTTGGGGCTTTATGAGTTTCTGTTGTGCTGCTGCCTTTTTTCAGGGCTGACCTGCCCAGCGAGGAGGTAACCTAGTCACTGTCTGCCTGCAGAGGCTTTGCTGAGCTGCTGTGGGCTCCGCCCAGCTGCCATGTGAACTTCCCTGCATTCCTGTTTATACGGGTATAGTTAGAGCTGCTTCGGCAATGGCAGCCCACCTCTATAATGGCAGACTCTCTCAGTAATGGCGGGCTACCTCGGCAATGGCAGGCTGCCTCAGCAATGGCAGACTACCTCCGTAGTGATGGACTGCCTCGATAATAGCAGACACCCCTCCCCCACAGAGTTGGACCGTCCCAGGTTCAGCTGTGCTTGCTGCGAAACTCTCAATCCAGAGCGTTTCAGATTGCTGTTTTTTGTGGGGGATGGGACCAGCCGAGCCTGATCACCTGGCTCCCTGCCTCAGAGCGCCCCCCCCCCCTTTTTTTTTTTTTTAGTTGAATGGTCGACTCTGTCTCCCAGGTGTTCCAGTCACCTGTTGGAAAGGCGCCGGGATCTGTGTGATTTCCCATGTGGTGACCCACTGCGCCGGCCGAAACAGCTGTGCTGAGATTCATGGGGCTTTTTTGTCCTGGAGTCTCCTGGCCTGGCTCCCTGTTTCAGTCCCCTTTTTATCAGTTGAATGGGTGACTCTGTCTCCCAGGAGCTCCAATCACCAGCTAAAACCGCACCCGGACCTGTGTATTTTGTATGGTGAACCGCCGCGCCAGGGCACCGGCCAAAACAGCCATGCCGGTCAAAACAGCCGCACTGGTGACCCCTGGGGCTTCTCTGCCAGAGAATCTCCTGGTCTGTGGGTAATAAAAATCCATCTGGAAATGCGACAGTCCGCTCTCCTTCCATGCTTTCACTGGGATCTCAAATCCTGAGCTGCTCCTAATAGGCCATCTTGGATCCATCGCTCGATAAGAAGTTTTTAAAGAGGGGGAATGCCATGGAAGGATGATACAATAACACAAAAGGTTGAGTTGTCTGTTCAGATGCATATAAATTAGAGATCACATTCAGTATTAAGTTTTAGTAATAACTTCAAGGACAAAGCTAATCACACATTATGGAGCAGCCACACTTCTTCCCAAGTTCTTCTTCACCATATTAGTTGTGCCCTGAACCAAATTCTACACGCAAGTGGAACATCATCACACAATTTTGGGTAAAAAAACATCCCTAGTTTATACTCCAATAATTGTATAGCTTAAATGATACTTTTCGACTTATAAAGCTATGCATTTCAGTTTAACTTATTTGACTTAAGCAATCAGAATGGCCCTGGTACATCATGTAAATGCATTTTATAGATAAGGATACACAGGATAGTGAAGACTAACAGGATATGGAGGCTTCCTTTGTATGGAATCTGTTACTAGCATGTTAACGAGGGAGTTTGGCAAAGTTATCTTACTTTCCTGGTTAGATTAGGGTTGAAATAAACTGCAGGTTGGTATAAACACTCTCTTTTTTAGATGGGAAAATCAAAGAGATTGATTAGGATGGTTTATTAAGATCTTTATTTTTTTTTTTTTTGCCATATTTGTTTTAGGAATTGGCTTTGAAATGAGAGCCACATGAATGCAAATCCTGACTACACAATTTTGGGTAAGTTATTTAAACTTTCTCAGTAATCATTTTCCAATTTCTAAATTGTGAGAAATGAAAAAACATAAAACTCACAGCATTGTGATGACAATGACAAATAAATAAGGTGGCAAACACTGAGCCCAATGCCAAGCATATATTAGATGCTCAATAAATACTTTTCTCACTTCACATTTCCCCCCGGATTTCTAGTCCTCTCACCCAGAGGTAGTGGATAAACCATGAGGGTGCTCATTCAATAAATCCACTGTTTCATAGTGTGGTCCTTTCAATGTATGTTTTCTTTTCCATACTTCAATATTCCACATATCACCCAACTCATTAGTCATATTTAAATTTGATAGGTTTGATTCTTAAACCAGATTAAAAGCTTTATGAATACTGAGCCATGTCCAAGGTGTCTTTTATTTCTCCAAATTTGTGGTGTAATACCATAGGCACAAATATTGCCAATTTAATACTGCCTGATTAATTGTTGATGGGCAAGTTATAACTCAATAATTAAAGTTAATATATATTTCAACCCAGCTCTCGTAAAATGGACATTTATTAATGATAATGAAAATTAGTCTTTATTTTCTCTATACCATACATTATAACCTTTTGTATTAACTAATTTGAAACTTACTGAGAAGTTGAAAGGATAGTACAAAAAACTTTGTACGTTTTGAGGGTAGAGGTATCATTCCCTAAAAACAAGGGCCTACTCTAACAAAACTACAAGAGAATAATCAAAACCAGGATGTTTATCATTGATACAATGCTGTTATATAATTCTGGTCCATACTCATTTTTTAAAAATGTCTCAATAATATTTTCAGTACTGTCTCCCATCACCTACCACTGTCATCTTGGCCGTAGCTCAATCTGAGGATTTCCTGAAATTAGCATCAGATTAGCCACTTCAGTTGAATGGAACATACCCTTAGCACTTTTCTAGCTTTTGTAGCTTTGAAAATTTTTGAAAAACATAAGCCATATAGAATATCCATTAATCTAGGTGTGTCTGATGTTTCCTAATGGTTATATTTAGGTTAGAGACTTTTGGAAGAAATACTGTAGAGACATTGATGTCCTTTAGTGGACCATCAGTACCATTAGAATGTCATTCTGTATTTGTCCATCTTCATGCTGCTCATAAACACATACCCAAGACTGGTCAATTTATTAAAGAAAGACGTTTAATGGACTTACACTTCCACATGCCTGGGGAGGCCTCACAATCACGGTGAAAGGCAAGGAGGAGCAAGTCACATCTTACGTGGATGGTAGCAGACAAGAGAGAGAACTTGTGCAGGGAAATTCCCCTTTATAAAACTGTCAGATCTCATGAGACTTATTCACTGTAGTGGGAACAGCATGGAAAAGACCTGCCACCCATAGTTAAATTACCTCCTACTGGGTCCCTTCCACACTACATGGGAATTCAAGATGGGATTTGAGTGGGGACATAGTCAAACTGTATCATTCCACCCCTGGCCCCTCACAAAGCTCATTTCCTCACATTTCAAAATCAATCACACCTTCCCAACAGTCCCCCAAAGTCTTAACTCATTTCAGCATTAACTCAAAAGTCCGCAGTCCAAAGTCTCATCTGAGACAGGGCAAGTCCCTTCCACATATGAGCCTAGAAAATCAAAAGCAAGTTAGTTATTTCCTAGATACAATGGGGGTACAGGCATTGGGTAAATACAGCCCTTCTAAGTGGGAGAAATTCACAAAAACAGAGTGGCTACAGGCCTCATGCAAATCCAAGATCCAGCAGGGCAGTCAAATCTTCAAGCTCCAAAATAATCTCCTTTGACTTCATGTCTGACATCCAGGTTACAGTGATGCAAGAAGTAGGTTCCCATAGTCTTGGGCAGCTCCGCCCCTGTGGCTTTGCGGGTTGCAACCTCCCTCCTGCTGCTTTCATGGACTGGCATTGAGTTCCTATCACTTTTCCAGGTGCATGGTCCAACCTGTCAGTGGATCTATCATTCTGGGGTCTTGGGGACAGTGGCCCTCTTCTCTACAGCTCCACTAGGCTGAGTCCCGCTGGGGACTCTGTGTGGGTGCTTCAACCCCACATTTCTTTGTTGCACTGCCGTAGCAGAGGTTCTCCATGAAAGCCCCGCCCCTGCAGCAAACGTCTGCCTGGACATCCAGGTGTTTCCGTTTATATTCTGAAATCTAGACAGAGGTTTCCAAACCCCCACTTGACTTCTGTGCACTTGCAGGCTCGACAATACATGGAAGCTGCCAAGGCTTGGGGTTTGCACCCTCTGAAGCCATGGCCTGAGTTTCTACATTAGCCCCTTTTACCCATGGCTGGAGTGGCTGGGATGCAGGGCACCAAGTCCATGGGCTGCACACAGCAGAAGGACCTTGTGTCCAGCTCACAAAACCACTTTTTCCTATTAGGCCTTTGGGCCTGTGATGGGATGGGGCTGCCGTGAAGACCTCTGATATGCTCTGGAAATATTTTCCTATTGTCTTGGGGTTTAACATTGGGCCCCTCATTACTTATGCAAATTTTTTCAGCTAGCCTGAATTTCTCCTTAGAAAATGGGATTTTCTTTTGTATTGCATTGTCAAGCTGCAAATTTTCTGAACTTTTATGCTCTGTTCCCTTATATAACTGAATATATAACCTTATAACCTTTATATAACAGTACTCAAGTCACCTTCTAATGTTTTGCTTCTCAGAAATTTTTACTGCTGGTTACCCTAAATCATCTCTCTCAAGTTAAAAGTTCCACAGATCTCTAGGGCAGGGGAAAAATGCTACCAGTTTCTTTGTTAAAATATAACAAGGGTCACATTTGCTTCAGTTCCCAACAATTTTCTCATCTCCACCTGAGACCACCTTAGCCTAGATTTCATTGTCTATATAATTATCAGCATTTTGATCACAGCCATTCCATAAATCTCTAGGGAGTGCTAAACTCTCCTACATTTTCCTGTCTTCTTCTGAGCCCTCCAAATGGTTCCAACCTCTGCCTGTTACTCAGTTCCAAAATCAGTTCCACATTTTCTGGTATTTTTTCAGCAATGCCCCACTCTAATGGTACCAGTTAACTATATCAGTTCATTTTCACACTGCTAATAATTACATACCCAATACTGACCAATTTTAAAAAGAAGAAGGTTTATTTGACTTCAGTTCCACATTACTGGAGAGACCTCACATTCAGGGTGAAAGGCAAGGAGGAGAAAGTCACATCTTACATGGATGGCAGCAGGCAAAGAGAGAGAGAGAGATCTTGTGCAGAAAAATTCCCTCTTCTAAAACCATCAGATCTTATGAGACTTATTCACTATCATGAGAACAGCATGGAAAAGACCTGCCTCCATGATTCATTTACCTCCGGCTGGGTCCCTCCCACAACATGTGGAAATTCAAGATGAGATTTGGATGGAGATACAGCCAAACCATATAGCAGTCTTTGTCCAATATTGATGTTATTGATTTTGATAACTTAGTTAACATAGTGTCTACCAGAACCTCCACCATAAAGTTAGTATATTACTTTTTAAAATGAATACATAATGCTGTGAAATCATTCCTGTTCTTCATTTATGTAAAGTTTCTATTATTCATCAAACCCCTACTAGGTTTCATGTTTATTAATTACTTTATAATTCTATAATTCCTTCTGTATTTAATGACATTATACTATAAAGAGGAACTTGTCTTTCTCTCTCATTTTTTCTTATATCAGCATAGACTTATGCATTTTTTTCTTAAATTTAGTGGGTGATAATTCTTCACTATCATCATTAATTATTATACTTAAATTCTTCCCTATTTTTTCAGTGGAAATACATTCATTTTGATTATTGTCTTCTTTTGATAGGCCTCATTTATTCTTTGAGAACTTCTTTGCTGTTTTGTAAATCAAACTCTTCTAGGATCATGTTACATTTTCCCTTTGTTAGCCCTGGAATTAAATTTCTGCAAAATGGATACTAAGTGTAATCCATTGCTGCTGGTGTGTCATTTTTTTATACCCTGTCAGTACTCAAAGCTAGGAACCTAAATTATCGAATTCCTTATATTTAATATAAATACTCTTTTACTCAAACTTAGAACACACAAAGAAATGGTTTGAGAATTACTAACTGATAGCGCTATGAATAGCATGCCAATTAACTGAAATTCAGTATGTGCTTTGAATTTTTGTTTTTCACATGGAGGGAGGTATAAAATATGCACTTGGCTTCATGGATTCCCCCAACTGCTACTCTCCTGCTCTAGGTCTAGGAGAGGACAGATCTCCTAGTCTTCTTCTAGCACTATGTGGCTAATCCATGGACTTAACATTTAAAATTTAATTAAGGGTTATTAGTCAAGATGGGGACACTTTGAAATAAACTACATTAATCCTGAGGTATAAGAAGGCATGGACTGTCTCTCAGCATGTACCTTATCTTACCTGCAAGTATCTTCATATTTCACTGTGCAAGCTTAAATAATTTCCTTGCATATTTGGCAGTATATTTTCTAATGTTGTTTACAGTAAATTTTGAGAGAGAACATAGAAGCAAACATACTTCCCCTTGGTAATCATTATTTGTACATCAACTAGGTAATAATTAAGTACTAAAACTTACTGATAATTACCAAGATTTGCATTTTATTTAAATGATTTATTTATTGAATTTTAAATGTATATTGTTTATATTTGAAATATTTGTTGATATTAGATATATATCAATATTCATAAACATTTATTTATAAGTCCTCCTTATATAGTATATATGTATATATATATAGTATAAATGATACTAAGGTAAAAAACTGTAGCCATTAACTAAAGTTGCCTTGCTAAATTTGGGAAAACAGGGTCTGGGAACCAGATTCTCCTGATTTTTAGTGGTCAGTTTCACTAGTAAAAATCCCACTCTACTCAGTTATCTAGCCAGGCAGAGGTTTCAGATGAGGAAGACGGGAGAATGTTGAAAAAGATGCTATTCATCTTACTGCTAGCGACAAATATAACCTCTTTGATTATTGCCATAGACATTAAAGAAAGTATTGTATGATCTCTCATTTTCCCTTTATATAAATGTAATACTCTATTGGTAATAAAGAAACAAAAATAATGGAAGTTTATAAAACATTTTTTTATGACCAGATTCAATGGCATCAGAAACATATACCTGAAAAAGATATTTTATTTTTCAGTGTTTTAGAATTTCTCAGGGGACAGGAAGATTGTCAGGATTGTTAGTAGTGCCATGATAATTTTTAAATACTAGTCTCTGTTTAATTCAAAAGATGGTGGTGATATAAAATTCAATTATTTTGTTTAGATGCAAATGATTATAATAAAATGCTAGTTTATCTCTTTGAAGATAATTAACACTTTATCTCAGTTAGATTGCCTTTTGCTGAAGTGATGTTATCTAATTTATTGTAAATGTTTAAACCTTATAGCATAACTAATTGCCATTAATATTCAGTGTTCTAAAATATTTTTAAAAATCAAGAGTATAGTCTTTAAAGTATGCTATTAATTTCAATATAAATGAATTTAATTTAATTTCTATTTAAATTAATTTGAATAATTGAAATTGATGTTGTGTTCCAGATTATTGGGGAAAGGTTTACGATCTAAGTCTTTATGAACAGTGTAGACTTGTCACTATAAAAATAGCAACAAAAAGTCAATGATCTCATAAAGTATCAGTAAAAATTAAAATATAAAATCTAACAGTCAGAAAATAGTATCATAAAATAAAAATGGAAATCACTAAAACCACTATTCAAAAATGATATGAAATGTTTATAAAGGAGAATAAATGTGTATATGGATAAAAGTAGAATGAATAAATACCAGAAGAGTAATCAGTTGATAGGAAAATTAAAATATATGCAAAAAAAATGCAACTAATGGAACAGAATGAGGATCTCTACACCAATGATGTTGAAATAATTGGATATTTACTTAGAAAACAGTTACATTTAGTCTTTCCTTTACACATTCATATAAACCATTTTCATCTAAAAAATTTTTAAAGCAAAAACCATAAAGTAACTGATAGATATATTTAATTTCATTAAAATTAAAAGCAAATATATACATAAGCAAGTTAGCAAATAACAAAAAACTATTAACCTAAACCATCATGAAGAAAATTTAGAGTCTGAAAGAAAAATCTAGTTTATATAATAAATTATTAATATTAAGAATATATTTGTAAACTGTACAACAATAGTTTTATGTGTCTGTATTAAAAAGGTAAGAAATATGAATAGACAATTGAGATAAAGACATATATGTATGGCTAACAAACATACAAAAAGCTTCAGGAGCCCATTATTAAATAGTACAAGCTAAAATCATAATTAAATCCTGTTTTAGATCATTCAGATTGACAAAGCAATCTGTTGAAGGTGGCATAAGGCCAGCACGGTGGCTCATACCTGTGATCCCAGAATTTTGGAGGCTGAGGCTGATGACTCACCTGAAGTCAGGGGTTCGAGACCAGCCTGGTCAACATGGTGAAACCTCTACTAAAAATACAAAAATTAGCCGGGCATGGTGGCAGGCACTTGTAATCCCAGCTACTCCGGAAGCTGATGAAGGAGAATTGCTTGAACCCGAGAGGCGGAGGTTGCCATGAGCCTAGATTGCGCCATTGTACTCCAACCTGGGTGACAAGAGTGAAACTCCACCTCAAAAAAAAAAAAAAAAATAGTTAAGGGTGTGGTACATAAGTATTCTTAGACAGGTGATGAGACAATATGCTTAGAAATAATTTGGGCAATGATTTTCATAAATTGCACTGAGACACATGATGTAAAGGTATGCATTGCAACATAAAAATAATAAATTCAGAACAGAAGTTTTATCTGGACAGAGAGGAAAAATATATATGATAGGAGAGAAATACACAGGACTAGTTTAAACTATACTGTGAATGTTGTATTTTTAACCAAGGTGGCAGATTTAAGTGTTTGGTTTATCTTTTCTGGCATATTTATTTATGTCTTTTTGTACATCATACATTTTGCATATTGATTATTTTGAGAGAAAACATTGGAAGTGGTAAATGAAATGTAGTTTTTTGAAAACATTTTCTGTAAAATTGTGTTTGTATGATATTAAATTAATAACTTGATAGAGATGTTTTAGATTTTATTCTCTATGTTATGTCACAATATCTCCACCTCTAAATATACAGACATTTCAGAAAAATCTGCATAGGAAAACTGAAGGGAAAGAAAATACAAAACCACTCATATAAACACAACTGATCATCAATCAGATTCTAGAAAGAAGTCAAAGTAAGCTAAATCAGAAAGAAAACACTAATCAGCTTTGGTTGGGCATTACTTTTAATTGCTTGTAATACATGTCCTTTAACCTCAGTTAACTTCTTAAGATCAGTTGCAAAATGGCTAAGCAGGTATTTGCAAATTTTTTATAATTTTTTTTTCAGTAAATTTTTTAAATTTTATTTTTTTAATTCAAAAATAATATTTGTTCATATTCATGGAATATACAGTGATGCTTACTTTATATATATATATATATATATTTTTTTTTTTTTTATTGCAGCTTTACGTTCTGGGGTACACGAGCAGAACATGCAGGATTGCTGCATAGGTACATACAAGGCAATGTGGTTTGCTGCCTGCATCCCCCATCACCTATTATCTGGCATTTCTCCCCATGTTATCCCTCCCCAACCTCCCTAATTTTAACATTGTTTTTTCATTTCTAAAAAAGTTTCCTGCTCAAGATAAAGTCAGATTCTGTTTTCTAGATAGTTGCAGTAAGAGAAAAATCACATACCTATAACTCCCAGATTCAAATTTGCTCTCAGCTCTCCTGTGGAAGCAAAAGTCATCTGATCAAAGCATTGAACTTGGTTTTGCCACTTATTCTGAGAATGGAATTTAACATTCTGGGCCCAAGGTGACTTCTCTCAAAAATGAGGAAGCTAAAGAGGGAAGTCCAGGTACAAATTACTGTCCTACTATCCATCAACTGTGTGATCCTTAGCAAGTCACTTAGCTTCTCTTTATTAATTTCCTTACTTATAAGTCAGAATTACTAATTTCTCACTCTCAAGGTCACTTTAAGGATTATATGGCAATGTTTGTGTCAAAATATATAATGGCTAACACATGACAGATGACCACTTCTTCAAAGCACATTATATGGCTGCATCTGCACAATAGGCTTGTCCTGCGTTTGAAGACATTTCTATCTTTTAAAGGCAAAATTATCCAACAATTATGAACTCATCACTTTTGTATGAGAATGCTTTCTGAAATTGAGTGTTTGAGGTTGCATCTTGTTTTACAATGGACAAGCTTTTGTAATACATGTGGAAACAACAAAACAAGAGAGGCTAATTAGAGAATGATCCTCTCTTTATTTTTTGTTTGTTTGTTTGTTTCTTTAGCATGGGCTTTATAATCAGCAGAAGTCAAGGGAATAAAAGTAATCCAGGACTTTAACAATCTATCAGAGAGTATTACCAATCTAACTTTAATTCATTGGAATAATTTTATATTTGTATACCAGGGATAAGAAACCTCAACAATTCTAGTTATATGTGAATATGTATTTGTTACCTTTCAGATAGTGGAATTTAAGATCCCACACAGCTGTTTCAGTATGTCGAGGTAAGCTGATTCAATCTTCTACTATTCAGCTTTTGCTTGATCAAGCACAGTGAGCTAAAAAAGAGTGGCTTTGATAGACATTCTTTAGAAGGAGGTGAACTTCTTTTCAGTTTATGCTGCATAAGGATTTATTCTCCTATTTATGCAGTTGTTTCTGCCCTGTTAAAAAATAAATACTTTCTTACTTGTGTTTCCCATTATCATTTATTGTGCCCTTGGCAGAAATGCCTGCCTCCCTCTTCAGTCCGATGAATCCTATTCTTTTGGCAAGATGCTGCTCTTTAAATCCTCCTTAGACTTTCCCTAAAATAGTTGTGCCATTGCTTCCTTTTTCCACTGCAGTGTTTATGCCTCTATTTTAGATTTTAATAGTTATTATACCCCATACAGTATTACACACATTTTTGAACATGTTTTTATATAGGTATATATATTCTTCATATATATGTATATTATGCTGGATTAAATATATTTTAAAAATAGGATAAATTAGTCAAGAGGATAGGTCAAGGCATGACTGAAGTTTATAATAAAATGGAAATATTTGCTAGATTTGAAATGTATAAATATGACTTCAACCTTCATAGTAATGAAAGCCAAGTGGGAAAGGTAATCAGTTACATTAGGTTCTGAATAAATATGATGAAACCAAACCAAATTTTTTAAATGCATAAAATTTCCTGATACAAATAATTTTTCGGATGGCCCTGAAGAAGAGGATATTATGCAGTGCCATGACCTTTCTCAACACCATCATTTTAGGGCCCATAGCAATGATATATGTGGCATCACTTTTGTAATAACCCTCAGTGCAGTTAATGACATCTTAGCAAAATACAATTCAGTGAAAGGGGTTCTACTGGAAATCTTCTAATATTGTTTACCTATTATCTTCATCTTAGCTTGTGTTAAGCAAGGGATCAATTTTAGATTGCTGGGAGCAAGTATGAATTGATAGATTTTAGAAAATCCTTCATAAATTTCCTTTCTCATAGCTGAACTTTCATTCAGTAGATTGGTGGAATGTTCCAGACAAATAAAGCTACAATCTTTAAATTCAGAGGTGTATTTATCAATTGACCCTGCTGAGAATATGTGTGAGATTCTCTTATAACAGAGAGTCAGTATAGGGTAGGATCTATATAGTAATCATGCCTAGGCAAGGTAAACAGTTCTCATGACAACCACTACAAGAGCAAAAAACAGTAAAAATATTATGAGATTATAACTAAGGAGTGGGAATAGAAGGTAAGGGAGTCAACACAGAATAAAACTTTTTGTTGTTATTTATTACTGAATTTATTTATAAATTTATTTTTCAAATTAAAATATTTATCAAAATATGATTATTTCCAGGATGCAGTTTTAGCTTTGCCCCAATAAACAGACAAAGGAATTTCTTGGGAATAAGCCTTAAAACATGGCCGCTTGTACCTGATTAGAATTAATTACAAGACCACTTACTTACCCATTAAGGTCATTGATTGTTCATGATAACTAAGTAGTATTATCTATTTGTAGGGACAGACGTTTTTTCATTGTATATGTTGAGAGTATATATATATATATATATATAACACACACACACTCACATACACATATATATGTATATGGCATTCAGTTTTTACAAACATGGTATTAGATAATTAACAGATTAAAATTGAATAGGGGCAGCTTGGACTTGTAAAGAGCTTTGAAGTTGTCATTCCCATTTTTACAACAAGAGAAAAGCTAAGTAAACTGAAAATCAGTGACTTTTCTTGAACTAATCAGATGAAGGGAGATCACACAATGAATCACCACTGGGAAATCTAGAGATATAGTCTATTTCAACCTAGCAGCTGAGATCTGCTTACCTGAATCCGTAAACCAGTAGGAACATATAAATGGTAATTGGAATGAATTACTGGAGGCTGATTTGATTGTGGAAAAGCTTAAGAGTGATAGACTCCTGGGAGCCGGAGTCGTGGAGGTGGGGGCAGGTCCTAAATTCATGGATTTTTACCATTGGG
Organism: Ateles fusciceps; assembly: GCA_036589455.1. NCBI lineage: Eukaryota > Metazoa > Chordata > Mammalia > Primates > Atelidae > Ateles > Ateles fusciceps. The sequence continues at coordinate 8,067,665 of JAZHEH010002982.1, read as the reverse complement.
AACTTCATCAAATACCAATGATAGCATCAAGAAAGGTTTCTATATGGACTGGCATAGGGAATAGAAAGGTAACCCTGTAACATATGCCCAGAGCGTTGTCCATAACAAAGGACTATTTTCCATTATAACATTAAAGTCCTATATTAGAAAAAAATAAAGCTCTAAAATCAGTAATCCAAGTTTCTACCTTAGGAAGCTAGGGAGAGAAAACAATTTAAGCCTAAAGCAAGCAGAATAAAATAAATAATTAAAATTAGAGTAGGAAGCATTGAAATTTAAAAACAGAAAAACAGGAGAGAAAATTAGCCTGAAGTTTTCTTTTCTTTTTCTTTTTTTTTTTTTTTTTTTGTTTCTATGCCAGGTTTCAGGTTTTGGAATTGTGATGATGCTGGCCTCATAAAATGACTTAGGGAGGAGTCTCTTCTTTCAGTTGTTTGGAATAGTGTCAGTAAAAATGGGACCAGCTCTTCTTTGTACCTCTGGTAGAATTCAGGTGTAAATTTGTCTAGTCCTGGGCTTTTCTTAGGTTGGTAGGCTATTATTGTATCAAATTCAGAACTCCTTATTGGTCTATTCAGGAATTTGGCTTCTTCCTGGTTCAGTCTTGGGAGGGTGTATGTGTTCAGAAATTTATCCATTTCTTTTAGATTTTCTATTACAGTTTATGTGCATAGAGGTGTTTGTAGTATTCTCTGATGGTTGTTTGTATTTTTGTGGGGTCAGTGGTTATAGCTTCCTTATTATTTTTGATTGTGCCTATTTGATTCTTCTCACTTTTCTTGTTTATTATTCTAGCTAGTGATCTATCTATTTTTTTTTTTCAAAAAAAAAACCCAGCTCCTGGATTTGTTGATTTTTTGAAGGGCTTTCGTGTCTCCCTCTCCTTTAGTTCTGCTTTGCTCTTGGTTATTTTTGTCTTCTGTGAGTTTTGGGATGTGTTTACTCTTGGTTCTCTAGTTCTTATAGTTCTGATGTTAGGTTTCTGACTTGAGACCTTTCCACCTTTTTGATGAGGGCATAAATGTCCCTCTTAACACTGCTTTAGCTGCATCCCAGAGATTCTGGAATGTTGTCTCTGTTATCCTTAGTTTCAAATAACTTATTGATTTCTGCCTTAATTTCATTATTTACCCAGGAGTCATACATGAGCAGGTTGTTTAATTTCCTTGTAGTTGTGTGGTTTTGAGTGAGTTTCTTAACGGTGAGTTCTAATTTAATTTTGTTGTGGTCTGAAAGACTGTTTGTTATGATTTCAGTTGTTTTGCATTTGCTGCAGAGTGTTTTACTTCAGATTATGTGATCAATTTTTGAGTAAGTACTATGTGTTGATGAGAATGTATATTCTGTTGTTTTGGGATGGAGAGTTCTGTATATATCTATCAGGTCCACTTGATCCCTCACTGAGTTCAGGTCCTGAATATCTTTGGTAATTTTCTGTCTTGATGATCTGTGTAATATTGTCAGTGGGGTGTTCAAATCTCCCCACTATTATTGTGTGGGAATCTAAGTCTCTTTGAAGGTCTCTAAGACTTCCTTTTGAATCTGGGTGCTCCTGTACTGGGTGCATATATACTTAAAATAGTTAGCTTTTCTTGTTGAATTGAACCCTTTATCATTATGTAATGCCCTTCCTTGTATTTTTTTTTACCTTTGTTGGTTTAAAGTCTATTTTGTCAGAAACTAGGGTTGTGACTCCTGCTTTTTTCTCTTTTCATTTGCTTGGTAAATTTTCCTCCATTCCTTTATTTTGAGTCTGTGTGTCTCTTTGCACATGAGATGGGGCTCTATAAGACAGCATACCAATGGGATTTCACTCTCTCCAGCTTGCCATGCTGTGACTTTTAATTGTGGCATTTAGCCCATTTACATTTAAGATTAATATTGTTATGCATGAATTTGATCCTGTCATCGTAATGTTAGCCAGCTATTTTGCAGAGTTATTTATATGGCTGCTTTGTAGTGTCACTGGTCTGTGTACTTCAGCGTGTTTTTGTAGTGGGTGGTAATGGTTTTTCCTTTTCATATTTAGTGCTTCCTTCAGGAGTTCTTGCAAGGCAGACCTGGTGGTGACTTATTCCTTCAGCATTTTCTTGTCTGAAAAGGATCTTATTTCTTCTTTGCTTATGAGGCTTAGTTTGGGCAGATACAAAATTCTGGGTTGAAAATTCTTTTCCTTAAGAATGCTGAATATTGGACCCCAGTTGCTTCTGGCTTGTCGGGCTTCTGCTGAGAGGGTTGACTGTTAGTCTGAGGGGCTTACTTTTGTAGGTAACGTGGCCTTTCTCTCTTAGTTCAAAAGATGGTTTATTGAAAAGATTAGTAAAATAAATCCCTAGCCCTGTTAACCGCAGTTAAAGAGGGAAGATACAATGAGCAATTTCAAAAATAACATACAAAAAGACAAAAGAGAGCCCATCACTACTGACTATATTAAAATGCTAATAATGAAATACTATAAACAATTCTAAGCCCACAAATTTGTATTTGATATCTTAAATGAAATAGAATGACTCCTTGAAAGAGAAAAACTGCCAAATTGCCAAAACTAAATATCAAAGACACATAAGTTCCTCCTGTTTTATTATGAAGACACATATGTGTGTGTGTGTGTGTGTGTGTGTGTGTGTGTGTGTGTGTGTGTGTGTGTGTGTGTGTGTTATATATATATATACACATATACATTTTCAGTGCCTTTCTCAGTGTTCATATAATGATTGGGACTGGGTAAAAATTATTAAAAATGAATAATCCAATTCTAGTGGCTATGCTTAAAACCTCTGGACTTTTACCTTGCATTTCAGAAGACTTACCAGTCTGATCACTTAAAAAAAAAGAACATACTCTAGCTCTTTCCCTTGTTCTCCAGTCTCCAAATGTGTGGACAAATGCCCCCACTATTTTTATATATACAACCTCACTTATAATAACAAATTCTCTTCCAAAATAAAGAATGGATAAAGTTAATCTCCTCTTTAGATTAAGAAAATGTATGTTACTTTTCACCTGTTTTAAGGGAGTGGTAACTTAAGCCAGGAAATATGGTAAGATAATGATTACTATTTCAGGTGACAGGGGGTAGTGAAATGAGGTAGAAATTATGATACTATAATTCCTTCGCTAACTTATCACTCCCCCAAAATCTACTCACAAACAAAACAGGGAAGGGGAAAGAATTTGTACTTTTCAAAGATTACAGTCCATTTTGTTTAATGATAATCATGGATTTCTCATCTATGCTTTTGAACTTCTGTTTCTTTTCTACAAAACATGTTAGTGGTAAAAAAAAAAAATAAGCATAATAATATAAATTCAACACTAATTATGGGTTTCTATGTGTGTTAAATGAACTAAAATATAAAAACATTTTTGAGCAAACTCTAAGAATGGCCCAGTAATCTCATGTCATTTTGCTATAAGTGCATAGTCTTTGAAATTAAGAGATTTTTCCTGCATTTACTTCAGGTTATGATGTGCCAGTGGAAACACCATATACAAAGGGCATATTGGGTGTGCTAATGTATCTTGGAATGGTTTCAATATGCAGGCAGATCCCTAATTTAAAATACTATGTTCCCTATTAGTTATATTATTCCACCATAATATATTCTATTCACCAGTATTCAAAAGTGACTGAGTCTTTAAGTTCTATATTTATTCTGATAAAAATATTCTGATCAATTTTATTCACTTATATTGTCATCAGTTTTGAAGTGAACAATCCACCTTCTTTAATTTTCCATTGCTATTCCTGCTGATGAAGATAAAGTGAATGTGTGAAGAATTTATACTGAATTGTTGCCATTTGTGAATGTTAGTCCTCATATTTCAGTTAGAAGCTTTATTTATCTAAAATAATATTTAAAGAGATATATATTGATAGAGTAATAGAAATATGGAATTTTTTTTTTTTTTGCAGTACATCTTAAAGTTTTGGTATAGATGACAGAATGAATCGCAGAGTATGAGAAGGGAGAAGTAGATAGTAAAAATTTAACATGAAATCTGTGAATGATAATAATTATTATTCCCCAAAAGTGCTTTTAGGTGAAAACTATCAACAGGAGATAGAAACATCCTGCAAATGTTACCTATATTATTAGCTAAATCGAGATACGAGGAATATAATGCCTTTTTGAAGATTAAGTTAATATTTATATGCTGAGTTCTCAGAGAGACCATCTGTGTGGCTTCACTTAGTATATTCTTTACACTATGTGTGCCTATAATTCAGTCTAGAGTTCCTTTATAATTAATTTTTTTCATTAAAATTTGTTAATATGAATCTCAAGGAGCTCTTGTATTCACTGCTTTTCTCTATTTAAAATAAGCTGGTAGGCTTTTTTCCCAAAACATTTAAGAAGTAGGATAATAGAGCTTATTAGTCTAACAGAATTGTTAAGATTGTGACAAAAATAACTGGAGTCCTTTGGGTACTGAGAAATGAAAAATTGTAGAATTAGGTATTGTAGAAAGAAGGAACTTAAACATCTAACTTCTGCTACCAGCATCACGTATGGCTGTATGTTCTAAAAAACACTGATAGTGTAGAACAATTATACCCATGCATATGGTAGTCTTTCTGTGAAGCCAGTTATTTCAAATGATATTGATAAATATTGCCAGGGCTGTCCTCCAACAAATATGATCAGCACACACATTAGGTAATCGTAAAAAGAGGTTAGCCTGAGGATATATGCAATTGGCATTACTGATTCTTGAGCAATAATGAGGTAAGAAAGTCCTACAACAGAACTCAAATTGTTTAAGAGGGCTGATGTGGTCACAGGTCAGTGCCACTCCTTTTGTTATGTCTTAAAAATGGTAAAAGCAAGTCCTGTAAGCAGGAACACTGTTGAAATTCCCCATTTATGTCTTAGGAGCTCCACAGTTACAAACAAGCAATGTTTAAAAATGAAGGCACAATCAAAGATGAGGAATATACAAAAAGGCAAGCCACTTTGATGAATTTACATAAATGATAAAATGCTCATTTAGACTACCCAAGACTAAAAGTGTTAGAATTACTGTATGAATAATGGTTTCAAAAAGTATTTGTGAAACTGTTTAAGAACATAAGGGATCAAATCACAAAAATGGACAATTTTAAGATATTTTTATAAATGAATACATCAAAAAGATAAGATAAAATGAAACTAAAATTAACTAAAATTACTAAAACTAATAAACTTATAAATTTAAATAAACATATCCAAAAATTTAAATAGTAGATTAAACACTCCTCAAGAGAAAGATAACAATCAAGAAAATAAATAAGTATAAAATATATAGAATGAAGTAGAAAGTAAAAGAGATTGGAAAGAGGAAGGGGATATTAAGAGATAGGAAGGATAGAATTAGAAAGTCTAATGTGTATAATTGGAGTGCAAGAAGGAGTGAATTAAAAAAAATGTTTTTTTCTAATCTTCAAACATTAGAAAACAGCATAAATTCACATATTTTGCTCTTACTTTTTTTTTTTTTGCAGAGACTCCAATTAAATGTATATTCAATGCTAAAATATGCCTTGCCTCCACACACAAAATGTTAGGAGTTCTCTTAAGTCACTATAACATCCAAAAACTTTCTGATACATTTCCAAATGTATTCTATACTTAATATGAGAACATGAGAATTTGACATATCGTGATCAGGAATCCATATTTCAGCAGTAGTTATGTGAGCCCTTAACTGAAACTGAATATTTGAATTATGAAATTTAAATTATTGACATTCATGATATTTAAGAAATGTAGTTGTTAGAAATAATGCATACTGCTTCAGCATAAATAGGGTATGAAATTCCATTAACTTCAGAAGATTCAAGTCAGTGCTATAATTCTTTAGTTTTATATCTCCCCATTGTGACACTGCACTGCTGAGAAACCTAGAAGATTGGCTTATGATGCTGTAAAAATATTGTTGTATATACCATATATGAATGGTGTATGGTATACAGGCCTGTTGGAATGCCAGCAGACAGAGCATAGAGTGAGGCTTCCCTGAACATTTAGGGACAGATTCTGTAGTTATTTTTGTTCCTGCTTGTCAATAAATTTCATAAGTTTGGAAAAGCCTAGTATAAAACTTTTAAAATTGTAACAAGTACTTGGTAGTAGGGCTGTTCGTGAGGAATTACAAAGTTTCTTTCCATCTATAATTATCTATAATTATCAGAGCCTACAGATATTTACTAAAAGAACACAATAATTGCTGAATAAACAAATTGGTTCAGATCAGTTTACACATTCACACACATACACACATATGTAAGTATATATTATCATGCATATATAAAAAGTAGGGTATTCATACTGTAATCTCCTGTTTTTACATAGAAAAGGCATTGGGATTGCCACAGAGAAGAACTGGTAGCAAATAGTCATTTTCCAAATAAAAGATAATAAAATACCAATGCATATGTCCTATTACTCTGCATTAGAAAATGTAGGTTTTTAAAGTTAGAAGAATGACTTTTTAAACATGCATTTAAGAGTGTTTGCAACAACATTATTGTCTTTGATGTGACTACTTGATAGAGTTCAATACTTAGTGTCTAAACTTTTTTGAAAATCTTTTTGCCTTATTATGTGTATAAAAATGCTTGAAACAATAGTACAAAAATCAGTTTATGTTTTGATCTTATTAAAATGCTCTTTTCTTAAACTCCAACAATATTACCCAAATTGATTACTTGCATTGTTCATTAAAATGCCATCAGATATGTTTTATATTTACCCTCTCAGGACAATCAGTCATTACTAAAAACTATTAAATCAATATTATCCAAATACCTATCTATACACCCCACCTACACCCATACCCATACCCACCTCATTTCTATGCATGGAGACACTGTTGGAATAATTAGCTGCTTGAAAAGATCATACTCAATTGGATATATAAATGGAGAATAAATAAGTAGAATTGTACCTTTAATAGCTCACAGCATATTCTTTTTATTTACACTAATACAATTTTTACTATGGATGATATTCTTTTTGTTGATGACTCGAATATAGATCTATCATCTCTCCTAAAACACTTGGAACAAGTTATAGTTCAGATTTCAAAATTTCTCAGAATAAGGAAGATACATAATATATGATTAACAATTCATAGGAAGGACAGGGCCACTGATATTTCTTCAGCAGAACATGTGAAAACCCACATTGATTGATATACATAAAGATTCTAGGTTGCCTTAGTGGGCTATGCAAAAGAAAATTCTAGACATTGGAATTCAAAATTCTAGACAATAATTGTGGACATATGGTTTTTTCTACAAGCTTTCTTTCAATTCACAATGAAGCCTCATTGTCAAGTTTCACATTTCACCCACATGAAGTTTCAAGGGAAGACTCTGATCCTGTATAGTTTTTAATATCACTATATTTGCTATATATTTTTATATATTTTCACCTTTGATTACAGTCAATACCACAGGAATACTTTTGTAATTTCACTCTTGCTCCTTTGATACGGGAACTAACTTTCTTGTTTGTGACATCTTCAACCATGTCTTGTATTCTCAAGCCTATAAGCTTCTTCCTATGAATTACCTCAAATAGAATAGAATTAAATTTGTATTTTATAAATAATAGTGAATCTCAGTACTCAATAATATTTTCAATGACTTTGAGTTCAAAGATAAGGTCATCGCTAACAAAAGTTGAAAATAGATTTTCTTAACACTTTTTTTAAAATTTTATAAGAAATACTAAAAAAAAAAAAAAAAAAAGACAAAAATCATGATACTTCCTAGAGTGGAAATTGCAATAATTCTATAAGGCTACTCTGGGTAATTTATTTTCTCTTTCTGTTATAGTCCATGTTAAAATTTTCACACTTTTCTTCTCTTGATTAGTTCAGCCATTAGATTCAAATTGGCTATTGAGATTGTGTCTAGCCATTTGGTAGGCACAAAATAATTATTGCACATTCAATATCTCTGACTGTGGGGGCTCTAAGTTCTTCTTGCATGTAAATCCTTAATAATTGCAATACAAATTAGTGAATGTAGGAAATTTAATTATCATTTGTGAGTCTAGTATCTCTTTGACATTCTGGAACTGTCACCATCAAAATGAAGTGCTGATTCTAGGTTGTCTTCATTTGAAATTAATACTCATTATCTGGTGCTAATTGTTCAGTTCACAATGGTTGCTTCAGTGATATAAATTGCTACACACATAATTATTTGTACAGGAATTTCTATTACTAAGGCATATACTATCTAGATAAGGCAGGGTTTTGTTTAACATAAATAAAAGTAATTGTATAACAATAATGTTTTCTTGGCAACCATAATCTCTGTGATTTTTCCCAGGATGATAATTCTGACTTGTATTGTGACCCTTCGTTATTTCTGGGAAATATTACTTCTGCCAATGTGTGAATGACACTGAACATTAAATTCTATTTGAACAAATGAGACCTTGAATTTATTAAACCCTGTTTCTTGCATGCAGTATATTTGTAATCAATCATTCCAATTCTTCCAGTACCCAAATTACTTGAATGACATTGAAAAACTGAGACTAAACCAAACAAGTCAGAGATCAGAGATGCAGAAGATCAGTGTCAGTGGAGCAGTGGAGGAGAGCAAAGGAGAGATTTGCACACTTCTAGGACTGGAATGGGTGGATTATGCTCAGGAGTAAAATGGAAGAACAAAGAAAACAGATTGAGTAGGCCCTTCCTTGCTTTTCAGGCAGTGAATCTTATGTGTATTTTGTATCAGTCAAGGTAAAAGAACAAAGACAGGTGAATTAAAAAGAAGAGAAAAATATAAAAATTATATGAAGTTAAAAAAATACTTATAACCAGATAGGTTAAGTTGGATATTATAAATGAAATGAAGAATAAGACAAAATGGTGTGCAGTCACTTTGTGTTTTCCAGAACAAAATATGTGGTCAGATTTTTAAATATTATGAAAATATTAATGCAATCAATGGGATAAAAATCTGAGTGCACATCACTGAAGTGAGAAATATGAAAGCTGAAAAATAAAAATCAAAAGTGTATTAGGTGGTGTATGAGTAAATGAGGTTAAAATAACCCAGCAAAATTCAGTCAGTAAGCTGGGATATTGGTAAGTGAATTCACAATATTACACAAGTGTGTGTGTGAGTGTGTGTGTGTATGTGTATAAGACAGAGGGAGGGACAGGGAAGGGGAGAGGAAGGCAAGGAGAGAAAATAAAATTTAATACACAAAAAGAATACATCAAATTCCATCATCCATCAGTACTTGTATACAAAAGTAAAAATGGAGTGGGGAGAGTAGGTGGGAAGATATTCAAAACAGAGTTTTTATAAGTTATTTTAAAAGCTCTGAAAAGAAAACACAAGTCCTTAGGTTTTGATTGTCTACCTAAAATAAGAAAGTAAATTTAAAATGACCAATACATTGTCATATCAGAAAGAAATTTCAAAATAGCAATGGCAGCTCCATTGGTAGTTCTATGGAATGGAATGGAAGTAGAGGCTGCTATGGAATGGGATGAAAGTAGAGGCTGCTATGAAATGAATAACAGCAGATAGACTTCTGAGTTTTCATTAGTAATAGTAAGTGCAAGACTCTGAAGGATTGTCTGTCTAAATGTAAGTATGAATATTTCACTAGAACTTTTTATTTAACCAAACTAACATTCAACTCCGAGCACAAATGAAAACACTGAAAGCATGCCTAAACACACAATGTTTCCCAGCCATCCACCCCCGTCTGGAAGAACTACTAGAGGATATATTTTGAAAAAAGGAACAATAAGTCTGAGAGAGAGATTGTATAAGAAATAGTGAAGAACAATAAAACCAGTGTAATTTATGCTTAGGCATAAATAAGGGTGGTTTTTGAAGAAAATAATGACCATTTTCATTTTAGAATAGTTTTTTCAATGTGCTGATATAGAAGATGGCAGGAGTTAGGAGGAAGAGCAAAGCGATTACTAAGATTCTTGATTTGTATGAGAAAATATAAAGAAAATGATTAACAAGGCATTACATGGAAGTAGAAAAGCTTAAATACACATTAAAATTTCAAGGGCAACCATTTGAAAAATATTAATGAGATGTCAAACTTTCAAACCATTAGAGAAAAATAAACGTAAAATAACTGCATGAATTCATCAAAAGACAAGAATAATATTTTTTAAAGCAGTAAAACTAGAAAACGTGAAATAAGTTGTTAGAAAATGATTTAAACATCTCAGTAATCATAAATCAAATCAATACCTAAAATGTAACAATTTAAATGCTTAGTTTCAAACTTGGCTTAAAATAGTTATTTTCCTTTGTTTAAAAGAGCTTTAAACATTTAAGCTTAAAAAATAAAAGAGAATGACTCATAAAGGTAGCAAAGAAATAAAAGAATATCAGACATATGTCAAAAAACAGATGCGTTAATATTGATATTAGGACAAATAAAATGTTAATTGAATACATTTAAGAGGACATCTTAAATATCTTTTTAAAGAGGATATCTTTAAAATCTATCACACTAAGAATCTAGTTTGTGCCAAGCCTATTTTGACCTTTACAAAGAAGCAGGTAACAGATACAATTTCACAGGATTATAAAATAAAGATTGCAGTTGCGTTAAACTGAGATGACAAAGATTATAAGAAGAAGTGGTGGTACTGATGACGTGTTAAGAATCTGAGAGCTAAGTTTGGGGTATGATTGTTTTGAGTTGCATATTAGAAAACCAAGTATAGATATCAAGTAGAAAGTTGACTATAAGAGTCTTTGAATCAGAGTTAAATCTAGTTACGAGATGTAAATTTAAAAATTTCTAATATGAAAACTGCATTTAAAAATATGTGACTGAATAATATCTGGTAAGTGTACACATGTAAATTTTTCAAACTTAAGCAATCCAAGGACTAAGCTTTTGGGAATTTCAATATTTTTGGAGTAGGAAATGAGAGAAAACAGTGAAGAAAATGCAAATATAAGCGTATACAAGGAAATTCAGGAGAGTGATGACAGTCTCGAATACAAGTTAAAAATTGTGTTGAAAGGTGAAAATGGCAAATACTGCAGATATATTAAGCAAGATGAAGACTAAGAATTGACTATTGTATTCAGTGATTAAGAAATCATTTCTGACCTTCTATTATAAGTTCTGTTACTGTGACAAAAGAAATAAGCCTGCTTAGAATGGACTCAAAGGGTAATATAAAAAGAAGCATTAAAATAAATGAGGAAAGTGACGTCTTGTAAGGAGTTTTGTTTTAAAGAAAAAAATCAGGTTTGTATATAAACCAGGGGGGAGAAGAAGAATCAGCAGTGAGCCGAGCAGTTTTTTAAATTTGTTTTAAGAGAAAATGCTACAACTTTCTCACAGATATGAAGATCATGCGCTTTCCTAAAAATAAATTAAACGGCAAAAATGGAAAAAATGTGTACTTTAGGAAAATAGTGATAATAGAATCTATTGTACAACTGAAGGTGTTTCCTTTGGATAGAAGCGTGAATAATTTATTTCTAATGAAACAGGAAAAATTTATATATTGTCATAAAAATGATTATGTGGCTATAATAGTGGTGGAAGCTTCTAGAGGTATTTTGGCTGCTACAATTTCTTTCATGAAGCAAGAGCTGAGCTCATCAAATAGGAGTGTAGATTTTGGAGTTTTATGAGGAAAGAACAATGTCTGAAATGTTCATCTAGGAAAATGGCAGGCTGAATGGAGAATGGAAACATGTAATGCAATTGTTGAGCAGTAGTAGAAGTGTGAAAGAAACTGGTATATGCGAACAATCAGCATGATAGTGTGTTTTATCCCACTAAGCTCAAGTCGGTATATAAAGGTTCAAGGTATGCAGATAATGTGAACCAGGGTTGTGGTGTTACCAAGAGAGGTGAAGATATAGGCAAGGGATTGATTATAATGTTTGACCATGGAATTTCAGCTGGGTAAAGATACAAAAGAATAAGAGATAACAACGTAACACAAGAGGGGCAGTAAATCTTAGGTTCTAGTTATTGGTGTTGGGATCTTGGAGCATGTAACCTAGGAAAGGGGTGGAATTAGAGAGCAATTATCTTGAAACCGAGATTATGGAAAGTTTGTACTTTGTAGTAATGGTAAGTTCTAGGGTACAAATATGATTGTTGGGTGAGTTATCTATATCAATATTGAAAGCATCAAGAGTTATGAAAGTAGTCATGTTGGACAGACAGCTGGTACGCTGGGAGGTAAAATTCTATGGGATGTGAGACAAAGCCTAAGTGCTTATGATAGTTGTAAGAAGGAGGATGACATCAAATTTAAATCTGTTGTTCCTAGGGATGAAGAAGGAACATCATTAAAGCTAGGTGTTTTGAAAGAAAAGGGAAGAAAAGACATTGGGTGTGACATGGAGGATATCTTTCCCATCTCCATAGTATTAAGAGGAGTAAGAAAAGTGAAACAATTATCATTTGAGAATCTTACAGGAGAAACAGTATTCCTGTGTGTAGGGAGTTTAATGAAAGCAAAAAATAAAAGTAAATAAAATGTTTAAAAAGTGATTCAGGTGACTTTATCAATTATTTATTTCTGTTTAACAGACCACCTAAATCTTGGGATTTAAAGTAGCAACCACTTTTTTTCTCGTAAATCATCACAACAGCCAAGCGATTCCATTGATTTGGGCCAGTATTGCTGATCAGAATTGGGCTTGCTCGGGTGTTTGCTCAGGTGTTTCCATTCAGTTAGTGAATTGACCAGGGGGAGCTGGTTGCTATGCTTTGCCTGGAAAGCCTCAGTTCTGCTCCATATGTTTCTCATATCACTCCAATTGTCATTCCTTCTACCCATGGCAATTGCAGAAGATTTGAATTAATAATTTAGAAAGAAAGCATCAATGGCTAATAAACGTATTATAAGAAGGTCTCTCTTGTTACTAATCAGTACACACAAATTAAAACAATTAACAGATAACATTTTATACAACATGTTAAAGGTTTATAAAATACATTGATGTTGAGGGAGATGGAAAAATATATGCTTTCATTTAGTTTTGGAGACATAATAAATTGTTCCTTCATCTCTGGAAGGACTTTCAGCCATGTGTATTAATTTTAAAATCGAAGCTACTTTTTGAACCCAAAACTATTATTCCAGGTATCAGCCAAAAAAGAATATTCATTATAAAAGGATACTCACAGTACTTATAGAGGAAGATGTTTAAAGAGTTCATTCTAGCATTTTATAAAATAGCAAACATTGGAGGCAATTATAAATGTGTAAGTAAAGATTAAATATAGCAATTCCTCATGCGTCAAAGACTTAGATGAAAACAAGTGGCACATTCAAATTAAGTAACTGAACATATTTTAATAAAGGCATTGTTTACAATGATATAGGTGCAAGTTTAGGAAAGTCAGAAAGGGAGACGCGGTATTCTGGGGTTATAACACCGGAAAACTCTCAGTATCTCTTGGCCTAATGGGAAACTTGTGACAGCTGTGTGTGGAAGGCCACCTGAGAAAAGCCTTGCCCTTTCGTAGGGGAAGATGGGAAACAAACAGAAAACAAGTATGAAGGAAGGTGGGAAACAGTGCCTCAGCTTTGCTTGTTTTTCTTCTTTCTGTATCTCCTGCCAGTGGCACAATCAGAAGCCATAGGGCGAGGAAGGTGTTGGAGATCAAGAGCTCTTTCAGGTAGTCATTTTAGTTCAGTTTCTCAGGACACAGAGCAGCATGGAGACGAATGGAAATCATCCAGCACAACACTCGAGGCAGTATTAAATAGCAGAAAAGAGGTCTGGGTAAGTTCATACCTACTTATATAGAATTTCTCCGAAATGGGTAAATGAAATCAAATTTGATTTAATACCTGAAATCTACTATTTTTAATATAAAATATACAATGTTTTGTATATTTTATATTAATGTTAACTTAAATTGTTAACAATAGTTATCATTCCTATAGATAGTGGATGTGAGAGAGAATAGGAGATTTTATTCATCTGGATTTCATGCACCAAATTTATTTAACTGAAATTTTAAATTTTTACATCAATAAAATTATTACTAAAATTCTATAGAGCCGTTGGGCAAGGGTAGGAACAGAATTTATACTATGATAAACAATTTATCATCTAATATATGCAATATAAGAGTCAGAATGAGGAAATCTCAATGGAAGCCTGCTTTTTTGAATAATTACTGAATTATGAATTGAATTATGAGTTGAATTCAATTATGAATTTAGTTATGAATTGAATTCAATTATGAATTGAATAGCAAGGAAAAGGAAATGGGAGTGGCTGTCCAGTCTGATTCTGAGGTTTGAAAGTTGTGCAGTGGAAAACAGTATATAAAGGTATTTCAGTAAATAATGGTGTTTACTTGTGTTTAATTTCTTCTATTTTAAAAAAAATGACTGCTAATTTTTTAGCAAATAAATATGTAAGTTATTTGGACTTAAGTGCTTAGTGAACAGGATTCATTTCTATTGGCTTAGTGCCCTACATACATATTTCTAAATGCAAGTCTTACATATAACCATGTTAACTGTAAACTTATTCTAACTCTACTCTAGATTATCAAATGGCACTTCACTCTTTTACTGTTTGTTTTTTTTAAATAATTTTTTTCAGGTGGGCAATTCATTTACATGGACTCCTCTTTCATGTAATTTGTATCTAGATGAAATATTCTGGGACTTACTATTGAGTGTAAATAGAAAGAACTAATGGAAATAATGCCTTTCTCCCTTCATCCACTAAGTTTATTTCCCTAACATTTGCTAATCACTTGTGACTCATTTGGCAAAGAAAATACACTAATATGCATAGTCTAGCAGAAAGCAGGTGTTAAGCATTGTACTGTGAAATTACACTAGTTGATACCATGCACAGGAACATGAACAGAAATATAAAAAGGGGAAATGCATCACCTTGTAATGTAGTACTCAGAACTAGGAATCAGAACATAATCTGTGCCCCGAACTGGCTACATTACCATGGGCAATCATTTAGTGTTCTGAGCCTCAGTTTTGATTTCACAAAGAAACAAATCAATCTAACAGCAATTGACCAGTTTCTAGTGTATTTTGAGGAACTTAAAGATGAGGGTAAAATAATATGTAGTTGCAATGACTACATAATCTATTAGGTCACATTAGATATACAGTTAGACATATGCATAGTTACTTATTTTAGAAACATTTAAAGATTCTAGAAAAATTTCAGACTCCTTAATTTGCCACACTTGGCCTGGCCTAGCATTCTGTGAATTAGTCATGACTTACTTTTGCAATTCTGACTTCTACCACAAACCACAGCAGATTATTACTGATTTCTATTATAATGTTATGTGGTTTCATTTTTCCATGCTTTGGCTTTAATAGTGATTTCAAATATATTAAGTGAAGAAAATCTACATAAAATCGAATAATGACTGATGGAATGTATTAGAAATGTGGGGGAATCAAAATGTGCTATAGGAATTCGGAAAAAGGCAAAATTAATTTCTATGAGAAATTAGTTTCATTTTAAAAATGGTATCTGAACTAAACGACAGAGATGGGTAAATGCTACAGCAGCAGAGACTATATGAGGGCTTTATAAATAGAGGAATACCCTATGTATGGAATAACTCGGGTATAGGCCTGCTTTCAAGAGGTTTTTTTTTTTTTTTTTTTTAATTTTTTCTTCCTAACTATGCCTTTTCTAATGTAGCTTATAATCGATTCACTTCAAAACTATGAACATTTGCTAGACATAAATGAGGTCGTCTTCAGCTCACAGGAATTCTTCTGTTTTGGGAATTTACCCATGGTAGCCAGGTTTCTTTTCCCTGGTATTATTCTCGTTATCCTCCTATGACCCTAGCTGATTGTTGCTGTTATTACCAACAAGTGTTGCTAGTAACAATTACAGCTGCGCTGGACACCTTTTATTTACCAGATTCAACCTTTGCCCTTCTCCAACCTGCTATTTACCAGTAAGATGGCCAAGAGGGAATCATAGTAGATCAGTCAGAAGAAATGAGTGATATTAGAGGATGTATGTATGTATGTGTATATGTATGTAAGTATGTATGTATTTATTTGCCCGAGACGGACTCTTGCTCTGTAGCCCAGCCTGGTGTGCAGTGGTGCTATTTTGCTCACTGTAACCTCCACCTCCCAGGTTCAAGTGATTCTGCTGCCTCAGCCTCCTGAGCTGGGATTAAAGGCACCCAGTAGCTGGGATTACAGGCGCCCACCAACATGCCTGGCTATTTTTGTATTTTTAGTAGAAACAGGGTTTCACCTTGTTGGCCAGGCTGGTCTGGAAGTCCTGACCTCAACTTACCTGCCCACCTCAGCTTCACAACGGGCTGGGATTTAAGATGTGAGCCACCACACCTGGCCCTGGAGTTTTATTTACTTCCTTACTAAGTGGTATCACTTAAGCTTTGCTCTCTTACCAAAAAAAAAAAATAAAATAAAATAAAAAAAAAGCAGCTCTTGTCAAGAGCAAATTCATTATATAACTTTCTCTCCTTGGAGTCTTTGCTTCCTTTCATCCCTTTAAGTAGATGGGTGGTAATAGCTCTGTTCTTATTACTGCTGTTTTTTTATGTTTTTCCTTGTGGTACCATTCAATTACTTACGTTAGAAGAAAATTGAAAGACTCACAGTTTTAGTTTTCACATGTAGAGAGGTTGGGAGTTTTTACTTTTATTTTGGCAAGAAGAAAACAGCATTTCAAAAATGGAAAATGTTTTCTTGAACAAGAGAACTGAGGTTTTAGAGCAACTCAAAATGTGGAAAGACAGGTGAATCCACAGAGTCATAGTCAACACCTGCTTACCTAGAATAGGAATCACTGGAGTAAAAAACTGTTTGGAAAACTTAGATGGTAATGTTGATCAATTGTTGGAGGCTGAGTGTGTACTAGTGAGAAACTGTAGGAGCTGTAGTCTTACTGCTCTCCATACTTTTGTGAGTTTCACATCCAAGAACCCCACAGAGTTCTCATGGTGAGGATCTGAGAAACCTACCCTTTTGGCTCTGGCAGGGGAAAGGGAAGAGCAGTTTTATTTTTTAATGCCCAGAGCATTTTTCCATAACAAACACCCACTCTCCTGAGTAAAAGGCTTTATCGGAGATTTTCCTGAATAGGGAAAGTCATTTCTTCCCATGCCAGCCCCCTATTGCCTTTCTATCTCATCAAATGAGGGGCAAGGGGGAAGGTGAGGTGTTTTTTTTGCAGGGAGTGTTAAGGAGTACTATACCACCGGTGAAGATTACAGTCCTAAAATATAGGCCCACTAAAAGACTAAGATTTAATAATGAGATTATAGAATGCTTCTCTTCCTCACCCATACACCTATTACCTTCGCATCATTAGGGGTCTAGTGTAATAATAATTAAATGTGCTGCTAGACACAGACTCTCTCGGAAATTTTTCTGCAGGGACCAGGTCTATGCAAAGCTATCCCCCAAAGGCCGAGGAAGCTAAGGGGCAGAATAAAGAGGCTGTCAAATCCAGTTTCACAGAAAGAAACATTCATTAATAGTAGACACAAACAGAAGCCATGTCTTGGGCAGCCAAGGGACAAGATGGTGAATCCCTGTGCCCAGACCCAGGGCTTATATACCATACACAATTTGCCTAAAGGCATTATTTATGTTAAGTAAATGTTTACAATATTATCAAGGTTGTTTTGACCTAAGAGCAGAATTTATGGTAAGTATGTGAAAGTAGAAATCTTAGATACATTCTCAGAACTCGTGTTAATCAGTAGTCAACATAATGGCTGGGTGTCCAAGATGAAATTGCTTCAGCCTTCACAAAGGTGAAGTTCTTAGGGAAGCCAAAGTGAATGACAAAGAATAAAAATAAAAGTCAGAAGAGTTTGAGGCTCTGGCAACTAGAGCTATATAAAATATTAAACATGGCCCAACTCCTAGCCAAATTAGTGTAAATACTCATACGAAAGGCCTATTTCCCTCAGTTCTTATTACTATGTACATTGTATCTGACTTGCAACAACAAAACATTACAAAGCATGTTAAACATTAAAAAAAAAAAAAAGATTTAAAAACAAAATGATTCTATGAAGAGATAAAGTCATCGTGAGTATTAAACTCAGATATTATACAAGTTTTCAAATTAGCAGGGAATTTAATCAAATGTTAAGAGTTCTAATATAAAAGTAAACAGGCAAAATTATGTGGGTAATATAAGCAGGGAGATGGAAATTGCACAAATCAAAATCATAGACATTTTTTAAAAAACCTAAAATTCAAATTAAATTCTTTAGATCTCAAAGGTAAACTGGATATACCAGAGACACACATTAGTAACTTTGAAGGTAGTTCAACAGGAAGATCCCAAGAGCTGTGGAAGAATTTCAAAAGGTATAACATACACGTAATTAAAACACCAGGGTAGAAGAAAATAAGCAGAAGAAATATTTAAAGTAATAATGGCAAATAATTTTTCAAAATTACAGACACCAAACCACAGATCCAGGATGATCAGACAACAAACAGTATAAATACTAAAAAAAAAAAAAGAAAGAAAACCAAGCGAAGTTGTAAGTAAAGGAAAGATAAGGTCATTATCTGACACTAGGGGAATCTGGAGAATTCATCACCACCACAACTTCCCTGTGATGAAATATGAAAAGAATTTCTTCAGGCAGAAGAAAAATGATAGAAGGTAGAAATTGAGGTCTACAAAAAGAAAAGTGTCAGAGGGAGAATAAAGATAAAATAAATATTTTAATTTTAATTTACTTAATTGATCTAAAAGATAACTTTAAAGTATTGATGTATGCATTGGATAATTACAGCATCTACTTAAGTAAAATTAATGACAGCAGGTCATTACAAGGGAGGAATTGGGACTTCTTGTTATAAAGTACCTCCATTACATGTGAAGCAACACTGTATCATTTGAAGGTTGATTTAGGTGAGTGGAAAATGCATGTTGGGAACTCTAGGGCAACCAACAGAAAATTTTCTAAAAAGAAATATAATGGATATGCTAAGAAAGGAGATGAAATGAAACCATATAAAATGACCAGTTGTAACACAACAAGGCATAAAGTGATGGAGGGAGAGGGGGAAGAAGAAACAAATATGCAGCAAATAAATTGGTACAAGCAAGGTAGATATGAACCCAGTTGTATCAATAATTAACCTCAAAACTCAAAGAGAAATAATCTGAAAAGACCTATACTAAATAATTTGAACCAATAGTTTAAAAACTTCTAAAGGAAAAGTTACCAGGCCCACATAGTTCCACTGGTAAATTCTACCAAACACGTAAGGAAGAAATCATGTTAATTCTCTATAGTCTCTTGCAGAAAAATAGAAACAGAATACTTCCTAATTCATTCTATGTGCCCAGAATTACCTAATTATCAAAACTCAACAAAGACATTGTAAGAGAAACTAGCTCAATGTCTGTCATGAATAGAGATGCAGAAATCCTCAATAAAATATTGTCAAATTGAATTCAACAATGTATAAAAAGTATCATACACCAAAATTATGTGGGATTTATTACAGGTATGCAAGGCTGGCTCAGTATTCAAAGATTCATCACATAACCAGGCTAAAAGAAAAAGTCATACTAATTGATGCAGAAAATATATTGGGGAAACTCCAAAAGTAATTTATAATTAAAACAATAAAATCTCAGAGAACTACAAACATAGGACAACTTTCTTAACTGGATAGAGAACACCTACAGAAAACCTACAGTTAATTTCACACTTAGTGATTAGAAACTGAACACTGTCTCCTAAGATCTAGAACAAGTAAGGATGTTCCCTTTTACAACTTCTATTTAATATTGTCCTGGAACTTATAGATAATGCATTAAGACATGAAAATGAAACCAAGTTATGCACATTGAGATCCTGTCATTTGCAAGAACATGAATGAAACTGGGGGTCATTATGCTAAGTAAAGTGAGTCAGACACAAAAAGACAAACATCACATGTTCTCACTTATTTGTAGGATATAAAAATCAAAACAATTGAACTCATGGAAATAGAGAGTAGAAGGATGGTTCCAGGTGCTGGGAATGGTAGTAGGGTAAGGTGGGGTTGGTTAATAGGTGCAAAAATATAGAAGGAATAAAACCTAGTATTTGATAACACAACAGGATGACCATATTCAATAATGATTTAATTGTACATTTAAAAATAAGAATATAAGAGAATTGTTTGTAACAAAAAAGATAAATGCTTCATGGGATGAATACTCCATTTTCCATGATGTGATTATGACACATTGCACACCTGAACCAAAACATCTCATGTATCCCATAAGTATATATATACTTACCATCTATCCACAAAAAATAAAAATGGTATAAAATTATCTTTTTTCATAATATGATTGTAGAAATCCTAATGAATCAATAACAAAACCCCCTGTTGGAACTAAGGGTTAATATAATTAGGTCACACAAGGTGACAGCAATATCATACAATACAAAGTTGATATAGAAAAATCAGTTGCTTGCCTACATACCAGCAATTAACAATTCAATTAAAAATACCTTGAACAAAATCAAAATCCAATGCTCAGATATAAATCTAACAAAATATGATACGTGGAAAACTACAAAAGTCTGATGAAAGAAACCAAAGATGATCTAGATAAGAGTTAAACCATAAAAAATATCAGTTCTCCCCAAATTGATACATAGCCTTTAGCAAAATTTCTTTTGAAAGCTAAGTAAGATTTTTGTATTTACATAAAAGATTATTCAGAAATTTATATGGAAAGGCAAAGAATTGAGAAATAGCTAAAGCAATTTTTTAGGAGTAAAACAGGATCAAGACTTTATTATATAGCTAAAATAATAAAGACTGGTAACAGTGAAGGCATAGCTAGATAAGTCATTGGAATAGATAGATATCTTTGCCAATTTTGCCTATCTGGAGAGGTAAGAAAATATGTAGAGCTATATGAAGGATTCTATGGAAAAACCAATTGACAAATAAGAGATGTGTAATAGAGAGGATGGATAACAAAGCTGGCAAGTATTTTACCCTAATTTTCACTTTAAGAGTCACTTCTGACCTAGGGGTAGGGAAAGTTGCCATCAGATCTGATGTAATTAAACATCTATCTGCTACTGTCTTTGCCATATGTCAGGCATTCTTGTAAGTTTATTTATTTTTCACACCATCATAAAGTGGATTATTTCTGTCCCTCTTTAAGCACAGAGATAAAATTATAGAGGTGGGATGCAAACCCAGACAGTCTTACTCTATAGTCTGATTTTTTTTAAACATAAGCAACATTGCCTCTCAGATAAAAAAGTTTTATGAATTTTCAGTATATAGGCTTGCAGCCTCCAATTTTAATTGCTTTGCTTTATTTACCTCACACTTTCTAGCTCTACTAGCTTAGTTTTTTGTTTTTTTGTTTTTTTTGTTTTTTTTTTTAGAAAAAAGAGAAAAGAGAAAGAAAAAAAAAAAGAATGAAATAAAGAGAAAAAGAAGAAGAAAAAAGGGAGAGAGAACAGGAATCTTGCTCTATTGCCCAGGCTAGAATGCAGTCTACAAATGGATATTAAAAGCTTTTTTATACTAATAATTGTGTTATACAATGGAGACAGGAAGGAATAAGGGAGGAAAATAACAGACAAACAGCCAACCAATATTTCATTTAAACCTATGAAATCCTATGCAATTGCTAGGGAGTGATTTACTCCCAACCATGTGGTCACTTTCAGAATAAATGTGATGTGTTACTGAAAAAAAAATGTGTATTTTGTGGATGTGGAGTAGAGAGTTCTGTAAATGTTTATTAAGTTTACTTGTTTGAGGTTTAAGTTCAAG
This sequence comes from Ateles fusciceps, assembly GCA_036589455.1. Lineage (NCBI taxonomy): Eukaryota > Metazoa > Chordata > Mammalia > Primates > Atelidae > Ateles > Ateles fusciceps. The sequence continues at coordinate 8,045,867 of JAZHEH010002982.1, read as the reverse complement.
TCCCGGGTATCCTTCTTAACCTTCTGTCTCGTTAATTTGTCCAATATTGACAATGTAATGTTAAAGTCTCTCACTATTATTGTGTGGGAGTCCAAGTCTCTTTGTAAGTCACCAAGAAGTTGCCCTATGTATCTGGGTGCTCCTATATTGGGTGCGCATAGACTTAGGGTCATTAGCTCTTCCCATTACATTGATCCCTCTACCGTTATACAATGTCTTTCTTATCTCTCTCGGTTTCTATTACTTTAAAGTCTATTTTATCAGAGATGAGAATTGCAACTACTGCTTTTTTTTTTTTTTTGCTCTCCATTTTGTTGGCAAATCTTCCTCCATCCCTTTGTTTTGAGTCTCTGTGTATCCTTGCATGTAAGATGGGTCTGGATGCAGCTTACTGATGGGTCCTTTGAAGTGGCTGATACTGGTTGTTCCCCTCTATACATAGTGCCTCCTTCAGAAGCTCTTGTAAAGCAGGCCTGGTGGTAATGAAATCTCTGAGTACTTGCTTGTTTGCAAAAAAATGTATTTTTCCTTCACTTATGAAACTTAGTTTGGCTGGATATGAAATTCTGGGTTGAAAGTTCTTTTCTTTAAGGATGTGGATATTGGCCCCCACTCTCTTCTGGCTTGTAGGGTTTCCGCTGAGAGATCTGCTGTGAGTCTGACAGGCTTCCCCTTGTGGGTAACCTGACCTTCTCTCTGGCCGCCCATAGTATTTTCTCCTTCGTTTCAACCCTGATGAATCTAATGATTATGTGCCTTGGGGTTGCTCTTTTTGAGGAATATCTTTGTGGTGTTCTCTGTATTACCTGGAGTTGGGTATTGTCTTGCCTTGCTAGGTTAGGAAAGTTTTCCTGGATAATATCCTGAAAAATATTTTCCAGCTTGGATTCATTCTCTTCATCACATTCAGGTACACCTATCAAACGTAGATTAGGTCTTTTCACATAGTCCCATATTTCTTGGAGACTTTGCTCATTCCTTTTTACCCTTTTTTCTCTAATCTTTTCTCGTTTTATTTTGTTAAGTTGGTCTTCGACCTCTGAAATCCTTTCTTCTGCTTGATCAATTCTACTGTTAAAACTTGTGCATACTTCTGGAAGTTCTCGTATTGTGTTTTTCAGCTCCATTAATTCACTTATATTCCTCTTTAAATTGTCCATTCTCATGAAGATTTCGTGAAACCTTTTTTCAAGGTTCTTAGTTTCCTTGCATTGGGCTAGAACATGTTCTTTTAGCTCACAGAAGTTTCTCATTATTCACCTTCTGAAGCCTGATTCTGTTGATTCCTCACATTCATTTTCTATCAGGTCTTGTTCAATTGGTGATGAGGCACTGCAATCCTCTGTAGGAGGAGAGGCATTCTGATTTCGGGTATTTTCAGCCTTTTTGCGCTGGTTTCTTCCCATCTTTGTGGATTTATCCACCTGTCGTCTGTGTAATTGCTGACTTTCAGATTAGGTCTCTGAGTGGACGTCCAGCTTGTTGGTGATAAAGTTTTTTCTATTTCTTAATTTTCCTTTGGCGGATACCCCTCCCCCACAGAGCTGGACCTTCCCGGGTTCAGCTGTACTTGCTGTGAAACTCTCAATCTTCAGCAGTTCCAACTGCTGTTTTTATTTTTATTTTTTTTGTGGAGGGGGGTACCAGCCTTCCCCCTGCGGCGACCCACTATGCCAGCTGAAACAGCGGCGTTAAGATTCGTGGCGCTTTTCTGCCCGGGAATCTCTGGGTCTGGTTCCCCCACTTCAGTCCGCTTTTTAATCAGCTGAATGGGAGACTCTGCTTTCCCGGAGCTCCAAAAGCCAACCAAAGGGCACTCAGTTCCATATACTCCGGACTGAGAACCGCCGCGTCGGGGCACCTGCAAAACGGCCGAGCCCTCCAAAAGGGTCGCGCTGGCGACCCGTGGGGCTCCTCCGCCAAGAATCTGTTGGTCTGTGGGCAATGAAAATTCGTCTGAAAATGTGGCGTCAACTCACTCTCTGCGCTTTCAATGGGAGCTACAATCCTGAGCTGCTGCTAATCGGCCGTCTTGGATCTCTCTCCCACTAGCTTAGTTTTAACTCTCCTGGCAGGTCTATAGTATTGGGGGATCACAGCAGAGAAGTGTGTTAGAGCATTTGACTTCAGTGATAGTTACATGATCAATTAACAATGCCTTCTGTAAATAAAAGAGAGCAAGACAAAGACTTACGGAATGTAACACTCATTTCTGTTCTAGATCCTAATCTAATTTCTGTTCTATATCCTTTTAAGACCAATGACGGCTTGATAAATGGCTTCCAACCTCAGTTTCATTTCCAAGCTTGTGGATACCTTTATTTATCCATTTATGCTGGGGATGTTTATAGCACAGCCTCCTGAAGATTGCTGTAAAACCTCTGTCCTGTGCTTAGCCTCTGCTCTGGAGAAAGAAAAATAAGTACTTATTGAAGCTATCACTCTTAACACTTCCAACTTCCTCTTGTCCAGTCTCTAGTCCTAGCCTTTCACCTAGGAGGGTGCAAACCCCACAAGAAGCAAGTTGGATTTGAGTAACAGAGAAACCCAAATAGCAGTTTAGGGGAAGTGTACATTGCCTTGCATGCAGAATAATTAAATGCTTCTGGGCAATAAGGTGCTATATCTTTCTTCTGTTTCTTAATGGAACAGATCATCCAGTGTATATCAAATATAAAAGACCTGATCATTGGAATATTTAGCTAAATTTTAATTATATTTGTATTCTATTTTAGATTATTTGAATACAAGCACATCTCCTAGGTAACCCAATCCATTGCTGATGCAAGCTAAGTGGGAGTGATTTCGGCAGTGGCTATCTGAGAGAAAAATAATTACAGTAAATGCAGTGTGCATTACAAATGAGATAGAGCTATTGAAATTACTCCAAACATCTTTACAAAGAATATCTCTGAAGAGTGTTTTTCTTTCTCTATTGCTTTTGTGTTTTCCCCTCTCAAAACTGTTTTTATAACGGTATTACTTTCTGGGTAGGAGAAACAGGAGCATATATATAGGAGGTAGCTTGTGCTAAAAATTGAAACTTCAAAATGATAAAAAAAAAAAGACAAACTTAAACTTCGAAAACAGAACTTTTAAAGCTGTGTTTATTGCTTAAACTCCAAAGTGAGATGTTATTTTTTATTTTGAATTGACTTAAGGCCAATGAGATTGAATTCTTTAATTTCCTATTTCAGTATCAAATGTGAAATTGTACAGACAACATAGTCTAATTAAAAAGAGTAACATTTATTTTACAGGGAAACTTTCCAGAGAATAACTTTATAGGTTATTGTCATTAGCATTTACTTCAAATGTAAAATTAAATTATATAGATTTTATTGTTTTCCTGTTGGAAGAAAAGATAATGACATCAACTGCTTTTATGCAGCTACTGTTAAATTTTCAATAAACACAATAGCTGAAAATGTGAAATTATTCTACTTTGATATTTATTTTTCTAATAATTCTAGTATTTTTAACAAATAGTGGCAAGAATATGAATGCATACCACCCTGTTCCATACAGTTACATACGATAGAAAGGAGAAGTGGAAAAGTAGATCCCATAGAACAGCCTTCATGTAGGGCTCATCTTTTTAGTTCTGTGAAATTAGAAAAGAGGCTTATTTGTTTGAGCCTAAGTTTTATCTTATGTCAAATGAGTGGAAAGAGCCTACTTCTAAATTTGTTTGAAGAGCAAAATGCCCATGCTTATGTGATGTGCTTCACATGGAACCCATAATATGGTAAGAATCAATATTTTTACTTTCTGTCCACATAAAGATTTTTTTTGTTTAGTGTTTATCAATAGATTATGAAAAGTTTTGGTGTTACTAGGACTTAAAAGATTGCAATAAAGTTTGTGCCTGTATTAATGAAGATACTAAAGTATTACACTGATTTTAGGATACTAAAGTATTACACTGATTTATTTAGGAATAAGGTTCAGAGACAGATTTATATTTTGTTCCCCCAAAATCTCAGGTCTCCTATCCCTAGGAATTAGGTACTTAATTAATTACATCTCCTTTCTAGGAAGATGTATGAAGGCCAATGTCCATCCACAGATGAATTTCAGGACTACTTTACATACCTTCAAACCCCAGTGCTTCAGCTTTGTATGACAATATTTGAAAAATATTCCCTAAGTGAAAAAGCATCAAGGTGCCACCTTGGGATAGAAAATAATTTCTACATCAGCCTGTGTTGGGACATAGAATAGGTATCCAATATCTATTATTATGATTGAATAATTATGACGTTAAGCAGTAAGCATTTATCTTCATAGTAGGCGATTGCCACTGTGCTATGGGCATGAAAAAGAATTATGAGACCATCTCTGCCCACAGAGAGCTTATAGCCACATGAGAGAAGTTTCACAAACATGAAATAGAATAGATCCTACTTGACTTCACATTTTTTTTTTTTGCAAGTACTGTTGCTATTTGGAGTAAGGGTGGAATCTCTGCTGGCTATGATTCACAAATATGGCTTCTTTTATTTTATTGTACTTTAGGTTCTGGGGTACATGAGCAGATCATGCAGGATTGTTACATAGGTACATACATGGCAAGGTGGTTTGCTGCCTTAATCCCCCCCATCACCTCTATCTGGTATTTCTCCCCTTGTTATCCCTTCTCACCCCCCCGCTATCCCTCCCCTAGCCTCCCCCACCGCCACAACTGACTGCAGTATGTAATACTCCCCTCCCTGTGTCCACGTTTTTGTTTTTGTTTTCTTTTTGAGAGCGAGTTTCGCTCTTGTTACCCAGGCTGGACTGCAGTGGCATGATCTCCGCTCACCACAACCTCCACCTCCTGGGTTCAAGCAATTCTTCTGCCTCAGCCTCTCGTGTGGCTGGGATTACAAGCAGGCGTCACCATGCCCAGCTAATTTTTGTATTTTTAGTAGAGACGGGGTTTCACCATGTTGAGCAGGATGGTCTCCATTTCTTGACCTCGTGATCCACCTGCCTTGGCCTCCCAAAGTGCTGGGATTATAGGCGTGAGCCACCATGCCCGGCCCCCATGTTCTAATTGTTCAACACTGCCTATGAGTGATAACATGCAGTGTTTGGTTTTCTGTTCTTATGTCAGTTTTTCTGAAAATGATGTTTCCAGATTCATCCATGTCCCTACAAAGGATACAAACTAATCGTTTTTTATGGCTGCTAGTATTCCATGGTGTATATGTGCCACATTTTCTTTGTCCAGTCTATCGTTGGTGGACATTTTGGTTGGTTCCAGGTCTTTGCTATTGTAAACAGTGCCACAGTAAACATACGTGTGCATGTGTCTTTATAATAGAACAAAATTCTTTGGGTATATACCCAGTAATGGGATTGCTGGGCCAAATGGTATTTCTTTCTATGTCCTTGAGGAATCGCCACACTGTCTTCCACAATGGTTGCACTAATTTGCACTCCCACCAACAGTGTAAAAGTGTTCCTATTTCTCTACATCCTCTCCAGCATCTGTTGTCTCCAGATTTTTTAATGATCGCCATTCTAATTGGTAAGAGATGATATCTCAATGTGGTTTTGATTTGCATTTCTCTAATGACCAGTGATGAGCATTCTTTCATATGTTTTTTGGCCTCATAGAAGTCTTCTTTTGTAAAGTGTCTGTTCATATCCTTCACCCACTTTTGAATGGGTTTGTTTTTTTCTTGTAAATCTATTTTAGTTCTTTGTAGATTTTGGATATTAGCCCTTTGTCAGATGAGTATATTGCAAATTTTTTTTTCCATTCTGTTGGTTGCCAGTTCACTCTAATGGTTGTTTCCTTTGCTGTACAGAAGCTCTGAAGTTTAGTTAGATCCCATTTGTCTATTTTGGCTATTGTTGCCATTGCTACAAGCATTTCTATACACCAATAACAGACAAACAGCCAAATCAGAAGTGAACTCCCATTCACAATTGCTACAAAGAGAATAAAATACCTAGGAATACAACTAACAAAGGATGTAAAGGACCTCTTCAAGGAGAACTACAAACCACTGCTCAATGAAATAAGAGAGGACACAAACATGGAAAAAGGCTTCTTAAAGAGGCAGAATGGCTACAACAATAATGATTAGAGGGGAAAATAAAGGAGATTTGTATATATGAGGAACAGCACCTGTATAAACTTTTCCAGTGCTTTCCCGGTGCTTTTCCATTTATTCAGGATAACTTACTCATGTTCTTTTTGTCACTTCTAATAACTCTCTATATCTTTTCTTCTGTTATTAATTATTTCACAAAGGGGGAAATACTATAAAATATACCTGGACTGCTTTATTGAAAACTTATGGCTCATTTCCACAGTAAAGAATCTACAGAGTATGTGGCTATCTTTGATCCACTCCAAACATATTAAGTGTGCTTTTTGCACCCTACAATTTTCCTACTTATTTTTCCCCCACAGCTGTGTTTTCAACTAAGCCATAACACTTTGGCACATATTTTCCCAAATCTTGATGCATAGTTTCATGTCTTGACACAAAATTTCAGAGATGTAGTACAGGGAAATAAAGTCTGCAATTTACAAGGCTCAACTAATTACCAATGTGTGTAAATTCCCAAGTTCATTTTGAATTGTATCTCCTTGCAAAATGGAATGTCAAAGAGTGTTAAAATATTAAAACATAATTCTGATTTGATATGTGACTTTAAAACAATCTAGGCAAGTAACAAGAAAATATATAAACAAAGAAGTATAACTCCCATTAAAATTAAAATGTACTCTGGTGGCCCATTTTTAAATTTATTTTTCTGGAAGTGGAAGAACTGAATAAACTTGCAGCCCTTCAGCAGATCTGCAGACAGGATTTCTGTATGGAAAGGTCCTGAGGCCAGGGGAACTCGGAGGATGTAACATCCATTTAACCTAACCTCTGGATATAATGGATGACTGTTACAGAAAGTCTAAGATATTTACCATGCACCTAGAAAGTGGCTCAGGGTGGTTATAGTCCATTTATCTTACAAGTTAACCACTTTTATGAGTCATTTAATTGTGAAAACATCAAAAGTAAAAGCAATTTACTTTGTTTCTATAACTTAGGTCATTCAGAAGTGTGGCCATGTGGTGCTTGAAATAGATGGAAGCACAGTGATTTTATATTAATAACATTGGTGTTAAAGGATAAAACATTTGAACATTAAACTAAAATAAATGGAAGGGTATATTATTTTATACAGGAAATCTTTTTCCTTTAGTAATCTGAGACTCAGATGACATTTCCAAAGTTTATTCACAAAACATTTGTTAGAATTCTATATAGGTCAGGCATAGTCAGAATTCTTCACATAAGTGTCGGGAGTGACTTTATTCAGAGCATCTGTTGAAATGTCACCTTCAAATGTAGACCAGTGAGAGACATGCATTCATAATACAATTCTTTCTGATAAATATTTCTTTAGCACTATGGGCTAGATAGTATTGGTAGTGAATGAAATGGGCAAGTTTTCCACTCTCATGGAGCTTATACTCTAGTCGGGGAGAGACAGATGTTAAATGGATAACTGGTAATGAGATGATGAAGCAGGAATCTTGGTGGAGCAAACTGAATGCATGTGAGTGCAGGAGGTACGACTTAAGGGTGACTTTATAGGGTGAGAAGGGATCTATCTGCAGGAATGAGATTCAAACTGGAAGTTAGAGAATGAGAATTATTCTGCCATGGGGGAGAATCCAGATGAATGATGTCCCAGGCAGAGAGAATAGTAAGCATAGAGGGCTCAAGGTAAGGAAGATGCGGTGTGTTATAAAAATTAAAAGGAGATTAAAAAAGGTGTGGGGTTAATCTAGGAGAATGACTTCAAATGAGAATGATGGATCAAAAGGAATGACATGATTCAAGATGAGAAGTTTGGGATTTCGTAGAGGTAAAATGACAATTATATGAAGGGATTTAAAGAAAAAGCTTTATTGACACATAATTAATGTATTATAAAATTCACATACTTAAAATGCACAGCTCAATGATTTTAGTAAAGAGTTATGCAACCTTCAGTATAACCTAATTTTTATTGTAAAATATACATAAAATCGAGTATTTTAACTGTTTTAAAGCATATAATTCTATCGTATTAACTACAATCACAGTGTTTTCAAATATCTCCATTATCTAATTTCAGAACTTTTTTGTTTGTTACCCTGAATGGAAATCTCATACTCATTAAGCAGTAACTCTTATTATTCCTCTTCCATACCCCTGTAAACCACAAATCTGCTTTTCTCGCTATAGATTTGTCTATTCTGGATATTTTGTATAAATTATATCCTAAAATATGTGGCCTTTTGTGTCTGGCTTCTTTTAATTAGCATAACATACACTAATGTTCATAGACGCTCTATTTACAATACACAAAGGGTGCGAGTAACACAGATGTGCATCAAAAAAATGAAATGATAAACAAAATGTGATGTATCCCTACAATGGAATACTATTTAGCCATAGAATAATGTTATGATACATACAAAACAAGAATGAACCTTAAAACATTAGAGTTATAGAACTATTTGTATGCAGGGTTTCTAAACAGGATGTCGAATAATACAATTTACTTTTGAACACATCTCAAAACACCCCATTGATTGCTGTATGGAGACTGGATTGAAGGGAGCAAAAAAGAAGGAAATAATAGTTGGGAAGTGACTGCAGTCCACCAAGTGAGATAATGTGTTTGTTTAGAGTAGGACGTTTGCAACAGAGGCATAGAAAAACATACATTTGAAATACATTTAGAAATAGAATAATCATGCATTGTGATTTCACTGAATTTAGGGACTGAAACAGAAATCAATGCAGACACATAGGTATGGAATGCAGCTGTGTCACTTACTGTAACATGAAAGAAACAGATTTTGGGGAGAAAGGATGTGATGGGAGAAAGGATGTGATAGGATTAAGTTCAACATTATGTGTTGCTGAGGATCTGGGCAAACTAGAACTCTTTAATGGAGACATGCATTTCTATAAATGGTGTTTTACGTGGAAATAGATAAAATTTATACTACTTTGGAAAACTGTTGAGCATTATCTTTAAAAACAAATATGCACATGAACTATACACCAGTAATTTTATAATACATATCTAATAAGGATAAGCACATATATTTACAAAAAATGTATATGTTTAAATGCAAGATTATTCATAGCATTCCAAAACCGGAATCTACCCAAAATTCCCATTGACAGTGGAATGATTGAATAAGTTGTGACACCATCATACAAAAGAACACTGTAAAACAAGAAACAAGCTTCAGCTTCATGCAACAAAATAGATCTTGAATATATCATGTGGATCAACAGCAGCCTGACACAGATGATCACATATGGTATGATTGTAACCATTATAAAGTTTTAAAAGAAGCATTCAGTCTCTAAGAATTGAGGGTAAAGTATCCTGGGATGGGGGGAAAGGTTTTAACAGGAAGATGGCATGAAGATTTCTAGGGTTCTACCCTTCCTGACCACTCCTGTCATAGTGGCTCCACAACTCTTGCATATTGTAAACAAGTTTTTCATGTCTTTATCTTTGCATGAGTAAGTGTATGTTCTAGATATGTCTATAGGTCTGTTTCCCCTATTAGACTTTGAGCTCCTTGTAGTAATAGAGACTGTATCCTATTCAGCTTGGAACCTGACACATAGTTAAATGACAGTAAATGTTGAATGAATGAATGAATGAATGAATACCAGGGCATTAGGAAACAAGAGGTATGGATCATTGTATCAAAGCCAGTACCTAAAAGAAGCATAGGCAATGCATATGGCATCAGTTGTACCATGGGAGTGGGCAAAATCTCAAAGGTCCATACAAAAAACAAATTTGGCAATTTTCAGTCATATTAGAGTGAATTAGAAGTGATAATTACTCAATTTTTTTGGATGACTTAAAACCTTATTCTTTGTAATAGGAGTCTTTTTTAATTGGAAGCAATGTATCCAGAAAAGGATGGCCTTTTCTAATTTCTATGACTACTAGGAAGGTAAATGAGAAGTAAGCAAAATATTATTGGATAGTACTGTTAGAGAATTTCATGAAGAGCAGTGCAGATATTTGGCATGTCCCCTTTTTAACCTCTTCCCCTACCAGTGCTCACATTTTTAGCCCCTTGCCTGGAATGTGTATGTGATAACCGGAGTCATCATAAATTTGAGGTAGCCTCAAGGACAGCAGACATCTACTAAATTAAGCAGAGATAAGGACACAAGTTTTCTGTGACTTTTTGGAGTTTTCATACCAACCTTGGACTGTCTCCTCATGCTTACTTTAGAGGCAAGAATAAACCCATTTGTGTTCAGTCATCAAAGTTTACTTTCTGTTTCTGGCAGCAATTTATGGTTTCTAACTGACACAGAAACTGATCTCTGTGAAGGAAAAAAATGTCTCCCATATTACACAGCAAGTAAATGGTCGAGCTGACTTTAAATCTGTCAGTGTGCCAAAATATTTTATTCACTACATATCACTGAATTCTCCCCCCGCTTTTAATGCTTTCTGCTGTCTTTTTAACTTGCAGTTAGAAAACTGTAGCCAGACGGGCAGTCAGAAGATTGTGTCTGAAACCTTCTGTGAATTAGGACAGAGGTTTTAGGATTACCAGAAAATTATCATATGAGGAAAATCTAAATGATTCCAGTACATCATGGCACCTGTGCCATACAATGGCAATGAAAGTGTTATCAAATGAAAGAATATTTTGCACAGCACAATCTTTCTGATATATCACAGTGACTGTCAGTTGTTAAATCATGCTGAACACTGTGAAAAGAATTAAAAGTACAAGGTCTTAGCATTTACCCCTGTCAGACAAGCAGTTGAAATAAATACACAACTACCTAGGAAAATTGAAACCAGTGTGCTTCCTTAAGGACTTCTACATCCTTCCCAAAACCAAAACAAACAAAAAATCAAAACTCAGAGCTCTAGAGTTCATTAAGGGTTCTGAAAGAGGTGGTATTAAGAAACAAAAAATGGTGAGGTTCACATATTATATCAGGTCATCAAGAACCACTCCAATAGTTTTCCGTGTCCCATGACGTCTTAATGGGCCGTTTATACCACAGGGTGTCCTGCTAGTAAATGGTTCATCCATGTTACCCAAAACCAGAGATTTCCCAGAATTTGCTTTTCCCTCTTTCTGGTCTCTCCCAGAAACCCATCCTGTTTTCTGACAGGAAACCAATTTTTTCACTCAAGTCTGTCTGGCTTTCACTGTACATGCCCTGTCACCCTGTTGGGTTTCATTGATGGTAAAATTTTCATAAACCAAAGCAGAGATTGTCTTTCTCATTAGATTTTGTGTTTAGTAGATGTAGAGAAGATTTATGTCCACATGGATTATTCCCACCTGGAACTTCTTTCCATCTTGCCAGAGCAAGGCTTCTAAGATGTCAGCAAGTTTTGTCCTTATGTCTCTCCAATAGTTTTAGGCAGTTAAATAAATGGGAATAGCTATCTTTTCTTTTTCACTCTAAGTGACTTTCTTGGTATATTTTCATTTACCATTACATGTACCATTTAATATGCCATTTGGTATATTTTAATTTACCATTTCACTTTGAGTATAATATAGTGTATTAGTTTCCTAGAGCTACTGTAACAAATTACCACAAACTGTGTGGCTTAAAGTAATATAAACCTAATTGCTCACAATCCTAAAGGCCAGAAGTCAGAAGTCAAGATGTCCGCAGGGCTACATCTCCCTCTCCAGGCTCCGGAGAGAGTCCATTCCATGCTTGTCGTTTGGTGGCTGCTGGTAATCCGTACAATTCCTTGGCTTGTAGCTCCTTTTGTCTTCACATTGCTGCCTCCTGTGCCATCTGTGTCTTGTTTATTCTATTAGAAGAACATTTGTCATTAGACTTAGGACCTGCCCAGGTAATCCAGGATGATCATATCTCAAGATTTGGATTTTGTTATGTCTGCAAAAACCCTTTTCTCCATTAGGCTAACATTCACAGATTTTAGGGATTTGGGCATATCTTTCTAGGGTCTACCATTCAACCTACTACATAGATGGTAAGATCAAAATGGGATATGTGAACCAGAGTATAACACATGCTTTCCAAAACTAGTTTCTAAGTTTTTTTTTTTTTTTTTTTTTTTTTTAGTTCTGGTTGCCTAGTTACTGTCTGTTTTACCTGGGCTAAGATAGTGTATAATATTTTCTGCTCTTTTCAGCAAAAGTCCAAGTCTGTCTATAGTTTAGCTCAGTACTGAACTATGCTGGTGTCCTCCAAGATCGACTTATACAGAAACATGTATAATCAATATTGTTGCTTTTAAAAAATATTCTTTAATATTCTTCAGAAAAAGAATACTAATGAGATACAATCTGATTTCATTGTTCTAGATCTCTTCTAGATATTTTGCCTGATAATCAGCAGTATTGGAAGATCAGATTTCTACCTTCATCTACATATGTAGCCAATATTATTTATCATCTAATTCAGAAAAGATCTTTACTTTTAATCAGATGACAAGGGTAGAAAATACATAAAGACATTTGAGGGAGTTCTGACCTCACCTGCATTGTAACCCTAGATCTTTGATTACGCCATTGACTGATAAATATTTGTGCCTTTCATTTAATTCTCTTTTTCCCTATGGAAAGCTTAATGGCTTCTAGAAATATTTATTTCCCTTACTGTGGAAAACTTGACCTAATGAGAACAGTATGGTTTATAATTTTAGCCACAATAATAATGATTATTTATCAGAAACAGTTACTTTAATTTCCTTCTCAAAGCAGGTGACGGCCAAGCACAACCCATAAAGCTAATTCATTATGGTAACTGTATCATACGGTACTTGAAAATAGGTGTTTACATAAATTGCTGGGAGAAATGCTTCTATATGTAGTTTGGCAGGATGCATTTGTACTTTCAACTTGTATTCTTCCATATACCACCAGATGAGTAATTTTCCTTCTGGAGAAAGAAACCAATATAGAATATGACATTCTCCAAAGTCCTATGATAGTCCAGCCTAAGCCTGTCATACAAATAGATTAATGATCCACAGTATTCTGTGCATTAATGTATTTGTCACAAAAATGAATGTAAACTTTCTCCCCCTTCACACTGTGCCCTCATTATGGTCCTTGTCAAAGGAAATGATTATTATTTTTTTGAAAAACGTTCTGTTCTTGGAAGTATAATCTCTATCATTAGAATGATAAAGAAAAATATAACAATACTTTTAAATATAATTCTCTGAAAAATAGTTCTCATGACAGACTATAATAGGACATACAATAATATAAAAATAGCCCTTATGCCGTGGAACATGTCAGAGTGTATTAGTTTAGAAAAGTAAGCCCACTGCTAAAATCACATTGTGTATTTATTTCTACTTTATATTTCTGCTTTATTTTTCTCTGAATTCTTTAGATTTAGATAGCCTGCTAAGCGTGTCACACATCATGTTTATTCTATGATTCAGTTGAAGAGGGCTCAGTTGGAAAATTCTCTACATCTAAATAGCTCCAGAAAGCACTTTCACTGGCCTTGTTTCTTTCATGGCAAAGTGTGGAAGAAGAGCTTTTACCATTTACTTCCTTTGTTTCTTGGGTTCACATGATTGGTAACACTGATTCTGAAAACAGAATTAATCTATTAAAAAAGAGCTACAGTTGGATACAAATTGCGATTTCGTTTTCATTCATGTGCTAAATTGTAGCTATTTCTGCCTCATGTAGCAATCCTAGCTTGTGATATTAGCAAAATGATTCTTGTGGCCCCAAATCAAAGTGGAATCCAAATGTATTTAGTAACATAAAAAAGAGATAGAAACTATTTTTGTACATTTTATAAATAACTGTAAAATGTATTTGTTCTTTTTATACACTTTTTTTGTAAAAACTGGCATTAATATTATTTACATATCATTAAAATGTCTTTGTATCCCTGTAAGGGTCTTAAATCTATCTACGTTCTTTACTTACATAATACCAGTTAAAATATATTCAGTTAAAATATTAAATGAATATTCTAAGTTTTATTAAAAATTTCAACTACGTTTTAAGTTCCTTGAGAGAAGGTGTTATGCCTTTTGTCTTTTCATCTTTTTTCAGTATAGTTCAGTGATGGGTATGACACCAAAAGTAAGATGCCCAGTAGGCATCAGCTGTTGTAGTAGTCTATCCTTGCAGCAGTACTTGGCATTTCTCCACATTTTTTTATTTAAAAAAAAAAAAACTTCAAAATAATTAAAGTGCAATCTGAGATTTACTGAAAATTTACTGTAGATGGTGCACAAAAAGTATTTTCATACCACCAACTCCAGGAGACAATCAGACTTTCCTTAAAGCTCCTGTTCATTCTTTCTAGCAACCAGCATCTTATCTACTCCCTTAACCTTGCCCCCTGACATTGCTCAGCTTTTTAGTTTCCTCCCTCTTTTATTTATTGGGCCAGGTGTTTTTCTCCTTCTGCCTTAACACACTAGCAGGGTTCTGCCCCTTATCAGACTTGTCAAAGCCATTTTCTCTACAAAGTCATTTGCTCTACAAAGAAGCTTTCAGACCAATTGCTTGGAAGATTGCATTTGCTTGGAAGAGAGCACTACAACTATATGGGTGCTTTAATTAAAAGAGAAACATGATGTTCCAACAAGGGTTCTAAGAATCAGAGCTTCCTGTAAGTTCTGGTTTTATCACTTGTAGAATATGTGATAAATTACTTATCCTCTCCAAATCTTAGTATGATCCAAATCAATGATAAAAACTCTCACTGGTTTTTAAAATTGGCTAGCCGTATGCAGAAAACTGAAACTGGACCCTTCCCTTACACCTTATACAAAAATTAACTCAAGATGGATTAAACACTTAAACGTAAGACCTACAATCATAAAAACCCTAGAAGAAAACCAAGGCAAATACCATTCAGGACATAGGCATCGGCAAGACTTCATGACTAAAACACCAAAAGCAATGGCAATAAAAGCCAAAATTGACAAACGGGATCTAATTAAACTAACAAGATTTGGCATCATCAGAGTGAACAGGGAACCTACAGAATGGGAGAAAATTTTTGCAGTCTACCCATTTGACAAACGGCTAATATCCAGAATCTACAAAGAGCTTAAACAAATTTACAAGAAAAAAAAAAAACATCAAAAAGTGGGCAAACGATATGAACAGACACTTCTCAAAAGAAGACATATATGTGACCAAGTAACATGTGAAGAAAAGCCCATCGTCACTGGTTATTAGAATAATGCAAGTCAAAACCATAGTAAGATACCATCTCACGCCCATTAGAATGGCGATCATTAAAAAAGTCAGGAAATAACAGATGCTGGAGAGGATGTGGAGAAATAGGAACCCTTTTACACTGTTGGTGGAAATGTAAGTTACTTCAACCATTATGGAAGACAGTGTGGTGATTCCTCTAGGATCTAGAACCAGAAATATCATTTGACCCAGCAATTCCATTACTGGGTATATACGCAAAGGATTATAAATCACTCTATAAAGACAAATGTACACGTATGTTTATTGCAGTTGTGTTCACAATAGCAAAGTCTTGGAACCAA
This sequence comes from Ateles fusciceps, assembly GCA_036589455.1. Lineage (NCBI taxonomy): Eukaryota > Metazoa > Chordata > Mammalia > Primates > Atelidae > Ateles > Ateles fusciceps. Next base: position 8,030,330 of record JAZHEH010002982.1, on the reverse strand, counting down.
CCCAAATGCTCATCAGTGATATACTGGATAAAAAAAATGTGGCACATATATACCATGGAATACTATGCCGCCATACAGAAGGATGAGTTCATATTCTTTGTAGGGACATCGATGAAACTAGAAACCATCATTCTCAGCAAACAAACACAGGAACAGAACACCAGACAGCACATATTCTCACTCATAAGTGGAAGTTGAACAATGAGAACACATGGACACAGAGAGGGGGAACATCATACACTGGGGCCTATCAGGGAAGGATGTGGGTGAGGGTAGAGGAGGAATAGTATTAGGAGAAATACCTAATGTAGATGATGAGTTGATGACTGCAGTAAAACACTATGGCAAATGTATACCTGTGTAACCTGCATTTCTGCACATGCATCCCAGAATGTAAAGTATAATTTTAAAAAAAGATAGTATTACACATACCATATTATGTTTGTTGGATTACTTAGCAATCTTATTTGGGAAGCGTTTTATCTTGTGGAAAGACTACAGACTCATAATGTTGAAGAAGCCTTTGGCCTTTATTTTAAGAAAAAAGTAGATGAATGAATAACAGCTAGTAGCTGGGTGACTACAACATCTGTGTTTCTTAATACAGCAAATTTATGATTTATACATGAGCAAAACCTAAGATCCTCAATAAATTGTCTCCTAGAGAGCGAGGAAAGAGAAGTTTTTGGACACTAGGAAAGGAGAAGAGACCATGACATACTTAACAGCAAAAAGAAAAGTATTTGCAGACAAAAGAACACCTATTTAATGAGATATTGATACCAAGCAGTTGAAAAAAAAAAAACATGGTGATAGATTTAGGATCTATGAAGGAGTCTCAGAATTTGTCCAACAGAGTAAAGCACTGTAGATATATAATGGGGTTGTGGTGTTTGTTCCGCATCATAAAATGTGAAGTCCCCTTTCTATTTGAGATTTTAACTTTCCAACAAGGGATAAACTTCTGTTTATTGCAGAGACTAATTTCTTCCTCACTGGTATGGTGTGAGCTCTTAATAAATAGAATAAATGCACATTCTGTATTGAATTTTAATCTGTGTAAAAAAATGATTGGTTTGCCCAAGTATTTAATAGATTTGACACCTTGTTTTCATTTTATGAAAACCTTTTAGCCTGTGTTTCAATAGATACCTTTATTAATAAAAGAAAACATAAAGAAGGTTAATTTCAACTCCAGGAATACCTTGTCACATCTGTCAAATAAAAATTGGAAAACAAGAAGCTTTTTATTAAAATGAAATTATTGACATCAGATAGACATCTCTGCACATGTTATGCTCATTCTTACATCGCCTGTTGAGAAAAAGAAACTCAAGAGAATGTCTCATGGCTTTAGGGAATGGAAATGAGATCAGAGTAATGAGATACTGGTTAAAGGAAACTATGTTAAACAAGCATTTAATTAGCCTTAGATGATGTTAGCTTTCTGACTGGTGAATTCGAATGTGTTTTTTTGTTTCATTTTCTTGTTTTGTTTTGGTTTGGTTTTTTGTTTTTTTTCCTCTCAGACTGGTTTCCTTCTGACAAAAAGGAAACAGTATTATTGATAATGCCACCCACATCTGACTCTGTAAACTTCCAGGTGGCTGTATGATGGTACATGTGGCTATCTAATCTTAAACACATGAAAAGCCCTTTTTTTCATTATATTTCAAAAATTCCATTTTAAATGTTGGTCAGAATACAGCAATGATATCTGAAGAGTCACTATCCAATTAGTAATGGAAAAGGTGAAAAAGTTCAATAGTTGACATTTGAAATCAGACCTAGCTAAAAATGTAACCTTATATTTTCCTTTACCTCCTGATCAAAATTTCAATTTTAGCTTCTATTGATAGAACATCAATCCTATGCCTATATCACATTAAGTGCATGTGTGTCTATGTATAAAGAGAGAGCATTATACATTACATACATAGAGAATATTTGTTAAATGTGGATATTTTCTATTAAATCAGTGATATGTGTGTATATATAGTGTATATATATTTAATATATATGTATCATTTTACAGTTACTGAAACAGTCTCAAAGATGTTAAGAAATATCTTCAATCTTACACATTAAGGGAACAACATAAATAGTTCTGACTCATTTCAGCTATTTCTCAACAGCCTAACACTGTTGAAAAAGGAAGTGGACACCCTCCAAAAACTTGCCACATATTTGGTGGTTATCTTTTTTAATTATTTTTTTTTTGAGATGGGGCTCGCTATGTTGCTCAGGCTTGGGCTAAATTTCTAAGCACATGGTAGCCTCCTGCCTCAGCCTCTTCAGTAGTTCTGACTACAGGTGTGCACCAGGGCACCAAACTAGTTAACATTTTAAATATCACTTTTTTAAAAAATAAATCTTATCTGAGTCCCACTTATCTTGATAAATTAGGCTTATGTATTCACACCCATCATGTAAAACCTAGAATAATTACATATTTTTTGAACTCTGCATTTTATTTCTTATAGCCCCTTTGGCAAGCTGGCTATCAGTTATTACTCGCTGCTATTGTTAGTGTTTGCCCTCTTTGTTCTAATTTTATTTCTCTCCAGGATTGGGAACTAAATGGCTACAGAAGAATTGAAAATTAAATAGTAATGTACAGAGTCTGAGTATGGCTCAACATAAACATCGGCAGAAACAGTATCAGTCACACATAAAGTAAAGCCTATCTAAAGCCATCCACTTTGGATTTATATGTACAAAATATTTACCTCATCAGAAATTTATAATTGCAGGATACTCCAAGGTGTTACTCCTATTCTCACAACATTTTGATCACATAATTAAAAAGAAAATCTTCTCACCATTGGTTGGTTTATATTCAGCCTTCTTTTTTTATCTGACACTTCTTATCTACTATATAATTCATTTTTGTCATTGGGTTTTCTTCTGATCTCACCCACTAATCTCAACAAAGTGTCACTTCTAAAAATTTGGTAAGTCTCTTTATCACAATCCTGCCTATTTTATTCTCTAGTCTCACTAATTAACTCCTTATCCAGTTCAGCTGTAAATGACTAGTATCTCTAATGTGAAAGTTTTGTTGCTCATAAGAGTAAAAAGCAGAAGCAGATCTCAAAACTTCAAAGTCATTGATTAAGAGACTTATTTACTAGTGTATCTGTATTTATTGAGAGTGGCTGGGTTTAGTATATCTGCAGAAGAAAACGATGCTGTTTCTTTTTCCCTCAACCCATAATCTTAGGAAAAGGCTGCCTTCATAAAGCTCAGTTGCTGACATGCCAAAGTATATAATATCTCAGAATTTCAAAAGGCAATGGTGATATTTTCCCATCTCAAGTAATTAATTTGTCTATGAAATGCCTTTTTCATTTATTTGATCATATTCTGAATAAAATTTAATCATATTCTGACTTTTATGTAGATATATAACCTAAATTTTCTACCCAATCACTTTTTTGACTTTTTTTCTTTAAGACTATGTTCTAGAGGAGTTTTAGGTTCACAGCTACATTGATAGGAAGGTATGAAGATTTTTCTACATAATCCTTGCACCCACACAAGCATAGTTTACTTCATTATCAGCATCCTTTACCAGAACAGCACATTCGTTACAATTGAAAAACCTACATTTTCATATCTTTATCATCCAAAGTCCCTGTAATATGAAGTTTTTTTATCTGCTCATTGTTCATCTATATATCTTTTTCAGTAAGTTTCCCATTAATGTCTTTAGCCTACTTTTAATTGGGTTGTTTTCTTATTGTTGAGTTTTAAGAGTTTTTTTGTATATTTTGGATAACAGTTCTTTAGCAAGCATGTATTACATAAATATTTTATCTGTGACTCATATTTTCATTCCCTTTACAGTATTTTTTTCAGAGCAGCAATTTTTAATTTTGATAAAGTCCAGCTTATCAGTTCTTTCAGGGATTGTACCTTTGGTCTCATGTCTGAAATGTTAATCATCAAGCCCAAGATTACCTATATTTTCTCCTGTGTTATCTTCTATTACTTTCCTAGTTTTGCGTTTTACATTTAGGCCTGTGATCTTTTGAATTACTTTTTATGAACAGCTTATAGTCTCTGTCTAGATTCATTTTTTTGCATGTGTATATCCAGTGGTTCTGGTATCATTTGTTGAAAGTACTACCTTTGCTCCATGGTATTGGTTCTGCTGCTTTATAAAAGATCACTTGATTGTTAGACCTTTGTCAGATGAATAGATGGCAAAATGTATCTCCCACTCTGCAGGTTACCTGTTTGCTCTGATGATAGTTTCTTTTGCTGTGCAGAAGAAACAATTAATTTAATTAGATTTCATTGGTCAAATTTTGTTTTTGTTGCAATTGCTTTTGGCAATTTTGTTATGAAATCTTTGCCTATTCCTAAGTCCTGAATGGTATTGCCTAGATTTTCTTCTAGGGATTTTATAGTGTTGGGTTTTACATTTACATCTTTAATCTATCTTGAGTTAATTTTAAGGAACTTAAACAAATTTACAAGAATAAAACAAGCAACCCCATTAAAAATTGGGCAAAGGACATGAACAGACATTTCTCAAAAGACATTCATAAGGCCAACAAACATGAAAGCTCATCACTGATCATTAGAGAAATGCAAATTAAAACCACAATAAGATATCACTTCATACCAGTCAGAATGGTGACTATTAAAAAGTCAATTAACAACAGATGCTGGTGAAGTTGCAGAGAAATAGGAACACTTTTGCAATGTTGGTGGGAATTTAAATTAGTTCAACCATTGTGGAAGATTGTGTAGTGATTCTTTAAATATCATTTGACCCAGGAATTCCATTTCACTGCAGCACTATTCACAATAGCAAAGACATGGAATCAGTCCAAATGCCCATCACTGATAGACTGGATAAAGAAAATGTCTTACATATATATCATGGAAAACTATGCAGCCGTAAAAAGGAAGAAGATTATGTCTCTTGTAGGGACATGGAAGCTGGAAGCCATTATCCTCAGCAAACATTATCCTGCAGGAACAGAATACCAAACAGTACATGTTCTCACTTATAAGCATGAGCTGGACAATAAGAACACAAGGACACAGGGAGGGAAGTAACACACACTGGGGGCTGTTGTTGGTGAGAGGGAGAATATTAGGAAAAATAGCTAATACATGCTGGTCTTATACTGAGGCAATGGTTTGATATTAGTAACAAACCACATGGCACACGTTTACCTATGTAACAAGCCTGCACATCCTGCACATGTACCCTGGAACTTAGAATAAAATTTTTTAAATAAAAAATAAAGAACAGTGGATTATATTTATGTGGGTCTATTTCTGGGCTTTTTATTCTGTTCCATTAATCTATTTAGCTACTCTTTCACCAGTATCACACTGTCTTGATTACTGCAATTTCATAGTAAATCTTGAAGTCAAGATTGTGTCATTCCTTCAACTCTGTACATTGTCAATATGAATGGACTATTCTGGGTTCTTTACCTCTCCATATAAAGTTTGGACTCAGTTTGTCATGTACAAAATAACTTGCTAGAATTTTAATTAAAATTAATTAAAGCTTATTAGTTCTATAAAGCTTATTAGTTCCAGGAGATTTTTGCTGATTCTTTCAGATTTTCGATATTGTTTAGATTCATCTGCAAATCAAGATAGTTTTATTTCATTCTTCCCAATAACTGTACTTTATTATTATTTTTTTCCTCTTACTGTACTAGCCGGGACTGCCAGTACAATATTGAAAAGGAGTGGTGAGGGGACTCATACTTGTCTTGTTTCTCATCTTAGTGGAAATGCTTCTAGTTTCTTACCATTAATTATGGTGCGAGCTGTGGGTTTTCTGTAGTGTTGAGTGGAGGAAGTCCCCCTCATTCATAGTTCACTGAGAGTTGTTGTTGTTGTTGTTGTTGTTTTTAAATACAAATAGTTGTTGGATTTTGTCAAAGATTTTTTCTGCATTTATTGATGTGATTATGTTACTTTTTTTCTTTAGCCTATTCTTATGACGGATTCTGCTAATTGATTTTTGAATGCTGAATGATTCTTACATCGGTGGGATGCCCGTCTTGTTGATGGTATGTAATTCTTTTTATACATTGTTGGATTCAAGTTGCTAAAATTTTGCTGAGGATTTTTGCATCTGCATTCATGAGAGTTATTGATCTGCAGTTTTACCTTTTTGTAATGCTTTTGTCTGATTTTGGTATTAGCGTGATGCTGGCCTCATAAAATGAGTTATAAAGTATTACCTTTGCCTCTACTAAAATAAATCTTAGAGAACTTGGTATAATCTCTTCCTCAAATGTTTGGTAGAATTTACTAGTGAACCAAATTGGGTTTGGTGCTTTCTATTTGGAAGGCTATTAATTTTTTATTCAATTTTTAATAGGTATAAGCCTATTCAAATTGTCTATTTCTTTTTGTGTGAATTTTGACAGATTGCTTTCCCTCCTTATTAATTGACCCATTTCATCTAGGTTATCAAATGTGTTGGCCTAGGGGCATGGTGGCTCACCCCCATAATCCTAGCACTTTGGGAAGCCAAGGCAGTTTTATTACCTGAGGTCAGGAGTTCAAGACCAGCCTGGCCCACACAGTGAAACCCCATTTCTACTAAAAAAAAAAAAAGAAATTAGCCAAGAGTGGTGGTACATGTCTGTCATCCCAGCTACTTAGGAGACTAAGGCAGGAGAATAGCTTGAAGCCAGGAGTCAGGGGCTGCAGTGAGCTGAGATCGCACCACTGTACTCTAGCCTGGGCAACAGAGTGAGCCTCCATCTTAAAAAACAAAACAAAACAAGAATGTGGACCTAAAGTTATTCATGGTATTTCTTTTTATCCTTTTGATGTCCATGAGATCTGTAATGATGTACACTCTTTCATTTCTGACATTAGTAATTTTTGTTCTTTCTTCTTCTCTAATATATGAATTCAATGCTTTAAATTTCCTCTAAGGATTGCTTTTGCTGAATCCTGATATTTTTGTTGATTTACAATAGTTGCACATTTTGGGGGGTATGTGTGATATTTTGATACACGTATATAATGTGCAAGAATTGTAATATTTTTATTGATTTACGATAGTTGCACGTATTTTGGGGGTATGTGTGATTATTTGATACATGTATATAGTGTGTAATAATCAAATCAGGATAATTTTGATAAGTTGTGTTTCCATTTTTATTTAGTCAAAAGTGTTTTTTAATTTTTATTGAGATTTCTTCAGCTCATATTTTATTTAGAAGTGTATTGTTTAATCTCTCTGTGTGTCAAAATTTTCCAGTTATCTATTATTGATTCCTGTTTAACTCCATGTTGTCTGAAAGAAGACATTTCATGATTTCTATTATTTTAAGTATGTTAATAGTATGTTTTATGGCCCAGAATGTGGCCTATCTTGAAAAATGTTTCATGTTAGCTTGAGAAGAGTTTATATTCTTCTGCTGTTGGATGAAATTGTCTATAAGTATCAATTATATTCAGTTAATTGATGGTTTCAGTGTATTCACCTGTTCCTTACTGATTTTCTGTCTGCTGGATCTGTCTTTATCTGATAGAGTTGATATATAAGTATAATACTGAGTTTAGCCAATTCTCACAGTTTTAATAGTTTTTGCTTCACATATTCTGATGCTTTATTTAGACACATACACATTAAGGATGGCCATTTCTTCTTGGAGAATTCACTCCTTTATCATCATGTAATGTGACTTTTTATGTATTTTAATTTTTATGATTGCTTGGACATCTGCTTGGTCTGAAATTGATGTAGCTATTCTGATTTTCCAAAATTAGTGTTAGCATGGTATATCTTTCTTCATCCATTTGATTTTCATCTGTATGAGTCTTTATATTTTAAGTGGGTTTTTTTATAGACAATACACAGTTGGGTCTTTTATCTATTCTGACAATTTTTGTCTTTTCATTGGAACATCTAGACCATTGGTTTTCAAAGTAATGACTCATAGTTAAATTAATATCTACCATATTTGTTACTGTTTTCTATTTTTTTCTTGTCCTTTTTCCTATCTTATCTTCTTTTTTTTAACTTTTGTGATTTTAATTAAGCAGTTCATATAATTATATTTTCTCTCATTTCTTAACATAAAAAATACCCTTTTTAAAACAGTTTCGGTGACTTCCTATAGTTTGCAATATACATTAACAACTAATCCAAGCCCCCTTTCACATAACACTATAATGATCAATGGATAGTATGTACTTTCAGATAATGAAATAATCCTAATTCCTCCCTCCCATCCCTGGTATCATTGCTTTCATTTTACTTACATATAAGCATATGTAAGCAAACCTATATACTGTGTGTGTGTGTGTGTATGAATATTTAATTGAATACATTGTTTACTTAACTCTTAGGCTTTCCCACATAGAGCCTCCAGCAGTACAATTACAGTTTCGATTTTTCGTTACCCTGATGCTAGTTTGCCCCCCGACTTTCCAAAGAAGATTTAGCTGTGAGGTTTTGCTTCAGTGAGTTATGACTTAAGAAATTTTGATTTGAGTATGCTACCTACATTCATTGAGACCAGTTATCTTATCTGTAAAGTTTGGACAGTAACAGGCTGGGTTTTTTGTGGGAGTAAATTAAACGTGTATGTGGAAAGCATAACCTTTACAATGACTACAGTAGAGCCATATCTCATCTTGGGGTAAATTATAAATTCAGCACTGAGTTGGTAAAACAGCCTTCTGATATACTTTTATGTTTCTCTACACTTTTAAAATTAATCCTTATTTCTTATTCATTTATGTATTTCTTCTTAATACCAATGACAGCATTACCAGCAGGTCATCTAGCCAGATTTTCAGTTGTTAATGAATGGTAAATACTATATGTTTCTTCCTCAGGTTTTACCAATATGAAAAATTACTTTATGTTTCATTACTTCATTTACATCTTAATTTCAGTTCATTTTTTGGCAAGAATAAACATGCATTTTTATACACACACACACACACACACACTCTCTCTCTCTCTCTCTCTCTCTCCCTCTCCCTCTCCCCCCCCTTGATATAGAGCAAACAGAAATATATGCATATGTACATATGTGTCAAAAATATATAGATAAGAATGTGTATCACAAGGCTTTTAATAAAAGGCCCAAATTGGAAACAAATGAAATGTTCATAAGCAATGTGTACATACATGTGGAATATTCAATTACTAAGATATTTTTCAGCAATGATAATAAACTACCACATATAACATAGAAAAACATGGATACATCTCACAGAGAATAAAAAACAAAATAATACATAATGTGCAATTTCTTGCCTGTTATCTGCAAATAAAGACATAAAATACTACATAAATATACTCCCATGTATACACTTTGCAAGTAAAGAAAATATGAATCCAACATGTCAGATATCAGGATAGTAGTTTTTTTGAGAGGAGAAAAAGTAAAGATTGGGGAGGGTCACAAGGGCAGTTTCTGGGATAGTGATAATTTCCTACTCATTTACAAATGTGTATTTTGGATGGCATGTAGATATGAATGCTTATGATTTGTACCCTATGCTACATGCTATACATCAGTAAAAATGGGAAGTTATTTTTGTCTTCTTTAAATTATAAAAATCGGATTTTTATAAGTTAAATGCACTAATAAAGTATATTTAATAAATGGTAGCATACCTGTTTTTAGAAACACAGCAGGTTCTTAATAGAAGTTAGCTTTTCTTTATTGATAATACTGCATCGTACTACTATACCTGGTGCTGAGATGTAATGTTGCACCCATTGTTATCAGGTAATTGAAAGCATGCACCCACACATGAGGACTCCAGACTGCTAAAGAAATTTTGCAGCATAAACCTAGGGAAGTTACTTTCTTTAAAATAAAAATATAATCTTAGCTACAACTATTTGGTAAATAATAAATTGATATCAAAATGCATGTATTAACAATAAAAAGATGCTTAGTGTTAAATTAACTATTAGCAGAAATTTGCAACTTTTATTATCATTCCTTGCATTCATCAATTTATTTCCATTTTTGTTCATACTTCTGGGGTTAATTGAAAGATCCTGTTTTATATGTTTCTTTCTTTAGCAATTATGCTTTGAGCTTTTGTTTGCCACATTCTGTGCTAGATTCAAAGACACAATAATAAAAGATATTGCCCCTATCTTTAAAAAGCTTTTCATATAGAATATTACAGATAAGTTAGGCAATGATTATCACACATTGCAATTTGCCTGTTCTTATAGTTATTCTCACGGTGCTGTGGAAGTGAGAAACAGTGGTTTCTAACTCTGAAGGGATCGGAACAAGGTAGAGGTTTTCTTGCTAGAAGGTGACAAATTGTAGTTGGCCAGTGAATGAAGAAGAGCGTGCTCAAGGCACTTTGATGGTTCAGTTTATTCAATTAAATATTAATTATTTATTTAGTAGCCATCCTTCAATAAAATACTTGAAGGGATAAAGTTGGATTCATCTTTAATCACCAATAGCTGTCATTTTTTGAGAGACAAAATAGGACAGATCCTTAAATAATGGGACAATCAAATTTAATGTAGCCGTTAAAATAGAGTACTGCTAACAAACAATGTCTCCACAAAGCCAGTAAATCACTGCTAAAATGGATTCCAGACAGTAACACTATCTAGATATGAGACCAGCTTAACTCTGGAAGAAAAGGCTTGACCTTATGTTGATCCCAGCTGCCTCTAAATCTTTATTGTTAACAGAACCCATATTCTATTTGGTAGGGACTTTAAATAATTTACTAAGAGATCAGGTAACTAAGAAGCCATAAATGAAAGTATCAGAAGAAAGAGACATGGCACTTAAAATGTAGAACAGAAGGGCATGAGTAGAGAGAGTTATTACTGTTCTGTAAAACATATTTTCATTTGGTTATGTATTTTTATGACTGTGGGAAATTTTCTTGTGCTGAATTATTGTCCTAATCTGCAAAATTGAGATTTTTATCTTTGTGACTTCACTACCATTACCTGAGAAACCATGGCTTTTATAAATCCTGTATAGTCACCAAAACCATTCTTTATGCATTTGGCTTTATTAATGTCCAAAATAAGAGCAAAATGAATTTATATTTGTATGTTTTCAGGAAGAATCCTCAATTATATATTATTTATGGAGAAGAATATCTTTTGTTCAGTTAAATTTCTAAAAATAATGTGATATTCTAAATAAAAGAATCAGTATAAAACTGACCAAGTGGGAATAATCAGATATTAGAAAATGTCTATCTGAAGTGCAGATGGACAGTTAGTATCCAGGAGTTAAACAGAAATTAAGAGGCAGGTATATCAAGGAAAATATATGATAGTGCCAAATAGACTATGAAACGATGTTTGCTTCATTTATTCCACTCACTTAACCCATATATGTTGTCTGCTTTGTGTAAGGCAATGTTCTAGGTGCTTGAACACAATGATGATAATTCTGTAAGGATCTCTCCCCCTTGAAGAACTCATATTCCAGGTAGTATATAATTCCCAATAATACCTAGCTTTCAATCTAAATTCAGCTGTAAGAGATAGAGTGACAAAATAGCTTTATTGCTAATGTACTTTGTTCTTCCATCTATTATTCATCAGCAAACAATCCTTGGACACCTATTTGAAAAAGGTCTTTTGCCAAATGCTAGAAAGATACAATGAGACATGGTTTGCCTACAAGCTGCTAATTATCCTGGAGGTCAGAGATAGCTGTATGTTCAAAGTGTTTGGCTTCTCTGGAACTGCTGCTCTCTTGGACAGCTGGGTTTTGGGGACATACTCTTCATAGGGAAATAAAGCAAAGGTTGTTTCTTTTCTATTAATTAGAAAACATGAATGTGTAACACAACTCTTCCATTGTTAGGCAGGTTTAATTATATAATTTCATATATGTAAAAATATTTGTATAGGGCCAAATATGGGAATTTGAATTACTGGTTTAAAAGGTACTTTGAATTTATACATCTAAGAGATATAGTCAAATTTTCCTTTTTGATAATTTTATAAATTTATATTCTCAATGGCAGTATTGCTACACAACCTCAATAACACAGTGTTACTGGACTTACATATTTTGGTCATGGGGATTGATGAAAAATAAATATAATCATATGACTTTTATTTTCTTAGTAAATCGAGGTCGAGCATGCTGTCATATTTAAGAGGTATTTATGTCTCAATTTCTTTGAATTAGCTGTTCATACCCTGTGTTCATTTCTCTATTGATATGTCAATCTTTTTCTTAGTTATCTCTGGCAGTTCTTAATCCTTTGCAATATACATTGCAAATGTTCTTCCAAGCTTTTCATTTGTTCTTGGGCTTAGGTTATGATATTTCATCATTTATGTGATATTTTTAATATTGTTTACTTTATCTTTAAAAAAATATCTTTCAGAGCTTCTATATTTTGAATCATAGAAAGGCCTCAGCACCTGGGAGGATATACAGTAATTCTTCTGTTTTCTAATGTATTTTTATGATTTTATTTTTTTTAATGTCCAAATATGTGATACAGTTGGAATTCATTATGATATTACATACAAAGAAGAATGGCTCCACCTTCAAATATTTTCACATAACCCCCAGTGTTCCCAATACCATTGACTGAATGATTCAGTGAATTATTCATTGGACTTGAGACAACCCTATAAATTATATTCAATCTTTATGTGCATTTGGGCTTATTTTTGAACTTCTTATTCTGCTTATTAATCTGTCTAGAAAAAGACAGTATCATTTTATGTCAATAAAAGTTACATCAATCCTGCATAGTCATTGGGAAATATGTTTTAATATCTATTATGGCTGGCCATTGCTTTTCTTTGTTTAAAATTTCTTGGATATTTGCATCTGTTTGTATCGTTTTTTAAGTAAACTAACAGAGTATTTTATCTAATCCATTTTCTACCTCAAAGGATGTGAGAAAAACTATTGGTGTTATTATTTGTATCATGCTAAATTTAACAACTTAAAGAGAGTTGGCATCATTTCGTTATTTGGCCTTCCTCTCCAAGAACATTGTTCGTCTTTCTTTGAGACCTTTATAAGGATTTTAAAGTTTTCTTTACATAGATATTGCAGATTTCTAGTTAGGTTTATTCCTAGTTATTTTATCTTTGTAAATCAATGTTATTTTTGCCTGCGTCCCTTTATAGGCCTATCTGGACTTGGTCTTTTTCCAACTTTTAATGCAATTGCAGGCACATCACATATCTCTGTCCCTTGCTGTCCTGAGCACATTCTTACTTTATAGGTTAATATGTATGTCCATTGTAAAATTAAAAGAAAACAGTTCTCTGAGCTTCAGTTAATTTTTAACAGTTGTAACCACCATCACCACTCTCACCCTGCTAACCTTGGACATGCTTCAGTCTTAGAATGCTGAAGTGTAGGATGGGTGTGGTCTGTTTTATCCTATCACCCATTTATCCTCTCCTTAGCACCAGGAGAAGGAGCATGTTATGTGCCTGCCTTTATAATCTGGCAATTATTCTGCAGAAGGTGGAAGCACATAATTGTTTCTTTCTTTCTAGTGTTTTAATTTTGTCTTTTATTTTGTTTATTTGTTTTCAGAGATTATTCTTATGTTTGTTCTCCTCTTCTTTGGCTAAGCATTTAAGACTCCCCCTCCCTCAGCCACCCCTAGGCTTCCAGAAGTTACCATCTGTTCCCACCCCCACACACCCATGCTCTCTCAATGTCTGTCTCTTCTTCCCTGGTCATCTGTATTTGGCAGGGTCTCTATTAGAAAGTCCAGCCTGACTCTCTCCCACTAATAATGCGGATCTTTGGAGTACCACATGCTTTCCTTACCTTTACTTAAGTGTAAGTAGGAAATTCAGTTCAATCTTCTTTCTCTATAGTGCTATTTAGGTGCAGCTCCAGAATGATTTTCATCTTGACAGAGTTTGTGGTGAGAGGTAAACACTAATTGTTAGAACTCTAAAGGGTGAATAGGAGCCCAAGCAGTTTTTTTGGTTGTTGTTTGCTTGCTTGTTTGTTTTGAGTGGGAAAAGCCCTTCTTACTTCCCCCATGGAGAGGAAGGCAAGTTAGAGATCCTGGGAAATGCATAGAATTCCAATTTTGCTATCCAAAGGGACTCCCTCTGTGGAGTTTTCACACCCCACTGTTTTACAGTTGGGGTGAATGACCCTTAATGCTGGTAGAAGCAGGTTTTATTGCCTCAGCTTGAAGTACATGTGTTGTCTAGCAGCTTGCTTTAGGATGTGGGGGTTCTAAGTACCTATTCTCCTCTTTCTTTTTGTAGTCTCAGCTGAGCTGAAACAGAATGAGTTCCATTTTGACACTCAAATACATTAAAAAGACGGCATTGCAGAAACTTTAACACTCAAATACATTAAAAAGACGGCATTGCAGAAACTTTAACACTCAAATACATTAAAAATACAGTATTGCAGAAACTTGAGGTCAGTATAATGAAGCACCATTTGATTTAGACTGTGGTTCCCTTATATTATATAATACACTGACATTTCTCAGAGGAATAAGTTACTTGTAAATCTTTATTCACTTGGGTTCACCAGAACTTGAGTGAAAAAAAATATATAGGTGGATCAAATCTAAAAAGTTAAATTTATATTTTCCCTTTTATTTTCCTCTGTATGATAAAGCTCTGCCATTTTTCTTCAGGTCATTTTTCTGGTTTCTTTCACATTTTACCTTTGTTTTTATCTCTTTCGTTTCTGGAGAATATTACTTTCATTTGAATAGAGCAGTCGCCAGCCTTCTAAGAACATCTCAGAGTTGACATTTCTATATACTTCATCATTTGATTAATACCAAATGGCTGTGTCTATTTAATGTTAGTATAATAGCATGAACAAAAACAAAAAAAAAGCAAGATATATACTAACATATCTATTTAGTATTAATATTATTCTAAGACTAAATAGACAACTTTCTTCCCACTCTCCTTTGACTGACCATCATCTACTCACTCTTCAGGATTTAGTCAGGCATATATTGAAAAATATACTTAAAAACAAAAGCTTACCTGAGAATGCCATTGTCAAGGATATACAAAATAGCAAATATTAAATTTGATGACTTTCTTCATCATAGAATAGATACAGAATATTTTGTTCAAATGCTGTTTAATTCAGATTAATAAACATGCATACATATATGTGCATGTGTATATATTAATATACATATATGTGCATGTGTATATACACACACAAACACAAATGTATGTACATACATATACTATTCCCCTATTAGCTTTTAGGATAAAAATGTCAACATATGAATTGTTTTTCATTTATTTTTATATTTTGTCTTTGTATGATTGGCACGTAAAAGAACTAAGGCGCCTATACTCTAGGCATGTCACAGAAAATTAGTACTGTAGCGTCTTAGTGTTTGAAGAACTTTTAAAACTTATCTAGATAAAATTTCTACTGAATCTGAGAACTTGCTCTAGTACATAACAGTACAATCCATGCTATATTGACAGATTGTCATAGCTATTTGCTTGAATATTTAGGGTGAAGAGCTGTAGCCTTTCAAAGAAGAGCCCTTTGGGGTAATTTCTATAGGTGCTTTGTAACTTTAAAGGGTGAAACTAAAACCAGTTTCTGAATGTCACTGAGTAATTCATTTCAGTTCATAATTCAAAAGTCATGCTTACTAAAATTAACTCCAGGTGGATTAAAGACTTAAACATAAAACCTAACACCATAAAAACCGTAGAAGAAAACCTAGGCAAAACCATTCAGGACATAGGCGTAGGCAAGGACTTCATGACCAAAACACCAAAAGCATTGGCAACAAAAGCCAAAATAGACAAATGGAACCTAATCAAATTCCACAGCTTCTGCACGGCAAAAGAGGTCATTAGAGTGAATCGGCCACCAACAGAATGGGAAAAAATTTTTGCAATCTACCCATCTGACAAAGGACTGATATCCAGAATCTACAAAGAACTAAAACAAATTGACAAGAAAAAACAAGCCCATTCAAAAGTGGGTGAAGGATATGAACAGACACTTTACAAAGAAGACATACATGAGGCCAACAAACATATGAAAAAATGCTCATCATCACTGGTCATTAGAGACACACAAATCAAAACTATATTGAGATACCATCTCACACCAGTTAGAATGGCGATCATTAAAAAATCTGGAGACAACAGATGCTGAAGAGGATGTGGAGAAATAGGAATACTTTTACACTGTTGGTGGGAGTGTAAATTAGTTCAACCATTGTGGAAGACAGTGTGGCGATTCCTCAAGGACCTAGAAATTGAAATTCCATTTGACCCAGCAATCCCATTACTGGGTATATATCCAGAGGATTATAAATCATTCTACTATAAGGACACATGCACACGAATGTTCATTGCAGCACAGTTTACAATAGCAAAGACCTGGAACCAACCCAAATGCCCATCAATGATAGACGGGACAGGGAAAATGTGGCACATATACACCATGGAATATTATGCAGCAATCAAAAACGATGAGTTCGTGTCCTTTGTAGGGACATGGGTGAACCTGGAAACCATCATTCTCAGCAAACTGACACAAGAACAGAAAATCAAACACTGCATGTTCTCTCTCATAGGCGGGTGTTGAACAATGAGAACACATGGACACAGGGAGGGGGAGCATCACACACTGGAGTCTGTTGGGGGGGAAATAAGGGAGGGACAGCGGGGGGGTGGGGAGTTGGGGGGTGGGGAGTTGGGGAGAAGTGCTAGATATAGGTGATGGGGAGGAAGGCAGCAAATAACACTGCCATGTGTGTACCTATGCAATAGTTTTGCATGTTCTTCACATGTACCCCAAAACCTAAAATGCAATTAAAAAAAAAAGGCATGCTTATTGACTCTTCCTCAATATAGAAAAGACTGCTTTACCTAAAGTAAAAGTAGGATATGAAAAATGACTGAACATTTGTTTTGAGACAATAACAGGAATTTTTCATGCTGTGCTCTTTAAGTGGAGGCAGGTAGAGAGGATGAAAGGAAGAGCGTCATGAGACTAGATTCTAAATTAGCCATATGATGACTATGGCAATGACAAATTCATGTCAGTCTTGAAAAATACAAAATAAACAATTACCCTCTCCCAAAGAAAAGGCTAATTTGTACATGTGTTAGGAAAAAGATTAATATAAGTAGAAAATATTCTATAGAGGAAGGCCTTTTTTGAAATAAAATCCACTGTAAAGGGATTTCTTTAGACTACCATGGAGCAACAGTGATTGAAAATACCTACCTTTATGAAATAAAACATTATGCAAAATATACAAGACAATGGTTTTCAAGGTATTGAACATTAAAAAGTGATGACTGCAAGGTGGAAACAAATGTAGTGAGCCTTATGATTACCTAAATTAGCTACCTGAGAAGTTCTTAGACCTTAACAACACATGATGAGGAACCCAGTTGGAGTCTGGTGTTGTCCATAAGTTAATGAGATGAAGCTGAGAGCCCAGGAAGACCAACATGACAAGAGTAAGCAAAGCAGTGTAACAGAAAGAGCTACGTGTAGAATTCTGGAGAAATACACAGGGTCATAGCAGATCTTAAGGCAAAGAACTAAGTTCTTCATGACTACCAGTGCATTCATGAAGAAACTAACTAAGGGAGAGGAAATAACCATCTAAAAGAATAAGAAGGAAAAAAATCTAGTGCTGACATAAAGTTGTGAATAATTTTGTTTTTGTTCGCCAGAATAAAATATCTTATAATTCAAGAAACATTGGGGAAAGTAGTGATAGGATTCTGCCTTAGTATTGAGTGAAAAATTAGTTTTAGGCCACATGCTGTTCTGGTTCCACCTAACAAATTTTAGCAGCAAGACAAAGTAGATCAAACTGTTTCCCAACAGTTAATTATATCATAGATTGGAGTTCAAAAATATCTGTAGAAATGCAAAAATGTCCAGAAGCCAGTAAGATAAAGTTCAAAATGCCTGGCATATAGTCAAAAAGTATGAGTTGTAATGAGAAAAACCCAGAATTATAAAAACAACAACACAACAACAAAATAAAAAATAAAAATACTTCTCCCCAGCTGGTAGAGAACTGAGAGAAAAAAGAATGACTTGGGCAAGTCCAGCATGGTGAGGACATGAGTTTCTTAAGACTTAAACATGAGGTACTCTTGGATAGCAACAGAACAGCTATAGAGATTTGTGCTGCCTCTTATCTCTAAGCTACTTTTAAGCTGATTTTCTGGCTATTTGCCTACTGTGTTTAAACAGTGAGACTGTTTGTCTTGGCAGGTTCTCAGATACATTTTGGGATCTGAAGAATTATTGAGTTAAAATCTAAATTATTGGAAATTTTAAAAAGTATTGATTGTGATTAACAGCACATTTGATATTGCAGAAGAAAAGTTTTGGGAACTTGATTACATAGCAATAGAAAATATCCAAAATAAAATACATAAAGAAAAAATAATAGAAAAAATAATAAACAAAACTTCTGGGTGCCAATGAAAAACTTGCAGCTGGTAAATGTGTAATTAAAGTTCTAGGAGAAAATGGGGCAGAATAATATTTAAAGAAATACAGTCATCTTTTCTTTGAATTTGATGAAGGCTCTAAACCTACAGCTCCAAGTATGCTAATTAACAAAAAGCACACGAAATATGAAGATACTTCGCCATGGTGCATTATAATCTAGAGAAGAAGAGACAAATCTTTAAAAAAGGCAGAAAAATGCAAATTAAGTACAGAGAAATAAGATAATTTCTTTTTGGACACAATTCAAAAAACAGGCAGAAAACAGTATAGCAATATCTTTAAAGAAAGTATTCAAATGTCAATCTAAAATTCTTTAAAGAAAAAAATGTTTTTTTTCAAAAATGAAGGAATAATAGTCTTTGAGACCTACAAAACTGAAATAACTAATCAACAGTAGGCCTAAACTCCAATATTTAAAGAAGTCCATGAGGCAGCAGGAAAATTAAGTAGAACAGAAATTTGGATCAACAAAATGGAAGGCAGAGCCCTGGAAATGGTAGCTACAAAGATAAATATAAATGCATGATTTCATTATTTAACATGCTTTAAAGAAAAGTGACATTTAAAACAAAAGTAGAAAAATGTATTGTGAAATTGATGACATATGTAGAGATGCAATAAAAAAAGGAATCAAAGTACATGTTGTCTATAAGAATTCCCAATTAAATATAGATAGGTGAAAAATAAAAACATGAGAAAATACATGCCATCCTAACTCTAACCAACAGAGTAGCTCTAGCCATATTAGATAAGGTAGACTTGAGATTAAAGAGGATTACCAAGGATAAAGAGAATCATTTCATAATATGAAGTTAAATGTATATACTTAACATAAGACATAATTTCTGGTAGTTACCCACAAGCAATGAAAGCATGTGGTCACAATAAGATATTGGTCTGTATCTTTTCATGTATTTTTTTTCTGTCTTTGGTGACAAGAGAACTGTTAGCTTCAGAGAATAAATTAAGTATTTATTTCTATTTAATTTTCTGTAAGTACTTGTATAGAATGGTTATCAAATCTTATTTACATGTTTAAAGTGATTTACCAGTCAAGCTATTTGAGTTAGGATTTGTTACTTTTGTGTTTTTAAGAATTTTAAGTGAAAAATTCAATTTGTAAAAGAACAATGTTCTGTAGGAAAATAGAAATATATAAATAGACTTGGAATCTTTTAGTTTTACAGAGGGCTACTGATTCTCTTTCCATTTTTCCTACATGTTCAAGCAGAATGTTACTGCATTTAAAACTCTGACTTATGCATTAAATGACAATAAAAAATCTGAAACTTATATTTCCATTAATATAGTTGAGATAGGCTGTTACATTAAAATTTTTTATAAAAACAAAAATGAAATTATAGAAAAAATATGCTACATGTAAAAACATTTTCCTAAATAATGTCTTAGGTTTTAATAATTACTGTAAAATTGACAAAGATTAAAACTTCACACCAGACTTATATAAGATGTGAAGAATACTATGCTGATGATATTTAATTGTAGGAAGGCTAGGGAATCCAGAAGTATTCAGATTCTTTCCTCCCCGATGACTCATGCTCTGTAGGGGTTTTATGGGAGCAATATACTCCAGGAACACCACCAGAAGGGACTCAGAATTTGTTGTCATTAATAGTTGGCCTAGTTTCCAATTTGCTGTTGCCAACCTAAAACACATTGCCTTGGATCAATGACAAAATAAGTGAGCCTCTTATTTCCCTTTTGTATTTAAAGATAACTGAAACCACTTCAAATGACTATAGACAGAAGTGCTAAGAAGAGCCCCTGAATCCACTTACTAATCCAATCCATATGGAACAAGGAAAGGGATAAATTACTTGGCTTATGAATGTTCCTTCTTGTGCAGAAATATATCTACAGCTAAAGATATTACTGGGGTATTGATTGTTTGAATTGTTCACCTTTTACTAGATTGTGCTACAATAACAAACGGCCTCAAAAATCTCAATGATTTATCACAATAGAGGTTTATTACTCATTCATGATATGTGTTCATTGCTGATCATCTGTTCCGTTACAGGTGGAGGCAGCATGCCTAACTGGGACATTGCTCTTCTAGTACAGGAAAGGAAAGGTGGTGAGGGGACCACACGAGGCTCTTAATGTTTCTATGCATAGGTAGCATGCTCACATTTCAGTATGTGAGCAAGTCACATGACCAAGCTTGATGTCAATGGAATAAGGGTGTTTCCTCTTTTAGAGGGAGAGCAATGAATAATGGGGACAATAATAATAAATTATCGTACATTACAACCATTACACACATTACAATGGCCAGGTAATGTGGTCTAATTACATGCAAAGACCTGATAATTTGCCTCCAACTTATCTCTTTGATCCAACAATGTGATATTTTATCTTGAAAATACTTTGTAACTTGGTCTCAATGTGTTTCTCATTTTTATCAAGGGCTGTTCTTCTTTTGCCTACAGAAAGAGTCTAAGTGATCCTATATACTAGATTATGCTATCCTTCTCTGGTTGAAAGCCTCTCAAATTTGTTTCACTTAAAACATGAGCGTATAGCTAACTGAAAATGAAATGAAGATTAACAGAACATCTAAAAACTTCATTTATTTACAGTCTAATATGTGCTAGTCTCTGTGGTATATATTTCACCTACATTATAGCATTTAATCTTCCTTATAATCTTTTTAAAATATACTGTTTTCTTATTTTACAAAGATATCATGAGTCAAGATGTTATGCAACTTGATCCCAGATCAAAGAGCTGTATAGAAATAGGAATTAAAGTCTCACTTCATCAGTCGTCATTTATCTGCTTGCTCAGCTCTGAAACAGAGTATGAGTATCATTCAGATATCTCTTACCTGTCACATATAGAACAAATTTTAGAGAAGTTTACCTATTAACTGACCAAAATGTTATACAAATGTAGCATATAGGGGGAGATAATTGTTTCCTGCAAGAGTGAAACCTCAAAGTCTCAATAACTTTACACAATGAAGGTTTATTTTTCATTTTGTTGTCTGATACAGCCCAGATGAGTAGCTTTTGCCTTTCATACTGGCTACCCTGTCTCAAACACTTGGCTCCAATGTTAGCAGAGCAGAAAACACAAAGGATAAAAGATACATTGACTCATACATAGTTAATTGATCTGAACTGGCCACTTAACCCCAAATGACTTCGAGAAAACAGACGACAAGAACCTGGAGCATTCATCAAGTAGGAAACTGCCTTCACTACATATTGTAACCATAAAGAGAAATATGTAACAACAGAAACACTTTTACATACTTATGTAAAGTAATAATCAAGAAATGTAATTGAAAATGGTTTCATAGGTTTGAAAACTCTCCCAATTTTTTTTCAACCCAGGAATTATACCATTTAAAATGAAGAAAAGCTCTGAGCAGACATTAGGCATGTTCACAAAATCTAAATTGAATACAAAACATACACACATAAGTATGTATATATTTGTATGGCAGGCCATAAACTTGGATTATAGACTAGAGGATATTAAATAGAATAAATTAGAATTGATTTAATTTTAATATAGAAAATTATGGAAGAACTTTCTGACTACTTAAATAGGGAAACTAAAGTTCTGCACTAAAGCAGGTGTGAAGTGCCCCCACCTCAGTAAATAATTAAGCTCTAGTTTTACAGATGATTTAGATGGAGATTTGTCCTGAATTTGTTTTCATCTAATTGTAGAATTCTATAATTTTAACTTATTTTTAAACATTGAATACCACTTATAATGCTTATTTTGTTATCCTCGTCTAGCAGTGTCTCAAGGACAGTGTCATGCTCATGATAAGCAAGTCAAAGAAACCCATGAACTAATTTTTCTCTTTTCATCATGGTGGTTCATTTTCTTCCACTCAGATTTCTTCAAATATAGCAATCTTCATTGAAAAGAAACTCAGTAATTAAGTGGAATCAAACAACACTGGTTTAAGAGCATCAACAAACTCTAACAATATTAGATTTGAAACTGAGGGCAATGATCCAAAATCCAGGGCCAGTGAAAGAGATTGAGTTTGAAATCTCAATGGATGGTTTAAAAGAGGTTCTCAGAGAACATAGCAAGATAAGGAGGGCATAAAAACATGTTACAATAGTTTAAAAGATGGGATTGGCACTCAGAATTTATAGGGATCCAGCAGATAGCAGAAATGTGACCACACCCATACCTTAGTATATAAAAGAATAAAATTGAAATATTCATGTGGGGATTTAGGGTAAAAAACAAAGCCTGATTAAAATGGAGATGGACCCAGGGGAGCATCTCAGAATCTTGCATATGAATGTAATTGTAATTCTAACATTTTTGTACATCTATTGCCTCACTCTCAAGAAACTGTGCCTTTATTATAAGAAGGTTCATGGTATAGTCTATTAAGAACTAGAAAAGGAAGAGGGCTGCTCCCAGAAATAAGATAGGATTCTGTGAATGTAGAAAATGATGATATCATATGAAACTAAAAAATAGAAAATGTTTAATTACATTCCCTTTGAGGAATTGCCAACACAATAGTCTTTTACTTCAATTGAAAGAGTATATGGTGTTACAATAATAAAGATATTTCTATAGAATTCTATGTTATATAGACAACTAAAGATCTCCTCTTTCTCGAGAGCAAATTAAAATGTGCCCATCAACTTCAGCATGTTAGCAAAAAGCAATTAATATGTCATAGCCCTGGGCATTTGCCAAAATTAAATTTGGATGTGTTTAGAATTTTGTCATCATTCTGACAGTTTAATAGCACAAACATGACGAGTAAAATGTGGATGCTGTCCATGTACAATGTTATACATTTTGTTTACATTAAAATATGTGACTTTTTTTCAGCTTAGTGGCAAAGTAGCCAGAGAATATCTTACCCATTCCTTGAATTTGCCCATTTTTTGAGCTATTTAAACTAATTTTTAAAGTCGCTTCTTTAAAAATTATTTTAAATGTCTCTGATTCAAAATGATTGGGTTCCAATGCATTTTTTTATATTAGAAAAAATTCTAACACACAGAGGGTCAGGCTATATGTAGCCACACTTAAAAGTTCTAATTACAAATTGATTGAAGAATCTCATTGTCAGATAATGTTTCCCTTATGGACCCCGAAAAGATTCCCCATGTTAATTGCTTCTACTTTTATCATGCCACTCCTTTTCCTTGAACTGATTCTCACAGCATCTATCACAATGAAAATTAATTTACCTCTCCTTATCTCTGGGAAGTCCTTCCGTCCAGGACTGATATTTTGTATATTTTTGTATCCTCTGTATGTTGCATATTGCTGGGCACCTCATAATCATCCAGGTTCATTTTGTTGAACTGAATTGATGGAATGAGAGTGATATTCCAGAATAAACCATTTAAATGACCTCTATCTAGGTAGAAATGACTGCTCATTGAACCTTTGACTGATTGGGCCTTTTGCATCCATTTCACATTTGGAAGGGTAATGGCAAATCTATAATTACTCTGATCAATATCACACAGTTCCTGAAACCCTGCAAAAGTAGTAAGAAATATCCTTATTGACATACTGTTTCTATGAGCAATTATGCTTCCTTTTCAGTTCTTACTGGCTGCAGTGAGAAGACAATAAGTAAAAGTCAGATGGTGCTAGAAAGAGAGTTTGGATATCTGATTGTCTTGCTAATAAACAGGCTGTCTCCTCTAGAATCATAACATTTTGTTAACTATTTTATTGTTCATTTTAAGTGAATACAGGGGTTACACTTAAAATGAACAATAAAACAGTTAACAAAATATTATGAGAATAATGCTGAAACAGTGAACTAAAATGTAGAAATGTTAGCTTACTTTGTGGTTGGGACACCTCAGGTTTGGAAGTTAGAAAATATTTCAAATAATTGAATTTTGAAAATCATTTAGTAATTTCTTGATAATATCTCCCCTTTTAATATACCCCTACTATTGTTAATTCATTAACAGTGAATAAATTCTGGAGCATTCCAAAAAATAAATAATAATAAATAAAAAAATAAATAAAATAAAATAAAAAAACAGCTATTATGTAACTTATCTGTGTAACTCATTTTGATAAATTTTTCACTTTATTAAACTACAAATGGTCTTTATTTAAAGAAATATTATATTGATTGTGTAGATATATACTGTTTAAGTTACATAATTCCATGAACACTATCTGCAATGTGAATAACAAATCTGAAAATTAATATTATCTCCATTTAGATGTACAAATGGAGGTACAAATATTCTAAATAAATAACTCAGGATCACATTATTACAAGTCTAAGACACAAAAGTTCAGTTTACTTACATTCCTTTTTCTTCTATACCATGTTATCTCTTTGAGAAAAGAATACTATGGAGATCAGGTAAATATCATATATAAAGTGGTTATTTAATTGTTAAAAAATTACCAGCTTAGAACATGTCCCTCTTTCTTCACACTCAGAAAAAGGGAGTGCTAGTTATTCTTGTCAGTATTTAATAAACAAAAACCATACTAAAACCATTTTTTTTCCAAGAAAATACACTACAGGCCATTGTCAAATCTATAATAGGGTAGATTTATACATATATATATATATATATATATATATATATATATGTATGTGTATATATATATGTTTTATATGTATGTGTATATATATGTATATATGTATATGTATATATATACGTATGTGTATATATATGTATATGTTTTATATGTATGTGTATATACTATGTATATATATGTATATATGTATATGTACATATATATGTATATGTTTTGTCTTGTTTTCAAAAATAGGCACAATAAATGGGCCAGATACACACAGCTGTTTTTCTATCTGAATAAAAGTGTGCGGGGAAAAAGGGATAAAAGGTAGTTCCAGGCATTCATTTAATTATAAATTGATTTAAAAATTATTCAATTTACCAGACATTGTCAAAAGTTTACATTGAAAATGTCATTGAGAAACAATGATTTTTCATTTCCCTTTTAACCCAAAACTTGGACATTGTCCTTTGGGGTGGCCTGCCAAAAAAAAAATACAAATAGTCTCATAGGATAATTTTTAGAATTCTCTATTTTTCGTTGAGGATTCTGATTTCCAGCTTCATTGAAAAGTATTGGGCTTCTTTTTCTACCAAAAAAGGAAAATTGTGTGTGTGTGTGTGTGTGTGTGTGTGTGTGTGTGTGTGTGTGTGTGGTATGCATATATATGAATGAGCGTGAACATAAAATCATACAGCATATTATATATAATCTGTTTCTGAATGAGCTAAACAAAACCTCAAATAGTTAGATTACAAACATTTGCTGGCTTCCCCTTCATCTTCATCTTTTAAAAGGAAAAAGTTTTTGATCATTGAGCAAATTCTCCAGCTTTGCTTGTGATGCAAGGAAGAAAGAATGCAGAGGGTAAAAGCAGGCAAGTTGTTTCATGTGAGAATAGACATTGGGGAAATAGATGTTGCTGTTTTTGAAGTGTTTTGATAAATAGAAGAGTGAAGAAGAGGAAGATTTGGAATATAAGAGAGGGACTATTATATGAGCCGTCATATGAAGATGGAAACTTTTAGGAAGAATATTTATATGAAAAATTTTAAGAAAGCATTCAGTATATTTTGTTAATAACTTTTTCATATATACTTTTAATGACTGAATAGTTGATGTATCAAATTTAATTTCTGAGTCTGTGTTTTTCTTTGTTTGTTTAAATATGGCATTGATTTGATGTGCATTATCTAGCTTTCTGGCACCAAAATACCTTTTGTTTTTCTCAAAGCAGTTGTACTATTTATTTCTTTTTTTAAATTATACTTTAAGTTTCTGGGATACATGTATAGAACGTTCAGGTTTGTTACATAGGTAGACACGTGCCGTGGTGGTTTGCTGCACCCATCAACCCATCATTCTACATTAGATATTTCTCCTAATGCTATCCCCTCCCTTAGCTCCCCAACCTCCAGTGATAATGAGCTTTTTTCATATATTTGTTGGCCACATAAATGTCTTTTGAGAAGTGTTTGTTCATACCTTTTCAATATAACCACAAGATTACTGTGTTTAAGGCACGAAGGAAGCAACTAAAAATAACCCATGTTTATTTTAATCTACCTCAACGAGTAGAAGTGACACAAACCACTGTATCAATTAAAATTTAGACGTGGTATAAATGAGCATAAGTAATTGTATGTGTAGAATATGGTACCAGAGGTACACACCATTGGGTTAGGCTTCCTGGGTAAGAAAATCGAAAATATTTCTTGGCATTTCAGCATTAGTTCCAGGTTCTATGAAGAGATTGCTTGTTAAGACATTAAAATCATTCCAAGAGGGGGAAGAAGGGAAAACTTTGACAGACCTCGTTGGATTCAGACCAGATTGAGTACCGGGTCATTATAGGGCTTCATCAGATGTAAGTGGCTTTGTTGGTATTAAGCTTCAATGGTAGGTAAATGATCCAGCCAGCTCGGTAGCCATAGATAGAAATCTGGAGAAAATCATCCCAGATTTGGGGAAAATTATAGGGTTCTTCCCTCAACTAGACAAGAAATAAAAGAAGCCTAGTGTAAACCAACTTATGGAAAAACAGAAGAGAAAGTGAGACAGAATCTACAGGGGTAGAATGTGAAAAAGGAGACAGGGTGTGGGCCGCATTTATTCTCTGTTTTTTGACTTGAGAAGCAAGGTGTATTTTGGCACATAAACCAAGATAGAAAATACAAGGATAAAAACCAGTTTAAGATAGTGCTTCTACAACTAGGATAAAGGTAAAGATAGTGGACTCTGCTTTGTGCATATAGTATTTGATATGTCTATAAGACATTTACAGGGGTTTTCTATTAGGCAGAGTATATGATGTGAATCGAAAATCTTGCAACTGGTGGAATGATTTATAAAGGATAAGGGTAGAAACAATCCACTAAGGAAAATAGGGTGCAATAAAAAATTGAATAAGCTAAATACATTTAAAGAATCTTTTCAGTTTTATATGAAAAAGATCTTTTTAGCTGAGTAATACCTGAGAGAATATCATGAAGTAGAAATTCTTTAATGTACATTTAAATGTTAGATTCCTAACATTTTAGGAATTTCCTAAAATATTTCTGACATTTTAGGAAACCAGTATAAATCTCTCATAGTTGCTCATACCTTTTGCTAGGTTCAAATCCTGAGTCAGCAAAGCATCGTGTGCCCTTGAATAAGAAACTTAACCTCTGAACTACAATTTCTTCACTCATAAAGGAGGTTATAAATAGTATTATAACGATTCTGTAACAAAGTGTGTAAAACAGCTACAACAGTGCTGGAACCAATAATGAGTTGCTGTTTCTACATCTTCACCTTCCCCTCCTTCTCATTATTTTTATGATTGTTTTTCCGGTTGCTTTTGACATTACCTCTGGCAGTATAGTTAAATGCTAACTACCTACCTATTCTTTAAAATTCACTATACTTTATCTCCAGTAAATTAAAATCACCGCTGTGGTTCAGAGTTACCTAGGTATGAGTTCTATTTTGGAGCAGCAGCTGTCTCATCTTCAGTAAGTTATTTAATATTTATTAGCTTCAATTTCTGTAACTCATCCCAATGTTTACTTCAGTGAAACCTAGCTGCTAAGATGGAATCATGCCTCAGGGATTAGTAGGCACAACCCTTCATGTAGTTATGGTTACCTTGGTTTATTTGGAATAACTTTATTTGTGTCAGAAAACATTTGCATACCTGCACTGACCAATGCATAGTGATATGATGTTGGCTCCACACAGCAGAGCTTAGCAAACCCAAACAATCCCACTAATTATTATTTTTTCCTCTAAATCATGTATCAGCCAACTTCAGTCAATAGATTGATTTTAATGGTGTTTTTGGAGACTAGACTCCAATACTGACATATAGAGAATATTTTTCAGTGGTTTGCTAGTTTTTTTTATTGTTGTCGTTTCCTTTGATTTTTATTACTCTAACAGAAAAAACAATATGCTACTTGGAGCACATGTTTTAATGGTTTGGAAATAAATATTTTAATATCTTTATATAAAGAAAAGATTATCTTCAGGAATTGATACATTATAAAAAATAATTACTAAACAGTTATTTATAACAGTTTGCAAGGTTCAGTTTATGGAGAGAGGAGTTATGTTCTTCAAAATCGTTACTGAGAAGTTTATTGGACTGAGACAATGAGGAAAGAGCATATTTTATGACCTTATCTGAAAGAAGCAAGTGTGTACTCTGGATGGGGATAGCATGATTAGGGTATTTCTAATGTGTAAGCCTAGGGTGGGTTCTGGAGAACAGAAAATGATTATGGAATCAGTAGATATAAAATAGTTGTCCATAGACTGGTAGAGCTTATAGACATTTGAAACACAGTGTCAGTTAATTGAAAACACTGATTTTAACATGGCAAGAATGTAAAGTGAAGTGGTAGTCCAGAACAACAGAGCAGAAAAGACAATTCCTTAGGTGATTTCTACAGATATAATCATTTTAGTTCTCTATCCCTCCTCAACTTCCATTTCCAGCAAGGATAATTCATTGCACCCACCTCCCTCTAACACTGTCTTCTCACATGCAAAGCCCACCCTGCATCTTCTGTGAGTTAAGGACAGTTAAGAATTCACTAGAAGCTCAATGTCAATAAGAACATCTTTTTGTAGTTCTTCAGGGTTTTTGAAGCAATATGATAGTGAACACAGTCAATATAGATTTTTTTCTCCTTAATAGGAGATTAAGGGAGAAGGAGTATTCAAAAATGTTTAATTTTCTTTTGATTAGCTTAAGAATTTCTGCTCTGCCTGTGTGTCCAAGTGCACTCACACACATTTCAGTCATCTTCTAAGGTAGTAAATTAGCCAGATAAGTAACTTCAGGACACACAAGTTAATATGGGGTTTAATTTTTTGGAGGTTGGGAACCATTTTGTCTAGAGAACATAAAGCAGTAGGTCTATTGTCACTACTGCAGGTTACAAGAAAGGCTAACAGGGAAATAGAATTTCCAAGATTCTAATTTGTCAGTCTGACCATTGTAGAATCCGTAAGGCATGTGTTTGCCCTTGACCACGTCATTATGCAGTGGCACAGTGCTGGAATCCATGGGCTTAAGGACTTGAAAAGACACTTGCTAAGCTAATAACCAAAATTCATGATGAAGTGACTATGGGCATAATAAGACAATAGGGTTCCTCTTCTAAAACAGAATATTCTGTTTTTAATAAGGGCCTTCCTAGGATAATATGCCTAACAAATCCAGTGTCTTAATTTCATGTCCAAACCAAGAAAATAATTCTTGTTAGTCAATCTTTTTTCTGCCTGAGTTTGGCAGTGGCAGAAGCCATACAAAAGCATAAAGTTTCCCAAAATACTTTATGCTTTTGGGAATCAAAGGCCAGGGAGGGAGAGAATGGACCGAAACAAACAGCAAGTGAAAGGAACTATCTCCAAACATCTGTGCTGTATACTTCCAAATAAGTATTCTAACTTTATGTGGCGTCACGCCACGTGATCCTGCAAATCTTCAGAGACTGAAATGTTTTTATTATGTAGTCCCATACCAAAAGCAGTACAAACAAAGTGTTTTAATATGTCAGGATGTTAATGTT
Source organism: Ateles fusciceps (assembly GCA_036589455.1). Taxonomy (NCBI): domain Eukaryota; kingdom Metazoa; phylum Chordata; class Mammalia; order Primates; family Atelidae; genus Ateles; species Ateles fusciceps. The sequence goes on along the minus strand of JAZHEH010002982.1, from coordinate 8,000,272 downwards.
ATCTTTCTGTTGCAGTAGAAAAAAGTCAACATGAATAGGTATTGATTTCCTGACTGGGTGTTAGTTAGCATTTTTACCTTGTGTTAGTAACTGATAAGCCTTGCATGAGATTTCATTATGGAGATTCTGTTTCTCCCAAGCCTGTGCAGACTCTGATGCCAGGCCTTTTCATTGATGCATGTAATCTGATGGACTTCAAATTAAAAGCAATGAAAATCGCATTAGTCTATCTACTAGATGAGATGTTATTAAGAGTAATAGAGTAATGCCAACAGAGCTTCATGTCTTAATGTTTGGTTCTTAAAACCCAAACTTTCAGACAAATAAAGCCTGTCATGAGTTATTACTCACTGTCATACATAAATACTGATATATTTATCACTGTTGGCTAAAGGAGTGCCATCTTTAAGGTAATTATTTTCCAGGAGAGTGGATGTAAAAAAGAAGAAGAAAGGTAATAAATAAAATTAGGAAGCCCACACAAAGGTAGCATGGGTGTGACTACACTGAAGAAAAGTGTAGTGCCCCAAAGGATGATGATAATGTCATGTTAACAATGTGTCTATATAAATATGTTTTATTATATTTGCTGAAATACAGTTGAGTTTATTACTATATCACTATGTATCTTGTGGTAAAATTATAAAACACAATAAAATCAGATATTATAGATAAGACTATAAGGTTGGAATCATATATTCAAGAGTATCCTTATGTGTAAAGCATATATATACTTTATAAAAAATATATGTAAAGCATATTTATGTATATATATACACACATATATGTAAAGCATATATACTTTATATAGTATATATGTAAATCATATATATGCTTTATAAAGCATATATATATATATAAAGCAGCTTTATATATTTATATATATATATATATATATATATATATATATATATATATATAAAAGATGGAGTTTCTCCATGTTGATCTGGTTGGTCTCAAACTCCCCACCTCAGGTGATCCACCTGCCACAGCCTCTCAACGTGCTGGGATTATAGGCATGAGCCACCACACCCAGCCGTGGGTCTTCTGATTTCTAATTGACTCTTCTTTCTACTGCAAGATACTGCCTTTTCATGCAGTTTCTCCCTTAGAACTCTAAAGTGTCTTTTTATTCATTAAGTGTACATAGTGTCAGTATTGTAATTTGATTACTTACCTTACTTGTGTTATTAAACTCTGACTGGATATGAATAATTTGCAATAAGAAGACTGATATTCATCTCCCTTTACAAATGTCTTTTAGTTTCATGTTTATGATCCTAAACTTATTAAGCCATGAGCACAACAGAAACTAATGTAAGGAAAGGTTCCAAACTACAAGAGTCAGATTAGACATGGATACATAGCTTCTCACCATGGATACACAGTCACAATTTTTCTTTCTCTATTAAAAACCATAATACTTGTCCAGTGTGTTTTGTGAAAGAAGGCATTATGGGCCATTTGTATATTAATAGGTCTAATTGCCCAAGATTTCTTTGCTAACTAATGAATTGTGTTTGGTGGGGGGCATGACAGTAAGAGCACTGAGAGTGCAGCAGCATTGTTTAACTGTATTTTAAACTGTGAGGACTCTGTAAAATTATATACTTTTTATATTGACTTATCTTTTCCAATGTCTCTTCATTTTGAGCAAGGAAAAAACAAACAGATATTGGGAAAAATTACACAGGGTTCTCCATGAAATAAATAGAACATTTTCAAATCCGGTTATCTTCTTTACTCTTCATTGAAAATGAGTATCACTAAAATCATTTGCAGCTCTTTGAACTCATCACAAGAAGGCATCTTCTTGTAGTGGTGTATTTTGTGCACATTACTAACATTACCTTTTACAAGGGCCTGTGGCATTTTTCCCTTCTTTACCATTTCTATGAGTTAAAAATAGATAAAATAACTTGCTGAAGCAGCTAACACTGAAAAAGTATATGCAACCTAAATAAAAAGAGGAAGAAGAATAATCAAATAAAATTGATGAGAGACACATGGTTCAGGGCAGGGTATGAATAAAGCAAAGCAGAATAAAAAAGCAAGAGAATTAATAGTCAGGGCTAAGAAGTCAATATGCACGAGCAGTTCTCAGATTTCTGGGTGTGACTCAGTTGGTCTACAATTCAGGCTCAGAGTTACATTCCTAACAAATTCCCAGGTGATGCAGATGCTATTGGTCCATGGACCATACTCTGAACAGCACAAGTGCATATGCATTGACCCTCTTAGCCCTGAAGACTGATATGAAGGTACAAGATGAAATTAACCTTGCTAAATGAAAAATTGTGGGGGAGAGGCAAAGAATGGATGTAAAGTAATTAAATTGTGCAGCTAGCTGTAAGAAGCAAAAATGTTATCTCCAAGAACCCTGAACCTCATTTAGTCATTTAAACATTTTGTGACATTAGGCAACATTGTCATGAACATATATCCATAACTAGATATCCTTATTTATCATTTTAGCACAGCACAGTGAATGTTTATTCCATGCCTGGGATTGTGCTACATGGAAATACAGAAGCAAAATCCTTTTTCCCTTATTATGTGCCTCCCAGAGTCTCAGGTTTATAAATAGGAAGGATATAGATGCATAAATAAAAATGCAAATTATTATATGTAATTAACATGTTCCATTCCTTTACAATGTGGTTTCAAATCTCACACTCCATCCCAATCATGTTGGAAAGATTTTTTTCTTTGATCCTATCTCCCTATGTTAAATGAAAGGGCCCTAAAGTTTTACTAAGTCCAAGATTGTTTAGCAAAAAGTGGGATATTTTAATCCATCTAGCAGAGAGCCCTTTCATGTGGCACTGGTGTGCGAAAGGCACCACCTTGGGCATGTTATGCCACTGCTGACCTAGCAATTGTTTCCAGAAGTTGAAGGTAGAGGAGGAGCATCTTTCAAGTGTTACTGCCTCGCCATGTAGCTGTGAGTTCTAAATGTCATAATACTTTAAATACTTCAGAGACACAGCTCTTTGTTGTAAATACTTTTGAGGCACAGCTCAAAATTTTCTCAAGGATTCACAAATATGGCAAGTCTTGTGGGTGTAGCCCCTCAATACCTGACTTGGATAGTTTGAAATCATCTGTGGTATTTTTTTTTTTTGTATTATCTCCACAATGTTAACTTTCAAATGAAGCGCTAAACAATTCCGCTCCCACTCTGAGTCTCATCCCCATCTGCTCTGCTCTTCCGACTTCCTCCACATGGCTTTTGCTGTCTCCTCAAAATAGTCAGCACAACTCTGCTTTGTACTTTCTGTTTTCTTTCCTGCAGTGTTGTTCGCCCGGATAACCAGCTGCGGGGCCCACGCTCTCATGTTATTCAGGCCTTCATTTAAACCTCACTTTCTCTGTGAACATTACATCATTACCTTGTGTAAAACGAAAAATCTTTTCCAACTCTCTCTGAATTCTGGGTTTTATTTTTCTTCATGAAGTTTACTGTCAACTAATTATCATCTATCAGTTCTCATTTTTTTCTATTAGGATGTAATTCTTAGACAACATGAATTATTTAATCTGCTTTGTTAAGTATCTCTAATGCCTAGAACTTTGCTTCCCAGGAAACAGGCCTTCAGTGATGGGGTAAGTGAATTAATAAAAACATGAAGCATATCTACCATATTTCCAAATAAAATATTTTTAAGAGTTTTTCTTTATTTAAAACCCACCAGGAGATTTCAGAAATAAATGTGACAATAGCAACCTAATGAAATAAAAAATTGTAGCTGTTTATCTTTTTTGAATATACATATGTATATTCATCATGCATTTATTCCCGTTGATGCTATAATTGTTTTACCTAGAACAAATTGTGATATAAAATACATTGCTTGATGTAATTGACAAGAATAATAATTTTTATCTTTACAATTCTTCCCTTTAGAATGTTAGTGATGATTGTTTTCATTAGTAAATGTAATTAATTTACCTCATTATCTACTGTATAAACAATTTTTTAAAGCCATAAATTATAACAAATTTTGTAAGAAAACTACAAAATATGAATGGCAGTTCCATGAAAAGCAACTAGAGATTAGTGTCTCATCAGTTCTAAGACCATGTGAGAGAACATGAATAAATATGAAGCAAATTATCTTTATCAACTACTACATTCAAATGAGAAACGAGGTAATAGTATGTTTTTCTATACAGATGGGAGAACATACAATGACAATTACTTTTAAAAAAGAAAAATAAAAAAAACAAAAACCCACTAAGATAGTTTTTAGTAATTCATCCCCCTCCTGCATACCCAAATACATAAATATTCTTCAATTCAAATTTCTATCCTTCATGAATAGATGTTTTAATAATTACCCCTACTGCTATTTTTTTGAATAAATCACAGTATTGTTTGTTTTCCCAGGTTTTTTTCCCTGTAAAATTATATTTGGATATATGAAATATTCTAGTCGCTGTGTTAAAGGGAATCCTTTAAAGTCGTTTGCCAAGGATATCAAGTGATATAAACTTGACTTACATTTCAGAATAATGACAGGATAACAAAACACTTGAGTTTTAATTTCCAGTTAATAGTGTAGGGTTATGACTATTAAGACAATTTATCAGGCACTTAATAGAAACAGTAAATGTTACTGTTGGAAGAAAACATAATGTTAATTTAAATGCTGCATAATTGAAAGGGTAAGGCATGTGGAATGAAGAGATTTAAATGAAGCTCTGGCTTCAGTTCCATTTTAATTGGGTGTCTGTGGAGAAGTCATTTAATGATGGTTAAATCATTAGCAGAAAGTTATAATAATTTCAGGTCTACCCAACTCCCGGAGGTGTTTATAGGATCAAATTGAGTGCATTGAGTAAACAAGTTTAGGTAAAACCCTGAACATATAAGCACCCTGCATCTTACATAGATTGAGAGCAAATATATAATTAGTGGCATATCTATTGATTCCTAAACTAGAGTGCTTATGAAAAGCACTGTCATGGTTAAGAAAATCAAGAAGATGTCACCAATTATGTATTCATCCTTTCATGATACAAGTATGCAAAATAGAAATATTGGCTTAGTCAAATTATCTAAGAGTGACTCCAAGTATGGATCCTGGACCAGCAACAAAAGCATACTCTAGGATCTTGCTAGAAATGCAATTCTTGGGCCCCAGCCCAAACCTACTGAATCAGAAACTCTGCATATATGACCAGAAATTTGTATTTCTAAATTTGTATTTTAATTCCTGCAGATGGTTCTGATGCAACTTAAGGGTTGACAACTACATCCACTTTTGATAATTGTTTAATTTCTCTAGCGTGGAAAGAGATGGCACAGAGTTCACTTAGGTAACTTTGCCCATAACAAAAGCTACACAGCCCTGAAGGGTTTGATCACTTCTTAATTCTCAGCCTCATCTCACCAAGAGCCCCACCCCCTTGCTTTCAGAGGCTCTCTCACACTGTCTTTCTTTCAGTTCTTTGCATATCATATGGCCTCAAGGCCTTTATAGGAACATTCTTCTCCTTGCTCTTAAACTTGCTTCTTTTTTTCCTAAATATACTTCAACTCTTAATTCAAGCATTGTTTTATCATGAAAATCTTTTCTAATCCCCACGTGTCAAGGGCAGGACCAGGTGAAGGTAATTGAATTATGGGGCTTGATTCTCCCATGCTGTTCTCAGAATAGGGAGTTCTCACAAGATCTGATGGTATTATAAGGGGCTCTTTCCCCTTTACTCAGCACTTCTCTCTCCTGTCTCCTTATGAAGAAGGACTTGTTCGCTTCCCCTTCCACCATAATTGTAAGTTTCCTGAGGCCTCCCCAACTATGTGGAACTGTGAGCCAATTAAACCTCTTTTCTTTGTCAATTACACAATCTTGGGCAGTTCTTTATAGCAGTGTGAGAATGGACTAATACAGGCTCTGATTACATGCAGCATGCATTCTTGTAGGTGACGAACACATTAATCAGATAATAACAAAACCATATCTTTATAAACTGCGATAAGTACTATAAAGGAAAAATAGTGTCATAAGAGTTATAATGAGGTATGACCTACAGTACGCTGATTTAATTGTATGTCTATGGGAACAACATTTTGACCATGATTCATCTCTAAACATCTCTGTAAAGATTGAGTGCACAATGGAATACTATTCAGCTCTTTAAAAAAGGAATTGTGTCATTTGCAACAATATGGATGGGATTGGAGAAAATTATTCTAAGTGAAATAAGCCAGGCACATTTATTTTTGTGAGATTTAAAACTATAAAACTATAAATCAAACCCAAAGAAGTAGACAGTAGAATAGTGGTTACCAGAGGCTGCGCTCGGAGGAGCAGAAGGTGATAGGAAGATGATAGTATAAGAAAACAAAGTCTCAATTAGACAATAAGAATAACAGGCTTTCTTTCCTTTTAGATATATTGCATGTTGTGGTGAATATAGAAAATAACACCTATTACAAAATTGTTAAGAAAAAACTTGACTGTTTTCACTACAAAAAAGTTTTTGAGGCGATGGAAATGTTAATTAGCTTGATTAATTATTCCCCACATTGTATTCATAAATTTTAACATAACTTTGACCTCATAAAAATATAAAACTATAATTATCAACTTACAAGGAATAAACTGTTTTTAAACATTGAAGGCAGACCATGAAGGAGGAATGTATGGCACTCAATAACTCTTAAGAGGTTAGGGGATATGAATGATTCTGTCTTTGTTCATATCATGTGTATATATTTCCCCTGGTATTTATCATCAGTGCTTCAAAGCTTGGGGAAAAGCTTAAGTGTTTACAAATTTAGCAGTGCTTCAGGACAGAAGATTATGAACAGCAGCCCTTTTATCATTTGTATATCATCATAATATACAAAAAAACCTCCACTGCTCTTTTCCCCCACTGAATAGTAAGTATTGTATTAACAGGAATAATGGAGAAATTAGATATAGACAAAATATATGCTTACTTAGTGTAGTTAAGTGTTGTCTTCACTTAATTAAAATTTGCATGAAAACTGTAACATAAAGTCAATTATCTGGATGTCTGGACTAAACTATTTCAGGATACTTATAAACATTTAGATGACTGAACAACTAAATGTTTATTATAGATGTAGATAGATACCCGCATTTACTTGTATAACACTTCTTTATATAATTTAGAATTTCAATTCTTTTTTTTCCTATGGTATTTTTCTGCTTTCAAGTTTTTATTTATTTTTATTTTGTATTGAACTTTAGATTCTGGGGTACATGTGCAGATCATGCAAGATTGTTGCATAGGTACATTCATGGCAAGGTGGTTTGCTGCCTCCATCCCCCCATCACCTATACCTGACATTCCTCCCCCACATTATCCCTCCCCACCCTCCCTCCCACTGACCCTCTCGTAGCCCCCCCCCCAATGGACCCCAGTGTGTGATGCTCCCCTCTCTGTGTCCATGTGTTCTCATTGTTCCACACCTGCCTATGAGTGAGAACATGCAGCGTTTGATTTTCTGTTCTTGTGTCAGTTTGCTGAGAATGATGGTTTCCAGGTTTATCCATGTCCTTACAAAGGAAGGAGAACTACAAACTACTGCTCAAGGAAATTAGAGAAGACACAAACAGATGGAAAAACATTCCATGCTCTTGGTTAGGAAGAATCAGTGTTATGAAAATGGCCATACTGCCCAAAGTAATTTATAGATTCAATGCTATCCCCATTGAACTACCAATGACCTTCTTCACAGAACTGGAAAAAAACACTTTAAACTTCATATGGAACCAAAAAATAGCCTGCATAGCCAAGACTATCCTAAGCAAAAAGAACAAAGCTGGAAGCATCGTGCTACCTGACTTCAAACTATACTACAAGGCTACAGTAATCAAAACAGCATAGTACTGGTACCAAAACAGAGACATAGACCAATGGCACAGAACAGAGGCCTCAGAAGCAACACCACACATCTACAACCATCTAATCTTTGACAAACCAGATGAAAACAAGCAATGGGGAAAGGATTCCCTGTTTAATAAATGGTGTTGGGAAAATTGGCTAGCAGTGTGGAGAAAACTGAAACTGGACCCCTTCCTGGCACCTTAGATTAAACTCAAGATGGATTAAGGACTTAAATATAAGAATTTCAATTCTTTGTCAAATAATAACTTCATATATGCTTTTTTATTTTTTCTTTTTTAAGAGTTAATCTTGCTCCATCGCCATGCTGGAATGTGGTGGCATGATCTCAGCTCACTGCAACCTCTGACACCTGGTTTCAAGTGATTCTCCTGCCTCAGCCTCCTGAGTAGCTAGGATTACAGGAATGTGCCACCATACCTGGATGATGTTTTTGTATTTTTGGTAGAGACAGGGTTTCATCATGTTGGTCAGGCTGGGCTCGAACTCCTAACCTCAGCTGATTGATTCACCAGCCTCAGTCTCCCAAAGTACTGGTATTATAGGTATAAGCCACTATGCCTGGCCCATATATGCTTTTTAAATTTCATTTTCCCACTGGACTACACAGGTTAAGATACTGAAGCTAAAAATCATAATGCTAGTAAGAGTTGTCATGGAGAATCTAAGAAAATATCTACCTATAATATCTGAACTATTTTACTTTATGCAGTTGCTTATGAGTGGATTTCTTATAGAGTTATCTCTTGGTATCCATGGAGTATTGGTTCCAGCACCTCCCACAGATATGAAAATCCAAGGATGCTTAAATTTCTTATATAATATGACAAGGTGTTTGCATCCAACCTACACACATCCTCTTGTACACTTTAAATCATCTCTAGATTACTTATAATACTTAACACAATTGCTATGTAAAGTTGTTATATTGTATTTTTAAAATTTGTATTCTTTTTGTTATATTTTATTTTGTATTTTTTACCAAATATTTTCAATCCATGATGGTTAAACTCACAGATGCAGAGCCCACAGATGTGGAGGGTTAAATGTGCTCCTTAAGTTTTAAAATCTGAATTGTACACAAACACACACAAATTGATATCTACTTGTTGCTTTGTGGGCAGGAACACTTTATTATTCACTTTTTTAAAAGTTCACAATTGAAGTGTAGTGCTGAGTGCTTAACTACTTAATAGGAAGTGTCTGACTCATGACTTGGTGTGTTTATTCAACAAACGTTCATCCAGGTCTAAATCTCAACTATGTTTCAGTAACTCACAAGTACCTGTTTTCACCCAGGCTTCTTCCATGAATGAGTTCAACACTCATATTTACAATTTTACATTAAATAGCAATAATGTAAATATTGTACAGAATACCACTGTAATGTGTTTTAAACCAAACTTATAATTTCTCTCTGAATTGGTCTCGTTCTCCTGTCTTCTCTCCTGCAGTAGACTAAACACCCAGCTTTCCATGCCAAGACCCCAAGGACATGTTTTATCCTTTCCTATATATATTAGTCTTCTTCACCGTATGATGTTTGTTAATTTGGTCATTTTGTTGTTTCTCAATCATATTTCTTAGTTTTACTCCAGTTTTCATAGTTTTATTCCAATTGTCCGGTTTTAAGTCATTTTCTATCATTTCTCACTTAAATTTTCTGAAATTGGTATTTAGTTGCAATTTCTGTTGTCGGTATTGCACCCTGAGGCCCTCGTTCCTGCCTATTACTGATTAAAAGACACATTTAACCACATTATTCTCTTTATAAATGATACCCATTGCCTTTAAACTTTTCATTATTGCCTTTCTATACTCCTCTCCATTCTTTCCTCATGTACCCTGAACTGCAGTTAACTTCAACAACTATAGTTTTTGGTATATGCCGTGTGCTCCCATCCACATGTGCCTTTGCTTAAGCTCTGCCTTCTGTACCCTCCTTTTCCAGCCTTCATATCATTGCATTTACTGCTTGAATATTTTTATTTTCCTTAAGAGTCATCTCAAATATAATCTCCTCTAATATCAGTTTCCTAATCTTCCAAGGACATGTTATATCCTTTCCTATGTAAGAACACTCGCTGAATACTTATATTTTCTGGACTGACACTTGTCAATTTAGCATATGAAGGATTTCCTCTTATTTAATGAGTTTCATCATTGCAAGAGACAAGTCAGGAATTTATTTTCCACAATCTCCTCCTCTTAATGGTTCTGGCTTTGAGTTGTTCCAATAAGAGACACTCTGGAAGTTTAGAAGGTAGAAGAGAAGGAGTAGCCATTATTCTCTTAGAATAGGTGTAATTTGATGTGTGGGGCAGACAGAAGGTTCAGTGGCTTCCCAGTGAGCTTCTGAGAACCACTCACTTTGCTTCTGCAAACAGAGTGTTGATAAGAATTTCTCAGAGAGTCCTGAGAATTTAGCAGCTCTGCTGTGAACTTTTGAGAATGACTTGCTTCAGTGCTTCAAGGTGAGGTTTTTAGTGACCTTTATATAGATTCCCTTTGATGGCTTGATTCTGTGTCAGCTAATCTGGAACTGTGTTTCACAGCATTTCTCTCCTATTTGGTCCTGGGAGAAGATTGACCTCAAGAAAAATTCATGGAGATTTGTAGGTAAAAGTGAAGCAGCTTCCACAGGAATGCGTACTACATCGGTGTTGGTTTACCCTCTGTTTAAACTTGTATTGTGATGGATCCTCCTTTCTACTTTGTGGGAATGAAGCAGAGGCATAGTCTATACCTCTTACATCTTCAGCATCTCCTTCTATAGCTTTTCTGACTCCTGAGACAGATGCATGTTTAGGTAACTGCCTTTGATTTCAGGTTGTTCATATCACAGAAGGTGAGGTTAGACATCATGAGATGCTCAAATGTGTTTCAGCTCATTCTCATAGGTTAGTTTGTCATTATGGATTTCAATTTGTCCTTTCTTTTTTCCCCTCTGCATTTACCTTTCCTTCTTGACTGCCTGCCCTTCCGACTTCAGGCTAGCACCTGACAGAGAAACAATAGTTAGACGTAAACTAGGTAACCAACTTCCACATTGTGTAATGTCAAAATCCTATAATAGGGACATCAAATTCCATGTCATTCCTAGTGATTCTGCTTCTTTGACCAAACCCTGACTCATGAATTCCCTGATATTCAATGGAGATGTTTTTCACCTCAATCCTCTCAGCTCTTCCAACAGTCGTATATGCCCAGAATTCCTTTATAAAACCTTTTATATCTGGAATCCATGGAATGACTGTCTTTTGACTTTTTTCTCTAAGCAGGATTAACACATTAGGTTTGTGAATATATGATTTAGTGGATCCTTGAGCCTTGATGAGATTAGAATTTTGGTCACATGCAATTCAAAAGGACCCGACTAATCCAAATACGTTCTGGTTACACTCCCATGTTGTCTAAATTGGAGCTAAAACTTGTTTACATTTATATCTTTAGTGTCTAATGTAATGCAGTAAATATGCTTTAAAAATTAAATAACAAACTAATAGCCTATAAATAACATAAACCAATTGCTTACCTATAATGAATAGAGAAAATTTTTTTAAAAATCAAAACTCTTCCTGCTCACACACACACAAAAATGTTAGACTCTGAGGAGAACAGGTCCACAGATTGAAGAGGGCACAGTAATTACAGTGAGATTAAACATATACAGTCAGGTGAAAAATATTTTATGGCACCTGTTAAACCTGCTACAAGAGGAGATTACAGAATTGAGTTTGGTTAAAAGTAAAAAAAAAAAAAAATCAAATTATATAAAAATAGAATTGTGCTATCCAAATTTGGCAAACCTCCAATGAATAACTAGCTCAACCTATGTCCATGTGATATTCTAGTGTTCATTTTATTGAATTTTAACGATGAAGTAAAAATCAATAGAGACAGAATCTGGTAGATTATAAATAAAGAGAAACAACTCTAATGCACTAGTAAGTAGTGTAGAGGTTAAGTGAAAAAATATTGGGCTGACACAGGAGATTTACGAAGAATACACCCAAGTCCATCTTAAATGTGTATGTCTAATTCATTTTCTATTTGGACCCAAATCCCTCTTCATAAGTCAGTCCTTTCCCCTCGTCCATTCTCTCCATGTCATTGGTCCTGCGGCTCTGGTTTCCCTATGCTGACCACAGCTATTCACAGCTACTCAGGCTAAGCAAGTCATATCCAGCACTCCAAACACTAGTTATTATAAAGCAGCACATTGAGTAAAAATGGAGCAGGCTTACCCCTCAGGGTTCCCCTTCTAAGCTGGTTATCAAATTAATTATCTCAACAAAGCAGGTATTTACCCCAAAGCATTACATATATTGCTGTTTCTGTTAAACTGCATGAATAATGAAAAGGATAGGATATAAGTGGAATATACTCTACTTGGGTCAATACACTACATCAATTGTAGTCCATTATCAACCCATAATTTTGATCGGATAGATCAAATGGATGAAGAAGATTAATGCTCTTCTCTGATCTTCAGCTATATAATAGCTATTTTATGTGCATGTGTATAGTACCCATTTCCAAAGATCATAGCACATGCACATACACAAATCAAACATATGTGACATTTTCTTCTCTTGTTAATATACATGCTAATTAATATGAAAAGGGGAAACGACTCATACCCAAAGGTTATTTGTTTATATGTTATATAAATGATTCAATTAAAAATCAATAATATAATCCACTCAGTTCCCAAAATTATGAATTTATTCCAAGAACACAGAATTGTTAGTATTTTATATATAACACAAAACAGCTACAATAAAGAAAAAACATTTTAGCAAGTGTGCTATTTCCTTAGGAACCATTTAGTTGTAAATATTCCCCTAAAGTTTATAGCCATTTATGTGCTACCACAGCAGCCTGAAAACCAAGTGAGAATTTTCAAGATTATGTCCATATTTTTGCATCCTGAAGGGAATATATGCAAATCTAACTGAATTTTTCTGATTCTACTGAGATATTGAGTGCATAAAAACATATAATTTATGTGTGTGTATTTTCTTAGATGTCTACATAAAATCCCATGAGAAAGTTTCAATAAGCTTAATTGTAGTAAACGTTTATTCCTTAGACTTTAGGAATTTAAAATACATGAGACTTTACAAGTTAAACTTTAACAATAATCTCTATTTCATTCCCTATAATATATTCACTAAACTTCATGTTTAGTAACCCTACTTTTTCTCCCCAATGTAGGCATAGTTTTATTGATTTTTAAACCAATTCTCTTGGAGGAAGGTTCTCATTTTAGCTTTCATTGTGAAACTACTTTGTCTTATAAAGTGTGTGGTTATTGTTCTCAAGCCATTCTCAGCCATGTGACAATGTTATAGTTTATTTTTTTCTTTTATCTTGATATGATCAAATCACCATTATGTCACTAGATGCTCTGCCATTTCAACAGAGCTTGATGGCATAAATAAGGAACAAACCCTCAATCATTTATTATTTAACATTCTAAAGTTTTAAGCTTGCTAAATTTTAAAGCACATTTTGCAGAGGCTTCCAGCACAAGCTCATGAATTTGGCTCATGAAAGTCAATCAACTTTGTGGTTTTTTTTTTTTTTTTTTTTTTTTTTTTTGAGACAGAGTCTTACTTGGCCCAGGCTGGAGTGCAGTGGCATGATCTCGGCTCTCTGCAACCTCTGCCTCATGGGTTCAAGCAATTCCCTGCCTCAGCCTCCTGAGTAGCTGAGATTACAGGAGACCGCCACCACACCTGGCTAACTTTTGTATTTTTAGCACAGAAGGGATTTCACCATCTTGGCCAGGGTGGTCTTGAACTCCTGACATCGTGATCCACATGCCTCGGCCTCCCAAAGTGCTGGGATTACAAATGTGAGCCACTGCACCAGGCCAACTTTGTTTACAGATGAGAAAATGGTATCTAGCACCATAAGTCTATCACACTGTCAGTTTCCTTAAAGCACTCCTACTGTATTTTTCCTTTTCCTTCTCCTAAGCCAAACATCTTTCTAGTTCCATTTTTGGTTTAGTGACAATAGAGTGTATTCTCATAGCCCTATTCAACAGCCTTAATTTCTCCCCCAGGGTTTATGCTTATGCTATTTTTCAGACCCCTCTATATTAGAATATATTTTATTCTCCTCTTCTTAAAGTTCATATATCTTTCAATACTTAGGTTCAAACTTATTTGCATTAAAAATGTGGCTCTGCTAGAAAGAAACATACAAGTCATGTTACCTTAGAAAGAGAAAAAAATAAATATTCCATTAGTTAAACTGATGTATGCACACTTTCTTCCATATTTGGCTACTACAAAGTATATAGGACTATAGTTAATGATGGCAAGCAGCTTGCAATAGGTGCTATTTATATGATTGCTGGCAACTGAGATTTGTCTTTTTACTCAATTATGTTGATTTCTTCTTGGATTGTCTTTTTATGTACAACATGGTACGGGTAGTTGAAACTGGTTTTTAAATTACTATTTTCACTGGCATTTTCTTTAAACAATAACATAATCAATTACCTGCTTTCTTCCAAGAAACTGAATGCAACATAATCGAAGATAGCTAGACCTATACATATGGAACATATTGACCTAGCCTGCATCTTTTTAAAGCATATTATATAATGATTTTTATGCCTTTTTCTACATCTTTTAAACAAAGAACAAGAATATAGATTTAACAACCATATAAAGGATGAGTTATATTAAATTTATGTGTAAATATTGTGCTGTTAAATGTCACTTAAATTGTAAAATGTGAAATAAAAATTAACTAAAAAGGAAATAAAGATCTTTGGTGTTGTGAATGTGGAAACCTTTATCAAATTCTTCCTCTTTGGTTTTTTTTTTTTTTTGAAAATACCAAGAATAATACCTCCACAAAGAAGATACACCTGTACAATAATTTCACTTCATTTCCATCTGTTGTTGCTTATTTTACCCTTAAAGTCTGAAATGATTTACAGCTGTTGGATTAATAATGATGGCGAGTGATGGGTTCTGTTCCCTTATTCCTTTAGCTTTTCATCATAGCATAAGCTACCTTTATCAGTATTTTTACTTAAATATTCTTGTCTTCTGTCTCCACAAATAATCACTATTCTTTGTCTTTTCCTGTTCATGTTGTACACTTTCGTCCTTTTTATGCTTTCATTTCTAATCTTAATCATATGTGTTTTCTTTTTCTTATTTTCTTTATTTGTTTTCTTTCCCTTTTTCATAGTACATAGAAAAATAAGTGTCTGGGCTGTGAGTCTCATGTTAATAAATGAGTGAAAGATTTGGGATTGTGATTAATAAAATTGAAGGAGAAATACGGTCATGTGGGTTGCTGTGAGTCACTTGTAGTGAAACACATGTTATATATAATGTGTGTATTTGTGTATGTTATATAAAATGTGTGTCAATGTGTATATGTTATCTATAACATATGAAGTCTCCTGTGGGGGAGATATATATATGTTTGGCATTTTATTTAAACAATGTTTATATATGCATATGTATATACACATATACATATATATGTCAGGGCGGAGAGAGAAGGGGGTAGATCTCCCCCACAGGAGAGTTTACTTCCTCAAACAATAATAACATTAAACAATAGTGTGTGAACAGTACTTATGGTAAGAAAATCTATAGAGAAATGAAGAAAAAGGTAGTCAACATTTGTTGCATCTTTTATTTATCAGCTACTTTTAAGAAACTAGAGGATACAGATATATACCATGATATACAATGTAAGATTCTACAACTCAAAATCTATGCTCACTTTTATTCTGTCACCAGTACTGTATATACACAACATCACTCTAATAACCCTAGGTATCTTCTTTCTTGGCTTCTCTCTCTGTATATATTGATCTTTCTCTTTCTGGCTCTCTCTCAATATACATCTTGACTTATGGCATTTACACACACACACACACACACACACACACACACACATGCACATACACCCTTAATCATAAATTCTCTTAAACTTTTGCTACAAAAAATCTAACTCATTTTGATTCATAATAATCATCTTTCTCATTTTTCCTCTTCAGCTTAGTAAATAAGCTTGTCATTCTCTTATCTATGTTTGTCTCTATGTGATTTGGTTCTTGTTTCCTATCATCTGTTAACAAACTTGGTAATATCAGTTATGCTTGCTTGCTTTCTTAATATTTAGCATTTCTTAAAAAACATATACAAATTACCATAAAAACATCATGCTCTCTGATACTAAATTTTTTAAAAAGTCTAAATTTCCTTGGACCTCATATTCTTCTAAAATTATCTCTCTTTCACAGCCAAACTATTATGAAGGTTATTAATGCCTGCCATCCCCATTTCCTCATTTAAAAGACTCTCCTCACTCTACTCCTGTCTGGCTTTTACCAGATGTCTCATTCTATGTCTGCCCTATGTCTCTGATAGGAATATTTCCACTTCAGAACTCAATGCCTTCACTGTCCTTGAAGCCAATGATTATTTTTTATCTCCCATAGGACCTCTACCCTAAATCTGTTCTTTGAGGTTCAGAAGCATAATCTCAGAGGCTTACTTGATATTTTCTTTTAAATATCTAAGTCAACTCTTTAATATTATGTCCAGAAAGAAACTCAAAAATCTTCCTGCTCCAAATCTTCCTGCCCCAAAAAGAGATACAAATGAATAAGCTTGGGTATTGAAGGAGCAGACAGTCCAGGGTTGGAAACCAACAAGAAAATAAATACCAAATTACTATGTAATATGTACTATTATAATGATGATCATGATGAAAAATATATACATAATTCAAAAGAAAAAAATGCCAAACCTATAATCAAACTAAGACGACAGTGTCATACAATTTTATACCTAGAAGTTTGGCAACAATTCAGAAGTATGACTATATCAATCATTAAGTGTTACAAGAATTTAGAGGAAAATACAGAAACAGGATACTTAATAAATGCTACAAGAATAGGAATTTTAGGACCTCCTAACAAGATAAGACAGCACTTTAACTGAGTTTTGCTTAATAAGCAGGTCTAATAGACATGGTTAAGAAGGGAGAATAAACATTATTGGGAAAGGCAGAGGGATACAAAAGGAATACATAGGAGTGTTCAGAAAAATTGAAAGTGAAAGAGCCTAAAGAATAAAAACCACAAAGGCATAAAAAATAATTTAATGTCAGTCCAGCTCAAGAAATTGGAGAGGAATTATTTCATTTGACATTACATTGCATATAATCTGAGTTAGAAATATAACACAAATGTATTCGACTTGACTTCACAATACTTCAAACTTAGTTCGTGATTGTTGTTTGCTCATTTTGTCAGATAGTACATTCAGGAGATCCATACTATAAGTAATTTTTTTTATATTTTTATAAATTCAAACTTTATATATTTAATTTTTTATCACTTGAATTATGGCAGTCTTCTGACCAAATTGGCCTGAAAGGAAAAACTTGAAAAAAAGTCACAGAAGGATTTTTACTTGCGATTTAATTCACAGTTTATGATTTTTTTTCTATTTTCTAATTCATACAAACTATTTTTTTTTCTTTAAATATCTGAAGGTAGGAAGTAAGAAACAGAATAAAAATGAGACACAGTTGGCCACTGGTTAGTAGCTGTTGAAGTTAGGTGATATGTACATGAAGTTCATTATCCTATTCTGTCTACTCTTATATATGTTTCAAATTCACCACAATGAAATGTCAAAAAACAGACATCTCAGGCTCAGCAGGCAGACAGCTATAGTTGAATTCTAGCTCTTTCATCTCAGCTCTTTCAAAGTGTGACTCTTTCATTTGTGCTTTCCAAGTCTCTAGTGCAGATCTGTAATTGAAGTTTCACTTCCAGAAGGCAAGTCAGGAATTGCCATTACTGGTTAGTTAGTTCTACCACAAGAACCCTCTCGTGTTGGCATTGTTGACACTGGCAAATTTATCAGAGTTCTGAGTGTGGTCCTCAGACTTGAAGGTTTAGAAATCTAGTCTTGTTTTTCCTTGTAAAAGTGATACGTCTTTCAGGGGAAAAAGTTATATTACACAAGCCACAGATTCTCCCCTTGTAGGTGGCTTTAAGTTAAAAGCCAAATCATTATCATTGTTATTATTATTTTCAAACATATATAGAGTTCTTGCTATGTGTCATACACTCTTCTAAGCACTTTATAAATATTATCCCATTTTGTCCTTGTAACAATATCTTTACAGATGAGGAATCGTTGCAGCAGAGATGTCAGATTACTTTCCAAAATTCATACAGCTCAGAATACCAGGGCTTGGATTTGAATCCAGCCAATCTGATTTAAATCTGTGCTCTTAACCATGTAACATTTGGTATTCATCAAGAAAGAACTAAATGAACATAATTACAATAAGAGTTCTTGAACTCTTGTTGAAGATTCACAGAACCATAATACTCAAAATTTAACAGCAGTAGGTTCTATCCCCCTCTGCAAAAGGTGAGGTGAATGCTTCTAAAGAAACGTCTCTGACATTTAGTTTTCTATTTCTCAGAAGCTGCCCAACTGTTATTGTGATCAATGTATTATGACAAGATACTTCAGAATCTTCATTCTAAATTTTCTCTGACTCAGGGCCATTTTAATTTTTGATGTCAAATTTTTGTAGCTTTTATCTGTTAGTTTGTATTTTATAGTTAATTTCAAGTTACTATAATTCCTAATTTCTTTTTTTTGTTGTTGTTTTATTCCATTTCTTTTTTTTTTTTTTAATTGTACCTTAGGTTCTGGGGTACATGTGCAGATCATGCAGGATTGTTGCATAGGTACACACATGGCAGTGTGGTTTGCTGCCTCCATCCCCCCCATCACCTACATCTGGCATTTCTCCCCCATGTTATCCTTCCCCGACCTCCCCCACTCACCCTGCTGTCCCCTCCCTTGCGCCCCCCCAACAGACCCCAGTGTGTGATGCTTCCCTCCCTGTGTCCATGTGTTCTCATTGTTCAACACCTGCCTATGAGTGAGAACATGTGGTGTCTGATAATTCCTAATTTCAACTAAAAGCACTGAGGTCGGAAGAAGTTAAATAACTCACTTTATGGCAAAGCTGGGAGAGCTAATGACTCGATTCCTAATGGAGAGCAATTTACACGTTATTGTAACAGTCCTAAATTAAACAGCATGTCAATATCAAATAAGGTGGTATAGGAGAAGGTTTTAGAGATACCACACTTTACCAACTTTTAAACTTACACCAATATGTTGTTTTTTTTTCCCCTGTCAGTATTGAACAAAGAATCATTTTCCAATCCTATTTTGTTTATGTAAGTCATGACCCTGATTGAATTCTATTTTAATAGACAGAATTTTGAAAGACTGTCCTTTTCTTAGTGTGTATTCTTGATGTCTTTGTTGAAAATCACTTGGCTGTTAATGCATGGATTTATTCCTGAGTTCTCTATTCTGTTACATTAGTGTATATTCCTATTTTTATACAAGTAACATGCTGTTTTGGTTGCTATCGTTTTGTAGAATATTTTGAAGTGAGGTAGTGTGATGCCTCCAGGTTTGCTGTTATTGCCCAACTTTTTTTTTTTTTTTTTTTTTTTTTTGGCTATCTAATGTCTTTTTCCTTTCCATATTAATTTTAGAATATTTTTCTATTTCTATGAAACATATAATTGGCAATTTGGCAATTTGATGGGAATTGCAGTGAATCTGTACATTGTTTTGAGTATTACAGACATTTTAACAATATTAATTTTTTTAAATTTGTGAACACAGGATCTCTTTCATTTACTTGTGTCCTCTTCAATTACTTTCATTATTATTATTATTATTATTTTTTGTGAGACAGAGTTTCACTCTTGTTGCTCAGGCTGGAGTGCAATGACGCAATCTCGGCTCACTGCAACCTCTGCCTCCTGGGTTCAAGCGATTCTCCTGTCTCATCCTCCCAAGTAGCTGGGATTACAGGCATGTGCCACCACTCCCTGCTAATTTTATATTTTTAGTAGAGATGTAGTTACTCCATGTTGGTCATGCTGGTCTCGAACTCCCGACCTCAGGTGATTTGCCCACCTTGGCCTCCCAAAGTGCTGGGGTTACAGGCATGAGCCACTGTGTCCGGCCCATTATGATTTTATAGTTTTCTTTGTAGGGACCTGTTATGTTCTTGGTTAAGTTTATTCCTAGGTATGTATTTTTTTGTAGCTATTATAAAGGAAATTATTTTCTTGATTTCTTTTTTATATAATTCACTATTGGTGTACAGAAATGCTACTGATTTTTATATGTTGGTTTTGTATATATATTATATATACAAAATATGTTTCTATGTTTATATTTTCTGCAAGCTAACTAAATTTGTTTATTCTAACAGTTTTATTCCTGGAATTTTTAGGGTGTTCTATATGTACAATTATGTCATAAAACAGAGACAACTTGACTTCCTCCTTTGCAATTTCCATACACTTTTTTCTTTATTTTGCCAAATTACTCTGGTTAAAGCTTCCTGTACTGTGTTAAATAAAGGTAATGAAAGTCGGCATCCTTGTCCTGTTCCAGATCTCAGGAAAAAGTTTTCAACTTTTACCCATTCAGTGTGCTGTGGCTTGTCATATATAGCCTTTATTGTGCTGAGGTATGTCCATTCTTTACCCACTTTGTTCAGGGTTTTTATCATAAAGAGAGATAAAATTTTATCAAGTGATTTTTCACCATCCATTGAAATAATCATGTAATATTTTACCTCGATTCTGTTAATGTAGTAAATGGTGTTAGGAAAACTGGATATTTACATGCAGAAAAATAAAACTAGATCCCCCATTTCTTGTTATATAAAAAATCAACTTTAAATTTACTAACAACTTAAATGTAAGACAAAAAAGTATAAAATATTTTTTTAAAAATGCAGAAGAAATTTTTCATGAATTGGGGTGGGTGAGTAATTTTTGAATATGACTCAAAATACAGACAACCAAGAAAAAATAGACAAATGGAATTACATCAAACTGAAAAGCTTATGCACAGCAAAGGAAACAACAAAGTGATGAGAAAACCTACAGAATGGGAGAAAGTATTTGCAAACTATGCATCTGACAAGGAGCTAATGTCCAGAAGAAAGGATCTCAACTCAATAGCATACAAACAACAACAACAAAAAAAATCCAATTTTAAAATGGACAGAAGACCCAAATTGACTTTTATGAAAGGAAGACATACAAATAGCCAACAAGTATATGAAAAAATGTTCAACATTACTAATCATAGGAGAAATGTAAATAAAAACTAAAATGAGGTATCACTTAGCCCTCATTATAATAGCTATTATCAAAAAGACCAAAAAAAAGTAACAAATGCTGGTGAGGATGTGTAGAAAAGGGACTTTTATAGACTGTTGGTGAGAATGTAAATTAGTATGACAATTGTAGAAACCAGTATAGTTTCTTCAAAAAATTAAATGTAGAACTACTATCTGATACAGCAATCCCATTACTGAGTATATCTCCAAAAGAAAAGAAATAAATAGCAAAGACATGTGCATGCCCATGTTTATTGCAAGCTGTTCACAAAAGCCAAGGTACGGAATCAACCTAAATGCCCATCTAATGAAGAATAGGTAAAGAAAATATGGCTATAAACATAGTGAAATACTACTTAGCCATAAAACACAATGAAATTCTGTCATTTGCAGCAACATGAATGAACCTGGGGAACATTATGTTAAGTGAAATAAGCCAGACACAGAAAGAAATACTATACAATCTCATTCGTATGTGAAATCTGGAAAAAAAAGTTGATTTCATGGAAGTAGAGTGTAGAATATTGGTTACCAGAGACTGGGGATAGAAGAAAGGGAAGGGGAGAAGTTGGTCAATAGATACAAAGTTGCAGATAGTAAGAATACACTTTAGTGTTCTAGGATTACTATAGCAAATAACAATGTATAGTTTAAGATACCTGGAAAAGATTTTGAATGTTGTCATTACAAAGAAATAATGTTAAAAGTGATATATATGATGGTCACCCTGATCTAATCATTATACTGCACATACACTGAGACATTACATTGCACATCAGAAATATGTACAATTATTATGTGTCAACTATAAGTAAAACAGTAAATTTAGAAGTGAAATATCATCAGACCTCTAGGATTTGCTATTATTTTCCTTGATGAAAAATATTTATCTTTGAATTTTCAACCAATGTCCAGGCATTGTCTCTGTAATGTCTTCTGTTATATTTAGGCTTTGCTTCAGTCTATATATATTTGTTCAAAATTCAGGAGGCTTTGAATCCAGTATTAATAATCTATAGGGACAAGATAAATTAATTATTCTGAAGTGCATGAATCTAGTTTCTTTTTTTTTTTTAATTCCACATAACTCTTTTAATAAATAAAGCATATCCATGGCTTAGATTGTGAATCACATTTACAGAAGAGGGAAAATTTCTAGGCCTAAACAGGGAACAGTGAAGCAACTACTGGAAGAAGTGGTGTGCCACATGATCCTTAAGCCTCAAGAGTGGGGACTCCAGGGCTGAGAATGCCAAACACATCACCTCTAAGCCAGACGGAGAACGGAGACCCAGTAAGCCCATGCAACCACCACCTGCCCCCTCCCCCAGTGTGCTGAACCAACCGGATGCCGTGTTACTTTCAGATGAACTGGAGGTGGGTCTTGATCATATTACATGAAGCATTCCGCCATTGTGAACAATTAGGCAAGGCATTAGTGACAGAGGGGCATCACTGATAAATACAGAGCGACATTGGGGCACTAAAGAGGAAGCTACAGAGACATCGTGTTTCTTCAAATATCAGAAGCTTCCACATCACAGCAGGAGAGCCGAGGATGAGCTCCACCTCCCAGAGGCTTAGTCCTAAAACTTCCTGTTGGCATTCATACCCAACAAGGCTCCTCGGACTTCTGGCATCATCTGCTGGGCTATGAGGTCCAGCCGGCTTTCCAGGGTGTTGGAAACCTTTATCTTACGATCCCCATTATATTGTCCTCACCAGCTAAGTCCTCAGGCAGGTAGGACTCCTGGTCAGTTTGGACATCAACATTGTTTTTGGTGGCAATTTTGTACATTGGGATTGCCTTTTGTACCGCAGCCTTTACCAGAGGGAAATCTTGTTCCTGCATCGAACAATAATTTGGGGCTCCAGCAACTGGTACAAACCCTGGAGAACCAGTCCATCCAGCAGCACTTGGTACCTGGTTGTGTCTTTTGCCACCTTACTGAGCCTCTGTTTCGCTTCATTTAGTAGGTCTGTGATAAGGTCATCTCTTGCTCTGAGGACTTTGAGCCTTGCTTGATTCATCAAACTGGATATCTAAATTTTCTTCTGCTGCTCAATCTGTTTCTCTTTCTTCTCATAATACTCCATAATCTTTAGTCTTTGGGTTTGCACAAGCCGACCTTTCTCTATGTTGAACTCTTAGTCTGCCTTTGCATCTATTTCTTCTGCTTTCTCATTGGCTTCTTGTTCAATGAAAGCCATCATATGCTTAATCTGCTTTTGCATGTCAGCATCGCTGAGAGCCATGGCGAGAGCAATGCTAGGCCGATGAGCAGCAGGTTTGAGTTTAGGTTTGAAGGGCGAGGTGGGTGGAATGGCAGAGACAGCCCTCCAAATCTAGTTTCTTAATATTACACAGAGATATTCTGCAACAACATTTTACTGGAGTTTGTTTTTAATAGTATTTTATTTTGCATTTGCAAGAGTTTTGCTATAAATTAATTTCTTAGTCAACTCAAATGTTAAGAAAATAATTACGTAACTTCATTAATCAAGTCATCAATCTGCTCAAATACAAACAAGTTGTTCCAATGCCTAATATTCTCATATGTTGAAACATTAAATCATAGACTCATTGTTCATACAATTTCCATCACTTCAGTAGTCATATTTGGTATTGCAGGTGTTAAGGAGTAATATGTAATTTATGAGAGAGAGTGTGTATTAACTGCCACTCCATCATAAAGTATTCTGTCACTGTTGATTTAGCTCTATTGATATAAGGAAATATATATATATATATATATACACACACACACACACACACACACACACACACATATATACATATATATATAAGGAAATATATATAAGGAAAGGCGTCTCTTTTTATATTTCATGTTGAAATTCAAATTGGTTTTTTGTTATAACTAATTACCAGCTGCAGTAGATATAAAAACAGAGACAGGACAACATATTCAGTATTTTAAAATTATTTTGAAGTCAAACTGTTGCTATAATCAGAAACTATATTTTAGTTGCATTTTAAAATAAAATATATGAACTTTTCTGAGTGACTTTCAGGAGATGCTAGCAAAATATTTTTCTTTGTTTATATTATAAAAGCTGTTACATTAGTATAATAAATTTTAGCATATATTAATAATAATTCTAGGTATGATTAATATTAGAATATAATTGAGATAAATGCAAAATCTGTAATGTAAAACAGCATTTTAGTTGTTCGAATATTAACGAGCAATAAAAATTATATCCTAAGCAATATTTTTACAAAAGCAGCAATAATTGATAAAAACATATCATATAAATTGGCACAAATAGCATAAAATGTTTTGAATCCGTAAAAACATGTTTATTTTACATAGTTTACTCTGAGAAGTTGCTTATGAAATAATGTAAAAATGCATCTTTCTGCAGAAGTTTGAAAGAAGGACACTCAGTAATTTGAGTGACCTATTCTTGTTATACTTCCCTTCACTATCTGCTGTCTTTCATTTTTATTTATTTAATTATTTTTGATACAGAGTCTTGCTTGTTGCCCAGGCTGGAGAGCAGTGGCACTATCTTGGCTCACTGCAACCTCCGCCTCCCTGGTTCAAGCAATTCTCTTGCCTTAGCCTCCCAAGTAGCTGTGATTGTAGGTGTGCACAAC
Organism: Ateles fusciceps; assembly: GCA_036589455.1. Taxonomy (NCBI): domain Eukaryota; kingdom Metazoa; phylum Chordata; class Mammalia; order Primates; family Atelidae; genus Ateles; species Ateles fusciceps. The sequence continues at coordinate 7,975,518 of JAZHEH010002982.1, read as the reverse complement.
CACGCTCGACTCATTTTTATGTTTTTAGTACAGATGGGGTTTCACTATGTAGGCGAGGCTGGTCTCGAACTCCTGACCTCAGGTGATCCACCCGCCTCGGCCTCCCAAAATACTGGGATTGCAGGTGTGAGCCTCCATGCCCAGCCTTGTCTTTTAGTTATAAACTTTAAGGTGAGCATATTTGACAGTAATAAGAGAGACAAGGAAGATGCAAATTCTCATTATGAATACATATGTAATTGTAGGCCTTCAATCATCATGTTTCATCAACAAATATCTTTGTCATCCTCAAAATCATTTGTATTCACTATACATTCTGCCTTGATTTATTACATTTCTACTTTTTGAGTGCCCCCACAAAAATATGAACTCAGAGTTTAATACCAGTTAAAGATATATTATTTAAAATATCCAAGTCATGTTCATTGTCAAAACTATGGAAAAGTAAAAATATGTTTAGTTTCACATCTGACAAATAAATATTATTATTATTCCTCCAAGTGGTGTATGTGTTTTGCGGGTTGGAATAAAGTGGCTTTGTCTGTGTGTGTGAAGAGAAAGTTAAGTTTATTTGAGAAAGTTAAGTTATTTTGTTTGTTTGTTTGCTTTTTTTTTTTTTTTTTTTGAGACAGTTTTACTCTTGTCACCCAGGCCTGAGTCCAATGGCAGGATCTCGGCTCACTGCAACCTCCACTTCCAGGGTTCAAGCGATCCTCCTGTCTCCACCTCCCAAGTAGCTGGGATTACAGGCACCCGCTACCATGTCCGGCTAATTTTTTGTATTTTTAGTAGAGATGGGGTTTCACCATGTTGGCCAGGCTGATCTCGAACTTCTGACCTCAGGTGATCCACTCACTTCAGCGTCCTAAAGTGCTGGGATTACAGGCGTGAGCCACCATGCCCAGCCCAAGAACAGTGTTTAACTGTACTCGCCTCTAAACTTTATTGGTGGAGATGGATTTACAAACACTTCAGACAGTTGAAGAATAAAAGTAGATTTTCTACACTGATACTGGCCCATTTCAGTGGGCAAAAAGGTGTTCAGTAAGTCAATCAATGAAAGTAGGAAAAGTTATTCTAACTTGAGAGGAATTCAGATGAAGCTAAATGACAGTGAGAATCCAACTGAATGTAGGAAGTGAAGGAATGAAAGGCAGTATACAATTAGAGCCATAAATTTTTTAAACTTTAAAATGGAAACACTAAAATATTTCATCTACACTTGTCAGGCCATCAAGATTTTCCTCTAGGCCATGTAACAATTTCTGTTTGGTAGACGTTTTCAGATGTTATTGTCCATCTGGTGAAGCATCTGTAATACTGACACCTAACACCTTTTACCCCAAAACTTCTTCAAAGTAAATCTGTTATTTCAGTGATTTCTGAGTACCATTACTAAGACAGCCTAGAATTCTTATGTGTGTGTATATATGTTATGTGTGTTTGTATATATACATAATATATGGCATATGTGTATATATATAGATACATTTTAGTTATAAAAATACAGAAATAATACTTATATAAATACTAGTTTTGGTAAATGTTTTTTTATCCTTTCATTTATATTCTGTTGCCTGGCTAAGGAATTCTCCCAAGCCTCTTGTTGCCAAGCATTTTACCTGCAACATCTTAATCTATGCCCAAACAGAATCCTGTCAATTACATGTTGTTATTCCATTTTACAGATCAGAGGTAATTGTCTGAATCCACACAGTGAACAAGTAGCAGAAACAGGATACTATTCCTGTCTTCTTTTAGAATGTTGGGCTTAACACGCAGACATGTTTCTAATGAGAATTCCAGACTCCACAGTATCCATTAGTGTTTATAATTTGAATCCCATGTGTCCTAAGCTTGGCTGCCTCATTCCCATCACATAAGTAATGAAAACTGCAGCCAAGAAACCTCTTTCTGCATTTGGTTGGAGATGTATGACAGGCACTGCAGAACTGTGCTTGAGACAAAAATAAACATATATTTTAGTATTTCACAAAATCAGCCTGTTCTCCTTAATCACTATCTTTTTGTTCATTCGTTTCCATACACAAATAGAACAACCTAGCACATTACTGCAGCACCAAAAATGTAGAATATAAATTGCAGAGTTTTTTTACATTTTGTCTTCCATTCTTGTTACTCTATCAAATCAGAGAGAGCTATGTTAAATTTCAAACTTGTTAGACCCAAGGTAAAAAAAGAAAAAAAAGCATTCCTTTCCTCCCCCAAAAGTGTTTCTGAAAAAATAATTAAAACTTGCTATAATCAGAAACTATATTTTCTGATTATACAGTATAATTAGTACAAATACAAATCTGTAAGCATCATGTGAAATGCCCAATATAATTTTTTTATATAAAGAAAGAAGTGGAAAATTATAATTTACCAATTAATTTTAAGCTTGGATTTATGTTTGAAGAGACTTTCATTAAAATAGCATATACTGTTTTTTGACCCACTGTAATGTGAGCATCCTTTGGAAGGATTGATAACTATTTTGGGGCTATGAAGCTAAATGAACACATGAGCCTTCCTTCCTCTTCCCAATATTACACATTTTGCCTCTGAGGCATGACTTTTTTGCCCTTCTTCATATAAATTAAATGTAAGTTGCTTTGCACATAAGATATTGTGGCTTATTTTTCACAAAAATAAAATGACCTATGTTATATCTGTTCAATGTATTCTATCGACAATACACCCTCCAATGGTCTCTCATTTGCATCGTGATAAAATTCACTGGATGATTTTAACATCTAGTGATATGACCAGATGTTTACTTTATCAAATATAGCACCTTCAGGATTTTTACAGATTCTTTAAATAATAACACTTTAATATTCAGATTTCAAGTTAGGTATTGTTGTTCCACTGAAAATTTCTCTTAACTCTTTTCTGAGTCATGAGCCCATTATATATACTCACATAATATTGTTTATTTTCCCTTATAAAACATTACATTATTTATAATTATTAATGTATTTTTTAGGTTATTTGATTAATGCATTGATTAACTTAGTTTCGCAAAGACAGAGACCTTGTCTAATTGTTTTCTCAACTGAATTTCTAAAGGTCTGCCCTGGAATATATTAAGTAGTTAATAAATAATGTATTTAAAAAGGCACACTGACAAGTGTGTGAATATAAAAAGAGATTCACCACAAAGTTAACATTAGACATCCTATGTAGTGTCAGTATAAATTATTTGATTTAGTCTTAATTTTACATGTTTTCAAATATATATATTAATTTTATAATTGCAGTATTTTAAAAACAAAACAATATAAATATTTATATCAATTAGCCCCACAAAGACAAAATTCTAATTAGAATCTCTTGGTTTGGATATCACTTCTGTTATTCTTGTTTTTAAGATACAATTTTGTTCCCTTGGAACATGCCCCATCTATAAATTGATGTTTTTTAACCAAAATTTCTTATCTTGAAAACAAGACGTTTATAATTTGTCTTCTGTATTGATGACTTGATTATAGATTATAGTTATTTCACAAAAGCTGCAGCAATCCATTTGTGTTAATTTATTTAGGACCTATATGTTATTCAAGTTGGTTCTACAGCCATAAAGGTGTAAAGATGGGTTTCTTGCAATAGAGAAGCATTTAGAAAAGAAGTAATTGTAATAGACACATTGGAGTAACTGCTTATAGAGTCTAATTCTTGATGTGATTTGAAGCTTGAGGCAAAAGTTGGAAGCTATTCTAATGAGTATGTAAGGTAAGGGATTAATCTAATCAGCTTCCAGAAAGATTTAAAATTGAGCAGAGCCTTGGAGGAAGAGTAACCACTCATCAAGAATAAAGTGAGAGAAGAATGGATTCCTGGCAAAGGAAACAGCACAGGCAGTGAAGTAGAGACATGGAAGTGAATGCTGTCTTTAGGGAGTAGTACCAAGGAGGGCATGGTACGTCTATATGGTACTCAGGGGAAGTATCAGGAGACAAAACTATGAAGAGAATTAGGAGCCAGATAATGAAGCAAATCTTATGCCTTGCTAAGAAACTTGGCTTACTTGATAAGCAAGACATTTTACTGTGGTAGACAGCAAAATGGATTCTAAATATTGAAACCATGAACTTCTCTAGGTGGTTAACTCAAGAATATAATGGAATTATAAAGATACAGAATAAAGTCATTTGCTTTCTAGCCCATTATTCTCTCTCTCTGAGTCATTAATTTTAATGTAAAAACAAAAATTCACTAGTAAAAAATGCTTTAGTAGCAATGATCATATGAATAGACATTTTCCACATCATTCCTTTTGGAAAAACAGACGGCTTTTAATTCCCCCTTTTTAATAACATTGTATGTTCACATTAATACATGTTAGCCTATGTTTTCTCCCAGAAAATAAATTTGGATATTTATTAAATGAACTTTATAATAAAAAACTTCAGATATGGTGGGTAATATTTTATTACTTTTCAGTTTCTTATTTGTGAGCATTTATTATTAGAGAGCCTTTGAAATCAGATAAACAAATGATTTGAATTCCAGCTCAGGAGCCCATATTCTATACTGTCTGTATAATGCCCATTACGGTGAATTTCCCCTCAGTCTCTATTATCACCTGAGTAAAGTGGCAATAATAATATCTGGCTGGCAATACTAAATATTGCTTCAGTAAATATATTTCATGAGTCATCAATCTTATTCTCTTGATCAAGCTTTATGCATACCTTGCCTACAAAGAGTTGAGGTGTAGACTAGGTCTCTGGAGTGAGCAGTCTCTAGGTTACTGAGAAACTGAACCATACCCTTGAAGCACCATGTACTCCATCAGTGTTTATTTGATTCGCATAAGTTCAGAACACTTTTAGGGGAAAGAAAACAAATATTGCCATGAATTATTTTATTTTTATATTACTTGAACATACAAATGTAAACTTCTCATTATAATAACCTTCATAAGACTAAAAATACAAGTAAAATCCTTAAATTTTTAATCACTAAGAATAATCCAATATAACTTATGGTGCTGAAATTTCTGCCTAAAAGGAGCTCAATAAAGTATTTTATAAATGCATACAAGAACATCAACCTGACTGCTGATATTCAAATTTTATTGTGTTTGGCATTCCAGTGCAATCATTGGCCACCAATTTACAGTTCAATTTTCCCACTATTTTCCTCACTATGATCCTATAGTTTAATAATTTTGTAGTGTTCCTGTTATATTGTTTTCCGTTAAACTAACTTAAGTATATTATGTCTACATTAAATCTGCCTCTATTTATTTTTATTAGTCAGTGATAAAGTAACACTTTTATCCATCAATACAACCTGAAATACAAGTGTAAATACCAATATTGGAAATTGCCCAGAAATGCTTAGCAATATAGTTTATAGCCAAATGCTTGTATTATGCTTTTATTAATATTCCAATTTAGTATAACAGTATACAATTAAACATATGGATAATTCATGGACACTAAAAATATCTTAGATAGTCATTAAGGTTTCAGAGAAATTCAGTGTAAGAAAGAGTGGTCTAAAATAAATAAGGTAATATGCTTAGGAAAGAAAGGATATTTAAGCAATATTTGGTAGCTTCAAATAGTATTTGACTGTTAATATCACCTTCATATTTTTAAATTTTTTATTTCAATTTTTATTATGTATTATTTTTACATAGGGTCTCGTTCTTTCACCCAGGCTGGAATGCAGTTTTTTTAAAAAATTTCAACTGATACATAACAGATGTACATATTTTGAGGGTAATGATACATTCATATGATGTTAATAATCAAATTAGCTTAATCAGAATATCCATCACCTTAAATATTTATGCTAGGAACATGTAAATTAGTCTCTTCTAGCTATTTTGAAATGTACAATAGATGAACACTAACTGTAGTCACCCTACTGAACTATTGAACACTGGGTCTTATATCTTCTAACTGTATATTTGTACCCATTAATCAATCTCCCTTCATTGTTGCCTACCTCTTTGGCCTCTGGTACTTACAAATCTACTAGCTTCATGGGCTCCACCGTTTTAGCTCCCACATATGAATGAGAACATGCAATATTTATCTTTCTGTGCTTGTCTTATTTTACTTAATTTCAGTTCTATTCATGTTGCTGTAAATGACAGGATTTTATTATTTTATGCTGAATTATATACCATTGTGTTGTATATATCAATTTTCTTTAATCCATTTAACAATTGATGGGCACTTAAGTTGATTCCATAGTTTGTTCTTATGAATAGTTCTGCAAAACACAGGGGAGTGTAGACAGCTATTAGGTATGTTAATTTCCTTTTTTGGATATATGCCCCAAAGTAGAATTGCTAGATCATATGATAGTTGCAACAAAATCCTCAATAAACTGGGTATAGAAGGAACATACCAGAAAAAAAGAAAGTCACCTCAATAATGTTTCCTATAGCGGCTGTACAAATTTTCACTCCCACCAACAGAGTACAAGAGTTGCTTTTCTCTACATCCCCACCAGTATTCATTATTCTCTGTCTTTCAGAGAATAGTGAATACTCACCCTATTCACTAGGGTGAGTAATATCTCATTGGGGTTTTGATTTGCATTCATCTGATGATTAATGACATTGAGCATTTTTTTATATATACCTATTGCCCATTTTTATGTCTTATTTGGAGAAATGTCTTTTTAGACTTTTGCCAATTTTTAAATAAAATTATTTGGCGTTTTTGCTGTTGAGTTGTTTGAGCTCCTTTTATATTCTGGTTATTAATCCCTTGATGATAGAGAGTTTGTAAATAGTTTCTTTTATTCTATGGGTTGTCTCTTTTCTTTATATCTTTTGCTGTGCAGAAGCCTTTTCTTTTGATGTAACCTCATTTGTCTATTTTTTCTTTTGTTCCCTTTGGCTTTCTTGTATTAGTTTTATAATTTCAAGCCTTAGATTTAAGACTTTAATCTATTTTGATTTTATTTTTTTATATGGTGAGAAGAGGGATATAGTTTTATTCTTCTGCATATGAAGTTTCACCACCAGTATTTATTTAAAAGACTGTTGCTTCCCATTGGATGCTCTTGGTATCTTTGTCAAAACTGAATTGGCTGGAAATGTGTAGATTTATATCTGGGTTTTCTATTATGTTCCGTTGCTCTATGTGTCTGTTTTTATGCCAGTACCATGTTGATTTGGCTACTATAGCCTTGTAATATATTTTGAAATCAGGTATTGTAACACCTTTCCTTTTGTCCTATATGTTGAGGGTTGCTTTGGTTATTTGGAGTCTTTTGTGGATCCACATAAATTTTAGGCTTTTTTTTTCTCTCTTTCCCTGAAGAATGTCATTGGTATTTTGATAGGGATGTCATTGAATCTTTAAATTGCCTTAAATAATATTTTAATTTTAACAGTATTAATTTTTCTAGTAATTAGCATATACTACCATTTTTTGTTGCCTCTTCAATTTATTTCATTATTGTTTTATAGTACTTTTGTATAGTTCTTTCACATCTTTGATTAAATTGAATCCTAGGTATTTTATATTATTTGTAGCTATTGTAAACAGGAATGCTTTTCTTGATTTCTTTTCAGATTGTTTTCTTTTGGAGTATATAAATGCTACTGATTTCTGTATCCTGCAATTTTATTGAAATGAGCAGTTTCAACAGTTTTTGGTAGACTCTTCAGGTTCTTATAAATATAAGATCATGTCATAGACAAACAAGGTTAATTTGACTTCTTCCATTCCAATTTAAATTTTATTTCTTTCTTTTGTATGATTGCTCTGGTGAGGAATTCCAGTATGACGTGGAATAAAATTGGTGAAAGCAAAATTTTATTGTTTCAGATCTTAAAGGCTTTCAGTTTTTCCCAGTTCAGCAGGACACTGTCTGTGGCTTTGTCACATACAGCTTTTATTATTTTCAGCTACTTTCCTTCTAAACCCAGTTTTTTGAGAGTTTTTATTTTTTAAATCATGAAAGGATATTGAATTTTATAAAATTATTTTTAGGATATATTTGAAATGATCATATTGTTTGGTTCTTGGTTTTGCTGAAGCATCTTGTATATTGCATAGCAATTTTATTGCACTGTAATCAGTAATAGTGTAATTATTGATTTATTGAGCCATTCTTGCATTCCTAGGATGAATTCCACTTAATCCTGGTGAATAATCTTTCTAATATGTTGTTAAATTGAATTTCCTAGTGTTTTTGTTGAGGATTTTTATATCTATGTTAATCAGTGATACTGGCCTGTGGTTTTTTAATTAATTAATTTGTTTGTTGTTGTTGTTGTTGTTGTTGTGTCCTAATCTGGTATTGGTCATCAAAGAAGTGTTGGCTTTGTAGAATGAGTCTGGAAGTATTATCTCCCTGACATTTTTTTTTTTTTGAAGAGTTTGAGTAGAATTGGTATTCTTATTAAATGTTTGGTATAATTCAGTATTGAAGCCATCAGATCTTGGACTTCTCTTTGATGGGGGACATTTTATTGTAGCCTCAATCTTCTTGCTCTTTATTGATTTATAGATGTTTTTTATTTCTTCATATTTCAATCTTGGTAGGTTGTATGTGTCCAATAATTTATGAATTTCTTCTAAGTTTTCTAATTTGTTGGCATAAAGTTGCTCCCAATAGTCTCTAATGATTTTTTATATTTCTGTAGTCTCAGTTTTATGTCATCTATTTTACTTCTGATTTTATTTGGGTCTTCTCTTTTTTCATAATTAAGTTTTTCTCATTTTACTTACTTTTTCAAGAAAAAACCTTTTTATTTATATGGTTTTCTGTATTTTTTATTCTCAATTTTATTTATTTCTACTCTGATCTTAATTATTTCTTTTCTTCCACTAATTTTGGATTTGGTTTGTTCCCGATTTTCTAGTTCCTTGAGAGGCATCATTAGATTGTTTATTTAAAGTCTTTCTATTTTTTGATGCAAATATTTTTTGCTATAAATCTCATGCTTAGTACTACTTTTGCTGTGTCTCAGAATTTTTTTTATGTTGTCTTTTAAGAAATTTAAAAATTTTCCTTCTTTATTTATTCATTGATCCATTGGTTATTAAGGAGCATGTTGTTTAATTTTGATGTGTTTGCATAGTTTTTGAGTTTTATTATGTATTTCTAGTTGTATTAAAATGTGTTCAGAAAAAATACTTAATATTATTTCTGTTTTTTTTAATTTATTGACATTTGTTTTGTGGCCTAAGATACAGCCTGTTCTGAAAACTTTTCCATTTGTTGTTGAAAAGAATGTGTATTCTGTTGTCATTGGGTAAAATATTCTGTAAATTCCATTTATTCCTATTTGATCTAGTGTGTAGTTTAACTCTGATGTCTCCTTGTTGATTTTTTGTTTTAGTGATCCGTCCATTACTGTAAGTGGGGTGTTGAAGTTTTCAGCTGTTATTAAATTGAAGTCTGTAACTCCCTTTGGATTAATTAATGTTTGTTTTATATACCTGGGTGTTTCATGTTGTGTAAATTAGTATTTAGAGTGGATATATCCTTTTACTGAATTGATATATTTATCATTATGTAGTGACATTTTTCTCTTTTACAGTCTTTGACTTCTAGTCTGTTTTACCTAGGTATAGCTACTCCTATTTTTTTGGTATTTACTAGAATGGAATATCTTTTACTTTGTATCCCTTCACTTGCAGTCTATGTATGTCTTTACAGGTGAAATGGTTTTCTTGTAGACAGTATAGCTGGATTTTGTTTCTTTATTCAATCAGCTACTCTTTTTTTATAACTGGGAAATTAAGTTCATTTACATTCAATGATGTCAGTAATAGAAAAGGACATACTACTGCCATTTTGTTGCTTGTTTCATATTTCATTTGAAACTCCTTTTTTTCATTTTTTATTGTATTTCTTTGTGATTAAGTGATTTTATCAGGTAGTATGTTTTAATTCATTGCTTTTAATTTCTAACGTACCTATTACAGGTTTATGCGTTGTGGCTAACATGAGGCTTACAAAAATCTATTATAGATGTAGTAAGTCATTTGAAAGAGATGACAACTTATACCATAAAAAAAAAGAAAAACATGTTTAAAACTAACTACATATTAACTCCATTCCCCCTCAACATTTTGACTTTTTGTTGTCTCAATTTACATATTTTAATATTGCCTATTTCTGAACAGCTTTCTCTAACTATTTTTGGTTTTGATATATTTGTCTTTTAGGCTTCATACTAGAGATAGGAATGGATTGCATTTCACAAAATACAGCATCAAAGTATTATAAGGTGGTTTATTTAGTTAACTTTTTCTGTGGGTTTTATATCTCTAAATTTTTTCTTTTTGCACATTAGTGTTTTTTTTTTGGTTTTTTTTTTTTCCAGATTGAAGCACACTTGTTAGTATTTCTTTGAAGATGTATCTGCTGGTGATAAATTCTCTCAACTATTTGGCTGCAAAAGTTTTTCTCTCTCCTTTATATTTGAAGGCTAGCTTTGCTGGATACAGTATTTTTGAATGGTAGTGTTTTTTTCTTTCTTTCAGTATTTTGAAAATGTTATCCCATTCTCTGCCTGTATAGTTTCTATAGAGACATCTGTTGCCACATGAGTTGGAGCTCCTTTGTACGTTATTTGCTTCTTTTATCTTGCTACATTTTGGATCCTTTCTTTGTCCTTGACTTTCAAGGGATTGATTATTAGTCTAAGGCATCTATCTTGGGGTAGCCTTATTTAGGATGACTCTGTTTGTTATTCTCTGATCTTGTACCTGAATATTTAAATCATTCTCAAGTTTTGGAAAGGTTTAGTCATTATTTCTTTGAATAAGCTTTCTTTTTCTTCCTCTTGCTAAATTCCCCCTTGAGTATTAATTATTCTTACTTAGTTCTGGCCTTTTTGAGGTATTTCTTCTATATTCTATAGTCAATCTTTCTACTGTTTTCCTTTTTATTTTTTTGTTCTTTTTTCTTATGTGTTTTCAGATATCCTAATTTTGAGCTCACTGATTCTTTCTTCTTAATTCATTTTGATATTGCAAGCTTTTAATATATTTTTAAGTCTAGCAATTGTATTCTTTTGTTCTAAGAATTCTGCTTGATATTTTAAAATTATTTTAATATACTTGTTAAATTTCTCTGATAACTGTATAAATTGCTTTTCTGTGTTAACTTGGGGATCGCTGAGTTTTCTTAAAATTGCTACTTTGAATATTTGGTCAGAGAGCTCACATATTACAATCTCACTAGGGTGAGCCACTGGCTCCTTGCTTTGTTAATTTGAGGAGATCTTCCTGTCTGATTTATTTTGAGTTTTACTTGGATATGTTTGCATAGAGAGTTTTTGTAATTTACCAGTTGAATTTCTTGCTTTTCCCCCCCTGCTGGGTCTCTGTCTCCTTTTTGGCACTAGATGTATGTTTCACCCAGGTTTGTCTTGGCTCTAGTACCTGATCAGAGTACTGACTGTTTCGAATGATAGAAGTCCCTAAGAAGATACCCTAGTAGTGTGGGAAGACTGGCTAAGGGTTCATCCCCCAGGGAAACTAAGGAATGTGCCTTCTGCAGCACAATGAAGCTGAAAAGCCTATTTGATTTGGTGTGTCCTTTGTCTATGAATAGAGCAAAGTTTCCAGGGCTGGGATAGTAGTCTCACTCTCTGTCTTGTCTCTATTTATCCAAATGGATATTTTGCACTTCAGATACTTGTGATACTTCTTGTGGTTGTGGCAGGAAAAGGTTTCCTGCCAGGTAACCAAGATGGCTGGAAAGCTGGTTGTCACCAGAGTTTTACTTTTTGTAGTGTAAAAATTGTGAGTCAGGGGAAAATGCCTGCATACTTGATGCCAAGCAGATTGGAGGAGTGATACCATGAATATGAAAATCCAATTATTTTACTGTCTGCCTGGAGACTTTTCACTTCTCTGTGGCTGTGAGAACTGTCTCATCCTCATATTTCAGATTTGGTATATTACTGGTGATATTATTAGTGCTGTATGTTTGTTTTTGTTGATCCGTGCTGGGGAATAAAGCCCATTTGCATATATGCTGCTACTTTGTAACTTGAAAGTTCCAGTATCTTCATAAAACAAAATAATATAACTGTTTTGAGAAAACTCTCACGTTACCTTTTAGATAACATTCAGAAGATGTTTGGGATTTTAGAAATAAATCGGTTCCTTTTTGTGCCATAGAAAATCTTTCTTATTTTTTTCTGTAGGCTCTGAGAAACATTTCACAAGAGCAATTAGTTTTGTTTTGAACAATGAATTCATGAAACATGTTTTGTCATTTCAATGGCTAAAAGTTACTTGGTATAGAACATCCTAATGATGTCTGACAAAGAACATTTTATGTTATTTAATTCTCATAATGTGAGTTAAAGATCATAATCTTGTTTTGATTATGTAGCAACTGAGGCTAAAAAGAGTTGAAGTAATTCACTGAAGTCCCACAGTGATCAACGGATATAATCAGGAGCCAAACCCAGGCTCATGTAACTCCCTGACCCTTTATCCTCCACTCTAGCAATAGGTGGGTCCAATTTTTCAGGACTATTTTTACTAGAATGCTTATCTCTAATATGTTAGGTCTGATGTGTTAACTATAACATTTTTCTACTTATTTTAATAAAATACACACACACACACACACACACACACATTATAGAGAGACAGAGTAAAAAAAACTCTGTGAAATCAATTATAGTATCAAAACTTCTAACAGCATCTTTGCATCCAGATATGTAACTATTTTATATGCTAATCTAAATAAAAGGAATATGAAACTCTATTTGACATGGTCAAAAATATAAGAAAGCATTTTTGGTGCTTACCATGAATTCCCAAATCTCCTAGAGTTATAAAAGCATCTTCAAGACATCTCACAAACCTCCCATTATCTGTTAAAGATGAAATCCAAACTTTGTATCTTTGGGTTATTTTTACAGTGACATTTTCTAAACATATAAGCAGATGTGCAGGGACCTCAGGGGGGAAATAAACTCCACTCATAATTACCTGTCCACTGCTAAGCCAGAATATACCTGTGAAATCTTTGCAGAACCAAGTTTATAAGCAGGAAATGTTCAAATTTAGAATGAATTCATTTATATCTATATATGTTTTATCTTTTCTAAATATTAGGTGACAAATTAAGCACTAAATTATTAAATATTTCTATATTAGTATAAATGTTGCTTAAAAAGTATATGTAAATAAGATATTAGATAGCTAGTGCCAGCCCTCATTTCCCTACAGAAATATCAGCATAAAAATAACATGTGGACCAAAATACCTTTTGAGAACACCGAAACCCAATTAATAAGTTTCAGTACCCAACGTTTAGTGCAAAGCTACAAACAGCCACATTGAAATAGGTAAGAAGAGACAATTTGATTTACCTGCAATTACCCTACCCCCCAAACTGGCATGGCTGAATTTCATCAGGATAGAAGCCCAGTATGCAGCTTCTTCAAGGGGAGGGAAAAGAAAATTGGAAGGTGTATTTTGGCTTTTTGGAAGGCTGACCTTGTGACCAGTTTCTGCCTGACCTGACTCAGAAAATTTATGGAATTGTGAGAGTTTGGGTGGCTGGAAACACCAAAAACAAGGATAGTGGGTGTGGCATAGTGCAGAACCAAAGAAACTGGAGTGCTTTTATAAACAGGCTAGTACAGCTCAGCACAACTGGGAGGATGTACCCAATTTGGGGTTTCTCCCTCAGGAGGGAGAGGGAAGAGTGAAACATGTGTCTGGCCTTCTGGTTTTCCAAAGGGCTGTCTAAAGAACTGGTTTCTGTCTTGCCTGACTTAGAGTATTGACAAGGAGCCAGCATACTTTGGATGTCTTAGACCACTGAGAATACAAGAATACAGGGAGACTTGTTGCTGTAGCACCACAGAACCTGTAGTACTGCAGGCAAACACCAGAAATAGCAAGAGATTACCAGCTCCTGAAAAGAAAACTGGCAACTCTGTCTAATTGGGGTTGCATGTACAGGCCCAGAGAAGTTACAGCCCCCACCAAAATGTTTTATTGGTCCCCAGAATCTCTAGCCAGATTGCCTGTTGAAGATATTACCAAGTATGAAGCCAACCCATAAGAACTTGCAGAAGAATATATTTTTGTAATGCATAAATCTAAGCAACCAAAAGAATAAGGCAAATGAGAAAAATCGATGACAACAACAAACAAAACAGAAACACAGCCTAGCAAAAAAACAAAAAGCAACAACAAAAGTATCTGAGAACTAAACAGCCAAAATGGAGATCTCTGAATTACTTGACAAGTAATTCAAAATATGTATCTTTAAAAATATTCTGTAATCTATAAGATAATACACATCAGCAATTAAAATCAGGAAAATAATTTAAAACTAAAATAAGATTATTAAAAGAAATGGAATATATGCAGAAGAAGCAAACAAATTCTGAAGTTTAAGATACAATAAATGAATTCAAAATTTTACTAGTAGGGTTCAACAGCAGATTGGCAGAAATCAGTGAACTTGAAGATAATTCATCTAAAATTATCAAATCAGGGAAGAATAAAAAGGATAAAGTAAAGAAAACCTAAAGAATTTTTTATCATCAAGCCAACCAATAAATCGATTATGAAAATTTCAGAAAAGTGAAATGAACAGAATGGTTATTTTAAGAAATAATAATCAGAAACTTCAGAAAGAAATGGACATTAAAGGGTTTTTATGGTGTGGGTTTTATGTTTAAATCTTTAATCCATCTGGAGTTAATATTAGTGTAAGGTGTAAGGAAGGGGTCCAGTTTAAGCTTTTGAACCGGCAGCCCACAGAATGGGAAATAATCTTTGCAATCTACCCATCTGACAAAGCCTAATATCCAGAATCTTCAAAGAACTAAAGCAGATTTACAAGAAAAAAAAACAGTTCAAAAGTGGGTGAAGGATATGAACAGACACTTTTCAAAAGAAGACATTTACGAGGCCAACAAACACGTGAAAAAATGTTCATTATCACTGGTTGTTGGACAAATGCAAATCAATACCACATTGAGATACCATCTCATGCCAGTTAGAATGGCAATCATTAAAAAATCAGGAGACAACAGATGCTGGAAAGGATGTGGAGAAAAAGGAACACTTATACACTGTTGGTGGGAGTGTAAATTAGTTCAACCATTGTGGAAGACAGTGTGGCGATACCTCAAGGATCTAGAAATAGAAACTCCATTTGACCCAGCAATCCCATTACTGGGTATATACCCAAAGGATTATAAATCATTCTATTATAAAGACACACGCACACATATGTTCATTGTGGCACTGTTTACAATAACAAAGACCTGAAACCAACCCAAATGCCCATCAATGATAGAATGGACAAAGAAATTGTGGCACAGATACACCATGGAATATTACACAGCCATAAAAAAGAATGAGTTCCTGGCCTTTGCAGGGACATGGATGAATCTGGAAACCATCATTCTCAACAAATTGACACAAGAACAGAAAACCAAACACTGCATGTTGTCACTCATAGGTGAGTGTTAAACAATGAGAACACATGGACACAGGGAGGGGAGCATTACACACTGGGGTCAGTGGGGGAGGGCTAATAGAGGGACAGCGGCAGGGGGTAGAGAGGCTAAGAGGGATAACATGGGGAGAAATGCCAGTTACGGGTGATGGGGGGATGGAGGAAGCAAACCACCTTGCCAAGTATGTACCTATGCAACAATCCTGCATGATAAGCACATGTACCCCAGAACCTAAAGTACAATCAAACAAAAAGAAAATAAATGGACGTTCAAATTAAGTAATCTTAAAGAATTATACATAGAATGAATACACAGAGATTCACACCTAGAAACATTATAATCAAATTCACAAAGTCAAAAGACAAATAGCATCTGAAAGTAGCAAGAGAAAAGTGACTCATAACCTAAATGAGAGCTTCTATGTAAGTAACAGCAGATTTCTCAGCAGAATAATTTCAGGCTAGAGGAATTGAAATAAACATTCAAAGTGCTGAAAGAAAAAAATAAATTTTCTACTAAAAATAGTATATCCAGCAAAACTGTCATTCAGGAAAAAAAGGGGAAAATAAGTACTTTATTAGGTAAATAATACCTGAGAGAGTTCATCACCAACCACTGCACTTGTATTATAAGAAATGCCAAAGGCAATCTTACAATATGAGGCAGAAGAGAACTAGATAGCAACTTAAAATCTCATGAAAATATAAAGCTCACTACTACAGGTAAATATGTAGATAAATGGAGAATACTGCATTATTGCCATAGTGGTTCATAAAATACTTTAAATTTTTATATAGAATTTGAAACACAAAGGCATAAAATAATTTACTGTATGTAATTAGAAGTACTACATATATAGATATAATTTGTGGTATCAATAAATAAAATGGGAGTGAAGATACATGAAAGAGAAGATGTTTTTATGTATGATTGAAGTTTTTTTCTGCTCAAAATAGTTACATCTTTAAAATGTTTTATGTATTCTCCGTGGTAGATCCAAAGACAATATCTATAGATGATAACTCAAAAGGAAATGATAAAGAAATCAAAACATGACAACACAGAAAAATGAATATAGCACAAAAAGGCAGCAGGAGAACCAAAGAAGAACAAAATAAATATAAGAAAAAAATTGTAAATGCAGTAGTAAGTTCTTTCTTAAAATAAATAATTACATGAAATGTAAATCAACTAAACTCCCCCATCAAAAGAAATAGAGTAACTGAAAAAATTTTAAAAGAAGATGCATTATATCTGTAAGAAACTCAATCTTAAACATAATAACACATGGAGACTAAAAGTCAAAGAGTGGGGGAAAGTTCCTGTAAATCATAACCAAAAGAGATCAGGGATTGTTATTCTTATATTATAAAAATAAACTTTAGCTAAAAAACAATCACAAGGGACAAAGAGTGACATTATATAATGAGAAAAGAATAAAGACACCAGAAAATATAACAATTATAAATGTGTCTCCATTTACAATTCAAGCAACTGAAATTTAAGAAGCATGTATTGACAGAATATAAGAATAGAAGATATAGTAACACAGTCATAATAGATTAATTCAGTATCTTGCTTTCAATAATGGCTAGAACAACAAGATAGAAGACAAAGAAATGGAAGATGAGAACAATATAGACAAAATGGACCCAACAGATATATACAAAATCCTCAACAGTATCAAAATATACATTCTTCTCAAGTATACATGAAACATTCTCAGAGATGGACCTTGTGAGACCACCAAACGCATCTTAACAAATTTAGGAATTTTGAATAGTATCTAATTTGACCTCAGTGGAACCAAAGTAGGATTCAATTGCAGTAGGAAAACTAGAAATTTACAGATAATAGAAAGTTAAACAATGCGCTCTTAAATAACCAATGAATCAAAGGAAAAAAAAAAAAACACAAGTTAATTAGAAAATATCTTCAGACAAGTAAAAACAAAAACACAATAAACCAAAACTTACAGGTTTAAGAAAGAAGTAGTACTAAGAAGGGAAATGTGTTACAATAAATGCTTGTATTGCAAAAGAACAATTTCTTTTTTATTTTATTTTTATTATACTTTAAGTTCTGGGGTACATGTGCAGAACATGCAGGTTTGTTACATGGGTATACACGTGCCATGGTGGTTTGCTGCACCCATCAACCTGTCATCTGCATTAACTATTTCTACTAATGCTTTCCTCCCCAAGTCTCCCATCCCCTGACAGGTCACGCTGTGCAATGTTCTCCTCCCTGTGTCCGTGTGTTCTCATTGTTTAACTCCCACTTATGAATGACAACATGTGGTTTTTAGTTTTCTGTTCTTGTGTTAGTTTGCTGAGAATGATGGTTTCCAGCTTCATCCATGTCCCTGCAAAGGACATGAATTCATCCTTTTTATGGCTGCATAGTATTCCATGGTGTATATGTGCCACATTTTCTTTATCTAGTCTATCATTGATGGGCATTTGGGTTGGTTCCAGGTCTTTGCTATTGTAAACGGTGCCACAATAAACATATGTGTACGTGTGTCTTTATAATAGAATGATTTATAATCCTTTGGGTATGTACACAGTAATGGGATTGCTGGGTCAAATGATATTTCTGGTTGCAAATCCTTGAGGAATCACCACACTGTCTTCCACAATGGATGAACTAATTTGCACTCCTACCAACTGTGTAAAAGTGTTTCTATTTCTCCATATCCTCTCCAGCATCTGTTGTATCCTGATTTTTTAATGATCACCATTCTAAATGGCATGAGATGGTATCTCAATGTGGTTTAGATTTGGATTTTTCTAATGACCAGTGATGATGAGCTTTTTTTTTTCATATGTTTGTTGGTTGCATAAACGTCTTCTTTTGAGAAGTGTCTGTTTATATTCTTTGCCCACTTTTTGATGGGGTGGTTTTTTTTTTGGTGGAAATTTTTTTTTAATTGCATTTTAGGTTTTGGGGTACATATGAAGAACATTCAAGATTGTTGCATAGGTACACACATGGCAGTGTGATTTGCTGCCTTCTTCCCCCATCACCTATATCTGGCATTTCTCCCTATGCTATCTCTCCCCAACTCCCCATCCCCTACTGCCCCTCCCTATTTCCCCCTGACAGACCCCAGTGTGTGATGCTCCCCTTCCTGTGTCCATGTGTTCTCATTGTTCAACACCCGCCTATGAGTGAGAACATGTGGTGTTTGATTTTCTGTTCTTGTGTCAGTTTGCTGAGAATGATGGTCTCCAGGGTCATTTTTCTTGTAAATTTATTTAAGTTTTTGTAGATTCTGGATATTAGTCCTTTGTCAGATGGGTAGATTGCAAAAATTATTTCCCATTCTGTTGATTGTCAGGTCACTCTAGTGATACTTTCTTTTGCTGTACAGAAGCTATTCAGTTTAATTAGATCCCATTTGTCAATTTAGCCTTCTGTTGTCATTGCTTTTAGTGTTTTAGTCATGAAGTCCTTGTCCATGCCTATGTCCTGAATGACATTGCTTAGGTTTTCTTCTAGGGTTTTTATGGTGTTAGGTCTTATGTTTAACTCTTTAATCCATCTGGAGTTAATTTTAGTGTAAGGTGTCAGGAAGGGGTCCAGTTTCAGCTTTCTGCACATGGCTAGCCAGTTTTCCCAACACCATTTATTAAATAGGGAATCCTTTCCCCATTGCTTGTTTTTGTCAGGCTTGTCAAAGATCAGATGGTTGTCGAAGTGTGGCATTATTTCTGAGGCCTCTGTTCTGTTCCATTGGTCTGTATTTCTGTTTTGGTACCAGTAGTACTTCACACCTCAGTAAAGTATGTAAAGAATAGCTATGTATACCCATAGTTAGAAGAAGGGAAACAAATATGAGAGCAGACATAAATGAAAGAATGAAAAAAAAATGAAACAGGTTTTTAAAATTCAATTTTTAGATTCAGGGTTACACGTGCAGGTTTGTTACATGGGTGTATTGTGTAATGCTAAGGTATGGGAAATGAATGATTCTGCCATCCAGAGCATAGTAACTAACAGTTAGTTATGCCACCCTTGCCTCGCTTCCTCCATCCTAACTTTGGTGGTCCAAAGTGTCTATTGTTACCATCTTTATGTCTATGAGTGCCCACTCTTTAGTTCCCACTTATAAGTGAGAACATGTGGTAATTGGCTTTCTCTTTCTTCATTAATTTATTTAGAATGATGGCCTCCAGCTGCATCTGTATTGCTGTAAGTGACATAATTTTGTTCTTTTCAGTGGCTTCCCAGTATTTCATTGTGTATATGTACCACATTTTCTTTATTCAGTCCACCATTGATGGGCACCTAGATTGAATCCATGTCTTTGCTATTGTGAATAATGCTGTGATGAACATGCAAGTGCAGTGCAGTGTCTCTTTGGTAGAATGATTTATTTTCTTTTGGGTATATATCCAGTAATTGGATTGCTGGGTCAAATGGTAGTTCAATTTTAAGTTGCTTGAGAAATTCCCAAACTAGTTTCTATAATGGTTGAACTACATTGTCACTAGCAGTGTATAAGCATTTCCTTTATCTGCAATTCCATCAACATGTTATTTATCTATTTATTTATTGTTTTTACTAATAGGTGATATCTCACTGTGGTTTTGCATTGCCTTTCTCTGATGATTTGTGATGTGGAGGATGTTTTTTGTTTGTAGGCAGTTTATATGTCTTCTTTTCAAAAGTGTCTGTTATGCCTTTTGTCTATTTTTTATTGGGGTTATCGGTTTTAATTTTTTGTTGTTGGAGTCATAGTTTGCAAATATTTTCTCCCATTCTCTAGGTTATCTGCTTACTCTGTTGACAGTTTCTTTAGCTGTACAGAAGCTTTTTAGTTTAATTAGATCCAACTTGTTAATTTTAGTTTTTGTTGCAATAATTTTTGAGGACTTTGTCATTAATTCTTTTCCAAGGCTGATGTCCACAATGGTGTTTCCTACATTTTCATCTAGGATTCTTATGGTTTGATGTCTTACATTTAAATCTTTAATCAATCTTGATTTAATTTTTGTATATGATGAAAGGTACGCATCCGGTTTCTTACTTTTGCTTGCTATCCCAGCACAATGTATTGAATAGGGAGTCTATTCCCCATTGCTTATTTTTGTTGAGTTCAGCTCAGTGTCTAAAGTTCAGATGGCTGTAAGGTGTGCAGCTTTTTTCCTGAGTTCTCTATTCTGTTCTGTTAGTTTATGTGTCTGTTTTTGTACCAGTACCATACTGTTTTGGTTACCATAGACTTATAGTATAGTTTGAAGTTAGGTAATGCGATGCCTCTGACTTTCTTCTTTTGCTTAGGATTCCTTTTGTCATTTGGGCTTTTTATAGTCCCATATTAATTTTAGAATAGTATTTTTGTAATTCTATTAAAAAGTAACACTGATAGTTTGATAGAAACAGTGCTAAATTTGTAGACTGCTTTGGGCAGTGTGGCAATTTTCATGATACTGATTTTTCCAATCAATGAACCTGGAATCTTTTTCCATTTATTTATGTAATCTATGATGTCTTTTAGCAATGTTTTAGAGTTCTCCTTGCATAGATCTTTCACCTTCTTGGTTAGATGTATTTTTAGGTATTTTGCTTTTTTATGGATTTTTGTATATGGGATTACATTCTTGATTCACCGTTTCAAAATTATTAGTGTATAGAAATGCTGCTGAATCTTTTACATTGATTTTGTACCCTGATTCTTTACTAAAGTCATTTTCAAATTTCAAGAGTCATTTGATACAGTGTTTAGGATTTTCTAGGGAATCATTTCATCTGTGAAGAGAGAGATTTTGGTTTCTTCTTTTTCTATTTGAATGCCTTTTATTTGATTTTCTTCACTGATTGTTCTGGCAAAGACTTCCTGTAGTATACTTTGTAGGAGTGATAAGAGTGGGCATCCTTGTCTTTTCCAGTTCTTAAGAGGAATGTTTCCAGCTTTTGTCCATTTAGTTAGTATGATGTTGGCTTTGGATTTGTCATACATAGCTCTTATTTTTTGGGAGGTATGTTCCTTCAGTGTTGGTTGATGATTTTTATCATGTAAGGATGCTGGGTTTTATCAAAGGCTTTTCTGCATCTACTGAGATGATCCTATGGGTTTTATTTTTAATACTTTTTATGTGATAAATAACATTTATTGATTGGTATACGCTGAACCAACTTAGTATTCCAGGAATGAGCCTACTTGATCCCAGTGAATTAACCTTTTGATGTGCTACTAGATTCAGTTGGCTAGTATTTGGTTTATGATTTTTGTGTATATGTTCATCAGGGACATTGGCTTGGCCTATAATTTTCTCTTTTCATTGTATTTTTGCCAGTTATAGTGATGTTGGCTTCATAGAATGAGTTGAGGCATGTCTCCTCCTTGAATTTTTGAATAGTTTCAGTAGACTTGGTGCCAGCTCTCCAACTGAATTGGTATAATTCAGCTATGAATTCATCTAGTCTTGGGCCTTTTTGTTGTTGTTAGTAGGTTTGTTTTTAATGGAGATTTTTTTTCTTTATTGAGAAATGTAAGACTTGGGTACATCAAATAAAACCAATTTCTGGGGAGAAAAATCAAAACCCTTGATAGAAAAAACAAATTAACACTGTCTTGGCCACAGCAGAACCCAGAGAACATATTCGTATAATTGAAAAAAATTTTAGACGCTTCATAATTGACCTTTTGACACAAAATGACCTATTAAATTTACAATTTCTAGTTATTGGTGTTGAGGTCCATAGGACAAGCTAGGGAGTCTTCAGACCTTGAGCTGAATTCTATGAGGGGTTATTTGGCTTTTCAATCGGTTTTTCCTTGTCTAAGAGGTAGCAAGAGCAACAACACCCACCTTCTGGGCAGCTTCTTTGTTGGCCTGATGAGCCTGTAGAACTGCTACAGCTTCATCTGCCTTGAAGCAGAGACTCAGGGGACTCGACATGTGCAGCAGCTCAGAGTTGTCCATCTCTAGCAGCATTCCCGTGATCTTCACAGCCAGGTTTTGTTTTTTTGTTTGTTTGTTTGCCTTTTAATTTTAGAAATAAGTTTATATGTGTGATCTGTTTTCGGGTGGCACAGGGAGGGAAGGAAGGGCAAAGCAGTCGTTCTCAGCTCTGCACTGTCCTAGCCAGGTCCTTGGCGGAGCAGGCAGCAGGGTCCACGCTGTCATGGATTCACACACATGTTTAAGTCAAAGTTTCTGCAAAACTCTTTGCCGCAAGCGGCGCACGTGAAAGACTTCTTGTCGGTGTGGGTGTGCATATGGAAGGTTAGGTTGTAGACCCGGTGGAAGGCCTTATTGCAGATGGTGCGTTTGTACTGCTTCTCGCTGCTGTGGGTCAGCTTGTGGTTCTTGTAGCTCCCTCTTTGGTGAAAGCCTTTGCCGCCAAATTCGCAGACGAAGGGCTTGTAGCCCGCGTGGATGCTGATATGCGTGTTGAGCAGCGAGCTGCGGTTGAACGCTTTGCCGCACTGGTTGCATTTATGCGGCTTTTCCTGGTTGTGGATCATTCTGTGCCTGCAGAGCGTGCTGGCTTGGCGAACGCCTTTGCCACAGACTTTGCACATTAACGATCTGGCTCCGGTGTGGATCGGCATGTGTCGGGTGAGGTTATAGTGAGCGTTAAACACCTGGCCGCACACCTCGCAGTTGAAGTTTTTTGGTTTGCTATCTGCAGAGCCCCCTTGCAGCTTGCTGTGGCCCTTGACGCCTCAGCGCTCAGCAGTCAGGGCTGAGTTCTCCTCAGTACCTGCTCCAGTGGCGCTGGCAAGCGCTCCTTATGGGGGATAGGGGGCCGGGTGGGGAACTTGTCCCTAGCCAGACGAGTTATTACTGAATCAGTTTCAGAACTCAATATTTATATGCTCATGGTTTCATTTCTTCCTGATTCAATATGGCAGTTTATGTGTGGCCAGAATTTTTCTATTTTTTCTAGATTTCCTAGTTGGTGTACATAGAAGTATTCATACTTATCTCTGAAATATTTTTGTATTTATGTGGGATTGGTTGTAATACCACTTTTGTCATTCCAAATTTTGCTTATATGTATCTTATCTTTTTTGTTGTTGTGAATCTAGCTATGGTTCTGTTGATCTTGTCTTGTCTTTGGAAGAAACAACCTTTGGTTCCATCCATTTCTTTTTTGAATGTTTTGGTCTCATTTTTGTTTAATTCCACTCTAATTTAGTTATTTCATTTATCCTGCTAGCTTTGGAGTTGATTTGTTCTTGTTTTTCTAGTTCATCTAGGTGCGATGTTAGATCATTAATTTAATATATTTCTAAATTTTAGAGGTAGTTGTGTAGACTATAAACTTTTAACACTGATTTTGCTGCATCCCAGAGATTTGGGTATGTTGTATCTTTGTTTTCATTTATTTGAATAAATTTTTATTTCTGCCTTCATTTTGCTATTTACCCAAAAGTGATTCAGAAGCAGATTGTTTAATTTCCATGTAATTTTGTGGTTGTGGGAGTTCTTCCTGGTATTGACTTCTATTTTTCTGCCACTGTGGTCTGAGGATATGGTTGCTATTATATATTTTTAAAATACTTATTGATCTCAAACTCCTGACCTCAGGTGATTCACCCGCCTTGGCCTCCCAAAGTGCTGGGATTACAGGTGTGAGCCAATTGCTGAGCATGTTATTAGTCTTAGGTATGTTCCATATTCAGAAGATAATATATTAAACGATTGATAGGTGGAGTGTTCTGTAGCTTCTATTAGTCCAGTTAGTCAAGTGTCAAATTTAAATTTAAATTCAGAATTTCTTTGTTAGTTTTTACCTTGAGATCTAACATTGTCAGCGGTTTAAAACTCCTCACTATTATTGCCTGCTGTCTAAGTCTTCCTGTACATGTAAAAGTAGTTATTTTATGAATCTGGATGTTCCAATGTTCATATACATTTAGAATAGTTAAGCCTTTTTGTTGAATTGAACCCATTATCATTATGTAATGTTCTTTTGCATTTTTACACTTGGTGGCTTAAAGTCTCTTTATCAGATATAAGAATAATGACCTATGCTTTTTTCTTGTTTTTCATTTGTGTGACATTCCTCCATCCCTTTACTTTCAGCCTATGGGTGTGTTGATACATGTCAGATGGGTTTCTTGAAGATAGCAGATTGACTTGTCTTGTTTTTGTTTGTTTTTTTATTCAACTTGCTATACTATGGCTTTTAAATGGGGGGCATTTAAACCATTTACATTCAAGGTTTGTTTATATGTGAGGTTTTAATAGTATAATAAGTGTATTAGCTTGTCACTTTGTAGTTTCTGTTGTCTGGTTACTTCATAAGGTCTGTGGGCTATGTACTTAAAGGTGTTTCTATAATAGAAGGTATCTTGCTTTTGTTTCCATGTTTAGAACTCCCAAGTATCTCTTGTAAGGCTGGCCCAGTGGTAACAAATTAGCTTAGTGCTTTCTTGTTTGGAAAAGTGTTTGTTTCTCTGTTTCTGAAGCTTAATTTGGTATCTTATGAAATTCATGGTTGAAATTTCTTTTTTTATGAATGCTGAAAATAGGCCCCCAATCTCCTGCCTTATAAGGTTGCTACTGAAACGTTAGCTGCTAGCCACATCATGTTCCCTTTGTTCTAATCTCACTTTTTCTCTAGCTACCTTTAAGATTTTTCTTCACCATTGACCTTAGACAGTCTGGTGACTACATGGCTTGGTGATATTCATTTTATGTAGTATGGCACAGGTGTTCTTTTATCTGGTTCCTTGTATCTGGATGTCTATTTTTCCAGCAAGACTAGGAACTTTTCTTGAATTATTCCTTCAAATATGTTTTCCAGGTTGTTTATTTTTTCTCCTTCTCTCTCAGGAATGCCAGTAAGTCATAGGTTTAGTCACTTTACATGATCCTACATTTTTCCAAAGATCTTGTTCATTTTTAAATTCTTTTCTCTTTAATTTTGTCTGCCTAGTTTAATTTGAATGCCTGGTCTTAAAGATCTGAAATTATTTCCTCTGCTTGGTCGTCTATTTATAAAGCTTTCAATTGTATTTTGAAATTTCTTATATGAGTTTTTCAGTTCCAGAAGCTCTGATTGACTTACTTTTAAGATGCTTATCTCTTTGTTCATTTCCTGGATTCATTTAGAAGTTTTTTTGTGTGTGTTGATTTTCAGATTTGTCTTGAAGCTCATTAACCTTCCTTATAATTCATGCTTTGAATTCTTTATTTGTCACTTTTGCCTTTCCATTTTGGTTAGGGAATATTGCTGGAGAGTTCATGTGATCCCTTGGTAGTGTCACTACAGTTGAAATTTTTATGGTGCTAGAATTCTTGAGCTGATTGCTTCTCATCTAGAGTGCTGACACTTTTAATTTTTGTAATTATTTTCCTGAGGGTAGGGCTATTTTTTCTTTCTGTCTTTATAAAAGTTTTTCTTTTCATTTCTTTATTCCTTCTCCATCAGGACTATGATTATAGAAAATATTGGGTAGGGTCTTTTGTCTTTGCTTCTAAATACTTAAGTATTTCATTCAGCAAGTTTTATATAGAGATGTGCAGTTTGACCTAAAAGCCAGTAGATGGTACTTATAGATAAGAGCTGACTGCAGACAATATGACTAGACAAAGTTCTTTTCCCCCAATCTAGGTTGCTTGGATTCCAAGTAGAAAGGTGAGTCACAGAGGGAGGCTCTCTGCCTCTCTCTTGTGCTAGAGTTTCACTCACTTATTTCAGCCAGATGCTGTCACAGGGGCTGTTTGCCAGCATTCTCTTCCCCAGGATCTGGGGTGCTCCTCATGATTCTGGTTGATGCTCATTTTCATTCTTCAATTAAAGCTCAGATAATTAATGCACTATCTTGCTATTTCCACGTGGCAGAGGCACACTGAAAGCCTCTAATTCTTCATCCTGGAAAATAACAACAACAAAGAGTTGTTTTATTTGAAGGATCAACAAAACTTGCAAATACTTAGCTAGATGAAGAAATGAGATGACTCAAATAATTAAAATCAGAAATGAAGAGGAGACATTACAACTGATGCCACAGATATAAAAATGATTTTGAGAGTACTACAAACAATATATGCCAACAAATTGGATAATTTAGAAAAAAATATATTCCTAGAAACATACAGTCTGCTAGAGTAAATCATAAATGGAAAAATTGAACATACCAATAACAAGTAAGGAGATTAACTTAATTATCCAACCTTCCAACAAAGGAAACATTAGGACCAAATAGCTTTGCTGGAGAATTCTTCCAAACATTTAAATAAGAATTAGCACAAATCCTCCTGAAACACTTTCAAGTAAATGAATAGAAGGGAACATTTTTTAAATTAATTCTATGAGTCCAACATTACCCTGATACTTAAGCCAGACAAAGATACTATTTAAAAATCCAGACTAATAACCCTGATGAATATTGATGCAAAAACTTCAAAAGAATAGGAGCAAACCATATCCAATAGCATATTAAAAGCATTATATTCTATGTCCAAATGGTATTTACCAATGGGATGCAAGGATGTTTCAGCATATTAATATCAACAAGTGTAATTTATTACATTAACAAAACAAAGAACAAAACTGACTATTCAGAAAACATATTTTTCAAAATTCAACACTCTTTTATGATAAAAACACTAAGCAAGCTAGAAATATAAGAAAATTACTTCAAAATGATAAAAGTTATATGTGTAAAGCTCTTAGCTAACATCATACCAAATAGTAAAAATGATAAATAAAAGCTTTTTTTTTAAGACCAAGAATAAGAAAACAATGCACACTCTTGCCTCTTGTATTTATCATTGTACTAGAGCTCCTAGTAAAGCAATTAGGTAATAAAAATAAAGAGTATACTTAGCCAAATTGGAAAGGAAGAAGTAAAATTTACATATTCTTACAGATGACATAATTTTGTATGTAGAACACCCGAAGTATTTCATGCAAAAATACTGTCAGAAATAATAAATTTAGCAAAGTTGCGTCATACAAAATCAACATTCAAAAATCAATTACATTTACATACAGCAAAGAGCAATCTGAAAATAATTTTTAAAAATTCATTTAGAATAACATCAAAAATAATAAAATACTGAGGAATAAATTTGAGCAGGTGAAAGATTTGTGTACTGGAAATTGTAAAACAATGCTGAAAGTAATTTAAAAATGCAAAAAGAAATAAAAAGATATGCTGTGTTTATGGATTAAAATAAACAATATTGTTAAAATGTCTGTATTACCAAAAGCAATCTACAGATTCAGTGTAATCCATATTAAAATCCCAATGGCAGTTTTGGCAGAAATAGGACAAACATCCAAAATTTATATGGAATCTTTGGGAACTCTACACAGTCATAACAGTTTTGAGAAAGAGTAAAACATCAGGCCCCACTGAAGTTTAGACACTGTTTAGACTACCTGGTTTAAAACATATTGCAAAGTGATATCCATTATAACAGTATGATGCTGGCATAAAGACCATCCATCAGTGGAACAGGTTAGAGACCATCCATAAATGGAACAGGTTAGAGAGCCCAAAACTTAACCTTCACTCATATGGTCAAATGACAAAGGTGCCAATATGACACAATGGGGGAAAGGACAGTCTGTTCAACAAATAGTGTTGGGAAAACTAGATACACACAGTGGAAAAGAAGGCAGACGTACCTTTATCTTACTCTATACATACAAATTAATTAAAAATGAATGAAAGACCTAAATGTAAGACTCGAATTATAAAACTCCTAAAATATAATGAAGGGAAAGTTATTTATGACATTAGAATGGGTGATGATTTTTTTTGATATGATACTGAAAGCTTAGACAACAAAAGCAAAAATAGACAAATGTGACTTTATCAAATTTTAAAACTCCTGTACAGCAAAGGAAACAAGAGAGTTAAAAGGACAATAGTGAAATAGAAGAAAATATTTGCAAACCATATATCAGATAAAGCATTAAATCTATTATATATAAGAAACCTACAAATCATTAACAAAAACCCTCAAAAATTAATAGACACTTATTTAAAGAAGGTAAACAGCCAACAGGCCTATGAAAAGTTGTGCAGCATCACTAATCATTATAAAATGAAAATCAAAATCACCAGGAGATAACACCTCACATTATTAGGATGCCCTCTATCACAAAAAGGGGAGAAAAAAAGTAAGTGTGGCAAAAATGTGGAGAGTTTGGATCCCTTGTGCACTGTTGATATGATTGCGAAATGGTGTAGCTACTGTGCAGAAAGAATATGGAGATTCCTTTCTTCTTTCCTTAGTTTTCAAACAGTGAATTAATACTACACTTTTCTATTTAATAATTTACAGCTCTGAATTTTACAGACAGGTACCACTCTATCATTTGATATACTAATTTCATATACTAATTGGTTTAGAAAATCTGGAGAAACAGTGTCTTTCATGTTTAAATTATAATTTTAAATTAACAAAGTGTTTCATGTGAAGATGAAGGTAATTGGAGAATTTCTGCCTGTGCTCTTGAAACTCAGACAATATTTCTGTTGCCATTTGATGATATTTTAAACATTTTCCTTGGAATATTGGTATATTTTCACTAGAATTGGTGATTTTTGTTGTAATTTTTCAACAGATTTGATGTTAGAAGTGAAAAGATTAGTGTTCTACAGCAAAATGAATAAAAATAACTGGCAATTTTTTATACTATTTTGTTGAAACTATTAGAGAAGTAACCTAATTTTTTGACTTTTTTTTTTTTTTTTTTTTTGGTCTTTCTAATCCCAATCAGCAAAGATGTGTTTGATAGAGATTTATGAGGGCAGGAGTCTTCTTTTAAGTGGTTTAAGTATTTTTCACCCCCAATAAAGTTTGCATATCAGCTTTAGTGAGTGATTCCTAAGTAAGTAAGTATTTACTAACAGATACACACAAAGATAGTATAATGAAATTTATGTTTATTTCTTTGGGTGATACACCCAATGCAATCTAATGATAGAACAGAAATATTTAATATTAAGAAAAACTTGTGGACTTCTCTTTATAGGAATAGTCAACTTCTCTATTTTTATCACTAGTTTACTTATGGACTGTGACTACCGCAGAGATGGTCTACAGTAGAAAGATTGTTCTACTTCAACAACCATTTATCCTCAGATTCACGCCTGTATTCACTCAACAATTACCAAATCCTGGCTACTAAAAGCAATGAAAGGAAGTGTTCAAAAGACAATATATTTGATTGACTTGAGGTTGTTCATTTATTCAACCAACAACCCTAGCAGGCTAAGCCTATCAATCTTCAGAACCATGAAAGGAGATAAGCCAGTGTTATGTAAGTCACTAGGGTTTTGGTCTTAAAACTATTTTGCTCTGCCACAATAAATGGGAACATACATTTTAATGAATGTTTTGACCCTTAGCAAACATCTAAAGAGTTAATGAAGTAATTTTACTTTGTGAATTTTCAGGTAACTGTGTAGTCTCTACTTGAATAGACAGGTATTCAGCATTCTTATCTGTGTCAAACTAAACAATGAACTCTGAGCAAATAAACAATAATGCCTTTGTCCCTTTCCTTCAAGTATGTTAGAAACATTGGCATAAATCAGCGTTGATGTCCATATTTCTAGCTACCTTCTAAGACAGGATCTCTTGTTTTATGAGTGAAGAACAGATGAGACTGGTTAAGACCTGCTTTTGCAGAGTGAGGAGATAGGTCCTACTACATTCCCAAGAGAAGGCACCATGGGGAATCCTGAGTGCCTGAGATTAACCAGGGGTAATTAACTTCCAGAAAATTATACTGAGTAAAAAACTATCCAAAATGATTGCATTCTGTATAATTCCATTTATACAACATTTTTGGAAAATGACAAGATTATAGAACTGAAGAACAATTGCCTGAGAGTACTACATAGGGGTGTATGTGAGATTGAAGTGGATGTGGCTATAAAAGGGCCACATGAGGGACATGTGAAAAGAAAAAGAAAAGAAAAGTAAATATACTTGAGTGTTTCAAACAGGCCAATTTGAAACAGGAGGAAAAAGACAAAAACTGTTAGTGTTCATGAATGGAGTTAGGTATATTTTCAAACTAAAGTCAGTAGCAGTTTATCTGAGTCTGTAAGAGTTCAGACCCTTAATATCTGGTATGTGTTGTTACATGATCTATAAGTTACTTTTAAATTATATTATTGGCTTTGAGATAATTGTAGATTTATATACTGCTATTAGATAACAATACACTAAGATCCTATGTAACATTTACTAGTTGTTTAAAGGACAATAATTTGCAAGACTGTAGTACAACAACATTTTCATCCATTTTCCATATTCCAACATTCGCAGAATATTTCCGTTACCACAGGGGTTCCTCTTGTGGCCCTTTGATAGCCACACCAGCTTCAATCTCACCTATAATTCAAATGCAGTAACCCCAGGCAATTGTTCTTTATATCTATAATTTTGTCATTTCAAAAGTGTTGTGTAAGTGGCATGATACAGTACAGAATCTTTTAGAATTGGCTTTTTATTCACTCAGCATAATTCTCTGGAGGCTTATCCAAGCTGTTGCCTGTATCAATGATTAATTTCTTTTTTGGTAGTAGTATTCCATGGTGTGGATATACCACACTTTGTTTAGCAATTCACCTGTTGAAGAACATCTGGAATGTTTCTGTTTTTTGGCTATTACAAGAAAGAAGCTGCTATAAATATTAATATACAGGTTTTGTGTAAACACAAACTCTCACTACTCTGGGATGAATATTTAGGAGTACAATTGGTAGTGGATATCATATTCCAAGGTTTACACTTTTAAGAAACTGTCAAAATATTTTGCAAAGTGGCTACATCATTTTGCATTCCTACCAACAATGCATGTGTGATTCAGTTGCCCACATGCTCACCAAGCATTTGGTGTAGTCACTATTTTTACTTTAGCCATTCTGATAAATGTGTAGTGATATGGCCTTATAGTTTTAATTTGCATTCTACTAATGGCTACTGATGTTGATACCTTTTCATGTGCTTATTTCTCACGTACATAGCCTCTTTGTGAAAATGTCATTATACTCTTTGCTCATTTTCTAATCAGATTATTTCTTTATTATTAGAATTTTTACTTCTTTCTATATTCTAGCCACTAGCTTTTTGTCATATATGTTATTTGCGATTATTTCACTGTAGTCTGTACCTTGTACTTTTTTTTTTCATTTTTTAAAGAAAAGTATTGATACATGTTATCAATTTCCCCAAGGAACTCTGTTTGTCCCTTCAACACGCAAATTAGTTTCAATTGAAGAAACAATTCTACTTGCCAATTTTCTATTTTTTTTTTTAAGAAAAGAACAGAGAGAGAGAAGAAGGAAGAAAAAGAGAATGAAAGAAGAGAAAAAGAAGAAGAAAAAGAGGGAGAGAGAATGGAAATCTTGCTCTATTGCCCAGGCTAGAATGCAGTCTAGAAATTGATATTAAAAAGCTCTTTTATACTAATAATTGTGTTATACAATGGAGACAGGAAGGAATAAGGGAGGAAAATAACAAACAAACTAACCAATATTTCATTTAAACCTAAGAAATGCTATGCAATTGCTGGGGAGTGATTTACTCCCAACCATGTGGTCCCTTTTAGAATAAATGTGATGTGTTACTGAAAAAAAATGTATGCTTTGTGGATTTGGAGTAGAGAGTTCTGTAAATGTTTATTAAGGTTACTTGTTCGAGGTGTAAGTTCAAGTCCCGGGTATCCTTGTTAACCTTCTGTCTCATTAATCTGTCCAATATTGACAATGTAATGTTAAAGTCTCCCACTATTATTGTATGGGAGTCCAAGTCTCTTTGTAAGTCACCAAGAAGTTGTCCTATGTATCTGGGTGCTCCTTTATTGGGTGCGCATAGACTTAGGATCGTTAGCTCTTCCCGTTACATTGATCCCTCTACCATTACACAATGTCCTTCTTATCTCTTTTGGTTTCTATTACTTTAAAGTCTATTTTATCAGAGATGAGAATTGCAACTCCTGCTTTTTTTTCTTTTTTGCTCTCCATTTGGTTGGCAAATCTTCCTCCATCCCTTTGTTTTGAGTCTCTGTATATCCTTGCATGTGAGATGGGTCTAGATGCAGCTTGCCGATGGGTTTTTTGGAATGGCTGATACTGGTTGTTCCTTTCCGTATATAGTGTCTCTTTCAGAAGCTCTTGTAAAGCAGGCCTGGTGGTAATGAAATCTCTGAGTACTTGCTTGTTCATAAAAAATTTTATTTTTCCTTATGAAACTTAGTTTGGCTGGATATGAAATTCTGGGTTGAAAGTTCTTTTCTTTAAGGATGTTGAATATTGGCCCCCACTCTCTTCTGGCTTATAGGGTTTCTGCTGAGAGATCTGCTGTGAGTCTGATAGGCTTCCCCTTGTGGGTAACCTGACCTTTCTCTCTGGCTGCCCGTAGTATTTTCTCCTTCGTTTCAACCCTGGTGAATCTAATGATTATGTGCCTTGGGGTTGCTCTTTTTGAGGAATATCTTTGTGGTGTTCTCTGTATTACCTGGAGTTGGGTATTGTCTTGCCTTGCTAGGTTAGGAAAATTTTCCTGGATAATATCCTGAAAAATATTTTCCAGCTTGGATTCATTCTCTTTGTCACATTCAGGTACACCTATCAAACGTAGATTAGGTCTTTTCACATAGTCCCATATTTCTTGGAGACTTTGCTCATTCCTTTTTACCCTTTTTTCTCTAATCTTGTCTTCTCGTTTTATTTCGTTAAGTTGGTCTTCGACCTCTGAAATCTTTTATTCTGCTTGATCAATTCAACTGTTAAAACTTGTGCATACTTCTCGAAGTTCTTGTATTGTGTTTTTCAGCTCCATTAATTCACTTATATTCCTTTCTAAATTGTCCATTCTCGTTAACATTTTGTCAAACCTTTCTTCAAGGTTCTTAGTTTCCTTGCATTGGGCTAGAACCTGTTCTTTTAGCTCACAGAAGTTTCTCATTATCCACCTTCTGAAGCCTGATTCTATTGATTCCTCACATTCATTCTCAATCAGGCCTTGTTCAACTGGTGATGAGGCACTGCAATCCACTGTAGGAGGAAAGGCATTCTGATTTCGGGTGTTTTCAGCCTTTTTGCGCTGGTTTCTTCCCATCTTTGTGGATTTATCCACCTGTCATCTGTGTAATTGCTGACTTTGATTAGGTCTCTGAGTGGACGTCCAGCTTGTTGGTGATAAAGTTTTTTCTATTTCTTAATTTTCCTTCAGCAGACGCCCCTCCCCCCACAGAGCTGGACCTTCCCGGGTTCAGCTGTACTTGCTGTGAAACTCTCAATCCTCAGCAGTGCCAATAGCTGTTTTTTTTTTGTTTGGGGGGCACCAGCCTTCCCCTGTGGTGACCCACTACGCCGGCTGAAACAGCAGCGTTAAGATTCGTGGCGCTTTTCTGCCCGGGAATCTCCCGGTCTCGTTCCCCACTTCAGTCCGCTTTTCAATCAGCTGAATGGGAGACTCTGCCTTCCCGGAGCTCCAAATGCCAGCCAAAACGGCACTCAGTCCCGTATACTCCGGACTGAAAACCGCCGCGCGGGGGGGCGCCTGCAAAACGGCCGTGCCCTCCAAGAGTCGCGCTGGCGACCCGTGGGGCTCCTCTGCCACAAATCTCTTGGTCCGTGGGCAATAAAAATTCATCTGAAAATGTGGCATCCACTCACTCTCTGCGCTTTCAGTGGGAGCTACAATCCTGAGCTGCTGCTAATCGGCCATCTTGGATCTCTCTCCTGTACCTTGTACTTTCTTAACAGTGTCCTGGGCAGAGAAAAAGTTTTAATGTAATGAAATCAAATATAACAAGTTTGCTTTCTAAGGATTATACTTTTGATTATGAAACCCAAGAACACTTTGCCTGGCATTCGTTCCGAAAGATTCTCTTTTTTTCCAAAAGTTTTATGGTACTTTATTTTTCCTTCATTTATGAAAAGGCTAACTTTCCTAAATTGATTGTTTTTTTTGTGCCTTTGTAAGAAATCCAATAGATAAAACCCTTTTTTCTAAATTTGTAAAAAAAAAACCCCAAGAGAAGAAAAAATTTAGGGCAAAAAGAAAAAAAATTTAAAATAAAAAGGAAAAGATGTGAATCCAATATTTGTGTGGGTGTTTCTCTGGGTCAGTTTTACCTAAACTTTCCAAAGAATTTAATTTTATTTTTGGTTTACCCACTTTTTCTTTATTGTTGGCTTATATATATACATATGATTCTATTATTATACTTTAAGTTCTGGGATATATGTGCAGAACGTGCAGATTTGATACATAGATATACGTGTGCTATGGTGGTTTGCTGCACCCATCAACCTGTCATCTACATTAGGTATTTCTCCTAATGCTATCCCCTCCTCTAACCCCAACCCCCAACAGGCCTTGGTGTGTGATGTTCCCCTCCCTGTGCCCATATGTTCTCCCTGTTCAACTCTCACTTGTAAGTGAGCATATGCGGTGTATGGCTTTCTGTTCCTGTGTTAGTTTGCTGAGAATGATGGTTTCTAGCTTTATCCATGTCCTTGCAAAAGACATGAACTCGTTATTTTTTATGGCTTCAGAGTATTCCATTCTGTATATTTGTCACATTTCCTTAAGGCTAACATTGATGGTTGTTTGGGTTGGTTCCAAGTCTTTACTACAGGGAATAGTGCTGCAATAAACATACATGTGCATGTGTCTTAATAGTAGAATGATTTATATTCCTTTGGGTATATACTCAGTAATGGGATGGCGGGGTCAAATGGTATTTCTAGTTCTAGATCCTTGAGGAATTGCCATACTGTCTTCTATAATGGTTGAACTAATTTACACTCCCAACAACAGTGTAAAAGTGTTCCTATTTCTCCACATTCTCTCCAGCATCTGTGATTTCTTGACGTTTTAATGATCACCATTCAAAGTGGCATGAGATGGTATCTCATTGTGGTTCTAATTTGCATTTCTCTAATGACCAGTGATGATGAGTTTTTTTCCATGCTTGTTGGCTGCATAAGTGTCTGCTTTTGAAAAGTATCTGTTCATTTCCTTTGCCCACTTTTTGACATGGTTTTTTTCTTGTAAATTTAAGTTCCTTGTAGATTGTGGGTATTAGCCTTTTTCAGATGGATAGATTGCAAAAATTTTCTCCCATTCTGTTGGTTGCTGGTTCACTCTAATGATTGTTTCTTTTGCTGTGCAGAAGCTCTTTAGTTTAATTAGATCCCATTTGTCAATTCTGGCTTTTGTTGCAATTGCCTTTGGTGCTTTAATCACAGGCATTCCTATACACCAATAATAGACAAACAGAGACCCAAATCATGAATAAACTCCCATTCACAACTGCTACAAAAAATAAAATACCAAGGACTACAGCTTACAAGGGATGTGAAGAACCTCTTCAAAGAGAACTACAAACCACTGCTCAAGGAAATAAGAGAGGACACAAATAAATGGAAAAACGTTCCATGCTCATGGATAGGAAGAATCAATATCATGAAAATGCCCATACAGCCCAAAGGAATTTATAGATTCAATGCTATTCTCATCAAGCTACCATTGATTTTCTTCACAGAATTAGAAAAAACTACTTTAAATTTCATATGGAATCAAAAAAGAACCTGTATAGCTAATACAATCTTAAGCAAAAAGAACAAAGCTGGAGGCATCACCCTATCCAACCTCAAACTATTCTGCAAGGCTACAGTAACCTGAAACAGCATGGTAGTGGTACCAAAACAGGTATATAGACCAATGGAATGGAACAGAGGCCACAGAAATAACACCACACATCTACAACCATCTGATTTTGACAAACCTCACAAAAACAAGCAATGGGGAAATGATTCTCTATTTAATAAATGGTGTTGGGAAAATTGGCTGGCCATATGCAGAAAACTAAAACTGGACCTCTTCCTCACACCTTATACAAAAATTAACTCACGATAGATTAAATATGTAAATGTAAGACCTAACACCATAAAAACCCTAGAAGAAAACCTAGGCAATACCATTTAGAACATATGCATGGGCAAAGACCTTATTTCACTATCTTTTAATCTATTATTTTTGTATTTTTAAATTTCATTCATTTCTGCTCTTTGATATTTTCTTCATGCTTTGGGTTTATTTTTTACTTAATTTTCAGGTTTCTTAAAGGAGTTGCTTAAATTATTGATTTGAGAGTTTTAATCTTATATTTGCAGATAGTACATAAATACATCTCTAACACTGCCTTAATTGCTTTCTATACATTTTTATATTGTATTTTTATGTTCATTTATTTCTATATATATATATATTTACTTCTTTTGTGTTTTTCTCTTTGACCTACAGATTATTTAGGAGTGTTGTGTAATTTTAAGTGTTTCGAGATTTCCCTGCTGTTGATTTTTAGTTTGATTTCTTTGTAGTCACCGAATGCACTCTATATGATTTGATATCCTTTAAATGTATTGAGATTTGTTTTATGGCTCAGGGTATAGTTTTTTGTTGTTGTTTTTGGTGTATGGTTGGCGGGCCCTTGAAAATGATTATCTTTTTGCCATTTTTGGTGAATATTCCATAGATGTTCATTAGATACTGAAATACCCTAGCTTGGCTGTGATGAATACATTTTAAACAATCCTGCTAACTCCATTTTACCCACCCTGAGCTATGTAGGGTATTCTGTTCCAAGAATTTGTAGTCTGAGATAACTAGCATCTTTGTAACCAATTTTCTGAGAAACAGGGCCCACTGGCCTATATATCCTGTACTTGCAACTGTGTAACTGCCTACCCTACATCCTGAGTGAAAAACAACTTTAAATAGAATTTTGTTGTTAGGCAACCCCCCTTCCCCCAACCTGCTCCTTCTACTGCTGCAATAATCTGCTTACCACCCCTGACCCTAAACCAATATAAAAATATTGACTGCCCTTTGTTCTGGGCTGAGAGGTTTGAGCTCTAGCTGACTCTTGGACACTAGCCATTAAAGCAGACTCTCAACAAATTCAGAGTGGTGGTGCTTCTGTTTAAACTCGCTCGGGTATAACAATACTTGTCATTGATGGTGTTCTTAACTCCTTTTATGTCCTGGCTGACTTTCTGTCTAGTTAATCTATCAATCGCTGAAAGAAGGGTATTGAAATCTCCAGCTACTATTGTGAATTTGTCTATCAAGTTTCATCTATTTTTGTGTCATATATTTTGCAACACTGTTGTTTGTTGCATACACATATAGGGTTACTGTATGTTCCTGATAGGTTGGTGCTTTTATTTTTATGATATATCCCTCTCTGATAATTTTCTTTGTTCTGTAGTCTTCTTTATCTGAGGTTAATACAGCTTCTCTTGCTTTCTTTTGATTACTGTTTTCATGGCATGTCTTGTATCCTTTAACTTCCAACCTATCTCTTTTTATTTGAAGTGAATTTTTTTTTAGGCAAAATAATATTAGAACTAATGAACTAATAATTGTAATTCATTCTCCTTAGTTCTGTCTTTTAGTTAGCTTATTTAGCCTATTTACATTTAATGTAATTATTGATCTGTTTGGTCTAAGTCCACCATTCTATTTTGGCATTTGTTTGTTTATTCTGGTTTTTGTTTCTCTATTTTGTGTCTTGGTTTTCCTTCTTGTATGTTACCTGAACCAAGCTTCACAATTCCATTTTGATACTCTATTGCGTTTTGGAATTTTTTTTTATGATGGCTACTTTAAAATATTTCTAACATTTCTGTCATCTCAGTTTTGACATGTTTTGATTATCTTTTTACACTCATCTTGACATCTTTTGCTTCTTGGTGTGGCGAATACTTTTCTATTGAAACCTGAACATTTTGTGCACTATGAGACTTGGATTGCATGTACACCATCTGTCTTACCTGACTTTTTTCTGTTGCTGCCTGACGAAGGAAGTGTGCTACTTTCTTACTGCCAAATGAGGGTACAAGTCCAGGCTTCGTGCTTCCTTCCTGTTACCAATGAGGTCTGTAGTTCCTATTCTCTGCTAGGTGGATGTAGGAGTGCTGGTTCCCACTAGGTCTTACTGATACCCCCTGGCTTGGAGGGTAAGAGTTGTGGCTTCTACTAGTTCCCATGTTGCCTTCACTAACAGCACAGGGGAGTGGGAGTGAATCAGTCTGTTTTCATGCTGCTGATACAGACATACCTGAGACTGGGCAATTTATAAAATAAAAAGATTTATTGGACTTACAGTTCCACATGGCTGGGGAGGCCTCACAATCATGGCTGAAGGCAAGGAGGAGCAAGTCATAGCAGGCAAAGAGAGAGCTTGTGCAGAGAAACTCCCGTCTTTGAAGCTATCACATCTCATGATACCCATTCACTATCATTGAGAACAGCATGGGAAAGACACTCCCCTATGGTCTGTCATCTCCGATCCCGTCAATCCCACAACATGTGGGAATTATGGGAGCGACAAATGAGATTTGGGTGGGGACACAGAGCCAAACCATATCAGGTAGAGACCTCATCACTTAAAATGAGGTGAAAGTCTGATCTGTCAATTCAGCCTCGTCTTACATCACTGCAGCAGAAAGAGAAAGCGGCACCTATGTTACTGCCTGGTGAAAGTGGAAATGCAGTTTCCTCATGTGTTCTCTGATGACACAGCAGGGTGGGACCTCATTACTGCTCAGCAGGAATGAAAGTCCATGCTCCCCATGCAGTCTTCACTGATACACCATGACAACAGGTATTTGGGGTGCCTTTTTACAGTCTTGTGAGGGTGGAAATTTAGTCTCTCCAGTCAGCATTTTCTGTTGGGGTAGCAATGGGATGACTGTTTATTTCTGTAGTGTTTAGCTGCTTTAAGGCTATTATTTCTAAGTGTTTTCTGCCCTCTTAGGCTACTCCTTTCCTGGTCTTTTGGCTACAGAGAATAGGGGTTCTGTATTCTGTGTATATGTGTGCACAAGCACATGTGTGCCCAAAGGTGTTTTCTGATTATTGGCTTATCTGGGACCAAATCTGGGTCATATGAGGCAAAGAGAAAACCCAGAAAACTCACCACCATTATTTCTTGGGTTCTTGGATAACTAGGCAGTCTTTACTTTTCATTTCCATCTCAGAATTCTTATATATTGTTTTATTTATAATGTCCAGGATTTCTAGCTGTAGTTATCTGGAAGTATGAAAAAATTATGACTGCTTTATCTTTCTATAAGCAAAAGTCTGTAGAATTTAAATGCACTGAAAAATACATTGAAATACTATATAATTTTTAGCTAGATTAAACAATATGCTCAGGACAGTTAGTTGCTCTAATCAGTAATTTGTACTCCAAAGGTAATATTTTATATTTTATAAAAAGACCACATTGTAAGAGCAGCTACTGTAAGTACTTCAGCCATCATTATCTCTAGCAAAGATAACTTCTCAATTTATTCATGAGCATGCTGCCTAAGGTTGGGGGAGCCTACCTCTTGCATTAGTGTGACCTGGCTGTGAGACATGGAATCAAAGGAGATCCTTTGGAACTTTAAGGTTTGATGACTGCCCTATTGGATTACGAACTTGCATGAGGCTTGTGGCATCTTTCTTTTGGTCAGTTTCTCCCATTTGGAATGGGTGCATTTAACTAATCCCTGCATCTCTGTCTTATCTTGGAAGTAACTAATTTGGATTTGATTTTACAGGCTTTTAGGCAGAAGGGACTTACCTTGTCTCAGATGAGAACATGGATTTGAACTTTTGGGTTAATGCTCAAATGAGTTAAGACTTTGGGGAACTGCTGGGAATGCATAATTGTGTTTTGAAATGTGAGAAAGATGACATTTAGGAAGGGCTGCAGGTGAAATAATATGGTCTGGCTCTGTGTCCCCCCCCCCCCCCAAATCTCATCTTGAATTGTAATCTAAATTTTCATCACCATGTACAGGAGGAGAAACCCCATGGGAGGTAATTAGATCATGGTGGCAGTTTCCCATGCTGTTCTTATGATAGTGAGTGAGTTCTTATGGGATCTAAGGATTTTTTAAGGGTCTTTTCCCACTTCTTTCTGTACTTATCTCTTCTGCCGCCTTGTGAAGAAGGATTCTTGCTTCCCCCTTTGCGTTCTGCCATGATGATAAGTTTCCTGAGGCCTTCCCATCCATACTGAACTGTGAATCAATTAAACCTCTTTCCTTTATAAATTACCCATTCTCGGGTATTTTTTATAGCCACGTAGGAAGAGACTAATACAATAAATGGGCACCAAGGTAATGGGGCATTACTGTAAGATACCTGAGAATGTGAAAATGCCTTTGGAACTGGGTAATGAGCTGAGATTGGAACAGTTTTTAGGACTAAGAAGAAGACAGGAAGATGTGAAAAAGATTGGAACTTCCTAGAAACTTCTTGAATGGCTTCAACCAAAATGCCAATAGTGATATGAATGTGAGCATCATGGAGTCAAATGAATTCCAGGCTGAGGTGGTCTCAGATGCAGGTAATAAGCTTGTTGGGAACTGGAATAAAGCTATTTCTTGCTATGCTTTGGAGAGAGACTAGGAATATTTTGCTTCTACGCTAGAGATCTGTGGAATGTTGAACTTGAGAGAGATGATGTAGGGTATCTGGCAGAAGAAATTTCTAAGCAGCAAAGCATTCAAGAGGTGACAGAGTATTAAAAGGTTGGAAAAATTGCAGCCTGACAATGCAGTAGAAAAGAAAACCCATTTTCTGGGGAGAAGTTCAAGCCAGCTGCATAAATTTGCATACATAATGAAGAGTCAAATACGAATCTCCAAGACAATGAGGAAAATGTCTCCAAGGCATATCAGGTCTTTGTGGTAGCCCCCTCAGATCACAGGCCTGGAGGCCTAGGAGGAAAAAAAATTTCATGGGCCAGGTTCAGGTTTCCCTGCTGTATGCAGCCTGGGACTTCATATCCTATGTCCCACTTCAGTTATGGCTAAAAGGGGCCAAGGTACAGCTCAGGTCATAGCTTCGGAGGGTTCAAATTTGGCAGCTTCCTCCTGGGGTTGGTCCTGTGGGTTCACAGAAGACAAGAATTGAGGTTTGGAAACCTAGGCCTAGATTTGAGAGGATATATGGAAATACCTGGATACTACCTTTGAATGAACAAAATGTGAGTCCCATAGCCACTTCAACATTGACTACTTAGCTTGATTGTTCAGCAGCCCTGTGCTGAGGCACTCATTTGGAGAATTTCTTAGTTGCTCAATTTGACTAATGGTGAGCTCAGTCCTGCCATTAAAAAAACTGTCACATGTGCCTCAGGCCAATCTTCCATGCAGAGTGACTTGGATGAGCCTGAACATTGCTATGTTTACAAAAGGAATAGCTACACTATTTTTTGCCTAAGTGTCTGTATGCTTAGTAGAGTTTGGTCCTACAGTTGCTTTGGATAGAATCTGTAAAGGAGCTTACAGGAAACGTGTGAATGTCCACACACCTCTAAATATTAATTTTCACCTATATTTAACAAAACATATACAATGATTGTGAATTCCAGTTTGTCTCATTTTGCCACAGAATACATGTCAAAGCATATCTCTGTTTAATTAAATATAGTGATGAAATTTTGCTTAGGGAGCTTATCTAAAATATCAGATTTTCTAAGAGTTTTGAGACCCGGGGAACTATATCACCTAGCAATATTCCATGATTCTAATTAACTGGGAGGAATCTCATTAAGAAATGTATTTTCTACCACATCTGTTTAATGGATTTTAGTGTTTCATAATTTTTAAAAGGTGTGCTTTATTTAAGAAACAATTTATAGTGTCAACTTTCTTACCTACTCTGACATTTTACACTTTATAATTACTTGTAAAATGCTGAGTTGTGATCTTCTGAAATATTTGTAGATACGTACTCCCAACACTACAAATTTGCCTTTAGATAGTACGCAGGTTTGAACAACTACCCTCTATATATGTCCAAATA
Organism: Ateles fusciceps; assembly: GCA_036589455.1. Taxonomy (NCBI): domain Eukaryota; kingdom Metazoa; phylum Chordata; class Mammalia; order Primates; family Atelidae; genus Ateles; species Ateles fusciceps. The sequence continues at coordinate 7,933,251 of JAZHEH010002982.1, read as the reverse complement.
AAAGGAACAGTATTAAAACTGCTGACCGGATGTGGTGGCTCACGCCTGTAATCCTAGCACTTTGGGAAGCCAAGGAAGGTGGATCACCTGAGGTTGGGAGTTTGAGACCAGCCTGACCAACATGGAGAAACCCCATCTCTACTAAAAATACAAAATTAGCCAGGTATGGCGGCACATGTCTGTAATCCCAGCTACTTGGGAGGCTGAGGCAGGAGAATCACTTGAACTCAGGAGGCAGATGTTGCAGTGAGCCAAGACTGTGCCATTGCACTTCAGCCTGGGCAACAAGAGTGAAACTCCATCTCAAAAACAAAACAAAAACTGCTAAACTTTTTTACTTATTTTTCCAAGCATAAGCTTGAATATTTAAAAACCTCAAATTATTTCCCAATATGTAGAGTAAATTATTGCCTTTGTAACCTGTTACACTTGATTAATGTTGATTACATAATAGGTCAATTTTATTTATTTTAATGCATGCCTGTATAGAGCATTATAACTAAATGCCTGTCAAAGTTCAGCTTAACCCTAGTAGCACTGGGCATTTCCAAGGGACTTTCAGCAGTAATTTTGTATGTGCTTTCCTAATAACTGTTTTCAGAAACCATTAAGGTCCAAAAGAGTTATGCATGGATGCAAACTATCATCACATTACACAGTAAATACTCATCTGAAACAAAAGCCAAACCCTGTTGCTGGGTTTCTCCCCCCTGGGCAATACGTTGTTTAATAAAACAATAAAGAAACATATCTTACATAAGCCTTAAAATTTCTGACCAAACTACAAATTTATGGAAGAGTGACCCTGTTTAAACTTAATCCATTTTTATATAACCAGCATTATTACTAATCACTGCTAAATCCTAATCCAATATTGAGAAGTAATATCAAGAAATGTGAATTATAACTAGAACTGAAGACATTGAGAAATAACAGCAGTTTGCAAATTTCAGAAGTTCCAAATGGTATCTATTTCAAATATTTTTCATGGATGCCTAACTTGGTGATGAGCATGGATAATTTTAGTTGCAACCTAACTAAGCAGTAGAACAAAACAACATGTAAAACTAATTGATTCGTATAAAGTCCAGGAATAAAGTAGCTCTAGAGTTGGTTAATTAATTGGTAAAATGAGGTAATCAAAAACCTAGCTGTTTGCCATGGTTTTGTTCTGCCTTGCTTAGTATGTTGGATTTCTTCATGAGAAATCACAGTTGTATTTATAGGCATCATTTGCAAAGTTGAAAATATTAAGTGAAAAAAAATCTGTTTTTGCCAAGGTGTGCTTTCTTTAGAAGTTAGTAAACCTTTCTTAGAAACCTCTGAAACCCTTTATCACATTTCATAAGCCAAAACTATGTCATATACCCACCATTAAAATAAACATTAACAAAGGATTTCTATGATTGATTTAAATTTCTCTAAGAGGAAGATATCTCAACACAATTAGGGTTTGGGTAACAAGGAACAGGGGGAAAAATTTTGCATAGGCAACAATGAGTATCTTCTGTAAACTTAGTAAATATTTGGTGTCTAATGTAAATATTCAGTCACTCACTCAGCATGTACCCATATACCAGGAATCCTCAATAAACTAGGAAATATGCAAGGGTTTATATAAGATTTTAAATAAAGAAAAAAATAATTTATATACTGATAATATTTTCCCCTTAAGTGTCTTTGTCATACAAATATCTTACTGAGAGAATCAGCTTCTTTAAAAAAAAACAAAACAAAAAACTCTACAAGTTAGCTGAAAAACCTGGCAGACACAAATCCCTTTCAATTATGAATGGCTCCTATAGTCCTAACAAATCATTATGTGTTAATTGTTGCTTATTTTTAGCTTGTGAATGGTGTTTATATAGCCAGAGAACACTAAACACTATAAATTTTTTTTTTTTTATCAGTAGAGAGGAATTGGTAGAAAGATATAATTTTCTGGTTTGGGTAGTTGCTATTGTTGTTTTCTACTCAGATTTTCTGTATTATCTTACCAGTATTTTATTTTCAGTATAATTGTTTAATTCTATATTATGTGAGGGGAGTTTGAATAAGGATCAAAAAATGGGTGTCAGGTTAATTACTAGGAGGGTAAAGCAGCCAAATGTTTTGAGGTAAACAGAGGGGTTTAGGTTAGCGAATCTTTCAATTCAATCATTCTTCATGGTGTGTGACTCCCAGTGTGGTGTGTGGCCCCTAGTACTGACCTTCGAATTTTCAAGCGTCAACAAGGAGACAAGGACAGAAATTGAGAGTGACCCTTGAGAAGCACATTGCAGCAATATCCAAATAAGGCTTCTTGATACAGACCTGCTCAGGTGTGGTTAAACTTATGTGCTGAATTACATGGATTGTCAACAGCATGTATAGGCTGGTGATGAATTAGGATCTTAAAAGATTAAAAACAAAAACTTGTCTTCCACCACAAAGAGCTCAAGAAGTATTCTTGCGTAAAATTTAAGAAGACAAAGGCTCTCTTTAGTCTTTAATAAATGACCCATAAAAATGTGTTCATGAATGAGTAAGTTATATAGTAGTTGTAAGCATAAGGCATAAAACAGCACAGAGCATTTATAATTAATGAGTGTGGTCACACAAATATCAAAGCAGCTATCAATCTCATAATATTTTCAAAAGTTATGTGACTAGGTTCTACCTCTAAAGCCTTTGTTTCAGTAGTTTAGGAAGTAGGTTCTATCTGTGGGACTGAAAAATCAACAAAAAACAATAACACTTTTCTGTTTGTTTTTCTGGAGACCAAAGCTTGAGACTCTGTCCACTAAGCCCTAAAGAGTCAAGTTTATCCAAGGTTGATGTAAGTAAAACCCTAGAGGTTCACGATTAGCATCAGCTAGAATTGAGTTCCTGAGGTCAGTCCAAGGTAATCTCAACATGCCAGGAAGAATCTACAAAGTTTGAGTGCAGGTTTCTGTGTAACTGAGATGGGTTGACTTGTGAAGAAAGGAAGTTCAGTTATAGAGAATAAAAAACAAAAGAAGAAGCAAAGATAAAAATTTATTTAATGAAGCTGGTAGTCTTTCAGTGGTGGAAAAAATAAATCCTTTACAGGAAATATATTTTCATAATAATAAATATTAAAGATATGTATCCTGTAATTATTTCAGCGCTATTAGCAATTTTCACATTGTTTATCTTTTTTCTGCTTTTTTTTTTGTTGTTTGGCATATATCCTAATTTTGAAAACAAGTATATTTAGAAATATATGAAATCAGGATAACAAATACAAAAGGCAGAAATGATATTCATTGTTATAAAGTGGCGTACAGGCAGAAAATTTTTGAAAATGTCCTTTTTTTAGGGTGCAAGAAATTCAAACTTTCATACATTTTAAATTGAGATTTGTGAACTCTTAAAATTTGGAGAATAATATGCTAACATTAATAGAAGTATTCATTTTTACTCTTCCTGATTATTTGGAAGTCTCTTGTTTTTTTAATGAAGTACTAGTTCTAGGTGTATATATATGTATAAATGTATATGTATAAATTATATATCTGTACACACACATAAACACAACAAGAATATTTATTGCAGCATTGTGAGAGTGGAAAATGGTTAGCAAATTTCAAACAGCTAAAGAAATGGTTGGATAATGAGTGGATCATATACTCTGATATTAAGCAACTAGTGAGGCAAAGAAGCTATTTTTATATGTAGTAAGCAGGACATTTTTATATATTATCCAGATTACAGAGTAATGTGCAATTATTTGTGAAAACAAAAATATTACATGTATGCATTCCTGAGAACATCTATGTATATATTTGGAGGAGCATATCATAAGGATGCAACTTTTCTGCTGACATTTACTATCTCAGGAAAAGAATAGAGGAAGATAGTTAGAATTTAAAATGGTTTTTTCATACATTTTTGGAGGATTTTATTTGTTACAAAAAAGATCACATTGTTATTCCAATTTGAAAGCTTTGGTTAATTTTTGTTTAAGAAAATTTTAAACAAAAATTTGCAAGAATGGCATGAATAGCTCCTATGTACCATGGTTCAACATTTGTTAATATTTTGACACAATGCATGCTTCCTCTCATTCTACACCCTCCATACACTATTTTCCAAGAGCATGCTTTTTATATAACTACAGTTATCAAAATAAAATTTAACATTGATAATGCTATTATCAATGCACAGTCCATCTTCAAAATTCAGCAGATTTCCCAGTATTGTCTTTCAGAGAATGTTTTTCTGTACAGGATATAATTGAGAACCTGAGAGCTACACTGTCATTTTTCTATAGTCTCTTTTAATATGAAACAGTTATAGTATCTCGTTGTCTTTCAAGACACTTGTATTTTTACATAGATCAATTTTGCAGAATGTTCCCAACTTTGGATTTATCTGATGTTTCCTCATGACTAGATTCAAGTTATGCATTTTTTTGTCAAGGATATCATAAAAGACTCGTTATACATGGTGTTAACTTTGATCACTTGGTTAAAGAGGTATCTGCCAGGTTTCTTCACTATAGTTACTATTTTTTCTTTTATTAATAGATAATTTGTGAGGAGATATTTTGATGTTATGTGAATATTCTAGTCCTCATTCAATGCCCACTTCTTAATTTTAACATCCACTGGCAATTCTTCCCTAAATTAACTATTATAATAGTTATAAAATACTGATTTTTAACTTTATAATTTCTTCCACAGGTATTAGTGTCCTACTTTAATTAAAATTTTCTAAAAAGTGATTATAGAGAAAATAACAAGTGAAATTCCATATGCTCAAAGCTGTTGAGGACTGACCAGGCATAAAGCCAGGCAAGCACCATGGTCAGCAAGTCCTAGCTCTAATGAGGATACATAAAATATGTCTCTTAATATTCCCATGCCTTTGTTCCATCCCTGACAAAATGAAATAAGTATTTTGATTCTACAAGATTTTCAGAATTATTATTCTACAAGATCTGCTGGAACCGATTCATTTCCAGCAATTTTTGCACTGAAAAACGTAGCTTAAATTTAAGAGCTTTAGTTGAACAAAGACCAAGGCAATTTGCCTCCTTGCTATGCTTCAGTGGCCACGACTCCTCACATGACACAGTGAACAAAGGAGTGGGATTCTCAGTAACTACACTACAGTATAATTTTTCTGACAATCGATCAAAGTATACGTTTTGAAGCAAGCTAAAACAGTAATTTGAAGAGACAGGGGCAATCTGAACATTTAAATATTTGTTTTAAAATATTACAATGATTGTTCCCCTAGTTTCTCCATGCTTCTGAAAAATTGAATTGCATATAAAGGAAGTATTTACTGTGAAAAATAAACTTCCTCTCCATGGAAAGGATAATAAAGTGTAAGTGAAATCACACCTCAAAGGAACATGTCTTTTTCACAATAAAGTTTAAAGTTTCCTTGTAGAAAAGAGAAAGCTGATGCTCCACATAATTAAACAGCTGGTTAGGAATCTCAGACCTTATGAGGTCTAATGATGTCTGGGGTCCAAGTAAATACTATGGGGTCTTCATTTCACAGAAGATGAATTGAGGACCAGTGAGATGAGCTGTTGAGGGTCATGGATGTGAATGCAGGTCCTGGGTTGTCTTGTCCATGTCAATTCTCATGATCTGTTCTTCCTTTCCCAACTAAAGCTTAGTCATTATAGTGTTCCAGAGAGAACATTTCAGGAGAAATGTATGAAGCCATTTCCTGGGCAGTGTGACATTAAAAAATATAGGAAAAAAAACTCTATTTCCATATTATCCTCCACCCAGATGACGTTTTATTTTTCTGAAATTTTCACTTTACAGTTTTGCTTTTGAAAATTTGTTTTACAGCAGCTCCCACCTTTTCCACAATCTCCTTCCCTGGTTTCAGTGACCTGCATTCAACTTTAGCCTGAAAATATCAAATGGGAAATTCCAAAAATAGTTTGTGAGGGTTTTTTGTTTTATTATTTAAAGGTATTTTTATTTTTTAAATAATTTGTAAGTTTTAAATTGTGTGCTGTTCTGAGTGATAAAATGTCACGTCAGCCTGCTCCATCCCCACCCAGGGATGAATCATCCCCCGGTCCTGCATCTCCACAATGTATCTGCTTCTCTCCCATTAGTCAGTTAGTAGCCTCCTGGGTGATCAACTGTCACAGTATCTTGGTGTAGATAAATAAAATAGGGTTCCTTATTTTATTTAATAATGGCCTCAAAGCACAGGAGTAGTGATGCTGAAAATTCAGATATAATAAAGAAAAGCCAAATGTGCTTTCTTCAAATGAAAAGGCACAAGTTCTTGACTCAATAAGGAAGGAAAATAATCATATGCTGAGGTTGCCAAGAGCTCTGGAAAAATGAATCTTTTATTGGTGCAATTGTGAAGGAGAAAATACTTTGTGCAGAGTCCATATAGGGTTCAGTGCTACTGTGCCATATTCCATCTTGCTTACTCATGATTTTCAGCCATATTGCCTTTCTGGATGTTTCTAGAACACACTCAAGCTGCTTGCATCTCGGGGTATTTGAACTTGTCCCCCCTGTGCTTGAATCATTCTTATTCCAGGGACACAAAAGGCTTATTTTCTCACTTCCTTCAGTGTTTAATTATGCATCCCCCTAGGCTTCTCAACAAATGTATCAGGCTTGCTGTATCCTCCTTACCCTGCTTTACTTCTCTTTGTTGGACTCATTGTCATTTGATACATATTTTCTCATTTATTTACCTTTTTTCTCCCATTACGATGTAAATTCCTTGACAGCAATAGGTTTTGTGCAAAGATGTATCCTCAAGTATTCTTTATTTACTGCTGCAGGTGTTAGTTCCTATTGTTGCTGTAACATATAACCACAAACGTAGTAGCTTAAAATAGCAACAAAAAATTTTATTACAGTAGTGAGGGGCAGAAGTCCAATATCATTTTCACTCACCTAATATCCCAGTGTTTGCAGGCCTGCATTCATTCTAGAGATTCCAAGGAATAATCCCTTTCTTTGCCTTTTTAAGCTCCTACAGGCTGCCAACATCTCTTGGTCCATGGGGCTTCCTCCATCTTCAAAGTCGTTAATAGCCAGTCAAGTCCTTGACTTGCTTCCTTATCCTAACAATTCTTGTATAATCAACTCTACTGCTACTCACTCTGATCCTCTGCCTCCTTCCCTAGTATAAAGATCCTTGTGATTACATTGAACTCATGCATATAATTCAGGATTGTCTCCCCCATTTAAAATCTTTAACTTCACCTGTAATCCCAGCACTTTGGGAGGCCAAGGTGGGTGGATCAGATGAGATCAGGAATTTAAGATCAGCTTGGCCAACATGGTGAAATCCAGTCTCTACTACAAATACAAAAAAAAAAAAAAAAAAAAAAAAAAAAAAATTAGCTGAGTATGGTAGTGGATGCCTGTAATCCCAGCTACTCAGGAGGCTGAGGCAGGAGAATCGCCTGAAATAAGGCAGAGATTTCAGTAAGCCAAGATCCCACCATTGCACTCCAGCCTGGGCAGCAAGAGGGAAACTCCATCTCAAAAAAAAAAAAAAAAAAATCTTAATTGCACCTGCAAATTTCACATAAAGTAACATATTCACAGGTTCCAGAGATTAGAACATGGATATCTTTGAGTGGGGAAATTATTCATCTCTCAACACTTTATAACAAGTTATGCAAAAGCTTAGTAGCTTAAATCTATTCACTATCACACACGTTTTCTGACGGTCAGGAATCTAGACAAAGCTTAGCTGTGTAGATCTGGCACAGCATTTGCCTGCATCTATAACTTTACTAAGGATGGGGAATCCACTTCCAAACTCTTACACAGTTGCTGGCAGGCATCTGTTTCTTACCACAGGGCAGGGCATAGTTCTGTGTACAACATGACAGCTGGCTTCCCCCTCAAGTGATTGACTGAAGAGAAAGGATGACTTTGCAGAAGAGTTAACATAGCCGTTCTTTGACTGCAATCCTTAGAAAGGCCTGCTTGGAAGTTTGGCCCTTGGCTGGCATTTGGCAATTTGACTGCTAATCAGTTCTCTACACTAAGCTGACTTTTTACCTAACTAATAAGTACCAGTAGCTCACTGGGCCTAAAACTATTTGTGTAAACAATATGTTTTATGCTGAACATCTGCTTTCCTCCTGGGTCTGGAATTTTGGTACTAGTCAGAGACTGCCTCTGTCCCCAACCTACAATAAAAAACCTTGGGTACTGAATCTTTACTTCTAGTGAACACTCATGTGTTGTCACAGTTCATTGCAGAAAGAATTAAGTGTGTCCTGTGTGACTCTACTAGGAGACAGCTCTTGAAAATTTGCACCTGGTTTCCTTAAGCTTTCATCCCATGGCCCCTTTTCTTTACTAACTTTGCTGCATATCATTTTGCTTTGATAAATCTTAGCCATGAATATAACTATATACAACTCCTGTGAGTTCTTCTAGTGAATAACCAAATCTGGGGCTGGTTTAGAGACCTCTGACATAGTAACAATGATGGAAGCAGTAGTATCTTATATAACCTGATCCTGAAAGTGACACACCAAAACTTCTGCCATATACTAGTGGTTGCAAAGATCGATTCTGATGCTTTAAGGGACAGGAGTGTGAATAACAGGTGGCAAGGATCACTGGGGGACCATCTTGGAGGCTGCTATGAGAAATGCAGCCTTTTGTTTAGCAAATTTTAAGTAAAGCACTGGCAAGGTTACTATACATACTAGTTTACTGCAGTAGTCCTGGTTTACAAATATTTTCTTCCATTCATGATACTGTCCTATAAAACCGTCCATGAAAAAATTATAAAATCCAACATCTATTTTTTAAAATTTTATTGCTGTGCTTTTTGGGGTCATATGTAAGAATCCACTGCCAATTCTGAAGTCATGAATTACTTTGTTTTCTTCTAATAATTTTGTCCCCCCCCCCCCCCCTCCTCCTCCAAAATTTATAGTTTATACTTACATTTAGGTCTTTAATCCACTTGGAGTAAATTTTTATGCATGGTGTGAGGTAAGAGCCTGATTTCTTTCTTTGGCATATGGCTATCTAGTTGTCCCAGGCCCATTAATTGGAAAGGCACTTTTTTCCCATTAAATGGTCTCGATTATAAAAAATATGGGCTTATTTCTGGACTCCCAGTTCTATTTCAGTGATCTGTCTATCCTTGTGCTTGTTACCACACCCTATTAATTACTGTTGCCTGGTAGTACTTTTAAAAAGGGGAACCTATGTGTCCCCCAACTTGGTTTTGTTAGTTTTAAGGGTATACACTTATACCTCCTTTATTAAATTTATTTTTCAAAAGTGTTTTATCTCTTTGATATTATTGGAAATGGATTTTAAAAGTTTCTTTTTGTATTGTTCATTGCAATTCTATGAAAACAATTATTTTTGTATATTAATTTTGTGTCCTCTATCCAACTAGCCCACTATGAAATCCTTATCTCCAGTCCTCCATCTAAAACTAGTTAATAAATAAACATTTTCAATCAAAACCTAACATCTCCAAAACCAAACTCATTTACCCAAATTCATTTCCCCCAGCTTTTTTTTTTTTTTTAAAAAAAGAGAAAAGAGAAAGAAGGAAGAAAAAAGAATAAATAAAGAGAAAAGAAAAAAAAAAAGGGAGAACGGGAATCTTGCTCTATTGCCCAGACTAGAATGCAGTCTACAAATGGATATTAAAAGCTTTTTTTATACTAATAATTGTGTTATACAATGGAGACAGGAAGAATAAGGGAGGAAAATAACAAACAAACAGCCAACCAATATTTATTTAAACCTATGAAATCTATGCAATTGCTAGGGAGTTTACTCAACCATGTGGTCACTTTTAGATAAATTTTACTGAAAAAAAAATTATATTTTGTGGATTTGGATAGAGAGTTCTTATTTTTTAAGTTCTGTTAGGTTAAGTTCAAGTCCCGGGTTCCTTCTTACCTTCTTCTCATTAATTTGTCCAATATTACAATGTAATGTTAAAGTCTCCCACTATTTTTCTGTGGGAGTCCAAGTCTCTTTGTAAGTCACCAAGAAGTTGCCCTGTGTATCTGGGTGCTCCTTTTGGGTGCGCATAGACTTAGGGTCGTTACTCTTCCCGTTCATTTCCCTCTACCTTACAATTTTTGGCTTTATTTTAGAGATGAGAATTGCAACTATTGCTTTTTTTTTTCTCTCCATTTGGTTGGCAAATCTTCCTCCTCCCTTTGTTTTGAGTTTGTATATCCTTGCATGTAAGATGGATCTGGATGCAGCTTACTGATGGGTCCTTTGAAGTGGCTGATACTGGTTGTTCCCCTCTATACATAGTGCCTCCTTCAGAAGCTCTTGTAAAGCAGGCCTGGTGGTAATGAAATCTCTGAGTACTTGCTTTTTGCAAAAAAATTTATTTTTCCTTCACTTATGAAACTTAGTTTGGCTGGATATGAAATTCTGGGTTGAAGTTGTTTTTAAGATGTTGTTTGGCCCCCACTCTCTTCTGGCTTTAGGGTTTTGCTAGAGATCAGCTGTGAGTCTGTAGGCTTCCCCTTGTGGGTAACCTGACCTTTCTCTTGGCCGCCCATAGTATTTTCTCCTTGTTTCAACCCTGGTGAATCTAATTGTCCTTGGGTCGAGGAATTCTTGTGGTGTTCTTTCCTGGACTTGAATGTCCTTGCTGTGAAAGCTGGATCCTGAAAATTAGCTTGGACATCCTGTCACATTCAGGTACACCTTCAAACGTAGATTAGGTCTTTTCACATAGTCCCATATTTCTTGGAGCTTTGCTCATTCCTTTTTACCCTTTTTCTCTAATCTTGTCTTCTCGTTTTATTTCGTTAGTTGGTCTTCGACCTCTGAATCCTTTCTTCTCTTTCAATTCGACTGTTAAAACTTGTGCATACTTCGCGAAGTTCTGTATCGTGTTTTTCAGCTCCATTAATTCACTTATATTCCTCTTTAAATTTCCATTCTCATGAACATTTCGTGAACCTTTTTTAAGGTTCTTAGTTTCCTTGCATTGGGCTAGAACCTGTTCTTTTAGCTCACAGAAGTTTCTCATTATCCACCTTCTGAAGCCTGATTCTGTTGATTCCTCACATTCATTTTCTATCAGGCCTTGTTCAATTGGTGATGAGGCACTGCAATCCCCTGTAGGAGGAGAGGCATTCTATTTCGGGTGTTTTCAGCCTTTTTGCGCTGTTTTCTTCCCATCTTTGTGGATTTATCCACCTGTCGTCTGTTAATTGCTGACTTTCAGATTAGGTCTCTGAGTGGACGTCCAGCTTGTTGGTTATAAAGTTTTTTCTTTTCTTAATTTTCCTTTGGCGGATGCCCCTCCCCCACAGAGCTGGACCTTCCCGGGTTAGCTGTCTTGCTGTGAAACTCTCAATCCTCAGCAGTTCCAACTGCTGGTTTTGTTGTTGTTGTTGCGGGGGTGCGGGGGACCAGCTTTCCCCTGCGGCGACCCACTACGCTGGTTTAAACAGCGGCGTTAAGATTCGTGGCGCTTTTCTGCCCGGGAATCTCCCGGTCTGGTTCCTCACTTCAGTCCGCTTTTTAATTGGCTGAATGGGAGACTCTGCTTCCCGGAGCTCCAACGCCAACCAAAAGGGCACTTAGTCCCGTATACTCTGGCACTGAGAACCACCACGTCTGGGCGCCTGCAAAACGGCCGCGCCCTCCAAAAGGGTCGCGCTGGCGACCCGTGGGCTTCTCCGCCAAGAATCTCTTGGTCCGTAGGCTTAATTTCGAAAATGTGGCGTCCACTCACTCTCTGCGCTTTCAGTGGGAGCTACAATCCTGAGCTGCTGCTAATCGGCCATCTTGGTCTCTCTCTCTCGTGTCCTTCAAACTTGATGGCCATGTCTCACTTTGTGTGCATGTGCTGCTCTTGTGCATTTACCTGTATTAAGGCATGTTCTTGGTAAAAAACAAAAAACATTCAGCAACCATTTTATCAAATATAGGAGTATTTGATTTTATTTCTTTAATGTTATAAATGTTTAATATAACATTATAATGTTGTAATGTTTTAAAATTTTGTTTCCCTATGTTTTCTAATGGCAATACAGTAATAGTATAAATTTGGGGATACTGATTTAGTATTCTACAAACTTGCTAAACTTCCTTATCGGTTCGATTAATTTCTTTGCATATTATTTTGGATTTTCTACTTACCCAATCATATCATCTGTGAGAAAACAATTTTATTTTTTCCATTACAATTTTCTCCGTTGAACTCACTTCCAGTAAAATATTAAATAGAAGTAGTAGAAACTACTCTATTTGTCTTATTTCCAACTTTAGAGACAAAGCATTATGTGTTACAACACATCGTATGATGTTAGCTATGGAGTTTTTTGCAATTATTCCTTATAAGGATATTTCCTATTTCTAGTTTGCTGAGAGTTGTGTCATGAGTAGGTGATAAACTTTGTAAAATACAATTTCTCTACCGCTTCTAAGATAATCACATATGTTTTCTTCTAAAATATGTTGATGCTAATATTGATTTTTTAATGTTAAACCAACCACTTTGTAATGCTGAATAATCTTTTTAGTATAGATGTCCATTGTAATTCATTTGACAATACTTTTGTTAAAAATTTTTACATAATGGGATTTTTTTCATTTTTTTTCCCTTATATTTAGCTGGTTTTGGTTTAATGTCACCCTGGCCTCAAAATACAAGTCAGGATGTTATACATCTTTTCTCATTTTTGGAAATATGACTTTCTGTATTTCCTAATACATACAGGCACACACATATACTTTCACATTATCCTATCTATGCAAACCTTTTCCCTGGACGTTCTTGAATATATCATCTCACAGTAGAAAATATCCTTAAAAACTTTGAAACTTCTCCTCCCCTTCTTGTACCTGAAAACTGTTTCTATCATGAGGATAGTTTTTACTGAAGTTTTCTCCAGTGCTGATTATTTTTATAACCACATCCCTCATATCAGTGTTGCTTAAGGAACCATTTACTAGTGTTCCAGATAGAGCATGTTAGCCAATTAAAGTTATGAACAAGTTTTAAAGAGAAATTAAGCAATTTTGTTAAGCTCTAAGCATGTTATGTGAACCCAAAAAAATTAAAAATACATATGTATACATAGAAGTTTATATATATGTGTGTATACATAAATGTGTATGTGTGTGTGTGTGTGTGTGTATGTATACACACACACACACACACACACGAAACCGGTGGGGAAGAGAAAGAGAAGAAATTTTACAATTTGGATCCAATATAGGGATACCTGTTTGTTTATAGGCTTATAATTTATTGACTTATCTAAACAGATAAGAATATCCACATGGTCTTATGTAGCAAGCAAGAAAATTATCAGCAAAAAGACTGTGAAGAAAATATTTCATTCAAGTACCTTAATTATTTCAATACAAAATTCAGGTTTATAAAACTTTGACAAGTCAGTGCAGCAGTCCCCCACTTATTGGCAGTTTTGCTTCCTGAAACAATTTGCAGTGGTTTCAGATATCAGCAGTCAACCATAGTCTAAAATTATTAAGTGAAAAATTCCAGAAATAATTTATAAATTTTAAATCACATGCCACTCTATTATAATTGTTCTATTTTATTATATTGTGGTTATTAATCTCTTACTGTGCCTAATTTATAAATTAAGATCTATCAAATAGGTATGTATGTATAGGACAATACATTGTATATATAGAGTTCAGTACTTTCCATGGTTTTTGGTATCTGCTGGAGGTCATGGATTGTAGCCCAAATGAATAACGGGGGATTATTGTATGCGTATAATTAAAGAGATTGTTTGAAAACTGAAAATGATGTCACAGATGTAAATGCAGTTATTTTTATCTGGTAATTTTGTGCATATATATTCAACTTTTACAAATCGTATTTTCATTGAATTAATTGAAAATATGCGTAAAAGAAATAGTGATTCATTTTAACTGAAAATGTTAGAATTTGTGACTATTTTATAAGCTTTTTAACTTTGTCAACCAATAAATCTGAGAACACATTTTTAAGCTTTAAACAGCTAATTTATGAAATTAGCTTCTTTTCCTTTAAAATTATTTACATTGAATACCATTGAAGAAGCCAGTAACATGTTTTCCAATTTTCTTTTACTTCGGTGATGCTTACCTTTTCTTCCAAAATTAATACTTTACAGTGAATATTTTGATAATAGCATGTATATGTATATATTATTTTGTTCATCTCAATATATAAATATGTGTGGTATTTCGACACTGGATATTCTGTACTGGGTAAAAATCCTTTTATCTCAGTATTAATTTTTTCCAACTATTCAGTTTTGCACATGATACTTACCTTTACTAGACTTCCCTCTCCTCATCAGCAAATTGAAGATAGCGCACACAGTAGACGTGACTGTTGTAAAAATTAAGTGAGATAGTATATACACAGACTTACTACAGTGTTGGTTGGCACAATGAAGAACCCATCTAATAAAATAAAATCTTATAATTACCATTATTAATTTTTACCCTTTTTTATAATTTACCATTAAAAATTATTCCAGTTGCACTTGACCAGTGCAACCAATATGCATTTTATTCTGCACATTGCCTCAAATCAAATGTATAATGACATATGGAATAAGATAAACAGGTTCAAATAAGTCACAAACAATACACATGTATTTTCATACCTGTTACTACAGAAACCCTATATTAATCAGCAAATTTCAAATAAAAATCCAGCTCTTTTAAAATAATAAGACTATATTTTTGTTTCATTAAATTCTTGTAAAACAAGGCTGAGTAAATGGCATTAATTTTGTAACATTATAAACTCTGCTATTTCTTCTCTTGTATGCCTTTGTATGAATCCTTGGTGGCTAAGTGCAGAATATGCACAGGCAAAGCGGTTAGAAATCAGTTTTATTTCAGTTATTTGAATCACCATTTCCTCCACTGACAGATAATAGATGTTGACCATTTTATGACATTTTATGTGATTCTATTATCACCTAATACTTTCAAATATAACTGAATATCATTTTGTTGGCAGCAATAATATCTGATAGAGCATCCTTTCTATCAATTTTGTCTCTATTTTTCATATTTTATATCATGGCAAAGCTGAATTGTGTCATCTTTCCTGCATTTCAATAACTTGAAAATTATTATTAATGATCTTGATATTCACAATATTTTTGCCTACTGCTTCGTAGGGGACAGAGATGGATATGTTTATATTGTCATCAGTTTCAGGAGGAGGTTCCCATCTGACTGCAGTAATTCAGGCAATATTATAAAACTGTGCTTTTTGAAATTACATAGAATTCAAGCGTGTTCTTTTCCAATGCACAACTACATGTATGGCATGAGAAGATTCCACTTGCTGCAATAAAATATTTTTTGCTCCTTAGAAATATATTTGCCTGCTGAAATGTCTATCCTTCATGCTAAAATTACAGTTTTTATCCATTGAGCTTTTCCTTTCCATGTTCAGCTCTACACTTTGAATCTTGGGCCATACATATCCTTGACTTACAAATGGTGGAGTGATCATAAAATATGCTCTGGAATAAAATCTGGCAATGCTACATGTATACTTTATATTTCATAATTACTTTCTAATGGAATAAAACTAGTTAATTTGCTTTCCATCATCTGTTCTTTCAGTTAACTAATCTATACCAATCCCTCATTCTTAAACCTTTTATTAATGCTGCTTTTTCTGCTTAAGTCTTGAATACAGTCATACCTCAAATATATCAGATTCATTTCCAGACCCCTGCAATAAAGCAAGTTACACAAATTTTTGGTTTCTTAGTGCATATAAAAGTTACCTTTACACTATAATATAGTCTATTAAGTGTGCAATAGCATTGTTTTTTAAATAAAACAATATATATGCTTAAATTAAAAATATTTTGTTGCTAAAAATGCTAATAATAGTCTGAGCCTTCAGCGAGTTATCTTTGCTGGTGGAGGGTCTTGTATCAGTACTGGTAGCTGCTAACTGTGGTGATCATAGTGATGGTTTCTGAAAATTCAGGTAGTTGTGGCAGTTTCTTAAAATAAGACAAAATAGAGTTTTGCCACATCAATTGACCCTTTAATGAGATACTTGTCTATAGCATGCAATTCTGTTTGATAGCACTTACCCACAATAGAACTTCTACCAAAATTGGATTCAGTTTTCTCCAGCCCTACCACTGCTTGATCAACTAAGTTTACATAATATTCAGAATCCCTTGTTGTTTTTTTAACTGTGCTATTTCGATCTCTCATAGATCATGAATGATCTTAATGGCACCTACAATGGTGAATTCTTTTCAGAAGGTTTTCAATTTTCTTTTTCTAGATCCATTAAATAAGTCACCATCTATGGCAGCTAAAGTCTTATGAAATAAATTTATTAAATAAGAAGACTTGGAAATTGAACTTACTCTTTGATCCAAAATAAATGTTGTGTTAGTAAGCATGAAATCAACATTAGTTTCAAAATTTTTTTTTGTTTATGTCTTAATTTCATTGTTTACCCTAAGTCATTCAGGAGAAGCACATTTAATTTCTATGTAATTGTATGGTTATGAGACATCTTCTTGGTATTGATTTATTTTTACTGCTCTGTGATCTGAGAGTGTGGTTGGTATGAGTTCGGTTCTTTTGAATTTACTGAGAATTGCCTTATGGCCAAGCATGTTGTTGATTTTAGAATATGTGCCATGTATAGATGAGAATATCAACTTGTGGTTGATGAGTGGAGTGTTCTGTGGATGTCTGTTAGGATCACCTGGTCAAGTGTTGAGTTTAGGTTCCAGATTTTCTTCTTTCTCTTCCTCAGTGATCTGTCGAATAATGTCAAATAATGTCCATGGTTCAGGTTCAGGTTTCGCATATTATTGTGTGATTATCTAAGGCTCTTCACAGGTTTCCAAGAATTTGTTTTATGAATCTAGGTGCTCCTTTGTTGGGTACATATGTATTTAGGATAGTTAAGTCTTCTTATTAAATAAAACCTGTTGACATTAGGTAATGTTCTTCTTTGTCCTTTCTGATCATTGTTGTTATAAAATCTGTTTTTTATGAAATGAGAAGAGCGGCGTCTGCTCTTTTTTTCTACTTGCTTGATAGAGAAAATCACTCTTTCCCTGTAAAAATAGTGCATGTTTATTACAAGACCTTTATAACATGCAGGAGCAAAAATAGACAAACTGTATTTCATCACAAACTACAAATAACTACAAATTCCATACATATTTTTTTCTGTGCAGATATACAGAGTATTAAATTAAAATTTATTTGAATTTCCCTTAAGTTAAACATTATCCTCCATTACATCTAACCTGGGCTATTACAATGTCCATGAAAGTGGTTGCAGTTCCCACACAGCCACAATAGTAATATTTTTCAAAAGGAATTGGGTATTTTTATCTTATATAAAATATATCTGAGGTTTCTCATCACTATTATCATAAGATTCAAAACACTTCCTTGGCCCATAAGGCCCTATAAATCTGGCCCTCCCTATCTCTTCGATTTTTCCCTTTTCATCTCCTATAACCTAGAATCACTAAACTCTTTTTTTCTCTTTTTAAAATTTATTTTTATGGATGCATAATACATGTACATAGTTTTTGGGTAAATGTAATTTTAATAATTTAATATATTTGTACAATTTGAAATATTAGTGAAAGATCATCACCTTAAACATTTATCTTTATCCTAGAAACATTAAAATTATTCCTCTTTGGTTATTTTGAAATGTGCAATAGATAGCTAGTCACTCAATTTATCTAAAAGTAGGTCTTATTTCTTCTGCCAAACCATATATTTGTACCTTTAATCAACTTCTATTCAGTGTTCTCCCCTCCCCACTACCCTTTCTGGCTTCTGGTAACCACCCATCTACTCTCTATCTTCATGTGATCCACCTTTTTAGCTCACACCTGTGACAGAAAACACGTCATATTTGTTTTTCTGTGCTTAATGACCTTTGTACATTTCATTTTCTGTGTGTCTTAGGGTCTTTGCAGTTTGTGTTTCCTAAGCCCCCCATGCTATTGCTCTGCATATTTACTTGTCTCCTTAAGTCTCAGCATAAATATTTCCCCAAAATAGCCCTTTTTTAAACTACCTTATCAAAAGAATTGTGTCTAAAATAACACTTTATTGCAGTCCTCAATTTTATGTTAAAATAAGTATAGCTATTTGCAAATATATTTTTCAAAAATGTATTCGTTTTGTTTTTATCTTTTCCTGCTCCATACCATCTAAGCTTTATAAAAGGAGAGACAACTGTTGCTCTTACTACTGTACCAATAATACCAGCACAGTTTCTGGCATATCATAATTATTTTAATCTTATATCTGGAGAAGATAAAAATATCCAAATAGAGGAAAAGAGCTATAATCCAATCATGTAATTGGGTGAATGTTGCCTAAAAACATGTGATTACATAGATCAGTAGATAAATGCACAGTGCCAAAATTGTTTTGACCCTTGTTGAGATTTCTCTAGTATTGTTTAATTGGTTGCCCTTTAAAAAATTGTTAATTGATGTTCTATTTATATTTTTACTATAATTGTCAGTGTATTACCTATAACTTACCTCAAATCCTCTGTGAATTAAGCAGCGAAGAAAATTAAGGAGATGACTGGAAAGAATGGAAACTATATAACTATCAATAAATGGCTTTCTCCGTCATCCATTATTGTTGTCTTTAACTTACAGCTTTTTGTGATTAAAGATAAGTTATCAGTTTAAAATACACTGTTATAACTTTAAGATGTTTTATGCAATTGCAATTGTAACCAAAAGAAAATTATATATGGAATATATACAAAGTGAGGTGATAAAGGAATCAAAACACATCACTACAAAAAACATCAAGAAAATATAAAAGAAGGCAATGAGAGTGGAAAGGAGGAACAAAAAAGTGACAACACATACAGAAAACAATTAACAAAATCACAGTAGCCCTTGACTATCAGTAATTAATATAAATAAAAATTCAAATTTGTTTAAAAATCTTATTAAAAGACATTGCTAACATTGCTAAAACAAGGCAAAAATAAGTTGAAAGCGATTCTGTGTTTAGAAGACTTTATGTTGTTAAAATGTCTATACTTCCTAGTTATCTACAGATGCAATTGCTATCAAAATCTCAATGGCAATTTTTTTAAGAAATAGAAAGTAGCACCAAAACTTACAGGAAATTTCAAGAGACCCTGCATAGCCAAAATAGTACTAAAAATATTAACAAATTCGGAATTCTTACATTTCTTAATTTCAAAACATACTACAAGCAATGGAACTCAAGACAGTGTGGCACTGGCATATAGGCTAATATATAGATCTATGGAACAAAATACAGCACCTAGAAATAAACCCTTATATATATAGCCAAAGGATCTTTGACAAGAGACCAAGACTACATAATGGGGAACTGTCAATCCTTTTGTGAAAAAAATGGTTTTGAGAAAATTGGATCTCCATATGAAAAAGAATAAATTTAGGTCCTTACCTAATACCATATACAAAAATTAACTGTTTAAAAACCTAAACTTAAGACCAAAAACTATCAAACTCCTAGGGGAAAACATAGAGGAAACATCAGATCATTGGATTTGGCAATGATTTCTTGGTTAAGGTACCAAAAGCACAGGCAGCCAAAACAAAAATAGACAAATAGTACTACATCAAACTTAAAAACTCTATCACGTGAAATAGTAAATAAGGTCAAAAGGCAATCTATGGAATGAGAGAAAATATTTGCAAATTCTTTGTATAATAAAGGATCAATATTCAGAGTACATAAGTAACTGTACAACTCAACAGCAACAACACCAAAAATAACACAATTAAAAAATGAGCAAAAGACTTCGATACACAGTTGCCCAAAAAAGATATATAAATAACCAAGAAGCATATGAAAAAATGTTCAGCATCACTCATCATAAAGTAAAAGCAAATCAAAACCACAATGAGATATTACCTCAGCTCCATTAGGATGGCCACTATCAAAACAACGGAAAACAAAAAGTATTGGTGTGGAAATTGTAATATTTGTGCATTTTAGAAAACAATAGTGAGGTTCCTTAAAAAATTAAATATAGAATTACCATATAATCTAACAGTCCTACTTCTTTGTATGTACACAAATTAAAAGCATGATCTAGAAAAAATATTTTCATACTCATGTTTGCTGCAACATTATTCACAATAAATAAGAGGTATAAGCAACCCAAATATTGATCATCAAATAAGTGGATAAAGAAAATGTATTAGGTACATGTGATAGAATATTACAGAACCTTAAAGAAGGAAACCCTGTCACCTACAAGGTGAATGAACCTCAAGGACATTATGCTAAGTGAAATAAACCACTTACAAAAGGACAGGTAAGGTAATAACTGATAGGCCAGATATTACTACTACCCTTTTGTTAGTGTTATTCAATATGTTTTGTTGCTTTATTTGTTCTTACTTTCCTCTTGTTGCTTTCCTTTATATTGTGTTGACTTTCATAGTGATGTATTTTTTATTCCCTTCTCATTTATCTTTGTGTTTATTCTATATTTTCTTGTGGTCACCATTGCAATTGCATAAAATATCTTAAAGTCGTAACAGTATATTTTAAACTGATACCTTATCTTCTATCAAAAAAAATAAATTTTTTTTGAAAGGATGATCATGAATGTCTGAGAAAGTCATTTATTGATAATAGCTTCCATTTCTTCTAGGTTGCCAATCGTGTCCTTAATCTTTTATTCTTCTGCCTTCATTCACAAAGGATTTCAGATGGCTTACATGTAATTCATGGAATATTACAGTAGAATATAAATAGAATGTCAATTAACTGACCACTGTGCATTTATCTACTGATTTACACAGTCACATTTTCAGGCAACATTCACACAATCATATGATTGGGTTATAGCTCTTGTCCTCTACTTGGTCATTTTAATCTTCCTCAGGATATAAGCTATGTTTTAGGCCTGGAGCTTGTATCCATGGGGGTCAGCATAAAACCAGGGTCACAGGAGCTGGCCTGGTACCTGGGTCCCCTGGCATGGGCCTGAACCATTGTTCTGCTGGAGCAGTCATAGACCTGGGTCCTCTGGAGCTTGAGCTATGGGGACAGACCTGGGGGCTAGGGCCCTCCAGGTGCTGGGGGCGGCATAAAACCTGGGTCCACAGTCTGGAGCCAAGGATCTCAAGGGCTGGCTTAAAGTCTTGGAGACCAAAATGATTTATCTGGGGTCTGCTGGAGCCTGGACACTTTTGAAGAAGTATAATTTATCTATTTTCCTTTTGTTGACCAGACTTTTGGTTTCACATATAAAAGGTCATGAAGTTATCCCTATGTTTTATCTTTAATGGTTTTAGATATTATATCTAAGTGATTAATCCACATTGAGTAACTTTTATATATGGTATGATGTAGTCCAACTTCATTCTTCTACATGTTGGATATCCAGATGTCACAATACCGTTTTCAGAAAAGACCATTCTGTCTCTTAGTGAATAGTCTTGGCACCTTTGCCAAATATCAAGTGGCCATAAATATACATTTTTTGTGCATTTTAGAAAATAGGGGTTCCTTAAAAAATTAAATATATAATTACCATATAATCTAACAGTCCCATTTCTTAGTATATACACAAATGAAAAGCATGATCTAGAAAAAATATTTTCACACTCATGTTCGCTGCAGCATTATTCACAAGAACTAAGAGGGATAAGCAACCCAAATGTTGATCATCAAATAAGTGGATAAAGAAAATGTGTTATTAGCTAGTTCAATATATGAAGACAGAATGTGTTTATGTATTCTTTCAGCAATGTTTTGTAGTCTTCAGCATATAAACATTTACTTTCAATGTTAAAATTTATTTCTAGCTATTTTATTCTTTTGGGTACTACTTTGAATAGAATTTTTTTTCTTAATTTCATCCTTTGGATTGCTCATAGCTTATTATAGAATCACAATTGATTTTTATGTATTGGCTTTGTACCTTCAAAGTTTTCTAAATCAATTTATTAGCTTTAGTAGTTTCTGAATTTATGTGCATGTATTGTATATATGTGTATATTATTTAGCATTCTCTACATTTAGGATGTTGTCATCTGCAAGTAGAGGTAGTTCTTTCCTTCCAATTGGATTGCCTTTTAATTCCTTCTCTTGCCTAAGTGCTCTGGCTAGAATATCCCTGTACAATGTCAAACACAGAAGTGGTGAAAATCGGCATCCTTGTTTCTGATTTTAGTATTAAAAACTTCTGATCTTCTCCCATTATGATGTTAGCTGTTGGCTTTCCATATATAGCCTTTGTTTTGAAGATTTTCCTTTTAATTTTTGTATATTGAGTATTTATCATGAATTGATGTTGGATTTTGTCGTGCTTTTTCTAGATCAAAGGCAATAATCCTGTAATGATTTTATGTTTTTCTATTAATGTAGTGTATTAAATTGATTATCATATACTGACCTACCCTTGCATTCCTGGGATAAATCACATTTGGTCATCATGTATAATTCTTTTAATATGCTCTGATTTGCTATTATGTGTGATGGTGTGATAAAATTTGCATATACATACACACACACACACATCTCCATATCTCCATGAGAGGTATTAGTCTTCAATTTTTCTTGCTTGTGATGTTTTTTATTCCTCCCTCCCATCCCCTGGCTTTAATAGCAGGCTAACTCCGGCCTCATTGGAAGTACTCCCTTCTCTTCTATTTTTTGAAAGTTTTTGAGAATCGGTTTTAACAAACGTTTGGTAGAATTTTACCAACAAGGCCATTAATCCCATAAATTTTGTTGTTGTGAGACTTTTTAAATACTGGTTCAATCTGCTGATTGTAGTTCTGTTCAGATTTTCTACATTTTCTTGAATCAGTTTTGTAATTTGTGTGTTTCTATGTATTTGTTTCATTCATCTAAATAATTTGTAGGCCTGCAGTTGATCACAGCTTCCCATTATAATCCTTTTGTATCTGTAAGGTCAGCAGTTATGTACGCGCATTCAGCTCTGATTTTATTTAAGGTAAAGGTTTGCCATTTTATTGATCCTTTTAAAAAAAAACTTTTATTTTTATTGATTCTATTGTTATTTCTCATCTTTATTTCACTTGTCTCTACTCTGATCTATTATTTCCTTTCTTCAGCTACCTCTGGGTCTAGTTTGTGCTTCTTATTCTTTATTAACATAGTTTCTTCTTTATTAATGTAGGTGCCGACAGCTATATATGCCCTCTCAGCACCTGTTCTACTGCACCTAATAGTTTTGGTATACTGTGATTTTGTTTGTATGGGCTCTATGTAGTTTTTTAATTTCCTTTGTGATTTCTACTTCAACACATGTTTAAAAGTGTGTTTTAAAATTTCTCTGCATTTGTGAATTTCCCAAGTTTTCCTTCTTACTAAGTTTTAGCTTTATTCCATTCTAGGCCAATAATATATTTTGTAAAATTCTCATATTTTAAAATTTGAGACATGTTTAGTCGCCCAATATATGACCTATTCCAGAAAACATCTCATGTGCCTTAAGAAGAATGAAAATTATGCTTTTGTTAGTAAGTTATTCAGTATATTTCTGTTAGGTCTTGCTGATACATTGTGTTGCTTAAGTTCTCAATTTTCTATTGATCTGTTTAGATGGTCTTTCCACTTTATCATTTCTTATTTCCTCCACTAAACATACTTCTTTGTGTGTTCATTTTCTTTTTTTTTTCTCTTATTTTTTTTGCTTTGTACCCTTTTTATTGATTTCTCATTTCTTTTGTCTTCCTTCTTTAGATATTTTCTTGGTGGTTACCATGGGGATTACAATCAACATCCAAATTTATAACAATCTAGTTTGAATTGATACCCATTTATCATCTCTAACATATTAAAACTTTGCTCCTGTTTATCCTCATCCTGTCTTTAAGTTACTATTTCATAAATTTTATCTTCATACACTATTTGCCAGTTAACGTGGATTTATATTTTTGTGCATTTATTTTTTATATCATGCAGAAAATAACAGGAGTTAAAAAACTATAATCCTGGCACTTATATTTATTGCTACAATTACCTTTCTAGCATTCTTTCCCTTTCCATATGTCTTTGCATACTGTAGTGCTTGAATTCATCTTGAAGGATTCACTTAACCATTTTTGTAGAGGAGGTCTACCAGAAAATCATTTCCTCAGCTTTTCTGTATTTGGGATGTACTTGAAGAGTAGTTTTACTGATCATAGAATTTTTGGCTGACTTTATTGTTTTCCTTTTAATACTTTAAATATGTTGTTCTAAAGTTACTGATTAGAAATTAGCTGTTAATCCTATTGAGGATCCCTTGTATGTAAAACTTGCTACTCGCTTGTTTTCAAGATTTTATTTTTTTTTAAATTTTATTATGGTTTATGTCTGTGATCTTTGTAAGTTGACACTATTTGGAGTATCTATTAATTAATTTATTTTTGAGAAGAAGTCTCACCCTGTCGCCCAAAATGGAATGCAGTGGTGCAATCTTGGCTCACTGCAACCTCCCCGTCCTGGGTTCAAGTAATTCTCCTGCCTCAGCCTCCTAAGTAGCTGGGACTACAGGCGCATGCCACCATGTCTGGTTAATTTTTATATTTTTAGTAGAGATGAGGTTTCGTTATGTTGGCCAGTCTGGTCTCCAATTCCTGATCTCGTGATCTGCCTGCCTCGGCCTCCCAAAGTGCTGGGATTACAAGTGTAAGCCACCGTACCCAGCCTATTTGAAGTACTTTTTAAGCTCCTGAATGTGTAGCTCATACCCTCCATTAAACTTGGAAAGTTTTCAGTCACTATTTCTTCAAAACTTTTTGTTCCATTATCTCTCTTTCTTCATTTCAGACTCCCATAATGTGCTCAGTGTCCC
The DNA here is from genome assembly GCA_036589455.1 of Ateles fusciceps. Lineage (NCBI taxonomy): Eukaryota > Metazoa > Chordata > Mammalia > Primates > Atelidae > Ateles > Ateles fusciceps. The sequence continues at coordinate 7,908,426 of JAZHEH010002982.1, read as the reverse complement.
AAAGCTTTTAGGTTCTCTTCATTTTTATTTTTTTCTATCTGTCCTTCTGACTTGATAATTCTAATTCTTATTGTACTGTTTCCAGATTTGCTAGTTCTTTCTTATGCCTTTGGAAAGCTACTGTTGAATTCTTTTACTAACTTCTTTTAAAATTTAAACTATTTTAATTTTTGGCACTAGAATTTAGTATTTATTAATATTTTCCTTCTTTAGACATTATTTTCCCACTTTTCTTTAGTTCTTTGGCCATGACTTCCTTTAGCCTTTAAAAAATTTTTAAGATAGTTAAAGGTTTATCTGCTAATTCCAACGTCTCTGCTTCCTTACAACCTGCTAATGTCTTTGTTTTTTTCCATGTGAATAGACCATACTTTCCTTTTTCTTTTTATGCCTTCTGATTTTTAAAAAACACAACTGTGCAGTTTTTATATTTAAATGTAGTAACTCTAGAAATTAGATTCTCCTCATAGTAAAACTGTTCATAAATGTGGTAACTCTAGAAATTAGATTCTCCTATTCCCTGGGTTTGCTGGTATTAATTTTAGGGTTATACTTGTCTAGTTGGTGAGTTTTCCAAACTGTTTTCTTTTGCAAAGATTGTATTCCTTATGCTGTATGGTTACTGAAGTCTACATTCCATTATCTCGGCAGTAAGCAAGTGACCTGAAACAGATTTTTAAAAATACATTTGCAGTTAAAAATAACAAAATCCTACTCTACTAATTTGGGCAGATTAGCTCTCAGCTTGTTACTTCAGTACTAACCACACTACCCAGAACTGTGCCTTAACCTTAATATTTTGCTTTTGTAGAGCTCACAGTTATCCCAAAGGTGCATGCCTAGGGTTCACCCAGGTCTATTCAGAGCCCGCTTTTAGTCCTGGTCATGCATATTGTACACCCTGTTAACAGAATGAAGCTTCTGTATTTTTATTTCTTCAAGGAATTTCCTCCTGAGCTTTGTCTTTCCCAGGCTTTAGAGTTATCTGATGCTTGCCCTATCTACTGTCTCCTCCTTCAGGCAGGTACAGTGTATGTCTTTAAATATTTTGAAAGATGCAGTCACTATGTAGAAGATCACTCCAGCTTTATTGTTGGGGAGAGAGAAATAAATGTCAGCCTCTACACTGTTTGTTTAGAGAACAACCCAATAGGAAAAAACACACAACTACAATATTTTAAAAACAGTTTCCATCAGCGCTAACACCAGCAAAGTTCACCAGGAACGTGGTTTGCCATTCCCATGGATGCCATCCCTGCCATGTTGGGGAATGAGATGGTTACCAGATGAGTGAAAATACCTAATGCTTTTTAACCAAATTTCAGCTACCTTTTCCTTCATTAAGTTGTTCTCTGGTTATAAATTCTGAATTATATTAGGTTCTAGGGTTCCTAAAACAGAACTGATTCTGTCAGTGTTTGCCAGGTGATGGTAGTTTCAGTAAGTGGACCTCGAATTCAAGCACCTTACTCTGCCATTCCTAAGACATCACTATCTGTCTGATTATGTCAAGGTCTAAGGCCTACCGCTTATCTCTTTTCCTTTGACACATGAGATTCTGCATGTGGGAAAGAGATTATACATAACTTAGTATAATTTATCATCAAAACTAGATAAAACAATTTGATATAATGGCTAATTCACAGATCAGCAGTAGCATTTCCATATAGTAAGAAAAATTAAAGTATGACCTAGGAATACTAGTCACACTCATGGCCAGAGCAATTTCTTTGCATTATTCTAGTTAAGTTTCATTTGTCAGATGTAGAGTTGCCTGGAAATAGGTTTTTGGTAGCTGGTATAATTATTTAATGTATCATTATTACACTTTAATTTCTATTTTCTAGAAATCTTGATATCCATTATGTTTTATGTTTTTGAGAGCCACACAATGGTTAAAAAGAAGTAAATATATATACTACCACATTTGGAAATAACTTCCAAATATATATATATAATATATAAATAATAAATATACATATAATAATGTATTTAATAAGGCACCTGGGTTCTAGATCTATTTTAGCCATTTTTCTTTTTCTATATTTTAATTTTTCTATCATGTAGCATATTGCTTCTCAAAGAGAGATTAAAATAAAAAATAAATTGAAAGAAGGCATAAATAGAGGATCTTTTATAAGGCAAATTATAAGCAAATAGCAAGGTCAATTTTATCCTTCTACTATAGTAATATAAATGATTTACACCAAATAGACCTATATAGGATTACATATCGACCTCACCATAGATATAGAAAACAGGCTCCAGAAAATGAAAATTGTTATGTATATCTACCCTGAAAATTTTGAGGCAATGTGTATTCCCCAAGTTAGAGAGTACTGGCAACTTTCATCTCTCCACTATAAATGTCTGACTCTTGTCCAAGTGTGAATAGTTAATCTAAATAATATAAGAATTTTTTAAAAATTAAATGTGGCATATATACAAAATATTTGTATACCATGGACATTTTAACAAATAATATATATCTGTGCCATAGCTTGAAGGAAACAATAAAATTTATATTTACTTTTAAAATAAGAATATTTAAAGGATGTTGTAAATTAACTTCTCAGTCTTAAAACTTGAGAAAAATTACATCTTTATTTTTATAGCCTCTAAACAAAACTTAGTATTTTTTTTTATTGTACTTTAGGTTCTGGGGTACATGTGCAGATCATGCAGGATTGTTGCATAGGTACATACATGGCAAGGTGGTTTGCTGCCTTCCTCCCCCCATCACCTATATCTGGTATTTCTCCCCATGTTATCCCTCCCCTAGTCCCCGCCAACTGACTGTGGTGTGTGATGCTAACCTCCCTGTGTCCATGTGTTCTAACTGTTCAACAACCATCTATTAGTGATATCATGTGGTGTTTGATTTGCTGTTCTTGTGTCAGTTTGCTGAAAATGATGGTTTCCAGATTCATCCATGTCCCTATGAAGGACACTAACTCATCATTTTTTATGGCTGCGTAGTATTCCATAGTGTATATGTGCCACATTTTCTTTATCCAGTCTATTGTTGATGGACATTTGGGTTGGTTCCAGGTATTTGCTATTGCAAACACTGCCACAGTGAACATACGTGTGCATGTGTCTTTATAATAGAACAATTTATAATTCTTTGGGTATATACCCAGTAATGTAATTGCTGGATCAAATGGTATTTCTATTTCTAGGTCCTTGAGGAATTGCCACACTGTCTTCCACAATGGTTGCACTAATTTGCATTCCCACCAACAGTGTAAACGTTCCCATTTCTCCACATCCTCTCTAGCATCTGTTGTCTCCAGATTTTTTAATGATTGCCATTCTAACTGGTGTGAGGTGGTATCTCAGTGTGGTTTTGATTTGCATTTGTCCAGTGACCAGTGATGATGAACATTTTTTCATGTTTTTTGGCTTCATAGATGTCTTCTTTTGAAAAGTGTCTGTTCATATCCTTTCCCCACTTTTTGAAGGGGTTTGTTTTTTTCTTGTAAATCTGTTTTAGTTCTTTGTATATTCTGGATATTAGCCCTTTGTCAGATGGGTGTATTGCAAAAATTCTTTCCCATTCTGTTCATTGCCAGTTCATTCTAATGATTGTTTCCTTTGCTGTACAGAAGCTCTGGAGTTTAATTAGATCCTGTTTGTCTATTTTGGCTTTTGTTGCCACTGCTTTTGGTGTTTTAACCATGAAGTCCTTGCCTATGCCTATGTCCTGAATGGTTTTGCCTAGATTTTCTTCTAGGGTTTTTATGGTGTTAGGTCTTATGTTTAAGTGTTTAATCCATCTGGCATTAATTTTAGTGTAAGGTGTCAGGAAGGGGTCCAGTTTCTGCTTTCTGCACATTGCTAGCCAGTTTTCTCAACACCGTTTACTAAACAGGAAATCCTTTCTCCATAGCTTTTCTCAGGTTTGTCAAAGATCAGATGATTGTAGATGTGTGGTGTTGCTTCTCAGGCCTCTGTTCTGTTCCATTGGTCTGTGTCTCTATTTTGGTACCAGTACCATGCTGTATTGATTACTGTGGCATTGTAGTATAGTTTGAAGTCAGGCATCATGATGCCTCCAGCTTTGTTCTTTTTGCTTAGGATTGTTTTGGCTATGCGGGCTCTCTTTTGGTTCCATATGAAGTTTAAGGTGTTTTTTTCCAGTTTTGTGAAGAAAATCATTGGAAGCTTGATGGGGGATAGTGTTGAATCTATAAATTACTTACGGGCAATATGGCCATTTTCACAATGTCGATTATTCCCAACCATGAGCATGGAATGTTTATCCATCTATTTGCGTCCTGTCTTATTTCATTGAGCAGTGATTTCTAGTTCTCCTTGAAGAGGTCCTTTACATCCTTTGTTAGTTGTATGCCTAGGTATTTTATTCTCTTTGTAGCACTTGTGAATGGAAGTTTACTTTTGATTTGGCTCTCTGTTTGTCTGTTATTGGTGTATAGAAATGCTTGTGATTTCTGCACATTTATTTTGTATCCTGAGACTGCTGAATTTGCTTGTCTGTTTCAGGAGATTTTGGGCTGAGACAATGGGGTCTTCCAAATATACAATCATGTCATCTGCAAATAGAGACAATTTTGCTTACTCTTTTCTTAATTGAATACCCTTTATTTCTTTTTCTTGCTGATTGCTCTGGCTAGAACTTCCAATACTATATTGAATAGGAGTGGTGAGAGAGGGCACCCTTGTGTTGTGCCAGATTTCAAAGGGAGATGCTTCCAGTTTTTGCCCATTCAGTATGATATTGGCTATAGGTTTGTCATAAATAGCTTTTATTATTTTGAGATATATTCCTTCGATACCTAGTCTATTGAGAGTTTTTAGCATAAAGGGCTGTTGAATTTTACTGAAGGCCTTCTTTGCATCTATTGAGATAATCATGTAGTTTTTGTCTTTGGTTCTGTTTATGTGGTGGACTATGTTTATAGACTTGCGTATGTTGAACCAGCCTTGCATCCCCAGAATGAAGCCTACTCCATCATGATGAATAAGCTTTTTGATTTGCTGTTGCATTCTCTTTGCCAGTATTTTATTGAAGATTTTTGCATCAATGTTCATCATGGATGTTCGCCTGAAGTTTTCTTTTTTAGTTGCGCCTCTGCCTTGTTTTGGTATTAGGATGATGTTGGTTTCATAAAATGAGTTGGGAGGATTCCCTCTTTTTGTATTGTTTGGAATAGTTTCAGGAGGAATGGTACCAGCTCCTCTTTGTATGTCTGGTAGAATTCAGCTGTAAACCCGTGTGGACCTGGGCTTTTTTTAGTTGGTAGGCTATTAATTGCTGCCTCAACTTCATCCCTTGTTATTGGTCTATTCAGGGTTTGGACTTCTTCCTGGTTTAATCTTGGGAGACTGCAAGTGTCCAGGAATTTATCCATTTCTTCCAGGTTTACTGGTTTGTGTGCATAGAGTTGTTTGTAGTAATCTCTGATGGTAGATTGTATTTCTGTGGAATCAGTGGTGATGTTCCCTTTATTGTTTTTGATTTCCTCTCTCCTCCCTTTTTCTCCTTGATTCTTCTTCTTTTCTTTTTTATTAGTCTTGCTAGCAGTCAGTCTATTTTGTTGATCTTTTCAAAAAACCAGATCTTGGATTCGCTGATTTTTTTGAAGGGTTTTTGTGTCTGTCTCTATCTCCTTCAGTTCTGCTCTGATCTTAGTTATTTCTTGTCTTCTGCTAGCTTTTGAGTTTTTTTTTTTATCTTGCTCCTCTAACTCTTTCAATTTTGATGATAGGGTATCGATTTTAGACCTTTCATTGCTCCTCATGTGGGCAGTCATTGCTATGAATTTCCCTCTAGACACTGCCTTAAATGTGTCCCAGAGATTCTGGTATGTTGTGTCTGCATTGTCGTTGGTTTCAAAATACATCTTTATTTCTGCCTTCATTTCACTGTTTATCCAGTCGACATTCAGGAGCCAGTTCAGTTTCCCTGAAGCTGTGCAGTTCTGAGTCAGTTTCTTAATTCTGAGTTCTAATTTGATTGCACTGTGGTCTGAGAGACTGTTTGTTATGATTTCCATTCTTTTGCATTTGCTGAGGAGTGATTTACTTCCAGTTATGTGGTCGATTTTAGAGTAAGTGCAAAGTGGTGCTGAGAAGAATATATATTCTGTGGATTTAGGGTTCAGAGTTCTGTAAATGTCTATTAAGTTGGCTTGGTCCAGATCTGCATTCAAGTCCCGAATTTCCTGTCTCTTTGATCTATTCAATATTGACAGTGTGGTGTTAAAGTCTCCCATTATTATTTTGTGGGAGTCTAAGTCTCTTTGTAAGTCATTAAGGACTTGCTTTATGTATCTGGGTGCTCCTGTATTGGGTGCATATATATTCAGGATAGTTAGTTTTTCTCATTGTATTGATCCTTTTACCATTATGTAATGCCCTTCTTTGTCTCTTTGGATCTTTGTTGGTTTAAAGTCCATTTTATCAGAGACTGGGATTGCCACCCCTGCTTTTTTTGCTCTCCATTTGCTTGGTAAATAAGTCTTCTTCCATCCCTTTATTTTGAGTCTATGTGTGTCTTTGCACATGAGATGGGTCTCCTGAATACAGCTCACTGATGGTTCTTGGCTTTTTATCCAATTTGCCAGTCTGTGTCTTTTGATTGGGGTATTTAGTCCATTTACATTTAATCTTAATATTGTTATGTTTGAATTTGATCCTGTCATTTTATTACTGGTTAGTTGTTTTGCCCTTTGGTTGGCATAATTTCTTCATTGTATTGTTGGTCTTTACCATTTGGTTCTTTTTTGCAGTGGCTGGCTGGTACTGATTTTTCCTTTCTGTGTTTAGTGCTTCCCTCAGGAGCTCTTATAGGGCAGGTCTGGTAGTGACAAAGTCTCTCAGCAATTGCTTGTCCTTAAAGGATTTTATTTCTCCATCACTTATGAAGCTTAGTTTGGCTGGATGTGAAATTCTGGGTTGAAAGTTCTTTTCTTTAAGGATGTTGAATATTGGCCCCTACTCTCTTCTGGCTTGTAGGATTTCTGCCGAGAGATCTGCTGTGTGTTTGATGGGCTTCCCTTTTGACCTGACCTTTCTCTCTGGCTGCCCTCAGTATTTTTTCCTTTGTTTCAACCCTGGTGAATCTGACGATTGTGTGCCTTGGGGTTGCTCTTCTAGAGGAGTATTGTTGTGGTGTTCTCTATATTTGAATGTTGGCCTGCCTTGCAAGGTTGGGGCCATTCTCCGGATAACATCCTGAAGAGTATTTTCCAGCTTGGATTCATTCTCCCAATCATCCTCCAGTACACTGATGACACACAGATCAGGTCTTTTCACAGAATCCCATATTTCTTGAAGGCTTTGTTCATTTCTTTTCACTCTTTGTTCTCTTTTCTTGCCTTCTTGTTTTGTTTCATTAAGTTGATCTTCAATCTCTGATATCCTTTCTTTTGCTTGATCTATTTGGCTATTGAAACTTGTATATTCTTCACGAAGTTCTTCTGCTGTGTTTTTCAGCTCCATCAAGTCGTTTATGTTCTTCTTTAAGTTGGTTATTCTCATTAGCATTTTGTCTAACCTTTTTTCAAGGTTTTAATTCTTTGCATTGGGTAAGAACATGTTCCTTTAACTCAGAGAAGTTTGTTATTATCCACCTTCTAAAGCCTGCTTCTGTCAATTTCAATTTGTTCTCCATCCAGCTTTGTTCCATTGCTGGTGAGGAGTTATGATCTTGTGGTGGGGGCAAGGCATTCTGGGTTTTTCCCATCTCATTGGATTTATATAGTTTTGATCTCAGGGAGCTGCTTGGGGAGGCGGCCTTTACTTTGTCTGCCTGCAGAGGCGCTGTTGGGCTGCCATGGGTTCAGTGGAGCTTCTGCAATGGTGGCTGCCCCTCCCCCTGCCGAGCTGGATTGTTCCTGGTTGTTCTCTAGGTGCAAAACTTTGGCATGAGAGTTTTTTTTTCAGTCTGCTGGGCTTTGTCAAGGGTGACCCATCCTTCCGTACAGGCTGTTTCCCGTTCCCTCTGGGGATCCATCCAGTCAGCTTTCTAGCTTTCGTGTCAGCCAGTGCTTCTGCCTAGATCTATTCCCTGGCACTGGCTGAAGTTGCTGTTCTGCCCTGTTCAGGAAGCTTGCTGAGGCTCTTCAGCCCAGCGAAGATCTCCTGTTCTGTGGGTTATAGAGGGCTTGGGTGGAGCACTGTAACCAAACCAAAGTCCCAGAGGGGGAGATCCCCTGGTCCTCTGATGGGTTCACATACCTCCTGGGTGGGGCTGTGCCCCACCTTGCCCTATTTGGTTTATACCCAAAAACGAACCTGGTACCTCTTTTAGAAGTGTGGAGACCACTCAGTTTCTGCATCTCTCTCGCTGGGAGCTGCTTTTTGGAGCTGCCTCTTATTTGGCCATCTTGGGATCCCTAGTATTTTCTTCAATTATAAATTTAAGTTTAAAAATAAAAATGATCATTAACAATACCTATAACTAATCACCAATAAAAACTAAAAATATTTTTATAGTCAATTGAAGTTTTTCTATTGACTTTAAATACTTCTATTAAGCTATTTAAAACTTCATTTATATTCATGACTTCTGCAAAATGGCAGTAGTTATTATAGCCTGGGCCAAAACGCAGGTCATCAGAGTCATCTAGCCTCCTCTTATGCAAATAGGCACCTCAAAGCCATTAGCCACCATTAAGATTATTGCATGTTTTCACATTGGTGATCCAGACACCTAAGCTTAGTTCAGTATTTCCTGTTTACAGTTGTGACAATGAGTAACTGTAAAGACATGAGGGTTTTCTTAATACTTAAGTAGGACAGTTCAAACGAGAACTCTAAACCTTCCAAGGGGACGCTTTCACAATTAGGGTCTTCACTTCTTAACGCACAGCCAATATCATACTGAATGGGCCAAAACTGGAAGCATTCCCTTTGAAAACTGGCACTAGACAAGGATGCCCTCTCTCACCACTCCTATTCAACATAGGAGCCAGAGTAATCAGGCAAAAGAAAGAAATAAAGGATATTCAGTTAGGAAAAGAAGAAATCAAATTGTCTCTGTTTGCAGATGACATGACTGTATATTTAGAAAACCCCATCCTCTCAGCCCAAAATCTCCTTAAGATGATAAGCAACTTCAGCAAAGTCTCAGGATACAAAAATCAATGTGCAAAAATCACAAGCATTCCTATACACCAATAACAGAGAGCCAAATCATGAGCAAACTTCCTTTCACAATTGCTACAAAGAGAATAAAATACCTAGGAATACAACTAGCAAGGGACGTGAAGGATCTCTTGAAGGAGAACTAAAAACCACTGCTCAGGGAAATGAGAGAGGACACAAACAGAAGAAAAAAACATTCCATGCTCATGATTACGAAGAATCAATATCGTGAAAATGGCCATACTGCCCCAAGTAATTTATAGATTCAATGCTATTCCCATCAAGCTACCACTGAGCTTCTTCACAGAACTAGAAAAACCACATTAAACTTATATGGATCCAAAAAAAGAGCCCACATAGCCAAGATAATCCTAAGCAAAAAGAACAAAGCCAAAGGCATCACACTACCTGACTTCAAACTATTCTACAAGGCTATAGTAATCAAAACAGCATGGTACTGGTACCAAAACAGAAATATAGACCAATGGAACAGAACAGAGGGCTTGGAAGCAATGCCACACACACATCTACAACCATCTGATCTTTGACAAACCTGACAAAAGCAATGGGGAAAGGATTCTTTGTTTAATAAATCCTGTTGGGAAAACTGGCTAGCCAGATGCAGGAAGCTGAAACTGGACCCCTTCCTGACACCTTATACAAAAAGTAACTCCAGATGGATTAAAGATTTAAACATAGGAACTAACACTGTTCAGGACATAGGCACAGGCAACAACTTCATGACTAAAACACCAAAAGCATTGGTAACAAAAGCCAAAAGGGATCTAATTAAACTAAAGAGCTTCTGCACAGTAAAAGAAACAATAATTAGAGTGAACGGACAACAAACAGAATGGGAAAAAATTTTTGCAATCTACCCATCTGACAAAGGGCTAATATCCAGAAGCTACAAAGAACTGAAAGTTACAAGGAAAAAAAAGAAAAAAACAACTCCATCAAAAAGTGGGTGAAGAATATGAACAGACACTTTTCAAAAGAAGACATTTATGTGGCCAACAAACATATGAAAAAATGCTCATCATCACTGATCATTAGAGAAAGGCAAACCAAAACCACATTGAGATACCATCTCACGCCAGTTAGAATGGCAATCATTTAAAAATCTGGATTCAACAGATGCTGAAGAGGATGTGCAGAAATAGGAACACTTTTACACTGTTAATAATAATAACATTTTCCTGATGCATTGTATAAAGCTACTTACCAGATTGCCAAAGAAAATAAATCTCAAAGCATTGGAATGACGTTACTAAAGACATGTGTCCTGCAAAAATTTTCAAACTGGTTGATCGCCTAGAAAAGGAGAAAAGACTGGAAAATAAATCATTTTTCAAATGATACTCTGTGTTCCTACTGATATACTTCCACGTGTATTCTATACCTCTAAGTTTTGTGTATTTTCTATATTTGTGTATAAATAGTTGTCAATATGTTTTATATGTAGCTTACTCTGAAATTGCTCATTAAGAGACTGAAGTTTATACTCCCCTTCTATGGTAACCATCTCCTTTAGAAAACATTATTGTAAAGGAAGTTAGAGAAAGGTATTTATTATTAAATGGAAGTTGATCATCATAAAGGTCTTCATCCTTGTCATATTCACATCGAGAAGGTAGAGGAGGAGGAGGAAGTGCTGGTCTTGCTGTTTCATGGGTGAGAGATGGAGAATAAAATATGCATATAGTGGACCCACATAGTTCAAATCTGGATTGTGTAAGAGCATAGATTATACATATACTTTTCATTATATGTGCATTCATATTCATTCTTATATGTATTAACATATTAATTATAACTTTTATCTTATAGTGCTCTGTCCTAATAAGGTGACTTGCACCAAAAATGACAGAACAAAAGTATTTAGCTATCAGAATTTTTCAGTAACTTTTAAATATAATAGAAACCCATTCAGAACACTACATTTGATGTAATTAGTTGTTCAAAGTGAAATCTGCAGTTCTATTCCTGACAGCAATTCATTCATCTGAATTGATTTTTAAAACCACATCCTTGTCTTTGCCTTCTTTGAGCTATGTGGATTGATTCCATTGGTTTTCCTTCCCAATTTGGAGCCTCTATACTCATCTGGCCATGGGTGTTATTTGCATCAGAATGAGATCAAGCCATGTGTTCATGACATCCTGGAGAAAGGTGAAGAAAATGAAGGCATCCTCTGGTTGGTATCAGAAAAGTTTGAGGCAGCCCTGGCTCCTATGCACTGTGAGACACTCACCTCAATTTTGAGTTTCCTAGAATTAATAGCCTCTGTTTTAGGGAAAGGAAGATTGGGCCTCAATATTCTTGACAAATCTCTACATTGTGGGTATGGACATTTTGACCTGTGATAAAAGTTGAAAAAGAAACATACATTTGGGATAATATCCAGCGGCTACTGACAAAAAAAAAAAAAAAAAATTACTATCTTTCTCTTGCAGTGTAAATGACAAGGTGTGGTTTTTTTGTTTTTTGTTACTGTGTGTATGTATGTGATTTGAAAACATTTCTGTATTGCGAGTTTGTATTGTTACGGATTATTTTATGATTTTGCTTTTCTTGGTATCACAGTACTTTTATCATAACAGCATTTCATACCGATCACTTTGAAAACTGAAGACTCTAATTCCAACTTGTCAAGGACAAAGAGATGAAATGTGAAAACTGCCTGACAAGAGGCAGATATTTGTGCACGAAGAAATGATATTCACTACTCACTTTGTGAATCAGATCTATGAAATTAATGGCTTCCATGGCAGTTGATGGGCATTTGAGGCAATTTGTCTACAAAAGAATCTCGGATAAGCATCTTTAATAAAACTAATGTATCCCCTGTTGGCCTGTACCTCATTATACTGTAATCCTAAGATTCAAATTTATACAAATGCATATATATCTAAACTCATGTTTTTATAATGGTCTCCGATTTCTATGTATTACAATATTACCATATGTATAGCCTTACAACTATAATTTAAATATCAAGGCAGTGTATCCACTGTAAAATCTTTTCCATATAACTGCACAGAGTTAAAGACTTGAAAGGGTCTGACAAGAATTACGTGCTTCATCAACTTGATTTTGTAGATGTACTTTCTTCATTTGTGACATAGCATTAGAAGAGTATCCTTTAAATAAAAAATATATCCTAAGTAAATACAATTATTTTACTATTCTTCAGGGACTGTATGATGGTTAACATTAAGTGTCAACTTGACTGGGCCATCAGCTGTTTAGATATTTTGTCAAATGTCACCAACATTTATCTGTTATAATAATATTATAGATCATCTGTAAAACTTATCATATATTCCTTATTCTTAATACTCCATCATTGTGAGCTGAGACTTTCTGTGAGTGTTTAGGGTAGATTTACAACATAAATATATAGCTAAAATTTGAGAAGCATTTTTCTTGATTTGATATTTTTCCTTACACACAGTCATGTTAATCCAAGAAATCTCAGTTTTAAAGACAGTATTAACTTTGTTAGTTTTTCAACATATTTTGAGAACATACTAAAAGACAATTCATTTTCTGTGAATTCTAATTTTCATGTAAACCAAAAACTTAAATTTAGAAAAGTATCCATTTCTGTGAATTCTAATTTCATGTAAACCAAAAACTTAAATTTAGAATACAGTCAAATCTGAGTAATGCGGAATAACTTGGGGAGAGATTTATCTTTAAAAATTCAGATTAAAAATAATTTTAACACTACAAAAAATGAAAATAAGCTAAGTAATATTCATAGGATATTCACACATACCCCAACAAGAACAGAATATACATTCTTCAAGTAAACAGGGAACATGTAACATGATACATTGCTTTCTGAGCCATAAAACATGTCTCAGTATTTTAAATTTATGTATATAATACAAGATTTATTATCTGCCTTCAGTGAGATTCAATTAGAAATTAATAATACAGAGATACTTGAAATAGTCTAATGTAGAAAGTAAATAACATACTTCTAAATAACGTAGCATCAAATAAGAAATCAATGTGTCAATTTCTAATCTTCAACTAAAGCAGTGCTTTGAGAAAAAAATAATAGATGTGAACACTTCTATTTAAAGAAACAGAGCTCATATTAATAATTAGAAAACTATTGCAATTAATAGAAAATAAATGTAAATGCAGAAAACAATGAAATAAGAAGCAGAAGACTGCAAAGATCAGTAAAGTTGGTAAGCCTCAAGCCAAGCTGATTAAAAAATGTAAGGAAAAACGACAAATTACAAATGTCAGAAAAAAGGAAGATGATGTCACTGCAGTTCTTATAAGTGTTAACAGTTTAATAGGGAAATACAATTAAGATCCCTGTCAATAAATTCAAAATTTTAGATGAACTGACAACTATATTAAATGACAGAAACTACTCCATTCACTTAAAAAGATAATATATAACCTAAATAGCAACTCTATATCAAAGTAAACAGTGAACATGAGATGGAAGAAATTGGAATTTTAGATAAAAAGAAAACTCTAGTTTCAAGTGATATCCCTGGAAAATTCCACCAAACATTGAAGGAAGGAACATTTCCAATTTTACAACTTTTTCAGAAAATAGAGTTGTAGAAACATTTTCAAACTCATTATATGAGGCCAACATTATCCTGACACTTAAACCAAAGATATTTTAAGAAAAGTACACAGCAACGTGTTTCATAAAAATAAATACAAAAATTTTTTAAGAAAATTAAATCCAATGATACATATATATATAAATGCATCATGATTAAGTGCAAGAATGCAAGGCTAATTAAAAATTAATACCATTAGATTAACCATGAAAAGCGCATAACAATAATTACAAGCATTTTAAAGAACTAAGTCGCCATTTATAGTAAAACTCTCAGCAAAATAAACAAAATTTCTCAACCTGATAAACGACATATATGATAAAACTGTAGATAATACATGTAATGATTAAAACAAAATGTTTTTCCTCTAAGATCAGAAATGCAGAAAGAATGTCTGTTCTTACCTCATCTATTAAACATTACATGGGAGATTTTAGCTATACAATAAAGTAGGAAAAAAATCACGAATTAGAAAGCAAAGATTAAATCTATATTTATAGGTGATATTGTCTATGCAGAAAATCTTAGAAATCTACAGAAAAAATGTAGCTAGCAAGCTATTTTGTCTAGCAAGTTTGGAAGTTATGGAGTATTTGTATATATTAGCAACAAATAATTAGAATACACAATATTTAGCAATAAATTGAACAAAAGATGTAAAAGACCACTAAACTGATAAAAACAAAATTAAGATTTCTATGAATATAGAGCTATACCAAGCTGATAGATCAAAAGATGTGGCATTATGTTACTTGTTCTTAAAATATCTACAGATTCAGTGCATTTTTAATTAGTATTTCATCAGGCTTTTGTATAGAAATTATCAAGATTATTATAAAATTTACATGGAATTTCAAAAGGCCTAGACTGGAAAAACTACCTTGAAAGATAAGAAAAAGTTTGGAGAATTCTTGTTTTACCTAATTGGATTATTGACACATGTAAGAACTTGGATGAATCTCAAAATAGCTATGCTATGTGAAGCCAGATCCAAAAGTATATGCACTGTAAACACCATTTATATAACCTTCTAGAAAATGAAAACTAAACTATATGAAATGAAGCAGATCAGGGACTGTCTGAATAAGATAAAGATGAAGGATGGGCCGGACACAGTGGCTCACATCTGTAATCCAAGCACTTTGGAAGGCCGAGGTAGGCGGATCACAAGGTCAGGAGTTTGAGACCAGCCTGGCCAACGTGGTGAAACCCCATCTCTACTAAAAATACAAAAAATTAGCTGGGTGATGTGGCGCGTGTCTATAATACCAGCTACTAAGGAGGCTGAGGCAGGAGAATCACTTGACTCAGGATGTGGAGGTTGCAGTGAGCAAAGATCGTGCCATTGTACTCCAGCTGGGGTGACAGAGCAAAACTCTGTCTCAAAAATAAAAATAAAGGATGGACACAGGCACATAAGAAAACTTTGAGGGATGAGTAGATATGTTCATTATCTTGATTGTGTACATGTTCTCATCATTGCGTGGGCAATGCAGAAGTATTGTTTTATGAAGATTTCTTAGCTGGAAGAAAGTCATACCCTAAAAGAGGAAATATTGTAGCCTGAGGCCAGTGTGATTAGACTGGTAGACTAGCCACAGGCAAATGGTAAGGAATGGGTACAACTGCTACAGGGGAAAAAGGTATTGTGGAAGAAACAGGCTTCCCTTGGAGTCTTGGTGGTGATGAGAAAGAAAGAAAAGTGACTGATCAAAGTTAGTTTTCTATGTAAACAGGAGAGAATATTATTATAAAATCAATTCTCTCTACCAATAAAGCAACAAGTTAAAGAAGCATCATTCTAACAGAAGACACTTTAACACAAAAGCCAGTTCAAAACTTTAACCCTTTCCTATGTTGCAACAGCTACTGCTGGAAAAGCTGGGCACGGTGTCTCACGGTTGTAATCCTAGCACTTTGGGAGGCTGAGGCGGGTGGATCACTTGAGATCAGGAGTTTGACACCATCCTGGCCAACATGGTGAAATCCCATTGCTAAAAATATAAAAATATAAAAATTAGCTAAAAATATAAAAATTAGCTGGGCATGGTGGCAAGCACTGGTAATCCTGGCTACTTGGGTGGCTGAGGCAGGAGAATTGCTTGAACCTGGGAGGCCTTGGAGATTGCGGTGAGCTGAGACCACGCCATTGCACTCCAGCCTGGGTTACAAGAGCGAAACTCCATCTCAGGAGAAAAAAAAAAAAGGAAAAGAAAAGAAAAAAGAAACAGCTGCCACTGCAGTCTAAAAAGAAAAAAATAAAATAAAACTAAATAATGGCAAGTAACATATAAGTAAAATTACTGCACAGAAATATTAGAAAATAAAACATTTCAAATGAAACAATCACCTGTAAAACACAAAGCAAAAAACGTAGCATATAAAAAAATATGAATTTAATATCATAACACAATTCAAAATCTCAGTATCTCCTGAGAAAAACAAGAAGATGAAACTGAGTAAAGTGAGAAAAACAAGAAAAAGATTTTCTTTTTTGTAATATGTTTTCTACAGTTAAGTTTAGTAGATATTTGCTGTGTAAAACCCTTTACTGAATATAGTAAAAATACCCACAATCCAGTCCATAGGCATGACTTATTAGATATGTCATTTTTTTAGTATTATATGAATTATAATTCCTTCTGTGATGGATATTTGCACTTGTATTCAGATTCAAGAAAAGAGATTAATCACCTGTGTACCATACACTCTTCTTCACTTAATATGTTACCTTAATTAATTTCATAAATTCCTTGTGGTAGGTATTTTACTTTCTACTTTGTAGGTGAAATTTTGAGAAACAGTAAAGTTAGGATATGTGCTCAAGGTCACAGAGATAATAAATGTCGAAGCCAGATTTAAATCCACTTCTCTCTGTCTCTGTGTCCAGTGTTCTTTCCATTTTTCTCCTCAGAAACTCAAACAGTCTATTATACTCTGTAAACTGTAAGTTTCATTGGTATTCATGTGCAAATAACTACTTTTTAAAAATTTAACTGAGTTTTGCATGCATTAAATGCCAGAAAATGTCATAAACATATCATGAAAAAGTTAGATTTAAAAAGGAGGTTATCATGACAACCTCTGAAATTGAGTTCTAGGTTGAGTAGATGGGGACACAGCTAAAAATAAAAAGAATTTTAGCTTGTGCTTAGGATGGAGAAAGTTGTAAGAAACATAAATTATATCCTAAAAAGAGCAGGACAGAAAACTGAGAAATTATAGTCTTTTTTTCTTTTTTTTTGGTCAGTTTGTTTTTTAATGTCCATCAGAGAGCTGAGGTGGCAAAAAAAGATAATGAAATAAATCCATCAAATGACAAATTTTTCTTAGGAGATAAGAGAGTCATGGCTGATTTCATCCTTAGCACAACATTGGAAGATGAAGAAACAGCCAGAGATAAGTAGGTAAAAAGATCAGATAAAATGTAAATACACTTTTAAGTCTAACTTAGGTGTTGGCACAGTGGTTTAGGATTCCTAGGAGCCCCAAACAAAAGGATGCAGTATTTCCTGCCACGTTTGGTATTTCTTGAACCTGTAACTGTGTGCTCACGAGACAAGACTGTAGGCAGGTTAGAGAAGCTTAGAGAGATTTCTTTTGAGGCATAGGTAAGGCAAGCCAGTTGAAGGCGGGAAAGAACTGAAGAGAACTTAAACTACTTAAATCTTATACTGATTTTGAGTCTTTTGTCATCTGCAGCTAGGTTGAAGGACTGAGAAAACACTGCTTCTTTTAAGCACAGAAATACGGAGCCCAGTGAAGTCTAAAGTCAGGGTAAAAAACTTTGAGAAATTCTACAAGTACACATTGGACCTTATTCTGAGTACAATGAAAGCAGCCAACTTTATTTTGGTAGTCAGGAGACCTGAAAGAGTTGCACCAATTCAAGAATATGTAGTTTGTTGATGGCTGAGAATCAGGCATAGAACTGAGACAAATATACCAGGCAATATTACTTTCAATAGTATACCTATACATAAAATACGTAAGTGTAACAAAAAGTTGGTACTACAAACTAGAAATCATTGCTGAAAAATAATAGAGATGACCCATTAGATAGATACACCACATCTATTGAGCAGATGACCCAATATTGTTAAGATGTCAATCTTTCCCAGGTTGCTTTATAACTCAATGTTATTATACTGAGAATACTGTAAGGTATTTTTGTAATAATATACAAATATATTATAAAATTTATAGGATATCCAAAATATTTAAAAGGAAGAATACATATTAAAGACTTTTATTACCAGATTATAGAGCTACAGTAACTGAGACATAAAATACATAAAAATAAGTGCAATAAAAAATTGGCACTACAAACTAGAAATCATTGCTGAAAAATAATAGAGATGACCCATTAAATGGATAGATATCACATCTATTGAGCAGATGACCCAATACTGTTAAGATGTCAATCTTCCGCAAGTTGTTTTATAATTCAATATTATAATGAAAATACTTTAAGGTATTTTTGTAACAATATATAAATATAAAATTTATACAAAACTGCAAATGATATAGTATATACAAAATAATATTAAAAAGGAAGAATACATATTGAAGACTTATATTACCAGATTATAGAGCTACAGTAACTGAGACAGTATAGTATTGGCTAACGGACACATAAAGAGTTCTGTGGAAAGAGAAGCAAGAATCTCACCCATATTGAATGAATGAAGAATGCCAAAGCAATGTAATGAGTAAAGGAATGACATATTAGAAGTGATTCTAAAACAACTTACTCGCTACATAAAAATTTACCTCAAAATACTACCGTAGACATAAAAGTCACAATTAAAACAACGAATTTATGGAAGAAAATTGTATGAAAGATTGGGACCCTAAAGTCAAGCAAAAATTTTTTAGCAGGGGCTCAGATTATTAAAATAATAAATTAGACTTTATTATTATTAAACCTTTTACTCATCGAAAGTGTAGTAAATGAATACACTAGCCAAAGTTTATGAAAATATATGTGTAAATATACATCTAACAACTTATAAATGTGATATATAAACAACTCATAAAATTCAATAATAGACTATCAGTAAAAACCAAAATGGGCAAATGACTTGAAATACACTTTACAAAAGAATATGTAGAAATGGTTAAAATACTCAACATCATCAGTCAGCACAGCAACAAAAATTAAACCTAAATTAGATAGTCCAACACCTTCAGCAGAATGATTAAAATACAAAAAGCTGGGCAGAGGACCCAAGATGGCTGACATCTTCCACTGAGAGAGGAGTATCTCCCACCAAGAGACTGGAACATTGAGAATACTGGCACTCTTGGAGCAGATCTTTGGAGAACAGAAATTGAGAGTGGATAGGGGAAGAATGCAGATGCTGAGCTGAAATGAGAGGTAGCAAGGAATTCTGTATGGGACTACTGAGCATCAGAACTCCTTCCTGATCCTTAGAGACTCTTGGGGAAGGGGTGAGTTGAACAAGTGATTAGTGTCCCATTCTTGCCATGGAACTCTAAAATCTTGGCATCAGCAGATCCCGTGAACACCATGGAAACTTGAGCTGATAGAGAGAGCTGCTTAGAGAGGCAGTAGGGGCAGTACTCCAGCCTATGCAGAGCCCAGAGGGTTTGGGGCAGAAATGTCAGCAGTGGAGCATGGCCAGAGATGCCCATCTCCCAAGGCTTACCATGCTCCTCTAAGACTTTAGCCTTGGGATGACTATCAGACCTAGACAGAATAGGGTAGTCTTGTCCACGAGATGGGGTCCGTCCAGTCTGAGCACCACCCTGTCTGCTGGCCTCTCCAAGGGCCTCAGCATGGCCATGCCCATTTGTAGCACAGCCTCAGATGCCCAAGCAGGGTGTTTTCTGAGGGCCCTCATCATAGATCACTCACCAGCAGATGGCAACGGATTATCAGAGATCTCCAGCTGACTGGACCCAGTAAACGCAAATCAGTTCATCTGCACCCTCCCCTTAGTACAGCACCTCCCACCTCATCTCTGTTTTGCTTGCAAGCACTCACCCATGGCCACACCTCTGCTGATTTGCCAGGGCACATACATGTGGACTTCATCTCCCCTCCCCTACTGGCATGCATGTGTGGGCACAGCCCTCTGTGTCACTGCACCTGGTGCAAGCACACCCCACTGTCACCATGCCCTCTTGCTGATGCACAGGCACCTAGTTGCACTGCCATTGCTAGTGCCACCATGTGCGCAAATGCTGGCAGCCCTGCCTTATCCAGTGCCCCACCCCTGCCAAGCTGTGGTTGCCACTGGAGCAAGAACACACAGGAACATTGCAGCCCCACTGCCACCAGTGCCCAGCCCCAGCCAATGCGCATGCAATCTGCTGTGCTTCGGTAACTGCTGGCATGTTTGAGCAAGTACAGATCCCACTACAAGTGCCCCAATGAAGCTCTTTGCCTGGCAACACCCATTGGAGTCTCATGGCAAGCAGACAAGGAACACCTCAGCCCCTCAAGTGCAACAGGTTCCTAACCTCAAGAGGCCAAAGAACAAAACCAGGGTTCTCGTACCAGCCTCAGAATTAGAGCTTCTGCCCAGGAGTGCCAAGCTCAGCCTTGGCCCCCTAAAATCTTCCAGAAACAAAGCCAGTTGACTGAACCCATAATATACCACAATCAAACCCTCCAGGGTATCAAAGAAGATAAAAACTAAACACAATATCCGTAGGACAGCAATATCAAAGAATGAAGGAACATCATCCTACACATGAGAAAACCAGTACAAAAACTTTATCAACTCAAAAAGCCAGATTTGCCTCCAAACAACCACACTACTTACCCAGCAGTGGTTCTTAACCAGGCAAAACAACAGACATAAAATTCAGAATATGTACATGAACAAAGATCATTGAGATTTAGGAAATAGTTGAAATTCAATCTAAGGAATACAGTAAAACAATTCAGGAGCTGAAAGACAAAATGTCCATTTTAAGAAAACATCTAACTCTACTAACTATACTGATATAGCTGAAAAGCTTACTTCAAGAATTCCGTAATAGAATTGCAAGTATTAAACAGCAGAACCAACTGGGATGAGGAAGGAATCTCAGAACTCAAAACTGTTTCTCAAAAATAACTCAGTCAAAAAAATTTTTAAAAGCAATAAAATGAATAGAACTTCTGAGAAATATGAGATTATGTAAAGAGATTAAAAATATGACTTGTTGGCATTTCTGAAGGAGGGGAGAGAAAGCAAGCAACTTGAAAAACATATTTAAGGATATTATCCATGAAAACTACCCCAGCCTCACTAGAGAAGCCAATATTCAAATTGAGGAAATGTAGAGCACCTCTATGAGATACTATACAAGATGATCATCACTAAGACAAGACACACAGTCATCAGATTCTTTCAGATTGAAATGAAAGAAAAATGTTAAAGGCAGATAGAAGGGGCAGGCCACCTAGAAAGGGAACCCCACTTGGCTAATAGAAGACCTGTCAGCAGAAACCTGCAAGCCAGAGGAGATTGGGTTTGTATATTCAATATTCTTAAAATAAAAAGAAATGCCAACAATGAATTTTATATCCAGCCAAACAAAGCTTTATGAGCAAAGCAAAAATGAGATCCTTTTCAGTCAAGCAAATGCTAAAGGAATTCATTACCACCAGACCTGTCTTACAAGAGGTCCTTAAGGGAGTGCTAAATATGGAAAGGTGGCTAAATATTTCCAGCCACCATAAAAAACACACTTAAATATATAGACCGTTGACATTATAAGCAACTAACGACACAATTGAGTCTGCATAATAACTAGTAAACACTTCAATGGCAAGATCAAATTCGCACACATCAATATTAACTTTGAATGTAAATGAGCTAACTGCTCCAATTAAAAGGTATGGCGTGGCAAGTCTGATAAAGAAGCAAGACATAACTGTGTGCTGTCTTCAACAGACATATCTCAAATGCAAGGACACCCATGGTTCAATGTAAAGTGATGGAGAAAAATCTACCAAGTCAAACAGAAAACTGAAAAAAGCGAGGATTGCTATTCTCAGTTCATACTAAACTGACTTTAAATGAACACACACAGAGACACACAAAGAACATTACATAATGATAAAGGATTCACTTCAGCAAGAAGACCTATTTTAATTAAAAATGCACCCAACACAGGGGACCAATATTTGTAACACACGTCCTTAACATCCTAAAGAGATATAGATAACCACATAATGGTGGAATTCAACGTCTACTGGTATAAGACAGATTATCAAGGCAGAAAATTAACACAGATATTTGAGACCTAAACTCAACACATGATCAAATGGCCCCAATAAACATCTACAGAAATTGCCACAGACGCAGAAAAGAGAATATACATTCTTCTCATCTATATATGCACATTCTCTAAAATTTATCACACAATCAGCCTTTAAACAATTATCAGCAAATTTAAAAAATGAATTTATACCAACCACACTCTTGGACCATAGCACAATAAAAATAGAAACCAATACTAAAAGAAGTGCTCAAAACCATAAATTAAATGGAAATTAAACATGCTGCTCCAGAATGACATTGGTATAAACAAAAAAATTAAGGCAGAAATTAATAAATTCTTTGAAACTAATGAGAACAAGGAGACAACATACCAGAATATCTGGGACACAGATAAAACAATATTGAAAGGATAGAGTACAGTGCTAAATGCCTCTATCTAAAACTAAGAGAGATCTCAAACTACCAACTTGATATCACACCTAGAAGAACTAGAAATACAAGAGCAAACTAACCCCAGTTCCACTAGAAGGAAAGAAATAACCAAAATCACAGCTTACCTGAAGGAGATGTGAAAAACAATAAGATCAACAAATCCTAGCACTGGATTTTTTTTTTTTTAGAGAGAAGAAATAAAAGCTTTGTGGAGACTCTTTACACTCCACATGTAAAGAACTTGTAAGTTGCCACTTTACCCAAACAATGAGTAAAAGGCTGAAGAGACTAAAATATATACTAGCAATGAACAAACTCTTTTGGATCCACAGGAGAGTGAGGTCACATGGAGAACTGCTGCCCTCAATTGTACAGATAGACAGGCAAATACAGGAAGTCTGGACTTACTGGAGCAGCCTCAATAGTGAAAAGAACTGTGGAAACAAGTGTTGGGGTAGAAAATCCTGAACTATAATTCAAAAATTTCTGGACATGCAGTGTGGACAAGTCTGAGAGTTAAAAATTTTAGTCATGGGAGCCCTGTATTTCATGAGTTTTACCTTGAAAAACACAAATAGATTCTCAGTAAATATCACAGGAAAATTGTCCTGTCATTCTAATGAGGGTAAAAAGGAACCATTTGAAATATGCCATAGCATTCTGTTCTTCAGAAGGTCTACTCTCAAAAAGAAAATAAAAAAATACCACCAAAACACCAAAAAAAAACCTATTTTTAAAATGTATTAACTGCTGGTGAACTGGGGAAAAGAAAAGATACAACTCCATCCCACTGTAGCCAACTTTTCCACCTAAAATGGAGAAATAAGAGCAGGATACACATTCTTCTCAAGCTGACATGGAACTTACACAAATATGGACCACATTCTGGGTGAAAAAATACACCTTGCCAAATTTAAGAATAGAAATCATGTAATGTCTGCTTTCAAATTACAATGAAATAAAACTGGAATCAATAACAAAAAAATAAATGGAAAATCCCAATATATGTGAATATTAAACAACAGAGTTCTATGTAATACATGGTCAAAAAAAATCTCAAAAGTATTTAAAAATAATTTTAACTATATAAAAATGAAAACAACTTACAAAAACATGGGATGCAGTAAAAGTAGTGCTTGAAGAAAATTGTATAACATATTTAAATGCATATATTATAAAATTAGAATGATCTAAATTACCTAAGCTTCCACCTTAGAAAAAAGAAGGGAAAATTAAAGTATGATAAGAATTAGAACAAAAATTGATAAAATAGGAAATAGAGAGCAATCAATGAAATCTAAAGCTGTTTCTCTGAAAAGACCAAAAAATTAATAAGCCTAGAATAATGCTTACTAAGGTAAAAAGACAGCAGATAGAAATTACTCATATTGGAAATAAAAGAAGTTATATTATTGCAGATCCTATGCATCTTAAAAGGATAATAAATATTATGAATAATCTGATGCCCAGAAATTTGATAACCTAGATAAAATGGACCAATTCTTTGAAAGCCATAATCTCCTGAAACTCAATCAAGAAAAAAATAGACACTTTGAACAGACATATATCTATTAAAAATTAAATTATTAATAATCTCCTAAAGCAAAAAGCACCAGGCCCATATAGGTTCATTGGTGACTTTTACTGAACACTTAGGAAGAGATTAAACCAATTATCTATAAGCTTTCAGAACATAAAAACAGGGAGAATAACTTATTAACTCAGTTTATGAAGCCATCATTATTTTAACACCCAAACCAAAGACAGTACAAAAAAAGGAAAACTACATATCAATACCTCTATGAACCTAGATGCAAACATTTTCAATTAAATATTTAAAAAATTCAGTGTAACAATGCGGAAAAATAATTATATACCACAACCAAGTACAATTTTACTCAGGTATGCAAAGCTGATTCAACATTTGAAAATCAATATAATCAATCAACAGGCTGAAATAGAAAATATTACATGATCTCATAGTAGATATACAAAAAAAATTTGACAAATCAAAAACATGCTTATAACAAAAATTTTCAGTAAACTTGGAATAGAGAAGAAAATTCTACAACTTCATTAAAAATAACTACAAAGAAATTAAATTACAGCTGACATCACAGTTCATGGTGAGAAGCTAGAATTTTTTCTAATAAGAACAAGTCAAGAATATTTCTTCTTACCACTGGTTTTTTTTACATTTTTTTGGGAATCCTAGGAAATAGGACTTCCTAGGGAAGGGAGACAATAAAATAAAATTTTAAATGTATGGATTTGAAACAAATAAAAATTTCTTTTTTTTTTTTTGCAGAACACATCATCTATACATAAAATTCAAAATCAACAAAATATTTTGGATCTGTTATGTGATTATAGCAAGGTTTCAGAATACTAAGTTAATATCAAAAAGTTCATTGCTTTCATATATACTAGCAATGAACAAATGGAATTTGAAGTTAAAAAACACAAAACATAATACCATTTACATTAGCACCTCACAAAATGAAAT
Source organism: Ateles fusciceps (assembly GCA_036589455.1). Lineage (NCBI taxonomy): Eukaryota > Metazoa > Chordata > Mammalia > Primates > Atelidae > Ateles > Ateles fusciceps. The sequence goes on along the minus strand of JAZHEH010002982.1, from coordinate 7,883,527 downwards.
ACTTAGGAATTTACCTGAAAAAATATGTACATCTAAAAGGAAAACCATAAAATTGAATGAAGTAAATAAGAAATACACAGATGGAGAACTATTCCATGTTAATGGGTAGGAAGAATCAATACTATCAAGTTGCCAGTTCTTCCCAACTTGATCTATAGATTCAATGCAATCCCAGGCAAAATTACAGAAAGTTATATTGTCAGTATTGACCAACATTGTAAATTTTGTATGGAAAGGCAGACGACCCAGAATTGACAACAAAATACTAAAGAACAAAATTGGAGAACTGATACTACCTGGCTTTAAATCTTTCTATAAAGCTATAATAATAAAGACAGTGTGTTATTGATGAAAGGCTAGACAAATAGATCAACGGGGCAGAATAAAGAGCCTGGAAATAGATCTACATAAATATAGTCAACTATTCTTTTCAAAGGACAAAAGGCAATCCAATGGAAAAGCGGATAATCTACTCAAAACATGGTGCTGGATAAACTAGACATTACATGCAAATTGTGTGTGTGTGTGTGTGTATACACACATTTGCATGTGATATCTAGTATACAACACACACATTATGTACATATATTTATATCGAGACCTGATACCCTTCCAGAAATTAAATCATAGATGCAAGTGTGAAATGCAAAATTATAAAACTCCTAGAAACTAATACAGAAGGAAATTTAGATGGTGGGGGTATAGTGCTGACTTTCCATCTGCAACACCACATGTACAATCAGTGAAATAAATAATAAACTGAACTTTACTAAAATAAAAAACTGCTGCTCTATGAAAGATAATGTCAAGGAAACAGGAAGGAAAGCCACAAACTGTGAGGAAAATATTTGCCAACACCTATAACAAGAACTCTTAAAAATCAGCAATAATAAAACAAACAATCTGATTAAAAATTGAGCCAAAGACTTTAACAGACTCCTTACCAAAGAGACATGCGGAAGACAAACCAGCATAAGAAAAAAGGCTTCACATCATACATCATCATGAAAATGCAAATTAAAACAATGAGATACCACAGAACATTTACTAGAATGGCCAAAATCCATCACATAAAAACGACACATGGATATTTACAGCACCTTTATTTATAATTGCCAAATCTTGGAGGCAACCATGTTGTCCTTCAGTAAGTGAATAGATTAATAAACTCTGGTGCATCCAGAAAAGCTAAAATTTTTGTTGTTCAAAACAATTAAGCCATGAGAATACATGGAAGAACCATTAATGCATATTACTAAGTGAAAGAAGCCAATCTGAAAAGACTACATAGTGTGTGACTCCAACTGCATGACCTTCCGGCAAAGGCAAAACTATGAAGACATTTAAAAAGATCAGTGGTTTTCAGGGGTTAGGGGTAAGATGGGATGAATAGGAGAAACACCAATTTTTAGGGTAGTAAAATTACACTGTGTGTTACTATCATGATGAATACATGTCACCATACTTTCTTCCAAACCCAAGACTGTGAACTCTAATGTGAACTGTGGACTTTGAGTGATAATGGTGTATCAATGTAGGTTCACCAATGATAACAAATGTACCACACTAGTGTCAGATGTTGATAATGGTAAAGACTACGCATTATATTGTCCTTTTGATTTTGCTGTGAATTGGAAACTGATATAAAAAACTCATTAAAAGACTTCTATAATAGTTTTATAACAGTTTTATTCATAAAACCCCCAAAAGATACACTCTAATACACATCCACCTAAGAACGGACAAACAGAAGAAAGAGGTGGAGCAAGATAGTGGAAGAAAAAGCTCCACAAATCATACCCTTTGCAAGGACATCAAGTTAACAGCTACCTACACACACACACACACACACACACACACACACACCCCTTGCAAGGACATCGAGTTAACAACTACCTACACACACACACACACACACACACACACACACACACACACACACACACACACACACACACACACACCTCTTTGTGAGAACCAGAACTCAGGCGAGAACTTATAGTACCTGGCTTGAACTTCATATTGCTGGAAGAGGCAGTGAAGAGAAAAAACAGTCCTGAATTACTGAAGCCACCCCCTCCTCCATCCCCAGCAGCAGCCTCAGGGGGTGAAGAGACTCTCTGGATGCTGGGGAAGGTGAATACAGAAATTGTGAGGATTGAACTCAGTGCTGTCCTTTTAGAGAAAAAATAACCAGAACAAACTCAGCTGATGCCCACACACAGAGGGAACATTCCCCTAGCCAGAGGGGGAATCACTGGTCTCAGAGGTCCAAACTCCAGTGCCCACAAACCTTGCCACCAACGGCCAAAGTGTTCTCAGTGTCTTCATAAATTTGGAAGGCAGTCTAGGCAGTAAGGACCACAACTCTCAGGCAAGTCCTTGGGCTGAACTAGGCCCAGAGACAGTGGATTGGGAGAGGGCAGGCAACACACTGAGACACAGCTGAGGCAGCTGAAGGAGTGCTGGTATCACCTCTTTCTAGCCACCAGCTCCAAAAGAGATCCCTTCCTTCCACCTGAGGAGGAGAGAGAGAATAGTAAGGAAACCTATCTTGCATCGTGGATACCAGCTCAGCCACAGTAGGATAGGAAACCTGTCAAAGTCATGAGGCCTTTTATCTAGGCAATAGCTACCAGAGGGCAATTTTAGACACACCCTGGACCAGAAAGAAACCTGCTGCCTTAAAGTAAATGGACCCACCTGCCAGCATTTATTACCCGCTAACTGAAAAGCCCTTCGGTTCTGGATAATCAGCAGCAGTACTCAGGTACTACATCAAGGGCCTCTGTGAGCCTCTGATGACTTACTGGCTTCAGATATCAACACTCCCACAGTGGGGTAGAGAACCAAGCAAGTTCTTGGGGTCCCCAATTTCAGGAATTGACTATTGGACAGAATTCTGGACATTCCCTGGGCCAGAAGGAAGCCCACAGCCCTAACGGTGAGTCCTAGGACATGCAGCATTCACCCCAAACTACCTCAAGGACCTTGGGACTTAAGAAAACATTGGCGGTTGTCTGGCAATACTTCTTGTGGTCAGGGTTGGTGGTGACTATAGGGTGTGGCTCCTGTGCCTTTGGCAAGGAGAAGGAAGAGTGGGAAGGACTGCATCTTGTGGTATTGAGTGTCAGCTCAGCTACAATGCAATAGAATGCCAGGTAGACGGCTAAGGTTTTTGACACTAGTCGCTGACTCCAAGATGGCACTTCTGGATCCACACAGGGCCTGGGGGACTTCACCATCCTGGGGCAAAAGACATAAGGCCTGGCCTGGCTGGCGTTGCCATTGTAGAGCCTTGGGTCCTTGAGTGAACATAGGCAGTAGCCAGGGAGTGGTTACAGCAGGCTGTGGGTGAGACCCAATGCTGTGCTGGCTTCAGGTCTGACCCGTGTAGTCATAGTGGTGGTAGCCGCGGGGGTGCTTGTGTCCCTCCATGATATAGTTAGGCTTTGTGTTTCCACTAAAATGTCTTCTTCAATTGTAATCCGCACTGTTAAGGAAGAGGCCTGGTGGGAGGTGATCGGATCATGGGGGTGGTTTTCCCAATGCTGTTCTCATGTTAGTGAGCGAGTTCTCACAAGATCTGATGATTTTATGAGGGAATCTTCCCCACTTTGCTTTTCACACATGCTTCTCTGACCTGGCACCATGTAAGACATGCCTTTGCTTCCTGTTCACCTTCTGCCATGATTGTGAGTTTCTTGAGGCCTCCTCCACCATTTGGAACTGTGAGTCAATTAAACCTCCTTCCTTTATAGATTACCCAGTCTTGGATATTTCTTTATAGCATTGTGAAAACAAATTAATACAGCAAATTGTTACCAAGGTAGTGAGGACACTGCTATAAAGATACTTAAAAATGTGGAAGTGACTTTGGAACTGGGTTACAGGCAGAGATTGGAACAGTTTGGAAGGCTCAGAAAAAGACAGGAAGATGTGGGAAAGCTTGGAACTTTCTAGAGACTTACTGAATGGTTTTGACCAAAATGTTGATAGTGATGTTGAAAATGAAGTCCAGGCTAAGGTGGTCTCAGATGGAGATGAGCAACTTACTGAGAACTGAAGCAAAGGTCACTCTTGCTATGCTTTAGCATAGAGACTGGTGGCACTTTGCCCCTGCTCTAGAGATCTGTGGAACTTGAACTTAAGAGAAATTATCTGAAATTGGAACTTATGTTTCAACAGGAAGAAGAGCATAGAAGTTTGGAAAATTTGCAGCTTGATGATGCAGTGGAAAAGAAAACCTATTTTCCTGGGAGAAATTCAAGCCCACTGCAGAAATTTGCATAAGAAAAATGAGGAGCCAGATGTTAATTGCCAAGACAATATGAAAATTGTTTCCAGGGCATGTCAGGGCATGTCAGCAGCCCCTCCTAACACAGGCCCAAAGCCTAGGAGGAAAAAATTGTTTCCTGGGCCAATGCCAGGGCCTTTGTGCTTCATACAGTGTAGGGACTTGGTCCATTAAGTCCTAGCCATGGCTAAAAGGGGCCAATGTACAGCTTAGGCCATTGCTTCACAGGGTGCAAGCCTCAAGGCTTGGCAACTTCCACGTGGCGTTGGAGCTACAGGTGCACCAAAGTCAAGAATTAAGCTTTGGGAACCTCTGCCTAGACTTCAGAAGATGTATGGAAACAGCTGGATGTTCAGGTAGAAATCTGCTGCAGAGGCAAAGCTCTCATGGAGAATGTCTGCTAGGGCAATACAAAGGGGAAATGTGGGGTTGGAGTCCCGCCGCAGAGTCCCAACTAGGGCCCTGCCTAGTGGAGCTGTAAGAAGAGGACCACCATCATCCAGACCCCAGAATGGTAGATCCACTGACAGCTTGAACCCTGCATTAGGAAAAGTCACAGACAATGCATTATGAAAGCAGCTGGTGAGGGGGCTATACCCTCCAAAGCCGTGGTGGTAGAGCTGCCCAAGGCTGTGGAGGCTCACCTCTTGCATCAGTGTGACCTGGATGTGAGACATGGAGTCAAAGGAGATTGTTTTGAAGCTTAAAGATTTAATGACTCCCCCTGTTGGATTATGGACTTGCATGGAGCCTGTAGCCCCTTTCTTTTGGCCAGTTTATCCCATTTAAAATGAGAGTAGTTATCCAATCCCTATACCACATTGTATCTCGGAGGTAACTGACTTTCTATTTTACAGGCTTCTAGACAGAAGTAAGTTGCCACTTGTCACAGATGACACTTTGGACTTAGACTTTTGAGTTAATGATGAAATGAGTAAAGACTTTCATGAACTGTTGAGAAGGCAAGATTGTGTTTGAAATTTGACAACATGAAATTTTGAGGTGGGCCACAGGCAGAGTAATATGGTTAGGCTGTGTGTCCCCCACTCAAGTATCATCTTGAATTGTAACCCCAAGGTGTTGAAGGAGAGATCCTGCGGGAGGTGACTGGATCATAGGGGAGATTTCCCTCATGCTTTTCTTGTAATAGTGAGTTCTCACAAGATCTGATGGTTTTATAAGGGGTTTATCCCTCTTTGCTTTTCACACATGCTTTTCTTGCCTTCCACCATGTCAGATGTGCGTTTGCTTATCTTTCACTTTCCACCATGATTGTAAGTTTCATAAGGCCTCCCCAGGATTTGTGAGTCAATTAAACCTCCTTCCTTTATAAATTGCCCAGTCTCAGGTATTTCTTTATAGCAGTGTGAAAATGAACTAATACACTCCACCTCCAGCTTTAGGCAACTCAGTTCAGAGACAGAGACTCTGTTTGGGAGAAAGTAAGGGAAGGAAACAAGAGTCTGTGCCTAGTAATCCAGAGAATTCTCCCAGAACATGTCCAAGATAATCAAGACAGTCCATCTATGGGTCTACAAGAGCCACAGAATTACTTGGCTATGGTGCCTCCCAAGGTAGAAACCGTTTACATCACAATAGTCAAGTCCTTCCAAATATCTAGAAAGGCTACCCTAAAAAGAAAATTACAATAAGCCCAGAGAGTGAAGACTACAATAAATACCTAATTATTCAACACTCAGATACCAAAGAACATCTACTAGCACCAACATCACCCAGAAAAGCATGACCTTCCCAAATGAACTAAATAAGGCACAAAGGAGCAATCCTGGTGAATCAGAGATATGTGATCCTTCAGACAAACAATTCAAAAAAGCTGTGTTAAGGAAGCTCAAAGAAATTCAAAATAACACAGAGAAGAATCTCAGAACTATATCAGAAAAATTTAACAAAGAGATTGAAATAATTAAAAAGAATCAGGCATAAATTTTGGAGTTGAATAATGTAGTTGGCATACTGAAGAATGCATCAGAGTCCTTTAATCGCAGAATGGATCAAGGAGAAGAAATAATTAGTGAGCTTAAAGGCAGGCTATTTTAAAATACACAATCAGAGGAGACAAAGGAAAAAGGAAACATGTTTAGAGGATGTAGAAAATATCTTCAAATGGGCAAATCTAACAGTTATGGTCTTAATGAGGATATAGAGAAAGTGATATGAATAGAAAGATTTTTCAAAGGTATAAAAACAGAGAACTTCCCAATTCTAGAGAAATATATAAATATTCAAGTACAAGAAGGGAATAGAAAACCAAGCAGATTAACCCAAAGAAGACTACCTCAAGACATTTAATAATCAAACTCCTAAAGGTCAAAGATAAAGAAAGGATTCTAAAAGCAGCAAGAGAAACAAGTAAATAACATAAAATGGAGCTACAATACGTCTTTTGGCACACATTTTAGTGGTAACCTTACAGGCTGAGAGAATGGCATGACATATTTAAAGTGCTGAAGGAAAATAACTTTTACCTTAGAAGAGTATATCTGGCAAAAATATTATTCAAGCCTGAAGGAGAAATAAGACAAACAAAATCTGGGGAACTTTATCAGTACCAGACCTTTCCTACAAGAAATGCTAAAGGCAGTACTTCAATCAGAAGGAAAAGAACATTAATGAATAATAAGTAATCACCTGAAGTTGTAAAACTTACTGGTAATAGTAAGCACATAGAAAAACACAGAATACTATAAAAATGTAACTGTGGTGTGTAAACTACTCTTATCCTAAGTAGAAAGACTAAGCAATGAACCAATCAAAAATAATAACTACAGAAACTTTTTAGGAAATAGTACAAAAATATGTAAATAGAAACAATAAAAAGTTTAAAACTTAGAGAACAAAGGTAAGATGAGTTTTAATTTGTTTTTATTTTGCTTACTTGTTTATTTATGCAGACAGTGTTATCAGGTTAAAATGATAAGTATAAGATAGATTTTGCAAGCCTCATGGTAACCTCAAACTAAAAAACATACAATGGATATACAAAAAATAAAAAGAAAAAAACCAAATTATATCACCAGAGCAAATCTTCTTCACTAGATGAAGACAAGAATGAAAGAAGGAAGAAAAAGAAGACTACAAAACAACCAGAAAACAAGTAACAACATGTCAGGAGTAATTCCTTACTTGTCCATAATATGTTGCATGTAAATCGATGAAACTCTCGAATCAAAAGACACAGACTGGCTGAATGAATGAAAAAAGAAGACTTATTTATTCGTTTCCTACAAGAAACATGCTTCACCTAGAAAGACACATATAGACTGAAAATAAAGGGATAGAAAAAGACACCTCATGCCAATGGAAGCCAAAAACAAGCAGAAGTCACTATACATATACAGATAAAACAAATTCCAAGAGAAAAACTGCAAGAGGCAAAAAGAGTTGTTATAAAATGATAAAGCAGTCAATTCAGCAAAAGGATTAATAATTTTAAATATATATGCACCCAACACATGAACATTCAGATATATGAAGAAAATATTATTAGAATTAAAAAGAGAAATAGGCCTCAATATAATATAGCTAGAGACTTCAACCTCCAAATAAAAAGAAATAATGAAGACCAGAGCAGATTGAAATTAAAAAACACTAAAAAGATCAATGAAACAAAAAAAATGATATTTTGAAAAGTTAAACAAAACTGACAAACCTTTAGCCAAACTAAGAAAAAAAGATGAGAAAAAGATAAAAAATTAAAATTGTATTTACTTTCTGATGAAATCAGAAATAAAAAAGGAAATATTACATCAGATACTGCAGAAATTCAAAAGATCGTTAGTGGCTAGTGTGAGCAATTACATGCCAATAAATTGGAAAAATCTAGAAAAAATTGACAAATTTCTAGATACATACAACCTACCAAGATTAAAACAGGAAGAAATCCAAAACCTGCACAGACCAACAACAAGTAATGAGATAAAATCCAAAATAAAAAGCCTTCCATAATGAAAAGCCCAGGACCTGATGGCTTTACTGCTGAATCATACCAATTGTACAAAAAGCTAATATCAATCCCTCTCAAACTATTCGGAAAAATAGAGGAGGAGGAAATACTTCCAAATTCACTCTATGAGACCAGAATTGCCCTGACCCCAAAACTAGACAAAGACATATCAAAAATTGAAAACTACAGGTCAGTATCTCTGATGAATATTGGTGTAAATATCCTCAACAAAATATTGGCAAACCAAATTCAGCAACACATTTTACAGGTCATGTATTATGACCAAATGGGACTTACTACTAGGATATAAGGAGGATTCAACATATGCAAATCAATCAATGTGATACATCATACCAACAGAATGAAAGATAAAAACCATAAGATCATTTCAATTGATGGTGAATATGCATTTGATAAAATTCAACATCCCTTAAGAATAAAAAAAAAAAACCTTCAACAAACTGGGTATAGAAGGAACATAACTCTACATAATAAAAGCATATAAGAACATAACTCTACATAATAAAAGCATATAAGACAGACTCATAGCTAGTATCATATAGAATGGGGAACAACTAAAAGCCTTTCCTCTTAAGATCTGGTAAATGACAAGAATGCCACTGTCACCACTGTTATTCAGCATAATACTGAAAATCCTAGCTAGAGCAGTTAGACAACAGAAAAATATAAAGGGCATCCAAATCAAAATGGAACAAGGCAAAACATCCTTGTTGGCAGATCATATGATCTTACATTTGGAAAAACCTAAAGACTCCACAAGTAAACTGTTAGAACTGATAAAAAATAAAGTGGCAAAATACAAAATCAGCATACAAAAATCAGTAGCATTTCTCCATGTCAACAGTGAAGAATCTGAAAAAAAATAAAAAAGTAATCTCACAATAGCCACATGTAAAATTAAATATCTAGGAATTAAAGTGAAAGATCTCTGTAATAAAAACTTTAATAACACTGACGAAAGAAATTGAAGAGGACATCAAAAAATGAAAAAATATTCCACGTTCATTAATTGGAAGAATCAATATTGTTAAAATGTCCATAATATCCAAAGCATAATCTATAGATTCAATGACTCTCTGTCAAAATGCCAATGATGTTCTTCACAGAAATGGAAAAAGCATTCCTAATATTTGTATGGAACCAAAGGAAAACCAAGAATAGTCAAAGCTAAAAATAAAAAAATAATAAAAAAATTAAAAAAAACTGGAGAAATTACATTACCAGACTTCATATTATACTATAGAGCTATAGTAATCAAAATAGCATTGTACTGGCATGAAAACAGACCCATAGAAAGATGAAACTAAATAGAGAACTCAGAAACAAATCCACACACTTACAGTGAAGTCATTTTGACAAAGGTGCCAGAACATATACTGGGGAAAAAACAGTCTCTCCAATAAAGGTGCTGGGAAAACTGGATGTCCATAAGCAGAAGAAATTTGGCTCCTATCTCTTGGCATGTAAAAATCATATCAAACTGGATTAAAGGCTTAAGTCTAAGACCTCAAACCACGAAATTACTACAAGAAAACATTGAGGAAAATCTCCACAATGCTGGTGTAGGCAAAGATTTCTTGAGCAATACTCCACAAACACAGGCAACCAAAGCAAATATGGACAAATGGGATCACTTCAAGTTAAAAAGTTTCTAAACAGTAAAGTATACAGTCAACAAAGTGAAAAGACAACCCACACAATGGGAGAAAATATTTACAAAATACCACTCTGATAAGTATATGTAAGGAGCACAAACAACTCTATAAGAAAAAATCTAACAATCCAATAAAATTGGCAAAAAAATTGAACAGATATTTTTCAAAAGAAGACGTACAAATGGCAAACAGGCATATGAAAAAGTGCTCAACATCATTGCTCATCAGATAAATGCAAATCAAAACTACAATTAGATATCCTTTTCACCTATTAAAATGGCTTATATCCAAAAGACAGATAATAGCAAATGCTGGCAAGGATGGGGAGAAGAGGGAACCCTCATACACTGTTGGTGGTAATTTAATTAGTACAGCCACTATAGGAAACATTGTGGAGGTTCCTCAAAAATCTAAATGCAAAGATACCATATGATCCAGCAATCTCACTGCTGGGTATATACCTGAAAGAATATATCAAATATCTCAAGTATCAAGAAGATATCTCAGGATATCAAAGAGATATCTGCACTCCTATATTTGTTGTAGCACTGTTTACCTAACTAAGATTTGGAAGCAATCTAAGTGTCCATCAATAGTAAATGGAAAAACAAAATGTAATATATATACACAGTGGAATACTATTCAGCCATAAAAAAGAATGAGATTCAGTCATCTGCAATAACATGGATGGAACTGGGGATCATTATGTTAAGTGAAATAAGCCAGAGTCAGAAATAAAATCATTTCATATTCTCACTTATTTGTGGAATCTAAAAATAAAAATCAGTGAACTCATGGATATAAAAAGGAGAAGGCTAGTTACCAGAGGCTGGGAAGGCTAGTGGTGGTTGGGGGTAGAAGGTAGGGATGGTTAATGGGTAAAAATAAAATATAAAATAAAATAAAATAGAATGAATAAGACCTACTATTTGAAGGCACAATATGGTGACTACAGTGAAAAATATTTTGATTGCTGTCAAAAATAACAATTATATATCTTTAAATAACTAAAAAATGCAATTGGATTATTTAAAACTTAAAAGATAAATGCTTGAGGCCATGAATATACCATTCTTTATGATGTGCTTCTTTAACATTGCATATCTGTATCAAAACATCTCAGGTTCCCCATAAATATATATACCTACTATGTATCCACAAGAATTTCAAAATCTAATTTTTTTAAAAAAGTGGATAAACAATTTATAACCATATAATGAAATACTATTTATATGTACACTACTGATTTGCATAATGACATGGATGAACCTCAAACATGTTAAGTGAAAGCAGCAAGATACTAAATAATACACTGTATTATTCCATTTATATGAAGTTTTAGAAGAGCAAAATTCATCAATGATAAAATAAAGTCAGTGATTTCAGAGTGTATGTGTTGAGTGAGCATAACATGAAACTTTCTGGAAATGTTTTATAATGATGTGAATTATATGGATGCATGTATGTTTTTTCAAATCTGTTCAGACTATACAGACATATATTTCACTGAATATAAATTGAACCAAAATAGATATCTACGTGTAATATAACAGAAATTATAAATATGTATACATTTAAATAATCCTAATAACAATATATTTCAAAGATATTTCACAGCTTAAAGAAATATACCAACTTTATCAAACTGGAAAAATAGAACATTTTTGCTAAATGATATTTTTTATTGTGATAAGCTATAAATTTTAAAAACTTACTTTTTTATTTTTAAGTATACAATTCAGTGGCCTCAAATGCATTCGCAATGTTTTACAACAATTCACTAATCATTCCCAGAACTTGCAGCAAACAGAAACTCTGTACCTATTAAGTAATAATTTCTCATTCCCACTACACCAAGGCTACCTTGGATCTACGTTCTGTCTCTACAAGTTTAGCTATGTTTGTACCTCATATAAGCATAATAATATAATATTTATCTTTTTGTGTCTGATTTATTTAACTTAGCATAATGCCTTTAACTTTATTCATGTACATGTATCAGAATTTTATTCTTTTTAAGGCTAAATAATGTTCCGTTGTATGTATATCACATTTTGTTTATCTACTGAAAGCTATTTGGATTGTTTCCATCTTTTAGCTGCTGTGAATAATACTGCCATGAATGTTAGTGTGCAAATATGTGTCGAGTCTCTGCAGTTCATTCTTTAGAATATACACCTAGAAATCAAATGACTGGATCATAGATAATTCTATATTTATTTTTTTGAGAAACATGTAAATTATTTTCTATAGCAGTTGCATCATTTTATGCTCCAAAAAACAAAGCACAAAAGTTTTAATTTCTCCACATCTTCACCAACACCTGTTGTTTTCTCTTGTTAATAATAGCCAACCTATTTTGTGTGAGAGCCATCTCATTGAAGTTTAGATTTGCATTTCCCAAATGACTAGTGAGGTTGAGTATCTTTTCATGTGCTTATTAGCCATCTGCATATCTTCTTTGGAGCAATAACTATTCAAGTCTTTTTATTTGTTTTTGTATTGGCCTGTTTGGGGATTTTTTTGTTGAGTTGAGGGACTTCATTTTATATTCTGGATATTAACCTCCTATTAGATAAATAATTTGCAAACTCTTTATTTCCTATTTAGCAGGTTTTCATTTACTTAATAGTGCTATTCCATGCACAGAAATTTTTAATGGTGATGAAGCCAAATTTATTTTTTGTTTTGTTGCCCATGCTTTTTTTCCCTTCATTGTTAACAACCAACCAGCTTTAGTTTTCTTAGTTATTTTTCTTTTCAATTTTATTAATTTCTGCTATTTGTTACTTTCTTTTTCTTGCTAGCTTTGAGTTTTATTTGTTCTTCCTTTACTAGTTTCTTGAGGGAGGAAGCTTAGGATACTGTTTTGAGAATATTTTTATTTTCTCAATATAAGTATGTAATGCTATAAATTTTTCTCTGAGCATTGCTTTTCACTGCATTAACAAATTTTGATATGGTTCATTTTCATTCCATTTAAGTTCCATTTGGATTTAATGTTCAATTCACATGTTATTTATTTTTGGTTTAATTTTGTTATGGTCTAAGAATTCTTGAGAAAAATGTGTGTTCTATTTTGAGGTGAAGTCTTTAACAAATTTTAAATTAGGCCAAATTGAATGGCAATTTGTGTCACATATTTAACATCTTTGCTATTTTTCTGCCTACTTTTTCTATCAATTATTGTAAAGGAGCATTGAAGTCTCCAGTTATGATTGTGAATTTCTCATTTTCTTCTTTTAGTCTATGTATTTTGATACTCCTCTATTAAGTTCATGTGCATTTAGAATTTTTGTCTTAGAAAAATAACCCTTTTATAATTAAATGCTGTTTCTTCTTATTCTTGATTGTTTTTAGAAACTTACTTTTCTGATACTAATATTGCTGCTTTTGCTTTATTTATTTTGGCTGTTGTTACCATAATGTTTTATAACTGTTTAACTTACTGGTGTCCTTATGTTTAAAGTGAGATTTTGTAGAGAGAACATATTGTATCTTGATTTTTAATGCAACTTTACAATCTCTGTCTTTTAAGTAGTCTTTATGCCATTCATAGAGTGCTTATTAGTATCACTGAATTAAAATCTGCCATCATGTCTCCTAGTTTTCTACCTATTACTTATTCATCATACTCTTTTTCCTGCCTTTCATGCTTAATTAAGGGAATTTTTTAGATTTTAAAAATCTACTTTATTGGTTTATTAAGTCTATCTTTTACAATATTTATAGTGGTTGCTAAAATGTTTAAATTATGCCTCCTTAATAAATGTTTAAATTATACTTCCAAATAATAATATGCTGCTTCATGAATAGTAGAACAACATAAAAGTACATCTGTGCATTCCTAAATTTATTCATCTTTTGCATCACTTGTGTAATGTAATGTGCATTGCTATTATTTTTGTCTTAGTTTACCTTTAAAAAATAAAATTCTGGCAAGATGGCCAAATAGGAACAGCTCCGGTCTGCAGTTCCCAGTGAGATAGATGCAGAAGGCAGGTGATTTCTGCATTTCCAACTGAGGTACCTGTTTCATCTCATTGGGACTGGTTGGACAGTGGGTGTAGCCCAAGGAAGGTGAGCTGAAGCAGGGTGGGGCATTGCCTCATCAGGAAAGTGCAAAGGGTTGGGGAACTCTCTCTTTAGCCAAGGGAAGCCGTTAGGGACTGTACCGTGCATGCTGGCCCAGAAACTGTGCTTTTCCCATGGTCTTCACCACCCACATATAAGAAGATTCCCTCTGGTGCCTAAGCCACCAGGGCCCTGGGTTTCCAGCACAAAATTGGGTGGCCATTTGGGCAAACACCAAGCTAGCTACAGGAGTTTATTTTTTTCAGATCCCAGTGGCATCTGGAATGCCAGGGAGACAGAAACGTTCACTCCCCTGGAAAGGGGGCTGAAGCCAGGGAGCCAAGTGTTCTGGCTCAATGGGTTCTCCCCCTCCCCTGCCAAGAGTCCAGCAAGCTAAGATCCCCTTGTTTGTAATTCTGGCTGCCAGCACAGCAGTCTGAGCTCAACCTGGGATGCTTGAGCTTCATGGGGGGGAGGGGTGTCCACCATTGCTGAGACTTGTATAGGTGATTTTACCCTCACAGTGTAAACAAAGCTGGGGAAAGTTTGAACTGGGCAGAGTCCACCACCACTTAGCAAGGCCACTGTGGACAGACTGCCTCTTTAGTTTCCCTCCTCTCTGGGCAGGGCATCTCTGAAGAAAAGCAGCAACCCCAGGCAGGAACTTATAGATAAAACCCCTGCTGTCCTAGGACAGAGCACCTAGGGGAAGGGGTGGTTGCAGGCGCAGCTTCAGCAGACTTAAATGTCCCTGCCTGGCAGCTCTGAAGAGAGCAGTGGATCTCCTAGCAGAGCGTTCGAGCTCTGATAAGGGACAGACTGCCTCCTCAAGTTGTTCCCTGACCCCCTTGTATCCTAACTGGGAAACACCTCCCTGTAGAGGCTGACAGACACCCCATATAGAAAGCTCTGGCTGGCATCTGGTGGGTGCCCCTCTGAGACAAAGCTTCCAGAGGAAGGAACAGGCAGCAATCTTTGCTGTTCTGTAGCCTCCACTGGTGATACCCAAGCAAACAGGTTCTGGAGTGGACCTCCAGCAAACTCCAGCAGAACTGCAGCAGAGGTGCCTGACTGTTAGAAGAAAAACGAACAAACAGAAAGAAATAGTATCAACATCAATTGAAAAAAAAGTCCACTCAGAGACCCTCTGAAGGTCACCGCCTTCAAAGACCAAAGGTTTATAAATCCACAAAGATGGGAAGAAATTAGAGCAAAAAGGCTGAAAATTCCAAAAACAAGAATGCCTCTTCTCCTCCAAAGGATCACAGCTCCTCACCAGCAGGCGAATAAAACTTAACAGAGACTGAGTTTGATGAATTGACAGAAGTAGGCTTCAGAAGGTGGGTAATAACAAACTACTTCAGGTTAAAGGAGCATGTTCTAATCCAATGCAAGGAAGCTGCGAACCTTGAAGAAAGGTTAGACAAATTGCAACCTAGAATAACCAATTTAGAGAAGAATATAAATGTCCTACTAGAGCTGAAAAACACAGCACAATAACCTCTTGAAGCATACACAAGTATCAATAGCCAAATCAATCAAGCAGAAGAAAGGATATCAGAGATTGAAGATCAACTCAATGAAATAAATCAAGATGATACGATTAGAGAAAAAAAGTGAAAAGAAACAAACAAAGCCTCCAAGAAATATGGGACTATGAGTGGGGCATGGCAACATATTCAAGCTTATGTACCAGGCATTTGAGGTCGGGTTATGGAAAAATTCTGAGACACTATGTGTATGTTATGTGTGCATGAGAATGAAACTCCTTGACCCTGAACACAGGACAGGGAATGGAGTGTGTGGTGTGATAAGGAACACTGAAAACAGCCTCCTGAGAATGCAATTTGAGTGTGTACAAGATCACAGGTGTCTCAGCAAACCAACTTAAATGGCCATCTAGTGGATGTCTGTAGTTAATACAAGCCCTTTCAATAAATACTTGGCAGACAGATGGTGGGGTGGACTCTTCTCAGAGAAGCTACCCCAACCCTGCTGAGCTGGAATTGTCTGAATACTTCATTCTTGGCATTTGCTGCAAGCTACAAGCTCTGCATGGGACTATTTGAAAAGACCAAATCTATGTTTGGTTGGTGGACCTGAAAGTGACGGGGAGAATGGGACCAAGTTGGAAAACACTCTTGAGGATATGATCCAGGAAAACCCCCAATTTAACAAGGCAGGCCAACATTCAAATTCAGGAAATACAGACACTACCACAAAGATACTCTTCAAGAAGAGCATCCCCAACACAATTGTCAAATTTCCAAGGGTAGAAATGAAGAAAAAAATACTGGATGGGGAGGTTGGGGGAGGGATAACATGGGGATATAGGTGATGGGGGGGATGGAGGCAGCAAACCACATTGCCATGTATGTACCTGTGCAACAATCCTGCACGATCTGCACATGTACCCCAGAACCTAAAGTATAAAAATAAGAAAACAAATACTAAGGGCAGCCAGAGAGAAAGGTCGGGTTACCCAGAGAGGGAAGCCCATCAGACTCACAGCAAATCTCTCGTTAGAAACCCTACAAGCCAGAAAAGAGTGGGGGCCAATATTCAACATTTGTAAAGAATTTTCAACCCAGAATTTCATATCCAGCCAAACTAAGATTCATAAGCAAAGAATAAATAAATTCCTTTGCAGACAAGCAACTGCTGAGAGATTTTGTCACCACCAGGTCTGCCTTACAAGGGCTCCTGAAGGAAGCACTAAACATGGAAAGGAACAACCATTACCAGCCACTGCAAAAACATATAAAAATGTAAAGACCATTGATGTTATGAAGAAACTGCATCAACTAAGAGGCAAAATAACCAGCTAGCATCATAATGGCAAGATCAAATTCACACGTAACAATATTAACCTTAAATGTAAGTGGTCAAATGCCCCAATTAAAAGACACAGACTGGCAAATTGGATAAACAGTCAAGACCGATTGGTGTGCTGTATTCAGGAAACCCATCTCACGTGTAAAGACACAAATAGGCTCAAATTAAATGGATGGAGGAATATTTTCCAAGCCAAAATAAAAAAGCAGGGGTTGCAATCCTAGTCTCTGATAAAACAGACTGTAAATAAACAAAGATCAAAAGAGACAAAAAGGACATAACATAATGGTAAAAAGATCAATGCAACAAGAAGAGCTAATTATCTTATATATATATGCACCCAATGCAGGAGCACCCATATTCATAAAGCAAGTTCTTAGAGACCTACAGAGAGACTTAGAATCCCACACAATAATAGTGGGAGACTTTAATACCCCACTGTCAATATTACATCAACAAGACAGAAAGTTAACAAGGATATCCAGGACTTGAACTCAGCTCTGGACCAAGCAGACCTAATAGAAAGCTATGAAACTCTTCACCCCCAAATCAACAGAATATACGTTCTTCTCAGCACCACATTGCACTTATTCTAAAATTGATCACTTAATTAGAAGCGAAACATTACTCAGCAAATGGCAAAGAATGTAAATCATAACAAACAGTCTCTCAGACCACAATGCAATCAAATTAGAACTCAGGATTAAGAAACTCACTCAAAACTGTACAAGTACATGGAAACTGAACAACCTGCTCCTGAATGAGTACTGGGTAAATAACAAAATTAAGGTAGAAATAAAGATGTTCTTTGAAACCAATGAGAACAAAGACACAAAGTACCCAAATCTCTGGGATATATTTAAAGCAGTGTGTAGATGGAAATTTACAGCACTAAATGCCCACAAGAGAAAGCAGGAAAGATCTAAAATCGACACCCTAACATCACAATTAAAAGAACTAGAGAAGCAAGAGCAAATAAATTCAAAAGCTAGCAGAAGATAAGAAATACCTAAGATGAGAGCAGAACTGAAGGAGATAGAGACATGAAAAACCTTTCAAAAAAATCAATGAATCCAGGAGGGGTTGTTTGAAAAGATTAACAAAATAGATAAACCATTATCCAGACTAATAAAGAAGAAAAGAGAGAAGAATCAAATAGATGCAATAAAAAATGATAAAGGGAATACCACACTGATCCTACAGAAATACAGATTACCATCAGAGAATAATATAAACACCTCTATGCAAAGAAAATCTAAAAGAAATGGATAAATTTCTGGACACATACACACTCCCAAGACAAAACCAGGAAGAAGTCGAATCCCTGAATAGACCAATAACAAGTTCTTAAATTGAAGCAGCATTCAATAGCCTACCAACCAAAAAAGTCCAGGATCAGATGGATTCACAAATTCTACCAGAGTTACAAAGAGGAGCTGGTACCATTTCTTCTGAAACTATTCCTAACAATAGAAAGATAGAGAATCCTTCCTAACTCACTTTATGAGGCCAGCATCATCCTGATACCAAAACATGGCAAAGACACACATGCACACACAAAGAAAATTTCAGGCCAATATCACTGATAAACATCAATGCAAAAATCATCAATCAAATACTGGCAAACAGAATCCAGCAGTACATCAAAAAGCTTATCCACCACCACCAAGTCAGCTTCATCCCTGGGATGCAAGGCTGATTTAACATACACAAATCAATAAACGTAATCCATCACATAAACAGAATAAATGATAAAAACCACATGATCATCTCAATAGGTGCCAAAAAGGCCTTCGACAAAATTTAGCAGCTCTTCATGCTAAAATCTCCCAATAAACTAGGTATCAATGGAACATATCTCAAAATAATAGAAGCTTTTTATGACAAACCCACAGCCAATATCATACTGAATGGGCAAAAACTGGAAGCATTCCTTTGAAAACTGGCACAAGACAAGGATGCCCTCTCTCATCATTGCTATTCAACATAGTGTTGGAAGTTCTGGCCAGGGCCATTAGCAGAGAAAGAAATAAAGCGTATTCAAATAGGAAGAGAGGAAATCAAATTGTCTCTGTTTGCAGATGACATGATTGTATATTTAGAAAACCCCATTGTCTCAGCCCAAAGTCTCCTTAAGCTGATAATTTCACCAAAGTCTCATGATACAAAATCAATGTGCAAAAAATCACAAGCATTCCTACATACCAATAATAGACAGAGGGCCAAATCATGAGTGAATTCCAATTTACAGTTGCAAGAAAGAGAATAAAATACCTAGGAATACAACTTACAAGGGATTTGAAGGACCTCTTCAAGGAGAACTACAAACCACTGCTCAAGGAAATAAGAGAGGAGACAAACAAATGGAAAAACATTCCATGCTCATGGATAGGAAGAATCAATATTGTGAAAATGGCCACACTTCCCAAAGTAATTTATAGATTCAGTGTTATCCCCCATCAAGCAGCCATTGACTTTCTCTACAGAATTGGGAAAAAAAAAACTACTTTAAATTTTACATGGAACTAAGAGTGTGCATATCCAGGACAATCCTAAGCAAAAAGAACAATACTGGAAGCATCACACTACCTGACTTCAAACTATACAAGGCTACAGTAACAAAAACAGCATGGTACTGGTACCAAAACAAAGATACAGACCAATGGAACAGAACAGGGCCACAGAAATAACACCCCACATCTACGATCATCTGATCTTTGACAAACTTGACCAAAAAAAAAAAAAATGGGGAAAGGATTCCCTACTTAATAAATGGTGTTGGGAAAACTGGCTAGCCATATAGAGAAAGCTTAAGCATGATCCCTCCTTACACCTTACACAAAAGTTAAATCAAGATGGATTAAGGACTTGAATTTAAGACCTAAAACCATAAAAACCCTATGAGAAAACCTAGGCAATACCATTCAGGACATAGGCATGGGCAGACTTCATGACCTAAACACCAAAAGCAATGGCAACAAAAGCCAAAATTGACAAATGGAGCCTAATTAAACTAAAGGGCTCCTGCACAGCAAAAGCAACTATTATCAAAATGAACAGGCAACCTACAGAATGAGAGAAAATTTTTGCAATCTATCCAGCTGACAAAGGGCTAATATCCAGAATCTACAAAAACTGAAACAGAGATTCAAGAAAAAAACAGCCCCATCAAAAAGTGGACAAAGAATATGAACAGACACTTCTCAAAAGAAGACATTTATACAGTCAACAAACATGAAAAGTAGCTCATTATCACTGTTCATTAGAGAAATGTAAATCAAAACCGCAATGAGATACCACTGCACTCCAGTTAGAGTGACGATCATTAAAAAGTCAGGAAATTTATAATTGTCATCTGTGTTCTTATCTGTTATTTTTCCCCCATTTTCTGCTTTCAAATCTTTTGTTGTTTTTGATGGTTTGTCATATTTGTTATATCCTCCTTGGTGTCCTCTGACATTCTTAAAACTTTGTTTTTGCATTTGTTTTTAATTTTGAAAAATTCTTAGTTATCATTTCTTCAAGTATTTTTTCCTCCTCATTTTTCCAGCTTCTCCTTCAGGGATTCTGTCACATATTTGTTACTGTTTAACAATGGCCTGGAAAATTGTGATGTTGTCTTTTTCATTTGATAACTTTCTTATACTTTTAAAGTTTGACTTTCAATAATTTCTAGGAACCTATCTTTAAGTTCACGTATTTATTTTCTTTCTACATCCAGTCTACTGATGAGCACAACAAAGGCATGTTTTCCTGTTACTATCTTTCCATTTCCTGTATTACTAGTTGATTCTTTCTCAGTTTCCTTTTTTTTTCTAAAATTTCATCTGATTTTGAAAGTTGTTCAGCTTCCCATTAGAACCTTTAACTTAATAATCATGATTATTTTGATCCCATTTCACATAGCTCAACATCTTTGTCGTGTCTGCATCTGTTTTTGTTTCTTGCTCTGCACTTCACGAGAGTCTGCCTTTTGCAGTTACTTGTTTAATTTACTGCTTGTTAGCCTGGACATGGTCAGGGAAAAAGGGGACAGTTATGTGCTGCCCTGATTATGCTTCAAACATAGGAAGGCATCGTTTCTTAGGATATTAGGGGTAGTAGCTTTGTCAGTACTCCTGCCCCTGCCCTAACTATAGTTGTTTGACCAACATATATTTCTACCCTTTTTTAGTGGTAGAGTGGATTTTTTCCGTTTACTCCTGTAGCTGCAATGGGCTTTCTCCAGTATGCTAATAGCCTTTTTTTCCCCCCACAGATTCTGCTTTTATTCTGTAATAGAGGAGAAGAATTCCATTGGAGTTTTGCCTTTCCTGCAGTGGCAGTTCGTTTTCTTTCTGGTTTTTTCATCCCGAGGAAAATTATCTCAAGACTCTCCCAAGATTGTCAATGAGTGCCCAGTGGGCTTTATTGAACAGAAGCTAACAACAGTGTGTAGGCTCCCCCTATATTTTTGGAACTCAGTAGTTTCACTCTCTTTCCACCAATTCACCAGTGTCCCAAACTCAAATGTTGTAAACCTTGTCCTGCCGCCTTTATTTTTCTAGATAAAAGTGCTCATGTCTGCCACTGATCTCCGTGGTGGCTGTTAGTGTCTCCTTAGCTTTGGTGCCAATTGTTGTCTACTGACTGTGTCACTCAAATGTGTTGAAAAAAAGTCATGGACTTGTTATTTCTCCAACTATTTTCTTTCATTGTAATTTTGAAAACAATGTAATTTCCAGCTCTATAATTTCCTGAGTAGATTCCAGAAACATAAAGTATTATTTTAACATGCCAAATTTGTCATCTTTTGTTCACAGCATTTGTGTGTGGTAATGTCAGGATATGAAATAATATGGATCTGTCAAAATTGTGGAATAATACTGGATCTTTCAAAATAGTGATTTGGACAACAGAACATAGACCAAATCTACACATGGTTCTGCTTCCAAGGGATTTAAACTTAACCTTCACATGTAACCTACTTTCAGTTGAGAAAGCTTTGTGTCTTAAGATAAAAATCATAAACAGGATGTCTATTTGCTTGTTGCCCCTGGAGGCTCTAGCAATTTTCATCTGTAGTCCAGAAAGAAAAAAAAAAGTGTTTTGTTGTTTGATTTCTAAGGACTAAACTTTTCTTTTGAGACAGAGTCTAGCTCTATCACTCAGACTAGAGTGCAGTGGCACGATCTTGGCTCACTGCAGCCTCCGCCTCCCGGGTTCAAGCGATTTTCCTGCCTTAGCCTCCCAAGTAGCTGGGATTACAGGCACCCCCACCACGCCCAGCTAATTTTTGTATTTTCAGTAGAGACGGGGTTTCGTCATGTTGCCTGGGCTGTTTTCAAACTTCTGACCTCAGGTGGTCCACCTGCTTTGGCCTCCCAAAATGCTGGGATTACAGTGAGGACTAGATAAACTTTTTATAGATACTCTCTATTAAAAAATAAAAATAATAAAAAAAGCAGACAAAAAAACCCTCTTTTTTATAACTCTCTAGTTAAATTTTTTTTTTAAGTCCCTGCCCTGCTGATTCATTTTCAATGAATTCATTCTCCATTCAAATGTACTTGGAATTGGCATTCCATAAATGATTCAAAATGTGCAATTTTTCTTTTTTCCTCATGGGAACAGATGTTCTGACATACCTAAGAGAAAAATCCAAAAAATCAAAATGTCTACTGACTGTGTCACTCAGTCCATGCCTGGACTGGAGTTAACTTAATCAATGTCCTTGATATTTAAATAATGTTTTAACTAAATAATTCTATGATAACAGACATTTTATCAGTTTATTTTATGCCAATTTTTGTGTTTATGCTTTTGATCTGTAGGAATGAGTTCATTATAAAATGTGAAATATTTGATTACATATAAGAATTTTATTTTCTTCACTAATACTAAATTGCTAAAGCTGTATGTAAATGTGATGAAAAACACAGGATGTTAATTGCAATTTCAATGTGTTGTAGCTGTAAACACTTGCATCATGTAGAAAATGGTTTTACAGGGCATAATCCAAAAATCATATGAACATACAAGAGTTTCCACCTTTTTTCCTGGTTTAGTTTAATATTTCTCTGTTAATATATTTCAAAATTAGTTGAACCTATTTTATATGTTATAGTTGTATTTTGCAACATTTTTATTTGCTTGAATCATTTTTAAACTCATGAATTAATAAGGTTATAGATGTTTATACTTATTAAATGATGTCTGAGAAACTCAATTTTTACATCAGTCATGCACATAATTTATGTGGAAATACTAATAAGGATGAAAAAACTGAAGTTTGACCCATGAGAGAAAAAATTAGTTCAGGCAAAATTAAAAGAGCCTAAATCAATATGCTCTTATTAAGATACTGGATACTAGCTTGATTCCCTGAAGAAAGGTAAAGCTGTAACTGGTACTAGGTTAAGAATGCTAATTGGAATTACTTAGATTTGTATATTATTGTCTTTGTTATAACAACAGATGGCATAACTTTTTAAACTGATAAAGGATTGTCATATATAATAAAGAAGTATACCTCAAAAAAGAACAATACCTATTTTAAGGCTGTAATATTAAGATACAATTTGTTAGAGATAAAATAAATGGCAAAAAATACTTAGATTTTTATACCACTAAAATTTAAATAATAGGAGGCAGAATATATTAATTCATTCATAAATCTCTCTCATACATTGCTTCTCTTATACACACACATACATGCACAAAGGAAGAGACACAGAGATCTCATTGAAGATTGTTAGATATGAGAAAATGAGAGTCATTCAAGTCTCAAAGTGAACAAGTAGAGTGAAACTTCTTCTCTTACCCAGGGGCTATCTCTACCAAGTAAAAACTAGAGACTCAGAGACTCTACTTTCCAGAAATAGAGCTGTGGAAGGTCAGTGCCTCCGAAGAGAAAAGAACTGGAATCAAGTGAACCAAACTATCCATCAGACACTTACTTATCTAGTCCCTTATGTAGAATAAAATAATCTGAATAAACATCCAATGTGTTAAACACTATTTAAACACAAGGAAGTACATAGAAAGGGCTAAATTCTATTCTGTAGTTATATTTTGGTATAAATATCATGTTTTGAAACTAATATCTAGCATTTTAATTAAATAATATAATTATACAGTTTGTTAGCAACAACTACTTTCAGAATTAAAAAAAAAGGAAAGAAAAATAAAATCAGTATTTAAATAGAAAACAATATATTGCTGATACTAAACAGAAATGATCAATATGACTTTATGAGAGTAAAAATAACACATTTCTGCTAGTTTTTTTCCCACTGAAATGGCTCACAAATACTGTTATTCCACAGTATCTCCCAGTGCCTAGATTCATTTTTTTCTCAAATATTTTACCAATAATCTCCAGAGTTCATCAGATAAATATTTATTATCTTTATTTCATATTTGAGGCAGGAGAACATGGAGGAGAGTTTGGTATAACGCGTTGTTCCAGAAAACAAGAAATTTTCAAAGACTATTCAAATCATGGCAAAGGGACACAAGAACCAATTTAAAACAAACTTTCACTGGCCAAAATTGAGATAATTTAACATAAAAAGTACAGCATTTGCTATAGCTAATTAACATGTATACGATCTGAAAACCCATGAGTCCATAATTAACACATGTATTTTTAACAGCATAAATCATCCTACATAAAGTAATGACTAATGCCATGGGGTCTTAAGGTCTTTAAGGTATATTATAACACTCATCAAATTTATAGTTTTCCTCATTCAAAGAAGGAAAATTTTTATACACCTTAAGTTCTCAGCTGAGTGAGAATTGGAGACTTTTTAATGATAAACTGAACATTTTAAGAACCACAGTGTTACCCCAGGAAAGTAAAACCAAGAGGATCTTTTTGCTAATTGAGATTTTTAACTTTTAGAATAAATGAAAAGTGTGTGTGTGTTTTGACTTATTTCCTCATTATTTACATTCACTCTGAATGTAAACATCATACACCCACACGCACACACACGAGACACACATATATATCTCCCATGTATTCGTAACACAGTATAAACATTTCTTCTCAGGGGTTTCTATTCTTCCCTCTCAACATCATAGACCCTTGTGGAGAGTTAGAAAAGGCAGAACTTTTCTACATGCGGCAAATTCCTATAAGGAAGAATAAAACTAACATGAGCTCAAAAGACACTGTTATTCTCATGTTTTTTCAATACGGCATTTGAACTGTACCACTCACCTCCCCATGCAGTCCTATATGGTACTTCTCTGAATTGTGGTTTCCATTATCAGGGGAGTGCATAAATGTGACTCTGCTAGATTAAAGAAATATACACATCAAATATTTGGTGTGTGTGGTGCAGACATTTAGGGCCACAAAAGATCGGATAAGAAGAAGTGTAGATCTTGGAGATACTGGATTGTGAAAAATATGTTCAAAGCAGAGTTGAAACATGAGGAAGAGCTTGATGGGTGGATAGAATTGGGCTGAGCTGAAAGGACTGGAGGATACTTGACATTGTAGGAAGAGAGTAACTAAGGAGTCAGAGCTTACGGTGTAAGCGTGGTCAATCTGTGAGATGGTAAAGAGGCCACCCTGGCCAAAAGGCAGAATATATGGTGTGAGGAAATAAAGTCTACCTAAGTGGGAACACACAGAAGCCAGTTATTCAGGCTAGTTATAACACTTGTGTTTGGCAGAATTTAAATCCTCTCAAGGAAAATGGAAATATTATAATTTAAAAAGGATAGGTTTCAGTGAAGTTCTGATGAGAGACTGTCAGCATGTAGAAACCGGAGGTGGGCTAGAGATAAATAGGATGCCTTATGTTTATTTGGGAAGCATACTTGGTTCTTTCTGGTTGGTCCTTAGTTGCAGTAGGGGCTAAAAACTGGGAAGGTTATGGTTTTTGACAAGTCCTGATGGTTTTAGGCTGACTGCTGCAGAGGCTGTGATTTTCTTTTCTGAGCTTCTTACGTGAATCAGAGTTCCATTGCCATAAATCACCTGACTAGTGTTTGTATATATATTCAGTCTCTCTGTTGCAAATTATGGAAAAATTAGTTTGAATAGAAAGGAGGTGACTTGAGAGTCAAGGGATCTAACTCTGATAAAGAAAATGTGATAGGCCAGGCATGGTGGCTCAAGCCTGTAATCCCAGCACTTTGGGAGGCCGAGGCGGGTGGATCACAAGGTCAAGAGATCGAGACCATCCTGGCCAACATGGTGAAACCCCGTCTCTACTAAAAATACGAAAAAATTAGCTGGCGTGGTGGCATGCATCTGTAGTCCCAGCTACCCAGGAGGCTGAGGCAGGAGAATTGCTTGAACCCGGGAGGCGGAGGTTGCAGTGAGCCGAGATCACGCCACTGCACTCCAGCCTGGTGCCTGGCGACAGAGCGAGACTGTCTCAAAAAAAAAAAAAAAAAAAAAAAAAAATGTGATAAATATACACCACGAATACTATGCAGCCATAAAAAGAATGAAATCTTGTCTTTTGCATGGACATGGGATCTGGAGGCCATTATCCTAAGCAAACTAACACAGGAATAAAAAACCAAATACCACATG
Organism: Ateles fusciceps; assembly: GCA_036589455.1. Classification (NCBI taxonomy): domain Eukaryota; kingdom Metazoa; phylum Chordata; class Mammalia; order Primates; family Atelidae; genus Ateles; species Ateles fusciceps. The sequence goes on along the minus strand of JAZHEH010002982.1, from coordinate 7,857,140 downwards.
TTCTCACTATGGACACAAAGAGGGGGAGCAACACACATTGGAGCCTACTGGAGAATGGAGGTTGGGAGAAGGGGAGAGGATCAGGAAAAATAACCAGTGAGTACTAGGCTTAATACCTGGGTGATGAAATAATCTGTACTACAAACCCTCATGTCACAAGTTTACCTATGTAATAAATCTATACTTGTACCTCTGAACTTAAAATAAAATTTAAAAATAAATAAAATAGTTGTTTTGTTTGATCCCTTAAAACAAAATGAATTAACTCTCATGCTTCCATACTGGACATACTGTTATTATGTAAGCAAAGGGATTTTGCTTTTTAGAACATCAAAATAATCAGATGGTGCTTTTGGATTGTGAGAACAGGGCGGGAAAAGACTAGCATAGCTTTATAATAAAAATAAATTCAAGCAAAATTCTCCCATAACATTTCTTTAGTCTAAAGGCATAGGGGTCTTCTATCTATTCTGCATCATTCTAAATATACTGTTTAATATGTAGTCAAACATGAAAATTTGCTCTCTGAACACATTTCTTTTTCTACTCTTTAAGCATCAGTCTTATTGTCATCTCAAGACTGTAAGACTATTCTTCCAATTCTCACTAAAAGGTCTGAGTCATCACAAGCAAAGAACAGTTGATCAGTTACATTGGAATTTATCTTTGGATGATTCAAAGCAGTCCTCGTTCTCCTTCTGTTTTCTTGTGGCTGCCAGACTTTTGAAAATTTCTACTTCTATGTCTCCACAAGACATAAAAGGAAAATAAGAAGCTTTAGTGGAATGTTTCATGGGGAATGAAATTTAAGCTACTGGGAGAAGCCAATGTCTAGATTCTCTAAAAATTTTATTTTTCAAAGAATTGTATTTCTTACTAATACAGCCAATCATTCCCTTCCTACATCAAAAGAAAATTTTCAAAAAGGTTGATATAAGATAGGTAGTACATAATATCTATGTCCATATATTTCCTGCCATAGTAGACATGATATTAAAATTCTGAAAATTTTTTATTATCCTGATTTGTTTCTTGAAAGAAATAAAATCCTAAGAAAAATGCCTTTAGAGAACTCAGAGGATGTTTGTTTTTTTCATTTTATTTATGTTTTTTTAGAGACACAGTCTCTCTTTGTTGCCCAGGGTAGAGTATCATCACAGGTCACTATAACCCTGTGATCCTAGAATCAAGTGATCCTACTGCCTCAGCCTCCTAGAAGATAGTCAGGTATGTGTCACCATGTTTAGCTAATTTTTCTATTTTCTTCTGTAGAGACAAGGTCTCACTGTGTTGCTCATGATGATCTTGAACTCGTGGCCTCAACTGATCTTTCCCCCAACTCAGCCTCCCAAAGTTCTAGAATTACAGTTGTGAGCCCCTGTACTAGGCCAGGTTTTAGTTTTCAAATCCAGATATTACTGAGTTATTTTTCTTGACAGCTTTATGTTTGCCAAAAAGAGAATATTTATCATTATGTCTTAATTGAAAATAATTGCATCTCATTTATTACTGAGGAGGACCAGACATGAGGTTGGCTGCAAATACAGTCTGGAAAACTAAGGCAACTACAGAAAGTCAAAAGCCAGAAAGAAAATCAGGATATATATAACTCATTCTTAAAAGTAATATGCATTTAGTTGTGGGTCCATTCAACAGGAGGTAATGGTGGTGGGAGAGAACACACTAATCTTGCAGTTTATGACATCCTCAAATTGAACATATTCTAAATTAAACTGGATAAACATCAAGGCTCCAGGTAATCTGGTCAAGTAAATCAAAGCCTTAGCTATTGTTCATGTGAATAAAGGTAGATCTCAAGAAAGAAAGGCAGATATAACCTACAGAGTTCTTTGTTTTGCTTTGCTTTTAGTTTTAGAAACAACAACAACAACAATGATTTAAAATAGCATTTGCTAAATACCAACTGGGAATCAAATTGGAATGAAAATGGCAAGTACCACTCAGGACACTTCAGCCCCTGCAGAGCAAGCTGGGATTAGGGGTGGAGTTTCAAGCCTAGTGGCAAACGAGTACTAGATGGAGGATCCAAATCTAAAATCCATTTCTTCAAATGTGGCTTCCATTGTACAAATAGTACATATTTGGATTAGAGTGTTTCCAGTACATACCAAGAGGAGGATTTGGGAGATATCTGCTCTGGGTACAGACAATAAAAAGGTATATAGTTTGATAAATCATTTAATTATGATTTACATAAAAAGAATAAAAAAACTGAAATTCAGTCTGATTTTATAATCACCAAAAATTAGCAATAATATCAGCCTATACTCCTCCTTGCTCAGGCTAACAGCTCCTATTGCCAACTCACTCTACCCACCACCTTTGCACACTGCATGGTCCATGGGTAGCTAGAAGGCAGACCATAGTAGACAGTAGATCCTGGATCTATAGGCAGAAATAATTAAAATCCCAAATGGTTTGGAATATCAGGACTAAAATTCTTTATATTTTCTAATTTGTCATGCTTTGCTTCAGATATAGGAAGAATACAGCTTTCAGTGCCTTTAGCTATAAGAAGTCACAGAATGACCATGACATTCCTTTTAAAGGTTAAAAGGAAAACAGGAAAACCTATCTCCCAGTGACTTTTTTTAAGTGAGTGAGAAATAAACATTATTTACATCAAATCACTGAGATTTGAAAACTGTTTGTTACAAAAGCTAATAATTTCAACCTCGATCAATACATTCCTGAGTATTGTGTTTGGAAGTCCCTTTGCCAAAATTAGATACTCTTTTTCTCTGCCTTGTGTGTCAGTGTATGTATATGCATGCACATGAGAATAAATGAGGAATACATAGGGAAAACTTGAGATATGTTACCAAACTTCAGCAACAATAACCCAAACGTGCCCAGAAGTTCCTTCTCTCTACATTTATTTTTGTCAGTATATAGGGAAGAGGTGGGATGGACTCAATTTTTAAGATACCACATAGCATAGCCACTGAGAGCACACATTTTGAAAATGGTCTGCGTATAGTTGAATCCTGGCTGAGAGAGCATGCAAGCTCCGTGTTGTCTAAACTCAAGACTCATCCTTTCTACACTGCTTCTCCTTTCAAACATAAAATTCCTGTCAGTAGACTTGCAGGAATGCTTGAAGCTAAAGTAAACACTCATTTCTTCAGCAGAGGGACAATGAGAGAAACCAATTATAAATAGCAATGTCTCCTGAAAAAACTAGACTTTTTTATGTTTCTCAGGCTCAGTGGGTACTGCAAATAAAATCAGCTGAAATGTGATGATACTTAGCTGTAGGACTGCCATAAACACTTTAGCTTCACAATTTACTGTTAAAATTCATCAAATTTTCATCTCAAAGCTCATGCAAATGCATAGCTGAATGAATCAGTCCGTTGTTGTTTCTCACTGTGGAATTCAATAGCACATTTGCAATTATATCAATGCAACTTTTTCCAAAAAATGATGTTTTTCCTTAGGAAAGTACAGACTATTTTGGTGGTTTCTTAATATCTACGTAAACATGTGCATCTATATATGCACTGATATGTCCACTAAAAATTTCAATCAAATTTTATATTTTTAAAAACTGTCATTGTATATTAATGAAAATATGATGAATTGACATCATTTTTTCTGTTCAGTTGTAAATTATCTGGCAGGAAGCATCTGAAGTAGGGAAAGATCAACATACTTCATATTCTTTTGGTATATTTTATATTTTTCTATGTTATCCAAAGATTGTCAATACCAGTGAATACATTAGGAAAGATCTAACAGATCTTTAAGCTATATGTTTTGAGCCAACAAATCTAATAACATTAATTTCTATAATTCCTTTGTATCATAATTTCAATAATATATTGGAATTGTTCATAGCATTATCCTAACACTGTCACAGCAAGGTAAGCCCGTATACCCTCTCCCTGTCTCCCCTGCTAAGCCAAGCTCATAACAAGAACAGCCTCAAGCCTTATAAACAGGGCACCTAGGTTCCAGGATGTGGTCATACCTGGCTCTCAAACCCAGGATGCTGACCTAATTAAGCAGACTGTCAGCCCCTGAGAACCAAGATGCAGTTTTTCTTAGAATAGCACCCGGCTACCTGCAAACTCCCTATATAACCCCCATAGTCTGTAAGCCAGGCTGCTGCCTTCGCTGCTTGTGGTGAGGCAGACAGCCTGGCAGGTTGAAATAAACTTGCTAAACCTGACCCTGGGTCTGCCTCTCCTTTTGGTCAACCTCACATTTTGGTGCCAAAACCCAGGACAGGGGTAGGTGCTGGCTGCTCTTTCTCTCGCTCTCTCTCTCTGCTCCTATGACTAGCTCCCCCATCCCAAACCCCTTTCCAGACCCAGGAGGGAAACTCCAGACCTCCACTGCCAACTGTGGTTGTCTTCATCCAAATCATCACCTCCCCGCTGGTTAGCTGGATAGAGGTTTGCCTCTGTCCAGGTTCCTTGACCGTCCATTTACTGTCCGAAAGTCCCAGCACTGGCTGGAGGACACACTTCTGGCTGCAGGGGCTTCAGTCCTGTTGTCTTGGGGGATGCCTAAAGTGACAGGGACTGTTCGGAATTCACTGTCTTAGGTAAAGGAAACAAGGCAGAGGATGCTCTTTCCTGTCTTCCTTTTCCTCAGCAGCCTCCTCCTCTTCTGGCCTTTTAATATGGGATCTGGCCAGTCTGTTCTGTCTAAAACTACTCCCTTAGGATGTCTCCTCCAGAATCTGGACACCCTGCCCTTGGTCTCCTGTCTGAAGTCAGGGCCAAAAGATTAATTTCTACTGTAATACAGCCTGACCCTAATATAAATAAGATAATGTCTCTCAGTGGTCCAAAAATGGTACTTTCAATTTCAACATTCTCTAGGACCTTGACAATTTCTGCCACTGCAATGGTAAATAGTCTGAGATTCCCTATATTCAGGCTTTCTTTACACTCTGCAACCACCCACTCTGTCAGTTCTGCTCCACTTTCCAAATCCTCCTCCTCCCAATTCAACCCCTCCCACGGTCCCGCAGACAATGCATCCTCTTTCGATCCAGGTGACTTCTCTCTTCCCCACCAATGCCCCAAGCCTCCAGGACACCCTGATCCACTGCCTTACACCCCAGATCCAGCTCTCCCCTTGTCCCCTCTCCTCTCCAATCCACCTGCTTCCAATTCTAATTCCTCTCCATCTCGACCCCATAACTGCTCCCAGACCCGGCATCCCCCACAGCCAGCTCCCTTACTCTCCCTTCAAGAAGTGGTGGGGATGGAAGGCATTGTCCATGTTTATGTCCCCTTCTCTCTATCCAATCTCTCCCAAATCAAAAAGCACCTCAGGTCCTTCTCCTCCAATCCAAACACTTATATGAAAGAATTTAAATATCTTATCCAGTCTTATGAACTCACTTGGCATGATCTCTATATTATCCTCTCTTCTACCCCTTCTGAAAGAGAAGGAAAGAGTGTGGCTCGCAGCCCAGGCACCTGCCAACAATCTTCATTGGCAAAATCCTACTAAGCCCATAAAAGCCACTGTGGTCCCCTGGAAGAGCCAGCCTAGGAATACCAGCCCACAGATCCAGGCCAAGCATTCTGTAACCATATAATTACTTGCCTTATTGCAGGCCTTAAAGCTTCCCATAAGGATGTGAATTCTTAAAAATTCAAAGAAATTTCCCAAAAGGCAGAAAACAATCCTTCCCAGTTTCTTTCTGGCTTACAGAAGCCCTCCAAAAATATACCCATGGTAATCCTGCCCTCAAAAAGGCACCATAGTTCTTAACACTCATTTTATCTCCCAGTCTGCTCCAGAAATCTGGCACAAACTCAAAAAGGCTGAAGATAGTCCTCAAACCCCACAACAAGACCTCCTTAACCTGGCCTTCAAGGTCTTCAATATAGGAATAAACAAAGTAAAATAGACAAGGCCCAGAGAGATCATGTTAAATACCAGCTTCCAGCAGCAGCCATTCGCCAACCTAAACAGCCTAGCTATGGCATCCAGGAGCACAAAAGACCCACTAGCAGTGCACCTCTGGGGGTATGTTTCAAGTGCAGCATGGTAGGCCATTGGGCACAGACATGTCCCAATCCACAGGTGCCAAAGAGCCTTTGCCCCATCTGCCAGCAGACAGGCCACTGGAAGTCTGACTGTCCTCTCAACAGGCAAACAGAAAAGCCTGTACCTCCAACCCACAACCCCTTCCCCCAAGACAAAAGGTGAAGAATTGCTTGCACACTCCCATAGCTCCTTCATAGCCACAGAAAACTGATGGGGCCCAGAGCCCCCGGGCCCATCCACCAGGCCCCATCTGCCACCACTGTATCAAGAGCCCAGAGTGACTCTGTTAGTACAAGGTAAGCCAATCTCTTTTTAATCAATATCAAAGCCACCTACTCGGCTTTACCTGAATTTTCAGAAACAACTCATCCCTCACCGGTCTCAGTTGTGGAGGTTGATGGATTTATCTCACACCCACGCATCACCAAACCCCTCATTGTTCCCTTTATGATAACATTTTCTCACACTCTTTCCTTGTCATGCCTCGCTGTCCTACTCCCATTCTAGGCAGGAACCCCCATCACTAATGGTCCCCTTATTTACCAACTTCTCCAAGCTGCACACTTCCCAACTAAGGAGGAGTTACACACTGCCAAGGACACCAAACAAAATCAGATAAAATCTCAAGAGGGAACAGAAAGGCCGATCAGGCAGCACAAAAAGCCTCCCTTTTCCTCTGTCCCTGTCCCTCTCCTCCTCGTCACCTCCACAACCCAACCCCACTATTCACCCACCGAGAAATCTTCATCATTACAACAAGGAGCCTTCTTCCAAGGAAACTGGATAGTCAAAAATAAAAAAACTCATCCTCCCTCAAAAACAGACTGAAGAAATTCTAACGTCTCTTCACCAATCCTTCCATATCGGTGCACGCCCCCTGTACCTTCTCTTTCACCCTTACTTCTCTTCCCTCCACCTATTTACCACACTAAAAAACACAACCTCAGACTGTCCTGTGTGCTCTGTCACTTCCTCTCAAGGTGCCCTCCACTCTCCTCCTATCCCTACACATCAGCTTTTGCCTGTGGCACAATAGAAGACATGATAGTGTTCCAGGACTACCAACCTGCAAGCCAGCCTCACCCCAACAGCATCCCTACTCAGCGTAAAGCAGCTAGAAGTTAATGGTGCCCCTTTTCCCTTTCTTTTATATATATAACAAAAGGCTGGAATGTTGGAGTCACAACAAGGCAGGCCCATAGACCCCCTCCCTGTCCTCCCCTGCTAAGCCAAGCTCAACAAGAACAGCCTCGAGCCTTGTAAACAGGGCACCTATGTTCCAGGATGTGGTCATACCTGGCTCTCAAACCCAGAATGCTGACCCAATTAAACAGAATGTCCACCCCTGAGAACCAAGATGCAGTTTTTCTTAGAATAGCACCTGGCTACCTGCAAACCTCCTATAGAACCCCCATAGTCTGTAAGCCAGGCTGTTGTCTTCACTGCCTGTGGTGAGGCAGCCAGCCTGGCAGGTTGAAATAAATTTGCTACACCTGACCCTGGGTCTACCTCTCCACCCTTTCAGTCAACCTCACAAACACCAAATCAACCAGTAGCATTTGAATGCTTGATATGTTATTCATTATAAAAACAGAATAAAATATTTTGACTAAGATATAACTCCTTTATCCCTTCATAAAGAATGTCTCTGTTAATTTTCAATCAAAGTGTTAATGGAGAGTCATGTTTTGCTAGACTGTTTGCCTATTACTAATAACAAACACAGATGTAGTATTTATTTCTCTCCACTCTCCCTGACTTTATGACCTCAAAATCTTTAGTTATTACTTAAAAGGACTAACCAATGAACCAGGATGAATTGCTTCTTTGTGTTATTCAAAATTCAATGCTGAACCAACCCTTTGGGCAAGTGGATGAAAATCAATGTTGGAAACCAAAATATTTTATTGCAAAATAGATTTCCTTGACATAGTTCAAGATGGCTACTTAGAATAGCTTGATATGCAAGAATAGCTAAAAAGCTTGGGTTTTTTCTTGGTGGGGGGAATATTTGCATCTGTAGAAAATCTACATTGATGCAGTCAGACTTTCTCTGAGGCATTTCCTTATCCAATCTAGGAAAGATGAACTGAGAGTTTGACACCTCTTGTATTAGTCTATTTACATGCTGTTGATGAAGACGTATCCAATACTGGGAAGAAAAAGAGGTTTAACTGGACTTACAGTTACACATGGCTGGGGAGGCCTCAGAATCATGGTGGGGAGGTGAAAGGCACTTCCTACATGGCAGTAGCAAGAGAAAATGGGGGAAGAAGCAAAAGCAGAAACCCCTGATAACCCCATCAGATCTCTTGAGACTTATTCACTATGATAAGAATAGTACAGGAAGGACCGGACACCATGATTCAATTACCTCCCTCTGAGTCCCTCCCACAACATGGGGGAATTCTGGGAGATACAATTCAAGTTGAGATTTGGGTGGGAAAACAGCCAAACCATATCATTCTGTCTCTGGCCCCTCCAAATCTTATGTCCTCACACCTCAAAACCAATCATATCTTCCTAACAATACCTCAAAGTCTTATTTCAGCATTAACCCAAAAGTCCACAGTCCAAAGTCTCATCTGAGACAAGGCAAGTCCCCTCCACCTATAAGTCTGTAAAATCAGAAGCAAGCTAGTGACTTCCTAGATACAATGGAGGTAGAGGTATTGGGTAAATACATCCATTCCAAATGGAAGAGATTGGCCAAAACAAAGGAATTACATGGCCTATGCAAGTCTGAAATCCAGTGGGGCAGTCAAATTTTAAAGCTCCAAAATAATCTCCTTTGACTCCAGATTTCATAGGCAGGTCACGCTGATGTGTTCCCATGATCTTGGGCAGCTCTGCCCCTGTGGCTTTGCAGGGTATAGCCTCCCTCCCAACTGCTTTCACATGCTGGTATTGAGTGTCTTCAGCTTTTCCAGGAACATGGTGCAAGCTGTTGGTAGATCCACCATTCTGGTATCTGGAGGACGGTGGCCCTCTTCTCATAGCTCCACTAAACAGTGCCCCAGTAGGGGCCCTGTGTGGGGGCTCTGACCCCATGTTTCCCTTCCTCACTGTCCTAGAAGAGATTCTCCATGAGGGCCTTGCCCCTGCATCAATCTTTTGCCTGGGCATCCAGGCGTTTCCATACATCTTCTGAAATCTAGATGGAGGTTCCCAACCCTCACTACTTGACTTCTATGCACCTTCAGGCTCAACACCACATGGGAGCTGCCAAGGCTTGGGGCTTCCACCCTCTGAAGCCACAGCCCAAGCTCTATGTTGGCCCTTTTCAGCCATGGCTGGGGTGGCTGGGACACAAAGCATGAAGTCCCTAGACAGCACAGGGAACCTGGGCCTGGCCCAAGAGACCACTTTTTCCTTTAGGGCTTCTAGGCCTGTGATGGGAGGGGCTACCTTGAATACCGCTGACATGGCCTGGAGACATTTTCCCCATGGTCTTGAGGATTAACATCAGGGTCCTTGCTACTTATGCAAATTTCTGCAGCTGGCTTTAATTTCTCCCCCAGAAAAATGGATTTTCTTTTCCTTCACATAGTCAGGCTGCAGATTTTCCAAACTTTTATACTCTGCTTCCCTTATAAAACTGAGTGCCTTTAACAGAACCCAAGTCACCTCTTGAATGCTTTGCTGCTTAGAAATTTCTTCTGCCAGAAACCTTAAATCATCATTCTTAAGTTAAAAGTTCCACAAATCTCTAGGGTGGGAACAAACTGCCACTAGTCTTTTTTGCTAAAACATAACAAGACTCAGCTTTGCTCCAGTTCCCATCTGGAGGAACACAACAAGTTCCTCTTCTCCATCTGAGATCACCTGAGCCTGGATTTTATTGTCCATATTGCTATCAGCCTTTTGGGCAAAGCCATTCAACAAGTGTCTAGGAAGTTCTGACTGTCCTACTTTTCCTGTCTTCTTCTGAGCCCTCCAAACTGTTCCAAACTCTGCATGTTGCTCAGTTCCAAAGCTGCTTTCACATTTTCAGTTATCTTTTCAGCAACACCCACTTCTGGTACCAATTTATTGTATTAGTGTATTTACACACTGTTGATAAAGACATACCTGAGACTGAGAAGAAAAAGAGGTTTAATTGGCCTTACAGTTCCACATGGTTGGGGGAGGCCTCAGAATCACAACGGGAGGTGAAAGGCACTTCTCATATGGCAGTGGCAAGAGAAAATGAGGAATAAGCAAAAACAGAAAACCCTGATAAACCCATCAGATCTTGTGAGACTTATTCACTATCACAAAAATAGTATGGAAAAGACTGGCCCCTATGATTCAATTACCTCGCATTGAGTCCCTCCTACAACATGGGAGAATTCTGGGAGATACAATTCATGTTGAGACTTGGGCAGGGACACAGCTAAACTATATCACCTCTAAAGATCTGAAAGAAACATTCACTATCTACTTTCTCCGAAGGTTGCTACTTGTGAGGTTTCATCTAGGTAACAAGACCACCTTTGCTAATCAGGCCTCCTCTACTCCCTGGCCCATAACCTGCTTTGCTATCATCATCTGTTTTACCATGATCCAAGCCCTCATTTTCTCTGTAACCTCAAGATGATATGTAAGCTTCTCCACCTTACTGGGAATTTGGAGTAACTGCTCTGTGGTTCTGAGACAGAAATAATACAAGGAGGTCACATTAGAATAGAAAATTTCAGACAGCAGTTTTACACAACTAGCAAAAAAGAAACTGTTGAAATAGTTGCATAAGCTAGGGGGTGATAAGACCCAGAAAACCAGGGTGTGGGCTGAACTGGCTAAGACCCACTGGATCCAAAATGAGGCTGGGTTTGACTTAGGTTTCCCCTAGGACATCATTATTTGCTCATTAACAGGTTAAATCACACATCCACCAGTGACATGACAGTTCTGGGAACACCCATATTTGGTGAGGAAATTAGTGGCACCACAGTTCCACAGATACCATTTTCTAGTAATCTTTATAAATATTTTACTCCTTGGTTAAAGAAACCCACAAACCAAATACTAATACAGAAACAGAAAACCAAATATTTACCAATAGGCTACCTGCTTGCATAATTTCAATAACCCCACTCTTCAAACCCTCTGGAATTCTATCAAAGGATACCTATCAAGTGTGACATGGTAGGCATCCTTTGATAAGTAGAAGCCCCAAACCCCCTTGTGCATGTCTCCTTCAACTGAGTAAGCCCATGTTTCCCATTCTTAAGTGTTTACTTTTACTTTGCAATGTATCTCCATACTTTCAAGATTTTCCCATTCATCCTAGAATTGCTTCTTGCTATAGTGTCAAGAGCCTGGACACCAGACAGCTGTGGTATAGGTCGCATCACATTTGGGGATCTCCCTAGCCCACTGGTATCCTTTTTGTCATGATCCAGCCAGGAGCATCATCACCTCCATTTTAGAACCACTGGCAGTTGGTAAGTCTCACTCCAGAGTATTCTCACTCTCTAGAGGTACTGATACTTCCTTCCTTGTTCCTAGAAGCTAACTACAGCCTGACTCCCCCTCAGCCATAGCACCTCTGCTCCTTCCAGCTGGAAAACCCAGTTAACACTTACAGACAACAAGCAAAGGTGGGGAAGATTTCTGAAGTGCCAGGGTTCTCCCTGAGGGAAGGGTAAAACCCCATATCATGCAGTGTTTAGAAAGCTTTTAAGGAGTACTCTCACTTTTTCCTGGGAAATGGCTTTCATTTTCCCAAGGGATCAGCTGTGCCAAGACACTGATCCTGGTTGGAAACTGTTTTCTCTTTGATATCTTTCTTTAAACCCTGCTTTTGCACTTTTTTTTTCTCATGGTTCTTCCTCTTATTTCACACAAAAGCTTAGTAAACTCTCTGGGCCCAGCAAGATAGACCACTTAGATACTGTCCTCTGGAATGCCCAATGTAGGCCTATAGTTCTAAAGGAGTCTTCAAGGTCCTTGTTTATTGGCCATGCTGAATAATTTCTAATCTCAAGTTTTATTTGATGATAAACATTCAGACATGTATCGGCATGCTTGCCCCTTTCAAAATAGACTCACAATTCATCCTACTAAAGCCCGAAGGCCTTTCTATTTTCAAAACCCCAGGGGGCCATGGATACCTGGGCAACACTGGGGATTCTGGGATGCCTGGATGCCAAGGCAATCAGCCAAAGAAACAGGGACACATGTCTCTCTGGCCTGGCCATGGAGTAGGCCAATTCTAAGGGCCATGCTCATGCACCTGGATAAAAAATGCCAGGACCAGTGCCTCCATGAGGGGAAACATCCTGTTATTTCCCCCTTCTTTTTCTTTCATGTTGACCCAAAAACAAGTCAAGGCCATGGGCAACTCTCTGGGTTCAATGGCCAAAGAACAGGACCCTAAATTTTAATACAGTCTTACAATTAGAACTTTTTTGTAAATATCAGAAGAAATGGAGTGAAATACCATGTGTACAGGCCTTCATGGCATTTTATCAGACCTGACCTTCATGGGAACTGTTGCCTTTGGTACGCTCATACCCCTTTAAGGGAGCCAAAGGGGGAAACAATGATCCTAGATGTTCCCCTCTTGGGAAATACACCTCCCCAGAGACTTCTCCCACCTCTTAACCCAGACTCAATTCCAGCACCCTCAGCTCTCTCTCTTACTCAACTCCACTTTCAGTCCCCATTCTTTTGCTAGTTTCACCATCTCCAGCCCCCAGAGTCCTGCTGTTCATCTCCTTACCAACCTATTATACCCTTGCCTACCAAGGGAACAGAGCCATGCTGAGGTCAACTGTAGCAGCATTTTCTATGTTCCTGGTAATTCTGAGCTATGCCCATTTAGGGAGGTGGCCAGTGGGGGATACTAGGACCTTTTATAGTGTCTGGATTAGCACAGTGCAGACAGAGTTGAGCCAATTTTCAGATGACCCAACTACATTTATGGAGAAATGTCAGGCACTCTCATTTGAGTTAACTTGGGGAGATATGCATACTATCTTGTACAAGTGTTGCACTTGTGAAGTAAAGCAAGGTATTCTGGTGGAGGCACAGGCTTATGCTGACAACTTGTCAGCTGGGGACCCTGAACAGTAGGCTGTAGGGGCCACATCTGTGCCTAACAATGACCCTAATTGGAACTATCAACAGGGGCAACCTGATCTAAGAACAGGAAATCATATGGTGACTTGTTTAGTGTAGGGAATAAAAAAAATTGCTCCACTAAGCATGTGAACTTTGATAAAATAAGGTAAATAACTCAAGGAAAGGATGAAAATCCAGCTTTACTCCATGAGTGGCTTGTGGAGGCCCTAAGAAATTATACTAGCAGTACTGAACCTGGTATTGATGTTGTCCAAATTTTACTAGGCACACACTTTGTTAGCCAGTCGGTGCCTGAATATCAGAAGAAAATTACAGAAATTAGCTTTGTGATTCTAAATACCTATCAATAAAATGTTTGCTGTAGCTTTCAGGTATTCACTAATAGAGACAGGGCTGAAAAGGCTGAAATAACCCAGTGGGATAGACAGCAGGCCAAAATGACAAGTCATGATAAGCAGTGCCCTGCAATCTCAGGGACACCAAGAGGGACATCTCACCCACAGACCAAACAGGCCTAATGGCAAACCTGCAATTACAGCTTCAGATGTGAAAAGCCAGGACATTGGATCAAGAACTCTCTCCACCAGGGGGAGCCCACCCACTGTCCTCACTGCAACCAGGGGACCATTGAAAAAGGTATTGTTCTCAGTTCCAAAGGGAGAAGAGGACACTGCAAGCCATAATGGTCATAACTGAGGAATGATGGGGTCCAAGGTTGTTGATGGCTCCCAGAAAGACGTAGTCATCACAACCGAGGAGCCCCTTGGTGACTCCTGACAAGACAGATGAGGATATTAATTTCTTAATCTATCCAAGAGCTAGTTACTGTGTCTAAAAGGCCACTCTGGGCCCTCATTCTCCAAAAGCTGTACTGCCACTGGTATTGATGGCACCCCAAAACCAAAGACACATTTTGCCCCTGGGCTGTAGGCTAGAAAACTATGTGGTAACTCATGAGCTTCTACGTTTACTGAGTGCACCTCTCCTTTTTAGAACAGGACCACCTAGCCACCCTTGGATATTTATCAGGCCCTGGGGGAAACCTCTTCATCAGCAATCCTTGTTTTATTCTAACCCAGCCTCAGAAAAACAAAAGATCCTCACGAAATAAAGTATCAGTCAGACCCACAAGTGTGGCACCAAGAAATCCCTGGCAAAGCAATACATGCTAAGCCAGTGATCATCTGTTTAACATTCAAAAATAATTTCCCACACAAGCGTCAATACTCCCCTCAAGCCAGAAGCCAGGCAAAGACTCCAATCTCTAACTGAGAAGTTTTTAAAACATGGATTCCTGATTCTGTGTCAGTCTCATGGTAATACTCCTATCCTCCCTATCTAAAAATCAAATGGACAATATAAGACATTAAGTTGGTATAAAAGTAGTTGTGATTTCTGCTATAAAAGTAATGCTAAAAACTGCAATTACTTGTGCACTAGCCTAACAATTCAAGACTTATGAGCTATTCATGAGGCTAAAATGACCTTACATCCGATAGTGCCAAATCTTTATACAGTATTTACCGAAATACTGTAAGACACCAATTGGTTTATGGTGTTAGATGTTAATAATGCTTTTGTTGTGTCCTTTGTACCCTGACCCTTAGTATTTGATTGCTTTCGAGTGGACTAATCGTAGAACTAATATTACCCAGCAGTATATCTGGACAGTACTGACTCTGGGCTTCAGGGATAGCCCTCACTTGTACAGAAAACCCTAGTCATGAGAATTAAGGGAGCTAGAGCTAGAAAGGGGAGTCATAGTCCAGTACATGGATGACATCCTTATATGCAGTTCCTCTAAAGAGGACTTAGATAAGAATTTTATTCAACTCCTAAGCTTTGTGAGAGAAAGAGGGTATTGAGTCTCTCCATTCAAGGCCTAGTTTTCTAAACCAGAAGTAAAATATCTCAGCCTGGTACAGTGGCTCACACCTGTACTCCCAGCACTTTGGGAGGCCAAGGCGGGTGGATCACGAGGTCAGGAGATCGAGACCATCCCGGCCAACATGGTGAAACATTGTCTCTACTAAAAATACAAAAATTAGCTGGGTGTGGTGGCGCGCACCTGTAATCCCAGCTACTTGGGGAGGCTGAGGCAAGAGAATTGTTTGAACTCAGGAGGCGAAGATTGCAGTGAGCTGAGATTGTGCCACTGCACTCCAGCCTGGAGTCAGAACGAAACTGTCTCAAAAAAGAAAAAAAAAATCTGGAGTACATGCTAAGCACAGGAAACCAGCCTCTTTCCTGGGTATGGCAGGAGTTTGCAGGATTTGAAGCTCAGTATTTGACTAAGCCATTGTATGATGCCCTAACAAAACTAGAGAATGAACTGCTTGAATGGTCAGGGAAGCAACATGAGGCCTTATTGTCTAGCTGAACATGGAGGGTTTTCCACAGTAATAAACAACAGCTGTTTTCATATTAACAATTCAGGATTAGTTGAACTGCAAGTTCAAAGGATTTATCAGCAGGCTACCTGGTTACATAATTTCAACAACACTACTGTTCAAACCATCTGGGATTCTATCAAAGGATACTTCCCATGTCATACTTGGTCGATATCCTTTGATAGAATGCCAGATGGTTTGATCTACCTTTCCTGGGACATTTAATAGTTGTCTTATACTAGAAATCTTTGGTCTTTGCTTGTTTAACCTCCGTGTAAAGTTTTTATCTTTGAGGTTTCAGTGTTTCCATGTCAAAATGATGGTAATGCAAGGATTCCAACTAATCCTTGCCTCAGGTTCAGATTCTTCTAATGACCCACCCTTGGGACTCTTAGACCAGGCAGCCAGAGATTTCTATGCTCTTGCTAGGCAAGGCCATCACTCCTAGTGAGCAGAAAATAGATACAGAGGACTGACCTCCTCCCTTATCAACCAACCCTTAAGAATAAGAAATGGAAATCTTTAGGGGGCAGTGAGGGATGAGACTGGAATAATATAGGAATAATTCTCCTATGACAGGGGGGGTCACAGGAGAATAGAAAATTCAAGGTAGCAAATTTTCATGACTAGCTAAAAGGAAATTATTGAAATAACCGCATAAGCTACGGAACAGTAAGCTCCTGAGAAACAGGGTATCGGCCAAGCTGGCTAAGATCAACTGGACCCAACATGATGTGAGATCCTAGATTTGATCTAGGTTTCACCTAGGCCCTCATTATATGCTCCATAAAATATTAAATCATACACCCTTCAGTGCCATGACAGTTCCAGGAACATCCATATTTGGTGTAAAAGAGAGGCCTCACAGTTCTGAGAAATCTCTACCTTTTTCCAGGAATCTTCATCAATATGCCACCCCTTGGTTAAATAAACCCATAAAGGTAGAAGCCCCAAATCCCTTGTGGCTTGAGTATGCCCACACTCCACTTTCTCGAGTGTGCACTTTTCGCTTTGCAATAAATCTCCATACTCTCACTATTTTCCAACTCATCCTTGAATTTATTCTTACGACAGTGTCAACATACTGGACACTGGCTGGGGCCGAGGTCCCACTGCCATTTTGGGACCTCCCCCTAGCCCACCAGTATCAGTTCTACCCTGTGCACATTAACAAACATGCATGGCGTTTTCCTATTAATCTACCTTTTATCAATTGTGTTTTCTGTGAACCCTTAGCAGGCAAAAGGAAAGTTTTCCCTTGGCCCCTGCAATGGCAATAAGAAAGTTCAAACAAAAGTTGTTAATTCTGACCTGGGCTGGTATATTATGCACAATAGGCATAGTGACTAGAGCCTACGATAATTATATGGGGCCCACAGAAATGACTTAATTTTAATTTCTCTTAAGATCAGAAGGGAAAATAAATAGTATAATACTAATGAAGATATAATAATAATTTGAGCCGTAATTATTTTCGCCTCTTACCGATACAGTTGCAAAATACTAATTTATATGGTTTTAAGAGAAAAGGGCCAGACAATAGTGCCAAGGCCTCATGACAGCCACAGTGCAACCCTTCTACTAGCTATAAATCTAACAAAAATTGACAAATGGAAACTAATTAAGCTAAAATGCTTCTACACGGTAAAAGAAACCATAAACAAATTACATAGACAACCTATAGAATGTGAGAAATTATTTGCATACTATGCATTTGACAAAGATCTAATAACTAGCATCTATAGGAAAGTTAAATTTTCAAGAAAAAACAACCTCATTAAAAGTGGGAAAAGGACATAAACAGACATTTTTAAAAAGAAGACATACAGCCAACAAGCATATAAAAAAATGTTGAACATCACTATCTTTAGAGAAATGCAAAACAAAACCACAGTGAGATGTCACCTCATACCAGTCCAAACGTCTACTATTAAAAAGTCAAAAAAATTACAGATGCTGCAAGGTTGTGGAGAAAAGAGAATGCCTATGCACTGCTGGTGCGAATGTAAGTGATTTCAACCATTGTAGAAAGCAATTTGGAAATTTCTTCAAGAACTTAAAACAGAATTACCATTTGACCCAGTAATCCCATTATTTGGTGTATACCCAAAGGAATATAAATTATTACACCATAGGAAAACCTGCACACATATGTTCACTGCAGCACTATTCACAATAGAAAAGACATGGAATTGACCTAAATGGCACATCAATGGTAGACTGAATAAAGAAAATGAGATACATCTATACCATGGAATAGTATGCAGCCATAACAAAGAATGAGATTGTGACCCTTGCAGCAATGTTTATGAAGCTTGAAACCATTATCCTAAGCAAACTAATGCAGCAACAGAAAACCAAGCACTGCATGTTCTCACTTACAATAGAAGCTAAACATTGTGTATATATGGACACAGAAAAGGAACCGCAGACACTGGGATCTACTTGAGGTTGGAGGGTGGAAAATGAGTAAGGGTGGCAAAACTACTTATTAGGTCCTATGTTCATTATCTGGTGATAAAATAATTTGTACCCCAAACCCCTTTAATATGCAATTTACCTATATAGGAAACCTGAATATGTACCCCTGGATCTAAAATAAAAGTTTACAAATAAATAAATAAAAGAAATACTAATTTAAATAAATTTCTGCTGTCTATATAAAGAAGTCAGTTGCCAATCTCAAGGTCTCCTTTACACTAGTCAGCTTTATATAAATTAGTCTTCATAATTATACTCAAGAAAACCAAATTCACTTAAAATGGTATGAAAAAGTTCTGATTTGGTTTGTGTCCATCTTGAAATACAATTCCTAGGCAGTGTATTTTGTCATCAGAAAAGCCAACAGCAAATAAACTTAAATACCGCTAAACACAGCATTGTATTTTTTTAATTTGCCCCCCTAAACTTATGACTGTGAAAAGAAATTTATTAGAACATAATAATGAAATGTTTTAGTCTATCTCAAAAAACTTTATAGTGGATTATTAATAAATAAATATTAAATTGCATGCATGGATTAACTACAGTAAATGGTCATACATAAAATTGTGATAGAAGTAGGCAAGAAATAATTCAGGGAGATTTAGACAGCCATCTTAAAATATATACATATATATTTGAGTGCAGCCTAGAGCTAAGCTTTAGAAGCCAAATATTCATTCAACATCATTTCTTAAAACAGTATATACTGGTTAACTACAATTCCAACTAAAGCACAAAAATAATGCTCTAATAAGAGATGTCTTATTTCTCTCTTGGAAGAGGCTGTTATATATAATCAAGCCTTCACATTTTCCAGTAAACTTGGAAAAATTATTTTCAAATTGTCACATTTTAGTGTATCAATTCTATAAATTCCAATATTTTAAATCAATAAATATTGAAGAAAATTGCCAGATTAGATAACTACAATTTCCTTTTTCTCATTATAAATTCAATTATCAAATTTACCATCTAGAATATAACATTAGACCTATGAGTACAATGATCTTATTGTGATTAATACATGAGATGATTTAGTTTTAGCTCTGGGAATATGCCATTGTATTATAGGTCCATTCAAGCTCAAAAATGTATTATTGGAAGTAATTGCGGTTTACTAACAATTCAATTGCTTTGTATGCTTGGTTATTTTATTTCTACCAATACATTTGAAGATTTAAACATGAGGTAAAAAAAACTTAGTGCAAGTAAATGCAATTGAAATAAATTACTTGAATTCTTACCATGTACTGGTGTTTCACAGAGAGTCTTAATATATGCTTATGCTATTGTCATGTTTGTATTTCAGAAAGATAATTGTAGAGTAATGGTTTGTAGCAAATAAAGACTGAAGTCTTGGAGAGTGTACTGGCCATAGTAATGGAGAGTAAAGTAAATATGATAGAAATTTTTGAGATATAATTTAAAAATTCATTGAATAAATTGATTGGATTTGGGGAGGTATAAAAGAAGGAGTAGTCAAGGTAGACTAGTAAGTTTTTGACTTGTCTAAAATTGGTTGTGCTCCTAATACAGTAATTTCAGAAGCAGATACATTTTAAATGGGAGAGTGAGACATGATAAGACATTTGAATTCAGTCATATTTTGAATGTGATACACAAGCAGTTATAGTTATCTATACCAGTCTAGAGCAAACTCAAAGAAGAAGTATCAGAGGAAAAGGAATACATAGTTTGTACAAACAGATGTGAATAAAACTACACATATGGAGGTAAGAATGAAGGGCATCACCGACATCTGGAAGAAAAAGACTAAGAGGCACCAATAAATGACATTATCAGTGTGCTGCTGAGGAGCTGTGTGCAACAAGAAGAGGTGATGCCTTCAGAAAATGAATTTTCAGAAGGATAAAATCGTCAGAAGTTAGAAAAACAAAAGGTACCCATAGAATTTTATAAGAAAAAGAACATGGATGACATTTGCCCCAGCAGTTTTGTGAAGTGTTAGAGCACAAACCAGATTAGAGAGATTGAAAATATTTATGGAAAGAGAAAGTAGAAACACAAGTACCAGAAAGGTTTTAACAAAGCTTTTCTCCTTTAGAGCCCTTGAAATGGAAGAAAATGTGTTATATGACCAAAGGTTTATGGTTGAAGAGAAGACTGTGAGAGATCAAAATATGTTTAATTACTAATGGAGAAGAGTGATTGCAAAGGCAAGACTGGAAATAGAGTGAAAAATCAATTAGTTTACATGAAGAGATAGATGTGGGTTCAGAATAGAAAAGAGATCATCTTAGACAAATGTTTTATTAAACATTTTCCTTCGTGAGTGGGAAAAGACAGGAAACATGATTATAGACGGAGGTAGAGTGATGAAATATTGAGGTGGTTTCATCTGCTGATGAGTACAATAAAAATTTTAAATATTTATATGACATTATATGCCCTCCATGTTTCCAGTACTTTTATATATATTTTATATATTTAAAATGTATTTATAAAAATATATTTTTTATATGTTAACTCTATATATGTACATGTACACACACTAGTTTTCTGTATAAAAATCCTCTCTTCAGAATTATGTTGTTTACATGTAAAGGTGTAATAGAGTGTAGGTAGATTATAAGAGAGAGAGTAGAAAGATGAGGCAATTTGAAATAATCATGACAGAAAATTACCAGAAAGTATTAAGTGCACAAGTGGAAGTGGACAACAGGAATATGTAAGGGCATGAACTTGACTGATCAGATTTTATCTGGCCTTTCTCAGGAGCTCCTGTGCAAAAGGAAAAAAGGTTAAGTGTGAGAGCTATCTCATGTTGGAATTTTCCAGGCAGATGTGACATAAGAATTAGAAGGCAAAAGGCAATAAAGCCTGAAGTGTCTTGAAAAACTTCCACATTATAAAGGAAGAAGTTAAATTGCCCCCTGATTGCTGATGTCATGATTTTATGTATAGAAAACCTTAAAGACTTCACCAAAATAATGGTTAGAACGGATAAGAAAAGGCCGAGCATGGTAGCTCATGCCTGTAATCCCAGCACTTTGAGAGGCTGAAGGCAGATCACAAGGTCCGAAGTTTGAGACTCGTCTGGCCGCATAGTGAAACCCTGTCCCTACTAAAAATACAAAAAAATAAATTAGCTGGGTGTGGTGGTGTGCACCTGTAATCCCAGCTACTTGGGAGGCTGAGGCAGAAGAATCATATGAACCCAGGAGGTGGAGGTTGCAGTGAGCAAAGATCATGCCACTGCACTCCAGCCTGGGTGATGGTGCAAGACTCAGTCTCAAAAAAAAAAAAAAAAAAACTGATAAGAAAATTTAATAAACTTGAAGGGTATAACATCATATGCAAAAATCAGTAGCATTTCTATACACTAACAATGAACTATCCAAAAAAGATATTAGAATTAAAAAAAAAAAACACTTGTTAGAACAGCTGGAAATAAATTTAGAAATAAATTTAACTAAAAGGTGCAAGATCTGTACATTGAAAACTATAAAATAGTAAAACAAATGAAAGAAAACACAATAGAAAGATATTTCATGTTCATGGATTGAATTAATATTGTTAAAATGTCCATAATACTCATAGTGATCTACAGATCAATATAATCCTTGCCAAAATTCCAATGACATTTTTATAGATATGTAAAAACAATCCTAACATCTGTACAAAAACATAAAAGATCCAGAATAGCCAAAGCAATCTTGAGAGACAACAACAAAGCTGGAAATATCATGCTACCTGGCTTCAAAATATACCACAAAGTTGTAACAATCAAAACAGCATGGTACTAGTATACAAACAAACACATAGACCAAAGAAACAGAATAGAGAGCCAGAAATAAAACAAAACATTTACAGTCAATTGATTTTTAACAAAGGTGTCAAGAACACAAAAGGAAGAAAGGACAGTTTCTTCAATAAATAATGCCAGGACAACTCAATGTCCACATGCAGAATAATGAAATTGGACCTTTATCTCATGCCATGTACAAAAAATAACTCAAAATGGTTTAAAGACCTGAATGTTGGGCTTAAAACTGTAAAATTACAAACACACAGGAAAAGTTCCATTATACTGGTCTGGGAAATATTATTTTTTGGATATGAACCTAAACCCACAGGCAACAAAAGCAAAAGTAGAAAAATGGGATTAAATCAGGCTGAACACTTCTGTACATCCAAGAAAACAATACAGAGTAAAGAAACAACCTACAGAACTGAAGAAAACATTTGCAAAGCAGATATCTTATAAAGGGTTTATATCCAAAATATATGTGGAACTAAACAACTCAGTAAGTAAACAAGTAAACATTAATAAATGGGCAAAGGAATAAAATAGGCAGTTCTCAAAAGAAGACATAAAAATGATCAACAGTTCTATTTAAAAATGCACACCATTGTTAATGATCAAAGAAATTCAAATTAAACCACAGTAAGATATCGCCTCATGTACTTTAAAATGGGTATTATCAAAAAGACAGAAGATGACAAGTGCCAAAGAAGATGTAGAGAAAAGGGAATCTTTGCACACTGTTGGAAGGAATGTATGTATACAGTCATTTTGAAAACCAGTATGAAGTTTCCTCAAAAAATTAAGAACTACCATACAATTGAGCAATCCCACTATTGGGCATATTCATATATTCAAATTATATAAATATGTCAGACAGATGTCTGTTTGCTTCCATGTTTATTGCAGCATTTTTCATAATTGCTGAGTTATGGATACAATCTAAGTGTCCATTATCAGATGAATAAAGAAAATATGGTACATATACAGAGTGGAATACTATCCAGCCTAAAAAAAGAAAAAAAACCTTTCATTTGTGACATGAATGAACCTGGAAAATACTATATTAAGAAAAATGATCAAGGCACAGAAGGATAAATACAGCGTGATCTCACTTATGTGTAGTGTGTACAAAATGCTGAACTAATAGAAGTAGAGAGTTGAATAGTGGTTAGTTACCAGAAGCTGGGGCAAAAAGATGGCTGGTTATATGATACAAAATTTTAATAAGCCTCCAAGGAATAAGTTCAAGAGATCTATTGTATAACATCCTGACTATAGTTAATAGCAATGCATTGTATTCTTGAAAATGGAGAAGAGAGTAGATTTTGAGTGTTCTCATCACAGAGAAAAATAGGTGAGTTAATGTATATGTTAATTAGCTTGATTCAGCCATTCCGCAATGCATACCTATTTAAAAGCAACACGTTTTACAAATTACATATATACAATTGTTGTCAATTAAAAATTTAATTTTTAAAAAAGTAACTTTGCAGAATGGAAGGAAGGATGGTTCTCACTGAGGTCAAGGACAAGATAAACTGGTAAAAGCAAAGGAAAACTGGGAGAAGATGAGATATCTCATCTGAGGTATTTAAGATTTCAGTTTTGGAGAAGTTCATGATGACAGAGATGCAACTATGATGGTTAATATTAGGTGTCAACTTGAATAGATTGAGGGATGTCTAGATGACTGGTGAAGTGTTGTTTCTGGGTGTGTCTGTGAGGGTGTTTCCAGAAGAGATTTACATGTGAGTCAGTGGAATGGGAGAGGAAGACCTGCCTGCAATGTGGGCAGGAACCATACAGTCAGCTGCTGGTGCCACTAGAAAAAAAGTAGATGGAAACAAGGAACATTCATTTTGCTTGCTCCCCTTCTCTTGCTCTCTCCCTCTCCTGGAGCCGTACACCTTTTCCTCCTCCTGCTTTTGGACATCAGACACTAGGTTCTGCGGCCTTGGGACTGGGACTTGCACCAGAGGAACACCCCCTATCCCCCGCACATACACAGCGCCCCAGGAGTTCTCAGGCCTTTGGCCTCAGACTGGACCCACACTATCAGCTTCCCTGGTTTTGAGGCTTTCAGACTTGAACTGAGTCATGCCACCACCTACCTGGGAGCCATATTAACAGCATTCTCTAGCTTGCAGGCACCCTCTCGTGGGACTTTATCTTCGTAATCATGTGAGACAATTCTCTCTAATGAACTCCCTTAATATTTATATATAGGAATATATCTCCTATTAGTTCTATCCCTCTGGAGAACCCTAAAACAAATTGTAAAGTAGAACTAAAATGTTAAAATGTAGGTAATTGGAGCTCAGGAGATCAGAAAGGTAAACTAAAACATTCTAAAATTTGAAATCACCCCAGATAATACAACACCTTGGAGTCAAGAGAAAGACTACCAGTAAGATTCTGTAAATGGGTTTATGAAGTACTGGAGCAGATAGAGCAGAAGCCTTAGTCTACAACCAAAAAAATTAAGTCATGGCTCAGGATGGTCAAATTAATCTACCAATATTTGAGTTCAGAAACAAACAAACAAAAACACCTTTTTTATTGTGTTCCTCACAGAAAAAGCTGTTTATCCATTACTTCTTTTATTTTGCATTGTCTAATTTATAATGATAAAAAGTCTTTACCCTGCTGTCTTCTCCTTCCACCAAGAGTCAGCAATGCATAGAATAATAATGTAATAATAAAAGCAAAAATAAGAGGTACTCTGTTTTCAGCACATTCTAAGAGTTTTACCTATATTAACCCAGTGATATTCCACATACCTTATGAAGTAGATTATATCCTTAGTCATCACCTGCTAATGAAAAAATGGAGAAGTTATATAACTTGCCTTTAGTTGCACAGTTAACAGTAGATCTCCGGTTTAAACAGGCAGGCAAACTCCATTTAGCCTCAGCATGGGTTCTCATCATGTGTATCTAATAAGAGGTGAGTGTTCCCTAGAAGCCTCTTCTTCATCAGTCAGATTTAGTCTTGCTTTCTAGGGTAGTCACCAAAAATTATCCCTTCCTCTGTCATGAGATATCAGTCATAAGTTTGCCGCAGTTTCCTAGTATATAATTTCTACCTTTTGGGCAGAGTAACCTGTGTGTGCCCTAAATGGCACTAGATTTTGCCTGCATAGTTTATTCGAGTATTCTATCCCCAGAGTTTACCTGTTATTCCAAATTCAGTTGAAATTCTGAGTATGGTTGTGCCTTAAGCAGATTGCTTTTTAGGAACAATGACAATATTCACTACTTGAAATCTCCACTGCCTCAATCTAAGCAGTGAATTGGAATGTGAATTATTGTGATAATGACAGGCCACATTATAGGCTGCTGACCGCACCCTTCATAGCGATCTACTCTAGACAAAAACTCTCAAATTATATCATACTGGTTTTAATTATTATAATCAAAGAGCATATTTTAAACAAGTGTCCCATTTGCACCAGTTCTGTTAGAATTTTTTTAACTTTCTTATCTTTACATTGGAGTCATTCTTCAATCTAAATACCTCAAAATCACCCTATTTGTCCACCACAAACTGCAAAGCAAGCAAGAAGGCAAGCCACATTAAGAGTGACAGTCCTATTGTTAGATAAGCAATAGAGTATATTTTACAAAGGAAGAACAACATCAAAGGGACCAGTAAGTGGCAGATTGCAAAATGAAATTAAAGATCTAAGAAAATAGATGCTTTTTCTTTCTCTTTGGTGAGGCACCAGCCTTTTCATATTAAAGGTTATATAAACAATGAAACAGAAAGCAAATGGAAGATAGTATCACTTCCTGCTTTTTAACGAAGATTAATGAACTGGGTTATATTAACATTAAAATAGTTTTAATAAAAATACATCTTACCCATAGGAAATTAGAAAAGACATTATAGTGATTCTATGCTTTGTGATATTTGTCGTGATCAAAAAGGTAAGCCGACTATTTAGAATGAAAAAAGATAATCAACTGTCTAGGTCAAATAAGACATTCACTTAACACATTGCTTTATGTATCGATTTTCTCAAAGATAAGCAAGTAAGTGTTCATCAGACTTTAATTTTAACAGGATTAGTATGTTTGTTCCTCAGCTCATCAGCTTCCAAGAATGGACTAACTTGATATTTTCCCTGTTACCTTATCTGCTGAGTATATAAAATACCATAAACCTCTTCTGATACCTCAGATAATTTGCAGAAAGATAATGGACCACAAATCAGATATGGCTAGCCGTAGGACTAAGTCCCAAAGGGCATCTCTCCTTTGCTGAAAAAGATTTTAGATAGGTAAACATAAGTTTATGTTAAAGTGTTAAAGTTTACCACAGTATTCTGTCACACTACCATCTGGGGTAGGTATAAGCCTCTTTACTATTCACTTAAGAAATGAGTTTTATAGTTTATGAGGAAAAAATTAATGTACCTGACCATTCTAAAAGATCCCTAATATATTTTTTCTGTGTTAGAAAAGGTTAGAAATAAAAAAAAATCTTAGAATGATGTGATATCCCAAATATGAACCATAACATATTTTTTTAAATATCTACAGTCATTAAGACTAAGCGAGCTCATGAGTTAGCATCTTTTAATTCTACAACAAATATAAACACCAAAAATGATATAATAATGACACCTTCTACTGCAACTGCCCAACAGAATCAAAGTGTTGTTCAAGATATAGCAATTTAAACATGCAGTATTACAAAGGAATTAATGACACATATAAGGAGTTGATTGACTAAGGTAGAGTTGAGGACAGTTAACTTCATATGATCATTAATCCCTTGGAATTATTTTTGTTATTGCCTCTAAATATTGAAATGAAGAAATAATGCAGTGATATGAGTTCTTTTATAGTAAAATTGGTAGTTATAACAGTAATTATCAAATTGCTGTTGGAGGTTTGCCCATGTTAACTTTCTTAAGTGAGTTAATTAACAAGCCTTTCTCATGTTAGTCATACAAAGTACACAAAATATGTATGGCTGTTTGTGCAACAAAATAACAAAAATGAATTAGACAGTGGGTTCACTGCACATTTTATAAACCATAGAGTAATCTAAACTTTTTTTATATCTAAACTTTGACAACTCTCAGTTGTTTGACCTCAGAAACGTTACACCTTGAATTTAGTTTCCTCAATGATGTAATGAGGTAAATCCCCAAAACAACATAGGAATATTGCACAGATTAACTAGGCCAACATGTATACAGTCCTTAATATAGTACATTGTACATATTCAGGACTCAGTAAATATTATCTCAGTCTCTTTAGTATCCTAATTAACCCTGAACTTAATTGTGTACCTCATTTACATTGCGTATGGCAGTTAATGTGTTCAATGTATTCAAAAAGTCCTCAATATTTATCAAATGCTCCATGGAAAAATATTGTCATTATAAAGCATGATGTGGCCAAGGAAGTTTATGAATTAGATGGCAGTAGAGAAATCTAGATGTAGATTAGTTCCCATCTTACATATTCATAGTGCTCAGTGGCATATTAAAGAATCTGATAAATCTTGAGATAAAAAAGTCTGTTGTAATTATAGAGTGGGTTTTTGACCCTATAAAACACTTATTAACATTATTTGGAGGAATTTTCAAGGAGCAGGTATTGAGGAGTACAAGCTTACAACTTGTTGAAGAGTAGATTGTATATATTCTATTAATAAAAATCTCCTTGAATTGTACAAGGTGTAAAGCCTGCTTGTGCACAATATTACATTCAATAGACACTGACATATTAAAGGATGATTTGGGATTGAATTGTAACAGCGATGGAAAGTCTGAGCTGCTAGAGAAGGGTTTATGAAGGAGACAGAATTGGAGCTAGGTCTGGAAGTCCACAAAGGATTTTAAAAAGGTATCAAGCATCATCTCTTGAGACAATGTAAAGACAAAGTTGCAGGTTGTGGTAAGGTGGTTAAATCTTTAGAAAGGTATATTGGAAGCAGAATCTGCTAGACATCCCTTCACTCTGGCTTCCATGGAGGGCTGCACCTTACTCTAGGAATATCTTAAATATGACATGTTCTCAGCTCTGTTGGGCAAAATAAAACTTGTTTTGACATATAGCTATATATAGTGTGGTCTTTTCCAGATGAAACATTATTCAAAAAATATAAGTGATTTTGGGGACAGTCTTACATCTTTTGCTCTGAGACCACTACCTTTCATTGAGGATGCTACTCATACAAGATGGCTGCTAACCTGGTAAAACTTATAAACACTTCACAGTAGAAATTTAGGACTTTGAATATCGAAAACTTCCACT
Source organism: Ateles fusciceps (assembly GCA_036589455.1). Taxonomy (NCBI): domain Eukaryota; kingdom Metazoa; phylum Chordata; class Mammalia; order Primates; family Atelidae; genus Ateles; species Ateles fusciceps. Next base: position 7,829,121 of record JAZHEH010002982.1, on the reverse strand, counting down.
ATGACTCTTTCCTTCTTACATTTATCAACCATTCTCTACCCCCATCCTTATATACCTACCCTACATTAATCCTTGGGTTGTCGTAAGTTATTGGGAGTAAGTTGATAGAATATATTATGGCCCAATCCCAGGTATACTTTAAAAAAATAAATAAATAACTTAATTAACAGTCACAGGTAATACTCTTTATTTGTCTTATGAGATATATATGATGGCACAAGGGTCTTGGTGAAGGAAAAAAATTATCTAAAGGTCATTGGGATAATTCCTTGTAGGATTTTTGGCAAGCTCTTTAAAAGACTCTGCAAAGTATATAAATGGTCAAGCAACAGAGCCATCTGCCTCATCTGGGCTGAGATTCAGTTAATAGTTTACAATATCACTTTTGGATTTTGCATAGAACCTAGGTTCATGCAAGACAATCCTCACATACTGTTTTGGAAAGAAATGGATAACACATGGCTTGCACATGGAGAAATGGTAGCTTATTCATTCCTTCTACTCAACCGGGACATTTAATTTAAAGGCTGTTTTTCAACTGGCCCAGTGTGTTTCCAGCATACCTTCCTTTGCTTGCTTATTTAAACAAATAGAGTTTGATTAATTGAGCGGGTATTTATAACAGGCACTATTCTGGGTGCTATGTAAAGGTGATCTTCAAGTTGCTTACAGTTAGGGAGGGAGACATGGTAGTGTATTATTATTTACGGTGGTAAGTGCTATGATGGAAGACGGGCCATGAAGCATGAACAAGAGACACACTAAAGAAGTATGCCTTACATAATTGCAGTGGTAACTAGTTTTCTATCCAACAAGGATTTAATACAACCAAACAAGTTCAACTTTGCTACCTCACTAGAATGAAAAAAAATAAATTCAGTGTCTACAATTTAGCTAGCTCTGTCACTTTTCTAGAAAATTCTAAAGCAAATTACTAAATGTAAGACCAGAAATACTGTAAGAAGAAAAAAATGAGTTGGTTTCTTTGTGATGGAAATATAGTGTAGCTTGACCAAGATGTCCATTTTTTTTTTAATGTCATGTTCATTTCAAGACTAAATCTTGTACATAACTATTGAAAACAGTTGTTCAAGTTGTTTAATGTATCTTGGTAGATTCTGGCATCTCCAGAAGCTTTAAATATCATCTTTGATGAATAGATAAAATGCCAAACTACTCCAGTGAAAGTCCAGGGATTCTAGGCACAATGCTTGGACGGTCTGGCTCCCTATAATTGTTAGTGCCATTTTCTGGGTGACCTCAGTTACTCTGGGCATGTATTTCCAAGATTCCATGTTCTAGCAGAAAGATTTTGAACACTAAATTCCTCTTGTTCCACAGGATATAATTGCATAAAATGTGTAACTAGATGAGAACCGTGGCTTCTGATAAAGATGAGGACCTTAATGTTCCACTTGGAAAAAATGAGTATTCCATGTCCAGTATCTTACCACCTGTGGTCCTCTGTGCCCACACCAAGTAGAATCTTCAATTCAGATGATACAATATATAGAACAACAACATAAATATATTTGTTTATAATGCCCAGTTTTGAAGTAACACTGTAAAGAGGCCTCAGATTTTGGGGCCTCCAAGAAACTTACTTGATTTGCAGGATGTAAATTGACCCCGGATTGTGAACTGCAAGCTCAAAATAACTTGATCCAAAACCCAGCTGTAAGAGACTTCACCAAGCTTTAGCAGGGCTTCTATCACCCTAAGACCATTCATTGTGTCATTGTTATCACCCAGCTTTCTTCTGAATTCCTACCTAAAAAAGCTCAGGGCTGTCAAAAGAATTTACTGTTTATTTTAGCCAGCACCTGATTGATAGGCACCTAACCTTCTTATTTAGATCCTCTGCTAAACATAGTTTAACAATGGATAATTATTTTTACATTTAAAAGGAAGGATAGGGCCTCTGCCTCCCAGTCTCTGTGGGAGGATAGAATCTGAACTGTGATCATTGCCAGCTAACAGACACAGCTAGACTAATTATATTTACACTGACCAGTCTGTAATTTTTCACTTCCCTGACACTATTTGAGTGCCTGCTTGCTCCCCTTCCACTCCCTCTTTCTCTCTTGAAAATGTACCATTACTTCTATGCAAATTGGAATGCAACTCTGCTCTTTCCCTGTCAGTAGTTACAGTTAACATCTGTTTTCACCATTATAACTAACGTCTGGTTTTATTTATCTTCAACAGGTCCACCACAGTGTGGAAAATTTCATGAAAACATATAGTCTACTCTTGTACCATGAACTGTCCATGGAAATCAGAATGCTTAGAGATAGCATTGACAATCCTAGAATTAAGGCCTATTTTATTTCATTAGTTTTCTAAAAGGATTGTTTTGATGGCAGCAAAGACCCTCTTTGAAGCCAGGTTTTTAATGTAGCAAGAAGGGCCTCGTGATCATACTGAAAACATTGTTGCTTGACTTCCTGGACTTACCAATAATCCCTGGGCTGATTAAAAGGTCTCAAGATGACACTTGTATATTTTCAACAATCCACATTTCCTCTGGGTACCTAGCTTAGTGAATTAGAGAATGAGCCACTAGTTTCTGAGATCAATGTGCAACTCCATGAAAAAGTGAAACTAGCTTTCCATCTGCATGCAACTTAAACAACTCCATCTGTACATTCATTCAAAATATGCCTTTTCCTGGGCATTTACTTCCCATGCCAATACCCCCTATCATTCTCGTGATTCATAACTGTCTTTCAAATTCTACACCACAAGGGTGAACTCAGGTCACTCATACACTGGCCAAGCTCCAGTATCTCAAATTATTGATATTCCGAAGAAGGGCTCCTGCTTTCAAAGAACTTTCTATGACTTTATCTGTCATTTTAATCAACCACTTCTTTAAGAAACCACACAGCATTTACATGGGGCCTATTCACTACTATCTATAAAAGTGATCTTATAAGTTGGAGAAATATTCATTTATGAAATAAATTAATCTAGGAAAAAAGTATTGGCTGCCTCAAAAGTTTGTATATACCTTGAAATTATTATCTAATTTAATAGGAAATACCTGTATTCATCTAGTATTCATCTAGCATATACCTTGAAATTATCTCATTTAATAGAGTAGGGGAAAAAAGATGAATTATTGTTGAAATGGAAAAGAACACTGCTTCACAAACCAATTATACAGTTCACTCACCTAATGTCAAAAGGAGTTAGTCACAAAAAGTATTTAATGGGTAAATTACCATCTGCATAGATTAAATCTTAGAGCCGATCTCAGAGAATTCCTGCAGTGCTTCCTCCATTTGCTCCTTGATTGCCACACTCCTCTATTCGTCTTTAATATTCTCATTCTCAATACTGCAACCCAGGTATATTCTGATCACCAGATTTCATGTTTGGCCCTACACTCAGTCTCTTCATTTTGCCCCACTTACCACATAATCCTTATCAACTTTCTTTTTTTCAGATTCCACATTCTACAGATATATTTTCACTATTGTTTTTTGCTATGTGTTTTGAAAATTGGGGACTCCAATTTTGTCTCCTTCTTCTCATTCTAACCAAAGCATATCAGTCGGAAAACAACATGACTCAGAGACTAAGGACTTGAGGACATCTACAATTATGAGAAAACACAACAGTCAGGTAAATCATTTTTGGTCAATTATCTACATTAGTAGATATATGTAAATGAAACAGTTACTTCAAACTAGAAGAACATTTGACTTATATTAATTGGCACAGCATGTAGACTTGGTCTCATAGCCCGTGGAAGGGAAGAGTAAATTTTTAAAAAAATATCTGGACAGGGCTTTTTTTTTTTTTTTAATGGAGTCTTGCTCTGTCTCACCCAGACTGGAATGCAGTGGCTCTATCTTGGCTCACTGCAACCTTCACCTCTTGGGTTCTCCTGCTGCAGCCTCCCGAGTAGCTGGGATTATAGGCACACGCCACCACTCCCAGCTAATTTTTTATGTTTTTTAGTAGAGATGGGGTTTCGCCATATTGCCTGGGCTCACCTCGAATTCCTAACTTCAGGTGATCCACTAACCTCGGCCTCCCAAAATGCTGGGATTATAAGCATGAGCCACCGCGCCTGGCCCAGACAGGGCTCTTTGAGTATAATTATGTCTGCTACTGAGTTAATGTTCCTTAGCTTCAATCCCACCATTCTAGTCTGCTTTGGGGTGCTAGGGCTGAGACGTCGTAAACACTATTTATCCTCTGTCCACTGATTGCCTGTTGGAGTCTGCAAAGAGGAGGTATGAGAGAATGACTGGAAAGCTCTTTTTCATGCTTTTCCTCTTCTTTGTTTTGGAAGTGTCAAGTATCACTCAAAGACCCAAGCAGGTTGGGTTGTCAAATAGCTGCAGCTGACTCTAATAAGCAGTCTTTGCAGCACTTACAGACCCAGGACCACCGTGCCCTCTGAGAGACACCAGCTCCATCATCGGATGCTCCTTCCTCAGAGCCTGGACCTCGGTCCCATGAGGACTTCCCTTCAAGCTCAGCAACTCCAGCCCCAACTGAGTGCTGCCTCCTCCTAGTTTTTGTCTTTTCACTTTCTGAATACCTAGTAAACATTATTTTATTAAAGTCTGTCCTGGTTGGGTGCGGTGGCTCACTTTAGAGGAGGCTGAGGCGGGCAGATCACCTGAGGTGAGTTGTTCAAGACCAGCCTGTCCAACATGGTGAAACCCTCTCTACAAAAATACAAAAATTAGCTGGGCGTGGTGGTGTGTGCCTGTAATCACAGATACTTCAGAGGCTGAGGTAGGAGAATCACTTGGACCCTTGAGGAGGAGGTTGCAGTGAGCTGAGATCACGCCATTGCACTCCAGCCTGGGTGACAAGAGTGAAACTCCATCTCCAAATAATAATAATAATAATAATAAAATATGTCCTGACTGGACACAGACAGATGTAATGATTCATAGAAATATATCTTTTATATATTGCTATCCAGTATAATATGCATGCACTCATACAAAAAGTTAAAATAAGTGTTTTCTGAAATAATATTCACCATAATTATGTATAATCCACTCTATTTTCTATTTTTATTCTTTTTAGGTTTCTTGAAACTTCTGGTAGCAATCTAGTATATTTATTTTATAACATTCTACTATCTATTAACCTGAAAATACTGATGTAGTTGAAACATGAATATATAGTCTAGCACTATCATCCCTTTGCCTACATAATGGTTTTAATTAGATATTTGATTTGCATATATAGAAAATTCTGAAAATTTTCTAAATATATTCAGAATATTGGGAATAAAAATTAGCAAGAAACATATATTTAAAAGTAAAATGAAAATACAACTAAATATAAAAACCCAAAGTATACAAGGAAATTCTGTTGGGGTGGTCTGGATCCACAGTCAAAATCCTGCAATAGACATGCTGGAAAATACTCAGAACCAAAAGATGATTCAGACACACCTACACATATGCAAATTACAGCAGTAATAATTTTTCTGATTTCATTAAATCCTTCTGTAGTTATACTGAAAGAGAATCTGTTCCCATATATTTATACATACGGGGAGAGAGAGAGAGAGAAGAGTGTGTATGTGTGTGTGTGTGTGTGTGTGTATGTGAGAGAGAGAGTATGAGAGAGCAAGTGTGTGTGTGTGTGTGTGTGTGTGTGTGTGTGGTGAGAGAGAGAGAGACAGAGACAGAGACAGAGAGAGAAGGTCTTCAAGGTCTCACTATGCTGACTAGGCTGGTCATAAACTCCTGGCCTTAAGTAATCCCCTCCTGCCTTGGCCTCCCAAAGCACTGAGAATACAGGCATAAGCCACTGTACCCAGCTGAGAATCTGTTCTTAGTCACAGAGAAAATATAACAAGTAAGTCAGTCCAGAGATGTGAAAAGATTTTCAGAGAATACAATAAAATCCCATCATTTGTCTACTCTAAAACCTAAATAAATTAATAATAGCTCATATCCTTAGTAAAATGGAAAAAAAATCATTTTCAAAGTCTACTGTGTTTTCCCATCTATAGAAGGTGTGATATAGACATAGATGCCCAATCTGATTTGCTGGCAGTTGCAGGCCTGGAGACCACTAAAAACAAAGGCATTTGTTTAAGACATCAACAGGTTGGCTCTCTTCAATTCAGAGCATCTGTAGTCAGGCATTACTTTTTTCTTGCAACTAAACTGAACAAATCATGTTTAAATAAATTTATAGCACAGATAAACTGCATAGAAAGAGTTTAAAATGCTTTAAGAGAAATGATGATATATGGCAGAAGATACGAATTAAAAGTAAGCGAATCTTGTTTTCCAGTAAGCTCATCATCCCTTACTGGGCCTCAGTTGCTCTATTTGAAAATGAGAGTCTAGAAACTAACCTCTAACCTTCTATCAACTTATGCTACTTCTTTGCAGTACAGTAAGACATGAAGTTTCTAATTGCCAACACACGTGAAGGTCACTGGGAACTGCCTCAGAAGCCAGCAAATCATTACACCCACTGCTGCCTGCTCTCACCCTTCTGCTACCATCAAGATCATTTGTCTTCTTTCCCTCATGCGAGTCATGAGAAGATGAGTGTCTTCTCTCACTCATCTCCTATTCATCATTAAGCAAAGAATATGTTAAAAATATAGTCTGTTCTCAACCCAGCACAGAGGCTCGCACCTATAATCCCAGCACTTTGGGAGGCCGAGGTGTGTGGATTACCTGAGGTCAGGAGTTCAAGACCACCCTGGCCAACACGGTGAAACCACATCTCTACTAAAAATACAAAATTAGCCAGTGTGGTGGCACATGTCTGTAGTCCCAGCTACTCCAGAGGCTGAGACAGGAGAATTGCTTGAACCTGGGAGGCAGAGGCTGCAGTGAGCCGAGATCGTGCCACTGCACTCTAGCCTGGGTGAGACAGAGTGAGACTCCATCTCAAAATAAAATAAAATTGTGTATATATATATATAATTTTATTTATATATATATATACACACACAGACACACAGAGAAGAGAGAGAGAGAGAAAGAGAGAGAAGTTCTCTGTCAGTTTCTCACTATTCACTGTAGTTATGGTTTATAAAGTCACACCGAACACTGAATTAGCAAATCCAGAACCATTGCTCCTAGAGGAAATACACGGTTAGGATTTCATGAGCCTCTGACCACAATACTTTTTTCAACCAATCAATACATGTCCTTATTTTGGGTATGTTTCAGTATAAAGATACCTCATTTAATATGTATTGTTGAGTCATTAATATTGAACTCACAGCCAATAGCACTATAACTCATACCTGAATAAAGTTGATGTAACGTACATATTTTCCTCATAAGGCATATTACAGACTTCTAGTGCATAGAAACACCAGATGGAACTTCAGCACTATACATGGGGGCCATTTTAGACAGCAAATCACCAAGAGGAAACACAAAAAATGTGAAAAACATAGCCATAAATAGCCTGCAAAAAGGACACACGCCTACAGTTGAGAGCTGAAATAAGAAGGCTGGGGGTCACTTTGATCTACCTCGGCTGGAAGGTGAGTTTCACTCAACTCGGATCTTTTGCCATTTTACAAATGTCCATAAATAATCATGATTCAACCAGGAGTATTAATTTTGGGGTTCTAAATACATTTTGATGAGAATGTGAATTCATAAATACAAAAATTATAATAGGAAGCATCAGTTGTATATTGCACTAGTTCTCAAAGAGAATGGTTTATAATCAATTTTGGATGAATCAATACAGTCTTGACAGTAGCTACCTAGGAGTTTGTGAGGCTATCCCCCTACACTCAAAATAAACACAGTCCATTTTACGTCAAGTAGCACTTCAAAATAAGCCAACTGATGAAAAAAATTAAAGTTATTTCTTCAGAATGGAAAAAATAATGAGATTTTAATTTCTTGTCTTATCTCACTCCTAAAAAATTTCTAGTAAAAATCTTAATGGAACTAGTTTTATTCATGAATCTGTTTTAAAGTTATGAATTAAATTTACTTTGAAATATGGTTATAATTTAAGATCTACATTAATCTAGATGAATCTTCAACCAATCCTGTAATGACCAGAAATTACTGGGACCTTCTATGACTTATAATAGCAGTTATTGCTAATGTATTTTCTGGCTTAAATTATATTAAATTTTAGAAGAAACACCCATGTAAATTTAGTTTCATAAAGTAATTCACTGTCCTTAGCACTGAAAATAAAATATTAGAATAAAAACTGCTTTAAGCAAATGGCTATTGAAAGCCAATATTACCTTTCTACTTAAAATACATCATGCTCTTCTCCTCATTTCCTATAAACTTTAAACTCTTTAGATCAATATGACCTGGTCCCTACATATTTCTCTACTCCGTCTTCCACCACACTCTGCCTTATAGCAAATTGCTAGCCACTCTCTGCTTCCTCGCTTCCGCTACCCACACACATGCACATGATACATGCAGGGACAGAATAGTGTCATGATTTTGAATTCATATGCTGAGTCAGTCTGTGTGGATTTAAGTAAATCCAAACCCAACCACTGAGAATGCTTATTTCTTGGGGATATTACCTAATCTCTTGAAGTTCACTTTTTAAAAATGCATAGGAGTGCTAATGCACCTACTTTCAGCAGATGATTGGATTTAAAAAATGTGTTATACATCTACTATGGAATACTACTTATCCATAAAAAGAATGAGAGCATGCATTTTACAGCAACATAAATGGAACTGGAGGTATTTTTGTTTTTGTTTGTTTGAGATGAAGTTTCACTCTGTCACACAGGCTGGAGTACAGTAGTGAGATCTCGGGTCACTGCAACCTCCGCCTCCCAAGTTCAAAGGATGCTCAAGCCTCACCTTCCTGAGTAGCTGGGACTACAGGAGTGAGCCACCACACCTGGCTAGTTTTTGTATTTTTAGTAGAAACAGAGTTTCACCATCTACCTAGGGATGTCTCTAGGTATTGAACTCCTGGCCTCAAGTGATCTGCCAGTCTTGGCCTCCCAAAGTGCTGAGATTACAGGTGTGAGCAACCATGCCTGACTGAACTGGAGGTTTTATCTTAAGTAAAATTACTCAGAACATGAAATACTACATTCTCACTTATAAGTGGGAGGTAAACAATGTATATACATGGACATAAAGTGTGGAATAACAGACATTGGAGACTCAGGAAGGATGGGAGGGTGGGATGAGAGGGTGGGAGGGTGGGATGAGAGGGTGGGAGGGTGGGATGAGAGGTGGGATGAAAAATTACAAAATTACAATGTACACCAATCCCGACGAGGGTTACGCTAAAAGCCCAGACTTCACCACTACTACATCCATGTAATGAAACTATAATTGTACCTCCCAAATCTATTTTAAAAACTAAAAAGAAAATGAAAATGATGCTTATAAAACATTTGCCAAGTCCTAAATACCATTATTAGTATTAGCATTATTATTTCTAGGATGGTGACTTTGATGATAAGGAGGTGGCGGTAGAATGTCCGTTTGTAGCGCTGCCTCTGCCTCTGGCATTACTTCTGCCTCCAGTGCCCATCCACCTTCATTTGTATTTGTCCTTCAGATTCAGTTCAGAGATCATGTTTTTTAGACACCATTTTCCAATGTCTGGCTTGAGTGAAATAAAGTGCTCCCCACAGTACATATAATTTTATGCACATACATCATTGATTTTCTTTGACTTTCCTATTTTGCTTTCTTGACTTCTTCACTAGGCTGTGAGTCCCTCAAGGACAGAGAGCCTATCATACTCATTAGAATGTTACCATTATCTAGCCCATTACCTTCCTCATCACATGTGTTCAATATTTTCACCGTAGAACTGAGTCCCTGAAGACAAATAATCAACAATTTTACTTGTCAGTGTTGCTACTACCATGCCTTCAGAATAGAACTCAAAGAGTGAAATAAATTTAACTAAATTGATCTATCACACCTACTTTCTTTCCTTCATGATTTTTCTTAAAATATCCCAGGCAAGTGGCCCTTGGGAAAACTGGCTCAACACCCTCGTCCCTCAGGCCCTGACCCTCTGGCCCAGTGGTCCCGTCTCACGCACGCAGTGTTCTCCCTTGCTGTGGTGTGCAGTGAACAGCCAGCATTGTGATGACACACCACTGACTGCTTCCAGCGTGCCTCCTGACAGCTATCTTCACGAATAAAATGTAAATTGAAACTATTCCAAAAAACATCCATGACCTCAAGAAGATTTATCAGCTCTCCTGGTGTATGCAGTAAATGAAATGTTATTATTGTCTCGTCACACAAATTCTGTCTGACAGATGGTGTTTTGTTATTTTAGGAAAGTAGCAGTCTACAGAGTCTTTTAGGGTCCCATTGCACCATTTCCACAAATCTTTTGCCTCTCTCTAAGAGATCACATACAATAAATTCTTCCATAAAATAACTACAGAGAAATTGGCATCTCCTAGGGTTAGGAAGACGAGATTAAGTAAGGAAATGTGTATGAAAGAACTCTGTAACCATCAGTGCTTTATAAATATGTATGCAAAAATGGAAACCTGTTTTCCAAATAAGTTTCTATAGGACTATTTCTTTATAATATCTCCATGGAACTAGCCAGTTAAACTTGTTCTTGTCATTCAATCATCTCTGCTTTCCCAATGTGATATTCTCCTTGCATTTTTCAAATGCTATCTGGTAAGACTGGGTTTTAAAATTATTGTTACTCTTAATTTCACATGAAGACAAACTGAGATAGAATTAACATCACTCGGCCTGGCTCAGTGGCCATGCCTATAATCCCAGCACTTTGGGAGGCCAAGCTGTGTGGATCACCTGATGTCAGGAGTTCAATACCAGTCTGGCCAACCTGGTGAAACCCCGTCTCTACTAAAAATACAAAAATTAGCCGGGTATGGTGGCTCACGCCTGTAATCCCAGCTATGTGAGGCTGAGGCAGGAGAAATCACTCAAACCCAGGAGGTGGAGGTTGCAGTGAGCCGAGAAGGCACCATCACACTCCAATCTGGGCAGCAAAGTGAGACTTTGTCTCAAAAAAAAGAAAAGAAAAAAAAGAATTAACCTCACCTAGGGAAGTAAAGGTCCCTCTGAAATTCTGAACAGAAGAGATGATATTGTTCTGTTAATAAATCCCAGGAGACAGCAATTGTGTGTCATTGTTAATACATATCATAAGAACCAGGCTATCTAACCCCAAATTAGAGATGATTACAAATGAGTTTTATCATTAAAGTCATTATAAAGTGACAGTCATCAAGAAAAGGGAAAAAGACGTTTGCAAAACCAAAACATGTGCAGGCAGAAGAAATTTTTACTTGCAGGAAAAGAAGCATTTTTTTCTTTGATTTGTTGAACTTGTGATGCCCAATTTGTCATTTTAAGTAGATTAAGAGATTTTATTACACTGAATTAAAACATAGAAATTAGTAATTTTGCATTGAGCGCATTTAAATGTGTTAAATATGTTTTTAAAAGAATAAACAAGCTAGACTAACTTAATATATTTTATATACATTCATATCCTAAGCTAATATCTGTGGTCTGTTAAAATTGGGAGTTTAAATTGATGCAACACTTTTGGTGGCTATTTTGTTAGTACGGCTCACACTAAGTTCTAAAAAGTATACATACATTTTTGATCCTACAATTCCACTGCTAAAAGTTAGCTTGAACCTGTTGCTACAATGTAATACTTCCAAAATAATTATCATATTGTGATTGTAGCATGGCAAAAAAAAAAAAAAAAATTCAATAGCACTAAACTAAAGAAGCAGTGGCTGTATATACAACAGTGATCAAGATGCTTAGTCAGTTAAACAGCTTTATTGTCCCTCCCAGGAGATTCTAAACCAGCTAGTCTTTCTGACTTTTTCCATCGAACTGATTACATCTCTAAGCCATTTTGATATCATAAAAATGTCAACTTTTATACAGTGGAGATAAATTCACTTTTTAAAATGTACAGTCATGCTTTATCCATTTATAAAAGTTTCTAAAATATTTTGCATAATTATTCTGTACAGCTTTGAGGACTGTTACGAACTTTATTTATATTTACATTTACTTATTTAGCTTGTCACATGGGTGGTAATTATGTCTGGTGTAATCTCCACTTATTGTTTTTCTTTTTTTGTGACAGAGTTCCTGTCACCCAGGCTGGAGCACAATGGTGCTATCTTGGCTCAGGTAACCTCTGCCTCCTGGGTTCAAGTTACTCTCCTACCTCAGTCTCCTGAGTAGCTGGGATTACAGGAATGTGCTTATATTTTTAATCAACTTTTATTTTGGAAAATTTCACATTTACCAAACAATTACAAAGATAGAACAGTGGGTTTCTATGCACCTAGTGCCCAGTTTCAGTTTCCAACAATGTTATCATCTTCTGTGACCCATGTATATTTGTCAAAATGAAAACAAAACAAAACAAAACAAAACAAAACAAAACAGTAACCTATTATTATTAACCAAACCCCAGACTTAATTGAAATTTCACCAGTTTTACCAATAATGTCTTTTTTCTGTTCTGGAGTTTCATCCAGAGAACCACATTCCATTTAAGTCTCATATACACTTTAGTCTTCACCATACTGTCTTTGTTTCTCCATGTTTCCATGGTTTTCATGACAGCTTAAAGGAGTACTGCTCCGTATTTTGTAGTTTGCCCCTCAGATTGGATTTGACTGAGGTTTTCATTATAATTAGGCTGAGGTTATTAGGTTTTAGGAAGACTACAGTGATTCAGTGCCCTTCTCATCACCCCAAATCTATGGTCTCTTTAGTGGTCAGAAGGAATAAGGAAAGTTCATAGCCTAAAGTATTTTGGAAATTGTAGGACTTTATACAGGTGGTATTCTGGAAACTTATGGGGCCAATATTGATTGACACCAAGTTTGAGGTCAATATATGGCATCAAATGGGCAAATGTCAGGCATTCTAGATGCTGTGCAATGCACAGGACTCTTCTATACAAAAATGAAATGCGACATTTTACATAAATGTGAATGTCTCAACAGATGTTCCTATAAAAAAATATATATGTATACATATATATTTGTAAATTTCAGAGGCAATGACATAACTCTGTTGTATAAGTAAACACAAATATTTTTATGAATTTAATTTATATTAAAATGTCTAGGACTATAACCACCATGAATGTTAAGGTAAAATTATTCATTATATTTAAGGACATAATATTTTATTATTTGGAAAATTATGTCACTGAATGTAGCAACACTCATATTTGAATTTTCAATACAACAAACCTACAGTAGGCACTATATATTTTATGTGATTCTTTGTATAAAAACAAATTCATTTATTTGGTCTTTATTTTTTAAATGTCAAAGAAAAAGTGATAATAATATTCAGTGTTAAATAGTATGTTACATTTCTTAAATCCAAACTCATTTTTCCTAAGTTATTGCAAACACCTGGATCCTTAGTGTAGCTAGTCTAAGCATTTTCTTACTGGATTATATTTTATTATACATTACTTTTTATTTTATCCAAACTAAGGGCACTATATTGATTTTTTTTTCAAAGTAGTGTACATGGGTTGCTTATAGTTTTATCAGCATCAAGATCATAAAATATTAAAATACAGTGGCAGTGGCATAGAATGCATCTTCCACAGTGTGATCCTAGCAGATACTGAGGTAACAAAGGCAGCAAAAGACTGAAAACTATTTTGTTTATTCCACATTTGTTTTCTGACACTTTTAAGCTAGATATTAGAGATAGAGGAGAAAGATGCCATCCCTGAATACACAGAATTTAGAGTTTAATATGAATAATCATGTCTATATGGATAAATGTCATTCATTCACTCATTCTCTTAATGTCCTTCAACCAATGCCTCTAGGAACACATAAATAATTGAACAATGGGGAATGATGAGGTATCACAAAATGAAGTGTTAACAGGACCTAGAAGAGGAATTGGGCTTGTGTTCAGTGATTTTGATGAGGACTCAGTGAAATAGGGCTTGACGTGGATGGGATGCTGTCAGAATATGGGTTATTTTGTGCTGAGTATCTTAAAATTTTTTACCTAGAAAGCGAGAAGAAAAAGAGAAGCTAAAGCTGTGATTGTAAAGGAAACACTAGTCACTCATATCAGCCAGGATGGGGGATATTTGACCATTTTTGTGATTTAAGCAATGTTATGTTTTTATCTTGATTCATCAGAGTCACAGAGTGCTCTTGTCTTATGTTGGTGTTCTGTGGAATCATATCCAATGGGAACACAACAAAGCTAGTCTGTGAATGCCAGGCCTGCCCTGGGCATCATGGGCTACTTTTCTCTTTCTGATGTCATTTATTCAACAAACATCCATTAAACATCAAATAAGTTTATGGTCCTAAAATCACAAGCATATATTTGGTAGCCCCAGCTCTCAAAAAAGAATTGAAGTTCACTGTTACAGTCTAAAAATTAAAGTTACATATTTGGGGGATGGTCCAAATAAAGACATTTTCAGGGTTGTGAGAACATTTAATAAAGGCACCACAGAGAATTGGTGGTATTTAACTGGGTGTTGACAGATACATAATTTCTGCCAGTTTTAGAATGAGAGCATTGTGAATACACGTGTCCACTGGGAAAATCACATTATGTGAGGAGAACTATAAGCTTCATGGAGAGTGAACTCATTTTGATGCTGTTTTGACCAGAGGCCACTATAGAAGTATTTCCAACAAATGAAGTGGAAGATCAAGCAGTTGCTTGGCTGAGTAGTTTATAGAATGGGATTTAAAACATATGTTAGAGTATGTTTTGAGAACAAAATAAATGCATGCCAAAACAGCCTAATATTGAGCCTGGCAAATGTTTGCTGCATGGTCAATGGTCCTGCCTCATGGGTTTCCCATGCTCTTCGAGTGGGGATGCTAATTCCTTGGGAAGCAAGGGTTGCTGAATGAGAGAACAATTTCTTCATAGAAGGAATAGTGTTCTTAAGGAGACAGAAATCATTCAGTCTTCGTAGTAATTTCACTTGATTTTGAAGAAGGATAAAAACAATTCAGAGATTGTGTTTCAGTGCTAAGAGTATTCTCTGCTTTCTAAATCAGTCAATCTTTCAAAACGTCTTTCTCCTGGTTACAATTAAATACAGAATTTAAAATATTCTGTCAACAAAACATTATTAAGTGTTAAAAAGTGTCAGCTAAAGAAGACATGGGAAGTTCTCAAAAGGTCTAAAATGGGATGGATTCTAGTATTTCTTGGGTAATTTAAGAGGCATCTGTGTGATGATAAGGAAATGAAGTAGATGACCTCTCAATGTCCTTTCTAGACTAGAAATTATATGACAATGTATTCTAATAAGTCCTCATAGTTAACAAAATGAGAGGGCTTCTTTTTAAACTCTACATTTTTAAAATTATTTTTTTCTCTGTAAAATTAAGGGTAGTTTAAAGTTAAATTGGATGTGAAATTGTTTCTAAAGTATTTTAAGCAAAAGGTTGCATACGATTTTTTTTTTTATTTCACAAGTAATACATAGTATTTTAGAAAACTTGAAAAATACAAAAATGTTGAAGGATGAGAAAAATCACTTATAATATATTCACCCATATGTGTTTATTTTTTAATAATTTGGCCCCTATTTATAAACTATATTTAGTACATGAAATCACTAGAAGCAAGGTTTTATTCTTAGCCCTTCCTGGGTTCAATTCACCGTCTTAACACCTACCTGAATTCCCACCCTTTCAGATATCACTCTTGCCTTTCCTTCTCATCACATCTGCTCTCACCTGTCATTATAAATAAATCATATCTCTTAGGTCATTTTATAATTCTGTCCACCATATATACATGGAAAAACAGTGAAGAATAGAGTTGAAGATGGACAGCATCAATTTATTTTTTATCTATCAAATGACTTTCTCCTTTTCTTCTCTTCTCCCCCTAGAGCTTCATTTACTATTAAATACAGTCTGTTGAAAACTGTCCAAAGAGATGTTCGAGAAATAAAATGGTACAAATAATTCAGGGAAATCACTCAGCTGTCTAATACGAAGACAAAAGGTGGTAGATGGCCCTCTAAATATAAATGGGCACAAAGTAAAAAGGGAAGTCTTCAATATCTAATTCGGTGCAAAATAATGTGCTCTGCTCAAAAGTGACAGCACGAATTTCATTAAAGGAGTTAGTATTGGTACAAACATTTCAAAATCCATATTACTTGTATTTCTTCCAATAAATAAATCAGAGACAATGTTGAAAGCTACACAGTTTCTAATATTAGGCAGGGCAGGTCCAGTATGTGTCTGTAATTATCACAATAATTAAAATATAAAAAGTATAGTAACATCTCTATTAAGAGTTTATCTTTTGGTTACTAAAAGAAACTGTTTAAAAGGAGGCACCTCACCATACCTTCTGAGTGGGTTTAGGTAGGATTCTAGGGAGTAGCCATGGGCTCTGGGGTGATATTGGTTTTCTGCTGATTCATCTACTCTCTTTCATTCCTTTTTTTTTTTTTTGCCCATTACTCAGCATATTTGGGGTGGAAGGTAATCATTACACATGTTATGTGGTTCTAAGTGCTCTCCCTGATGGTGAAGATTTACCAGGCAACATCTCATTTAATCTACATTATAAACTCAAGGTAAGTACCATTAGTATATAGATTTTGCAGCTGAGGAAACAGATTCTGAGAGTCACTTGCATACATCGCACTGCTTGTGAATGTCCCCAGTCTGTCATCAGAGCCATCATAGTATCACAGTTAATGCTTGCACAGAGACCTAACCTGTTTTTCTTCCTAATGTTATTTTATTCTGGAAATAATATCTACCACTAGCATATTTCATATGTGTGTGTGTGTGTGTGTGTGTGTGTGTGTGTGTCTGTCTGTGTGTAAAACATAATGTTTTAACTCTTGAGGGTTGGTATAGTTTGACTCCGTGTCCCCAGCTAAATCTCATGTTGAATTGTAATTCCCAAATTGGGAAAGAGACCCGGTGGGAGATGATTAGATAATGGGGACAACTTCCCCATTGTTCTTGTGATAGTGAGTTAAGAGTGTGTGGCACATCCCCCTTCACTCACTCACTCTTGCTTTGCCATATGAATATTGTGCCTGCTTCCCCTGCACCTTCCACCATAATATTAAGTTTTCTGAGGCTTCCCCAGCCATGCCTACTGTTCAGCCCACAGAACTGTGAGTCCATTAAACCTCTTTTCTCTATCTATTACCCAGTCTCAGGTATGTCTTTATAGCAATGTGAGAACAGACTAATACAACAGTGGTCACTATATTCATTATCTTGGTTGTGGTGGTGGTTTTGGATGTATATGTGAAATGTACTATATTTCAATTATACCTCAATCATCTTGTTAAAAAGTCAACTATATTTTGTCATATTAAGAGTGAGAATAAAATAAAATTTTACAAAAAGAGAGACAATATCTTGTAAGGGAACTACAAAGAGTATCAACCATATTGAAATGAATACATTAATGCAAACTTTTCTTGGAGCCAGAAGGTGCTGATGCAGCATAAGGACCAATTCTGATAAGTAGAAAGATTAAATTAAGATGTTATTATCATTATTAGTAGTAGCAGAAGTAGATGAGTCATATGGGAACCTGGAAATGGAAGAGAAAAAGAAAGAAAATAGCTACTTATTTTAGGTACTTGCTTACTTTAAACATCGATTTATACCCTTTGAGGAAGATGGATGAATGGTGAAGATAGATAGAAACATTAGCTTTTATCTATGCAACATACATTAATGTTCAGTCTGCCCTAGATGCTAGGGAAACAAGATGTACAAACACAATTTTTGCTCTTATGGAGCTCCTTTGTAGAGGAATACAGTGTACTAAAAATCACAAAGGGAAGTTACCTATCCAGTTAATGATAGAGTTGAGTTGGGGGGGGTAGGAGAGTTTCCTAAAGGAGATGTCTTCTTGAAAACATGGTAAAGAATGGTTTGATTAAGATGATGAGGAGGTATGTTCCCATAATGCATTGCTATAAAGAGAACAGTGTGTGCTAAGACATACATTTGACAGGGCTGCAAGTCTGGGAAATTTCAAGCATTTCAGTGTGACTTCTACATGACCAAGATGAGATAATCAGGGAGCAATCAGTAGGGACAAACATGATCATAAGTGATCACACAGAATTCTATATCTAATTTTAAGTCATTTAGATAATGAGACAGTGTACAAAATTGAAGACTAGACTCAATTTGTATAATCCACTTCAGTAACTTCTACATAATATTTTTCTGTATCTTCATAGTCTTTCAAATTTATGTAATAAACTGTGCAAAGAAAATCTATTTTAAAAGAGTTACAAAACGGACAAAAACTAGTTTAAAGAGAGAAGGTGTAAACAACTTCCTTCTCTGTGAGCTCTAGAATCTTGTTTCAACATTCAGAAACAACTGAAAGTGTGAACCATTCTGGGTGTCTATTGTATTAAAATTTTCTTATTAGAATAGCAGTAACTAAAATTTACCAGCATCTTAAAATCATGAAATCATAAAACACCAGATCCAGATATTTTTTAAAAAGTCTGAAATCATCTAATCCCATTATAGTTACAGAAAATAAAACAAGATCAGAGAGGGAAGTGAATTCTCCCACTGTCAGTAGCTGAGAAAGCAAGGTCTAAAACAAACAACTGCTATGTTATACTGATTTCTGTAATGTTCACCAGGCTGCCGAATATTTTACTTTTAATCCGTTACTGTGAATGAATGGAAAAATTCTATTGATGGTCATTTGAAAATTATCTTCTGTAATTTTCAACATATAAAATAATATGAAACTGTTTTATTAATAAACTCAAAACTGTTTTATTATAAACTCAAAACAAGACTATCTGACAAAAATATATGGTAGCTTTCCAAAGTTTCTCGTCACGAAGTTACAACAAAATCTACACTTGAAAATCTTTTCAAATTTACAACAAATTGAAGCATTCAGAAGATGCACACAGACTTCTGATTCAGGAAAGTAGAATCATCCTCTTTTACTCTCAAAATTCTGTTATAGTAAAGAAATTCAATAATAATAATCATAGCGTTTATCAGAAGTTTTAGGGACAGACATCAGACCACATCAGTAGACTGATAATACTGACAGGCTTCTTAAAACAGAACTCATTTGAGATCTTAGTGATGGACAACCCAGAGAAGAGAAAACTACAGCTAAAAACATCTGCTGAAAAATACAGCATATGCAGTGGGAAAGTCACCATCTCCTCCTGAATCGAGCCTCAGAGTGTCTGAAGTGAGGCAAATATGAACTGTCTTTCAGATGATATTAATTAGAAAAATATTTTATTTAGAGAAAAGTGTGACAGTTAATTCCTCCACACTTCTCTCACCTTATTATACTCTAAAAATATAAAGTGACAGTAACAGTAGTATTCAGCTGTAAGAACAATCCTAGAAAACTACTCTCTAATTCACTCATACTTATCAGGGTCCACAGAAATAGTATGAGAAACTCAGAACATGTTCTTTATTTAAGTATTGAGGCTTAGCTTTTCATGTCGAGTTGCTTAGCACCCACTCAGACAAGGACAAATCTTGTAGTGACATGCCCTACCCACTTACATGGAAGTCAGAATCTACTCTCCAATTCTGGAAAAATAGAGAAGTATTGTGTAAAGAGGTTTATATAACAAGAGGGTAAACTCATAGCAGCTCTATTAACTACCAACCTAGTACATAATTTAAAAGAGATAATAAAAACCAACTGCACAAGAAAAAAACACTAACAAATAAAAGACTGACTATGTTAGTTATAGGGAAGATTATGCTGAATAAACAACTCTGATATTTCAAATGACAATAATGCATATTAAATCTAGCTTGTCATTACGGCAGAAGATGAAACAGCCCGTGCACCAACAATTAAATGCTTTACCTAGAAGTGACATACATTGCTTCCCCTCAGATTACACAGACTAGTACTAATTTCCTGGTCCTATTCACAAACAGGAGGGGAAATACATCGTCTCAAAACTATTGGTATGTATTCATTAAATTGCTTAATTAAATAAAAAATTTCTAGCAAGTGCCCAACTGGTAGAGAACTTGAATTATTTGGTGAGCACCAATGTTGACCCCAGATAAAATAAAAGTTTTAGAGGACAAGAACATTTTTAAAATTTAATTATTCTTTTTATCAAGGTTTATATGATATATCCCTGGAACTAATTTCAGGTGCTATGATGATAGAGCTGTAAAGGAATAAAACAAATTTTATTTTTTTAAAAAGTTATCATCAAAAGTATACAGATATAAAAGCCATAAGAAATGGAAGATAAATTTGAGCAAATCCTGCAAATAGCTTGTATGTGTATGTGTGCACATGTGTGTGAAAGAGAGGATGCATTATTCAAGAGCAAAAAGAACAACCCAGATATTCCAAAATCCATCCAATGGGAGATTCACAGGAATAAAAAAAATTAAGAAGGGCAAGAATGAATGCATAAATAAAGGAACAAACTAGCTAATTAAATAATTATTGTTTTTAAAATTTCAAGCTGAAAATATTCATAAGAGGACTTATTAAGTACTGGGTAGGACGAATAGTAAAAGACTTACATCTAGGGATACCTTTCTAGAATTTAAGAACATTAATAATTAAAAGAAAATCCCTCAGGACTTTTGTTGGTTGGTTGGTTGGTTGTGAGGACTAAGCTCTGATTTTTTATCTTGCCCAACTTCCTATCTTTGGGGTCTGTGAGTTGTGCCCTATGAACCACAGATTCTCATCAGATGGGTTTTATTTGACCCTACATATTGTGACTTACTTTTCAATCTGACTCAGGGGTAACATTATGAGACGATAAAAAAAAATATATAAAACGCCAGAACTTGAAACTGCCCTGCAAAGTCTCTTGTGGAAAAAAATACACATTCTATCAAGAATCTTCTCCCCCTTTGTTTTCCTTCCTTCCTTCCCAGATCCAGGAGATAATCAACAAAGAGCCAGGCACCACTTTAAGTATGATTAAAAAACAATTTACAACTTGCTGTCTCTAAAGTCTACTATCTAAGAGCTTCCACTGCACAGTAAAACTTGGTCTCCACAATCCTTTATCTTTAACCTGAACATTCCTTTCTACTGATCCCAGGTCTTTAGACAAACTCAACCAATTGCCAACCAGAAAATGTTTAAATTTACCTATAGCCTGGAAGCTCCTACTTTGAGTTGTCCCAGCTTTCTATACCAATGTATTTCTTAAGTGTATCTGATCAATGTCTCATGCCTTCCAAGCTGTACCCCAACCACCTTGAGCACATATTCTCAGGACCTCCTGAGGGGTGTGTCATGAGTCATGGTCACTCATATTTAGCTCAGAATAAATACCTTGAAATATTTTATAAAGTTTGACTCTTTTTGTCAAGGGTTGCTTTTATTTTTTATTCTCCCTACTAAAAGATTTGAATTATGTCTGTATTTTATTGACTAAAACATGTTTGTATGTTTTCTGCTGAAAGACATACATTTTTTTTCTGAGCTTCACATTTGCACTGCTGGATATTAGAATACAGTAAAATATCATGTTCAAAGTTTAAAGAAATATGCTGTTGAATTTATTATTCTATACCCTTACAAACTATTAATCAAATGTAATAATTTAATGATTGCAAATCTGATTATTGCAAAAGTAAACACTGTATAATACAAATGCTTTAGGATTTTTGAATTTAAACAATCTATTAGGTGTGGAAGTATACTGATAAAAAGAAAGACATATAAGAAATAAGAACTATATCATAAGTTTAGCATAAAGTAATCCAAGGGTGAGAAATGAGTTATAATGCTAGAATGGATTAGCCCCATAAAAAAATTTTCTTCTAGGAGAGAGCAAATTCTAGGATACATATTCCATGAATGAGAAACTAGAAATTCTAAACAAATTAATGAAGCACTTATTTGTCCTCAAAAGAACCAAAAGAAAGGCTATTTATAAAGTTCAAGAAAGTCCAGAAAAAGCTGTAAGAAAACTATGCTCTATGTATAAAAAATAACCACTATAAATCAAACCTGTACTTTAGAATTCATGACATTTGAAGTTTCTGTTGCACTGCTTTTGTTAAACTGTGTCCTTCAACAGGTACATCTTATCTAAAGAAAAGCAATATTTAGACAAACACAATCTTATCTAAGAACACAATAGTATCCAAATAACCATTATAAATACTACTTATTGGTTGTCCTTTTTATAAAAAAAATATATATACAGAAACACAGAAGACTAAACAGTTGTATGATAAGTAAATGTCATAAACAGTCCATATTGTATTTTTAAAATAATTTTACATCATAGAAATTTAGGATAATTTGGCTAAACATAAAGGAAAAGGAGTTTCTTATTTAAATAGTATAGTACTTTTAACAGAAATAATTTAACTGACTATACCTGGTAGACACAGAGAGTTTGAATAACTTAAGATAATAAAAGTTGCTTGTTTTAATTTCATGGTAACAAATACTATGAAAAAAGGCTTGAGATTTTCTAAAGAAGATGCCAAGTAAAAATTTTATTTATATAGGCCTCATTTTTATTCCTCCTATTTTCCCAAAATATACTACCTTAGCTAGGTGTATTTTAGTAATCTGATGCTATTATCTTTTTATTTGCTCACTATTAAACTAAAGATATATGTGGCCTTAAACTAAGTACATGTATCTTTATTGTCAAAATATTTCAGTCTAAGAAAATGAATGGCAAACTACCTATTCTCCTTAAAACAAATTGACACTAACTCAGTAAAAGAAGCTTAGCTTTGAAGGAATTTTGAAGACTGTATCTCTAGACACTAAAGCTACAGTGTACAAAAAGGAAGCACAACGACTCGGAGAGAAAACTGAGACCAAAGTCATTAACTCAGATCTCCTGCTCTCCATGCCAGTCCTAGGGGGCTGCTAGTGGTCTCCACTTCTGTGACTAGAGTCCTCCAATCTAAGTCCTTGGCAGCTTCCTCTTCTTGACTCTTTATATATAACATATATCACGGAGTTCTTTCAATTTTATTTTTGAAATATATCTCAAATCCACTCACTTCCCCCTATCTTAATTACAACAACACTAGTCAGTTAGTCCACCATTATTTATAATGTTTCTACTACCTTCCAGGTGCAGTTCCACTTGCTGTACCATTAATTAAAGGAGAGATGAAGAGTCCCTATATTCAACATGGTCACCTCACAATGAGAGTAACAAATAAGGAAAAAAACAGACTAAATGAATCAGATGACAGAGGGATAAACAATATGAAGAAAACAAAAATCACAATTTTGATAATTACATTATTAGTAATTCTTAGTGGGGGGGGGGGGGGGGTCATGGTTAGATGTCCCATGAGTTCCACGCATCTCTTTGACCAAATTCCTTACTCTTTGCCATCATAGTAGCTTGTTACTGCAAACACTCCCAAGTAGGAAAGAGGTGAATATATGCAAAGATATCTGACATTATCTGGAGATTCCGTGTCTTGACTGGCACCGTCAGAAGCTCTGCTAATTTGCCAGGAAAATAAGCACAACTAGAGAACTTCATAACAAAACAAAGCAACTTTTTAAAGTCTCTAGAAAATGTCCCTAGGGTACACAGCTGATGAAGAAACATTTATTCAAGAAAAATGCTACATGTTAGTAAGAACTGTTTGAATTTGTAGTTCTTCAGTCATAGCATGCTGTCTTTCTTCTCCTCATCCCCAGTTCAGCATAACAAAAGTTCTACTCTGGGTTGGTTTTACCAAGAAAACAGTGATCCTTTTCCCACATCTCTCAATTAAAGACTACATAAGCTCCTCCAGCAGGGACGGGTGCTAACATTTTTCTTCCAGCTCTGTGTTAAGGAGGCAAAATTCCAGGTTACCCAACTTGCAGTACAAAGGCTTTAACCTACCTGTGGCAGAACATGTCTTGGAAAAGTGTTCACCACAGATATCTCACGGAGAAATACATTTCTTTCCATATTTCCCTCTTCATTGACTATGGTGACCATATCTATGTTATTTACTTTCATACTTTTTCATTTTAAGTGGAATAAGGAAGGCATTCAAATACTTGTTGAAAAATTAATGATATAAAAACTCTTATATTTCCAGTTATATCAATTGTGTCCATCAAAACTGGGTAGAGCAGTGTTCCCCAGGAGTAAAGTCATTCCCTAAACCTCAGAATATGTTCTTCTATGGAAATAGGGTTGGTCCTTAACCAAATATGACTGGTGTCATTATAAGAATAGGAAAAGGGACATGAGACAGAAACAGGTGGAAACAGAAATTGGAATTAATGCTACTCAAAGCCAAGGTACACCAAGGAATGCCAGCAACCACTGGAAGCTAGAAAGAGGCACAGGGCAGATTCTGCCTCTGATCCCCCAAGAAGAATTCCACCTTACCAATGCCTTGATTCTAGACTTTTAGCCTAAACTGTGAGAAATATATTTCTGTTGTTTTAAGCCTCCAATTCTGTGGTACTTTGTTACAGTAGCCCTAGGAAATTATTACGTCATCTTCTTAAATTCAGTTCAAATGCCTTTTCATCCTGAAATCTTCCTTGATTCCAATTACAAATTGAACACTTACCTAGGAAAAGTTATGTCTTATTTTTATTTGCACCCTCACTGACTTGCCAAGAGGTACACAACAGGAGATTTTGTGCCTTATTTTTGAAAAGATAAGGTTTTTTTTACTTCTGGAAGCAATCCTTTCCTCTCCTGAATGCTTACAGCTCTTAATGTGGAAAGAAAAAGAGGATTCAGGTTAAGGTGTCTGAACAAGATAGTGACTCCAATGAAAAGATCTGCAGTACATAACAACCAATAACTATAAACGAAATTGATACAAATGCCCTAAAGCAGCGAATTGTCAATATATTGTTTTTCATGGTTCCTAGGAACTAGGGCAGGCTCCTCAGTCTTTTTCCTGGGAACACTTTTTTTTTTTGGGGTCCCTCCAGGAACTCTTGAGATCCACAGTGAAATAAAGAGGATCTCATACTGAAAGTATGTTCCCCCTCTCACTTTAAGAGATAGGAGTTGTTGACAGGAAGGATGAGCCTGATTTCCTCCTATGCTGTTCTCTCTTGGAAGAAACCCAGCTTGGATTCCTTATCACCATTCTAACAACCTACATCTTGAAGTGAAAACAATAGGCACCAGTGTTGTCATGAGCTGTAAGGATGCCCCTCTTGTAGTAGCTGAGAATAGCTGTGTAAAATACCAGAAGAGAGCAGAAAGCTTGACATTTTATTTGCATTTTCAGAAAACACCCTAGAGTCTAAGTAAAAAATAACCTCTTCTTTCTAGCATGCAATTGATAACAAAGTACAATCATAGAAAATCTTATCTCTTTCCCCTGGATTTTGTTTCATTTTGTGGCTCTTGGCAAGCTTATTATGTCAATAAAGACGTAGAGGATGGCTGACATTCTCATGACAAACACGGACCTTAATAATACATTTTATGGTGTGTGATTTAGATGCTCATCCTTGAGTGTGCATAATGCTCTGAATCATCATTGTTTTGGCATCAAGGTATGATTGATATTAGACGTTACATGTCCTATTTTGTCACCTCCAAGATGCAACTTTTAAAATTGAATTCTCTCAAACATTTACCAACTGCATGTTATTATCTCTGAGGAATGAA
Source organism: Ateles fusciceps (assembly GCA_036589455.1). NCBI lineage: Eukaryota > Metazoa > Chordata > Mammalia > Primates > Atelidae > Ateles > Ateles fusciceps. Next base: position 7,803,519 of record JAZHEH010002982.1, on the reverse strand, counting down.
TATTTAGATAATTGGGAACTCTGAAACATTGGTGTAGGGATTTATGATTTGGATAAAATTGCCTTCTGCAACATGAATTTTTGAGCAACTAGAAAAATTCTTACATCCCACAAATTCTCAGAACTTATGAAGTATATCAAGATATATTCAGATTCATACTGAGTCTTTATTGAATTTTTCGTCTAACAGATTTTGCTTCCTTTGATCTTTGATCGCAAAGGATTCAACTCAGCATACTACCATATCACACCAAAACGTGCATTTTCATGCTCAGTGAAATGCAACTTTTCCAAACTGAACAGTGTTTTACAAAATGTCTCATGTGAACTTAGAAGATTTTCATATAAGAACTTTAAAAATTATTTCTACATTTTAAACTTTATTGCTTACTATATTTAGTGTTTACAATTTACAGATAAACACCATTCCTATCTTAACCTACAACTACAGCTCAGGATGCAGGTACTAGAAAAATAGATGAGCTCAGCTTTGTAACTGTTACAATACATTCTTATCACTTCACTTTAACAATAAGTGTGTCTTTATCAAACATCTAGGATTCATTCACCTGATTATTTGTCATGATTCAGATAATATTGCTGAGTTCAAATAGACCTAGTTATAAGCAAGAAAGGTAAAATAGCTCATATAGAAGCAATTTTTTCAATCACAATGCTCTCACACCTTTTCTTCCAACAAAGACAGATATTGATTGAGCTCATTTTATATATGAAACACTACTCTAAATTCTAGGTGGAATTCAAATAAGAAAGAGGCACAATCCCTAACATCAAGAAATTTTAAGAAGCACCTTGCTTTATAAAGCAATGTTGATTCATCCTCAGCATGGTGATTCAATAATTGCAAAAATAAATCACAGGCAATATTATCTGAATCATGCTTTCTGTGGTTTCAGTTACCCTGAGGTCAACCATAGTCCAAAAATATTAAATGAAACAATTCAAAAAATAAACAACTTATAAGTTTTACATTGTGTATTATTCTGACTTGAATGTCACGTTATTTCCTCATTTTACCTGGGACACAAGTCATCCCTTTGTCTGACATTTCCAGGTTGTATTCTATATACTTGACAGTCATTTTGTAGCTGTCTGGGTTATCAAATCAACAGTCAATTTATTGCAGTACTTGTATTCGATTAACCCTTATTTGACTTAATAATGGCCCCAAAGTCCAAGAGTAGTGATGCTGGCATATTGTTATAATTGTTCTATTTTATTATTTTTTAATGTTGTTAATTCTTTATTATGCATAATTTATAAACTGAACTTTATCATAGGTATATATGTAGAGGAAAAATATAGCATATATTGTGTTTGGTACCATTCACAGTTTCAGGCATTCACTGGGGGTCTTGGAAAGTATCCTCCATGGATAAGGGTGAATTACTGTATATATGTATAGACAAGACTACAGGATGAGTCAGTTTAAGAAAGCCTAACCTAAAATAAGTACATTGCTATAATCAGTTATTTAGATATTATAAATGCAAATGTTTTAGAAAACAAATTCATAAGATACTTTCAAAATAAATATTGCCAAAATGCTTATCAGTGGATATTGTGATAATATTTACAATGCAAGGAAAAATATATTAATATATAAAGTTATCCTAAGATGTTTTGTCTGATGCCTTATGGAATTCTGTTTATTAGTAATTAGAATATATGGGGTAGTTAAGTGTAGTTCCAGCTTACATTTTACCATACGATTCAAATATGATGCAAGATTGCTACAGAGAATATATTTCCAGTTTGTTAGCATTTGATATAAATGCAATGCAAGCAAAAACATAAGACAAAGTCACCACACAGAAAACTAAAATAAACTTCAGGAAAATTCTAGGTCAAATAATCTCTTAATTATTTTGCAAATGATGTCGTCTCATATGCCAGAAATTTGTAAACAATTAAAAGAACCTATAAACATTACTAGCTGCAAAGCACAGAATAACTTTAGCTTAACTAATAGAATGGACATGGCCTTTATAGTCAGACAAAATTAATTATAAATTCGAGCTCTGTCAGTACCTCTCTGAATCTCTATTTCCTTTTATGTTTACTGGAGATAGTAATACCTATTAAGGTCAGGTGATTTAAAAAATGAGAAAATACAAAAGGACTTTTATAAAAAGTTCTTGCCACAAGATATTTTTTACACACTGAAAATTTATACTCCCCCAATATTGATATGCTGATACCCCACTTTTCTTGTAATGGTATTGGGAGGTGGGGCTTTTGAAAGGTGATCAGGTCATAGGGATGAAGTTCTCATGAATGGGATTAGTGTCCTTACAAGAGTCACAAAAGAGTGTGCTTCTCTTGTCCGTGTGAGGGCAGAAAAAGAAGACAGTCATCTACAAACCAAGAAGCCAGCCAGACACCAGGCATGCTGGCACTTCGATCTTGGAGTTCTTAGCCTGCAGAGTTATGAGAAGTAAGTGTCTGTTGTTTATAAGCCACCCAGTTTATAGTATTTTATTATTGCAACCTGATCTGACTAAAACAATACTGTAAACCAATATTAGGATCCACTTACATGCTAATAGTAGTACCATAACCAGAATCAATAGTAGTAATAACAGTAATGGTAGAAGTTGTAAATTACTAAAAGTAAAAAAAGCAGATAAAAACACTACATCATTTATTCTCCTTTCCACTATTCCATAAAAAGACAAAAATGGAACGTATAAAATGGCATTAACCCTTAACAGAGCATAGCAGAGAATGATCTATGGCCAAAAAATGTCAAGAATTATTGGAAGATGGAAAGGGTCTGAAGTACCATTGAAAGATTCAGCCCCAGCCTTGGGCATGTGTACTGGGGCAATAGTCACAGAGGATGTCCAGCTGCCAGCAGAGCTTCAGAGACACTTTACATCCAGAAATCTTAACTACATTGTGGGCCAGAGTGAGCATCCCAGCTTAAATTGTAATAAATACACATCCATGGGAGTAGTTCACTTCATGTGACACATAAATCAACTTGTGGTCAGGAATCTAGGGCTAGACAAAATGTTCCTCTGGACAAACATGTATTTAACATGTTTGTGTAGAGTATAGGCGCTGCTGAGGAGAGCCCTCCCTAATCTGACATGAAAGGCTCCCACAGCACAGCCACCAGCTCCACCCTGGAGAATAATGACATGGAGCCTCTCTGTCAATAGCCTGTCTACAAACTGAGCAAGTTGGCCTTTCTGCTGCTCCACACATAAATGCAAATCCAAAATGAAGCATCCATAGAATTTGGAAGAAACCCGGAAACATGAAAAGGACGGATAAGAAAAGGAACTTTAAAAATAGGAGCAGGAAAATGTATACATTTTATGTATAGATAACAACAGGATATTACAAGACAGAAAAATTATAAAACCTGATACTAAAACACCATCTTCAAAATAAAATAATAAATGATGCAGAAGAGGAAGGTAAATAAGTATTTCAGAGGATATAACAAAATATGACACAGAAAATGAGGAAAGAGATGAGAAACAAAGAGAACCTACCATATAGAAGTTTCAGAAAGAGAGACTAGAAAAAAAATAATGAGGAAAACTTATTCAGTAATTAAGCGATTAATTTATGAAAATGTCTGATGTCTGAAGGAATACATGGTCCAATTAAAGGCAAGATGCATTAAATTAAAAAGTTATATGTATTAATTTTAAATTGCAGAATGCTAAGGATAAAGTACAGGCCTTAAAATTCTCAAAAGAGAAAAAAATAGTCATTTATGAAGCTATGAAAAACTGAACAATCTCAGCCTTTACCTTAACAACAATGAATATAGGAAGACAATGAAAAATACCTTCAGAATTGAGAGAGGAAAATATTTTCAACCTAGAACAGGATCTACTGTCAAGCTACAATAAAATGAGAAGACAGGATACAGATATTTTCATCATGAGAACACAGTTACCTTCTTTGTACACTTAGGAAATTACTTGAGTTTATAGTTTCATAAAATAGGAGATTCATTTAATTAAAAGTAAGATGTGAACTGAATTTAATAGAGCAGGAAAAGCAAGTCCTGTGCTGATAGCGAGGTGGCCTGGAGAGTTCAAATAGGAGCAGACGAAAGAGTCTAGAAAGGATTTCCGTTGAAAAAAAGAAGATTCTAGAATGCAGGTCTTGAAAGTTTTCAACAGATGAAAAGATAATGGTCTAAGAAGTTGTAGAGGTGACCAAATAAAAACAGTAATTAAAAAACAAAGCAAAAACACAAAGCTTTTGGGAGGATGGGGATGGAGGCTTTCCATGGGGAGATTACATGTGAGCTGTTTCCTAGTATCTCCTAGGAAGTGAGCGGAATAAAAATCTGATATATGAAGTAAGAGAAGTACATTGTTTAGTGATCTGAAACAAAATGCCATATAGTTAAACCATGTAAAAATGATACCCATTCTGTCTAGGATGAAAAAATGAAAAGGGAGGATTGGTGGTCACTGTTGCTTTACAATATGAGCCTCTTGTATTATTGTGGTCTTTACATAAGAATTGTTTTTGATAAAATAAAAATAATTATAAAGGGTCAGTTTATGTTTTCAAGATAGGTTTTGAATAAGCAGATTGTAATATGTGTTTTCATGTGCAAAAGTTTTATTACTGAAATGTTCCTTGGAGAAACCAGTAACAGGACTTCATGAAGAGGGCAAGGAAGGACACAAGCCATGAAACAGGGTGATTTTGGAGGAAAGTCTTGGCTTCAGCCTGATCTTCTAAGACCTTGTCTTCATTAAAAGTGGGAACTGGGCTCTTACAGTTCACTCCAGGTTTCAGCCTGTCTCTGAAAAAGGCCATACTGAAGAAAGAGGAGGAGAACATAACCTTCCAGGCCTTGTTCCCCCACTCTCTCTGGGAGGCAGGTACAGGCTTTTAAAAACACAAGCACAGACAGTGTGATGATTCCTCAAGGATCTAGAAATATAAATTCCATTTGACCCAGCAATCCCATTACTGGGTGAATACCCAAAGGATTATAAATCATTCTGTTACAAAGACACATGCACACATATGTTCATTGCAGCACTGTTTACAATAGCGAAGACCTGGAACCAACCCAAATGCCCATCAACGATAGCCTGGACAAAGAAAATGTGGCACATATACACCATGGAATACTATGCAGCCATAAAAAATGATGAGTTCATGTCCTTTGTAGGGACATGGATGAAACTAGGGTTCTGAACACAGTGTAAGGTATTGTATCCAACAAGACAAGTAGATGTAACAAGTAAGGGAAATGGGAGTTTGAATGGATAGAGGAGGAAAGAGGTGGGCAAATACAGTTGCAAGCCTGAAATGAGAAGTTAAAAGGAGGATGCAATTTTAGCTACTAATTTTTTTGTTCCTAAATTTCCTCCCAGGAGTAGCTATTCCCCAAATAATATGGATGAAGTGAATCTCTAGGGCACAAGGGTTGGATAAGGCAGACACACAGAGAGAACTCAAATTCCCTTTCAGGTAAGAACCTGCTTTTCAACTATGAAGAGTGTGGTCAGCTGGTGGCTTGCTGTTGTTAACTTGAGGTGCGCTTTACCTTCTGAGTTGAAGTCATGTGCTCCTGCTGATGGCCTTAGTCCATGACTGGGCAAGACTGTGATACAGGGTCTAGCAATGTCTACTCACTGCAGAACTATGCTAATTTTTGCCCTAATCCCCCACTGGACTTGAAAAGATTTTGTCATGTTTGCATTACAGGCTCTCTACACGGCATGTCCAATCCTGTTCATCTTTTTTGCTTTCACAGATGTGATCCCCCGTAAGCTTCACCCTCCTAACTCCATCTTAGTGTCATTTTCTGTAGGAGCCATCTGACATACTACTAAAAACATTTTTTAAAAATTTTCCAGAGGCAGTTAATGATTCAGAATAAAGTAATTTGACTCTTAGGAAACTGTTCTTCCTGTTACAATGTCACACATCTTGTGTCTTTGTTTAGTTTGGAAATAATGGAACATTTCTCTAAAATACATCTAAAATATATTCTCTAAAATACGTTCTCTAAAACTCCCTCCATGTTTTACAGACTCAGTCTGTATCAGCATGGAAGCATTATGTTCTTTTCAAGTGTACAGGTTATAATGTTTACATAAACTAGCAACCCAATAAGAACAAAAAAATCAGATGTGCTAAGCAAGATGGGCAGTAGTGTCAACGCCCAAACATGCTCTCTTATTTTCTTTTCTCTGACCTTTAACATAACTTCTTGAAAACATTTAAAATAAATTTCTACATTCAAGCATAGTTTTACTTATGGTTGATTCTGGGTTACCTCAGATGCATAGTCTCCATTTCTAACTTCGTGGCCATTTCATTAGTAAGTCATTGAGCAAGCACTGAGATGGCTGCTGACTTCAACTGGCTGAATCATTATTGCACTTGGTTGGCAGTGTGTCTGCAGCCTCTTCCCTGCTGAGTACTAATATGTGATGCAGTGATCTTCACACATTGTCTCTACTCTTATTTGTTTATCCTTTTTTCTCTACCTTGGACCTTATTGTCCTTAATCTTCCAATTATTCTCTTCTAGAGACCTGAAAAACCAGCCAGTTACTGGCAACTTTATGTGAGTCTATATGTATTCTAATCTTGAACCACTTTTCTTTCCACACAGAGGATGCCCAGATGCAGTGCCTAAAGCTTTTCCCTTTGGGAAGATTTTCCCTTGCCACTGTTAGTCATGGCCACTTCTGAGTGACTGGCACTCAAAAGCTGAGGTGGGCCTCGAGGTATTAGCAGCTCCCACACTTCCCAGAGCTGCGCAATGGGCAATTTCTTGAAGGAGATGCTGAGCTGCATGTCTTCATGTCTGCCACAAGCAGCCATTTATTATTCTTATATACTCAGCATTCTTGCCCCATTCTTTTGGTAACGGTGTCTCCCCTGTTCTTTAATGAAAACTCCCCCTCTTTCATGAAGTCCTGGTAAGACTTTTAATAAAGCAGACCTTCTCCTCTGATCACGTTCCTCTGACTCTTGCTCACCCCCTTTGGCCAGAGGATGAACATATGATCAAACTGGGCTAACTGTAATCTCCCCAGATAAGTTATAACTGTACAACTACAGTTACAACAAAAGAAGAGAAATATCAGCTCTTGGCAAATTCTGCTTTTCCTGCTGCTGATATTGCAGTGGTACACTGGTGTCATTCTGAACGATTCTCTAAGCTACTCCAGTATCTTAACAACAAATGCCTTTTCTATCCTATAAGTTAACCAGAGTAAATTTATATTGTTTGCCATAAAATCCCTAACTGATATGGAACTCTAAAAATTATACAACTAGACCTAAAACTCTAAGAGAGGGTATTTATTCAAACTGAAAAAGGTATCTCATTCTAGACAGATGCAAATATATGTATGCACAGCTTGGTGAGCATATGGCCCCTTTGTGCTAATGAGGAAAAGATGCCCTTTGAAGTGGTCTTCTTGGTGACACCCCTGTGCAGGATTCAACCTTGAATACCTTTCCTGGAGGCAATTCACTGTCTCTCTCTTATCAGACAGCAGAAAGAGAAGGAAAATGACAGACGGAAGAAATATTTTTGAAATAGAGAAATATGTTTGTTAGAATACATACCTAACTGGGACACAGAACTAATATTGACTTTGAGCTGAGGATATGGGGTAACAAAAATGAAACAAAAATCACCGATTTCCTCAGATTTCATGGTACAGAGATTATAAGGGAGTAGGAAAAAAATCACATTCAGAAAAGCTTTGCTTTTGAAAAAAAGAAACATACAGTTTATCCTGGTAGCTCTAATTTAGAAGTAGAAAAGTTAACCAAAGTAATTATTCCAATTTCATCACAGAAAGAACAATTAAAAGAGAAGAAAGACTCTATTTCAGAAGGACACAACTTTAACATAAACTTTCAAAGGAGTTCATTCCTATTTTTATTTAAAAAGCCTTCTTAAATGCATAGCCTTACAAAATTGGAAGCTTTATACAATTCTTAGAAGAATCTACTTGATAAAAGAAAAGTCAGTTGAATTAAAAGTTTGCAACTGAATATAAAAACTTGCCAGGAGAAACCACAGAAAACAATTTTTCATACATTAATGGATAATCTAGATAGTAATATTCATGCCCCTGAATGGACAAAGGGACTTTAAAGGTCATCCATTTAATTTTTCTAGCCCAAGTCTTGTCTATCTCTATGTAGATCAGATATTTCTTTCCAACAAGTATAAAGGAAAATTCCATAGCCTTCCTAAAAGGCATTTCAGGACACAAACACACTAGAGAGATTACCTAGCATAGGTTGAACCTGTGTAAACACTAGAAACAAAGTGAGGGGCAATTGTGTCGCGTGTAGCTTAACGTGGAAATCAATTGACAGCTTAAACTCTGAAAATGTACTATCTTCTTATTGGAAAAATACTTTTATTTAGTACCCAGTCCACTGGATGCCAATTTGTTGTCTGTATAATTTATTGGAAATTCACATTGTTTTAAGGTAGTAGAATTCACCCCAGGTTCTGGAAATGGAGCAGGTAACAAGGCTAACCCCAACAGTGCCTTCTGCTATACTAGCCATAAATTTTCATTTGGGATGGGCAATTGACCTAAATTTTTCTACTTTTGAAAATCAGAATATTTGATAGGAGAATTGAGAAAATAATAATGTGCCACTCTGTTGCTTTAGGCAGTATAAGGCCTAGTACTTCTGCCTGGCACTGTTCAGTACTGGGCCTGGAAAAAAGCAATGCTGGGGAGATGAATGTCCACAGAACAGCAGAGAAATGGAGCTGAAGTCTTGATATGTCTGAAGCTTGCCTACATATTAATCTCTTTCAATTACTTAAGACAATAAAATTACCTTTATAGCTTAATTCAGTTTGAATAATTTTTTTTTTTTTTTTTTTTTTTTACGTAAAAGCAAAACCACCCCACTTAATATTAGTAAGATTGGGAATGGTGTGTTTTTAATAGACTGTCCTCAATTATGTTATGCAGGAGAAGAGTGTAGAATTCTGTACCTCAAGTGAGAAATTGATGATTTTTCTAACAGTTGTATCTCTACAAAGTTATGTCATAAATATGTTTAATGTAGTTGCTGCCTCAGCATCCATTTTAGTTGTTTGAATCCCTGTTGACCCTGTCATCTTTGGCCTCGCTAAAAATTTCCTTTCCCTGTGGTTGCCTGCAATATAGCCCCCTTGTTCCTCATCTCACTAACCCCAAACTCAACACATCCTACAACTACAGATCACAAAAGAAACTAAATTATTAATACCAGAGTCATATAAGTAAGTTTCCCCCCTTTCTGATGTGTTTCCTTTAAATTAGCCCATCCACAAACCACACAGGAAAGCCCAAAAGGTAATTCCTATGCACCTTAAGAAAGGCATAGTCCACCAGGTCCTCTCATGCTGGTGGAGCCCCCTACTGTCTCTGGACTTCCCGTTGGCCATATTAATGCATCTCTGAGATCTCTAAGTAATCCATTTGTTGTATTTCATGCATTTTTTTTCACTTCCTCATTTGTCTCACTTGACACATACACCTGAAATTAACTTCTACTGTCAGAGTTCTTATAGAGAGTAGATATCCTTAGCTTATGGCCACTGTCAATAAACGGACCACAAGACCAAATTAGGAAAAGATCACAAGATGAAGTGAACAGGTTAAAGATGGCTAACTACAGGCATTTGACACTTGCCTCCTCCAGAAAGAACTAAAATTATGAATGGATAATCACTCTCGAAAAGAATTTATAGAGAGAACACTGGAATTCAGCAGAGAAGTGACAGAAAATATCTGAGGCACAGAAGGAGAGGAAAGGGAATTAGCTAGCTTAGCCAGGATCAGCTGGGATCCTGAAGACTGAGCCCAACACCCTGGTGCAAGAAATGGATAAGTGAGAGGTCCTCAGCAATCCACATTCCCCACCGAGGACTCCTGCAATCCTAGGCACAGGAGAGCCCCTGGACCCACATAAGCCCCTTAGATTAGCATAGGCAGTTGCCTTGAGATCCCACAAAGGCACTGCTCCAGAGAGGGAGTTCATACTAGGTCACACACACTGCTGGAGATTTAATTAATGGCAGCACAATGCCATTTTGAGTGTCCAGTCTCCACCAGACTGCATCCTGCCCTGATGATCAACAGGAGATGCCCTGCATCTCCACATTTTGGGAACCCCCCACTGAAGTTCCCCCATGTCCACTTGGAGAATTCCCCCATGTCCACTTGAAATTCCCCCATATCCACTTGAAAATTCCCCCATGTCATGTCCACCAGGTAGACCCAACAATGTGGCAGGGTCCCCAGCACTGTAGGCCACACAGAGTTCTTTGCCCCAGGGAAAGGTTAGCATAGCACACCAGGGAGGCTGCCCCCAGGACAAAGGAAACCTAAGCTGTGGAAACTCCCCAAGGGTTAAGAGCTGCTTTCCTGGGGCTGCTGACAGCAACTGCATCCCTACCAGCAGCAGTCTCTGTGCTCTAGCTTGAGCTCCAAGGACGAGCTCCTCCTGCACATCACCATGGCTGTGGCTGCTGCCAGGAGCCAAAGTGAGTAACTCTCAGAGCCTGAAAGCTGCCTGTATGGGGCTACTGACAACAAGCAGCATGGTTTCTGTGCTCTAATATATGCCCTAAGTATATCCTAAGTATAGGATATCCCTGATTACCACCACAGCTGCTGCTGCCACTGGGGACCAAAGTATACACTCCCTCCCCAGAATCTGAAGGCTGCTTGTCTGCCTGCCTGAGTCTGCTCCCACTGACAGCAACCTATTGCCTCCCAGCAGCAGGACTGCTGCACAATTTCACACACTGTAAAGACAGGCTTTCTCTATCACCACTGAAAACTGTCCTACCCTACCTACTGTAACCTACACCCATGTGCACCACCAGGTGGCATGAGTTCAGGCCTGCTTGGCCTGGCATCACCCCCAACCAGTGCCTGAGCATGCCACTTACGGTCCTGGGGGAGCACCCTGCCTGGTCCACCTCTGCTAGGACCTGTGCACTCCTCCTGGGGACCTGAAGATAGGCCCACACAGCCTGCCACCAACACCACTGCTAGCACTTACCTGCATGCACCAACTGGGTTCCAGGAAACTGGAATGCCTAGTCCATCACAGCCCTATTAACAAGTGCCACCCATGAGCCTAAGAATTGCTACACCAGTGCTACTACCATTGTTCATGCCACACATGCTATTCAATGTCCTATGGACCCACCCACCCATCTGGCCCACCACCTACATAAACCACCTAGGTGCCCAAAGAAATAAATATTTGGCCAGCAGCTGCCACTACTGGGGTTCAAGTACTGGCCTACCTGGCGTCTTTATTCCTAGCAAAGGCTCACCACAGCCTCCACTAGCAATTATACCCAAGCCACTAAAGAGTTCACAAATACTACTGATGCTATTCACAACTGAATAAATAATTCAAAGACTGCATCTCTGCATGTACGAAGAATTAAAAGTACCATACTCAATGAACATAGACACATATTCAGTAAAAGTCTTCCCCTATGAAAGATAATCCAAAGAATGAAGTGACTTTTTACCAGATGTGCAGATACCAGTGTAAAGATGCCACGCATGTGAAAAACCAGGAAAACTGGACACATCAAAAGGATCATAATAATTTGCTAACAAAAATATTCAGGAAAAAAGTGATGAAATGTCAGAAATTGAATACAAATAAAAAAACCTCAGTGAAATCAATTGAACACATAAACAATATAAAGAAATCAGAAAAAAAAACAATTCAGGATATGAATGAGAAATTTACCAAAGATATACATACCATTAAAAAAAAAGAAAATCCCAGAACTCAATAATATATGAAATTTAAAAATGCATTCCAGAGTTTCAACAACAGACTAGATTAACCAGAAGAAAAAATAACAGTGGATGTCTCAGGAAAAACAAACAAACAAAAAACCATATAGGCCATAGGAGAAAGGGATGATATATTCAAAGTGCTGAAAGAAAAATCACTCAATCAAGAATAATATACCTATCAAAGTTATCCTTTATAAATGAATGGGGAATCAGTATATACCAGATAAGCCAAAACTGAGAAAAAAATTTACCACTAGATTGGTCCTACAAGAAATACTTTAGAGAGTCCCAAACCTAGAAATGAAAAGGTGATATATACTATCGTGGAAACATATGGAAGTATAAAACTCTTTAGTAGAGCAAACACATAAATGAAGAAAACTCAAATGTTTCCATTTCAGAAAACCACCAAACCACAATGATAAACAACAGAGAAATAAAGAAGAGAAAAAGGATATACAAAACTACCAGAAAGCAATTAGCAATATGACAGGGATAAAACCTTACATATAAATAATGACCTGGCATGTAAAGAGGTTAAATTTTCCACTTTAAAGATGTATACTGGCTGAACATAGTTTTTTTTTTTTTTAATGATGCAACTGTATGCTGCCTATAAGAAACTTGCTTTATCTGTAAAGATATATACAAAGTGAAAGTAAAGGAATAGAAAAAGCTATTCCACAGAAACCTAAATCAAGCAGGAGTAGCTCTACTTACATCAGATAAATGCATTGTAAGTCAAAAACAAAAGAGAGAAATAAGGTCATTACATAATGATAAAGGGAGAATCCACCAAGAGAATATAAGAATTCTAAATACACACACACACACACACACACACACACACACTCTCAAAGCTGGAACACTCAGATATATAAACCAAATATTACTAGATCTAAAGGGGAGAGAGAGACTCCAATACAATAATAGTGGGGGGAGTTCAACACTTTATTCTTGACATTAAACATATCATCTACACAGAAATTCAACCAGAAAACATGAGATTTAAACTGGACTTTAAACCAAATAGACCTAACAGAAATTTAACCTCAAAACATTGTTCACAACCCCTGCATTATTCTGATCAGCACATGGAACATTCTGTGGGATGTGCCATACATTAGGCCAAAAACCAAGTCTCAATGAATTTTTGAATGTTAAAATTATTTAAAATATCTTCTGAGATGACATGAAATAAAACAAGAAATTAATATCAAGAGGAGCTTTTAAAGCTATATAAATATATGGAAAGCAAACAACATGAAAATGATATCACATAAATACAGAAGATCATCAGACACTATCATGAATTACTATATAACAAACTGGAAAATCTAGAAAAATTGTACACATTTTGGACACAACTGACCAAGATTGACTCAAGAAGAAATAGGGTGGCTTCACTGCTGAATTATATCAAAAATATGAAGACCTAACACCAATTCTCCTCAAACTCTTCCAAAAAATTGAAGAGGAGAGAATTCTCTCTAACCCATCCTGTAAGTTCCCATTATCCTGATATTGACGCCAGACAAATACACATAAAAGAATATCAGGTCAATATCTCTGATGAACACCAACACAAATATCTTCAACAAAATACTGGAAAACTGAGTCCAACAGCACAGAAAAAAAGATAATACATCATGATCAGGTGGGATTGGGATGCAAGGATTATTCACTATACACAAATCAATAAATGTGAACATCAACAGAATGAAGGACAAAAAACATATGATCATTTTTATACATGCAGAATAAGCATTTGATAACATACAACATCCCTCTTTGATACAAAAAAAAAAAACTTTGAATAAACTAGGTATAGAAGAAACATACCTCAACATAATAAAAGCCATATATGATAAAACGAAATAACGAATGTGGAAAAGCTAAAAGACTTTTCTCTAAGAAATGAAACTAGACAATAATGCACACTTTTCTACTCTTACTCAAGATAGTACTGGAGATTGCTGGGACAAATCCTAACATGTGTGATGGATTATATTATTTGCTAAGACTGATAGCAAGGAAAACTGAGCCAGCCCTCCAGCTGGAAAACTGCTCAGGGAGTTCTAAAATAGTAAACAGTACATGTATATCATACACCAGTTAAACTAGTTCTTTAAACATGGGATATGTGACCCTGCCCCTATTGCTCCCTCTTGGAGAATGCTTTTTGATCAGTGGTAAGCATGCACCACCTGCCTGCCTAGTTTATCTTTGCTCTAGGAGAAAACAAAGAGCACCTGCTTGTTAATAATAATCACCTGTTCAGAGAGACTAACTACATGGGTCCAAGTCTGCTCGAGGCACTCAGCTGGAAAGACTGTTAAGCTCCCTGATCCCACTTTGCTGTTCTATCTTTGTGTCTGTTTCTTCATTCCTTTAGTGCCACTGAGTTGGGGTCTCCATGACCAAACTGGTCTTGGGAGGAGATTATAGCCAGAGTAATCAGGCAAGAGAAAAAAAAATCAGGCAAATAGGAAAAAGGTAGTCAAATTGTCTCTCTTTGCAGAGGATATGATGTTAAATCAAGGAAAACCTAAAGCCTACGCCACAGAACTTAGATCTGATAAATGCAGTACGGCTGCAGGATACAAAATTAACATCAACACTCAAAGTGTCATTAATGTTTCTATACATAAATTATAAACTAGCTGAGAAAGAAATCAAGAAGGCAATTCCACCTATAATAGTTACAAATAAAATACTCAGAAATAAATTTAACCAGGAGGCTGAAATACTTTCACAAGAAAAAAATTAAAAAAACTAATGAAATTCGAAGAGAATACAAACAAATGGAAAAGCATCTTGCTCATGAATCAGCATAGCTAATATTATTGAAAATTACTATACTTTCTAAGTAATCCATAGATTCAATGGAATTCCTGTCAAACTATTTACATCTTTTTTCACTGAAATAGAAAAAAAAAAAGTCTGAAAGCTCATATGAAACCAAACTGGAGCCCAATTACCCAAAGCAATACTGAGAAAAACCAAGCTAGAACAATTATACTACCTGACTTCAAAGTATGTCACAAGGCTATAGTAACAAAAGTAGCATGGGATTGTTATAAAAACAGACATATAAGCTAAAGGAACAGAATATAGGCACCTAGAATATATGCAGGCACCTAGAATATACACTGGAGAAAGGATACCCTCTTCAATAAATAATGCTGAGTAAACTGGATTTCCATATGCAAAAGAGTGAAAATCAACCCCTATCTCTTTTCATATACAAAAATCAACTCAAGTTTGATTACAGACTTAACAAAAGACCCCAAAGTTACTAGAAGATAAATAGGAGAATCATTTCAGGACATTGGTCTAGGCAAAAATTTTATGGTTAAGACTTAAACACAGGAAATAAAAACAAAAATAGACAAATGGGACTATATTAAACTTAAAGTCTCCTGCATAGCAAAGAAATAATCAATAAAGAGAAAACCTGTAGAATGAATGGAAGAAAAATATTTTCAAACCATCATCAGACAAGAGACTAATATGCAGAATATACAAGGAACTCATTTCAACAGTAAAAAATAAAAATAAACGCAGGCAAAGGACATAAACAGACATTTCTCAAAATAAGACTTACAAATGGCCAACGGGTATATAAAGCAATGTTCGGCACCACTCAGCATCAAGGAAATGCACATGAACACCATGATGAGATATTATCTTACCCCAACTAGAATGGTTATTATTTAAAAAACAAAAAAATAACAGATGCTGATGACAACAAGGAAAAGGGACTTTTATACATTGTTGGTAGGCATGTCAGTTAGTTCAGCCACTGTGGGAAAGAGTATGCAGATTTCTCAAATAACTAAAAATAGAACTAATCCTGCTACTTGGGTATTTTTTCACAGGAAAGGAAATCAGTATATCAAAGGGATACCTGCAGCCTTATGTTTATTGCAACATTATTAATAATAGCAAGATATTGAATTGACCTAAGTATCCATCAACAGACGAATAGATAAAGAAAATGTGGTATACTGACACAACAAAATACTATTCAGCAATTAAAAAGAATGCAATCCTAACATTTGCAGCAACATGAATGGAATTGAAGGTCATCATGTTAAGTGAAATCAGCCAGGCACAAAAAGACAACTATCACATATTCTCACTCACATAGCGGAGCTAAAAAAGTGGATCTCCTGAAGATAGGGAATAAAAATAGATACCAGAGACTGAAAAAGATGTGTGTGAGGTGTGGGGGAAGATAAAACAGAGGTTGGTTAATGTGTACTAACACACAAGTAGAAGGAATACATTCTAACGTTTCATAGCAGGGTAGGATGACTATAGTGAACAAAGTATATTTCAAAACATTTAGAAGAGAGGACTTGAAATGCTTCCAACACATAGAGATAAATATTTGAGGTGATGAACACCCTAAATACTGTAACTTGATCATTACATTCTATGCATGTAACAAACTATCACATGAACACCACAAATATGTAAAATATTATGTATCAATTAAGAAAAAATAAGTAAGTTTGGACACAGACGCTATGCTTAGTAAGGACACAGCATTAGGGGACATGGCTCAAAAATCAGGATAGTGTCACTAGGTTGCTGTATTTGGTACCTTTAGTAAGTTCATTCATCCAGAGATAAGCTGCTTTGAAATTGTTCTGCAGGTAAGCAGAGGAGAGTCCGCAGCTTTACTAAGAGTGGCCTTTCTGCCTGTGGCCTGCAATCCATGTTGATGACACTCAACATTTTGAAACATTTAAGATTTAAGAACTAGATTTTCTACCTCAAATCTTTTCTAGTGGAAATAGTAAAGTTAAAATTATGATGGGTTTAAGATGGCGACACAGCAAAAGCCTGATCCCCAAATCCTTCTCGCGCAGCTCGAGCAGAATAATCTGTTTGTTGAGGGAATTAATCACTTCGGTATGAGAAAAAGCTGGGAAGCAGCCTGGGTTGAAAGGGAAATTTACCTTTACCTTGTTTCCCTAGGCCCACTTTGTTCAGTGTGCCCCAAAACACATTTAAGTGGAAAATTGGAAAGATAGAAACACTGTTCAGAGTGGACAGAAAACTTCAAGCTCATTAGTAGCTGCAAATATTGGCCAGATAAGAGTCTATGACCTTTAGTACATGAAAACCATTAGCAGTGAATATAAACCGTGTAGACTGAAAGTCTGACTACTTTTTAAGAAAAAATATTTGATAGCTGACATCTTTTAAGCCTTATCCTTACCTCTCCTCCTTGTGGCTCACTTCTGGGCAAGCTGATAAGAAAAGCCGGGCTGCTGCCTCTTCTGAAGCCAGCAGAGATTTAAACCATGCAAGCCGAGGCTCACCTGTGAGAATCCTCGCCAGAGCTGCAACACCTAACCACAATAAATGACCTCAGCCAGCCTCTTTCTTGGCCCTTTTTCTTTTCTTTTCTTTCTTTCTTTTTTTTTTTTTTGAGACAGAGTTTCACTCTTGTTGCCCAGGCTGGAGTGTAATGGCACAATCTTGGCTCACTGCAAACTCTGCCTCCCAGGTTCAAGCGAGTCTCCTGCCTCAGTCTCCTGAGTGGCTGGGCTTACAGGCATGCACCACCACACCCAGCAAATTTTTGTGTTTTTAGTAGAGATGGAGTTTCACCATGTTGTTCAGGCTGATCTCTGACTCCTGACATTGTGATCCACCCACCTCAGCCTCCCAAAGTGCTGGGATTACAGGCGTGAGCCACCACACCTGGCCTCTCGGTCCTTTTAAAGTCATATTAGGAGCAGCTTGGGAGGCCTGCCCACCCTTCCCACAAATCCCCAGTGTATATTCTTTTTGAACCTTCTTGGTGTGTTTATGTGTGGCAACATTAGTCTCAACATTCAAACTAACCTGTCAGTGGGGGGTGCTTCCTGCCTTTGTAGGGCAACCAAAGTAGATCTGAACCCTACTGAATATTTAAGGGCAGTGCATCGCCAATAACCTCAAGATTGACTTCCAATGGCTTACAATTTTTCGAGCTATGGGATGATGTCCAGGCCTCTGAATAATCATCATCACACGGAGATGGACTGCTTTTTAAGATTTCTTAAAGGAAAGGCCTCCCCAAAGTGAAGTATCTGTGACCATGGAGAAGATTAAAATGTACAGGAAATTTCTTCCGGCAGAGCAGAACAAGGGCTCAGTCAGTGGGCTGAGGAACTCATTCCAACAATACAGAGAGGCTTTGTTACTGTTGTCCATAGGATATCCTGTGTGTGTGTGTATATATTACAGTCAGCTTACCACTGTTTCTTGTTTCTAACCACTCCTTCTCCAAGAGGTAAATTTTTATGAGAATTTATATATTGGACTAGATGAAGTTGTATTTACCCATAAATACTGAACTGTGAGAAGCTGCCTATGACCCTAATGAAGAAGACAGGTCATCCAGTGAGCCTAAAGATCAGAGATAGATGTTATAACTGGAAGAGCTATTTCTTTAAAAAATTGTTTTGTTTTGTTGTTTTTTTTTTTTTGAGAGAAAATGAGCAAATCCCATATTGATAAAAGCATACTGGAAAAGGCATACATTACAGAAATTTGTGCATGGATGTTTATCTGCCCACATGTTGTTAGGAGTAGCTGTTAGTTGCTTCTCTAATATTCTTTTTCCTTTTTCAAATAACCCCCTGTGTATAGTAGAATCTGTGTGGCTTTGAGCAAGTTGATTCTATTCTTAGCTTCTGGAGTGGCACATGTGTTCTAAGGCTAAGATAGTCATTCTCAGGACTCTTTTCAGAAGTTTTATATTTGATGCTTTGGATGACATGGTGTTCAGATAATTAACTTTGGTACTGCTATAGGCCTTTTCTTCCATAAAGAATACCAACCCGAGTCTCAAGACAAAACAGAAAGGAGTTGAGGAAGCCTCAGGAAAATGGAGCTGGAGCACTGACCAAAAGGCACCTGAAGCCCACCCTACCTCTGCACTTATTCATTTCCATAGGTAAAATATTTCCTTTTTACATTAGAGTTGGGTTTTTGGTTATTTGTGATTATAACATTCAAGGCATTGTGGATTAAGGAAACTTAAAGACTGAGTAATAACCTCATTTCTGACAGGGAGTTTGCATAGTTCTCTTTTCGATAATACAGTAAGAAAAAATTCCATCAAATGTTAAAAGAGCCATGATTATTGTCTATTACTTCTCAGATGAAACAAAAGGAAAATAAACTGAAACTCTGAGTTAGACCTAAATGTCTAATGTGCAACTAGACATCTTAACTTTTTAAAATTAAAACTCTTATTCAACATAACTAAATTGTGACTCTTCATCTGAAATCTGCTCTTATTCTCATGGTGCTAGCAAATGTCACCACTAACCTTAAGGCCAGAAGCAGTGGCACCACCCTTAACACGTTGCTTTTCTTCAGGACCCATATATAATCTATCAATGTTGATTGTAGATTTACCACCTGAATAACTCTCACTTGTTTTCCCCCACTTGTTCAAGCTATAATTACTTTCTTCCTGACCTCACTTTCCAGGTCAACACTTGCTGCTTCTAATCTGGCTTCTCCAGCACAGGCACAGCAATCTTCCCATTACTCAAATATCTTCCTCTCAGTCCCACTTTACACCCTCCAGTGCCTTCTCTTTCTCTACAGATAAGACACAAAGCTTTCTGACATAAGCGAGCATGATACACAATAGAAAGCCTGAACAAGCCACTTGTTTCTCTTGTCTGTTTTTGCATCAGGTGCCTCTTGTAGGCAGCACTCCAACTGTTTGCAATCTCCAGTACTGACCCAAGCTTCTAGAAGGTCTCTGGTTCTCATGTTGTGGCCTCTGCTTGGAGGTGCCTCACTTTCCTTTTCCTCCTGGAAGAAACCTTTCCACACTCTACCAAAAAGTCCAGTTCCTCCTATTTGCCCTAAAAGTCTATTGATTTAACCTTTATCATGATTTACAATTATGGATTTTTTACTTGATTATGTGATTATTTGATTAATATGTCTTCTCCACTATGCTTTAAGCTTCCTGAAGATAGATATCTGTGTATCGGTTTTCATACAGTATTGTCTGAGGTAAAGGGGATACTCAATAAATATAAATATTTTCTGAACAAATTAATGAATATATTCCAGGGTGATAAGTGCATTTATTCTTTTGAAAAGCAACAAAAATTAACCCTGTTTGAACTTCCTTACAATAACATTATAAATTCTATCACAAACTTTAAAGACAAGCACATAGGGGTTGACTGTATGCAATGAATCCTGGCAAAAGCCTGACAAAATTGAATATAGCCTAAAGGAAGAATATGTTGTGTGTGATCAAAGAAAGATTGCTAATTTAAAATTCAGAATAGCAAAGTTCCAGGTGTCTTGTTGTACCACACATTAGCTATTTAGCTGTCTTAGCTCAAGCTGCTACAACAAAAAGAGGATAAACTGTGTGGTTTATAAACAATAAGCTATTATTTCTCACAGTTCTGGAGGGTAACAGTTCAAGATCAAGGCACTAGCAGATGGTGTGTCTGGTGCAGGCCCAGCTTTTGGTTCATAGACTGTAGCTTCTTGTTGTATTCTCCCGTGGTGGAGAGGAATAAGGCAGCTCTCTGGGTCTTTTTTTGTTGTTGTTGAGACTGAGTTTCACTCTTGTTGCCCAGGCTAGAGTGCAATGGGGCAATCTCTGCTCACTGTAACCTCCACCTCCCAGTTCAAGCAATTCTCCTGCCTCAGGCTCCCGAGTTAGCTGGGATTAAAGGCATGCGCCACCATGCCCGCTATCTGGGTCTCTTTTTTAAGGACACTAATCCTGTCCATAAGGGCTGCCCCCTTATGACCTAATTACCTCTCAAAGGCGTTACTGCCTAATACCATTGACTTGGGTTGGAATTTGAACATATAAACTTTGGGGGAGGAAACAAACATTCATAATATATCAGTAACTTAGGAAAAAGCATAGCTCTTCAATGCCTCTGTTTCTTCTTTAATAAAGTGAACATAAGAACCCATCAAACTCAACCAATGGCGTTACTTAAAAGGACATATAATGTGTTCAACATAAAAAAAACTAGGCATTTTTACAAATAGACTTCAGGTGTCTCATTTTCCTTAAGCAAAGATGGACACCCCAATCATGGGTGAAAACATTTTTTTTTAAACCCCAGAAACCTGTTGTTCTTATTTCTGCTATGGTATTTTTTCCATTATGCCTGTTAGAGCCACAGACTTTCTTCCTGGACTACTCTTGTAAATTTACTTCTCCTGATACTATAGAAAGTGACTCATATGCAAGTCAACCAATATGTTGCCAGGTTGAGCACAAAGGGACTTATAACATCTTATATGAATACTAAAGAATCTTGGGTGTTCAAGAAAGAGACATGCACTTTGGAGGAATGCAGTTGAGCTTCACATACTGCTTCTACTGAACTATCTGTGACCTTCAACAATCATAATTCTCAACTATATGGAAATTCTGTAAAGATAAGAAATAATGGTTCTAAAATCCAGTAGAGTTTCAGTATGCAGAATGTGAAAAAAAAAAGCTAACCATAGCTATCTGTTATTATAGATATTGCTGGGATATATCACCTTCCTCACATTCATGATATAGAAAAATTTAGAAATAATAAGTTTGTGGTATAACCAAGTTTTATACTTCTTTATTAATAATTGTATATGGTATTTAGCAACTCATTTAAAATTTAATAAAGACTTCTGCTTTATATGGATTCCCTATATGTTTTGTTTCTCATAACCAACTTCAGAGGGAGATACTTTGTAATTTCTCTTTACCTAGGAGGACACATTTGTCCAATTTAATACAAAGTAAGAATGGGACTGGGCTTCATACTCAAGCGATGTGATTATAGAATACCTTGACCACTATTCTTATGATTTCACAATCCTGGATGTGTATCCCTATACAAGCAGCAGTCCTGATTCTATGGATTCATATGTCATGTGGTTCTCAAAGATGAATGGCATAGGTGCACCTTTTTGCTATAAAGATGAATATAATACAGTCCCTGTTACCAATAATCTTCTAAATAAAACATGATACACTGCATTGCATTATTTGTTTTTACGTGTGATGATGCATGTATACACAATGAGGAAAACCCGCATTTTTCATCATTGATTACTGGAGAGATCTGATGGTGTGCCTGTAAATTTCTGGTTCAGCAAGCTCCCTCAGTGATTCTTTTTTAAATCAGCAGACCCCTGGATAACAGTTTGACAAGCAGTGTGCACTTGGCCTTGCATGTATTAGGAATTCTATAAAAAATTAGTGGATTTGATTGCCATTGATATGTAATAATAGCATTACATAATAGAAACTCTTTTTATCTATATAAACACACAGATAGGTTCAAGCATTTACGAACAAGGTTAATTTAAGGTATAGTGAAATGAAGTAATTATAAAGTGGTGATCAGTGCAAAGTAGATATTAATAAATGCAACAACCAGAACAGTGAAAGTTTTAATGTCTTAAGGAGGTGACTGAAGGGCAAAATTCAAATATCAATGTTTGACCTATAAGAGAGGTGGTAAACAAACCTTGAAAACTTTAGCCAGATTTTCTTGTTATAAGTGAAATTTGAGATAAGTAACTACTGGCTTCAAGAAAGATATCATTTTAGTATATGAAAAAATTTTGTGAAAAAGAAATCAAGAGTGGGAGATGAGAGAATAGGATAGAGAAGAGAGGAAGGTGGGGTTTTACAGTAAATTGAATTGTGTTCCTCCAAAAGGTACATCCACTGGAGTCTGAGAATACAGTATTATTTGGTAAAGGGTATTTGTGGATGTAATTTATTTAATGTAAAGTATCTCAAAATGACATCTTCCTGGATTTAGAGTGGGTCCTAAATACATTAACAGACATCCTTATATAATTGAAGAGACACCGAGGAGAAAGCCATGTAAAGACAGACACAGAGTTGAGGATATGCAGATATAAGCCCAATAAACTAAACGGGGCTTATAGAAACTCCCAGATTTGTAGCTAAGTCAGAGAGGAATCAGGTAGCCTTGGGATGCTTTCTTGTGGCTGGCATCTGAAGTAAGAGCAGTCCTGTTAAGGACCCTGTCCTTTAACTTATAGGCTACGATGCTATTTCTGAGTAGTTAACATTGGAATTGAAACAGTTAACCCTTAACTTGTGGGGTCTGCACTGATTCCAGGTAGTTAGTGTCAGAATTGAATTGAATTGTAGAACACCCAACTGATATCAGAGAATTGGTGTCAAAATATATGGGAGATTCACTGTTCAGAAAGTGTGCTCTGGAGAGTTCAAGTGTGTGTGGCTTAACAATCTTTAGCTAAAGACTCCAAGGGTGGGACTCATGCATCTAGTCAAATATCTCAGCAGAAGCCAGAAATAGGAATGAGTTTATCCATGAAAGATGGTGGAGAACTATTGTCTGATGACTTATACCACAAGACATACACAAGAGACCAACATGGTTTTTAAGAATATTATATCAGCAGAAACACTGCCATCTTGGCCTGAAAGAGACAGAAACAGGAAACAACGACAAACAATGACAAACTTTTGAACTTCTAAAATTCTGCAGTCAGAAAAATGGGATCACAGAGTTACTCAGCTGCATATGTATTACCCTAGAAGAAAAAGGAAGAATAACTCTGAGGGTGACACAGATGTTTGCAGGACCACCTGCAACCCAGAGGACAAGAACAAACATCAAGCTACAGAGGATGATTTCAGGATTTGAAATCCAATAATTTTTTTTTCTTGCTGGGTTTTGAACTTGCCTGTGACCAGTGACCACCATGTTCCTTCTATTATAGAATAAAAATGTCTGTTCTACACCTGGGCTACTATCGTATTTTGGAAGCAGGTGACCTGTTGTACAGTTCCACAAGTTCACAGATGAATTCTACTCCCAAAAGGATCATACTCAGAGTCTCACTCATATATAACTTAGATGAGATTTGGGATATTTTACTTGATATTTTGATGAGATTTTGGACTTAGAGTTCATGTTATAATTGGTTGGGCTATCAATGATGTTGAGAGGTGGTAAATGTAGTTTACACTTAAAACAAATGTAAATTTTTGGAGAGCAGAAGGTGGATTTTAATAGTTTGAATTATGCCCGAAAGACATTTCTACCTGGAAGCTGGGAGTGTGACTTTCTCTGGGTAAAAAAACAAAACCAAAGTCTTTGCAGATGTGATTAAGACAAGAATCTCAAGATGGGATCATCCTTGATTTAGTTTGAGCCCTAAATCCAAAAACAGATGTTCCTATAGAGCAGGTAAAGCAGAGAGACACAGAGAAGACCATGTGAAGACAGAGGCAGAAGTCATGTAGCTGCAATCGCAGCAACACCAAAAACTGCCAGCAGTTACTAGAAGCTGAGAGAGAGGCATGAAACAGATCATTCTTCAGAGGCCCCAGGAAGAATCAACCCTGTTAACACTTTGATTTCAGGCTTCTGTTCTCCTGAATTGTGGGAGTATATTGCCTGTTATTTTAAGCTACCAAGTTTGTGATAATTGATTATAGTAGCCCTTTTTGTTGGGAGACAAAAAAGAAAAACTAAATATTTTCATTACTAATGCATTATATACCATAAAGGCAAGACAACTGTTGCACATTTATGTTCTCAGCAAAGTGATTCAAAACAAATATCCAAGCAGAGCTCTGATCCACCGTTACATCTCCAGTGTCTCGCCATTCTTGACAGAAATAGCTCTGTTTAACTACTGCCTTTGCACAATTGAAATTTTATGTTTGTGTCTTCATTTCACACTAAATCAACTTGGATACCTTAACAGGGCACAACATTGTTTATTGGAAAGGACAAAATCAATACTATTACTGACATGATATGAATTTTCACTTGCATGCCTATAAATGGAACATTGATAAAAAGGACAGAAAAGGTAGAACAAAATGAGCAAAAACTATTTTATGCCTTCATTTCACACTAAATAATCAACTTGGATACCTTCATGGGACACAACATTATTTACTGGAAAGGACAAAATCAGTGTTATTACTGATGTGATATGAATTTTTACTTGCATGCCTATAAATGGAACATTGACAAAAAGAACAGAAAAGGTAGAAGAAATGACCAAAAACTACATAAGAAAGGTTTGAAACCCAACAGGATAATATAGAAACATTATGACATTATTAATAACAAATTTAGAGAAAAAATCCTTTTCCTACCAAAATTCATAGCATACACAAATCCAGAGTAGCAATGTAAAAGATTACCCTTCAGACAGAATCAGATCCTAATCCAAAATATGGTTTCTTAATTTCCAATTACACATGCATTTTTCTATAACAGACATTAAGCACAGAAAAAAATTTTTTTAAATATAAAATGAATAGAATTTAGGTAATTAAAAAAATATACATACCACAAAACCCAGACGCCATTGTTGTGACTATAACTAATATATATATATATATATATGTGTGTGTGTGTGTGTGTGTGTGCGTGTGTGTGTATATGTGTGTATATATATATATATATATACACACACACACATATCTCCATCAAGGGTAATAAATGTTGCAAAGTAAGTTTAATAATAATTTCACTGTCTAGTTGGTTTCTACATGAGAGACACACATGGGGTTTGAAAGCAAGTCAGTATTTATAATGCAATACAGAATGCAAGTCATAGTCCAAGATGGGATTTCTGAAATGTCACAAACACATAAATTTACTGCTATTTCCAGAAGAAAAATAAAATCATTGAATATAACCAATGCAGTCTGAATGTTAACAGAATATCTCAATTGCAAACCATATTTTTTTCCTTTAAATTTTACATTCCTTTAAGGACAGCTTCAGAGGTTTTGAAAGAAAAGTAAGAAAAAAAGGAAGAAATAATATTCACTATTTACTTAGAAGAATGCTATTTGACATATTTATAACAGGATCAGAAACTGATGACTTTAGATATACTTCAATCTATAAAGTTTTTTTTTTTTTCTTTGTCAAAAGCCCTGTAAAAGAGAGCTGTTTTGTCAAATCCCCAAACTATATCTTGTTTGTCAGAAAAATAATGGTTGGAGGTAGATGCCAGTCGCTTTTATAAACATGAGCCAACAAATCTAAGATGAAAAGGAATTTTCAGGCCAACAAGAATTAAATGGATTTCAAGAGTTATAGCATCAGAAATTCAATTTCAAAGACATGTGTCGATCTAAAAGGATGCCACATTTAAGTAATGGCTCCGTACATTTTGTTTATGCTAATATGTAATGTATTTGCTTCTTTAGTGAAACTGGGTGATGGTGGTTGAGGTGGGAGGCAGGGATGCTGCAGTGTGAAAGAAAGTAGTAGTCGATATTCCTTCTAATGATTTTTTTACTGCCAGATGAGTGGTATGTTGACACTCATCATTTGAGCAGATGGTATGAATAAAATGACTTTTCTTCTTTTTCTATGGTAAAGACAATGAAAAAAAAGGGACCATGGTAATACTATGTCACAATAAGTTTAAATAAGGTCATAGTTATGCTGGCTGTGTGTGGTGGCTAATGCCTGTAATCCCAGCACTTTGGGAGGTTTAGACTGGAATATTCCTTCAGGCCAGGAGTTTGAGACCAGCCTGGACAACATAGCAAGACCCTGTCTCTACAAAAATTTTAAAAATTAGCTGGTGTGGTGGTGCATGCATATAATCCTAGCTACCTGGAAGGCTGAGGCTGGAAAATCGCTTGAGCCCAGGAGTATGAGGCTGCAGTGAGCTGTGATTACACCGCTTCACTCCAGCCTAGTCTCAGCAACAGAGCCAAACCCTATCTCCAAATAAAACATAGTTATGCTCATATCTACTTTATTAACAAATTCTGCTAATACTAAAGTAAGCATATTAAAATGACATATATAATATCTCTACCCCTTGCTTTATACAAAGCCAGATACAACAAGGCAATGTGCTCTTCACAATATAGAAAACAGTTGATATATGGCTGCGATGGTTTGAATGTCCCCTGCAAAAGCATGTGTTGAAAACTTAACTCCCAGTGCAACAGTGGTGGTAGGTGGGACCTACTGGGTAGTTTTTAGGTCATGAGAGCTCCATTCTCATGAATAGATTAATGCTGATTATAAAAAAGTTTGAGGCTGAGATTTCAATCTTTTGCTTTCTCTCATCCTCACTTTGCCCTTCCATCATGGAACAATGCTGCAAGAAGACCCCTACCAGATGTTTGACCCTCAACCTTGGACTTCCCAGCCTCCAAAACTGGGAGCCAATAAATTTCTTTTCATTTTAAAGTACTCAGTTTCAGATATTCTTTTATAGTAGCACAAAACAGACTAAAGCATTGTTATACAGATTTGTGATTTTGCAATTATATTGCATGTGTGCATGCATACCCTATTGGGGGAAAAGGAAATATGAAACTAGAACTAACTACTACAATTGATTTCATGAATTTTCAAGTGGTATTAAATAATTTTTAGTGTCAATTTTGTTGGGTTTTGTTCACTAGGTTGATTGGGAAAGAGGCATGTGTTATGGTGAAGTGATGCTTTATAAAAAGCATTAGACTTTCCTGGCTCCTGTTATACAAACTGTCCTAAGAAATACAGACTTGCTTCATGAGATGATAAATTTTATGTCACCTTGACTGAGCTAGAGGATGCTTAAATAGTGATATAACATTATTCTGGGCATTTCTGTGAGGGTATTTTTGAACGAGTTTAACATTTAAGTTGGCAAACTGAATAAAGTAGATTTCCCCTCCCTAATGTAGGCAAGCCTGAATAAAACAAAAAGCTGACCCTCCATTGAGTAAGTGGGAATTCCTCCTGCCTGCCAGACTTTAGCTGGTATATTGATTTTATTTTTTTCAGACTAGAACTACACCATCAGCTTTCCTGGGGTCTCCAGTTTGCCATCTGCAGATCTTGAAACTTGTCAGTCTCCATATATATATATAAATATATGTGTGTGTGTGTGTGTGTGTGTGTGTGTGTGTGTGTGTGTGTGTGTGTGTATCCTATGGTATCATTTCTCTGGAGAACTCTGTGGTAATTATCCATGTTTGACATGTTTTTTAAGGTCAGCTATGCTGTTGACCTTAAACTATTTCGAAGACTTTAGTCTCGTTATTCTACTTTGTATAGAAAGCCTGGTTTGATTATTTTCTGGAAGTGCTTGTTTAGTAGTTACTATAACCAGATACACTGTCCTGATTGGGCCTAACACAGAATGCATTTGATTTCTCTCAATATTTACATGACGAATTTTTTAACTATACCTTTTTATTTTCTATCTATTAAGTCAGTAGTAGATAAAACTGTAGCCCCAAGGCCAAAGTCAATCTGTCACCTATATTTTTGGTAAAGTTTTATTGGAACACAGCCATGCCCATTATTTACGTGCCTATAGTCCATGGCTAGTTTTGCCCTACAAGGATAAGTCTGAACAGTTGCAACAAAGACTGTATGTCCCCCAAAGCCAAAAATATTTAAAATCTGGTCCTGAATAGACAAACGTTTGCTCATCCCCATGTTAAATCAATCTCTAGATGGTTCATTTATGTCCCTGTAGATATACTGTGTACTAAGTGATGAAAAAGACCTCATCTTCTACATATCCTGTGCTTCCATTAGCCCTTGGTGGACCTCATGGCATGGCAGATTATTAAATATGATAGTATGTGAAGATGAAACAGAAGGAAATAGGGAGGAGAAACAGAGCTGGAATATTTACGAAGTGTAATATATTTTCCTGGGTGCTAAGAAGCTTCTGTGTTGTACCGTAGTATCTTCTTTATTCTTCCAAAAAACACTAAATAATGTGCTTTTTTAGAGCTGAAGGAATGTTTTTATTTTTTTAATTACTAACAGCAACCACAGCTTATGCTTAGAGTAGATGTCCAAGAAATGTGTTTAACGAATAAATAAAAATGAGTAACCTAAGCAAATGTTCTAAGGCCAGAAACACCGTGGTTGAGAGCTCAGTGCTATATAAAATGCAGAAGAGGGAATGGTGAGAAATTAGGTCAGAAAACTAAACATAAATCATATTATGAAAGACCTACAAAGCTAAGTTAAAGACGTGGATTTTATTATTTAGGTGATGGAGTGACCATTGGAGAATATTAATTAGAGGAGTACTATGGGTTGAGTTGTGTTTATATAGAACACCTTAAAAAGTCAATATTAGAATATTAGAATAAATGTATGGAATAAGAAATGGAGAAATAGAGAAATATTACGTGCCTCTTAAAGCAAAAAAAAATATATTAAATATTTGACAAACAAGTAAATACAAAAATTAAAAGTATATTTTAAATTCATTGATAGATTTATTTATAGAACTAAATAAATCACCCACATAGAAAAACATGTAGAGGAAGTAGAATCACTTCATTAGAATTTTTGGAAATGGTTATGTAATTCACAGTAACTGCATGTCTCTATATCCTCTAACAACAGCTTACACTTTATTCACGTAAGTTGCATCTTGCTGAAAATATGTCCCCCTACAAAGTTTTATTGAATTCCAGTTTGTATGGCAGATAGAAATGTAAATCTCCAAATTAGTAGAGCATATTGATAAAATTTTGTTTTATGTTTCAAATTTAGCTAAAGGTCAGTTTGATACCTTAACAATGGCAATACTCATATCATACTAAATGTGCAAAAGCTAGAACATTCCCCTTAAAAACTGGCACAAGGATGCCCTCTGTCATCACTCGTATTCAACATAGTGTTGGAAGTTCTAGCCAGAGCAATCAGGGAAGAAAAAAACATAAATGGTATTCAAATAGAAAGAGAGGAAGTCAAATTGTCTTTATTGGCATTTACATGATCCTATATCTAGAAAACCCCATCAACTCAGCCCAAAAGTTTCTTAAGCTGATAAGCAACTTGAGCAAATTCTCTGGATACAAAATGAATGTGTAGAAATCACAAGCATTCCTATACACCAACAATAGACGAACAGAGAGCCAAATCATGGATGAACTCCCATTCTCAAATGTCACAAAGAGAATAAAACACCTAGGAATACAGCGAACAAGGGATGTGAAGGACCTCTTCAGGGAGAACTACAAACCACTGCTTGAGGAAATCAGAGAAGACACAAACTGATGGAAAAACATTTCATGTTCGTGGCTTATGAACAAGAAGAATCAATATCATGAAAATGGCATTACTGCCCCAAAGAATTTATAGATTCAATGCTGTTCTCATTAAACTACCATTGACTTTTTTCACAGAATTGGAAAAAACAATTTCAAAATTCCCATGCAACCAAAAAAGAGCTTGTATAGACAGGACAATCACAAACAAAGAGCAAATCTGGAAGCATCATACTACTTGACTTCAAACTATACTACAAGGCTACAGTAACCAAAACAGCACAGTACTGGTACAAAAACAGGCACATAGACCAATGGAACAGCATAAAGAACTCAGAAATAAAACCACACATCTACAATTGTCTCAACTTCAACAAACCTAACAAAAACAAGCAATGGGGAAAAAATTCCCTATTTAATAAATAGTGCTGGGAAAACTGGTGAGCCATATGCAGAAAATTCAAACTGTACCCCTTCCTTACACCTTATACAAAAATTAACCAAAGATGAATTAAACACTTAAATGTAAACCCCAAAACTATAAAAATCCTAGAAGAAAATCTAGGCAATACCATTCTGGACATAGGCATGGGCAAAAATTTTATGATGAAATCACCAAAAGCAATTGCAGCAAAAGCAAAACTTGACAAATGGGATCTAATTAAACTAAAGAGCTTCTGCACAGCAGAAGGAACTATCATCAGAATGAACAGGCAACCTACAGAATGGGAGAAAATTTTTGCTATCTATCCATCTGACAAAGGTCTAACATCCAGAATCTACAAGGAACTTAAACAAATTCACAAAAACAAAACAAAACAAAACAAAACAAAAAAACATTGAAAAGTAGGCAAAGGACATGAACAGACACTTCTCAAAAGAAGATTTACGTGCACCCAACAAACATATGGAAACAAGCTCTACATCACTGATCATTAGAGAAATGCAAATCAAAACCACCATGAGATACATCTCATGCCTGTCAGAATGCTGATTATTAAAAAGTCAAGAAACAATAAAAGCTGGCAAGATTGCAGAAAAATAGGAATATTTTTACACCGTTGGTGGAAATGTAAATTAGTTCAATCATTATGGAAGACAGTGTGACAATTCCTCAAAGATTTAGAACCAGAAAAACCATTTAACCCAGCAATCCCATTACTGGGTATATACCCAAAGAAATATAAATCATTCCATTATAAAGAAATATGCATACATACATTCATTTCAGCACTATTTACAATAGCATAGACATGGAGTCTTTGTCTTCAGGGGCATCGATTGTCTTGATGGGGGCAACCCAAATGGCCATCAATAATAGAATGGATAAAGAAAATGGGGTGCATATACAACATGGAATACTATGCATCCATAAAAGGAATTGTTCAGCTCCCCACATATAAGTAAGAACATGTGGTGTTTTGTTTTCTGTCCCTGGAGGGACAATACATACTGGGGCCTGTCAGGGGAGGGTGTGGTGGAGGGGAGCATTGGGAAAAATAGCTAATGCATGCTGGGCTTAATACCTATGTGATGGGTTGACAGGGGCAGCAAACCACCATGGCACACGTTTACCCGCATAACCAACCTGCACATCTTACAAATGTACCCGGGAACTTAAACTGAAATACAATGGCAGTGCAACAGAAAAGTAAAATGTCAAATGATTGAGTTAAAATAGAGAATCTCTTTAACTTAGAACATTTTTACTTAGAAAAATGGTGGATTTTTTCCAATTATTCCTATTTTATTTGCATGAAAATATATTTAAACATAAGTAGAATTTATATAGCAAATAAGCATAATATAATAAAAAGGGAAGGGGCTTTGGAATCGGAGAGCTGGATATAATTTCCACTACCATCAAGCTCAACATGTGTGATCTTTGGCAAATCAGATACTTTCCTGTGCCTCAGTTTTGTCATCTGTGAAAGGAGAGCATAATACTTTCTCAGTTATGTTCTTATATGTATATTATAGATACTCTCTGTAAAACCAGTGTAACTAAACCAGAAAGTTCTATATAGATCACTTGAACGTATATAATTTATTCAGCTAAGTTTAAGTACACATCAAAGTTATAGTTTTCATTTGTAATAGAAAATATGCATCTATATAATACACTGATAAATCAGTTTCCATAAAAGTTACCCCATGTGTTTTAATAAGAAAAATAAAAATTCTCAGTGATATCAGATGCCATTTGCCTTTTTACTTCCAGAGATTCTGAGGTTTTTACCAACTTTTTCTGTCATTATATCGTGCATAAGGGAGAAAATGTTGATGATGTTTTAAAAATTATTTCATACTTTTTATTTGAATTCTCAAAGAAGGAAAACAAAATAAGTGTTCTCTGGGAGTTATTGTCATAACCTGATTTTACTTTTTATGTTCACCCTACCCCCCAAAATACTACCATTACTCATGATGCATGATGATTACTGTGTGGGATTTCAGCTTTTGTAATACATTTACTGAGACCTGTTAGAATTCCTATACACTCTTGTATAGTATTTCTTCCAATTAGTTTTATTTGTGGCTTTTGGGACCTCCCTTTACATTTCAGATCTTAAGTAACATAACCAGGAATTGTTTTCACGTAAATTATTGAGAGAACCCTGTACCACCTTTTTCAAAGAAAAATGAAGGACTGAACTTTATATTATAATCTCATTTAAAATTTCAAACATCCTCATATGAATAAAAACCACCAGAGTGTTACTTACTGCTACTAAAAAGTCACTTTCTAATTATTATTATTATTTTATTTATTTATTTAGAGACCCGAGTCTCACCCTGTCACCCAGGCCATAGTGCAATGGCATGATCTTGGCTCACTGCAACCTCCACCTCCCAGGTTCAAGCAATTCTCCTGCCTGAGCCCCGAGTAGTTAAGATTACAGGTGTGTGCCACCACACCCACCTGATTTTTGTATCTTTAGCAGAGATGGGGTTTCACCATGTTGGCTGGGCTTGTCTTGAACTCTTGACCTTATGATCCACCCAACTCCACCTCCCAAAGTGCTGGGATTACAGTCATGAGCCACTACTCCTGGCCTCTAATTGTTATTATTTTTGTGTGTGGCCAATTAGCTGTTTCTTGAATCAACAGGCTAATAATGAGTTCTGATTATCTGTTCAATCCTTGTCTAGACCTGCTAAACTTAATTCAGTCTGGCAATAATCCACATCACTATCCCCAACTGACTGCTGTCCAAAGAAGTGCCAGTTATACATTTTCCTACTAAGGAAAAACAAAAATTGAAGAAAAAATAGCATCATGGTATTTTGATTTACATAATGAAGTGACTAAATATATATCTACTTATATGTATACATTCTATTAAATAACGTAAACGTGAATCAAAATGATATATCTAATCTTTTCCCAAATAGCATTGAAAGTAAAGCAGTTGTAGCAAAGCAATGTGATACTTGTACTATAAAGAATGTTGACACCCTATGACACTACTATATTTAAACTTGTGATTTGGGAAGTAGATGTTTTATTTTGTGGAGAGAAGAGATTACAACATCGGAAGTGAGAAGACCATACTGACACACACAGACATAACTGTACTCTTTAAAACATTGGTCTTAACAGAATTCCTTTTTAATTGCAACCGTATTTTTTTATTTGTAAGCACTGTATAGCTTTTGGGACGTATATTCGAGTGGATGTCAGATGGTAAGGGAAGTTGGTTCTGTCTGAAAGGGCTGTCCACTTTCTTGGCTCTTGTTATGCAATACTGATTTCAGAACACTAATATTCATTGCCATGTACATACTGGTAGTTATCCATAGTTGATGCTTGTGAAGGACTATCATATCATTCACATAACAGTCTCTAAGCTTAAGTCTTTATTATATTTTATTTTGGTTAGAATGTCTCCATCAAGCTGCTCTGCCCATCACTTGGAATGTTTCTTCAGTGGTTAGAATTGTGCTTCATATAGGCCACTTTTACAGCTCAATATTAAAATGAACTTAAGAAGAACATAAAATAGAAATACAATGACAGCCACATAGGGACTTTTTAGTTTTTCTAGTAACCATATTAGACAGTAAAATGAAGAAAGTGAAATTAATTCTAATATGTTTTTAGAAATATTGTCATTTCAATACAAAATCTAAATAAAATTATTAATGAAATATGTCATATTCTTGTTTTATACTAAAACTTCAAACCCAGTGTATAATGTGTGCTTCCAGATAATAGAAATTTGGATCTAACAGATAGCAATT
The DNA here is from genome assembly GCA_036589455.1 of Ateles fusciceps. Lineage (NCBI taxonomy): Eukaryota > Metazoa > Chordata > Mammalia > Primates > Atelidae > Ateles > Ateles fusciceps. The sequence continues at coordinate 7,769,378 of JAZHEH010002982.1, read as the reverse complement.
GTTCACTAGGAATATATGGCTACTGGCAACTTACATTAGAGGGTAAGAACTAAATGCTCGCCCTAATAACCCCAAAGAAGATTATAGCCCCATCAGATTAACTGTATATAGAATGAGACAAATGCAATGTGCTAGGCAAAATTGGTGACTCTTGATAACTTACTGAGTGAGTGAGAAGGGAGAATCAAAGCACTTCTCTCATTTGTTGACTTCCAGGAAATATTGTTGGAAAACAGAAGGAGAATCAGTAGAAAAATATCAAGGTTTTGAAGACAAGAAAAAACATTCGACATTCCACGCAAGCAACTACCATATCTTATAGGAAAAGAAATCACCCATATATGTAGAAGACATATGGGAAAAATAGATTTCTTTTAATGGTAGTTTGAAAAATGATTTCTTAACACAGAACAATCAAATATCTCTGTAACCTTTATCTAAAGATTACATTTCATTCATATCAATTACTACTTTTGGAAAACATGTCTCCTTGGACAACTTTATATAACTGGCATTTTTTTCACAATAGCAGACTAAGACATAAATCATCCAATTAGTAGTTTACATTGATCTAGTTTCATGTAGCAAATTTCGTCAGGAGAAGCCAGTCCCATAACAGCCTCAATGAAACAAAATAACACAAAATGCCAAATAGCCAAGCTGAAAAATATTTCTTCATTTAATATTTTAAATAGATTTTTAAATTGTACACATTTTGCCTTTATGAAAAGTTATTTATGAAACAACAGCAGTGAAAAATATTGTGACAATCTATTATAGTAGAAAGGGTATGGTTTTTGGAATCAAAGTGAGCTGGGTTTAACTTCAGCATTATCACAGTCTACCTGGGTGGTTTTGAGCATGTTCTTTAACTTTCTGTGCTTACATTTCTCCATCTGCAAAATGATACATGTCTATTCAGAAGGATTCTTGCATAAATTAGAGATAATACATGTAGACTATCTAATGTATGTAAAAGTTGAGTGAATATAAACTATACTTAATGAGCTTTCAAAATATTATAATATTCTCACAGATAATAAGTTCTGATTCAGTGTAACTTTTTTGTGTAAGAAAAAATATAAGTGTAACCTCAAAAGAAAAACTTAATGAACCCTCTCATATATAATTTGAGGGTTTTATTCATCTCGTCAACTAAATTCAAAAGTACATTAGTGTTATTGTTTTCATTAGTACTAAACAAATACACATCTTGGCATTATGGGGAAGAATCCATTTTTATACAAGTCACCCTTGGAGTAATTTCAGTGGGATGGAAAAATATTGCAATGCAATCAGCTGTAATCTGTATCTTTTCTTCTAAAGAACCAAAGTTCTTCACCACCATTATTGGCAAAGTCATTATGCAAAAATGAGAGAAAATTGAAGGTGCTCTTTTAAATCATACTCATTTTCTGTCTGTCTGTGTGTGTGTTTTTTCTTTCCTTTAGGTTCTCAGAGAAATACAATGAAGTTTCTCTGTGCTTTATAGTCTGAAAGTTTTCTATTCTTCATCCTTCCCCTGAAATGTTCATGTAACTCTTTCTATAGCTCTTGAACTCTGAATTCATTACTGTTCTTTATGGGGCCACACCTGAAGTATTTGTAACCATCTTACTAAACCTACTAGATCACCATTAATCAAACTATTTATGATAAACAAGTACTTCTAAAAATCCCAATTCATCACAGTCCAAAACATTTTTAAAAGTTAAATGAATTACTAGAAAAAGTAAACAATAAAAATCTATGTAATAAAGCCCAAGATTTTTCATTTTTTAAATCCAACAAGGCATATTAAATGGTTATATAATCACAACCAACATTAAAAAGGAAAATAATTAAATATCTGTATAAGTCATTTATTGCAAGTGTAAGTAGTCAATTAACATAAAAATATACACAACCTTTTTGTCATTATACAGTTGAAACTAAATAAAAATTTATGAGGGATATGATGATTCTACACATTAAAAGCCTGCAAACACTCTCTGAGTAAATATTAACAGCAAATATTAATGAGACAAATAAACTCACTTATTATTTAATCTAGTTTGCATTGGTAGTAGTGCTACCCACAGAAAATAATGTATATCTAAATTGTTTCAGTATTTTGTTTTGATAGCACTCAGTAAAAAACCAGTCTCACAGTCCTGTGTTAAAAATAGAAACCGTTTTAAAGCAATTTCAATAAGCTCATATGAATCTCTTCAACTTTTTTTCAAAATGTAGCAAGTGATGCTCTATTTCTAAAATTCATTTTCAGTATTTTATCACTTGTTACATTTTCAACAATTTACCTTGTCAAATTGGTTAAAGTTTTTTTTATGAAATAAATAGATTTATTACAAAATTCCCATACATAAATCTTCTCTTAGTAAAAATGAAACTCAAAATGATCTACCAATTTCTTAGGGGTTTGGTGATATCTTCTCACAGATATGCAATGTCAAGATCACCTACATAATTAATGATTATTCTTTGTTTTTGAACTTTTCAGGTTCAGGGGTATATATGCTGGTTTGTTATATGGGTACACTCATGTCCCAGGAGTTTGTTGTACAGATTATTTAATCACCCAAGTACTAAGCCTAGTATATAATAGTTATGTTTTCTGATTCTCTCCCTTCTCCCACCCTTCACCCTCAAATAGGCCCCAGTGTCTATTGTTCCCATCTTTGTGTTCATGAGTTCTCATTATTTAGCTTCCACTCATAAGTGAGAACATGCAGTATTTGGTTTTCTGTTTCTGCATTAGTTTTCTAGGGATAATAGCCTCCAGGCTTCATCCACATTCCCTCAAAAGACATGAGCTCATTCTTTTTTTATAGTTGTATAGTATTCCATGGTGTGTATATACCACATTTTCTTTATCCAGTCTGTCATTTATGGGCATTTATGTTGATTCCACATCTTTACTATTGATTCCACATCTTTACTATTATGAATTAATGCTGCAGTGAACATTAGAGTGCATGTGTCTTTATGGTAGACTGATTCATATTCCTCTGGGTATATACCCAATAATATATTGGGTATATTATTGGGTATATTATTGGGTATATTGCTGGGTGGAATGGTAGTTCTGTTTTTAGGTCTTTGTGGAATTTCTATACTGCTATCCACAAAGGTTGAACTAATTTACACTCCCACCAACAGTGTGATAAGTATTTTTTTTTCTCCACAACCTCGCCAGTTTTTTTTTTTTACTTTTTAAGAATAGCCACTCTGACTGGTGTGAGCTGATATGTCATTATGGTTTTGATTTGCATTTTTCTAACAATATGATGTTGAGGCTTTTTTCACACTTCTTTTAATAAGTGTCTGTTCATGTCTTTTGCCCCCTTTTAATGAGGTTGCTTTTTTCTTGTAAATTTATTTACATTGCTTAGAGATGTTGGACATACTCAAAAGAAAGGACGTCAGTATACTGAAGAGATATCTGTACTCCCATGTTTATTGCAGCACTATTTGCAATACCCAAGATTTGGAAACAACTTAAGTGTCTGTCAACAGACAAATGGATAAAGAAAATGTGTCATCTATAGACAATGGAGAACCATTCAGCCTCAGAGAAAAATGAGATCTTGTCATTTATGACAACATGGATGGAACTGGAAGTCATTATGTTAAGTGAAATAAGCCAGGCATACAAAGACAGAACACTGCATGTTCCCACTTATTTGTGGGAACTAAAAATTACAACAGTTGAACTCATGAAGAGAGTATAAGTATGGTTACTAGAAGCTCAGAAGGGTAGTTGTGGAGAGAGATAGTTAATGGGTAGAAAAATATAATTAGATAAACTGAGTAAGATCTAACAACGGGGTGACTACAGTCAACAATAACATTGTATATTTTGAAATAACTAAAAGAGTATAATTAGATTGTTTATAACATAAATAATGAATAATGCTTGAGTTGATGGATACCCCATTTACCCTGATGTGTGTGTGTGTGTGTGTGTGTGTGTGTGTGTGTGTGTGTGTGTGTGTTTTTAGACAGAGTTTCACTCTTGTAGCCCAGGCTACAGTGCAATATCGCAATCTAGGCTCACTGCAACTTCCACCTCCCAGGTTCAAGTGTTTCTCCTACTTCAGCCTCCTGAGTAGCTGGGATTACAGGTGCCTGCCACCATGCCCAGCTAATTTTGTATTTTTAGTAGAGATGGGGTTTCACTGTGTTGGTCAGGCTGGTCTTGAACTCCTCACCTCAGGTGATCTACCCACCTCAGCCTCCCAAACTGCTGGGATTACAGAGGCAAGCCAACATGCTCTACCCCTGATATGATTATTATGTATTCCATGCCTGGACCAAAGTATCTCATGTGCTCCATAAAGACATACACCTACTATATACCTGTAAAAATTAAAATTAACCATTTTTCAAAAATGTATACTAATTATTTTTTCCAAGTTTTATTTTAGATTCACTGAGTACATGTGCAGGTTTGTTACCTGGGTATATTGCATGATGCTGAGTTTTGAGGTACAAATGATCCTGTCACTGAGCAGAGTAACTGACAGTTCTTCAAACTTTTCCCTCTAGTGGCCCCAAGGTCTATTGTTGCCATCTTTAGGTCCATGAGTACTCAATATTTAGCTTCCACTTATAAGTGAAAGCATGTGGTATTTAATTTTTGTTCCTGCATTAATTCACTCAGGGTAATGGCCTCCAGCTGCTTCCACATTGCTGAAAAGGACATAATTTTCTTCTCTTCTATGGCAGCATAGTATTCCATGGTGTGTATGGACCACATTTTCTTGTCCAATCCACCATTGATGGATACCTAGATTGATTCCAGATTTTTGTTGTGGACAGTGCAACAATAAACATATGGGTGCATGTGCCTTTTTGGTAGAGTGATTTATTTTCTTTTGGATATAAACCCAGTAATAGGATAGCTGGATCAAATGGTAGTTCTAAGTTGTTTGAGAAATCTCCAAACTGCTTTCCAGAGTGTGTGAACTAATTTAGTAATTCTTGACAAAAAAGTAAAGTGCTCTCATTTTGCCATATAAAAATTAGGGTGAAAAAATAAGAAATATAAATACTTTCCTAAATTATGAATACTATAAAACTATAAATATTAAAAATGTTTGATAAAAATGTTTATAAAAACAACTTGTGCACAAAATTAAATGCTTAAGCTATTTTATAGTTTTGAGTTTCATTCAACAGATTAACTTTAAACTATCATATGGGTAGTTAGTTACATAACATACAATGTACCATGCAAGATGGACAATATTTACACTGATTTGTTTCATAATCAGTGAGAGAAGTTTCCTGATTATGCACTTTGAAGGTTGTAGTTAGGCTTACTACAAAAGTGCTTAAAATGCTTTCAATTTTTGTGTCATCTTGTCATGGCCCAGTAACAAACTATTCATAGACTTGCACCAAACCACAGACCACACTAGAAGTCCTACATGATCTGTAGATAGCCTTTTTTTTCGCATTTGACTTCATTTGTGTGAAAGATAACACCAGGTGGTATTTGATGTAGTAAAATAAATATAACTCACATGTATGATATCTTTAGATTTAGATAAATTCATTCCATATTAGATTAAAAGTATGTAGGAAATTGACATTTGCTTCTCCATTACTTTTTTTTTTATTGTACTTTAGGTTCTGGGGTACATGTGCAGATCATGCAGGATTGTTGCATAGGTACACACATGGCAATGTGGTTTGCTGTCTCCATCCCCCTGTAACCTACATCTGGCATTTCTCCCCATGTTATCCCTCTCGAACTCCCCACCCCCCCCGCTGTCCCTCCTTTGGCACCCCACAACAGACCCCAGTGTGAGATGTTCCCCTCCCTGTGTCCATGTGTTCTCATTGTTCATCACCCGCCTATGAGTAAGAATATACAGTGTTTGATTTTCTGTTCTTGTGTCAGTTTGTAGAGAATTATGGTTTCCAGATTCATCCATGTCCCTACAAAGGACACAAACTCATCATTTTTTATGGCTGCATAGTATCCCATGGTTTATATGTGCCACATTTCCCTTGTCCAGTCTATCATCAATGGGCATTGGATTGGTTCCAGGTATTTGCTCTTGTAAATACTGCCACTATGAACATATGTGTGCATGTGTCTTTATAATAGACTGATTTATAATCCTTTGTGTATATACCCAGTAATGGGATTGCTGGGTCAAATGGAATTTCTATTTCTAGGTCCTTGAGGAATTGTCACACTGTCTTCCACAATGGCTGAACAAATTTACACTCCCACCAACAGTGTAAAAGTGTTCCTATTTCTCCACATCCTCTCCAGCATCTGTTGTCTCCAGATTTTTTAATGATCCCCATTCTAATTGGCGTGAGCTTGTATCTCAATGTGGTTTTGATTTGCATTTCTCTAATAATCAGTGATGATGAGCATTTTTTCATATGTTTGTTGGCCTCATATATGTCTTCTTTTGAAAACTGTCTGTTCATATCCTTAGCCCACTTTTGGATGGGTTTGTTTGTTTTTTTCTTGTAAATCTGTTTTAGTTCTTTGTAGATTCTGGATATCAGCCCTTTGTCAGATGGGTAGATTGCAAAAATTTTTTCCCATTCTGTTGGTTGTGAATTCACTCTAATGACTGTTTCTTTTACTGTACAGAAGCTCTGGAGTTTAATTAGGTCCCATTTGTCTATTTTGGCTTTTGTTGTTATTGCTTTTGTTGTTTTAGTCATGAAGTCCTTGCATATGCCTATGTCCTGAATGGTTTTGCCTAGGTTTTCTTCTAGGGTTTTTATGGTGTTAGGTCTTATGTTTAAGTCAATCCATCTGGAGTTAATCTTAGTGTGAGGTGTCAGGAAGGGGTCCAGTTTCTGCTTTCTGCACACGGCTAGCCAGTTTTCCCAACACCATTTATTAAACAGGGAATCCTTTCCCCATTGCTTGTTTTTGTCAGGTTTGTCAAAGATCAGATGGTTGTAGATGTGCGGGGTTGCCTCCAGGGCCTCCGTTCTGTTCCATTGGTCTATATCTCTGTTTTGGTACCAGTACTATTTTGTTTTGATTACTGTAGCCTTGTAGTATAGTTTGAAATCAGGAAGCAGGATGCCTCCGGCTTTGTTCTTTTTGCTTAGGATTGTCTTGGCTATGCAGGCTCTCTTTGGTTCCATATGAAGTTTAAAGTGTTTTTTTCCAGTACTGTGAAGAAGGTCATCGGTAGCTTGATGCGGATAGCGTTGAATCTATAAATTATTTTGGGCAGTATGGCCATTTTCATGATATTGATTCTTCCTAACCATGAGCATGGAATGTTTCTCCATTTGTTTGTCTCCTCTCTTATTTCCTTGAGCAGTGGTTTGTAGTTCTCCTTGAAGAGATCCTTTACATCTTTTGTTGCTTGTATTCCTAGGTATTTTATTATCTTTTTTAGCAGTTGTGAATGGGAGTTTGCTCATGATTTGGCTCTCTATTATTCTGTTATTGGTGTATAGGAATGCTTGTGATTTCTGCACACTGATTTTGTATCCTGAGACTTTGCTGAAGTTGCTTATCAGTTTAAGGAGAATTTGGGATGAGATGATAGGGTCTTCTAAATATACAATCATGTCATCTGCAAATAGAGACAATTTGACTTCCTCTTTTCCTAATTGAATACCCTTTATTTTTTTTCTTGCCTAATTGCTCTGGCAGGAGCTTCCAACACTACACTGAATAGGAGTGGTGAGAGTTCTAATTTGATTGCCCTATGGTCTGATAGACTGTTTGTTATGATTTCCGTTCTTTTGCATTTGCTGAGGAGTGATTTACTTCCAATTAGGTGGTCAATTTTAGAGTAGGTGCAATGTGGTGCTGAGAAGAATGTATATTCTGTGGTTTGGGATGGAGATTTCTGTAGATGTCTATTAGGTCCGTTTGGTCCAGATCTGAATTCAAAGTCCTGGATATCTTTGTTAATTTTCTGTCTCATTGATCTGTCTAATATTGACAGTGGAGTGTTAAAGTCTCCCACTATTATTGTGTGGGGAGTCTAAGTCTCTTTGTAGGTCGTTAAGAACTTGCTTTATTTACCTGGGTGCCCCTGCATTGGGTGCATATATATTTAGGATCATTAGCTCTTCTTGATGCATTGATCCTTTTACCATTATGTAATGCCCTTGTCTCTTGATCTTTGTTGGTTTAAAGTCCATTTTATCAGAGACTAGGATTGCAACTTCTGCTTTTTTTGCTCTCCATTTGCTTGATAAATCTTCCTCCATCCCTTTATTTTGAGCCTATGTGTGTCCTTGCACATGAGATGGGTTTCCTGGATACAGCACACCGATGGGTCTTGACTTTTTATCCAATTTGTCAGTCTGTGTCTTTTGATGGGGGCATTTAGCCCATTTACATTTAAGGTTAATATTGTTATGTGTGAATTTGATCCTGCCATTTTGATGCTAGCTGTATGTTTTGCCTGTTAGTTGATGCATTTTTTTTTATTGTGTCAATGGTCTTTACCATTTGGTACATTTTTGGAGTGGCTGGTACTGGTTGTTCCTTTCTATGTTTAGTGCTTCTTTCAGGAGCTCTTGTAAGGCAGGCCTGGTGGTGACGAAATCTCTCAGCAATTGCTTTTCCATAAAGGATTTTTTTCTCCTTTGCTTATGAAGCTTAGTTTGGCTGGATATGAAATTCTGGGTTGAAAGTTCTTTTCTTTAAGGATGTTGAATATTGGCCCCCACTCTCTTCTGGCTCATAGGGTTTCTGCTGAGAGATGTGCTGTGAGTCTGATGGGCTTCCCTTTGGGGGTAATACAAGTATATTCTCTGGCTGCCCTTAGCACTTCTTCCTTCATTTCAACCCTGGTGAATCCAATGATTATGTGCCTTGGGGATGCTCTTCTTGAGGAATATCTTTGTGGTGTTCTCTGTATTTCCTGGACTTGAATGGTGACCTGGCTTGCTAGGTTGGGGAAGTTCTCCTGGGTAATATCCTAAAGCGTGTTTTCCAGCTTGGATTCATTCTCTCCATCACATTCAGGTACACCTATCAAACGTAGATTAAGTCATTTCACATAATCCCATATTTCTGGAGGATTTGTTCATTTCTTTTCACTCTTTCTTCTCTATTCTTGCCTTCTCATTTTATTTCATTGACTTCATCTTCAATCTCTGATATCCTTTCTTCTGCTTGGTCGATTTGGCTATTGAAACTTGTGTATGCTTTGTGAAGTTCTCGTGCATTTTTCAGCTTCATCAAGTAGTTATATTCTTCTCTAAGCTGTTTATTCTAGTTAGCATCTCATCTAACCTTTTTTGTAGGTTCTTAGTTTCTTTGCATTGGGTTAGCAAATGTTCTTTTAGCTCTGAGAAGTTTGTTATTACCCACCTTCTGAAGCCTGTTTCTATCAATTCATCAGATTCATTCCCCATCCATCTTTGATCCCTAGCTGGTGGGGAGTTATGATCCTTTGCAGGAGGAGAAGCATTCTGGTTTTTGGTGTTTTCATCCTTTTTGTGCAGGTTTCTTCCCGTCTTAGTGGCTTTATCTACCTGTGGTCTTTGTAGTTGGTGACTTTCGGATGGGGTCTCTGAGTGGACATCCTTTTTGTTGATGAGGAAGTTATTTCTTAGTTTTCCTTCTAATAGTCAGGCCCCTCTGCTGCAGGATTGCCGGAGGTCCACTCCAGACCCTGCTTACCTGGGGATCACCTGTGGGGGCTGCAGAACAGTAAGGATTGCTGCCAGTTTCTTCTGTTATCTTCGTCCCTGAAGGGTACCTGTCAGATGTCAGCCTGAGCTCTCCTTTATGAGGTGTCTCTTTGGGTATACAGGGGTTAGGGAGCTGCTTGAGGAGACAGCCTGTCCCTTGTAGGAGCTCAAGTGCTGTGCTAAGAGCTCCATTTTCCTGTGCAGAGATGCTGGGCAGGTACTTTTAAGCCTGCTGCAGCAGAACTCATAAGTGCCTCTTTTCCCAGGTGCTCTGTCCTAGGAAGATCGGCTTTATTTATAAGTTCCTGTCCTGCTGCTGCCTTTTATCATAGATGCCCTGCCCCACACAGAGTAGTCTAGTCACAGTCTGCCAGCAGAGGCATTGCTGAGCTGCCACAGCCTCTGCCCAGCTGCTGTGTAAACTGCCTCGGTAGTGGCGGACTGCTTCCGTAGTGGTGGTCACCCTTCCCCCTACTGAGCTGGACCATGCTGGGTCCAGCTGTGCTTGCTGGGAAACTCTCAATCCAGAGCGTTTCAGATTGCTTGTTTTGTGGGGGTGGTAGCCGTTGAGCCAGATCACCTGACTCCCTGTCTCTGCCCCTTTCCTTTCAGTTGAATGGGCGGCTCTGTCTCCCAGGTGTTCCAGGTGCCAGTTGAAATGGCCACCCAGACTTTTGTCAGTTTCTGTGCACCAAGCTGGCACCGGCTGAAACTGCTGTGCTGAAAACTCGTGGTGCTTTTCAGCCTGGGAATCTCCTGGTCTGTGGGCAGTGAAAATTTGTTTGGAAATGTGGTGGGCACTCACCCTCTGCATTGTTTTTGCTGGGAACTGCACTCCAGAGCTGTTCCTATTTGGCCATCTTGGATCCTCTCCACTCCATTCCTTTTAAGATTCTTCTTGTATGTGATGGCACATCTGAGTTTGCTGGACCACTCTATTAACATGCCAACTTGTTTTTGCAATTCATGTTCATGTTTTTTATTCAGAATATTACTTTTTAAGTACACATTTATAAGCATTCTGATATCCCAATCCTGCATTTTGTTCTTTCTGTTATTTGCTCTTTCTCCTGACTCTCTCACATGCTGTATTGATTCCTCAGTTGACCAGTAATTTTTGTTTGTGAGCCCCTATTCAGCTGATCTTATTCAATGAAAATCCCAAAGTACCTAGGTTGAACTTGAGCTTTTATAGATAATATTTACATGTGCTTCTTTCAGGCTTCTAAGGTAGTGCTCTCTCCATTTTTAATGTTTACAGTAGCAGAACAAAAGCTCATCCATCCCCCAAATATGCCCATGTCTCACTTCCTAAAACCTGTGTATATGTTACTCTATATGGCAAAGGGAAATTGCAGGTGGGGTTAATCTAAGGATCTTGGCTTATCCAGGTAGGCCCAATATAATCAAAAGGGCCCTTATACAGGGAGACAGGAAGGTTATAGTGAGTAGAGTAGATGTTATTATGGAAATAGGCTAAAGAGAGAGAAAGTTTTAAACTGTTACACACTGACCTTAAAGATGGAGGAGAATCTATAAGGCAAAGAATGCAAAGAGCCTTCGGGAGCTAGAAAAGGCAAGGAGGCAGATTCTCCCCTACAGCTTCCAGGGAAAAAAAATCTTCACCTTTTGACACCTAGACTTTAAGACTTCTGGTCTTCAATAAGATAATATTTAGTGTTTGATTCTGCTAAGTTTGTGTTCGACTAAGTTTATTACAGCAGCAATAGAAAACTAGGGTAATATGCATGCAAATCACCTTGGATCTTGTTTAAAAATATAATTTGATAGCATGTCTGGAGAGGAGTGACAGAGTCTGTATTTCTAACAAGCTCTTGATTGGTACAGATGCTGCTACATGTTTGTGGATCCAACTTTCAGCATCAGAAAATAGGATAATATTATCTTGAGAATACATTAAATAAAATTTGCTACTTGAGTTTTCACAAAATATACAGGTCATTAAAATTCAAATCTCAAAGCCCATGTGAAGACATTTTTTTTTAAGCACTATTCATATAAATGAGCTCCCTAACTTTATGAAGGGATCTCATCTCACTTCTCTCCTGGTGTGAACTGAATGACTTGCCTTTGTCTTCTGAAGAGAACTTAAAACTCAAGGCACTAAATTTATGGTATATGCAAATACAATGCCATGCATATACCATGAGTATCTCCTTAATTATATCTGTATACTTTTTGGCAATTCTTGCCAGTATGAAGAATTAATTGCTAATTTAAACTTTTGTGTCCTAAATAACAGTAATAATTTTGAAAAGTAAAAGCAATATCAAAGAGGTTAAAGGGTTGATATAATGTGTATATGGACTTCTTTGTATGTTTGAATTAAAGAAAGGAAGGCGGGGGATAAATATGAAACATACATTTTCCATTAATTTCAGTCACTAATTTAAGTCTCCTGTAGATGCATTAAACCATGAACCGTATATACACATTATTATATTTAATTATATTAATATATTATTTAATATTATTTAACAATTTTATATATTAATTCGTTTATTACTATCCTTACTTTATAAAGTTTATGTATATATATTAATTAGTTCATTTAATCTTGCAAACAACTTTATGGAGTAAGAATTATTCTAATTTTAGAGAGTAGAAAACTCAGACTCAGAAAGACACACATACACACACACAGAAAAAACTTTTACAGAGTCCTCCTATAGTAGAAACTTATACATTTAAGAATAACTTTAATATTTATTACCTGGTTGAGCCAAGTAAAGAAGAAAACAATACCCTACAGCTTGAAAGAGGAAGAGTCAGGGGTGTAATCCAGGACTTTCTTATTACCATGCCTGTGCTCTTTCCTTTATTCTATTTTGATTCTAAAGTTCTCTAAAGGTAGAGATTTGCAATTGACTTTCAGTACTGTGTAGAATTCTACTACAAGATTACTTATGCAATGAGATAGTGTCTTTCGTCTACTCCCAGTTAAAAAGCCGATTGGGGAAAATATTTATGCAAACAATTTGGCAAAAACAAAGGTATATTACTGATGTACATGAGTAAATAAGTACTGATTGGAAACATACAGACACATAAATAGTAACACAAGCACATATCTACACACGCCATTGCTGATTGTTCTCATTACATATTATTGAGTCACATATTTCTAACCTAAGCTCCTCAACGCACTTTATTTCTAATTCCTCCCAAGAGCCTTACCTTTCTCCTGACTTCATCAATCTCAGCAGATCACTTTACATTGAGAAGATTTAAATCACTAAGCATAAAATTATTTGATTTCTACTACCCCATATTACATACTTTTTACATCAAAAACATTGCCATGCCTCCAATTTCAAAGGATTAGGTATCACGTTCTTTTCAAAGCCAAACCTTCCACTTGTGCTTTTAACCCCACCTTCTGTTCTCCAGAGATTGAGTTCTATTGATTACTACTGTATCCCTTTTATCTGAAATTTCTCCTCTCACTACTTTTCCTTTGTTAACATGTTTACAGCTCTCTCACCCTAAAAATTAAATCCTCCTTGTCCTTCTATGCCATGTGCGCTGTAAGATAATGTTTTATCTCTTTCTCTTTTCATTTAAACTTTACAAAGAACAACATACCCTAGAGGTCTCTGTCATCTCACCTGAAATCTTCTTACCAATTCATGATAATTTAGTTCCTATTCTTTAAAAGGAACTAAAAATGTTTTAACAGAATTGAATTGCCAAATTCAGTGGATGTTTCTTCATACTTCATATTAATAGTGTTCTTTAATATTTGGCGTCACTGATCACTCCATACTTGAGGAAATATCTAACTTCCTCTTATGGCTACTTCTACATTTTTCTTAGAAATTATTAAATATTAGTGTCCCTAGATTTCTGTCCTTGCTTTTATGCTTTTATCATTCATCATACTTTGTTTAGGTAATCACTTCCATTGTCATAATTTTGACTTGCTCTTGAATGCTGATGACTCAGTAATTTATATCTCCTATCTGTCCTCTCTCCATCAAACTTTAGTTATGTTATCTCACACCTGATGGCCAATTACCTCTGAATGCTCTGCAAGTGTTTGCCTTCTTGTATTATATCAGTCAATGAGTTTATAAACAATAAGTCATTCTGAAAGACTTTTAGGAAGACTCAGAATTCCCATTTAGACAGGTCATTTCACTGAATCCGCGGAACATATATTCTAAATTGGGATGGTGGCAAAGGTTTAAAGATGACAATGATAGAGGAAAGGGAATTTATATACAAATTCAAGACATGCTTAACATAATAGGTATTTGACAGCCATTTGCACTTACAGAGGTATTATCTCTCAGGTCCAAATTTATTGCCTATTACCTGTTCTGTGATAATAAAAATGGACATTGGAAAACACTTCTTCTTTACAGCTGGAATATATCTTTTGTTACAGAAAGGAAAATATTTCTCCTCCTGGTTTGGGTGTGCTTCTTCTACCCTTTTCTTCCTCCTGCTATACCGATATAACCCATATCATGCAGTTCCTTGATGACCTATATAAATGGGAATTCTGAGTCATCCTGAAAGTCTTTCAAAATGACTATTTATAAACTCCAAAATTATTTATCAAATAAGTTGGGCTTTGTCTAATTGTAGCCTAATTTCTTAGCACTCATTGGGTAGAGTTGTCAAAAACAATGCAAAAAAGAAATTAAAATCTCAGTGGGATACAATAATAAGGACTATTTTCCCTTGAGTTTTATTGGTTGGCTGGTGGTGTTTACTCTACGGTAGGCAACCTAAGTGGCTTTAAACAGCTGTTTGGAGCAAGTTCTACTCTGAAGGTGTATTTCAACAGCAGGCTACAGAGTGTACATTTTCCTCATGTTAAGTGCAAAGATGGAAGGAAAACATCAAACTGTACAAACTCATTTTTAAGACCCTGTCCATCTTCTGGTATCCCTGACCTAAGCAGTTCACATGCTGAATCTAAAATCAAAGGGCTGGATAGTATAGGCCTCCCATGAATGTGGTAGGGAGAAGGAGAACATATTTTTGAAAGGTATACTATCTCTTACATTACTTCCTGCCATCCCTAGTCTACTAAAATGATAGTCAGGTAAGCTATCCAATGGCAAGGCATTCCCATACCATACTAATGTGCCTCCGAAGAAAGCAAAAACACTTGGGATTATAGTTAGTGTATATAAACTTGCCATAGCTAAGTGTATAATTTGTTAGGAATTCTGAAGTGGTGAAAATACCAGAAGTACCTTACAGAGCTTTTAATCATTTCAAGTTCTCTATTGATCTCAGGTCAAGGTCTTCTGTTATAGAAAGTATCAGTCAAGTTTATTCTTTCACAGAATCCTGTTGTCCATGGAGAAAATATTTTTCTTATGACTTTGTGTTTGCATGTTTCTCATGTTCATCACACCAACTAAATGTCATGTTCATACTTTCTCTTTTGTTTCTATCTCAAGCTTCCCAGTAATGCCCTCAGAATCAGGTATTTACACTGCAGTTCTTTGTCACTCTATCCTCTCCATTTGTCCGCTGTTAGTAGTGGGTCCATGTGCTTCATAGTCCACCTCAAACATTTTGAATGCTTACACATTCATATTTTAAGACTAAGATCAGGGCCTTAATTACCACGAAATAGTCATACCAAGTGTGCTACCTTCTGGCTAATTACTGCTTATTAATAGCTACTGAAAAGAATTGTCCTTACATAAGAAACTTACAAGAACAGATGCTTAAAATATTAAACAGGACTTGACATGTTGGATGAAATATTAATTGGCCATTTTGCACAAAATATAATTTAGCCAGAAAAGATGAAGAGGAGCAAATGGAAAGATTAAAAAGCCTGAAAGAGAGTACACTATCCTGACCCCTACCATGTCGGAACAAAAGGGATTAGAAAGACACTTTCTGAAGTAGGAGTACAGAGACAAAAGATGAACACTTATTACTAGACAGGTGTTCACTTGTCAAGAATCCTGTATGGTGACAGAAATCTATATTACTTTGTCTTTCAGCCAGCTACAATGTGTTCTAAGGAGTTTGCATTCTATGTTCTCACACATCTCTTCTCTGAAAAAAGAATTCTTTCCATTTTGGTCTGGCTGGAAGAAAACTGCAACAGTGTTAAATTGCAGTTCCTAAAAACTGGTAGGGAGACTAATTCAAACGCTAGTTCCTAGGGCCAGAACAGATGTCGGATAAACATGAAAAACAAAGATTTATAATAATTCTCTCTGTTAGCTGTATCTCTTAGCACCTACTGTATAAAGAGCAATGAAAGGGAAATAACATCCTCGTTTAATGTTTAGATTCCATTTTTGCACATGTCCCCCAGAACTTAAAGTATAATATATATATATACACACACACACACACACGCACATATATACATTGATATATTGATATATATGTATATATGTGTGTATGTGTGTGTATATATATATATATATATATATATATATATATATGTATATCTATGAGAAGAGTTCTCACTGGATCTTAATCATTTCATGAAATGTGCCCTTTTTCTCTGCTATACTCAATGGACAGAAATACCAGGAAGGCTTCAGAACTAGTTGACCCACTCAATCTCCCCTTCAACTCATCTAGTAGTTTAGGGTCTTAGAAGTCAAAGACCCCCACAGAGCCATACCAGTGCATTTTATTCTCAGGTAAATTCTGCATAATAACAATGTTTGCTTGGATCCTTTACAACCACAAATATTTTAACAATAGAACAATTTATCAAAATACACAGAGTTAATTTATAATGTGAAAAATTTCCTTCTATAATTTATAATATAATTGTAAATTGCATGAGAATAGGAGATATAAAACTCAAGTTAATCTGCTGTATAATGCAATTGCAGGATATGTATATATGTATGTGTGTGTATAAGACATATAAACTAAAAATAAACATTAAAATTAATTGAGTAAAAAGGAATAAATATGTGAAGATACATAAATTCAAACTAGTCTTTAGGAAAGATTAAAGAATAGTCTTCATGAACCCAGTTAATTTAAAGAGATTAAAAAAGGATTATGAATGAAAACTATTTTATTTCTCTTATATGTTGTTATACATAATATAAATAAAAACAAACAAAAATACCAGCTGCAAATCTATGACAAAAAATTAAATCTGGAGTAAATTATTTCTAAGCAAAATTAAAACATTTTAATAATCTTAGAATAATTAAATATTTCCACATAGGAGTGGTTGCAAAGGTGATTCAACAGGTAATCAGAATCAGATGGTTGTACAGTTATGTTAAAGAGCTGATAAGTCTCTAGGTCTATTATTATTTAAATTTTTCTAGAAAATGTATATTCTATAAATAACATTCTAATATTGGAAATAATATTTTAAGAATATTCTAGAAAAAGATGGAAACCTCTTCTATTAGGCTAACATACATTTATTACCAAATTCTGTTACAAGTGTTACAAAAACTAAATAGACCAATCTCTTACATTATTATAAAATCTAGAATTTCAAGTCTGTCCTTGATGTCTTTTAGCCTCATGGGGTCCCCAAAGGCCTGATCTTGAGTTTCTCTGCTCTATCCAGATAGGACACCCACCCAGCTGGAAACATGCCTCCTCTGACCAGTTTTCTTATCAGCCACACCACTTGCAATCCCTTGATTTTCACTTCTTTGCCACTGGAAGCCCATGAAAATTTTCCAACAAACCAGTCTCATAGCTTTGATGAAACCAGGGGCTTCCTGACCCTCTGGTTACTGCAAAGCCTACCTCCAGAGTCCCTGTTGGTTACCTTGTCCCGCCCTCCACCACCCAAGTACAACCATTTCATGGCCCTGCATGTTGTGTGGTATTCCCTTCCCCCGTGCTGTATTTGTCACTAGTGAACTGCCACCCGAGCTCATCTGTCTAGTATTTGGTATCATGTATCAGTCATCTCCTACTATTTAGAAAAGGGAATTCCTTCTTCACTAACTGGATCAATCAGAGGTATGTAGAACACTTATGAATATGGTTGCAAAATATGTAAGAAAATTTCAGCAATGGCATTCAGTAAAGTGTTAAATAACAATACATGATGACCAATGTAGATGTATTCCAGTAATGCAAGGGAGTTTTAGAGTAAGGAAATCCATTAATCCATTAGAGTATCTAAACATAGAATAAGAAACATCAGAAGCATATCATTGGATACTAATAAGATATTTCATATATGAAGTGGTAAGATTTAATATGTTTTAAGAATTCAAGGTAGCTAAATAAATGCAATAAAAATTATTTTCCAAAGCCAAACATTCGTTTATAATAGAAAAGCATAAATATCATTACAATTAAAATCTGGACTTTTGTAAAAAATTATATATTTAACTATGTAAGCATTGGCAATCCCGTGTAGAAAAGGCATCAAGATAAAATCAAATGACAGACTGGAGAAGATTCTTTGCAATATATTTATATCAAAGGTCTCATAATACACAAAAAGTATTATTGTAAGTCAATAAGAAAAAAATACAACCAAGTAGGCTTTATCCCTGGCATTTAAGGTAGGTTCAATATATGCAAACCAATAAATGTGATTCATCACATAAACAGAGCTAAGGGCAAAATCCACAGGATTATCTCAATAGATGCAGAAAAGGCTTTTGATAAAATTCAACATCCCTTTATCCCCAACATCTTATTAAAAACTCTTAATAAGATAGGTACTAAAGGAACATACCTCAAAATACTAAAAACAATCTATTACAAACTCAAAGCCAGCATCATACTGAATGGGCAAAAGCTGGAAGCATTCCTTTTGAAAACCAGCTTAAAACAAGGATGCCTTCTGATACCACTCTATTCAACATTGGAAGTTTTGGCTAGAGCACTAAGGCAAGAGAAAGAAATAAAGGGCATTCAATTAAGAAGAGAGGACGTCAAACTATTCCTGTTAGCAGATAATATGATTCTATATCTAGAAAACTCCACAGTCTCGGCCCAAAAGCTCCTTAAGCTGATAAACAACTTCAGTGAATTCTCAGAATATAAAATCAACATACAAAACTCATTAACATATCTACTCAACAACAATCAAGCTAAGAGCCAGGTTAGAAAATCATCCTTATTCATAATTGCCACAAAAAGAATAAAATATCTAGGAATACAGCTAATAAGGGAGGTGAAAGATCTCTTACAATGAGAACTATAAAACAACACTCAAAATCAGAGATAACATAAATGGAAAAACACGCCACGTTCATAGAAAGAAGAGTCAATATAGTTAAAATGGCCAAACTGCCCAAAGCAATTTATAGATTCCATGTTACTTCCATCAAACTACCAATGACATTCTTCACAGAACTAGAAAAAAACTATTTTAAAATTCATATGAAACCAAAATGAGCCCAAATATCCAAGACAGTCTTAAGAAAGAAGAACAAAGCTGGAGGCCTCATACTACCTGAATTCAAACTGTGCTGCATAGCTACAGTAACCCAAACAACATGGCAGTGTTACAAAAACAGACACATAGATCAATGGAACAGAAACAGAGAGCCAAGAAATAAGGCCACACAGCTATGACCATCTGATCTTCAACAAAGCCAACAAAAATAGCAAGAGGGAAAAGATTCCCTGTTCAATAAATGGTGCTGGAAGAACTGGCTAGCCATATGCAGAAAATTGAAATTGGACCCCTTTCTTACAACTCAACTCCAGATGGATAAATAACTTAAATGTAGAACCCAAAAGTATAAAAACCCTGGAAGACAACTTAGACAATACCATTCTGGACATAGGAAAGGGAAAAGATTTCATGAATAAAATATCAAAAGCAATTACAACAAAAGGAAAAACTGACAAGTGGGATCTAATTAAAGAATTTCTGCACAGCAAAAGAAATTATCAAGTAGGGAAACAGACAACCTACAGAATGGGAAAATATTTTTGCAAACTATGAATCTGACAAAGGTCTAATATTGAGAATCTTTAAAAAACTTAAATTTACAAGAAAACAAAACAACCCCATTAAAAAGTGGGCAAAGAACATGAAAGGACACTTTTTGTAAAAAGACATACATGTGGCTAACAAGCATATGAAAAAAAGCTCAACATCAATGATCCTTAGAGAAATGCAAATCAAAACCACAATGAGATACCATCTCACACCAGTTAGAATGGCTATTTTTAAAAAGCCAAAAAAATAACAGATGCTAGTGAGGTTACAGAATTTTCTCTGTAACATTTTATACTGCTGGTAGGAGTGTAAATTAGTCCAACCATTGTAAAAAAGAGTGTGGCAATTCCACAAAGACCTAAAAACAGAACTACCATTTAACCCAGTAATCACATTACTGTATATACCCAGAGGAATATAAATTGTTTTATTATAAAGACATATTCATGTATATGATCACTGCAGCACTATTCACAATAGGAAAGACATGGAATCAACCTAAATGTCCATCAATAGTAGACTGAATAACAAAAATGTGGTACATATACTCCATGGAATACTATGAACCCATAAAAGAGAACAATATATGGTCTTTGCATGAACATGGATGGAGCTGGAGGCCATTATCCTTAGCAAACTCATGCAGGAACAGAAAACTAAATACCACATGTTCTCACTTATAAGTGGGAACATAATAATGAGAACAAGGGACAGAGGGCCAACAGACACTGGGGCCTACTGGAAGGTGAAGGATAGAAGGAGGGAGAGAATCAAGAAAAATAACTAATGAGTACTAGGTTTAATACATGAGTAACACAATAATCTGTACAATAAACCCCCATGATATGAGTTTACCTCTACAACAAACCTCCACATATACACCTGAACTTAAAATCTTAAAAAAAAAAAAAAAAAAAAAAGACATGGGCAAAGAAAAAACATTTCATGAAGAAGATTGAGAAGGAGGAGATGAAAGACATGTGCATGTGAGAGTGTTTTCCTGGAAGATCAGATAGGAAATGATTACACAGATGGGATGCCCAATTATGGTTTCCTTGGAAATACATGTTTTGGGTACGATAAAAGTATGTCATATACTATAGGTTCTGACTAGTAAAATTAACTAATATTTTTAATTGTTTTAAAAAAGAAAATGTGGGCAAAAGATATAAATAGGCAGATAAGAGTAAATGTTAAAACCTAACCAAATATTGTATGGCTAATTTGTGCTAGTTATTTCTCTAATGCTTTACATTTGTCCTCACTACTACTTTACTAGCTAGGTACTAATTTCGTCTCTATTTTACAGTTGGGAAACCAAGGAAAAAACTGGTTACATTTTACAGACTTTCTCTGCTAGAAAGCAAAGAAGCTAGAATTAAAACTGATGTAATCTGGTCAGAGTCTGTGCATTTATTCACCATATACACAGCCTTCTAAATAGGCATATAAAAAGTTCTTCAAATGACATCAAAAAAATACAAATAGAAAAATAATTTAATAACTGTAAAGATGTGGAGAAACTGACACTTTTATATATTACCATTGAAGTTTAAAACTGTAAAGTTTTTGGGGAGTATGGGTTCATATTATCTATCATACCTAATAATATTAATATGCTTGCAGAACATGTAAACATTTGTTATTAAAACTGATGTGGTATAAGTATATACCATGAAAACTGATATGTATGTATATGTGTGTGTGTGTGTATATATATATATATATATCAGTTTTCAATAATATAACATTGTAATCAACTTAAAAATATATAATGGTAGAACAAACAAGTATTCTATACATACAGTATGAAAAGCAGTATAGTAACTTACTGCAAATTTTTTTTTATTTTACTTTAAGTCCTGGGGTACATGTGCAGATCTTGCAGGATTGTTGCATAGGTACACACATGCCATGGTGGTTTGCTGTCTCCATCTCCCTGTCACCTACATCAGTCATTTTTCACAGTGTTATCCCTCCCCAACCTCCCCACCTCCCACTGTACCGCAAATGTTTGTATATACAACCACACAGACACAAACACATACTATCACAAACTATCAAGACATGTTGTTAAATAAAAGCAAGTCATTTAAAAACATACATCAAATGATGTCCTTTACGTATTATAATAATCAGATACATGCACACACAAATGGCCAAGTGTCACAGCAAGTTGTTACCTACTAATGATTTTTGGAATATAAAGGGTGACTTTCACTTATTATATTACTTTATTTTATGTACCTGTTTGGTGTTTAATATAATACTTTATATTACCATTTTCTAATACAACTAGTACTTTATTATATTACAATGTAATATTGTTTACCTATCAAGTTGGAAAATAATTGTAAATATTGGCAAAATTGTGAACATGAACTTTCACATTCTCTTACCAAGAGAATTTACCAGATTGCATTCTTTTACTTGAAAAAAATTGGAAATATATTTCAAAATCACTAAATATATTCATATTATTTAATTCAGAAATTTTCTACTCTTGTGAATTTTTCCTGTTGAAATAATTAACATTTTTAAGACATGCAAACAGATACAACAAAGTTGTCCTAGGGATATTAGTTTTTAACAATGAAAACTACTAAAAAGTAATCCAGAAATTTAATAATTAGCACTGCATCAATTGATTTTGTCCAATCTTTTAAAGTAATATCTTAAAAATTATCTTTAGGAATGTAAAATATTCATGGGATAAACAAGTAGCATGATATGCATAGTAACATTTCTGATTCTTAAACTTCTCGCAGTCTCAGAAGATAAATGTTTTTTATTATTTTATTATAAAATTTATTTTAGGTTCAGGGGTATATGGGAAGTTTTGTTATATAAACTGTCTATCACAGGGATTTGGTATATAGATTATTTTGTCACCCAGGTAATAAGCCTAGTGCCCAATAGGTATTTTTCTGATCATCTTCTTCCTCCCACCCTCCACTCTCAAGTTGGCCCAGGTGTCTGTTGTTCCCCCTCTTTGTGTCCATGTGTTCTCCTTGTTTAGTTTCCACTTATAAGTGAGAACATGAGGTATTTCGTTTTCTGTTCCTGTGTTAGTTTGCTTAGGATAATGGCCTCTAGCTCCATCCATGGTTCTTCAAAGAACATGATTTAATTCCTTTTTATAGCTATGTAGTATTCCATTTTTGGTGTGGTGTGCGTTTATATATATTATGTGTGTGTGTGCATTTATTATATATATATATTTATATATGTAATATATAGATTTATATATTGTGTTTATTATATATGTTATATATATAATAAATATATATTTATATATATATAATAAATGCACACACACACACACACACACACATTTTCTTTATCCAGTCAACCATTGATGGGTATTTAGATTGATCTCATGTCTTTGGTACTATGAACAATACTGCGATGAAAATACACATGCAATGTTTCTTTGTGATGGAGTGATTTATATTCTTTTGGGTATAGATTTCTCTAAAGAGAAGATACTAGCATTTCTTACATACTTGCTGGTTTCATGTATGTCTATTTTGAAAAGTGTCTACTCATTTTCTTTGCCCATTTTTTAGTGTGATTGGCTTTTGCTTGTTAATATGCTTAAGTTTCTTATTGATTCTGGATATAAGACCTTTGATGGATGCATAGTTTACAAATATTTTATCTCATTCTGTAGGTTATCTGATTACTTGTTGTTGTTGTTTTTTTTTTTTTTTCTGTGCAGAAACTCTTTAGTTTAATTAGATCCCTTTTGTCAATTTTTGATTTTGTTTCAATTGCTTTTAGCATCTTCGTTATAAAATCTTTGTTCATTCCTATGTTTAGAACAGTATTGCCTAGATTATCTTCCAGGTTTTTATATTTTTAGGTTTTACATTTAAGTCTTTTAACCATCTTGTATTGATTTTTGTATATGGTGGAAGGAAGGGGTCCAGTTTCAATCTTCTGCATATGGCTAGCCAGTTATGCTAGTACCATTTACTGACTAGGGAGTCCTTTGTTCATCACTTGTTTTATCAGCTTTTTCAAAAATCATATAGTTGTAGGTGTGTGGCCTTATTTCTGGGCTGTCTATTCTGTTTCATTGGTCTGTGTGTCTGTTTTTGTACCAGGACCATGCTGTTTCAGTCAATACAGTAACTATACTAACTACACTAACTTTCAGTTACTATCATTTGAAGTTGAGTAATGGAATGCCTCTCGCTTTCTTCTCAGAAGATATTAATACCACATTATTAATAATGTTTTGCTTAGAATGGTGAAGTTTATGAATAGTATCTTTTATAATTCTTGCTAAGAAAAGTTTTTTTTAACACAATTAACTACACAAAATACATTTTATTACATCACTAACATCTATGTGCCCTTATTAGCTATTTTTGATTAATATATTTGTATCTTACCAATTTTTTAGCAATTTGCTTTATTTATATTAATTTTTGTACACGAACAAAAATCCTATAAAGTATTATGCTTATTCTATGTATGATAAAACTTAGTTTTATATAAGTAACCTCATGAAGCCAGTGGGAGTGGAAACTAAGCTCACCTCTGGATCTAGGTGATACCAGTATGGTTGCTCTCCCTGCTACAGTTAATGTAGCAGGGATATAAATGCTACCAATATTTATATTCAAGGAGGACCCATCCTTTCCCATGACTCTGTCAATCTTCCCTATCAGTTGAACCCTGCAGTGAAGCCTGCTGCCATTATTGCTTAACAGAATTATGTTTCTGAGGTAAAGGCTTCAGGCAGGCCATTGTTGAAGACCATAATTTTGAATACTATAAAATTTAATCCTGCAAAATTCCCTAAGAAATGGGGACTATTTATTCCACATAGACTTAGAGGAATGATGGACTTGGAACTGAAACTAGGTCGTGTTTGTCAATTTAAAAAAAAAGGCCATTTTCAAGACAATAAAGGTTGTTGGCCTAACTCTTGTACAACTGAGTCAGAAAGTCTTTTTAGGATCTTTTTGCAAACCCAATACCTAAAAACAGATGAAATTATGTGTATATAAAAACAGATTAAATTATAGGTTATATTTTTGAGATAAATAAAGATACTGATTTTAATTACTAATTAAAACAAATATATTTTGTGCACTTTCCCAATAAATAGAATATTTTTATATCACATGAGAGTCAACAAAACCTTGTATTATAAAATTGGTTTTCTAGTCTACATTGTTAAAAACTCCTGTTATCCATTTTATTGTTCTTCATTCTTCACAAAAAGAACATATTAGGGAACTGCCTAGACATGTTTTTCATATAGCAAGTATTTATTGAAGATGCCATATGCCACGCACTTGATCCAGACCTGGGAATACAGCAGCAAACAAACACAAAAAAAATTGCAATTCTTGCCCCAGAAGAACTTATATTCTGGTAAGAAGAGACAGAAAAAAAAAGAATTAAATGATACATTAAAAATAACTTTTATCAAGGAAAATATAGTAGATAAAAGGATAATGTGAAAAGTGTGTGTGCATGTGATGCAGTTTTAACAGTGGTATTACACAATGTCTCAATGTACAAAAGTCACATAAACAAAAACCTAAAGAGAGAAAGGAATTAGCCTATGTATAGGAAAGCATTCTGGACAGAGGGTTGAGCAAATACTAGGACTACAGAAATGCCTTTCTGCATATCATTAGCAAGAAAGGCAAACTGAGCTAGACGGGGAGTAGAAGTTGTTAAGATCAGAGAGCTGACAGGGCTTGCCAGCTAATAATGATAGAATGAATGATGGCTTTTACCTGGAGATGGGAACCCCACTGGAGATCTCTGAAAGGAAAGTTGTCATGTCATTACCTATGCTTCTTCAATATTACATGTCATGGTGTTGTGTTAATGCCATCTTTTGAGGCCCTTCAGGAAACCCACTAGAACCCATGAGAAGAATCATGCTGACTAGAAGAGCAAGGAAGATTAATTTGTGTGACTAAGCCATCATGGAGTTAGCAGTAAGCAAGCAAGAAGGGCATATAAGCAGTACGTTGGGGCAGTACTAGAGAGAATTCTTTATTAGCCTGGCACAAAGATAGAACAAGAGTGCCATAGTAGATGCAGTTTTTAATATACATGCTCATGACAATCAACAGGCTCTCACACGTATTAAAATAGCACGCAAGTGGTAGCTTAACTTTGGGAGCATGAATGTAGAATGAAGACAGAAGAGAATGGACTGTCAGTACTCAGTGAAAGTTCTGCCACAATCTGAGGAGTCCACAAATAGTATGAGAGAGGGCATAAGAAGAATCAAGAGGATATTCCTGTGCTGATTTTTGCCTTTACAATTTTTTATTCATGGGTAGTATAAGTGATGTTTACCAACATGAGAAGACACACCTGAATGCATTTAACTAATAATATTATAATCAATATTGACACTACATTTGAACCATTTTACACTTACAGCTTCAGACAATAGATTCTCACAGGTAGCTTAGAAAAGCCACAAGCAAATGTTTTTCTCTATGGCTACAGTGCCTAGGCAAGCTCTCCTGCTAAGGGCATGCATGGCTCACAGCCATGGCGAACATTGGCTTCAGGATGTAAGCAAAAACATATATGTTCTTTTATGCAACTACTTCTAAATACAGTTGTAGTTTACCATCCAGCATCATAGATGTATAACTTTGCCAGAACTGTTGTGAGGATGAGGACTTCCCAGAAAATTAGCAGAGTCAAATATAGGGGTTGCCAATAGGAGAATTAAATTTGTATCCCACATACATAACCGTCATGACCTTGAATGAAGAATGTAAACGCTCTGAGGTTCATTTTCTTCATTTTTAAAATAAGTACGATAATTTCCATTTCCCTTCAATGTTAGGATAGCTACATTAAATATCAGTAAAAAGATAATAATGGCTTTCAAAGTAATAGACACTTGTAAGATATTAGTTGCAATTATGATATTATTAATAATAACTGTCTTTCAACCATACAGTAATTCATCCACATCCCTCTTAATATATCAAACTAAAATTCCATTGGGAACTCTAACCATATAGAAAAGTAAAGGGTTTTTCCTTCTTATTTTTTTTTATAACCAAAACTAGCCCCCAATCTCATTTGAAACCATTATTTATGTTTTACAAGCTAGACATACAAGCTTGTTTTTTAAAGGCAAGAGTATAATTAAAATATACTACTTTGCATTAAAACATTTACCGATTTAACAGAATCATATATTTATTTCCTTGTGATAAGAAAAAAAAATCATGCTGAACAGAATTGCATTACTGTTTGGAACCTCTTGACTCTTCAAATATTGCCCACAGAATGGTTGAGCAGAGATATTAATTACTCCATATCTCAGAGAGCTCTGTTAGGAGTTAGAGAGTTTCACTTTTTTAGAGTAAGTGAAGAAGTAGCTTTTTGCCTGTTTAAGCTGAAACATTTGTATTTCAATTGACATTATCCTTTAGCATTTTCGAGTTTTCAGCACAGCTCTCACAGGAAAGTAGTTCCTTAATTGAATTCTCTTGTTTTTAAATTTGTGTACTAGACTAGAAAATATGCTGGAAGCATAGCATTGATGGTGATTATCTGATTATTTTAGGCTGCTGTAAAGAAAAGCCTATATCATGAAAGTATATGGTATTGAACCACAAAGAAGGGACATATACAGTCATCTCCTACCATAATAAAGCACTGATTGGTGGATTTAATGATCCAGAACTATATGCTGCTGGATTCCTACCCTTTGTCCCCCTCTGAATCCACTTACAGGAGAAAGAAGAAAATTGTCAGAAACAAGCCCACTTTGGACACTTGTAGGACATCAGTCCTACAGACACTTGTCTCAAAGCTGATCATTAGAAGCCATCTGACATGTCTACAGGATTATCCCTGTCTTCTAAACTACCAGCTATAAGAACTGAAAGGCATCTTAGATGACACCTATCCATACACCTTCATCTCACAGATGGAGGAATTGTCTCAAGAGGTAGGACAATTTACCAAGGATTCTAGGAAAAGCTAGTGGCAGAGTCATGGCCCCAAACCAGGTCCCCAATTTGTACCGTACACTGACCTCTTTCAGTGTTTCGCATGATCACTAACGTGTGGCGAACACACGTTTCTTTAAGATTCCACTGTCAGCAGAGAGAAATTGTGCTGAGATTATAATCGTTCAGTTAATTTCTTATGGCTCCCTCACCTTATACATGCTCACCTCCTCCATGAAGCCACTAAACCCTAAAACTGGCGGCTTAGCATAATCATCTGAGATTAGTTAAAATGATAGATATCAGGGCTGTACTTAAACCTAGTACATAAGAACTCTTAGGAGAAGGCTCAGTTGTGTTTAATTTTAACAAAGTTATTCTGATGCATGGTAACTTAGGGATTTGTTTCATAAGATACAGCTCCTAGACTGTTGGGATACATTCTTCCTCTTGCAACCTAATGTCCATTATGAGATAGACCTCAATAAGTATTATATATATTAATAATTGAGTTATTTGGCCTCAAATCATGTAATAGCAAGCAGCAACAAGAAAGATTTAAACATTTGAAATAAAAGAGAGAGACAGAGAAAGAAAACATAGAACTCTAAAGATGGAGGGGAATGTTAAAGGCCATTTAGTCCAACACTCACAGTTGAGATATTGAGGAAAACGAGACCTAGGAAATTAAGCACTTCTCCCATAACCACACAGGTAATCAGACAACTGTGACAAAAACTCAAGAGACTGGATTTTTTAGCTCTTGAGGAAAGACTGCAATTGAAATGTAGTAGGGTATGCCAATGATTGCCAAGGTTTATTGACCTCCAGCTGATTCTGAAGCATACTTAAGTTTGAGGACCACTGATCTGGGCAAACAAATCTTCCTCATCCTCATATTTAAAAAGTCATTCTTATAATGTTTTATTTAAATTTGCTGTTAAAAAAGTTCATTCTCAATTGTATTTTAGAAACAACCCAAGGTAATATATCTTTGGGGGTAGGTGAGTAGAAATTACTTGGAAGCAAATATTCTATTTTATTGTACCTTTCCTCATTTAAAGTTTGTTTCTTCTTTTGGGACCTCCATTTATGTATCTATGAGATTTTCATAAATTCCACAATTGTGTGTTATTGTTTCTCATTGTATTATTCAAATGACAATCAAGCTCAAATTTCTATAAATAGTTATCTATTGACTAGATTACAAGAGTTTTCTCAGTGTAACCTCAACCTTTCCATTTTATTCTCATTGTTCAAGTCCTTGATTGTGATTATGTTAAAACAAATTACGAGAGGCCATTGTTTCAGACTGAGCTCCTGTACTAGAATCTCATAGATCAAACCAATACAGAATAGAGTCAATTGTGTTAGATGCCACGTCATCAAGCTAAACTGAGAGACAGGCTAGTTTTCCAAAATAACAAGAGATTCGCAGTGGCCAATCATAAGGGGTTCAGTTGATCTGAATCTGCAAGTGAATAAAGTTTCCACTGTTTTAACCTTATAAGGAAAGTAACCTGATGTTAACAAATCCACCTTTTGCACTGTGCTATTCCCCCTGTTCCTATTCAACCTACCTTACAAAAATCAACTGTTCTGCCACATACAACAGAGTATCTTTCTATTTCTTAGATGGGATGCTGTTTAATTCATGAATCACTAATTAAAGACAATTACAATTATTAAACTCTGTTGAATTTTTGGTTGGCAGTTCATAGTATATACTTTAAAAGTAAAAAGTTTTGAGTTTAAATTCTAGCCATAACATTAATTAGCTATGTGACCTGGACAATTAATCATTAAATATCTCTTAAAATATTTAAAATAATATTTAATATCAGCAGAGATTTTTTTAAATAATATAAGTCTATCTCCAATATTTGATATATAGTAAAATTTAGAATATTTTAGCTGGTTCAACTGTAGAAAATCTAAAATTTTCATTATTAAAAACATAATTATCTTTTGATTATTATACTTTCTTTTGTCAAAGAAGGCCCACCCTACCCCTCTAATATACAAATACACTTTCTTATGGGGTATCTCAGTTATGTATCTCCCAGCCTTCAATTATATTCATCAATGATATCCTTCTGTCCTTGGCTGGACACAGTGGCTCATGCCTGTAATCCTAGCACTTTGGGAGGCTGAGGCGGGCATATCACCTGAAGTCAGGAATTCACGACCAGCCTGGTTAACATGGTGAAACCCTATCTCTACTAAAAACACAAAAATTAGCCGGGCATGATGGTGTGTGCCTATAATCCCAGTTACCTGGGAGGCTGAAGCAGAGGTACCACTGGAACCTGGGAGCTGGAGGCTTCAGTGAGCTGAGATCACACCACTGCACTCTAGCCTGGGCAACAAAGAGAGACTAGATCTCAAACAAAACAAAACAAAACAAAGCAAAACAAAATAAAAATCCATATCCTTCTGTCTTTAAATTCTCATTGCTTCCATTTCTACCACTGAAGTGAAACTTTAATTCTTCTTCTTAAAAATATTTTTATGACCACATTATTTTATTTTTCCAGTGATGCCTGAAACAATCTTTATAAGTATTATTTTAAAGCTAAAAGAATAATTCTCTATTGGTTAACTTAGTACCTGTTGAATATACAGTTAAAACATAATATTTAAAATATTATTTCTAAATTAGAGCTGTGTGGATATAGTCTTCATAGTCTTTGAGTTAAATAAATTTTTAGTCTTCTTATGACAATCTAAAAATAATACTATGGAGTTGTTATCCCAGATATGCAAAATGGGGTCAACATTTGAAAATGAATCATTATAATTCACAATATTAACAAGCTAAAAACAAACTATATGATTATATCAAAAGGTACAGAGAAAGCTATTCAAAAAATTCAACATCTATTCATGACAAAACTGTCAAAAAGTAGCAACAGAAAGGAACTTCCTCAACTTGTTATAAAGACATTTACACAGAAGCTACAGTTAACATCATACTTAAAGACAAAAAGACTGAATACCTCTTTGCAAGAATGTGTAACAAGGTGACTTTGCACCAAGGATCTAGCTAAGACAATCAGGCAAGAGAAAATAAAAAATAGAAGTTATCCAGTTTGGGAAAAAGAAGTAAAATTTTTGTTATTTGCAAACAACTTGATCGCTGATTCGGAAAATCCCAAATAATTTACCAAAGTTATAGAAACTAATATATGATTTCAGGAAGGTTACAGGATACAAGGTCAATATATACAATCAAATAATTGTATTTCTACATACGAGTGTTAAAATATTACTCATCACATTTGCTGAAGAATGGTAAGGCAGACTTTATTCAGAACCATCAGGATGGGTATAGGGAGCACTGCAATGGGGTTTTGCAGTACAGGAATGAGATTCTGCTCAACTCTAAATACAACAGAGAAAAGTGAAATTTTATAGTCAAGACGGGTAGAAAATTATTAAGAGAAAACATCAGGGCACAAGGGATTCTGATTAGATCAGTTGTTGCTGAAATATGCCAGGGTTATCAACAGATATCACCTGGGAGATGGTGGCAGATGAGGAACTGGATACCAAGCATGATGAGATATTGAGTATGGGGAATCTGACTAAACTAACTCAGTAGGATTCTTGCTAAAATTGGACAATGAAAAGACAAACACAGAAGCTCAAATGTTAGGGCCTAGTTGAGACGAGAGGGCAGGGGAGCGTGAGTAGAGTTTGGTCAAGGAAAGAATCTCTGTCACTAGTAATGAAAAATTGAAAATAGTATTTGAAAAGATCCATTTATGGTTGCACCATAACTGAACAAACAAAGTTTGGTATAATTCTTAGAAAACTTGTGCAAGTCATATACAGTGAGGGCTACAAAACATTGGTGAAAGAAAAAAAAAATCTACAACATTGTGAGCTATATCACGTTCACGGTTTGGAAGACTCAGCATTGTTAGTTAGAAGTTTTCCCCAGAATTGATCTATAGATTCAGTACAATTTCAATCAAAATTTCACCAAAATTTTTGTAAGTTTTTTTTTGTGTAGAAATCGTCAAGTTTATTTTAAAATTTATATGACAAAAATAAATTATAGTAAAGTTTAGAAAAATAAATTTGAGAGTATATTGACTGAAGACCCAGACTACCTTACAATAAAACTATCAGTGTAGCTTTATAATAAAATTGCAAGTAAACCAATAAAACAAACTGAAATATACGTGAATAGTTGATTATCAGTAAAATAAAGATAGCAAGGCAAATGGAAAGAGAAAAGATGGTCTTTTCAATGAATAGGGCCCTAAATAAGAAACCAAAAAAGATTTTTTAAAAACCAAAAAATATGTTTCTATTTCACACGACATACAAAAAAAAAAAAAAAAAAAAAAAGACTTAAAATTAAGCATAGACCTACATGTGAAACCTAAAATTCTAACACTTCAAGGATTAAATATAAGAAAAAAACCTTTGTTACCTTATTAAGGAAAGGTTTAGGTATTACTGAAAAAGTATGATCCATGGTTTTTAGGGCTTTTGTCAATTTGCATTTCATTTTGGGTTTTTCAATTGATGTTGCTTTAAGTTCATCAATCTTTTCTTTTACATTGTCAAATCTGCTATCAATTCCATTCATTCTTCACTTCAGACTGAACATTTTTCATTTCCAAAAGTTTGATTTGAGTATTTTTATAACTTTTATTTATTGAACCTCTTCTATATTCTACTTCTTGAACAAGTGGAATACAATTATTAAAATAAATTATTT
The DNA here is from genome assembly GCA_036589455.1 of Ateles fusciceps. Lineage (NCBI taxonomy): Eukaryota > Metazoa > Chordata > Mammalia > Primates > Atelidae > Ateles > Ateles fusciceps. The sequence goes on along the minus strand of JAZHEH010002982.1, from coordinate 7,737,121 downwards.
TACTATACTTGCCTCGTAATTCCACAATTTTTCTTTATATTGACTGACTTTTCATTGTGGGTCAAATTTCCCTGCTTTTTTACATGACTGATTTAATTTTGAGAATTTTAGTTTGCTGTATTTTTGACATTTTTTTATTTTCTGCAAATATACTTGTCCATTGTTCTATGATGCAGTTTAATTACTTGTAAACAGTTTAATTCTTCCAAAGCTTCCTTTAACCTCTGTTAAGCAGGACACAAATACCTTTTTGTCTAAGGCTAATTTTATCCACATTGAATATACTTCCAAGTAATTATACCCTACCAATTATGAGATTTTCTACTCTGATCATTGGAAAAAGACATTTTTTTCCCTTGTATAGTGCTAATAATTATTTCTTCTACAAAATTTAACTCAAAATGGATCAGGGATATAAACATAAAAACGAAAACCATAAAACTCTTAGAAGACATAGGGATACATTTTTATTACCTTGGGTTTGACAATGGAATCTTAGATAGGACACTAAAAGCATGAGCAACGAAAGGAAAAATAGGTGAGTTGTACTTCATCAAAATTAAAAACATTTGTGCATAATGTAAAAAGATAACCTACAGAGTGGTAGAGAATATTTGCAAATCATACATCTGGCAAGGATCTAGTAACTAGAATATGTAAATAATGTTTACAATTTAAAACAAAATGACTACCAAATCAAAAATAGGCAAAATAACTGAGTAAAAATTTTCTTCAAAGAATATATACAAACAGTCAATAGGCACACAAATAAAATTACTCAACATTATTAGTCATTAGGAAATGTAAGTCAAAACCACAAGAGGAATCATTTTATACCCACTAGATGGCCATTAAGAAAGAGACACAGTGCATGCATGTGTGAGAGAGAGAGACAGACAGACCAAAAGACAGGAAGGAAGGAAGACTGCTGACAAGGATGTGGAGAAATTGACACACTAGTACTTTACTGGTGGGAATGTAAAATCGTTTAGCCACTATAGATAACGTTTTGCAGCCCTCGAAAAGTAAAACAGGTCAGGCATAGTGGCTCATGCCTGTAATCCCAATGCTTTGGGAGGCCAAGGTAGGAGGATTGCCTGAGACCAGGAGTTTGAGACCAGACTGAGCAACATAGTGAGACCTTGTCTCTATAAAACATTTTTTAAAAATTAGCTAGGTATGGTGACATGTATTTGCAGTTCAAGCTACTACTCTGCAGGCTGAGGTGGGAGAGTTGCTTGAGCCCAAGAGTTAGAGGTTACAGTGAGTTATGATTGCCCCTCTGCACTTCAGCATGAGTGACAGTGACATTACCATATGACCCAACAATTATAGCAAAAAAAAAAAAAAAAAATTGAAAAGAGGTATTTAAGTACATGTATACACACATTGATAACAGTATTATTCACAATAGCCAGAAGGTGAAAACAGCCCATATATTCATTTGTAGATGAAGAGATAAACAAAAGTTGGTATATACATCCAATAGAATATAATTCAGCCATAAGAAGGAATGAAGTACTGATACAAGCTACAATGTGACTGAACCTTAAAAACATTATAATAAGTAAAAGAAGCCAGACACAAAAGGCCGCATATTATTGGATTCCATTTATATGAAATATCTAGAATAGGAAAATTTATGGGAACAGAAAGCATATTGGTAGCTGCCAGGAGTTGGGGTTGGAAAGGCAGAATGGGAAGTAACAATTTAATGGGTACAGAGTTTTTTGAGGGGTTATAAAAATATTTTGGAACCAAATAGGGATGGTGATTGTGCAACATTGTGAATGTGATAAATGCCACGGAATTATTCACTCTAAAATGGTGAATTTTATGTGAATTTCACCTCAATAATAATAATAAATTATTCCCTCTAAACTTTTTGGAGTGGGTCTTTTCTCAACTTTAGTGATTATCTTACCTGCATGCACTGATCGGTATTCAGGTGAAGACTGAAGGGTTATCCGCTGCAGATATCTTTTCTCTTACACTGCTGTAGTCTCTACCTGCTGTGCCACACTTTAGATTCTCTGCTCTGTCTTTATCTATTTATTTTTTATGGGAGACTGGAGTTTTATTATTACTCAAATTAGTCTCTCCAAGCATTCTGTTTTTAAGGATAACTTGCCGGGTTGGGGGAAGCCAGTGAGCCAGGAGTACTGATTGGTTAGGGATGAAATCACAGGGAGTTGGAGCTGTCTTCTTGTGCTGAGTCAGTTCCTGGGTGGGGGCCACAAGATCAGATGATCCATTTTATTGATCTGGGTAATGCCAGCTGATCCATCAAGAGAAGGGTCTGCAAAATATCTCAAGCACTGATCATAGGAACAGTTTAGGGAGGGTCAGAATCTTGTAGCATCCAGCTGCATGACTCCTAAACCATAATTTCTAATCTTGTGGCTAATGTTAGCCCTACAAAGGCAATCTAGTACCATCTTTAAATAAGGGATACCTCTGACCTCCACCTGGTATCCTAATACTTACACTTTAGTTTGCAAACTGGAAAATCATGGGCTCACCTCATTGATCTCCTCTGTCAAAAGTATCATTGTCCTGCATTGCTCAATGTCCAAAATCTAAAAACCATTGTAATATGTGTATTGTCCAGTGTTAGTCTGTTTGTGATGGTAAATCCAGTGTCTGTTTCCTATTGCGGCCAGAAAGAGAAGTCAGAAATTGCTTTTTAATGAAGTGTTCTCAACTTAGGTTTTACATATGTGTTCTCAGGTTTGAAATTTATAAGCATATGTACATATGTACTTAGGCGCATGCGCGCGCGTGCACACACACACACACACACACACACACACACTCACGTGTGGATATATTCTCCCTTCAGAAGGTATCATGTACCACTTAAGCATAAGAAAAACTGATCTAAATCTTCCTGAAGAGAAGTGTACATCCATATAATCACTATGACATTTCAAATTTTATTTTATTCACTGTAGGAACAGGAATTTCCAGCACCGTAAGGCTCTTATCTCAGTGAGTACCATCCTGAAGCTCTTCTCAGAGCACAAATGTTGCTGTCTAATTAGATACCACAGCCAAGAGTGGAAGAAAATAGGAGATACACCTGTCCATGCAAACTATTAATGATGCTTAGCCTTTAATTCTAATTGGTAGATGATTTCCATGGGTTCTTTGATATTCTAAGGGGATTAGACTGCCAAGAACAAAATTTTTCTAATGATACATCTTGACAAGGAACAACCACTGACAGCAAAGGAAACCCATATATCAAGGGAAAGAATACCATTTTTTAAAAAAAGAATATTCACTAGGCAAAACAAATTTGATTAGCTGTTTCTGCTCATTGTATGGATGAAATAGACATGCATCCTAAGCTAAAGGGTCACATGTCCCTATAGTCTATCTTTTTTTAAGTGATTGATTTTAAGCAATTTATTTTAAAGGATTGCTTTTAAAATGAAGAATGGCATGTCAGTCCTGAAAGTATGTTTTGTGGTGGTGTTATTCTTGTTCTTAAAATTATTTGCTTAGTAATCTCAGCTCATTTTTTATGTTCCTGGAGTAATTTGTAGGAAAAATAGTTATCAATCAAGTGGTTTCAGAGTAGAATGTCAAAATAAAACTTTTATTAATATGTCCCATGCTGGCATCCCCCCTCTGTGTCATCTTTCTACCACTCCTCCACTGTGATCAGGGAACAAGGTCACTCCAGCCCAGGAGTCAGCTGTGGCTTCTTTCTCTGAGCTTCCTGTGTTCTTTCATGCTTCTGCTGCTTTGTAATTGTTGTGCTCCCACCTGGAAGACCTTCCATACATTCTCCATCCTAAGCAAATTTATGCACCTTTCAAGACCTGTTGTCAGTGGCATCTTTTAAAGGAATCCTTCCCAACTTCCCTAGTAAGTTAATCCTTCTTTAAAGCACTCCACCATGGAGATTATTTCATTCCAGAACAGATTTAACTCCAGAGTTGGTAACCCCCAATTACCTCCTGAACTTCTGGAAAGTCTGACCCTTGCTTAAATCACTTTCAGATGTTCTGCCCTCAGTGTTAATAAACCTTTAAAATAATTACTGGGGAATAAAAGAAGGAAGAAGGCACCGAGCACGGTGGATAAAGAAAAACTAAATGAGTGAATACTTTATTGTAGGCAATAGGCAGAACAAAGATTAGAGACTATCCCTGTTCTGATATTTACAGTTGGACAACCCAAATCATCAAAATTTGGCCATAGCATCTAAATTAACACGATCTTGATAAACTCATGTACTTTGGAAGGTCCAGAACTTTAAACAACAGGGGAAATCCTAACACAGGACAATGTGATCATGACTTTAAATAAATACTATGAAACCTGAATGTATGGAATAAATATATAATAACATTTTTATTATGTGAAGTATTAGCGAAAGAGTTAAAGAGATGAATACTTATGATATATCCATTGATTAATCTATGTTCGCTGTTTTTCTTTAATGTTAAATAAATAGGCATAGTTCCCTCACTAGATCCCAAGAGGAAATGGTAAGACAGCAGGACATAGTGTAACTAATTTACAGTTTAGTGGAGGTGATAAAACATATTTTGAAAAAATATTTTGAATAAATTTCCACTTTTATGTAGAGGACAGAAAGCAGTATTTTATTTCCAGTCTTGACTATTCAGTTACTAGCTTGGTAAATGATGAAAAAATCACCCACTATGGGACTCACTGAAAAGATGAAGACTTAAGAAACCTCCAGCTAGAATATTCACACACAAGAAAATAGATTCATGATTGAAATTAAATGCAAAAACATTTAGAGAATGTCAGTAAGGAAGAAATTGAGCTATGGGGTCTAAATTAATAAAGAAACCCCAAAGGGCTAGACAGAATATAAAAACACAAATACAAAGGTCATGGTTGTGACTGCATTCTACCAGTTAGCCATTGCTAGGCATGGTGATTATTTCAAAACAAATTTAAAAAGTTGGTGTACCCATGAAAGAGGCTACCAGACTAATGTATGTGCAAAATATTAAGAAAAGCTGCCAAGTACATACAAATGACCATTCATCAGATGATAGCATTCTCTGTGTTATTAAGTTGGGCTATATTTGAAGTTAGAGTGAAATTTTCTTTGCCATGACTGTGCCCTCAAATATTTATATAAATACTTTCTACACTTTAAGAAATACTTGTCATCATATATAAAAACATGCTAATATTTTTCAGAGCAATCCCAAACCATATATGAATTCTGCAATAAGCTGAGTAGTACCTTGGTTGCTGTTACTATTTTCTTCTCAAGAATATTGGACTTTCAAAGCAATGATGGCCCTTGGGACACAGATTTAGATGATTTTGTTTAAAAGGAGGTTGATATCTACTGTCTATCTCACTAAACATTAAATTACTTCCTGTTACAGATATGAAATAGTCTGTTTTTGATCAGCTTCCAACAAAGAATATTGTAACTAGCAGGATCCCATGTGCTGTTTTGAGTCCACTGTGTCACAAATTTTCAAGTTTTTCAATCAGGTGTCTTAGTTCAGGCTGCTATAAAAAGAATATCATGGACTGTGTGGGCTTAAAAAGCAAATAAGTATTTCTTAGAGTTCTGTAGGTTGTGAAATCCAAGCCAGCATATTTGGTGTCTGAAGAAGGTTGCCTTCTTGATGTATCTTCACAATTCATGTGAAAACTACCCTCATGATTTAATCACCTCTCAGAGACCCCGCTCCTAAATACCATCACATTGGGGATTAGACCTCAATTTTGGAGGAACACAGATATCTAGCCCATAACAGCAGCAGTGTATATTTTGGTGAAAATAAAAATAAAATAGAACCTAGATATTTAGATCTCAAAAGTTATATAACAATTAGATTTAAAGTGGTCGTGTGTGCATCTGTTGCTCACAAAATAATTATATTTATTCAGTCTAAATTAAACATTTGCTAGTAAAATCTTAACTACAGTTATGCATTCCCCTACCCGCCCCTTTTCTTCAGTATTTTCATTTTTTTAAAAAATGCACTTTTTAAAATCCTGATCTTTTCTGAACTCATAAACAAAATAAGAAGGCTAATTGCAGGAATTTACCACTGCCTTTTTTTAACCTTTTATTGTGACAGAATAATCGCATACTACAAGTGAGCCACACTTAAGTGAAAAAATTGTAGCAATTATTTGAATCATTCTTTCCTGGAGAATTAGCAGACCTGTGAAATAGTAATTTTTGAACACTCAAATATTTCAAGGAGAGTGTTAAATAGTTCCTCCTTAGCCTAGTATTCTAAAATTTCTTCTAGTACAATGTAATCCAATTTTCTATACAAAGAAAGAAAGCTTTTATTGAAAGAGGGAGCTCAATTTTTACCAAATTGTACATAGTTTGTAACTAGGCTCAGTGAAAAAAAATTGCTATAATAATTCAAAAATTAATGATTTAAATCTATAAAATACATTACTATCTCTAGATAAATCAGTCATTAGCAAACGAGGATCACATAGTCTAGTTACAAGGTGAAGGGCTATGCCATCCTTGAATATCTGTTTCTATGACTACAATGACCAAATACATGACTCTGATATGAGCATTCTGTTTTATTTTGCAGCGTTGGTTTCTGGCCAGGCTCTTTAATCTGCAAATGAAATCAATTATGATTTCTATAGTGGAATCTTCCAACTGTGGAGTCTAAGAAATTCAGATATTTCTAGCCTTTATTTGACATTATTGAGCTACTCTGAGAGTAATTTCTTACAATGGCACTGAAAAGCAAATTGGAAGAATACCTATCCTGAGCCAAGAGATTGAAATGGTTTATTCATCCGAGGAAAATGAAATGATGACTGCATATTGTTTTTGTCAATAGTGAATATTTTGTAATCTAGGTATTATAAGATTTATAACCACTGAGTGCACAGGGTCTGCTTTTTGTCACATTCAAGCCCAAGCATCACTGCTTTGCAGTTTCTCTGGCAGAGTACATTACACAAGGAAGAAACTCAATCTTTCCAATCCTGTATTTTGTAAAAGTTTGAAATTCTAATTGTTTAGAGTCCTTCAAACATCTCATAAATATTTTGTGTGGAAGAAAATCTCATGAACAATTATAGAACATTATGAGGATTTTACATGGTTAGAAAAGCACTGACAACTATAAGGAGGGGAGTTGCTGGGGCCTTGATTGGGAAGAGAACCACGCTTGATCCCAAGGCTAATGTATCAACAACTTCAGGGATATCATTTGCATTAAGAGCTAAGTAAATGGTATTCCCTATGCTCATGTGAAATTCCCATCGAGAACTCCCCAAATTCCCTGATGAAAGAACATAGCTATGCAGAAGGAGGGACTTTCTGTGAGTTCCCATGGAAATTATAAAAGAAGTACATTCCACTTATGCTTTAAATAGAAGGTGTTTCCTGCAGCATTTTTATCTTAAACTTCAGAAACCTTTCCTTAGCAGTTCATTTTGTATTTTCAAATGCCTGAGGGCAAATACAGAGGCAAGGGGCAAAGCAAAACTCTTAGGCTGTATTTCTAATACATTCAGCTTTTCTAAATACAGCAGAAAGGGTCTGAGGCTGAGGTTGACACCAAAATTCCGAGTTTCATTTCTGGCATTTGTCATGAATTCCTGATTATCCCCTGCTAAATTCTTGAAACCATACCTGTACATCCATTTCCTTTTTTTCTCTAGAACATTGGAACTACCTCAAAGTGTCATTGTAAAACACTTAAGAGATAGTAAATGCAAGTCACATTAAGCATTATAACATGTCATAAAATGAATGCCCTTTTCATTTAAAAGCTCCACTTCTCAGCCACTGGTTTGGATATTATGAATGCAATAATTTGTGTCAATATTTCTGTCCTATCACTTGTGGACAAGATAAATGTGTTAGAATCCATTTAAAGGGATGTTAGGAGTAATTTTTATTTCCACAGTCTTCTATACAATGTTTTTTTCCCTAATTGTGGATTTTATCAATATCTGCTAATTCAAGTAGAATTTTTCCTTTCTTTGAATTAAGCAGGCATTCATAAGGTTACACTCAAAACTGTATTCTGTTACAACAGCTAAGATTGTTGGATCTTTGATTTTCCTCTAACAAATAATCTGATAAAAATTGAACCATGGAAGTTCAGCTTTATTTCGTACCTGCAGAATGTAAAGTGCTTGGATCAAAAGTTCTAAGACTAGAATTCTAATTCCTGGTCCACAAAAGTCTTGCTTTGTGATCATGGTTACTTCCTCTTCATTATTTATTTCTTCTGTGTTTCAAATAAGCACGATAATGTTTGCCATACACATTTAAAAAATGCACTCTCACTTTCGATTATGACAATAAAACTAAAGATTAAGAGATTAATTCTACCAGTGAGAAAAACGATAAAGGATTAATAAAATACATTAAGCCACTGTTTGGAGGCATAAGAAGAGCAGGCACGAGAAGGGAAGAATACCAAGATGAGCCTCTGTTTGCTTGCTTTTGCCTTAGAAACTTTGCAGTTCACATTATAAGTATCTGGAGGCCATCGTGGGCTAAAGACTTGGGTACTCAAACTGGGCTGGGGAGACACAGTCTGGAGTTGAAGGCTCCCAGGTTGACAGACTCAGGGGCAAAAAATCAGATGCAAGTGCCAAAAACAAATGAGTCTAAAATGTGTAGATGATTTCTGCTTTTAGGCATTGCCCAGTCCTTAAACTTTCTATGTGCAAGGGAAGATTTCTAAAAAGTAAAAACCAATACCTGAGGGGCTACAAAGCTGAGAAGATATTTTGGCAGCCTTGGTACAAAGAAGTTAGAAATCAGGACTTGGCAAGGTGATAAAAAGAAAGAAAGACAGGCCAGGCATGGTGGCTCACACCTGTAATCCAGCACTTTTGGAGGCTGAGGCGGGCAGATCATTTGAGGTCAGGAATTCAAGAACAGTGTGGCCAACATGGTGAAACCCTTTTCTACCAAAAAACAAAAATTAGCCGACCATGGTGGCATCTGTAATCCCAGCTACTCAGATGGCACCACTGCACTCCAGCCAGGGCAACAGAGAAAGACTCCATCTCAACAAACAAGCAAAAAACAGAAAAAAAAAAAAAAAAAGAAAGAAAGAAGAAAGAAAGGAGGGAGAGAAGGAGGAAAGGAAAGCAGAAAGAAAGGAGAGAAGAATAGTTTCAAGTGAGACCCCAAAATACACTGTATGAATGGGAACTGCACCCTAGCAATAAGGGCAGCCTGCAATAGAACAGCACAGGGAAAACTGGAAGCACAGACTCCACTAGAATACAATGTTTTGCTTGTACTTTAACTACCTTCTAGAGTAAAATTTAACCCTCTCTGGAGTAAAAGAGCATCACCCAAAGCATAGAATACCTGGTATTTAGTGAAAGATTAATAGGCAAGCCAACAAACAGAAATGAATGACTAAAAACATCCAAGGTAAGTAATAAAGATCTAACGGTGATCTAAATACAGGAGCTGTGAGAAATAAAGTTTAAAATGACAATGCTTAATATGATCAGAAAATACAAAAAGAAGAATTTCTGGAAACTGAAAGAATTCCAGGAACTGAAAGAAATTCTGAAAATTTTAGAAATGAAAATAAAATTAACAGAATTTAAGGATTCAAGAGATAGGTTATATAAATTAATATAAAAAGATGCTGCTCATATAACTTACATTAGGGATATTAAGCAAACAAGATACCATTATGCACATATTTAATTTAAAAATATTTTTATAATGCACTGATAATAGGATAATAGCATTACTGTTGGCACTGGTGGTGAGCTTATAAAATTAGCATTACAATTTTAACTCTGGAAAATTTTTGGTAGTAACTACTAAAACTAAACACATACAATTTTACTTCATATAAGGAATCTATTCATACATTTTTTTAATTTATATACATGAGCATTGATAAAGGCATTGTTAGTTTCAAACTAACAACAATCCAATTGTTTATCAATGGTAGGATGAATAGTGTTTTATTCATTAGTAGAATATAAGCCAGCAATAAAAATTTAAAAATTGTGTACACAAAACAATATTATATTGGATGAGCATAATGTAAAGAAAACCAGATGAAAAGCAGCACATACCATGTAACTTTTAATGTGACGCACACAAAAATACATTATTAATTTATGATGTTAAAAGTCTCAATAGAGATGACTTTTAAGAGATAGGAGTTTACCAGAAGAAAGTACAAGGAAAGCTTCTGTTGTGCTAATGTTGTTCTTAGTTTTATCTGGGTGATTATTACAGATGTTTATACATTTTTAAAACTCATACACAAGGTTAGTACACTTTACATGGTAGTTCACTTTAAAAGTTTTAACAATTTTAAGAATTTGATTTCATCATATAGGAGTTAAAAGTTTTTTAAAAAACATGAAATTATTTTTGCCAACTTGTTATTTCTGATTCTCAATTTCACATTTAAGAAACCAAAATAAATATATATTCTTTTTGACTAAAAAGCAAGGTATCTCCAAGGGCGAACTGATCTCTGATCCTTCAAGCATCAGGTGCTCCCAAGTAGTACACTGTCAATATTGAACTTACTAAAACTAATTGTAAATTTTAAAATGTCATTTCAATTTACCTTCTATCAACTCAAAATTATGTGCAGAAAAAGACATTTTCTTTGCCTAAGGAGCAGGTTGTTGGAACCTGGCAAGGTCCCTTTAAAGGGTAAAAAATCTTTTTATATCTGAGGAATGCAATATTTATTTGAGCCTGAAGAATAGTCTGAGGCATAACAATATTTTGATCAAATGGTGTCAAATAAGGAAGAGAAACAGCATACACATAAATGCCAATCTGTTAGCACTTTTTACTTAAGGATATAGAATAACTAGTTCTTTATTAATTACAGATTTTTTTCTTATGTCAAGTCAGTAACTAATCAATGCCCTAAATGAACAACACAGTCTGTCAGTATAACATTAAGCCACATGAACCCATGCACTTCAGCAAACATTTTTAGAGACATTTTGCCTAAATCTTGGGTGCAGAAATGCATTTTTAATGTATAAATGTGGAAATTACCAATATAATAATTTTATGACTAGAAATTACCTTAGAAATCTCCTTGTCCCATTCCCTCATTTTGTAAATTCAAAAAATTGAATCAGGTAAGTGAGCTCAATTGGTGAAAATCAGATAGCTTTCTCAATCTAAAATTAGAACCAGATTTTTTTATTATTTTTTTCTTCTTTTTCCAATGGGCTTTGAAAAAGTTGCAGCACTGTTTACAATAGCAAAGACATGGAACCAACCCAAATGCCCATCGATGATAGACTGGACAGGGAAAATGTGGCACATATACACCATGGAACACTATGCAGCCATAAAAAATGATTAGTTTGTGTCCTTTGTAGGGACATGAATAAATCTGGAAAGCATCATTCTTAGCAAACTGACACAAAAACAGAAAATCAAACACTGCATGTTCTCACTCATAAGTAGGTGTTGAACAATGAGAACACATGGACACAGGGAGGGGAGCATCACACACTGGGGTCAGAAGAACCTTATTACAATGGCTTTTTCAAAATGAGAATTCTAACCTCCAAAAGATTAAATAATTTACCAAAGGCCATCTAACAGATAAGTGGCAGAAGCATCTCTCAAACTTCTCCTCTCAGTCTAAGTCCTATCCTCTTTAGAATTGCCACACCAATTTTATTCATCTATTTTCAGCCTCTTCCTAACTTTGCTTTCAATCTTGTTTCTTCCATTTACCTTTGATAATCTTGAAGTTCTATTGAGATTTTCACTGCTACAACCTCAAGCTCCTAGGTTTGCCGTTCCTTGTTATTGACCACATGATGCTAAATTCTCTTTAAAATCTAAAACAAAAGGCATTTAATCAGCATACATTTTATATTTTACACCCATACATCTGTTTTTCATTTTTCTAGACATTCTTTCTTCAAGTTGGAGCTCACTGGTAAGTCGTATCAACATAGCTAATAAATACAGAAGGCCTCCAACTGAGGGTGGAAGGGGCAGGTTCCCCTTACTCATCCACTCACCCACGATACTATTTGTTTGTTCCCTAAAAAGGCCATTTACTTGATAATTACTAATGGAAATGACAGTGTGAAGCTTACATCTTTGTACTCATTGTACATCTTTGTAATGAATGACAACCCTGGATCCAAATTTGCCCAAGATTTCAAAAGAGAAAATGATGCAGAAGAAATTTGAACTCAAACTTTTCTGACTTCCGGTTATGTGCTCTTATTACTATACCACAAAATTTAAAGTTTAGTGTTTCATCCTTTCTCCTAGCCAACTTTCCTGTTGCAAAATGTCTTTAAATCTATGTCTGAGGAGGGTAGAAGGGGTGATTTAAACTTTTGGTTTCCACCCGCAGATACAATACAATGGAAAGAACACTTCTTCCAAACTTTCAATAAATAGCCAGGCAAACCACATGTTCACAACTTTTCTTGAACATACTGAGGTTGCACAGCAACCAACTAACCCAGAGTTAGAGGGGAGTCGGGTGTCTTTAGGGGACAGAAGAGACAGGTGCCTTGATTTACCTGGGAAAGATGCAGGTCAGAAGTAATTACCTAGATATTTGGTGACTTGGGGGAGGCCAGCTAATTAGTGCTTGGGGTAGGCCAGCTGATTATTCTCCAAGAGAGGGTAAAGTTCCTGGGAGATGCAAGTATCAGGAGGTCTATATCCTCTTGCAGATTTGTTTTTCCCTACAAACATTGTAAGATGTTCCCAGAAAAGATCAGGAGAGTCATCAGACATTCTCTCTGTCATTTCAAAACTGGAAGAGGAAATAAAAGCTGATTAATGAGAGGGAGAAAACTAAGATAGGACCCTCATCTTATGTTTCCTATATGAAACAAAGTATGAATCTTTGGAGGGAGAAAGTAAACTCTGTGAAGCTGGGGCTATCAGTTTATAACTATTGCAGCTGGGGAGAGGGACCAGGAAAAGTTTCTATAATCCTGGGGGAAAACTTAACTTAGCTTCTAGACTCAGAACTGTAAGGGAGGGGAAGACTGAAAAGACAATGTCCTTGAGACTCATAGATATGGTGCTTATTTAGGACCGAGACTGTGGTCAGAATAACAGAAAATTTCCTCACAGTACCCATCAATTCCTTAGCCATGCTAGCAAACACCTCACGAGGAACTCACCAGAGACAGGCCCTTGCTGAGGGGCAGCACAAAGGAAAGCCCTAAAGCTGAGGGTAAAGAGGACACTAAAAAAACAAATAAAAAAATACTAAATACAAACCGTCCTCTAGATAATTTAATACCTGTGACAGACAGAGGTTCACAGCAACAACAAACTTCAAACCCAGCTCTAATTATATTAACTCAAAACAGGGCCCTAAAGGCCTAGTAGAAGAGTTTCCATCCTAGGTGTCAAATCTATTTGCCCAAGTCTCAACTGAGCTACCTAGGCTATCTGCCTTTTGTAATAAAACTAAAGAACACATAGTAAGAGAAAACAATGGACTTAGGAGACACAAAACAATCATCACCACCAGATCCACATATATGAAACAGAGTAGCAAATATCTGTTAGGTAATTTAAGTTAACTCTGATGCATATAAGAGCAATAAATAGCAATAAGAAACTGACATCATGCATCATCGGATATTGTACATTAGAAATGGCACATCACCAAAAATGTATTCCCTCAGTCTAATTATGAGAAAACATCAGACACACACACAAATCAAGAGATATTCTACAAAATATCTGAAAAGTATTCTTCAAAATGTCAGGGTTATGAAAGACAAGAAAATACTCATGAACTACCACCAGCTCCTTAGAAGAAGAAGAAGACATACAACAATTAATGCAGTGTGGTTTCCTGGATTGGATTCTGAATTGAGAAAAAGAAGATTCATAGAAATTTGGTAAAATGTGAATAAAGTTTATAGTTAATAGTGCACCAATGCTCATTTCTAAGTTTTGACAATTGTACTGTGTAAGATGTTAACATTAGCATAAGCTAAGAATTCTTGAGAATGCTCTGTATTATTTTCACAATTATTTTTTAAGTCTAAAATGTTTATTAAAAAGTCTCTGTTTGCTTGCTAATGTAGTCAACAAATATTTATTGGATGCCTGATATGTCCTGGGCATTTTAGGAGGCATTGAAAAAAATATTTCATGGCTTCATGGTATTTATAGTCTACTAAGGAAGACAAATATTACCCAAATGAGCTAATAAGTATTTTGTTACAAATCTTGAATGAAAGCTAGACTACAGCCTAAGAAGCTATCAAATGGGACACTACCTGAGAGCGATGATGGCCTACAATAAATTATCATGCAAGCAACCCTAAAGGTCAGAACAGAAAGGCTCCCAGAGAAGTTAAAATTCTTGAATCACGTGGTGTTTTAAAATCTACTTATGGAATACAAGGATAAGCAGCATGAAAGAGATGGGTAAGTGAATATACTTAGGATAGGCTATAGGTGGGTTGGGAGGGCCACACACTACTTGAATCCTGTGATTTCAATAGTCCTATGTTCTGTCTGTCACTCAGCCGCATCACCTTTCCCACTGATGATATTTGCATCAGATCAGAGTTGAGGTTTAAGAAAAGGAAACTATACATAGAAGATGGCCAGGACCAATAACACTCTCTTGCTCTATCAGGGAGGGACAGGAACAAATGTGCTTGACCACAGCTATAGCTTGATAAACAGCCAGGATTTTGTTCTTCTGCTTGAACAGAGGACATATGGGTCCAGAATGGGTGTCACCACTAAGTGACCAAATTAAGGCCTCATAAATGTGAGTGCTTCATAGATATCATTTATAATTGGAATATTCTGAACACTGATTGCCTTTTGTCTACATAGTATCTAGTATGTATCATGAATACTTAATATCCAAGTACTTCATGAATATTAGATATCTTTCAGTCCTTCTATTTGCACTCCTCATAAATCTTTCCTCAGTATACTGCATTTGGCTTTTTCAACATTAAAGAAGAGGTGGAGAGGGGGAGGTAAGTTTAAAAATTATTTCACTGGGAGAGCTGTAACGTGGAATTGATATAATCAGGATAGCAAGTAGTTCCAATGCTTTCACTCACAGGAACTTATTGTGGGAACTTCAATCCCCCTACCATTAATAAGAAGTTATTATTTCTTGTGGTAACCTGACATGAGTGATGCCTACTTCAGGTAATGGTTATGACAACCCCTTAGCTACAGGCTCAGGGAACTCTCTGTTGGAGACGATTCACTCCTCCACACAATCCTCTTGAGTCCATTGACTTCTAAGATGAAACCCTTTCATTGGGACAGTGCTCAAACCAGGAAAAACAGGATGCTAGCTCATATCTTCAGAGAACAGACTGACATCATTCTGGCTCATTTCTTCCTCTCTGTAATCTGGGGCTATTTCAGGAGTGAGTGAAACACAAGCCAAAATTTAACTGGCTGGAAGTGAAAAGAAAGGAACTCCAGCCCCATCTTCCCTGGAAGCACACAGCATATTGACTCTACTTTCCAAAGAGTTTCTCACTGCTGGAATCTATCTAGAAGCAGAATGCAATAAGAGTTGCAAAGCTGGCTTCACAATCTCTTGATCAACTTTTCATTAGAGATCTGGCCTTTGCCAATAACCTTAAACAAAAGTCTATGCCTATGCCCTGAATGGTATTATCTAGGTTTTCTTCTAGGGTTTTTATGGTGTTAGGTCTTATGTTTAAATCTTTAATCCATCTGGAGTTAATTTTTGTGTAAGGTGTAAGAAAGGGGTCCAGTTTCAACTTTCTGCTGATGGCTATTCAATTTTCCCAACACCATTTATTAAACAGGGAATCCTTTCCCCGTTGCTTGTTTTTGTCAGGTTTGTCAAAGATCAGATGGTTGTAGATGTGTGACATTACTTCCGAGGACTCTATTCTGTTCCATTGGTCTACATCTCTGTTTTGGTACCAGTACCATGCTGTTTTGATTACTGTAGCCTTGTAGTATAGTTTAAAGTCAGATAGCGTGATGCCTCCAGCCTTTTTTTGTTGTTGTTGTTGTTTAGAATTGTCTTGGCTATGCAGGCTGTCTTTTGGTGCCATATGAAGCTTTAGGTGGTTTTTCCAGTTCTGTGAAGAAGGCAAATGGTAGCTTGATGGGGATAGCATTCAATCTATAAATTACTTTGGGCAGTATGGCCATTTTCATGATATTGAGTCTTCTGTTTGCATCCTCTCTTATTTCCTTGAGCAGTGGTTTGTAATTCTCCTTGAAGAGGTCCATCACATCCTTTGTTAGTTGTATTCCAAGGTATTTTATTCTCTTTGTAGCTATGGTGAATGGGAATTTGCTCATTATTTGGTTCTCTGTTTGTCTGTTATTGGTATATAGGAATGCTTGTGATTTCTGCACATTGATTTTGTATCCTGAGACTTTCCTGAAGTTGCTTATCAGCTTAAGGACATTTTGGGCTGAGACAATGGGCTCTTCTAAATATACAATCATGTCATCTGCAAATAGAGATAATTTGACTTCCTCTTTTCCTAACTGAATATGCTTTATTTCTTTTTCTTGCCTGAGTGCTCTGGCTAGAACTTCCAATACTATATTGAATAGGAATGGTGAGAGAGGGAATCCTTGTCTAGTGCCAGTTTTCAGAGGGAATGCTTCCAGTTTTTGCCCATTCAGTATGATATTGGCTGTGGGTTTGTCTAAATAGCTCTTATGATTTTAAGATACGTCCCATCAATACCTAGTTTATTGAGAGTTTTTAGCATACAGGACTGTTGAATTTTGTCGAGGACCTTCTCTGCATCTATTAAGATGATCATGTGGTTTTTGTCTTTGGTTCTGTTTATGTGATGGATTACGTTTATAGATTTGCCTATGTTGAACCAGCCTTGCATCCCTGGGATGAAGCCTATTTGATTGTGATGGATAAGCTTTTTGATGTGCTGTTGCATTCTGTTTGGAAGTATTTTATTGAAGATTATTGCATTGATGTTCATCATGGATACTGGCCTGAAATTTTCTTTTTTAGTTGTGTCTCTGCCAGGCACAGACAAGGACTTCATGACCAAAACACCAAAAGCAATGGCAACAAAAGCCAAAACAGACAAATGGGACCTAATTAATCTCAACAGTTTCTGCATAGCAAAAGAAACAATCACTAGAGTGAATCAGCAACTAGCAGAATGGGAAAAAGATTTTGCAATCTACCAATCTGACAAAGGGCTAATATCCAGAATCTACAAGGAACTAAAACAGATTTACAAGAAAAAACAACCAAACCCATTCAAATGTGGGCAGAGGATGTGAACAGACACTTTTCAAAAGAAGACATTTATGAGGCCAACAAACGTATGAAAAAATGCTCGTCATCATTGGTCATTAGAGAAATGCAAATCAAAACCACACTGAGATACCATCTCACCCCAGTTAGAATGGCAATCATTAAAAAATCTGGAGACAACAGATGCTGGAGAGGATGTGGAGAAATAGGAACACTTTTACACTGTTGGTGGGAGTGTAAATTAGTTCAACCATTGTGGAAGACAGTGTGACAATTCCTCAAGGATCTAGAAATAGAAATGCCATTTGACACAGCAATCCCATTACTGGGTGTATATCCAAAGGGTTATAAATCATTCTATTATAAAGACACATGCACACATATATTCATTGTGGCACTGTTCACAATAGCAAAGACGTGGAACCAACCCAAATGCCCATCAATGATAGACTGGACAAAGAAAATGTGGCACATATACACCATAGAATACTATGTAGCCATAAAAAAGATGAGATCATGTCCTTTGTAGGGATATGGATCAATCTGGAAACCATAATTCTCAGCAAACGGACACAGGAACAGAAAACCAAACACCACATGTTTTCACTCATAGGCAGGTGATGAACAATGAGAACACATGGGCATAGGGAGGGGAACATCACACACGGGGAAGGCGGGGGGGGGGCAGGGAGGAGGAGGGAGGGACAGCAGGGGACAGGGAAGTTGGGGGAGGGATAACACCAGGAGAAATGCCTGATGTAGGTGACCGGAGGATGGAGACAGCAAACCACCATGGCATGTGTGTACCTATGCAACAATCTTGCAGGATGTGCACAAGGACCCCTGAGCTTAAAGTACAATTAAAAAAAAAAAAGAAAAAACGTCAAATTTAATATTCCTTTTTAAAATATAACATGTGGGCTGAGCACGGTGACTTACTCCTGTAATCTCAGCAATTTGGGAGGCCAAGGAGAGTGGATCATGACTCAGGAGATCAAGACCATCCTGGCCAACATGGTAAAACCCCATCTCTACTAAAAAATACAAAAATTAGCTGGGCATGGTGACACATGCCTGTAGTCCCAGCTCCTCAGGAGGCTGAGGCATGAAAATCGTCTGAACCTGGGAAGCAGAGGTTGCAATGAGCCGAGATTGTGCCACTGCACTCCAGCCTGGCAAGAGAATGAGACTCTTTCTTAAAAAAAAAAAAAAGAAGAGAGAAGAGTTTGCCGGAAGTGTTGTTGCCCACCTGTTATTCCAGCTACTTGGGAGGCTGAGGCAGGTTGATCACCTGAGGCCGGGAGTTCGAGACCAGCCTGGCCAACATGGTGAAACCCTGTCTCTACTAAAAACACAAAAATTAGCCAGGTGTGGTAGTGCATGCCTGTAATCTCAGCTACTTGGGAGGCTGAGGCAAGAGAATTGCTTGAACCTGGGAGAAGAGGCAGTGAGCCGAGATCGCATCACTGCACTCCAGCCTGGGGCGACAGAGCAAGACTCCATCTCAATAACTAACTAACTAAATAAATAAATAACATATAACACACAATTACTATTTTTTAATTGCTGTTAATCTATACACTGATTAACTTGCCACTTACCTAATTGATAGTTGTTTTTTCAAGTGGACAATTTAAAAGAAAAGTGCATTCTTAGGAAAAAAAATAGTTATCTATATTTTTATTTAAAAATATTTGTTTGGATATGCTGTACTGTAATGATTTATAACCTTTTTTAGATCATTTTAATACCCTGAAAAATTCTAAATTTACTCATATTTTACACTTTCACAAAGATATTTCCAGAAACTTAGCACTAATGCTCAGAATAAACCATTTAGTTTTTATTTTAATGGAATTTTTCATGCTAGAGCCACCTTGGGATATTATTTATAACTTTTCAGTGATGAAGAGTTCTGTGCCTCCATGGATACAAAGCCAGGAGGTAATATGACAATGCAATTTGACCCAATTATGGTCTAAAAGTTAAACCCATTAAATTGAAAAGATGACCAAAACTCTGCTTAGTGCTTTTAATTGACGTTTTTAAAGTATTATATACCTCAGTGAGAGTAAGTTTTTATGGACAGGGAATAGAGCAAGTGAACATGTCCTTAGGAGAAGCCCACAAATTGGCAACTTTGCTGTCACTTTTTTTCAGCCTTCCTGATGATAGAATATAGAACAATCCATCAAGTTGCAAAAGGTTGATCTGATTCCGTCACAGCCAGCTGGGGGGAAATTCAACTGAAAAATGACCAATTTAAAGGCACTGTGAAAACCAAACAGGCTCACTTCCCCAGGGTCCAACAGATGAGGAAAGCAATGAAGTGGCAAACAGTAAAAAGAAGAGGGAAGGATGGGCTCAGCCTCTGTATCACTGAGGCTGGGCATGCATTGCTTCAGTGCATGCAGAGCACAAATGCAGGCACTGATGTGATCATTCATAATTAACATAATGATTTAATTTTGTCGACTTAGGTACTATCAGGACCTTTTTTGTGAGTGCTTCTTCACTTCTTCAATCTGAATATCTCTAACATTCTGATCATAAATTCCACACCACAGTTCTGGTTAAGCTGGCATTAAAAGTTATACTCTGAGGCAGTTCTTCTTCACTGATAATATAGTAATAAGAGATAAAAGACACATTTAAAAAGATCTGCCATGTATAAGACAAAATATCTGACAACTAGAAAACAAAGCAGTGGATCTGAAGCCATTATCCCTCTCTGGGCTCTAGATTTCTTTTCTCTTTTTTAAAATTTTATTATATTAAGTCTGGGCTACATGTGCAAAATGTGCTGGTTTGTTACATAGGTATACATGTGCCATGGTGGTTTGCTGCACTCGTCAACCAGTCATCTAGGTTTTAAGCCCAACATGCAGTAAGTATTTGTCCTAATGCACTCCCTCCCCTTTCCCCCTACACCCCCTCCCCCAACAGGCCCCAAAGTGTGATGGTTTCCTCCCTGTGTTCCTATGTTCTCATAGTTCAACTCCCACTTACGAGTGAGAACATGTGGTGTTTGGTTTTCTTTTCCCGTGTTCATTTGCTGAGAATGATGGCTTCAAGATTCATCCATATCCCTGCAAAGGACATGATCTCATTCATTTTTATGGCTGCATAGTATTCCATGGTGTATATGTGTCATATTTTCTTTATCCAGTCTATCATTGATGGGCATTTGGGTTGGTTTCAAGTCTTCGCTATTGTAAATAATGATGCAATAAACATACGTGTGCATGTGTCTTTATAGAAGAATGATTATTTCTAATCCTTTGGATACATACCCAGTAATGGGATTATTGGGTCAAATGGTATTTCTGGTTGCAGATCCTTGAGGAATTGCCACAATGTCTTCCACAACGCTGGTAAGGCTGTGGAGAAGTGGGCTCTAGATTTTTAAGCAGGAAGAAGCAGTTGAGAATTTGACTCAGATGGCATTAGAAGGAAAAAGCTCCCCCAGAAAAGGTGAAGAAAAATGAAGACAGGATTACTGTGTTAAAAGCAAGGCATGATAAAGGACCTTTTCTTATAAAAATAAAGCTGAAAAATGTTTCTGCCAACCACTGCATGGCAACCTGCCTGCCTTCCTCAGAAGTAGCAGGACAGAGACACAGCTGCAGGCCTGGCCACTATGTTAGTAACAGCAGCAGCGCCCATGTGGAGTAGGAACTGAGCCAACTACATGAGGCCCAGTTCTCAACTGGGAGCCTTGGGAGGCTAGGTAGGAGCAACTGCAAAACCCTAAAAACATGAAAAGCAGATATAGAGAGAAAGAGAGTGAGCCTTCCCTCAAAGGCCAGTAAAATGAAACTCGGGATATATAAAATATGATAGAAATATAAAAGTTACCCATAAAATCAGCACTAGGTAGATGAATTCCCTTCTATAAAATGAAAGTGACATAGCAATGACACAAAAAAATCAACATAATTGTACTGAGTTCCCTAAATATTTATTGAATAAATAACATTCATAAAAAACAATTACTTAAATGGAAATTTATGGAAATGAAGTTTGAATATGTGTAAATATTCTACCATTCAGTATACCTCTGCTACATGGATAATTCAGAAAAACTGAAGTGAATTTAGCAAAATGTTAAAATTATTAAACTCTATACATCTCATGTGTTATATTACATGAGTTATATCGTTAAAATCTTTGAAATTTTTAAAGCAATGTCACATCCTGTTAAAATTTATGGATACCAAGTGTTTCATAGGGCAGATGTTATTTCTATATTGCTGAGGATGTATTGAGTCAGAGAATTTTAATCAATGTTCCATAGTCAGCAACAGAGTATCACTCAAACTTAGGTTTTCTGATGCAAAACCCTTTAATATGGCTCCAAAGGTTATTAACTTATTTTCTGTGCTGTCTTAGTTTCTTCACTTGGAATGTATTAGTAGAAAAATGAAATGTCATATTTAAAGCACCAAATGAGTTCTCTGTGAATGTTACCATCTCTTCTTTTGCTCTTTCCAACAACGTTTTGCTTTTCTCAGTGTTTGTTACTTATTTGTGAATAAATTGAACATTCTGTGCAGCTGGAACCCAGTTTAAGATTTCTATTTCTTTATCCACCTCATTCATCATCACCAGGTATATATTTCTGCTAGCTATAATAATAACATCTTGGTTCCTCACAGCTAACATGTAAAGTAGGTAAAAAAGGTACTCATTAAAAAAATTATTTTTTCGTTAAAAAAATCTGAAGCTCGCCGGGCGTGGTGGCTCACGCCTGTAATCCCAGCACTTTGGGAGGCCGAGGCGGGCGGATCACGAGGTCAAGAGATCGAGACCATCCTGGTCAACATGGCGAAACCCTGTCTCTATTAAAAATACAAAAAAAAATTAGCTGGGCGTGGTGGCGCATGCCTGTAGTCCCAGCTACTCAGGAGGCTGAGGCAGGAGAATTGCTTGAACCCGGGCGGCGGAGGTTGCAGTGAGCCGAGGTCGCGCCACTGCACTCCAGCCTGGCGCCTGGTGACGGAGTGAGACTCTGTCTCAAAAAAAAAAAAAAAAAAAAAAAAATCTGAAGCTCAGGGTTACATGATTCACCCAAGTTCACATAACTAACAGGAAATTGAACTACAATTTAAAATATGGTTTTCTGATTCCAAATTCATAATTTTCCTGGAAATGTGAGGTTTTCAATTATCTACCAACATAACTAATTTTATGTAATAATTGTTATTCTCAGAACTTCTTACTCAAACAAAATTACTGGTAGAAGCTCAGTGTCTCAAATAAATTACAGTGAATCTTCTGTTGCTACGAGCTCATGGGGGAGGGGGGTTGTCATAAAGGCAAGGCTAGAGCCCTGGAGGTTCTGATTGAATAGGTTAGGATGGGGGTCCAGGGACTTCTATTTTCACAAGTTCCCAGGGGGATGCTGATACTGCTGGTCTGGAGACCACACTTAGAGAATCACTGTTCTAACTTCCCACTTTGTATAGTCTGTAAACAGCAGCTTCCGCCTCACCTGGGAATTTATTCGAAATTCAGAATCTCAGACCCCACTGCAGATCCACTGAATTAGGATGTGTGTTTTACTAAGATATGTATATGCATAAATGAGAAAGCTCTGGTTTGATATGCTGGGTCTCAGCCCTATGCACATTAGCATAACTTGGTACATGCTTGGTTCTCTCCCAAAAACATTTTAGTTGATCTAGGGTATGACCAGGCATTGGTATTTTTTAAAAATATTTTTCAGGTGATTCAAAAGTGCAACCAGGTATGTGAGCCACAGACCTAGAATGCATCATTTCCCATACATACCTTAGATTAAAAAAAAAATCTGAGAACTCAATAAAACAGCAAATTCTTAGGCACCTCTTATAAAAATATTCAGTAGATCAAGAGGAGCCAAGCATATATAATTTCAATATGAATTCTAAGTCATTCTTATTGTCAGGTTAAGTTTGGGAAATTGCCCTCCAATTCCTAAAATAAATGGATTGTACTCTGGTAACATTTTTATCTGTTGTACCATTTTAAAAGTGCTTCAAACAACATATAGAATTTCATAATTTCATAGCATAATTTGGAGACTTATACTTTAAAATGTTTATACTTTAAAAATATATACACACACATACACAGATATAGATAGACAGATAGATAAAGAAACATTCAGAGATAGGCATTATTTTAATAGAAAATTAAGTTTGACAGTTGGGAAATCATTCTAGTCCTGGCATTTTCTTTAATTACATGTATCAATGTTGAGGACTCTGTTAACATCCTGGGTGTCAATTTCCTCATTCATATAAAGAAAAGAGCACATCAAAAGACTCTAAAAAGTACTGTCATTTAAGTAAAGTTGATGACCTGTAGCAGCCATCAGGAAGTTAACTGCCAACCTTGATTTCAATATCGGGTTCCTTCTGACATATTTCCCACTATGTATTTATTGATATAACTGCCACTTCCCAAGAGACCTCCAGCAAAATATTTATTCAAGAAAAATTATGCCATAGAAGAGACCATCACCTTGACCAATTCTCAATAATCTCTCAAAATAGGATAATTGGGAACTGGATTTTACAGGGCATGTGGTCTGGGCTGGGTGACTTTAAGGTAAGATTTGTAAAGTTAGAAACTGGTTGAGGTTAAGAAGACAGAGTATATGACCTGGTAACTTTGAATTAATTGTTGCAGTGAAGTGAAGTTCTTTCAAGTGATTCTTGATGAGGAAAACTATTAATTTTGATAAGTAAGTTGTTTTGTTGGTTCAAAGGAACAAGAATTTCTTGGAACAAGCAGCTAAATTATTTTTGTCTGATCCAGACTACTTTAGCACAAAAGTATGAAAATATGCTTCCTCCTAGAATTGGCTATCATGATAACAGAAAAGATGTTGACTTCAGTTCTCCATACTTAATGAAAATATGTTTACAGGATTTTTGTGTTGTTACAATAATCATTTGCATATTCTGAAACAGTTTGTGGTTAATCTCAGCCTCTTTCTTCATTAGTACTCATTATTTGGGCCAGCACATTTATTCTTGGACCCCTTGAACTTCTCTAGCCAGATAACCCCTAACTTCAGGATCCTTTGCCTTCATCCACTAGGAGGATAGTCATCAGATTTGTCCACGGCTGTTTTCAGGATTACGGCTACCACAAGTCATTTGCAAAGGACAATATTAAATCCCAACTGTCATCTACCCATTCAACATGCATCACAGTCAATTCTAATCTAATACTTACACTAACAGCCACAGGGGCTCACTCCTGCAGTATCTATAGTTCTGACCTCAGGAATTCTTTGTTCATTATCATTTGTACAGAGTACAGAGGCTGTCCACTGTGAAGTTGCCTGGTGTGGCATGAACTTTAGTTTGGAAAATAAAAATTCAAAAGTATTTCAAATAAAGACAACTGCTGGGATAAGAAAATGGAAAGTGAGCATGTCAGCAAGCACTCTAAGTTAAGAAAAAGGTCAGAATAGCATGGGGCAGTAAAGAGCACAGACTAGGCATATGTAAGGGGAACTAACAAATATGAAGCGAAAGCTATGATTCCAAAAATATGATGAATCCTTTCTACTCAAACTTCATTGAGCGATACTGTGAGATACATACTAGCAGCTCCATTTATACAAGTGGGGAAACCTGAGATCAAAGGAAGTAACACAATTTGTCCTAAGTCAGCAGTAATATAGGACAGACCAGTTTACGAGCATAACTTTAATGCTACTCTTTTTTACCTGTTATCCTGTGTCTTTGTGCAACAGGATTTATTATTTCTCAGAGCTTTAATATTTTTCTCAGAGAAGCTTGAAACTTCATCTGTAACAAGACTTCATTTTTCTTGGGAACTGTCTCATTCTACAGGTCTCCATGTGGCTTGGATAACATTGGAGTCGCAATAGTTCCATGAGGGTTCCACCACATTAACACAGCAATTATAGCAGCAGTGACCACATGACCACCCTGGTTCAGTAATAAACATGACTAGGACTTTGCTAACATAACTAGAAAAAAAATGTTTTATTTCTATTAGTATTTTTAGAGTAGGATGTAAATGTAGAACTGATAGGTTCTAACTAGTAGAGAATGTCTGAGAATACATTATTTTAAAAAAAGCAGAAATAAGAAATAAAGAGTACTTCTATCATTATCAGATACTTTGGGGGTTTTCTTTGCTTGTTTGTTTGTTTGTTTTGAGAAAGAGTCTCACTCCTACCTGCAGTGATCTCGACTCACTGCAGCTTCAACTTCTTGGGCTCAGGTGATCATCCCACCTCAGCCACCTGAGTAGCTGGGACCACAAGCACTCACCACCTCACCTCACTAATTTTTGTATTTCTTTCTCTCTTTTTTTTTTTTTTTGGTAGAGATGGGGTTTTGCCATGTTTCCCAGGCTGGTCTCTACACTCTTGGGCTCAAGCCCTCTGCATTGTTGATTTATTTTTGGTGGTTTGTTGATATAAGAGTTTATTTTTGGATGAGTATACTTCAATTGTGAGTGAATTATTTCATATATTTGTATTATATTTTACCTTTTTTTTCCCATGGCAATGGAGCTTTTTTATTTATTTAACTAGGAAAAGATGTTCGCACAACCTCACAACCTTTTTTTCTTTTTTTCCCCTTCTCACACCCTCACACACACACATACATATATACAAACACCAAGTTTATATTCTGTCGAATCTAGCCAAAACTATAATACGTTTTAATGCTTTTATTCTACTTCAGTTAATTTGTCTTACCCAGTGCTATTTCACTTATATTAAAAAGATAAACACTATGTAAATTTGCATGTATGATAAATATTTAGAAAATGTGAAAGGAGCAAATATGTGATATTTTCAAAACATACTACAGCTCTCAGAGTTATGAAGATTATCACTTTTCTAATTGGGATTTCAATAAAATTAAAAAGTAGATAGTCTTAATTTCTATTGTTTATTCATTGTCTTGCCAATATATGTAATTATGTGCCATCTATTGGAAAGATCCATATATAGTCAGATCTATGGAGTACAGGAGCAATTAACTGAAATCATTGTTCTCTATTTGTATGAATGAATTAGGTCATTTGCTGGGAAAGTAGATTAAATCTCTTCTGTCTTCTGAAAGGCTGACTTTGCTTTATTTCTACCTCCAGATTCATATCCGTGGTCTATTCTATTTCCTATTGGGTTTCTGGCATTTTACTTGCCAATTCCAAATTTCTCTTTATGTGTTTCTCAGTTTGACTTTAGTATTTTGACTTACTTCTGGTATTTCTTTTTTCATGCATACATTTAAAATGTTTACATAATCACAAATTTATACACTGTCTTTTTTATAAATTCTGGATTTTTTTTTTAAAGAAAAACCACTTTCTACTCCAAGATTATAAATTAAATTCCTCCATGTTGTCCTCTAGTTTTTTTTTGAGAGTGTGATATAATAAATATTATCAAGGTCTAGCATTATTTTATTTTTATTTGGGTTTCAGTTGTCTAATTACTGTTTATTAATTCATAGCTTTCCCATTGATTTTAAATGGCAGCTTTATTTTAATAAATTTTATGAAATCTTTACCTGTTTCATATATCTGCTGGCTGACACTGTGCCAAAATCAAAAGTTTTTATTACGATATATTTGTAATGTGTTTTAACAGAAATAGAAATCGTATCCCAGGCTAGCATCCTGGAGGATGAGAGACCATAGAGAGACCTAGAAGAAACCAAGACTACATGGAGCAGAGTTGAGCTGCTCCAGCTGAGCAGGACCCAAACTGCCAAAAAACAAAAACAGGAGCAAATATGCTATTGTTTTATTATGCCATTAAGTTTTGAGTTGGTTAGTTATACAGTAATGAACAACTGATGGGTGTTTAGGGTTTGTTTTTTTTTCTTTAAGTCTCTTATTTCCGTAATTTATTTATATGTGTTTACTATTATAAACATAGAGATCTCTATTTCTGAGAGGTCTTTATAAATAAGAAAGCTAAGTATAATAATTTTGTACCCATTCAAATGAGGTTATTTAGTCCCCGATAGTGTTAAATTGACACACTTGGTTATTCCAGTTACATGATCTCATCATTTTTAAAATGAGAATTTTGGCTCTTCCTTAACAAAAAAGTTTTACACATATAAATATAGATTTCTGTGTATTTACATTGACTAGTACTTCTAGAAAAAAATTAAATAATAGTAATGGTGCCAATAGTCCTGCTTTATGTTTTCTCAATGTAGTGATAAATTTTTCAGTGTTCTACTATTAAGTTCTACAGTTATAAACAATTATCCTATTTTTTTTCTTCTTTTTCTTTCTTTGCCTTTCCTTCCTCTTTGGTGCTTGATTCTTGTTAATGATAAAATAGTATTTTTTATGTTATTACTTTCTACTAGGTACCCCTTCGCACAATGTTTTCCTTATTTAATTATGTATTTGCTTAGAAGTTTCAGACACTAAATCTTGAACAATCCAGGCAGCAATGGAATTTTCCTTCATCTAAAGACTGCTCATAACCAAGATGGCACCAGCCTATTCAACACATGGGACAATAACTGAAGGTAAGTCATCAGAACAAGCTATGTAGACTAGTACCTCCTCACTACTCTTGCATGCCCTTCATACCATGTTTCCCCTTACCTACACTCAACCCAGAATTCTTTTTTTTTTTTTGAGACAGAGTCTCACTCTATCGCCAGGTGCCAGGCTGGAGTGCAGTGGCACGATCTTGGTTCACCGCAACCTCCGCCTCCCGGGTTCAAACAATTCTCCTGCCTCAGCCTCCCGGGTAGCTGGGACTACAGGCACACACCACCACTGCCACCTAATTTTTTTTGTATTTTTAGTAGAGACGGGGTTTCACCATGTTGGCCAGGATGGTCTCGATCTCTTGACCTTGTGATTTGCCCGCCTTGGCCTCCCAAAGTGCTGGGATTACAGGCGTGAGCCACCACGCCTGGCCCTCCGAGAATTCCTAAATGTTTTCTTTAAGACAGGAGCATGGACCATTCCCCTACTACTAGATTTGGTAAATAAAGTCACTTTTCTTTCATGGCGCTTCCTCTTTGTCATTGGTATTGCAAGTGGTGAGCAGATGAGCCTGTGCTTGGTAACACAATGGAAGCATCCATCAATTATTAGGTTGGCACAAAAGTAATTGTGGTTTCTGCCATTACTTTTTGTGACAAAAATAAATTATATTTGCATCAACCTAACACTATTTTATTTAACATTAAGTGATTATAATAAAAAATTTCAACATCATTAAAAAGTGGGCAAAGGACATGAGCAGACACTTTTCAAAGGACAACGTACATGTGGCTAAGAAGCACATGAAAAAAAGCTCAGTATCACTGATCATTAGAACAATGCAAATCAAAATCACAACGAGGTACCATCTCACACTGGTGAGAATGGGTATTATTAAAAAGGCAAGAACATACACTGTGGCTGATACCTATAATACCATCACCTTGGGAGGCCAAGGCAGGCACATCTGTTGAGCTGAGTAGTTCAAGACCAGCCTGGGCAACATAGGGAAACCCAGTCTCTCCAAAAAATACAAAATTAGCCAGTCATGGTGGCATACGCTGGTAGTCCCAGCTACTCATAAGGCTAAAATGGGAGGCTTGCTTGGGCCTAGGAGGTTGAGGCTGCAATGAACCAAGATTACACTGCTGCACTCCAGCCTGGGCAACAGAGCAAGACCCTGTCTCAAAAAAAAAAAAAAAAAAGTCCATTAATAAATTCCGGCAAGGTTGTGGAGAAAAGGGAACATTATATACACTGTTGGTGGGAGTTTAAATTAGTTAAAAAATTATAGAAGGCAATATGGTGATTTCTTAAAGAGCTAAAAGCAGAACTGTCATTCAATCCAGCAATCCCATCACTGGGTATATACCCAGAGGAATATAAATCATTCTACCATAAAGACCCATGCACATGAATGTTCATTGCAGCATTATTCATAATAGAAAAGATATTAAACGAACCTAAATGCCCATCAGTGACAAACTGGATAAAAAATTTGTGGCACATATACACCATGGAATGCTATGTGACCACAAGAAGAATGATCTCATCCTTTCTTGTGGTCACATAGCATTCCATGTGTAGTTTGCTAAGGATAATGGCCTTCTGTTCCATCCATACTCTTTTGCAGGAGCATGGATGGAGCAGAAGGCCATTATCCTTAGCAAACTAATGCAGGAACAGAAATATCACATGTTCTCACTACAAGCGGGAGCTAAATGATGAAAACTCATGAACACAAAGAAGGAAAAAAAAAAAGACACTGAGATCTATCTGAGGGTGGAGAGTGAGAGGAGGGAGAGGAACAGAAAAGATAACTATTGGGTTCTGGGCTTGATACCTGGGTGATGAAATAATCTGTACAACAAACCCCCGTGACACAAGTTCACCTCTGTAACAAACCTTCACATGTACCCCTGAACCTAAAAGTTGGAAAAAATATTTTTCAACATGCCTCTTGACGATCAATCTAGCTTTGCTATATGTTTTTATAGTAGTTATATGTATAGCTATTGTTAGTATTTGTCTTATAATGTTATATAAGTTATATGCACATATTTCTTAATACTAAATCATCCTTTTTTCTAGAAACAAACCCCAGTTTTCTACTGCATTTCCTAATTGTTTTTTTTTTTTTTTTTTTTTTTGCTGGAGTTCATTTCTTGGTGACACTTTAAAACCAATGTTTTAAAATTAGTTTTCTTTCTTTGTACTAATATGTCTGCTATTGTTATCAAATACATGTTAGATTTTTGAAATAGTTTAGAACATTTCCTTTGCTCTCAGTGCTATTAACCAGTTTAAATAGCAACATCAGGATTAATTCCTTGAAATATTCATAAGACTTACCTGTAAAAACCTCTGGTTTGTGTCCCTTTGCCCAGTATTAGAGATGAAGTAGTGAAGAGGAAGTGGTTTTCTTTTTGAACATGTTTGTCTCATGCAATTGATCTGTTTATATTTTCTGTTACTTCATCTGTTGGATTTAGCAATTTGCATTTTCTTGGAATCTCATCTATTATATTCAGCTTTCAAATTGATTTGGAGAAAGTGGTGAATTGTTTAATTTTTAAATTTCCTCTGTATCTTTGGCTCTTTTTGATTTCCTCTCTAATTTTTTGTTTCTGTGCTTTCTTCCTTGTCTTCTGATTAGTCTAGATTTTACTGTTTTCAAGTAGAACACAATTTGATTTACTATTGTTTTTGTTTCAAATGTGGCGTGGTCTTGTTAAATTAGTTCTATTATTTCACTTTCTTTACACTTTATGATTTATTTTTCAAAAATTTTAAATGCTTAAATCATTTTACTCTTTTTCTTCAGGCTTTCTTTTCCTCCCTCTCTTCCTCCCTTCCTCTTTCTTCCATTCCCTTCATTTTCATCTGATCTGCTTGTTCTGAAATTTTGCTGCCTTTATGGCATAATGGTTTTATGCCAAAATGAAAAAAAAATCACATGGCTTCTGAAAGAGTACTCTTAAAGTGACATCTTTCACATACTAAACCACCATAATTTACATACTTATTTCATACACTTTAAATAAATATACACACTGTATACGTAAGTATAAAATGAGTTTTTCTTATCAAGGATCAAGAAAGCCTCACACAGCATATTCAATAAATGGTTAAAAATGATAATATTTAATTAATTAAAATGAAGCCTATATATTCAAAACATAAATAAAGCTCTAATTCTAGCTATTTTTTTTCTTATTTTATGTACAAAACCACCTCATACCTTGGCGAAAAAATTACAAATTTAACACAGATGATAACCATCCTAAATAATGAAATACTGGAAAGAGAAAAAGAGAAATAACTATACTTTCTATCATTTTGTATTTTCCTGTCATCAAACTAACATGTTTCAGTTTTACCTCTCTCTGGCTAGAGAACTGTTCACAATAAACACAGGCAATGCACATGGGTATTTATTTCTTAAAGATATGCAAAAACTAAAATTATCATTTCTTTTGGAATGATGAGAACAACAGTAAACTAAAAATAAGTGAAGTCTCATTACATGGGTTTGAAGAAGGATTTCTTATTCTGAAGTTAAACAGAGAAGAGAAAGTAATAGCCTGCTGGCCTTCAATTAACTCTCCATTCATTCATGTGGGGATGGCACAGAAAATATTTCCTTGGTTTTGTCTAACATTGTAGAACACGTCATCAATAGAAATAATTGTATGTACATATAGATGAAAAAACATAATCTCCTTAGATTCAGTTTTTGGTTATTGGAAAGGCCATTTGTAAATTTCTTATTTATTCAATTTCCTGGGCCATTTTCAGGCTTGATGAATTCCCTATGTTAAATTTTCTACTTAGCTTGTAAGGGTCTTAAAACTTTCTCTGTTCATACATTTCATCATTCACATTTTAGATGTACTTAGGCATAAATTTCTACCCAGTGAGTCTCAGATAAAATTTCAATTTTATTTCCCAAAGGCTCTCTCCATTTCTCCCCAAAGGAAAATGCAGAATAAAGAATGGGCAGATTCCTAAATTATGTGTATACCTGTTTTAACAAGTCAGCGAGACACTAAAATAATCTGTCAACTGTTACCTGCAGTTCCTACCCATACTTACAGTCTTCATCTTGTAAAACTTGCTCAGTTTGTGAATATTCTAATAGTTTGATATCTCATTGTAAGGGTGATAATATAATATTTGAATGGGAACGCTTTGTGAATAAAAAGAATTTTCATTGATATTTATGTTGGAACTATAATAAATGTAGCTTCATACATCGTCCTCCTCCTCCAAATATATGCTTTGTCTCCTCCAGAATTCATATATTTGAAATGTAATACCAATTCAACAGTGATGAGAGGTGGGACCTAATGGGAGGTGTTTAGATCGCAAAGCCTCTGCCCTCATGAATGAATTAACACCATTATAAGGAAAGCTTGTGAAATATCTGCTCTCTTGCCCTTCTGCCTTCCACAATGGTAAGATGTAGCAAAAAGGCCCTCATCAAATGCTGGAACTATAATCTTGGACTTTCCAGTCTCTAAAACAGTGGCAACTAAATTTTTGTTCTTCATCAATTACCTAGTGTAGTATTCTATTATAGTTATTTGTTATATAGTAGGACAAATGGATTAAGACAGGAATATACACTGTGTATCAGTGGTTTGCCAACTTTTGTATGCATCAGAATCATTTGGAAATTTTGACAAAGACAGATTGCTAGACTCCATCAGCAGAGCTTCTGGTTCTGTACGTGTAGTAGACTAGGAGGAAATTTTGGACTTCAAGCTACACTACAAGGCTACAGTAACCAAACAGCATGGTACTGGCACAAAAACAGCCACACAGACTAACGGAAAAGAAGAGAGGCCTCAAAAATAACACCACACCTCCACAACTACCTGCTCTTTGACAAACCTGACAAAAACAAGCAATGGGGAACGATTCCCTATTTAATAAATGGTGTTGGGAAAACTGGCTAGCTATATGCAGAAAGCTGAAACTGGATCCCTTCCTCACATCTTATACAAAAATTGGCTCAAGATGGATTAAAGACTTAAACGTTAGACCTAAAACCATAAAAACCCTAGAAGAAAATCTAGGCAATACCATTCAGGACATAGGCATGGCCAGACTTCATGACCAAAACACCAAAAGCATTGGCAACAAAAGCTAAAATTGACAAATGGAATCTAATTAAAGCTTCTACACAGCAAAAGAAACTATCATCAGAATGAACAGGCAACCTACAGAATGGGAGAAAAATTTTGCAATCTAAAAGATAGATTGCAAAATTGTCCATCTGACAAAGGGCTAATATCCAGAATCTACAAAGAACTTAAACAGATCTACAAAAAAAAAAAAAAAAAAAACCAAAAAACCAAAACCAAACAACCCCATCAAAGAGTAGGCAAAGGATATGAACAGACACTTCTCAAAAGAAGACATTTATGCAGAAGACTTGGAACCAACCCAAATGCCCATCAGTAATAATCTGGATAAAGAAAATGTGGCACATATGCGCAATGGAATACTATGCAGCCATAAAAAAAGGTGAGTTCACATCCTTTGCAGGGACATGAATGAAGCTGTAAACCATCATTCTTAGCAAACTAAGACAAGAGTAGAAAACCAAACACCACATGTTCTCACTCATAAGTGGGAGTTGAACAATAAGAACACACAGACACAGGGAGGCAAACATCACACACTGGGACCTCTCAGGCAGTGGGAGATAGAGAAAGGAAAGCATTAAGAGAAATAACTAATGTAGATGACAGGTTGATGAGTGCAGAAAACCAACATGGCACATGTATACCTATGTAACAAACCTGCACGTTCTGCACATGTACCCCAGAACTTAAAGTATAATAAAAAAAAAAAGAAAGGGGTCACAGGTCCCATGCAAATTTGAAACTGAGCAGGGCAGTCATTAAATTTCAAAACTCCAGAAGAGTCTCCCTTAACTCCATGTCTCACATCCAGGGCACGGTGGTTCAAAAACTGGGCTCCCAAGGCCTTGGGCACCTCCACTCCTGTGGCTTTGCAAAGCTCAGTCCCTGTGACTGCTCTCTCAGGCTGCTGACTGCCTGCAGCTTTTCCAGGTACAGGGTTCAAGCCACAAGTAAATCTGCCATTCTGGGGCCTGGAGGAGAGTGGCCCCCTTCTCACAGCTCCACTAGGCAGTGCTCACTGAGGACTCTGCCTGTGGGCTCCAACTCCACATTCCCTTTGGCACTACCCTGGCAGAGGTTCTCTATGATGGCTCTGCCCCTGCAGCAAGCTTCTGCCTGGGGCTCATACATCTTCTGAAATCTAGGCAGATGTTCCTCAGCCTTCTTTATTCTTGCATTCTGCGTGCCTACAGTCTTAAGATCACATAGAAGCTGCCAAAAGCCTTATGGTCTGCATTCTCCAAAGTGTCAGCTTGAGCTATACTGGGCCTCTTTGAGGTGAGGCTAGAGCTGGAGCTGTCAGAATATGGGGAGCATTGTCCCAAGGCTGCACAGGACAACAGGGCCCTGGGGGTGGCCCAGGGAACCTCCTTCCTTCCTAGGCTTCCAGACCTGTGGTGGGAGGAATTTTGCAAAGGTTTCTAAAGTGCCTTCAAAGCCCCTTTCCCATTGCCTTGGATATTAGCACTTGGCTCTTTTTTAGATGTACAAAGATCTCTAGCAAGTAGTTGTTACACGGCCCACTTGAATTCCTCTTCTGAGAAAGCTTTTTCTTTCTCAGTCACATGGCAAGCCTGCAAATTTTACTAAATTTTACACTCCACTTCCCTTTTAAGTTTATATTCCAAGTTTAAGGCATTTCTTTGCTCCCACATCTAAGCGTAGGTCGTTAGAAACAGCCAGATCACTTCTTTAATACTTTGTTGCTTAGAAACTTTACACCCAGTACTCTAAATCATCACTCTTAAGTTCAAATTTCCACAGATCCCTAGGGCATGAATGCCATACAGCCAATATCTTTACTAAGGCCTAACAGATGTGACCTTTACTCCAGTTCTCAATAAGCTCCTCATTTCCATATGAGACCTTGGCAGCCTGGTCGTCACTATCCATATCATTATCAGGCATTTTGGATATAGCCATTTAACCAGTCTGTATAAAGATCCAAACATTTCCTCATCTCCCCATCTTCTTCTGAGCCCTCCAAACTCTTCCAATCTCTGCCTATCACCCAGGACCAAGTTTTCAGGTGTCTTTATAGCAATACCTAACTCCATGGTACCAATTTTCTTAAACTGCTATAAAGGCCATTATTGAATTGCTATAAATATCTGAGACTGGTTAATTTATAAGAAAAGTGGCTTAATTGGCTCATGGTTCTGCATGCTATACCAGAAACATAGCAGCATCTGCTTTTAGGGAGGTTTTAGGTAGCTTTTAAGCAAGACAGTGGAGGCAAAATATCACACACTTTTAAATAACCAGATCTTCCAAGAACTCACTATCATGAAGACAGCATCAAGTCATGAGGCATTTTCCCCCATGATCCAAACACCTCTACCAGGCCCTAACTCCAGCACTGGGAAAGAGTTCACCATGGGATTTGGGCAGGAACACATATCTAAAGCATGTCAAGTAGATATGCTTATATGAGACAAAATGGATTTCAAGACAAAAACCATAAAAGAACAAAGA
This sequence comes from Ateles fusciceps, assembly GCA_036589455.1. Lineage (NCBI taxonomy): Eukaryota > Metazoa > Chordata > Mammalia > Primates > Atelidae > Ateles > Ateles fusciceps. Next base: position 7,701,750 of record JAZHEH010002982.1, on the reverse strand, counting down.
AGGTCATTATGTAATAATAAAGGGGTCAATTCAGCAACAGGATAAAACAATTGAAAATATATATGTACCCAACACTGGAGAACCCAGATACATAAAGCAAATATTATTAAAAATAAAGACCCCAAAACAGTAATAGTTAAAGATTTAAACACCCGAGTTTTATCATTAGGCAGATCATCCAGACAAAAATCAACAAAGAAACATTGATATTTACCTGAGTATAGCCTAAGTGGACCTAATTGATATATATATATAGAATATTTCATCCAATGGCTGTAGAATACACATTATTCTCCTCAGAACACGAATCATTCTCAAGGATAGACCATTCATTAGGCCACAAAACATGCCTTTAAAAATTCAAAAAATAAAATAATATCAAGTATCTTTTCTGACCACAATAAAATAAGACTAGAAATAAATAACAAGAGGAATTTGAAAACTATGCCATAACATGGAAATTAAATAATATGCTTCTGAATGGCCAGTGGATTGATGAAGAAATTATGAGGCAAATTTAAAAAAATTCTTGAAGCAAATAATGGAAACACAACATACCAAAACTTATGGAATGTTGTCAAAGCAGTACTTAGAGAAAAGTCTATAGCTATAAGCACCTACATAAAATAGTATAAGAATTTCAAATAAACAACCTAAAAATACATTGTAAAGAACCCAATTCAACAATACATTTAAAAAATAATTCATCATGACCAAGTGAGATTTATTCCTGGAAAGAAAAGATAACTTGAAATACACAAATTAATCAGCATGATAGATCATATCAACAGCATGAGGGACAACAACCATACGATTATTTCAATTGATGCTGAAAAGTTGATAAAATTCAAAACCTCTTTATGATTAAAATACTCAATAAACTGGGTACAAAAGAACATATTTCAAGATAATAAAAGCCATATACAACAGACCCATAGCTAGTATCATATAGAATGGGAAAAACTGAAAGCCATTTCTCTAAAACCAAGAACATAACAAGGGTGCCCGCTTATACCAACTGTGTCAACACAATACTGGAAGTCATAGCTAGAGCAATTAGACAAGAGAAAGAAATAAAGCATATCCAATTAACAATGCAGAAGTCAAACTATCCTTGTTTGCAGATGATATGATTTTGTATTTGGAAAAACCAATGACTCGACCAAAAACTGAGAGCTGATAAACAAGTTCAGTAAAGTTACAGGATACAAAATCAACATACAAAATTCCATAACATTTCTATATGCCAACAGCAAACAATCTGAAAAAGAATCAAGAAAGTAATTTCATTTACAATAGCTACAAATAAAACAAAATACCTAAAAATTAACCAAAGAAATATGATCTCTACAGTGAAAACTATAAAATATTGATAAACTAAATTGAAAGGGAAACACAAAAAATGGAAAGGTAGTCCATTTTTGTAACTGGAAGAATCAAATTGTTAAAATGTCCATATGCCCAAAGCAATCTACAGATTCAATGCAATCTCTAACAAAATACCATAACATTTTTTACAGAAATATATATATATATATATATATATATATACCCTAACATTTATATGAAGCCACAAAAGACCCAGAAATGCCAAAGGCATCCTGCACAAAAAGAACAAAACTGGAAGAATCACATTATCTGACTTCAAATTATACTAAATAGCTATTGTGACTAAAACAGCATGGTACTGGCATAAAAACAGACTAACAGACCAACAGAACAGAATAGCAAACCCAGAAACAAATCCATATATTTACAATAAATTCATTTTCAACAAAGGTGTCAAGAACATATATAGGGAAAAGACTTCTTCAATAAATGTTGCTGTGAAAAACTGGATATCCATGTTCAAAAGAATGAAACTAGACCCTTATCACTTGCCATACACAAAATTCAAGTCAAATGTATTGCAGACTTAATTCTAAGACCTCAAACTATGAAACTACTAAAAGAAAACTTTGGGGAAATGCTCTAAGACAGAGAATCTCTGTCCAGAATTCTTTAGGACTGGTCAATGATTTCTTGAGTAATACCCACAAGCACAGACAACTAAAACAAAAATGGACAAATGGGATTACATCAAGTTAAACATTTCTGCAGAGCAAAAGTAACAATCAACAAAGTGAAGAGACAACCCACACAATGGTAGAATATATTTGCAAACTACCCATCTGACAAGGAACTCATAACCAGAATATATAAGGAGCTCAAAATATTCTATAAGAAAAAAAAAAAATCTAATAGTTTGATGAATCAGCAAAAAATCTGAATAGACATTTCTCAGAGAGGGACATACAGAGATGGCATACAGGTATAAGAAAAGTGTTCAACAACACTGATCATCAGAGAAATGCAAATCAAAAGTAATATGAGAGGCTGCATGCGGTGGGGCTCATGCCTGTAATCCAGGCTCTTTGGGAGGCTGAAGCAGGTGGATCACTTGAGATCCAGAGTTTGAGACCACCTGGCCAACATGGCAAAGCCTTGTCTCAACTTAAAAATACAAAAATCAGCCAAGCGTGGTGGTATACACCTGTAATCCCAGCTACTCAGGAGGCCGAGGCAGAAACTATAGACATTATATCTAGAATTGCTTGAACCTGGGAGGTGGAGTTTGCAGTGAACTGAGATTGTGCCACTGTACTCCAGACTGGGAAACACTCAAAATAATAATAATAATAATAATAATAATAATAAGTCCAAGATAGCATCTCATCCCAGTTAAAATGACTTTTATTATAAAGACAAGCAATAATAAATGCTGGCAAGGTTGTGAAGGAAAAGGAACCCTCATATAGTGTGGGTGGGAATGTAAACTAACACAACCACTATGGAGAACATTTTAAAGAGTCCTCAGAGAGCTAAAAATAGAACTATATAATCCAGCAATCCTACTGCTATGTATATCACTAAAAGAAAGGAAATCAGTATATCAAAGAGATAACTGTATTCCCATGTTTATTGCAGCATTGTTCACAGTAGACAAGATTTTGAAACAACCCAAGTGTCCATCGATAGATGAGTAGATACAGAAAATGTGTGGGAGTCCACCAAAAAGGCCATATAGGAACAACTCTGAGGCACAATTCCTAGTGAGAGTGAAGCAGATGGTGAGCGATCTTCACATTTACAACCAAGTTACTAGGTTTATCTTAATGGGACTGGTTGGACAGTGGGTGTAGCCCAAGGAGGGCAAAGTGAGGCAGGCAAAGTGAGTCCTCTAGCTAGTTGCACTTCCTGGGATCACCCAGGGTAATCACCCTGGGTGATCCCAGGAAGTGCAACTAGCTAGAGGACTCCCCTCCCACCCAATGGAGGACACCAGGGACATTTCCAGCCACTCCAGCACTCCAATTCAGATCCTGTGCTCCTCCTGTGGTCTTTACAGCCCACAGACCAGGAGATTTCTACCAAGCCAATAAGAGCCACTGGTGTCCAGCACAAATCTGAGATGCTGTTTCAGCCAGTGCTGTAGGTTCTCAGCACAAATCTGGGTGGTTGTTTTGGCTGGTGCCTGGAAAGCCTGCAAGACAGAGCCTCCTGCTCCACCGAAATAAGAGGAGCTGAAGGTAGGGAGCCAAGTGATCTGGCTCAGTGGCTCCTACTCCCACAAAGACCAGCCAACTGAAACCCTCTGGCTTGAGAGTTTTGCAGCCAGCGCACCAGCTTGAACTCGACCCAGACAATTGAGCTCAGTGGGAGGAAGGGAATCTGCCATTGCCAAGGCAGTTCTAACTTTACCTGTGTAAACAGAAGCGCAAGGAAGTTTACAGGGAGCCCACGGCAGCTCAGCAGCACCTCTACAGGCAGACTGTGAGTAAACTCCCTCCTAGCTGGGCAGGGCATCTCTGAAAAAAGGCAGCAGAACATCAGGGACTTATAAATAAAACCCCACCTTCCCGGGACAGAGCACCTGGGAAAGGGGTGGTTTAAGTTCTACTTCAGCAGACTTAAATGTCTCTGCCCAGCAGCCCTAAAAGGAGCAGTGGAGCTCCCAGCACAGCACTTGAGCTCTGATAAGGACAGACTGTCTCCTCAAGCAACTCCCTGACCCCTGTATATCCAAAAAGACACCTCATACAGGAGAGCTCTGGACGACATCTGGCAGGTACCCTTCTGGGATGAAGCTACCAGAGGAAAGAACAGGCAGCAATCCTTGTTGTTCTGCAACCCCCACAGATGATTTCCAGGCAAGCCAGGTCTGTAGTGGACTTCCAACAGTCCTGTAGCAGAGGGGACTGTTAGAAGGAAAACTAAAAAACAGAAAGAAATAACTTCATCATCAACAAAAAGGATTTCCACTCAGAGAACCCATCCAAAAGTCACCAACTTCCAAGACCAAAGGTAGACAAATCCACGAAGATGGGAAGAACCTAGTGCAAAATGGATGAAATCACCAAAAACCAGAACGCCTCTCCTCCTCCAAGGGATCACAACTCCTCACCAGCAAGGGAAGAAACAGGATGGAGAAGGAGTTTGATGAATTAACAGAAGCAGGCTTCAGAAGGTGGGTAGTAACAAACTTCTCTGAGCTAAGGGAACATTGTTCTAACCCAATGCAGGGAAACTAAGAACCTTGAAAAAAAGGTTAGATGAAATGCTAACCTTAGAGAAGAACACAAACGACTTGATGGATTGAAAACTTGATGGATTGAAAAACACAGCACAAGAATGTTGTGAAGCATACACAAGTTTCAATAGCCGAATCAATCAAGCATAAGAAAGGATATCGGAGATTGAAGATAAACTCAATGAAATAAAATAAGAAGGCAAGATTAGAGAAAAAAGAGTGGAAATAAATAAGCAAAACCTCCAAGAAATATGGGGTTATGTGAAAAGACCCAATCTACATTTGATCAGTGTACCTGAATGTGATGGGTAGAATCAATCCAAGCTGGAAAATACTCTTCAGGATATTATCCAGGAGAACTTCCCCAACCTAGCAAGGCAGGCCATCAGTCATATCCAGAAAATACAGAGAACACCACAAAGATATTCCTCAAAAGAGCAACCCCAAGGCACATAATTGTAATATTCACCACGGTTGAAATGAAGAAAAAAAAAAAATGCTAAGGGCAGCCAGAGAGAAGGCCGGGTTAGCCACAAAGCAAAGTCACTCAGACTCACAGCGGATTTCTCGGCAGAAACCCTACCAGCCAGAAGAGAGTTGGGGCCAATATTCAACATCCTTAAAGAAAAGAACTTTCAACCCAGAATTTCATATCCAGCCAAACTAAGCTTCCTAAGTGAAGGAGAAATAAAATCCTTTATGGACAAGCATTTGCTGAGAGATTTTGTCACCACCGGGCCTGCCTTAAAAGAGCTCCCAAAGGAAGCACTAAACATGGAAAGGAACAACTAGTACCAGCCACTGCAAAAACATACCAAATGGTGAAGATCACTGATATAATGAAGAAACTGCTGCATCAACTAATGGGCAAAACAACCAGCTAGTATCAAAATGACAGGATCAAATTCACAAATAACAACATTAACATTAAATGTAAACAGGCTAAATGCCCCAGTCAAAAGACACAGACTGGTAAATTGGATAAAAAGTCAAGACCCACTGGTGTACTGTATTCAGGAGACCCACCTCATGTGCAAAGACACATATAGGCTCAAAATAAAGGGATAGAGGAAGATTTACCAAGCAAAAAAAAAAAAAAAAAAAAAAGCAGAGGTTCCAATCCTAGTGTCTGACAAAATGGACTTTGTTTAAACTAACAAAGATCCAAAGAGACAAAGAAGGGTACTACATAATGGTAAAAGGATCAATGCAACAAGAAGAGCTAACCATCCTAAATATGTATACGCCCAATACAGGAGCACCCAGATACATAAAGCAAGTTCTTAATGACCTACAAAGAGACTTAGACTCCCACACAATAATAGTGGGAGACTTTAACACTCCACTGTCAATATTAGACAGATCAATGAGACAGAAAATTTACAAGGATAACCAGGACTTGAACACAGATCTGGACTGAGCAGACCTAATAGACATCTACAGAACTCTCCACACCAAATCCACAGAATATATATTCTTCTCAGCACCACATCACACTTATTCTAAAATACACCACATAATTGGAAGTAAATTACTCCTCAGCAAATGCAAAAAACTGGAAATAATAACAACCAGTCTTTCGGCCTACAGTGCAATCATATTAGAACTCAGGATTAAGAAGCTCACTAAACACCACACAACTACATGGAAACCGAACAACCTGCTTCTGAATGACTACTGGATAAATAACAAAAATGAAGGCAGAAATAAAGATGTTCTTTGAAACCTACAAGAATAAATACACAATGTACAAGAATCTCTGGGACACATTTAAAGCAGTATCTAGAGGAAAATTAACCACTAAATGCCCACGTGAGAAGTGAGGAAAGATCTAAAATCAACACCCTATTGTCACAATTAAAAAAAATTGGAGGAGCAAGATCAAGCAAATTCAAAAGCTAGAAGAAGACAAGAAATAACTAAGATCAGAGCAGAACTGAAGGAGAAAAAGACACAAAAAACCCTTCAAAAAATCGATAAATCCAGGAGCTAGTTCTTTGAAAAAATCACCAAAATAGACCACTAGCCAGACTAATAAAAAAAAGAAAGAGAAGAACTGAATAGATGCAATAAAAAGTGATAAAGGGGATTACCACCACCAATTCCACAGAAATACAAACTCCCATTAGAGATTACTACAAACAACTCTATGCACATAAACCAGTACATCTAGAAGAAATGGATAAATTCCTGGACACTTACACCCTCCCAAGACTAAACCTGGACGAAGTTGAATCCCTGAATAGACCAATAACAAGGTCTAAAGTTGAGGCAGCAATTCAAAGCCTACCAACCAAAAAAAGTCCCGGTCCAGACAGGTTCACAGCCGAATTCTACCAGACATACAAAAAGGAGATGGTACCACTCCTTCTGAAACTATTCCAAACAACCCAAAAGGAGGGACTCCTTCCCAAATAATTTTATAAGACCAACATCATCCTGATACCAAAGCCCGGCAGAGACTCAACAAAAATAGAAAACATCAGGCCAATATCCATGATGAACACAGATGCAAAAATCTTCAATAAAAATACTGGCAAACCAAACGCAGCAGCACATCAAAAAGCTTATCCATCGTGATTAAGTTGGCCTCATCCCAGGGATGCAAGGCTGGTTCGACATATGCAGCTCTATAAACGTAATCCATCACATAAACGGAACCAAAGACAAAAACCACGTGAATATCTTAACAGCTGCGGAAAAGGCCTTCAACAAAATTCAATAGCCCTTTATGCTAAAAAGTCTCAATAAACTAGGTATCGATGTAACATATCTCAAAATAATAAAAGCTATTTATGACAAACCCACAGCCAATATCATACTGAATGGGCAAAAACTGGAAGTATTCCCTTTGAAAATTGGCAATATACAAGGGTGCCCTCTCTCACCATTCCTATTCAACATAGTATTGGAAGTTTTAGCTAGAGCAATCAGGCAAGAAAAAGAAATAAAGGGTAGTAAACCAGGAAAAGAGGAAGTTAAACTGTCTGTATTTGCAGACAACATGATTGTATGTTTAGAAGACCCCATCATCTCAGTCCAAAATCTCCTTAAGATGATAAGCAACTTCAGCAAAGTCCTAGATATAAAATCAATGTGCAAAAATCACAAGCATTCCTATACATCAATAACAAACTAACAGAGAGCCAAATCATGAATGAACTCCCATTCACAATTGCTACAAAGAGAATAAAATACCTAGAAATACAACTAACAAAAAATGTGAAGGACCTCTTCAAGGAAAACTACAAACCACTGCTCAAGGAAATAAGAGAGGACACAAACAGATGGAAAAACATCCCATGCTCATGGTTAGGAAGAATCAATATCGTGAAAATGGTCACATTGCCCAAAGTAATTTAGAGCTTCAATGCTATGCCCATCAAGCTACCATTCACTTTCTTCACAGAACTGGAAAAAACACCTTAAACTTCATATGGAACCAAAGAGAGACTGCATAGCCAAGACAATTCTAAGCAAAGCTGGAGCATCACGCTACCTGACTTCACACTATACTACAAGGCTACAGTAATCAAAACAGCATGGTACTGTTACCAAAACAGAGATATAGATCAATGAATCAGAACAGAGGCCTCAGAAGTAATGCCACACATCTACAACCATTTGATCTTTGACAAACCTGACAAAAACAAGCAATGGGGAAAGGATTCCCTGTTTAATAAATGGCATTAGGAAAACTGGCTAGCCATATGCAGCAACCTGAAACTGCACCCTTTCCTTAAACCTTATACAAAAATTAACTCCAGATGGATTAAAGATTTAAACATAAGACCTAACACCACAAAAATCCTAGAAGAAAACCTAGGGAATACCATTCAGGACATAGGCATAGGCAAGGACTTCATGAATAAAACACCAAAAGCAGTGGCAACAAAAGTCAAGATAGACAAATGGAATCTAATTAAACTTAAGAGCTTCTGCACAGCAAAAGAAACAAGCATTAGAGTGAACTGGCAACCAACAGAATGGGAAAAAAATTTTGCAAGCTACCCATCTGATAAAGGGCTAATATCCAGAATCTACAAAGAACGTTAAGAAATTTACAAGAAAAAAACAAACAACTCCCCATCAAAAGGTGGGAGAAGGATGTGAACGGACACTTTTCAAAACAAGACATATATGCAGCCAACAAACATGAGAAAAAAACCTCATCATCACTGATCATTAGAGAAATGCAAATCAAAACCACATTGAGATACCATCTCATGCCAGTTAGAATGGTGATCATTAAAAAATCCAGAGACAACAGATGCTGGAGCGGATGTGGAGAAATAGGAACGCTTTTACCCTGTAGGTGGGAGTGTAAACTAGTTCAACCATTGTGGAAGACAGTGTGGTGATTCCTCAAGGATCTATAAATAGAAATACCATTTCATACAGCAGTCCCATTACTAGGTATATACCCATAGGATTGTAAATTGTTCTATTATAAAGATACATGCACATGTATGCTCATTTTGACACTGTTTACAATAGGAAAGACCTGAAACCAACCCAAATGCCTATCAATGATAGACTGGATAAAGGAAATGTAGCACATACATACCATGGAATACTATGCAGCCATAAAAAAGGATGAGTTCATGTCCTTTGCAGGGACATGGATGAATCTGGAAACCATCATTCTCAGCAAAGTGATATAAAAACAGAAAACCAAACACCTCATGTTCTCATGCATAGGTGGGTGTTGAACAATGAGAACACATGGACACATGGGGGGGACATCACACACTGGGCTCTGTTGGGGTTTGGGGGGGCTAGGGGAGGGATAGCAATGGGTGAGGAGATTGGGGAGGGAGTAACATTGGGAGAAATACCTAATGTAGGTGACGTGGGGGATGGAGGCAGCAAATCATCATGGCATGTGTCTCCCTATATAACAATCCTGCAAGATCTGCACATTTACCCAAGAACTTAAAGTATAATAAAAAGAAAAGAAAAGAAAAGAAAATGTTGCACATACACACCATGGAATACTATGCAGCCATAAAAAAGGATGAGTCCGTGTCCTTTGCAGTGACATGGATGAAGCTGAAAACCATCATTCTCAGCAAACGGACACAAGAACAGAAAACTAAACACTGCATGTTCTCACTCATAAGTGGGTATTGAACAATGAAAACACAGGGACATAGAGAGGGGAATATCACACAATGGGGCCTGGGGAATAAGGGGCTAGGGGAGGAATAGCAGGGGGTGGGGGGAATTGGGGAGGGATAGCATTAGGAGAAATACCTAATATAGACGACAGGGCAATGAACGCAGCAAACCACCACCATGGCACGTGTATACCTATGTAACAAAGCTGCACAATCTGCACATGTACCCCAGAACTTAAAGTATAATAAATAAATCTAAAAAACAATACAAACAAAAAGAATTTACACTAAGTTATACCTGAAGCAAGAAATCTTCATTTTCTACCGTTAAAACCTATGAGATAAATAGTTCACATAATTGGATGGAATCAGGCCAATGTGAAATGAACAGTGATTCTCAACCCTAAATATAGTAAAATGTAATAAAATAACCAATAGAAGGAGAGTGGAGGGTTAAACCTTATCTATATGTAAATTTTCTTATTTTATCTCATTATCTTTTTTGTAATGTCTCATTTATATCCAGTTATAACTACCATTGGTGAAAAATTGTTCCCTCCTACTACAATTCAATCATTTAATAAAATTCATGTAATTTAATTCAATCCTTACAACCATGTGGAGATGTGATTGTTAATGTTATTACAATCGAAGATGTCTAGGTGGCCTGAGTTCAGAGTAATTTTGTCCATGGTCAAATCGTAAATGACAGATTATTAACAGTACTTCAATGACTATGCCTTTAATTATCACATGAAACCTGCCAATCACTAGAGTAGGCAAGAGAAATGCCTATATTAGATCACATATATTGGAAATGCCTATATTGGATATTTTTGTAAAAGAAAGTGAACATTATAGACAATTGTAGATCTAAACATCATGAGGGAAGACCTTTTGGTGTCTGCATGTATCTGTTTTATTCATTATTCTGCAATTCATAACTACAAAAATAACTTGTTTATTAAGTATATAATAAATAACTGTATAATGAAAAAAAAGAAAATGTGGTACATATACACAATGGAGTACTACTCAGCCATAAAAAAGAAATGATATCCTGTCATTTGTAACAACATGGCTGGCACTGGAGGTCACTATGTTAAGTGAAATAGGCGAGGCACAGAAAAAGAAACTTTGCATATCCTCGCTTATTTGTGAAAGCTAAAAATTAAAACAATTGACCTTATGAAGATACAGAGTAAAAGAATGGTTACCAGAGGTAAGGAAGTGTAATGGGGGTGCAATGGTGGGGTACAGATGGTTAATGGGTACAAAAAATATAACAGATTATTAAGATCTAGCATTTGATAGCACAACAGGGTGATTATAGTCCTAATAATTTAATTTTACATTTAAAGATATCTAAAAGAGTATAATTGGATTGTTTGTAACACAAAGGATAATGATATATATGCTCAAAGTGTGCCTTTTTATACCTGCCTCCCCATGTCAATTATATTGTAATAAGAAAAATCATGTGCAAGTGAAGTAAACAGCATATTTGGATTGGGTTACCCATATGTAACCTTGGAGGGGAGTCTAAGGAAGTGTGAAATATGTTTCTGAAGGACACACAAATAAAAAGTGGCAAAGAAAGAGCTGTGGGTTGTAAATAAAAAGAAACTATGCTGAATCACCAAATTGAGTGGTCACTGCAATCTGATTCCTCCTAAGAACTTAGGATAGATACTGTCAATTTTCTCTGTGCCTTCATGTTCTACATGGTGACCACTGCAGCACAGGAGGGAATGCCAGAAGTGGGAGAAGATGGAGTCACTCTTGTAGTGCAATGGTTTGTATAAATTTCCTGTGGTTTCTAATAAATTTGTCAACCTGTTACCTTGATTGTTCTTATTGTTCCTTGCTGTCATCACAAATGTTGACACCTTCTCCCTAATAGTCTAAGGACTGAAAAAAATGAAATTTATAAAAATCTAATTTAAAAAAGAATATTGACACCATTAGAATGAATAAGGATGGATCATAAGTAATTTCAGCTTTTGCTTAATTTAGCCACAAATTGTGCTTTTTACAAGTCAGATCAACAGGGGTTTTTTTAACTACTTGGGGATAATAAATGTGGAATGTCCTGAGATGAGATTGTAAATGTTGAGGCCCCCTTTGTGAAATTCCCTTATAGTGGCATCCAACAATAGTTTTGGAAAAGCTACCCCAAACTGGAGATATAAAGTAACAAATAATTTGTTCTCTCATGAGCTACTGATTACTCTGAATATCCAAAGGAGTATTCAATAGTTAAATAAAGTACATTTGTTAATGTGGACCAGACTGGAAGGGCTATATATAAAGGACACACCCTTATGAACTTGCAGATGGGTCCAAGAGACTTAATTATAAACAGATGAGAAAAAGTCCAGACATTCAGGCCCTCTTTGGTGTGCAATTAAAATAAAATTGGTACTCAATCTGTTTTATTCTGTTATTAATCCAATAAATATTTACTACTTCATAATAAACAATGAACAAAACAATGTGCCTTTATACTGAACTTATACTGATAAAAGTACAGTTTTAAAACCCTAAAAAACAGATAAGTAGGCAATATTTGGGCAGAGATCTGCCAGTCAAGCAGAGAAGTCACTATGTAAGCAGGCAGAGAAAACATTGCATATGGAGGCCTTGAGAAGAAACTATATCTAGCATTTCAAATAACAGCAGGTGTTCAGAATGCTTAAATAGAGTAGACAGAAATATTAGAGATCTAGCCAGGTCATACATTCCAGGCTGTTTAGATTATGCTAAAGACTTTGACTCAAGTAAACCACTAGAACATGCTATGGACTAAACTGTGTTCCCTCAAAATTTATATATTAAAAACCCATTCTCATTTTGACTGTACTTGGAGATAGGGTCTATAAGGAGTTAATTAAAATTAAATGAGTTCATAAAATGAAGATCTTAATATGATAGGATTGATAGCCTTATTAAAAAAATAGTTTCTCTTTCTCTCCCCCACCACACACACACACACACACACACACACACACACACACACAAGCACACGCGCACCAAAAAAAAAAAAGTCCATGTGAAGACACAGCATGAAGGCAGACATCTACAAGACAGGAGGAGAGCCCTCATCTAGACCAGAATTGGCTGAAACTTTGATGTCCAGAACTACAGGAAGATACATTTCTGTTTCTCACACCATTGGCATTATTTTGTTGGGGCAGCATGAAAAGACTAATACAGAATACATCCCATGAAATCTGAATATAACTCACACCCTCTAAATACTTTCTAGACAAGCAAGAGTCAGCCTTCTAAATTATATTGCAGGTTTTTCCCCCCCCAAGAATAGCTGACTGGAGGCAGTATTAGCATGTCTCTCCCACTTGGAAAGACAAAATAGTGCATAGATACTACCACTGTGAGATTTTGTTTCTAAGAAGCAATGCAAGAACTTAATAGGAAAACTGAAATCCATAGACCCTTCGAAATCAGCAGCAGGCTGCCACCTTCACCATGAGCAAGCAAAAAGCTGTAAGTCCTCAGAGTATGAGAGGAGGATAGACTGCTCACACATAGGGAAGCCATTCTTTTTTCTGCTTCGCAGGGGACTTAGCAGAAGTCTCCCAACTAACTCAGGCAGCAGCGGCAAGTTAAAAGAATCTCCCAAATGAATTCTGCAATATAACCTCAAATGATTATATTGGAGAAGTACTCCCTTGGTCAGTACCCATGAGTCAGTAGGAAGTGTACTGCAAGCAAGAGCGCAGGAGCTGTGCACCCTGGATGTGCAGGCAGACTGGGAAGCGCATAGCATGAAAGCCATGATTGCATCTCTGCAGGGAGAGTTTATAGCCTGGGGCAGTTGTGAGTTCTAAGCATAAGACTGCCTGGAACTCAGTTCACTGCTGCTAGAGAAAAACAGCACGTGTGAGATCTGCCTTGCCAAGTCTCTGGGTGGGGTGTACTGACACCTGCTACTTCCCACTCCCTGCCCAAACTCTTCTGCAGCAGAGGCAGCTTTGCTCTTCTCTGGAATATTACCCTAGGGGCCAGAGATGTGCCCTCCTGACTCCCACAGGGGCCACTGCTTACCTTGCATCCTGACAGCCTGAGTGTAAACCTGCCTGACCCAGCCCCCATCTGGTTTTGCCCCTCCACCCACCTGGGTAGCTTAACACAAAGGACAAATCTTTGGGGAGATTTGTGATCCTGCCCATCAACTGAGAAACCAGCGTACCTCTCCTGAGTTACATAAGGCAAGCACAAATCTGACCACTACACCAGGTGGGGCTGACACTTTTGCAAGTGCCAACTCTTGACTGGATACCAACTGACACAATCCATTACAGCATTTCCAGGTAGGAAAACACTGCATTGAGGAAGGATAAAACCTGTGTGCAACCTACATTATCACCATTGCCTGCACAATCCTGGCTAATCAGGAGGTCCTAAGTCTGTCTACCTGACCAGTTCATCACCACTACAACTGGCATTTGAGAAAGTCAGCACACTAAGACTATCTATAACCAAGGAATCACACGGAGTCTATGTCATTTCCCTGTCATCCGTATCAGAGCTTGTGCTAGTACCCACTGCTGGGAGACTTAAGGACAGGCCATATCTCAGGATCCCTTGCAGACATTCACCCGTGCCAGCCTGGAGTGTGGTAAGCTTAGTGGGTTGCTACACCCAGAAAAGCAACAGCATTCACAGTAATCTGGCTCTCTGGAACTTCTATTTTCTAGATAAAGGGGAGGGCCCCAAATAAAGGGACACCTGATGGGACAAAACCCAGATGGCAGGCCTTGAGCCCCAGAACTTTCTGCTGGTGGGGAAGTTTCTTCCAGTGGAGCCACAGTTGCAGTGCTAGGCTCAGTAGAGAATGTCTTCAGCTCTACCCCAATATCAGGCAGCTCTGGTACTCATAAAGTATCTTAAAGAATGGGACAAGTTTCCCATTTGTCCATGACTGCAGACATAGTTGGGGTTTTCCCACAGGAGCTCAGTGTGGGTGCACCTAGAGACAGACGTTCTGCAACACCTAAGGGAAGGCTGCATCCCCCACAGGAGGAGTGCCCTCCAAGTGCAGGTTTACATGAGAAGTAGTGTCACAATTTCTCTCTACTTGAAACACCAGCATTCCCACTGAGGAGTAAAGGGTACCTGTCTGATCTGAATAGCTGGAACACTAGGTCAGGAGTATGTCTTGGTGGGAGAAAGATTTCCTGTTGTTCTGGCAGAGAAGCTGAAGTAAATCTGGTCCTTCCCTCTGATAAGACCTCAGTGTATTTCACTGAGAGCTCTCCTAGCCACCTCTGTCCTCTGCCCAGCCACTAAGTACTGCATTTCCCCCACCTGCTTTAGCATCAGCTGGTTTCTACCTGTGGACACATCCCCTATTAGACTGAAGCCTGAACTATTTAACCCAGTAAATAAAATCCTGGGGAAAAATAAATAAATAAATAAATCAGTACACACCATGGGGAAATAAGATAAGCTTTGAGAGGCATCATGAAATGCCATTTCAACCATAAGGAAACAGTGAACTTGTTCATATAGTGAGCACATTGCTACTACAATCAGCACCTCAGAAGGCCATCATACAAAGACCTATAACCAAGGAACCATAACCAGTCTTTACCCCAGAAAGCACCTGTACCCAAGTTAGGTTTCAATAAACTATAAACATTAAAGTCACATGCATAAAAAGGAAAAAATAAATTTAAAAGAAGTTAAAAGTAAATTCAAGAATAATGAGAAGAAATAGTCTACCCAAATGAGAAGAAAAACAGAAAAACAATTCTGGTAATAGGACAAAACAGGATTCTATAACACCCCCAAAAGATCACACTAGCCCTCCAGCAATGAATCCAAATCAATATGAAATCTTTGAAATACCAGATAAAAATTTCAAAAGGTTAATTATTAAGCTACTCAAGGAGATACCAGAGAAAGGTTAAAACCAACATAAAGAAATTTTTTAAAATCAGGATATAAATAAATTTTCTAAGAAGATAGATATCTTAAAAAAAATCAGAACTTGTGGAAATGAAAGACACAATGAATTACATATGCAATGGAAAGTTTCGAACAATAGAACAAGTAGAAGAAAGAATTTCAGAACTCTAAGACAGGTTTTCAAATTCACCTAATAAGACAAAAATAAAGAAAAAAGAATCAAGAGAAATGGACACCTCTAATAATTACGAGATTATGTAAAATGGCAAAACGTAAGAATAATTGGTTTTCCTAAGGGAAAAGTGAAAGTGAAAAATTTGGAAACATTTTTTCAGGGAGTAATTGAGGAAAATGTCCTGGCCTTGCTAGAGATTTAGATATTAAAACACAAGAAGCTTAAAGAACACCTGGGAGATTTATTGCAAAAAGGTCATCACCAAGACATATAGTCACAGGCAATATAAAGTCAACATGAAAGAAAGAATTCTAAAAACAGTGAGAAAAGAGCATTAGGTAACGTATAAAGAAACATCTATCAAACTAAAAGCAGATTTTCCAGTAGAAGCCAGAAGGGATTAGGGTTCTATCTTTAGCCTTACTAAACAAAATAACTATAAACCAAGAGTTTTGTATTAGGCAAGGCCAAGATTCATAAATGAAGGGCAAATAATGTCATTTTCAGACAAACAAATACTGAGGGAATTTTTGCTACCAGCCCTGTAAAAAATGCTAAAAGGAGTTCTAAATCTTGAAACAAAAGCTCAATATACACAAAAATACAACTCTTGAATGCATAGAACTCACAGAGCCTATAAAACAATAACACAACAACAATAACTAAAAAAAAGTATCTGTAAAACAATTGACATGATGAATTGCACCTCAATATTAAAATTAAATATAAATGGTCTAAATATCTCACTTAAAGTATACAGAAAATGGATAAAGAATCACAAACCAATGATCTGTTGTCTTCCAAAGACTTACCAAACATGTAAGGATTCCTGTAAACTCAAGGTAAAGGGCTGCATAAAGACAATCTAGGCAAGTGGAAACCAAAAACAAGACAAACCAAAAAGCAAAAGCAAATCAAACACCAAAAGCAAGCAAGAGTAGCTATTCTTATATCATACAATACAGACATTAAAGTAACAGAAAAAAAAAAAGAGAAGATCATTATATAATGATAAAAGGATCAATTCAACAAAAAATTCTAATTCTAAACATATATGCATCTAATCTGGAGCTCCTAGATTCATAAAGCAATTACTACTAGACCTAAGAAATGAGATAGATAGAAACATTATAATAGTTCAATACTCCAGTGACCACACTAGACAGATTATTGAGACAGAAAGTCAACAAAAAGATAATGGGCTTAAACTACATTCTGGAACAAAGTGACCTAATAGATATTTACAGACCTTTGTACCCAAGAACTGTGTAATATACATTCTTCTCATCAGCACATCAAACATTCTTGATGATAGACCATATGATAGGCCACAATACAAGTCTCAATAAACTTAAGAAAATCGAAATTGTAAAATGTATCTTCTAGACCACACTAGAATAAAACTAGAAATCAACCTAAAAGGAACCCCTAAAACTATACAAATACATGGAAATTAAACAATCTGCTCCTGAATGATTTTTGGGTTAACAATGAAATCAAGATGAATATTAAAACGTTCTTCAAAATGAATAATAGTGATATAAGTTATCAAAATCTCTGGTGTACAGCAAAAGCAGTGCTAAGAGGAAAGTTTATAGTGCTAAATGCCTATATCATAAAAACCAGAAAGATTATGAATTGACAACCTCATGTCACACCTAAGGAAGTAGAGAAAAGGAACAAAGTGAATCCAAAGCTAGTAGAAGAAAAAAAGAAAACAAATATCAGAGCTGACCTAAATGAAATTGAAACAAAAACACAATACAAAAGATCACTGAAACAAAACGATAGTTCTTTGAAAAGATAAACAAAATGGACAGACCATTAGCTAGGTTAACCAAGAAAAAAAACGATTCAAATAAGTGCAATCAGAAATAAAACTGAAGACATCACAACTAACACCATGGAAATATGATCATTCTACACTACTATGAACACCTGTATGCACACAAACTAGCAAAACTATAGGAAATGGATACATTCTTGGAAACATATAACTCTCCTAGATTAATTCAGGAAAAGAAAAACCCTTAATGGACCAATAAGAAGCATAAAGATTGAATCAGTAATTAAAACAAAACAAAACAAAACTAACAATAACAACAAAAAAGCCTAGGACCAGAAGCCAATTTCACCCTGATATGAAAACCAAGAATGAACATAACAATAAAAAAGAAAACCACAGACTAATATCCCGATGAACATAGATTAAAAAAAACAAAAAACAAAAAACTCAATAAAGGACTAGCTAACCAAATCCAATAGCACATCAAAAAGATAATACACTATGATCAAGTGGGAGTGGGTTTCGTCCCAGGCATGCATATGTTAAACTATCACAAAAACAAAATTAAAAACAAACCATATGATAATCTCAATAGATGCAGAAAAGCATTTTCATAAAATATAGCATCTCTTTATGATAAAAAGCCCTCAGCAAACTAAGCATAGAAGAGACTTACCTCGAGTTAATTAATAAAGGCCATATACAACAAACCCACAGCAAACATCATACTGAATGGGGAAAAGGGGAAAGCAATGCCCCTGAAAACTGGACAAGACAAGGATACCCAAGTTAATCACTTCTATTCAACATAGTGCCTGAAGTCCTAGCCAGGGCAATCAGGCAAGAGAAAGAAATAAAGGGCATTTATATTGAAGAAAAGGTAGTCAGACTATCACTATTGACTGATGATATGCTTATATACCTAGAAAACTCCAAAAGTTCTCCAAAAGTGTCCTAGATTTGATAAACAAATTCAATAACATCTCAGATTACAAAATCCATGTACGTAAATCAGTAGCACTGATATACACCAACAATGACCAAGCTAAGAATCAAACCAAGAAACTCAATCCCTTTTATGACAGTTGCAAAAAAATAAAATACCTAGGAATTAACTTAACCAAGGAGGTGAAAGACTTCTACAAGAAGAACTACAAAACACTGATGGAAGAAATCAAAGATGACACAAACAAATGAAATATATCCTATGCTCATGGGTTATAAGAATCACTACTGGAAAATGTTCATACTGCCCATAGCAATCTACAGATTCAATGTAATTCCCATCAAAATATCAGCATCATTTTTCACAGAATTAGAAAAAAATAATTCTAAAATTCATACGGAACTGAAAAAAGAGTCCAACAGCCAAAGCAATTCTAAGTAAAAAGAACACATCTGGAGGCATCACATTATCAGACTTCAAGTTATGCTACAAGTCTATAGTTACCCAAACAGCATGTAACTGGCATAAAAGTAGGCACACAGACCAATGGAATAACGTAGATAACCCAGAAATGAAGTCAAATACTTACAGCCAACTCATCTTTAACATAGCATACAAAAACATGAATTGAGGAAGACACCCCTATTTAATAAATTGTGCTGGGAATGCTGGCTAGCCCCATGCAGAAGAATGAAACTGGTTCCTGATCTCTCACCCTATACAAAAATAAACTCAAGATGGATCAAAGACTTAAATCTAAGATCTGAAATCACAATTCTAGAAAATAACCTTAGAGAAACTCTTTTAGATGATGGCCTAGGCAAAAAAACCAATAACTAAAACCCCCAAAAGCAACTGCAGCAAAACAAAAATAAATAAATGAGACTTGAGTAAACTAAAAAGCTTCTGCATGCAAAAGAAATTATGACCAGAGTAGACAGACAACCCACAGAATGGGAGAAAATATTTGCAAACTATAAATTCAACAAAGGACTAGTATCCAGAATCTACAAGGATCTCAAACATATCAGCAAGAAAAAATAAATAATCTCATCAAAAACTGGGCAAATGACATGAATATACTTTTCTCAGAAGAAGATATACAAATGGCCAACAAACATAAAAAAATGCTCAACAACAATAATCAACAGTGAAATGCAAATTTAAAACACAATGAGACAATACCCTGTTCTTGCAAGAATGGCCATTATTTGAAAAAGTCAAAAACAATAGATGTTGGCCTGGATGTGGTGAAAGAAGAATGCTTATATGCTGCTGGTAGAAATGTAAATTAGCACAAGCTCTATTGAAAACAGTATTTAGATTCCTTAAAGAACTAAAAATAGATCTATCATTTGATAAAGGAGTCCCACTGCTGGGTATCTACCCAATGGAAATAAGTCATTACATGAAAAAGACTCATGAACACATATGTTAATTTCAGCACAATTCACAATTTCAAAGATTCATCCATGTAACCAAAAACCACATGTACCCCAATATCCATTGAAATAAAAATCAATCAATAAATACTGAAATGTCAGAGTGAAATGTCCTAACCACATCTCACTATACCCACAGATTTCCAACATTATTTCTTTTACGTTATACTTTGGATGACTTTTTACCCAGACTTGTCTCAATTTTTCAAAAAGAACAGATACAGTACATTGAGCTTAATTTTAATGTTCTCTTTAAAATGCTAATAATTATGGCTCAATTATTGCAGTGGTTTCCTTGTTGGAGTTTTCTCCCTTGAGCTACTATAAATTGTGAGTAGTATAAAATCACAGAGCTTACTTGATTATTTACCCGGTCCACTGCTGATGCTATGTGTTTCTTCAGGACCTGTCCTTTGAAATACTTCCCAGAGGTAAGCACATAGTTGTCTATATTAAAGCCACCTGCATATCATTTGCTATATCCTCTTTCACAACACTTGCCCTCACTGTGACTACAGAATCTTGTATTCTAGTTTTTTAAATTGCTATTGTAAGACTGTGCTTGGAAATATTCCCAGAGATGAGTATGATGATTCTGTTGGGATGTTTGGAGATACATTTGCCAATGCTGTACCTGTAAAATTTCCATGACATCTTATAAAATAAGTACTTTGATCTCTTTATCACCCATGAAATGTTAGCATGTAAAAACAGCTGAATTAAAGTTAAGACTGTGTTAACAGTTGACTAGAACCTCTTTTAACTAAAATATATGTGGTTCCTTTAATTACCTGTCATTGGAAATGTATAATTCCCTTTAATTTTCTGAACATATGCACAATTTTACTATTCTAAAAAATATAACTATTCATAACTACTCACTTATTTCCTCCTTTCACTCACTTCTAATTTTTGGAAGAGCGATGGCCATTTGTTCCCTATATCTCTTTGCCATCTATAGCCACCTGGATACCTAGCAATTTGGGTCTTATCTGAACCACTGTGATGAACTGTACTCAAAATTACATTTGCTGTGATACACACACTAACTCAATTCTTTCTTTTCTTCTTTCTTTGCTTTCAACTTTTGCAATCATCTACCTCCCTATGCAGTTTGGACAAATGCTGTCAAATTCCTAACAGCATCATCATTAGCACTATTAAATTCTTCCATCATTTAGCAGATGCTAAGCCTGTATTGTCCTTCATTGCCCTAAGATGCTATGTAGTTTATCTGCTTGCACACTTCAGATGCAAAACATTGATGGGAAAAGTGAGGAAGCATACTGATTTGCATTCCTATACATTTTTATGTTTACTGTTTTTTCTAGTGCTTCTGCTTCCAATTGCCATCTTCACCTTCATCATGTCTAGCTCTCAATTTTACTCTCCTCAGTCACTGTTCATTCTTAGCTTATTATTTCTATCACTTCTTTTGTTGTTTACCTTGTGCTTCCTCTACTTCTTTGTTCAAATACCTCTCCAGATCATTATGTCTCAAAATTATTTGCCCTGAGAATCTCTTGCACTTCCCTTGCTCTGTGCTGCAGGGGCACTGATTCTTATCTCACAGTGTCAGGTGCATTCCAGCCAGAGTCCATCTATGAGTGGCTCTGGTGAGACACTGGAAGGCCAAAGATTCTAGTAGTTTCCTTGTCAGTGGCTGCCTCTTCTCCTGCCTACTTCTCCTACAAGAAAGGCCTGAAAAGGTTTACACTCCTGCTATGTGACATCTGGGCTTCTGATAAATCTCATTCTCCCCTTGGACCTCTGTCTGGGAGTGGAATGTTTCCTGATATCACTAGTCTGTGTGTGGTCTCACTGTCAATTTGACTCCTTCGCTTTTGTTAGGAGTATAACCAAATCCCTGTAGAAAACTGCCTCTTGTTGTAAATAGTAAGGTGGTTTTTGTTCCTGGTTGGATCTTAAAACACACAAAATCACTTGGCCAGGTGCAGTGGCTCATGCTTGTAATCCCAGCACTTTGGGAGGCCGAGGAGGGTAGATCACAAGGTCAGGAGATGGAGACCATCCTGGCCAACATGGTGAAACCCCGTCTCTACTCAAACACAAAAAACTAGCCAGGTGTGGTGGCACTTGCCTGTAGTTTCAGCTACTTGGGAGGCTGAGGCAGGGGAATCGCTTGGACCTGGGAGGCAGAGATTACAGTGAGCTGAGATCACGTCACTGCACTTCAGCCTGGTAGCTAAGCAAGA
The DNA here is from genome assembly GCA_036589455.1 of Ateles fusciceps. Lineage (NCBI taxonomy): Eukaryota > Metazoa > Chordata > Mammalia > Primates > Atelidae > Ateles > Ateles fusciceps. The sequence continues at coordinate 7,679,561 of JAZHEH010002982.1, read as the reverse complement.
CTCTGTCTAAAAACAAACAACACACACACACACACACACACACACACACACACACACACACACACACACACAAATCATTCTCCTTATTATTTCATTGGGTATCTTTCTTTTCCTCAGTCTTTTCACTGGATATCCCTCTTTATTACTTATCTTGGCCCCTCTACTGGCAGAGCGAGTTCTCTCTTGCTCTTGCACACTCAATTGTCCTAGTTGACTAAATGATTAGGATTATTTTATAAAAAGAAGAAAAGGAAAGAAAAAAATATTCCAACAAAACTAAACAAATTTCTCTGAATCCTTTAAGGTATGTCTCATAACTCCACCATACCCTCACTTCCTCTCTTTCTTTCTCTACCTTCTCCCTCTTCCTTCCTGTCTTTTCTCCTTCCATGTCACTCAGCATGTGTTTGGGGCCAGCACATGTTTCTTTGGCCTTCAGAATCCACAGTCTGCAGTTATTACTTGATTTTCTTCAGTACATAATTTAATTTGGCAATTTTATTTGTCATCTTAATTTTTTTAAGTATCAGAATATTGTTTCATCATGACTAGTTTTATATCTGTTTTTAAATCTAGTTTTATATCTGTTTTGTTGTATGTATGTGTATGCCAATCAGAAATAGCCTAATTGCTTTCTTCATTCTTACAGAGAAACAATTTTAGATAAGGGAATTTTCTGATTCTTCAGGGCAGAACCTTTCTTTTGACTTAAGTTGATTTTAGGTAACACCAGAGAGTTTTTGTTTTTCCACATTAATTCATTCAATATTTGGGCTTATTTACCGGAGCCATCAGGTAGAGCCCCAACTTTGCTAGCTGTTGTGAAGATATTCTTCATTTCTTTCCCTGGCAAAAATCTACTCTATAAAGACCTGGGGTTTAATGCTCTGACATAAAGCGTTGCTGCCAGGGACTCTGTATCAGCATCTCCCTTACCACATTTCTCTGTTCTATCAGCTTCTCCTTTGACTTGATTTCACCCTCCAATTAGGGATATTTGTATAACTTTGTTGTTCTTCTTGGCAATTCTTGACCAAACATCATCCCATTATTCTTTTATTTAAATTTCATTTCTGTTTAGCATCACTGAGGCTTTTAAAATTTCTATACTGGCAGGAGGGCAACAACATACCCTTGCTGAGTGGCAACACAGAGCATGAGGAGGAGGTCTAACTGCTTGAGCCCACATCATCCTCATGTTGGAAAATCTTGACATCAAAGCCATTTTTAAACCCCATAAAGCTTTCAATTAGTAGAAAATAGTAATAAATGTATTTTAGAAAGAATATCTTATCATATACAAAACATTAAATTTTGTTTTACAGAGTAGAAAAACTTTATGTTATAGACTTCTTTACATTTATTTAGTCACACTAAGGAGCTTTCTTTTGTCTCAGTCTATAATGATATCCTGCTGCCTCCAGTGGGGACAAGATGGCCTGGACCTGTTTTTCTGTCCCTTTCTGCTAAGCACAACTATGAATCCTGGAAATGGCTCAAGAGATAACCAAAGGAGAACTAAAAGAAGAAATGTGTGATATTGTTGGGGAACCCCAGGACCAAAGAAACAGTACAGTGGCAGGGCATCTTGCATGCCTCTCACTCAACAGAGGAAGGCCACCCAGACCCAGCTTGTCCTGATCCTCATCTTAGCAACAAAAGACAGTGCATTCCTCTCCTAGATCAAATATTCTTCTGATAACATCGAGTGAGGTCTACAACATCACTGATGAGGAATCATTTGAGAGCTCTTCCAGAAGCAAACTACCAGTGGAGGTCCTCTCTCCCTTGCCTGGCCTGAGATTCCCCTTTTACTAAGAGATACTGAAGTGAAAGGGGCTCAAGTGGAGCCAAGTAAATAGAAAAGAATCAACAGAAGCAGGTGGCCTGGTTTGGAAAGCCTCTTTGTCCCCATGAGTTAGGGACTCTATTCCACTTCCCAGAGACTTCAGAATAGTAGGAGATAGGTGAAAAAGTAAGAGTTTCCCCACCATGTCTATCCTGTTCGTTCATGGAGAGACATCTTCCTACCAGGTAAGGGGAAACTGATCATTCAGGTAGTGTTAACAGGGGACTACTGGGACCCCCAGTGGCACCAGATTAACCAAGCATACTAAAATAACAACATGAAGGTTCTGAAAATAAAACTACCATTGGAATCATAGCCAATACTCATGAGTATTGGCTTGTGAGTATAAAGGTAGGCCAATACTCATAAGCTTAATACTCATAAACAGGTAAATGCTTGTGTGTGGGTACACACACACACACACACACACACACATACACACACATATGTCAGATCCAGAATCTTCTAACATAATGGACAAAATGTCCAAGATCAATTAATAAATCACCTATTATACCAAGAACTGAGAAAATTATAACTTGAATGAGAAAATCAACTGATGTGAATGCCAAGATAAACCAGATATTGAAATTATCGAACAAGGATTTTAAGGAATCCATAATAAAAATATTTCAATAATTAATAACAAATTATCTTTAAACAAATGAAAAATTAAAAAACCCAACAAATAGAAATTATTTTAAAATGAAGAAACAAATGGAAATATTAGAACTGAAAATTACAACATAGAAATAAAACTCATTGGGTGGACTCAATAATTAAGTAGCGATGACAGAGAATAAATCAATTAATTTAAGAATAAAGCAACAGGATTCACCCAAACTGGATATCAAAGGGAAAATAGGCAGAAAAAGAATGAACAAAGCCTGGGGACTTGTGGCCTAATAACAAAAGATATAAAATTCATATTATTAGGATAGGAAAAGAGAGTAGGTCAGACTGAGAGTATTTGAAGAAATAATGGAAGAAAAATCACCAAATTTAGTACAAGACAAAAACCTATAAATCCAAAAGTCCAAATAAATACAAATCAAGATAAACTGAAATAATCCATGCTAAGACACACCATAATTAAACTTTTGAGAAATAAGGCAAATTAAAAAAAGAACAGCCAGAAACAAGCAGCACATTACACAAAGAAGAACACACATTCAAATCACAGTGAATTTCTCAACCATAGAGGCCAAAAGAAAGTGGCTTTTTTTTTTCAAGTGCTAAAAGAAAATGACTGTCAACTATAAATTCTATAGTTGCTGAAACTATTCTTTGCTAATAAAAGAGAAAAAAATAACTTTCCCAAAAGATATAAAGCGAATGAATTTGTCACTGACAGACTTACCATTCAAAACTGTCCTAAGAAAATTATTCAAACAAAAAGAACCTACTAAAGGAAGGGATCTTAGAATATCAAAAAGCAAAAAGAAACAACAGAAAGAACAGAATCATGAGTACATGCAATAGGCTATTCTTTTACTCGTGAGTTTTATAAATTAGATTTGATATTGAAAGAAAATATCATCTGATATTCAAGACAATGATATTTAAAAGTTGGTGAGGTTAAAAGACCTAAATGAAAGTTATATTTTTACAACTTTATTCAGAGTGGCAAGATATTGATGCCAGAAGATGATTACAAGCTACATACATATATTGTAATGCTCACAGCAACCACTATGAAAACTATACAAAGAAATATACTCAAACACACTATAAGTTAATCACGAAAGAATACTTAGAAAACGTATATAGACTGGACAGGGAAAATGTGGCACATATACACCATGGAATATTATGCAACCATCAAAAATGATGAGCTCGTGTCCTTTGTAGGGACATGGATGAACCTGGAAACCATCATTCTCAGCAAACTGACACAAGAACAGAAAATCAAACACCGCATGTTCTCACTCATAGGCGGGTGTTGAACAATGTGAACACATGGACACAGGGAGGGGGAGGGTAACACACTGGGGTCTGTCGGGGAGAAATGGGGAGGGACAGCGGGGGGTGGGGAGTTGGGGAGAGATAGCATGGGGAGAAATGCCAGATATAGGTGATGGGGGAGGAAGGCAGCAAATCACACTGCCATGTGTGTACCTATGCAACAATCTTACATGTTCTTCACATGTACCCCAAAACCTGAAATGCAATAAAAAAAAAAGAAAATGTGAGTAACCTACAGAAAGTTAAGAGGAACAAGACCCAGAGAAAACAAATACAACAGAAGTAGTAAAATGACAGATTTAAGCTGTAACATATCAATAATTACCTTAAATATAAATGTTCTAAATATATCAATCAAAATAGAGATTGATAGAGTTGATAAGCAGAACACATCAGGGGTTTCCAGTCCCAGAGCTATGGATCTGAACCAGGAACTAGCCTGCACAGCAGGAGGTGAGCAGTGGGAGAGAGAGCATGACCACCTGCGCTCCATCCACCTCCTGTCAGATCAGCAATGGTATTAGATTCTCATAGGCACTAGAACACTATTGTATACTGTGCAATCAAGGGATTTAGGTTGCATGCTCCATGTGAGAATCTAACTAATGCCTGATGATATGAGGCTGAACAGTCTCATCCTGAAACCATCCACCCTAGTCCACAGAAAAACTGTCTTCCACTAAACCACAAAACCAGTTCCAGGTGCCAAAAATGTTGGGGACCACTGGAGCATACCATTAACCATATGCTGCTTACAAGAAAGTCACTTCAGATTCAAAGACATAAAGTAGGCTCAATGTAGAAGGGTGGAAAAAGACATACATGCAAATATTAATGAAAAAAGGCAAGGAAAACATATCAATATTGGATAAAGTGGCCTCCAGAGCAAATAAAATTATTATAGAGCTATGTTACATAATAATAAATTGGTCAACTCAACAAGAAAAAATAACAATCCCAAAGTAAATGTACCAAATAAAAGAGCCTCAAAATACATGCAGTAGAAACTACTAATACTATAAGGAAAACACACTAATTATGTGTGTTTATTATCTGTAATTATCAGTTGGAAAATTCAACACTCCTTACTCAGCAACTAAGAGAACTTTTAGACAAAATATTAGCAAGAATGTAGATCTAAAGCACACAACCAACAGAATCTAACTGACATATATAGAACACAGCAACCAAAAACATCAGAATACATTTTTTACGAGCCCATGGAAGATTTATAAAAATAGACCATAACTAGGGTCATAAAAAAACCTCAACAAATTTAAAAGACTAAATCTTGCAGGTTTTCTGGGCCTAACAGAATCAAGCTAGAAATCAATAACAGAAAGACAACAAGAAAATCTATAAAACTGCGGAAACTTAAACACACACACACACACACACACACACACACACACACACACATTTCTAAATGCAACCCATGCATCTCAAAGGAGATATTTTTAAGACAAAACTGAACAGGAAATTAATATTGTGAAAAGTTCCATACTATCCAAAGCAATAGGCAGATTCAACATATTCTCTGTCAAAATTGCAATGGCAATTTTGATCGAAAAAGCAATACTAAAATCCATATGGAACCACAAAAACCCCAAGTAGCCAAAGCAATCTTGTAAAAGAAAAACGAAGTTGGAAGTATCACACCGTCTCATTTCAAATTACATCATAAAGTTATAGTAATCAAAACACCACAGTACTGGCATAAAAACAGATAGATAAACCAATGGAACAAAATAGAAAGCCCCAGAAATAAAGCCAAGCATACACAGTCAACTAATTTTTGAAAAGGGCACCAAAAAGTTACAATGGAGAAAGATAGTCTTTTTCAATAAATGATGCTGGGAAAACTGTCTAACCACATGCAAAAGTATGAAACTGGATCATTGTCTTACATTATACACAAAATTCAACTCAAAATGCATTAAAGATTTAAATACGAGACTGGAAAACAAAAAATCCTAGAGGAAAATATATGGAGAAAACCTCTTTTAAAAAATTATTTTATTATTATTTATTTATTTATTTTTAAACAAGGTCTCACTCTGTCACTCAGGTTGTGGTGCAGTAGCATGATCACAGCTCACTGCAGCCTTGACCTTCTGGGCTTGCAATCCTGGGACTACAGGTGCATGCTGCCATGCCCAGCTAATTTTTAAAAAATATTTTTTTTCGAGACCGTCCTGGTCAACATGGTGAAACCCCGTCTCTACTAAAAATACAAAAAAATTAGCTGGGCGTGGTGGCGCGCGCCTGTAGTCCCAGCTACTCGGGAGGCTGAGGCAGGAGAATGCTTGAACCCGGGCAGCGGAGGTTGCAGTGAGCCAAGGTCGTGCCACTGCACTCCAGCCTGGCGCCTGGTGACTGAGTGAGACTCTGTCTCAAAAAAAAGAAAAAAAAAAAAAGAAATTACATACAATGGATTATTCAGCTTTAAAAATATTCTGCCATTTGTAGCAACATGGATGAACCTGGTGAATATTATGCTAAGTGAAATAAGCCAGACCAAAAAGAAACATCCTGCTTCCTCTATACTATATGTTAATATGGTTTGTATCTGTGTCTCCACCCAAATCTCATGTTGAATTGTAATTCCCAATGTAGGAGGTGGGGCCCAGTGGGAGGTAATTGGATTATGGAGGTGGACTTCCTCCTTGGTACTGTCCTCATGATAGTGAGCGAGTTCTCTCAAGATCTGGTTGTTTAACAGTAACTCTCCTCTCTCTCTTGATCCTGTTTCTGCCATGTAAGATGCCTGTTACTGCTTAGCCTTCTGCCATAAGTAAAAGCTCCCTGAGGCCTCCCGTGAAGCAGATGTTCCCATGTTTCCTGTGTGGACTGCAGAACCATGAGCCAGTTACACCTCTTTCCTTACAAATTACCCAGTCTCAGATATTTCTTTATAGCAATTAAAAAAATGAACAAACACATGTGTGGCATATTTGAAGAAGTATAATCCATAGATATATGATAGAATGGTAGTTACCAGAGGTAGGAGTTAGGGCAGAAATGGAGAGATGAAGGTCAAAGGGTACAATTGTGCAGCTATGCAGGAGAAGTCTAGAGAACTAATTTATAGCATGAAGACTATAGTTAATAATATTGTATTATACATAGAAAATTCACTAATGGCATAGATTTTAGGTGATCTCACAAATTTTAAAAGATGACTTTATAAGATGATGGACATGTTAATTGGCTTGACTATAATAATCGTTTAACTATGTATAGGCATAGCATAGCATCATATTGTATAACTTAAATATATATAAATAAACAAAATTGAATTTGAAAGAAAAGGAAAAGCACAGCAAAATATGTGGAAGGCAACTAAAGCAGTGATAAAAGAAAAAAAATATAGCAAAGAAATGCTTACATTGAAAGCACAGAAAGGTGTCAATGAATAATTTCTTATCACAGGAAACTATAAAAAAGAAGAGCAAAATAAACACAAAACAAGCTGAGGAATCAGTTAATATAATAGAAATGAATAAAATGCAAAATTATTTTAAAATGCAGAAAAATCAAATGAAGCAAAAAACTTATTTAAAATAAATCAATAAAATTAGTAAATCTCCAACAAGACTAATATAAAAGGACAAAGAACAAAAACTGTCACTGTCAGGAATAAAGTGGAAGATATCACTAGAGATTCTACAGCCAGTGACAAGACAACAAGGGAATACTTCAGAAAACTTTGCACTCATAAACTAGACAACTTAGGATAAATGAATCAATTCCTCAAAAACCACACACTACTGAAACTCACATAGGATAATCTGAAGAGACCTACAACCATCAAATACCTTAAAGTCATAGTTAAAATTCTCTCAAAATATAAATCTCTAGACATAGGTGTTTGATGGTTTTACTGATAATTCTATCAAACATTTTTATTAGAATTATTACAAATTTTTAACAATCTTTTCCAGAAAAACAGAAGATGAGGAAATATTGCCCAGCTCATTTAATAGGACCAGTATTACCGAAATATAAAAGTAAGTTAAGGCAGCTTCCCCCTCTCAAGTTATGAAAAAACTACAGACAAAGAGGTCTCAAATGTAGCTGAAAAACACTCAAAAAATATTAGCAAACAAAATCCAAAAATATACCAAAAAATTATACACTATGCCCAGTTGAAATTTATTTCAGGATTTCAGGCCTGGTTGAATATTTGAATATCAAACAATCCAATCTACAGTATCAAAAAAGTCAAAGAAGAAAATTCTGATTAGGCTAAATAACAGAGGAAAATATTAAGAAATCCAGCACCAGCCAGGTGTGATGGCTCAGTCCCATAATCCCAGCACATTGGGAGTCCGAGGTGGGAGGATCACATGAGGTCAGGAGTTTGAGACCAGCCTGGCCAACATGGTGAAACTCCTTCTCTACTAAAAAATACAAAAATTAGCCAAGTGTGGTGGTGGGCTCCTGTAAGCCAGGCTACTTGGGAGGCTGAGGCAGGAGAATCGCTTGAACCCGAGAGGCAGAAGTTGCAGTGAGGTGAGATCACACCACTGCACTGCATCCTGGGCAATAAAATGAAACCCCATCCCCATCAAAAAATGAAAATAAAAAAATCCAACAGTAAAAAAAAAAAACTCTAAGGAAAATAGAAATTGATGGTGAAAGCCTTCAATCTGATTTAAAAAATCTACAAAAAGCCATCAATGAACACTCTTGATTATAGACTAAATTCTTTTCCTCTAAGATTGGTAACAAGGCAAAGATGTCTGTATATGTTACTCTTATTCAGCATGATCTGCATGTTCTAGCAAGTTCAATAAAGCAAGCAAAAGGAAATTAAAGTCATACTAATACTTTGAAGTGAAAGAAATAAAATTATGCTTCATTTGCAGATGACATGATTGTCTGTATAGAAATTCAATACAGATCTCCTCCAAAAAAATCCCCCAAAAACAAAAACTCAACTACTAAAACTAATGAGTGAGTTTTGACACAGGATCAACACACAAAAATCAAGCATATTTCCATACATTCATACACTATATGTGTGTCTTTGTGTTGCACACGAGTATGCATATGCATGTCCATGAGTGTGCATGTGAGTATATACAGAGATGTATTTAATGAAATTGGAATTGGTTTGCGTGATTATTGTAAGGGATGGCCAGTCCAAAATCTGTAAAGCAGGACAAAAGGCTCAAAATTTCAACTGATGCTGCAGTATTTAGACAGATATTTGTCTTCTTAGAAACACTTCAGTATTGCACTTAAGGTCTTTCAACTTATTGGATGAGGCCCACCATTGAGGATAATGTCATTACTTAAAATTAGCTGATTGTAGTTGTTAAAACTTCTAGAAAAATGCCTCTACAGCAACACTTCAAGTATTAAGTTGGTGCAAAAGTCATTGTGGTTTTTTCTCTTGAAACTAATGGTGGACAGGCGTGGTGGCTGACGCGTGTGATCCCAACACTTTGGAAGGCATAGGCAGGTGGATCACCTGAGGTCAGGAGCTCAAGACCAGCCTGACCAACGTGGAGAAACCCTGTGTCTAATAATTATACAAAATTAGCCGGGCATGGTGGTGTATGCCTGTAATCCCAGCTACTTGGGAGGCTGAGGCTGGAGAATCTCTTGAACCTGGGAGGCAAGGACGTGGTGAGCCAAGATAGTACCATTGCCCAGCCTGGGTAACAAGAGCAAAACTCAGTCAAAGAAAGAGAAAGAAAGAGAGAGAGAAAGAGAGAGAGAGAGAGAATGAGAGAGAGACAGAGAGAAAGAAACTGCATCTACTTTTCCACCAACCTAATGGTAATTGATTGAATGATTGTGTACCATAACCTAGCAAATTTAACTCATAAATTAACCATTACAGTTTACCTGTCATGTGGTGTCCATACACATTTCCCTAAATCATACTTAATTTCCAAATAAAGACAACAATAAAGTCATACTTCCGTGTGACATGATACAGCAATTGTGTGTGCAACTGGAAACAAACTAACCCTTTTCCCAGAAGAGTTGGCACAGTTCTTAGGTGAAGTTCACTCCTCTCCTTCAAATCTTAAATGTAAATACTGTGATTTAAAGTTATCCAATACATCTTATGGTAGATAAGGGCATAAAGAGGGTAGAAAGCAAAGATTTGATGCACACGCATACAAACATATTTATCTTTAAAAAAAAAAAAAGCAAGAAATATTCATAACAATTACACTTCTTGTCTCTGCAACTAAAAACATGGTGGTGGCTTGTTTTTATATTTCTCTCTTTCCACTACCCATTTCATACTCTCTTCACTCTAAGCAAACACCTCACCTGGTCATGTTTTTTGTTTTGTTTTGTTTTTGCCTCATGCAGTGACTCAGATATTCATTTCCAAAATGACCAAACTATTAGAAATTGTATGTAAATTTAGTTGTTATAGTTTATTCCATGAACTTTTGTCCCTGGGACCTTCCCTGAGGGAGACATGTTCTTCCTTATGCCCATTGTGTTATAGCAGGCTAATTTTCCCTTGATAATCAGAATTAATCTTTCCTAATAGCAAAGTAACTCCCTCCTTAGATGATTCAGATGCATAAGGAGCCCAAAAGGCTTTGTTGCAGACCTAACCCCCAGTTTGGTGGGATCACTGCTTTGTTTCGTGATAGAAGAAATTCTCTCTTTGAAACAAAGCCCTTAGACCAGTAGAGCATCATAAGGTCAGAGGACAAGAAGCAAAAATTTTATTAGTGGATTAAACAATAAAGGGAAACTTTCTTAACTTGATTTAAAAAATCTACAAAGAACATATAGTTAACATTAATATTTAGGGGTGAGAAATGCAAAGCTTTTCTACTAGGATTAAGAACAAGGCAAGGATATCCTGTCACCACTGCTTTTCAACATTTTACTGCAAAACCTAACTAATGCAATAAGACAAGAAAAGAAAATCAAAGGTATACAAATTAGGAAGGAGAAAATAAAACTGTCTTTGTTCACAGATTACATAATTACGTACGTAGAAAATTTGAAAGTATTAACCAAAAAGAAAAAAAAAAACACACCTGGAACTACTAAGCAATTCTATTAAGGTTTCAGGAAACAAAGATATACAGGTTAATCACTTTCCTATATAGCAACAATGAATAAACTGTTGCTAGAAATTGGTATTAAAAATTTATTATCATTTACATTAGCACCCCTAAAATACAATACTTAGGTATAAATATAAAAAATATGTACAAAATCAAAAGGAAGAAACCTATAAAATGCTGATGAAGAAATAAAAACAAAATAAATAGAAGGATATTTCTTGTTGTCAAGATGTCAGCTATTTCTTATTTAATGTATAGATTCAATGTAATTCCAATAAAAATCCTAACACCTGTTTTGTAGACATCAGCAGAGCAACTTTAAAGTCTATGTGGAGAGACAAAAACAAAATCAGAAACAAAAAGACCCACATAATAGCCAACAAAATGTTGAAGAATAACAAAGTCAGAGAATGTACAATATTCAACTTTAAGACTTAATATAAAGCTACAGTAATCCAGACAGTGTGGTACTGGTGAAATAATAGACAAATAGAGAGGGGAACAGAATAGAGAGCCCAGAAATAGACTGATATGGTCAACTGATATTTGACAATGGAGCAAAGAGGGTTTTTAAAAAATGGTAATAAAATAATTGCACATCTACATAAAAAGAATCTGAATACAAACTTTACAGCCTTGACAAATACTAACTCAAAGTATATCTCAGACCTAAATGTAAAACACAGAACTATAAGATTCCTAGAAGGTAACGTGAAGAAAATCTAGAAGACCTTAGGTTTGACAATAATTTTTCAGATATGACACTAAAGATCAAATACTGAAATAATTATTAAGCTGGACTCAATTAAAATTACAAACTTCAACTTTGCGTAAAAAGTATAGAGAATGAAAAGACAAGCTACAAACTGGGGAAAATATTTGCAAAAGACATATCCGTAAAGGACTATTATTCCAAATATACAAGAACTCCTAAAACTCAACAATAAGAAAACTTAATTTAACAATTGCTAACAACCTTGAAAGACGTCTCACCATAGAAGATACACAAACGGCAAATAAGCACATAAATATGTTCCACAACATAGTTCATGAGGGAAATGCAATTATATGATACCAATATACATCTGGATTAGCTTAGCAAAATCCAGAACACCAACAACATGAAATGCTGGTGAAATGCTAACTCTCATTCATTACTGGTGAGAATGCAAAATTATACAGCCACTTTGGATGATGGGTTGGCAATTTCTTACAAAACTAAACATATTCTTATTATACAATCTAGCAATCTTATCCCTTGGTATATACCCAAAGTAACTGAAAATTTATGACCACACAAAAACCTGTGCATGAATGTTGATAGCACCTTTGTTCGTAATTGCAGAAACATGGGAGCAATCAGATGTCCTTAAGTAGATGAAGGAATAAATACAGCACATCCAGACAATAAAATATTAATTAGTGCTATAAACAAACTATTAAGAAATAAAAAATATGGAAGAAACCTAAATGCATATTAATTAGTAAAAGAAACCAATCTGAAAATTCTATGTGCTGTGTGATTCCAAATATATGACATTCTAGAAGGCAAAACTGTGTAAACAGCTAAAAAATCAGTAGTTGCAGGGATAAGGGAGCAGGAAGGAATAAACAGGTCACACAAAGAAGATTTTTATGGCAGTAACACTATTCTTTATAGTACTACAATGGTAGATACGTGACATTATATATTTGTTCAAATCCATAGCAGATATAACACCAAGATTGAACCCTAATGTAAACTGTGGACTGTGGGTGATAACAGTGTGTTAATGTAGATTCAAAGATTGCAACAAATGTACTACTCTGGTGGGTAATGCTGGTAATGGGTGAAGCCATGCATGTTTGGGAGTAGGAGATATGTATTAGCCATGGGTCTCCAGAAAAACAGAACTAGTGGGATATATACAGATATATAAGAGGAGATTTATTATGAAAACTGGCTCACATTACTATGAGTGCCAAGATTTCCCATTATATGCTCTCTGCAAAGTGGAAAACCAGGAAATCTAATGGTATAATTCAGTCCAATTCTGAAGGCCTGAGAACCAGGTGGCAGCCAATGATATAACTCCCAGTTCAAGGCATAAGGTCTGAGAACCAGGTGGTATAAGTCCCAGAATCTAAAGATCTGAGAATCAGGAGATTTGATGTCCAAACAATGCGTGCCTTAGCTTAAGAAGAGAGATCGAGAATTTGCTCTTCTTCTGCCTTTATGTTCAATGTGGTTTCTCAGTGGATGGGATGATGCCTTCCCATACTGATGAAAGCAGACCTTTAAACAGTCTAGTGATTCAAATGTTAATCTCTGTTAGAAACAGTCTCACAGATAATTCTAGAAATAATGTTTTATTTTCTATCTAAACATCTTTTAGGTCAGTCAAGTTGGCAGAAAAAATTAACCTAACAGGGTATGTTGGAAATCTCAGTACCTTCTACTCAATTTTTCTGTGAACCTAAAATTATTCTAAGAAATGAAATCTGTAACATATAATTAATGCAAAAATAATTGCTGTTTTTTTGCATTATTGAAATTTGCCATGATATTGAAATACATTCTTAAATAAACGTGGTTATGTTATACATTAATGTGTATTTCTTACTTTATTTTTTTTTTTGCTAATAACTTATTACTTGCTGTTTATTTTACATTTATTTTACACTATGGAAATAACGTTAGAAAGCAAATTTGAGCAGTTCCCTTATTTGAGTTCGAAATGGGTCATAAAGCAGCAGGGACAACTTACAACATCAACAATGCATTTGGCCCAGGAACTGCTAACAAATGTACAGTGCAACGGTGGTTCAAGAAGTTTTGCAAAGGAGATGAGAGCATTGAAGATGAGGAGCGTAGTGGCCAGCCATTGAAAGTTAATGACCAGTTAATAGTAATCTTCGAAGCTGATCCTCTTACAACTACACGAGAAGTTGCCAAAGAACTCAACATTAACTATTCTATGGTCACCGGCTATTCGAAGCAAATTGGAAAGGTGAAAAGACTCGATAAATAGGTGCCTCATAAGCTGAGTGAAAATTTAAAAAAAGAAAATCATCATTTTGAAGTGTCATTTTATTTTATTCTATGCAACAACAATGAACCATTTCTCAATCAGATTGTGATATGCGAGGAAAAGTGGATTTTATACAGTAACTAGTGACAGCCAGCTCACTAGTTAGACCAACAAGAAGATACAAAGTACTTTCCCAAATGCAAACTTGCACCCAAAAAAGGTCATGGTCACTGTCTGATGGTCTGCTGCTGGTCTGATCCACTACAGCTTTCTGATTCTTACCAAAACCATTACATCTGAGAAGTATGCTCAGCAAATCAATGAGATGCACAGAAAACTGCAATGCCTGCAGCCGGCATTGGTCAACAGAAAGGACCCAATTCTTCTCCACAACAATGCCTGACTGCATGCTGCACAACCAATACTTCAAAAGTTGAATGAATTGGGCTGTGAAGTTTTGCCTCATCCACCATATTCACCTGATCTTTCACCAACCACCCACCAGTTCTTCAAGCATCTTGACAGCTTTCTGCAGGAAAATGCTTCTGCAACCGGCAGGATGCAGAAAATGCTTTGCAAGAGTTAGTTGAATCCTGAAACATGAATTTTATGCTATAGGAAACAACAAACTTATTTCTCCTTGGTAAAAATATGTAGATTGTAATGGTTCCTATTTTGATTTAAAAAAGATTTCTTTGAGCCTAGTTGTAATGATTTAAAATTCAGTCTAAAACCGCAATTACTTGTGCACCAAGCCAATAAAATTGCTAGTTGATCACTAAGAGTAATAGTGAGTGGTGGCTGGGTGCCGTTTATCATGCCTGTAATCCCAGCACTTTGGGAGGCTGAGGAGGGCAGAACACGAGGTCAGGAGTTCGAGACCAACATGACCAACATGGTGAAATCCTGTCTCTACTAAAAACACAAGAATTATCCAGGTGTGGTGGTGTGTACCTGTAATCCCAGGTACGCAGGAGGCTGAGGTGGGAGAATTGCTTGAACCCGGGAAGCAGAGATTGCAGTCAGTTGAGATTGTACCATTGCACTCCAGCCTGGGCAACAGAGTGAAACTCTGTCTCAAAAAAAAAAAAAAAAAGTAGTGAGTTGTGCCACCCCCATGAGCATGGGCTCCTTCTGACACTTTTGTTTGCTGTGAAATGCTCACTTTTACATGATGGAACTAATCCAGTATAATCAATCTGCCACCATATGACTGACTAATCACTCCAAAGAATCATGTCATATGAGAAACCACATGTTGCTCTGTGGTGCTAGCAGATTGGACACACAACATTAGCTATACCTAGTTGACCATTGGTGAATGACAGTCTACATTGCTGAGCCCATATACACCCTTTATTGCTGCCATTTTGGCATCTTGGGCACTTTGTTCATGGACTCATTGAGCAATGACACATGGGGATGACTGGGAAAAATGCTAACTGCTATCCACAAAATATGTCATCTTAACTACTTGATAATTAAACGCTTCCTCTGCTGAGATTATTCTTTGATGATCATTCAGGTGAAATGCAAGTATTTCCCACATTTCACCCATTGAAAAGGGTTTATCCATATACCTCTTCCCCAGACTTCTCTTTCAGTACTTATCTGATCATCATCCTTCCAGATTCTTGATCATCCAATAAAACACTTGACTGCAGCCTATGAATTAATATAGACTTTTAACTTCTGGCCATTTCTCCTTCCAAGAAAGATAAACCAAAGTTTTGCCCACTGGGAGAATTTTCCTTCACCACTGTTTTTCAGGGAAGACCCAAAAAGGGTCTATAATTCTTCAGCTGCTTACTCCCAACTGGTGCCTGTATATCATGCAGAGTGATCTGTAAACCAGGCCAAAGCTTTCTCTTCTTGAATTAACTAATTATAGAGAGTTCACAAGGAAATCAGAGGTGTGGGATGGGTGAAAGAAGGTAATACAGCAAGAGTAGGAGCCCTGGGCCCAATTATCATATAACTTACTTGAGCCTTTAAGGCCTACTAGGGCCCAATCTCATGTATACTGCTTCCATTTGAAGATAGAGTGCTGTTCTAGACACCCAAACTTATAGCTTGATGAATCAGACAATCTCCTAGTTCACAATGGGTAGTTTAG
The DNA here is from genome assembly GCA_036589455.1 of Ateles fusciceps. Lineage (NCBI taxonomy): Eukaryota > Metazoa > Chordata > Mammalia > Primates > Atelidae > Ateles > Ateles fusciceps. Next base: position 7,663,562 of record JAZHEH010002982.1, on the reverse strand, counting down.
GTTACATGGTAACTTGGTGGCCAATGATTAAGTGTTCAGTCTCTACTAAGGTTCAGCAGCAAACAAAAATCTTCTACTAAAAAAGAGATTATTCACTGAATATGATGCAAATTTTCTCCAAAATCCTAAGGATCTCTACTATTATGCTCTATAGTAGCCTGCTAAGGAGTCCAAACAGCACCTCTCTCTCTGCCAATGACACTTCGCATCCCTTTGGATCTGCTGGATAACTGTGTGTAAGTGGTAGAGCAGCTTGCACAGTAGCCAAGACCTGTTGGAAAATATTCTGGCCTCCACTTAATAGTTTTTGGATCACTTGGTAAATGGGCCAGAGTAACCTACCCAAATGAGGAAAGTATTGTTTTCAAAATTCAAAGAGATCCACTAGATATCGTATCTCTTTTATGCTTGTAGAAGGTTGTAGATGCAACAATTTAATCTTTGCTTTATTTTACCCTGACCAACAATAGAAGTGGACTTCTAAAAAGTTCACTGAAAGGAAAAGCCCCTGAATTTTTGCCAATTTTATTTCTCAACATCTGGAATGAAAATATTTTATCAATAAGTCTAGAGTAAGAGCTATTTCTTGCTCACAAGGTGAAATAAGCTAGTGTCATATATGTAATAGGTGAGCATTTTGTCTTGTGGAAATAAAGCATGATCAAATTTCCTGAATACTAAATTATGACATAGGACTGGGAAGTTGATATACCCTTGAGAAAGGACGGTGAAGATGTACTGCTGGCATTGCCAGCTGAAATCACACTTCTTCTGGTGGTCTTTATTAACAAGTATTAAGAAAAAAAGCATTTTCTGTGTTAATAGCTGTATACCAGATACCAGGGGATGTGTTAATTTGCTTAAGCAATAAAACCACATCTGGGACAGTAGCTACAATTGGCATCAACACTTAGTTAAGCTTGTTATTTTTCACTTTCATTTTCCAAGTTCCATCTGCTTTCTGGACAGGCCAAATAGATAAGTTGAATGGGGATGAGTAAAAATCATCATCTTTTCTTTCAAGTCCTTGATGGTGGCATTAATGTTTGTAATTCCTGTAAATCAAGTATTGCTTATGATTTACCATTTTCTGTATGGAGGTGTTTCCAGTGTTTTCCACTTGGCCTTTCCCACCATGATAGCCTTCACTCCACAGAATAAAAACACAATGCAGAGATTTTGCCTGTATGCCCATGTCAGCTAGACCTACTATAGCACAGGTGTGTTCAAGGATCCACTGAATCCGCTGTAAGATAGACATGACTTAAAACACCACTGATTCCCTGACCTCCATAAGGCCCCACACTGACTTGTAAACTACACTAGTGTTTTACATCTCCTGGAACTAGTATCAGGTCAGAGCTAGTACCCAATAAGCCCCGAAAATGTCTCACAATTTTCTTTTCCTATTGCATGGTAATTCTAGTAAAAGGCTATAGGTCTCTTTGGGGAATGCTGGAAGGAAGATTATCAGTATAACTTTTAGGCAGTTAAGTGGGTCCCTTTGTAAGCAAATTCAGTGTCCTCTTAATTCGAGAGTTCCAGTTTTGTAAACTGAATCCAACCTAGGAATTTATGAAGACTCCATGACTGTTTTGGTAATTTACGTTTGGAGTCTGTTTATTTGACCTAAAAGTTTCTGTTCATAAATATCAATTAAAAGTTTAGTAGATGGTCAAACTATTTTTTCCCCTAGGGAGACCATAATCAACTAGCCAATTCGTTAAATCTCTGCAAGTCAGATCATTCTAATTACTGTTTTGACCTTCTGTTCATTAAGGCAACTATACTACCTTGTCATTGGCAATTACATACCACCACTTGGCTTCTGCACCCTAGGATACAATTATGTCCATTGCATTTAACAATCCCAGTTCAGTGGCAACATTTCCCACTATCGTTTCTGACCTACAGAGAGGATAACCATAAGGCTCTTCAACATTGCTGAGGCCCTCCTTACAGATTTATTTATTAAAGTTATAGTGAAATATGTTTCCTCTGGACTCTTGAAGAGTGAGTAACCAAGTTTCACATGATAAATCTAACATTCACATCTCTCTAAGCTTTAGAATTCTTCTCCAGGGTATACCAAGGCTAATCTGGCATTTCAACTTGGTTTCAGCCAAACAGCCAATCAAATTGTTAACTCCTTCAAATCCATGAAGTTGCAACAATGAATTCAAATTCTCTGTTCTCATATCAGTACATTTATCTTGGTTTAACATTTTTTTCTTCCACTATTATCTGATACCATTAATATCAATTCCCACACATAGTTCTCATATTTCTTTCTGTATACAGTGGAAATATGTTAATTTGGGCTATAGCTCATATTCCTGTGGTTTACAGTTTGACCTCACCCATGTGGGCCTGCAGGAACAAAAGTCTAATTGTAAGTCGAGAAGAAAAGAGGGATAGTGGATATAGGTCTTGTCCAGAACTAGCAATGTCTTGCAAGGTAACTATCTATCTCAGGGCAAGTAGCTTCCTGGGACAAAAATAAAAAAATACTAAACTCCAAGACAAAAATTAAACCCTTCAGACAAGGGTACCAGAATACTATAAAAGAAGACTCAGTTGAATTTAGGCGTTTGATGTCCTCTGTTCGCGGGGATCTGCCTGTGAATGTAGATTGACTCAATGCTTCAATTAACAGACACAGATTGGCTGAATAGATAAAGAAACAAGACCCTGCTATATATGACAAACCCACAGTTATCATCATAATAAATAGGGTAAAGTTAAAAATTGAAAATCTTTCCTCTAAGATTTGAAGCAAGACATTCTCCCTACTTATATTTAATATAGTACTAGAAGTCCTGGTCAGAGTAATTAAGCAAGAGAAAAAAATAAAGGGCATTCAAATTGGAAAGGCAGAAGTCAAATTAGCTTTATTCACAGATAACATGACCTTAAATATAGAAAAACCTAAAGACTTCAACACAAAAAAAAACTGTTGAAACTGATAATAAATTCAGTAAATTTACATGCAAAAAATCAAAATACAAAAGTCAGTAGTACTTAAATATGCCAACAGCAAAAAAAAAAACAAAAAAAAATCTGAAAAAGAAATTAAGAAAGCAATCTCATTTATAAGATCTACAAATAACGTAAACTACCCAGAAATGAATTTAACAAAAGAATTAAAATATCTACACTGGGGAAATAAAAAACAGTGATGAAAGAAATTGAAGAGGATAGAAAAAAATAAAAATATATTTCCTTTTTATGAATTGAAAAAATATTTTTAAATGACAATATGACTCATAGCAATTTAGATTCAATGCAATTCCTATAAAAATACCAATGATGTTCTTTACAGAAATCAAAAAATAATCCTAAATTTTGTGTGGAACCACAAGACTCTGAATAGCCAAAACAATCCTGAGCAAAGGGAACAAAACTGAAGTCATCATATTATCTGACTTCAGAATTTACTACAAAGTTATAGCAACCAAATCAGTGTCATATACTGGCATAAAAACAGACAAATAGACCAATGCAGTAGAATAGATAACTTAGATAAAAATCCACACATTCATAGCCAACTCATGTTTGACAAATGTGTCAAGGCTGTAAAATGGGGAAAGGACAGTTTATTCAATTAATGGTGCTGGAAAACCTGGATAACTATGCAGAAGAATGAAACTAGACCTCTATCTCTGATCATACACAAAAATCAAATCAACATGGATTAAAGACTTAAGTATAAAATATCAAACTATGAAACTACTAGAAAACTTGGGGGAAATGACTTTTTGTCCTTTCCCAGGAAGCTGGTCTAAGCAAAGACCTTTTCGTGTAACACCTCAAAAGCATAGGGAACCGAAAGCAAAAACAGACAAACGGAAACAAATCAAGCTCAAAAGCTTCTGGACAACAAAGGAAATAATCAACAAAGTGAAGAGACAACCCACACAGTGGAAAAAAATATTTGCAAACTATGCATCTGACAAGAAATTAATAACCAACATATATAAATAATTCAAACAACTCAATAGCAAAAACAAATAATCCAATTTTAAAAATGAAGAAAAGATTTAAACAGACATTTCTCAAAAAAAGAGACACAAATGGCTAACAAGCATGTTAAAAAAAAGTTCAACATCACCAATCATCAGACAAATGCAAATCAAAACTGCAATGAAATATCATCTCACCTCAGTTAATATGGCTTTTACAAAAATGATAGGCAATAAAAAAATAGATGCTGATGAGAATCAGGAGAAATGAGAATCCTTGCACAATGTTGGTGGATATGTAAATTAGTACAACCACTATGGAGAACAGTGTAGTTTACCCTCAAAAAAAAAAAAAAAAAAAAGAACTGTTATATAATCCAGCAATCTCACTACTGGGTATATATCCAAAAGAAAGGAAATCAATATATCAAAGAGATGTCTACCCTCTGCTTACTGCAACACTATTCATAACAGGCAATTGTGGAATCAACCCAAGTTCCTATCAAAGGATGAATGGATAAAGAAGATGTGGTATATATTTATATAAAAAATACATTTATATAAAATATAAATATATACAATACATATGTACAATTAAATACTATTGTTCCATTAAAAAGAATAAAATTCTGTTATTTGCAGTAACATGGATGGAACTGGATGCTAAGTAAAATAAACCCAAGCACAAAGAGACAAATATCACATGTTCTTATTCTTATGTGTAAGCTAAAAAAGTGACTCTCTTACATAGAGAGTAGGTTGGTGGTTATCAGAGGCTAATAAGTGGGGGGAATAGGAGAATAAAAAGAAGTTGATTAGTGTGTAGAAATATATGATTTGATAGAAAAAATAAGATCTTGTGTTACATAGATCAGTAGGGTGGCTATAGTTTACAATAATCTATTGTACATTTCAAAATAGCTAGAAAAGAAGAATTTGAATGGTTATATCATAAGGAATATAAAAGCATTTTAGGTGATAGATATCCCAAGTTCACTGATCTGATCTTTACAAATTATGTGCATGTGGTAAATCATCACATGTATACCAAAACTATGTACATGTATTATACACCAATAATAAAATTAGAAAGTAGAATTTAAAAATAGTTACATCTGCTGTAAACATCTTACTTTATCTTACAACACATAAATATATATTTATTTGACAATTTTTATGTAGACTTTAAATATTTCTCCATTGATTGGAATAAACTTTTTTGCATAAGCATATCAATAATGCATCACCAACACCTCCAGTCATAAAATCTTTAAGGTGGAACAAGCACTTAATGGTACTTGTTAATTATCCCTTGCCCATCATTCTGTGAAATTAATTTTTTTTCAAATTTTTAATAACATTTTTCCAATCCTACTTAAAAAGGCAATTATTATGGTGGCTTGTTTCCTCAAATTCTTGCAAAACACTTAATATGCTTTTTATAGAAATAACTGTTTTCATGATTCTGTTTAATCAGTCCTATTTAATATCCTATTTAATAATATTATGTAATTAAATTGCAAGTTCAAACAGGCATAAAGATTGAACATATCAAATATCGGAAAGAGAAACATAAGGACACTTACCAATGTTTGTCATGTCTTATCAAGACATGAAAAACATCTAATATCGTGAACTGGTAAAAGGAAGTCAGTTAGAGAAAATTCTACCATACACACTTCATGTATTGAATTAGCACTGGTAATGTTCAAGGTGTTAGGAAGTCAAAGATGACTAGCAAAAGTCAATGCAGAGATAGGCTGTGGTTCTGATTTGAGCCTCAAATTCATCCTCAGTTTCAATTTTTAATTCTCCCTTAGCTAGCTGTATGATTTGCACAAAGTATAATACTTAAATCTTTGTTCCTTTTATCTCACCTATAAAATCACACAAAATTATACATAACTTAAATTGTTGTGAGGATTAAGTATGTTGATTATAAGTAAAGTATATAGGACAGTATTTGGAATAGCACCAGAGACCAAGAAACATTCTTCTTTTTCAAAAATAAAAAATAGCATCTGTCTTGAGGAAGGTTCTAGAATATATATTCAAAGGAAAAGTTAAAGAAGTACCAGGATCATTTATATTTTAATTATTACTAGATTATGTCATTCAGTAGGACATAGTGGGGTAGTCTTTTAAAGCATTGGCCAAGAAGAGTAAGGGAATTGCCTCACTTGTAATTTTCAGTGCTAAGTAATGGAGACTAAGAATGTGATTCTCATGTGCTGCACTTGAACATTAGGAATTGTACTTAATACACGGTTGTAAATATCTCTACTGGTACAGGGCAAGTACTGAAAACCACCAATTGATGTTGGATGGAAATACTGTTCTGTGTGGTAGTCAGCTGTTCCAGTTGGATCTATCCTACAAAACATACACAATGTGTCCTCATATATGACCAGGACTCATCTTGCCATGTCCTAGGCCATCCATGGCAATGGTCGTCTTATAGTTACAGTTGATTAAGTTGGACAACCAACCCATTCAGGCTAATTAGCTTCTTTCTCTCAAGTATTTGGAACTGGGATTGAGAAATTACCTGGGCATGGTGGCGTGCATCTGTAGTCTGGCTGCTTGAGAGGCTGACATCAAAGAATTACTTGAGCCTGTGCGGCAGAGGTTGCAGTGAACTGAGACCACTCCATTGCACTCCAGCCTGGGTGACAAAGTGAGATCTTGTCTCAAAAAAAAAAAAACAAAAAAAATTATATGTAATTAGTTTCATTCCACAATTCAAGCCAGGAAGATATGTAAACTAATGAGTTTTAAAGCAACAACATTCTGCCACTTTATGGAGAAAGAGGAAATGGCAGTGGCTAAGAAAAGAATTAATGAAATGTCTATACACAGAGTGAAAAACCTAATGCTATATTCTTTTTTTATTATACTTTAAGTTCTGGGACAAATGTGCAGAATGTGCAAATTTGTTACACAGGTATACATGTGCCATGGTGGTTTGCTGCACCCATCAACCCATAATCTACATTAGTTATTTCTCCTAATGCTATCCCTCCCCTTGCCCTCCACCCCCAACAGGGCCCAGTGTGTGACATTCCCCTCCCTGTGTCCATGTGTACTCATTGTTCAACTTCCACTGAGAATGAGAACATGCAGTGTTTGTTTTTCTTTTCCTGTGTTAGTTTGCTGACAATGATGGTTTCTAGCTTTATCCACGTCCCTGCAAAGGACATGAACTCATTATTTTTTTTATGGCTGCAGAGCATTCCATGGTATATATGTGCCACATTTTCTTTATCCAGTCTATCTTTGATGGGCATTTGAGCTGGTTCCAAGTCATTGCTATTGTAAACAGTGCTGCAATAAACATACATATGGATGTGTCTTTACAGCAGAATGATTTATAACCCTTGGGTATATACCCAGTAATGGGATTGCTGGCTCAAATGGTATTTCTGGTCCTAGATCCTTGAGGAATCACTCTAGAAACTAGGTATTAATGGAACATATCTCAAAATAATAAGAGATACATATGACAAACCCACAGTCAATATCATACTGAATAGGCAAAAGCTGGAAGCATTCCCTTTGAAAACTGGCACAAGACAAGGATGCCGTCTCTAACCACTCCTAGTCAATATACTATTGGAAGTTCTGGCCAGGGAAATCAGGCAAGAGAAAGAAATAAAGGGTATTCAAATAGGAAGAGAGAAAGTCAAATTGTCTCTGTTTGCAGATGACATGATTATATATTTAGAAAACTCATCATCTCAGCCCAAAATCTCCTCAAGCTTCAGCGAAGTCTCAGGATATAAAATGAATGTGCAAAAATCACAAGCATTCCTATATGCCAGTAATAGACAAACTGCCAAATCATGAGTGAACTCCCATTCACAATTTCTACAAAGAGAATAAAATACCTAGGAAAACAACTTACAAGGGATGTGAAGGATCTCTTTGAGGAGAACTACAAACCACAGCTCAAGGAAATAAGAGAGGACACAAACAAATGGAAGAACATTCTATGCTCATGGATAAGAAGAATTAATATCATGAAAATGGCCATACTGCTTAAAGTAATTTATAGATTCAATGTTATTCCCATCAAGCTACCATTGATTTTCTTCACAAAATTAGAAAAAACTACTTTAAATTTCATATGGGACTAAAAAAGAGCCTGTATAAACAAGACAATCCTAAGCAAAAAGAACAAAGCTGGAGGCATGATGTTACCTGACTTCAAACTATACTGCAAGGCTACAGTAACCAAAACAGCATGGTACTGGTACCAAAACCAATATACAGACAAACGGAACAAAACAGAGGCTTCAGAAATAGCATCACACATCTACAACCATCTGATCTTTGACAAACCTGACAAAAACAAGCAATGAGGAAAGGATTCCATATTTAATAAATGGTGTTGGGAAAACTGGCTAGCCATATGCAGAAAACTGAAACTGGACCCCTTCCTTACACCTTATACAAAAATTAACTCCAGATGGATTAAAGACTTAAATGTAAGACCTAAAACCATAAAAACCCTAGAAGAAAACTCAGGCAATACCATTCAGGACATAGGCACTGGCAAAGACTTCATCACTAAAACACCAAAAGCAACTGCAACAAAAGCAAAAATTGACAAATGGAATCTAATTAAACTAAAGAGCTTCTGCACAGCAAAATAAACTCTCCTCAGAGTGAACAGGCAGCCTACAGAATGGGAGCAAATTTTTGCAATCTACCCATCCAACAAAGGGCTAAAATTCAGAATCTAAGGGAAACTTAAATTTACAAGAAAATAACCAACAACCCCATCAAAAAGTGGTTGAAGGATATAAACAGACACTTCTCATAGGAAGATATTTATGAAGCCTACTGTATTCTTAAATGAGGTAGAGAGGCTGCTTTGTTTCCAGTTTGTTTTCCAGGTCCCAAGTCTTGAGAGGCTGACTATACTTACTGCCCTTTATTACTTATAATCAATTCCCTCTTTTTACTAAAGCTAGTTTGAGTGAGTTTATGTTATTATCAGTGAAAAGAGCTTTGACCAAGAACAGTTCATTCTTTTATATGGAGGAGTGGTTAATATAATGACTCCCAGTTGTCAGGCCTCCTCAATCAAATGAAATGGAGGAGAAGCAATTATGTGAGACTTTCCAAAAACAACAACAAAACATTAAATTATTTCAACAAGAAGTAAAACGAAGAGAGAAAGACTACTTTTTCTAAGTTTAAGTAACCAGGCTATTGCCTATATAATTGGTTTAAATTTCCCAGAGGGTTCTAGTACGTAAAAACATCTGGAATCAGAAGTAGTTAGATGTATTAGAAAATAGATTCTACATTTAGAAAAGATCTCATTTGTGGTTAAGCTAAAATGCCACTAAAAGTAAGATTCTGCAGTGAGGAAGAATTCATAGAGGCCAATGCTCCGAAAATCTCAGCAAGGACTAGTTGGTGGTAATAGACAAGTGCCTCCTATCTCAGAGTCCTCCCCTGTTCTCCAGAGCCAGAGAGAAATTCATTTATAGCAGGATTTTAGACACATCTTACTGAATGCAAAATTTTCCAGATTTTTTAAGAGCCTTTCCAGAGAGGGAGAATTCCCGTGTCAAATCTCTCATGTACCTTAAGGATCTTTTGAATTTATATACTGTTTCTATTCACACATTTTATATTTCTCAAGGACTGACTGATTCATTTGACAGTCTTTTATTGACCAATCTCCATATGGCCAGTTCAGAGGCAGGTCTCAAAGAGGCAGATATAGAAGACAGTCTTTTCTCTCAAGGAATTGAGTCAAGTAGACAGAAAATTAGACACACAAATGCAATAAAATGCCAAAATATATGTGAGCTTGAGTACTTTGAAACAGAGCAAAAGGGCACCTAGTTCATTTTGTGTAAGGGTGGGGGGGAATGAAAGATTCTCAGGAGAAAGAAATCATGAATGAGTCTTTATGTTTGGGATAACAGCACTTTCCAATCAGAGGAAACAGCATGTGGACAAAGTCATGAAAAGATGATAGCACAAAGCACGGGGAGCCTGGAAGTAAAGAAGGAGTGATTAAAAATAGGCTGGAGCCTAAGGCAGAGATGAGGTCTAGCAGGGGTTTATAGACTGTGCTTAATAACTGATATTTTTGTCTTACAGATATTGAAGACAGGATGAAGTGTATATACAGAGAAATAACATGTTCAAGTTTCATATATATCATATATTTTTATATTAAATAATTAGGTAAAACAACAGTTGTCATTTATTGAGCCTGTATAATTAGATCCTGAAGGAATAACTAATATTCAGAAAATTTTGGGTAAGGCACTACAGAGTGGTTTACTAAATTTTGCTGAATTGACTAGAAAATACTTTTTGGAACCAGAATTGAAATTTGTATCTGCGTTCCTGTCCTTTGTATTATAACATTTGCTTTCTGATTCAAAATCTAGCTTTAATAGTTTAACTCCAGTCTCTCTTAAATGTGTTATTCTTTAATGTTGTGCTGACACAAGTTTTTGGGCTCACTTAGGACTCAAGTCTATTGCCTACAATCCTAAAATAATTTTTTGAGGGGGGAGAAATCTCTGGTGTTATCATATGTAACTACATATCTACATCACAACCCCAAAAAGTCTTCATGTGCCTCTATTATGTAACTTTTTGTTTCCCATTAAACTATATTTTCTTTGAGAATAAGAAATATGACTTACTCTTTTCCATAATAATAAAGATTAAAAAATTATTCACACTTGAGCAGTCTAGGCAGTTCACTAAAAAAAAAAAAAAAAATCTCAATTTAGCCTTATGGAGTAAGTAATTTTTCCATTTTAAAGATAAGAAAGGTACCAAGTGCTTCAGAACAAGTCTAAGGTCACTTATCAAGTAAGTGCTGGATTCAAGGTTTGATTGCAAGCTCAATGAATCTCTCATTTGTAATCAGGTTTATCTCACCATGCTTGGTAAATAGTAAGCACAGAAAATATTTGTTGATAAATAAACAAATTAATTTATCACACTTTGCAGATAAACAGCTTTTAGGTAGTTATTCTCCAAAACAAAGTTGTTTACATGATTTCTGTAATATCTAAACACACAAGTGATTTAAACTACACTTGAGTTAAAATAAGTTTACTGTATGTAAACAATATTGTGCATGTAGTCTGAGCCTGTATTTTGCCAAATGCTATCACTTGAATGTGTCCCCCCCCAAAAGTTCATGTTTTGGAAACTTAATTCCCAAAGTTAAACATTGATAGTATTTGGAGGTGGGGCATTTGGGAGACAACTATTTTTAGATTAAATCATGAGGGTGGGGAATTTACAATGGAGAATATTGGCTTTGTAAACAGAGACCTGAGCTGGCAACCTCTGCCATGTGATAACTCTTGCCATGTCATGATACAGCAGAAAGACCTTTAGCAGGGGCAGGGCGCAGTGGCTCATGCCTGCAATCCCAGTACTTTGGGAGGCTGAGGCAGGTGGATCACGAGATCACAAGATTGAGACCATTTTGACCAACATGGTGAAACCCTGTCTCTACTAAAAATACAAAAATTAGTTGAGCGTAGTGGCGCATGCCTGTAGTCCCAGCTACTCGGGAGGCTGAGGCAGGAGAATCGCTTGAACCCAGAAGTTGGAGGTTGCAGTGAGCCAAGTTTGTGCCGCTGCACTCCAGCCTGGTGACAGAGCAAGATTTTGTAAAAAAAAAAAAAAAAAAAAAAAGAAGAAGACATTTAGCAGATCCTGACACCATGTTCCTGGACTTCCCAGAATGGTGAACTACATAAAGTATTTTTTATAAATTACCCAGTCTGTGGTATTCGGTTATTGTAACGGAAAGTGATTTAAGACACCAAATAACTGGATAAACGAATATTTCCTTTAATTCCCAACATTAGTTTTCTTCTGCAGAAATCCTAGTTATAAGGCATTCTAATCATGAGTTTGGAAAGCACCAGTCTGGTCATATGCCATCACTACCGTTCCATTGTGCTACATTAATTACATTGTCTGTGCAGACATGTGCCAGGACTATGTAAAACTCTACTGCAAACTTAGGTGTGCTATCTCAAAAGCTTTTCCATCCATCACTTCTTACTCTGAACCACTTTCTCTTAATGTTCCTTGTTTTTCTTTCTGTTGTTTATAACCTATTTTTATCCATTTTCTTATCTCCACTTTTTTTGCTGGACCTCTGATTTGGATCCAACATCTACATTTTATGCCAGCACAGCCTCTGTATCCCATTAATGATTACCCTCAAGTTGCTCCTATGAACCAGTCTGACCTTAGGTCTCAGGGGATCAGTGGGTAGGGATTAGTTTTCCTCTTGCCTCCATTTTCAAAGCAGAGCTACCATGTTTCTAAAGCTTTGTTTTTAATTGTTGTATCAGTTAGTTCTCACACTGCTATAAAGAACTGCCTGAGACAAGGCATTTTAGAAAGGAATGAGGTTTAATTGACTCACAGTTCCACATGGCTGGGGACACTTACAATCATGTCCAAAGTTGAAGGAAGGTAAAGCAAGACACCTTCTTCACAAGGCAGCAGGAAGAAGAATAAACCTAAGAGGAACTACCAAACACTTATAAAGCCATCAGATCTCATGTGAACTCACTCACTATCATGAGAACAGCATAGGGGAAACTGTCCCCAGGATTCAACTACGTCCACCTGGTCTCTCCCTTGACACCTGGGGATTGGGATTATAATTCAAGATGAGATTTTGGTTGGGGACACAGCCAAACCATATCAATTATGTATTCCTGATTAGCTCACTTGCTCTATCAATATACTATGAGAATTGGTTCTCAGAAGGTTTCGTGCATAGAATCCAGGTGTCAGAAATTAATATGCACTCTGATTCAGATAATGATGTGCTTCTTTGTCTCTCTTTATAAAATAAAGTTAGAAATGCCTGTACTACCTATCCATAGGGGTGTTGTTGTTCTCGTGATACAGCATATGTAAGGTCATAGTGAAAGCATCTTCTAGAAGTAAGGCTAAAAAAAATAGAATGCTCAATTACACTATCAAAGTAGCAGAATTTAAGCAGGCTTATGTTCTTTTTTTGTCCAGCACTGTCACTGGGCTGGAGTGCAACAGCGTGATCTCGGCTCACTGCAACCTCCGCCTCCCAGGTTCACACAGTTCTGCCTCAGCCTTTCAAGTTGCACCTCCCAAGTACAAGTGTACACCACCACACCTGGCTAATTTTTTGTATTTTTTAGTAGAGACAGGGTTTCACTATGTTGGCTAGTCTGGTCTCGAACTCCTGACCTTGTGATCTGTACACCTTGGCCTCCCAAAGTACTAGGATAGGCATGAGCCACCGCACCTAGCCACTTATGTTCTTTCTTATACAAAAGATGCTTTTCTTTTTTTTTGTTGTTGTTATTAATAATGTGATGAATGCTGGAGTCTTTATAAATCAAATATAAAATTAAATAAGATGTAAATTTCAAAGAGTAGAGACTCTCATCTTAAATTAAATTTTAACTACTGAAGATATATTTTCTTATAGTGCTTTGGAAACCAAATATATTTTTGTTACCTCCTCACACGACTGATTGGATTAGACTCAACCTAATAGGACACTGAGAACTGGAAGTAGTTATCAATATTTCTTTTTAAATTGATAGAAATAGTGAATGTTACTTTATACTTATATGCATATACTTGCAATTTCCTCTTTAGTGTATTATAATTTACCTTTTCTGTTTTATGAAATATAGAGCATTATTTAAAATGTGGTTATTATCAAGACTAAGAATTCTAATAGCTGGACTTCAAGTTTTACAGCTTAAAGCTTAGTGGCTCAACACTTGGTAAATAAGCACCTCTCTGAGCCCTTTAAATAGTATTTAAGCTGAGTTAAGTTTATGAGTTAGCTATAAAATTATAATTTGGTTCTGAAGAGGAAACCTCATTTAGTGGCACTCAACAAACTAATATAGTGACCCTAAATCCCAACCTGACTGTTTAGTTATTACAACACACCGCTATGAAGACTATTAACAGGCCTAATTAAGGCATCAATCACCTCTCAGAACCTCTATAACCTTACAATAACTCTTTTTATGGCATTTTTAGCAATTTGCTCTAATGCACGAGGGCCATATACAAGTGAATTGGATATTAGGGGCCATGATAACACCACGCCATTTGGCAAGCACTCCCAACCCCTACTTTCACAAGCTCACTGGGAAACAGACCAGAGTACTTTCTAAGGAGGACAGAGTGGAGTCTGAGCTGGTCTCTCTAACACAACCCAATATGCTGCCAGGTTTTTAGGCTTGTGTAGGCATTCGAACAAAATAATATAGGCCATTGGGCATTTCCATTTTAAAGACTCTTTCTTTTTTTTTGTTCACGCTGCATATCCAGAACAGCCTCTCTGTGGAGCAAATCACCTATTACAACAGACACTTTGTATGCAGCTGTATGGGCAAACTTTCTAAAAAGCACATTAACACTTTTGACCTATTGTGTTAATGGACCTGACTTCTCAACTGAATGTCTTTCTAGTAAATCGAGTACACTTTACTAAGACAGCTTAAGGGTAAGACATTATTTGGTAAACCTCAATGAGATCATACAGTTCAGTTTATCCTATTGTAGGTTTTGGTATGTTCTAAGTGATTTTTCAAGTGGGAAATTCACAGATATTTTCATATTCCTCTTCTTTCCTGCTTTATAGGTCAGCAGGGTGTCAGTTAGAGAGAAGAAGACAGGAAGTTAATGTCTATACTGGAAGAAAACCAACTTCAATATCTCAAGAGAATATAAATTTTATGACTGTGCAGGGAATGGAGTTAGCAGATTCAGAGGATGGTACTTCTGAAGATATGATTAATAAAGTGAGGATTTAAAGCCTAACCTGGTGCTACCAATTAAGTGCTGTGGTCGTAGCACACATTACATACTGCTAAATAAGAAACACATCATACGATGTGACGTGAGGGATCAAAAGTCTTCCTAAACTTGTAGTCTTCCAAAAGTTAGTTACTTGGTTTGCATTTCTTATGTTAGTCATTCACTTCAATTAGTGTACTAGAGTTCAAAATCTAAAGGTGTTAGCCTTTGAGGGGGTGTTTCACATTTGGGTATTTCCATATTTGAGTGAATTAGCTAAATACTTATCAAATAAGTAAGTTCATGAAGACATCAGGAAGGGATATGGCAGTTTTGAAAGAGGAACTAGGTTGGAATTATGGGAAGAGATTTCTAAGATGTCTAACATCCAGTCGACTTCTATTGGAAGAGATGTCTAGATGTCTTGATCGTAGGCAAATGTGGGAGGGGACAGATTTAATGTAGAGAACTAAGGAATGAAGAGACAGGCTTTCTAGAGGGCCTCCAAATAAGCAGGATATCACAGAGATAAAAGAATGCTAATGATTTTTGTTGTTGTTTAGTTAAGGTAATTTAGCTACTGTAACCAACAAACCCTAAAAGAATATGTAAGGGCTTAAACATGACAATTCACTTCTTGTATATGTTAAGTCCAAAACGTTTGCTCTTGATTGACAGGCAGCTTTCCTTTAATTAATAATTTAGGGACATTTATCTCGTAGTTTCATCAACTTTGGAAGCATGACGTCAAAGGTTACCAAACTCAGTGGGTGGAAAGGGAAACGTGTTGGAGACATATAACTGCAAAGGAGTCTGATAAATGGGCTCAGTGAGAGCTCGGTGGTCTCTGCAACGCTGGCATTTTCCTGAGCCTTGGTCTTGATTCTGTGTCTTACAGTCTCTGGCATTCTAAAGTAGGTCATAATTAGGCAGAAAAGGATGTATAAGCTTAAAACAGACAGGGTACATAAAGTAGGTGACAAAAGGAGTGAGGATGTTTTCTTGTTGCTCAGCTTTGGTAGAAAACAAAACAGAAATCGCATTTCTGCTTACTGGTACAGGAAGAATTGATATTTGAGAAATAAGGGCTGTCAGAACCAGATTGGAGTCTTCTGTTTTGTTGATTTTCACAGGGTTATTATAGACGGAACTAAGACCACATAACTCGATTAAATGTGTAGAGTATAGAAAAGAGTCTTGACACTCCTGATCTTCTTCTGTCCCTGACTATGCTAAATTTTTCAGTGATAAAATTTATCTGATAGTTTTCTTAGTTAAAACACAAAAATTATTAAATCTACTTCTACCTGAATCAAAAATATCATGGAGATTATGTGAATTATTTCATTTACTCCTCAGTTGGTGGACTTAGATGGGCTATAGGCTCAGTCATGTATTCTAACTGCATTGGTCTTTAAAGACTAAATAATCTGGAAAATGTGATTCTTAAAGTATAGAGGGAGGTAATCACACTGGCTTCCCACTAAGTTCTTAAAAAGTATTCTGATTTGGCTGCAATCCCCCAGTTTACACATTTGCTTCTAGCAAAAGCACTTTTGAAAATTATCAAGGCTCATGTTGGGTATTAACACCTGGAAAATAGATCTGTGATATGCACCCAGTATCTTCATTTAAGAACCCTAAACCCTTATGTTCACAAGTTCCAGGCATTGCTTAGACTAAGAACTACACCAGAACATCAAGACGTTATACAATTTAATTCCCTATTAAATGAAACAATAGGAAAAATAACATCTTTTCTATGGTTAATTCCCTGTTTGTTAATAAAATTTTTTTTTGTTGATATTGTTTACATTGAGCATTCAATCTCTATAATCAAATATTGTTACTGTTGAGTGATGTCAAATCGGTGCCTAATGTTGCATCCCTAAATGCTTGTGGAAAACATTATTATGAAATTGATCATTAGAGCTTAAGGATCATTATTAATTTTAAACCAAAGCTATAAAAAGCATAAAGTGTCCACAATGATGATCAGCTCCTTAAAAAGATGTGAGGATAATTGCGCAGATTTCTTTAAATTACACAGTCAATTTTAAAAGAGAAATATTGTTGGTATTTTCATCACTTTTCTTCATAAGGGATGCTTCTATACTTATAGCATAAGGTGACTCATCACAACTTTGTCACAGTGAGTGGTCAGAAGGCATAAGCCAGAACTCCAGCATTATCTAACAGCTGTCACTTCCATTTAAGGGACCAACACATTCTCTCATGGACACTTCCTGGGGCAGCCTTTTGGAAATTGCTCACCTAATAATTGAGAAAATGAGGAAGATGTTTAAAATAATCGTAGAAATTGACAACATGAAATGGTAACTTTGCCTTTTAGCATTGCTTAAGAATGTAATTTTCTCTTACTTAGAAAATTAGTTCAGATTTTTGAGGATTTTGTGATGCCATTTCTTTCTTCAAGTTATAGAGTATTTGTGATTTATATTCAACACTTTCTTGGCCTGCAATGTGATGCAACATACAGATTTATAAATCAACAGATTATATGATTATTAAGTTTTTTAAAAAAGCATCTATACCTTCACACCACATTTTTAGCCTTGCACTATAGAGAAGTAGACTTACTGTATTTTTTCTTCCTGTGTAGAAGAGAGTATTGGTTAGGAAATATATTATCCTACATGTAACAAAGACATCACTGCCACAGACCCTAAAAAATAGTTGCTTAAAAACGTTATGGAATTTGTTTTCCTCTAGCAACGGATAAGTGACAAAATAGTACAGATAACATGGTTACATGTTGTTATGGCCAAGGCTACTCTCATATTCATTCTCATGAAATGATCGCTCTGGCTCTAGCCAACACATTTAGGTTCCAGGATAGTAGAAATAAGAAGGCTAAGTATAAAAGCTGGTAAGTTCTTAAAGCATGACATTATTTTAGAAAAACTTTCTGCAAGCTCTGCTCAACAACCTCTTGTAACATTGCATAGCTCAGAAGCCTGTCCCATACGCATGAATGCCTCAAATGGACTGGTAAATGTTGCTTCTAAACTGGGCACATTGTCAGTCTCAACAATATCTGGGTAATGTAATTAAGAAAGAAGTGAAGAATGAATAACATTTTATTAATTTATTTATTTTTAGAGATGAGATCTTGCTATGTTGCCCTGACTGGAGCGCAGTGGCTATTCATAGGCAGAATCATAGCCCACTACAGCCTTGAACTCTTACACTCAAGTGATCTTCCTGCCTCTGCTTCCTAAGTACCTGAACTGCAGGCACATGCCACCAAGCCTAGCTTAGAGAATAAATATTAATAAGAAGCTAGTGGTCTTTGTCATGAGTTTACTAGAAGGGAAATTTCTGCTCATCTAGCTTTCTCCATTTCCACCGTCTTTCAATCCTTTCTCCAGAGAGGGAGGACTGGCCAACATTTTTAGTCAGAGATCACAATTAATTCATTTTACCAGGAGGCAGAGTTGCAGGCCTTAAAGATATAGACTCACTTCCTGAATCATCTCACATGTCCTGTTCCAAACTAATAGATCAGGAAAACTTTCTAAACCATATTCTCAAAAGTACTGTGTTCCAGATTCTCTGCCTACTCCTGAGTAGGTGAAACACCAGTGACACACACTGCAGGGTGAGTTTTCTTTTCTTTTCTTTTCTTTTTATTTTTGGCTTAAGACAATAGAATTTTATTTTCTCAAAGTTTCAGAGGCCAAAACTCTAAAATCAAGGAAGCAGGGCCATACTCTCTCCAAAAGGCTGTAGGGGAAAATCCAAAAGAATCTAGCCTGATGGTATTTGCTGTGAACATGGACTGTCAGATTTATTGTTAGAGTGCTAGACATGTGCATCTGAGTTCCAGCACAAAGAGTTATCTTAGACCTATACAAAGAATGTACAATTTGAGGGTTATAGGTGGCTTGTCCAGAATTTGTCAAGTGGAACAATAGTTCTCACTTGGTTATAGACTTCCAAGTTGTAGACTAATGGTGTATCTTCCATTAGTTAACACTCCAAAGGGAAGGAGGAGAGATGAGATACATCACAAACCTCCCAGAGAAAGCTTTTATCTTAGCCAAATCTTAAAATCTGCAGAATTAGAGTGTTATCCATTTGCCAGTTTGCTTGTTTCTTTCCTACCTTTCTCACGCACTCCTGCTCTGTCTCCAGCAAGCATTCTTCTCATGATCTCTCTCATCAAGGAAGCTTTTGACATAGTCTATTTGGGCTCAGTGCTTGATCTCCTGCCTATGTCTACCAAGTTATAATTATTGACTCATTTTTCCACTAGATGGATGGTTTCTTAATGACAAAGACCATAGTGTGATACTGAATCTTCAGGGACCAGCAAAATTTTCAGTTCATAGCTGTCAATTAATGGAAATTAGAGTATTTTTTATTTAATATAGGAATGGAAACTAATAACTCCGAATCACAAATGACCTAATCAGATCACAGGAAGCTCAGGAACTCAGCAGAAGTCAAAATCTTTACTTTGTAGCAGTGGTTTATAAAGTGTGGGTCAGGGAGGGCTATGGCAGTAAACTTTAAACAGGTCTTCATCAGAATCACTTATGCTCAGTCCTGCATTCAACACTTAGATTCATATTCAATGGATTTTGGGTGGGACTGAGGATTCTGTATTTTTATACGACTCTTGGGGATTTGCTTTACAAACTGGATTGAATGAGTCAGAATGTGAGCTGTGGTGAACAGGTTCTAATCTGTCCTCCGTGGGCAGCTCCATTTTGGTCTGCTTTACATATACAGCAGTTCTGTGTTGGCCAGTAGAATCACCTAATTTACTAGTGATTGGCTAGTTTAGAATCAGTTTCTAAACTCCATATGCACAAACAGCACCCAGGAGAATAAAAATGGAGTCTTGTGGGAATGAGGGACTTCTCTTCTCTGGTCCTGGAGGGGCATGTTTTCAAAGGCAGGAGCTTCCCCGGCTCCATACCTCCATCCGCGAAACAGACAGACTCTTCCTGGGTCCCTGAGGGGCGTGGCTTCACAGGCAGGAGTTTCCCCGGATCCACGCCTTATCAGGCAACCAGAGGGGTTTTCAAAGGTAAAGTTCTTTGTCTAGGTTTCCTGTAGGGAAAGCCAGGTGGGCTCCTTCGTCCAAAAAAAAAAAAAAAAAAACAAAAAAACCCCAAAAGTTCTGGGAGGAGGGGCTTTGTAACTCACAGTTGGGGACCAAGTGGCCAATCCAGTACCAGAGTCAAAGATCACTCACTCCAGAAATTTGAAAGAACTCTCATTGGACGAGAACAGGGAGGAAATAACTCAAGGGTTAAAACTCCCGCTGCTCCTCCTATAGGGATTCCTTCTCTGGGTCTCCTCCCACGACAGCGTGGGGAGCTGTCTGTCTTTCTCTCTCTGGCTAATAAATCGCTTTTCTGCAAAACTCTGGGTCCACGATATTCACTTGAACGGCAAACTCACCGTGCCCCCAGGGGCCCCTTTCCTCATTCTTTGGGGTTAGTGAGGCTAAGAACCCCTTAGGAAGGGGAGGGAGCTGAGTTTGCTCCCCGTTACAGGAAGAGCCTAGACCTCAGTAATCAGTAAAGCTCTTGAGGTCATTCAAATGAGTAATCATAGTTGGGAGTCAATGACATACAGAAATTCTATAAGAAATTTCACCTACTGCTACAAAACAACAGTAATAGAAAAAAACATGAGAAAATAAATAAAACTCTACAGTGACATTTTAGCAGCTTACACACGCCTAAATTCGCATCAGCTAGACATTTCCCAGGCATTAAGCTACTGCTTCATTTTGGTACCTCTTGTTTGCTTGCTCCGCTCTTACTGCATACCTATTCTGGTCTTTGACTCTCTCCTCCTTACCTTTCACTCTAGATTCTGTGAACTGAGTTTTTTTTGGTGTCATATTAATTCTAACTGTTTTCCCTTTTGACCTGCCTCCTTGATTCCTTCACATGACTTCCTTTTACCTCTTATTATTATCTGACTCCTTGAGTATTTCATCTTACCATATTCAGCTCTTTCTCTAAATTCACAGCTTCTTAGTATGACATAACATCATATTTTGAAGAATATTAACCAAAAATTTGTAGGATCCCAACTAGGTGCAAATTGAGTATACAAAAATTAGTGTGAATTTCAAAACAAATAATTTTTTACATATTCCATTCCTTTGTCTTGTTTTCTTTCATGCACATAACCAGCCAGAATATTGGTAGGATTCTTGCCTTTGGATGTCTCCCATCCTTGCATTTGTTATATTTCCTATGGCCTGCTCTCTCAATCTTCAGGAATGCTTCAAACCAGTGAATATTTACCTGCAAAGTTTACTGCTTACACAAAGACATAGATCTTAATGCTCCAGGGCATCCCTGTCCTCTAGTGTTCATTTATTCCTGGCCCATTGGACATCTGCACATACACAGTTCAGACTCTATTTGTCATTAGACTGCCTATTCCCTGACAAAGCTGCTCCTCCTTCAGCCTCATGCTCTCTTCTTAATGATGCACCAGCCTCTCAGAGTAGGCATTTTATTTTTCCTGCCCTTCTATGGCAAACACTTGGCTGTTTGTTTTTCACAATATCTTTTTGTATCCTTCACAGGATTTCCCTCTCTTTAACAAGGCTCTGCTACTAATCTTCTCCCTATAATCATGTAGTAGTGTCTTTTCCTTCCAAGAACACTATTTTGTAATGTGATTTCACTGCTCAAATCACTGTGAATAGTCCATCTTCACCAAGGACTAACTCCTCGGTCCTTTGAGGCCCTTCCCAAGATGATTTATTGCCCTACTGCAGGGAACCTCTGCTCTCCTCACGGTAAGCATCATTTTCTGAATATAACATATGCCTTTCCAAGTCTGAGCTGCTGTTCGTGTTGTTCTCCTTGACTGCTGTGCCTGCTGTGTAAATCTTATTCATCCTTTGTGGCCTTCTAATATGCCACTTACTGATTGAAATATCCTCCAATCATCACAGTTGAGTGTATTCTCTCTTCTCTGAATACAAAACACTTCCTTCCATTCTCATGGTATTTATTTCCTTGCATTGTAATTATTTATGCATATCTCATCTTCACTAATAGCTTAACCCTTTTTAGATATCAAGAAGCTTACTCATTTTTATATTTGCTCCTCCACTCCTACACCATAATCAGCAGCACATAGCCTTGTCCATAGTAGGTTCTAGATAACTATTAAATTATGTTCAAGAATAGATTAAACTTTTATCCTCTGAATAGAGTTGATGTTTGTATTAAGAAAAAAGTGACTCTACTTTTATAAGGTATTTCCATCTCTTTTTTTCTTTTCTCAAACTGTTTGAATTCCAAATCGGATACTAGCATCCTGGCAGGAAATCACTGAAAAGCAAAGGTGTACAGTGAAGCTGTTTAAATATTGAAGTCCCATACAGTCAAATAGAATTTCTAAGCATAGGAATTAGCTGTGAGATGCATTAATATGAATATACTTGGAATATTTGTGCAATAGTAATGGAGATTGAATGTTGACTTCTAGGCAGGATTAAGATGGGTGTATTGAATGCACCATATTAGGGAAACCAAGATATACATTGGCAGGAACATTGAAATTCTTGTATGAATATAAAATCTTGGGGCCAGATTATTTTTTCTAATAAAATGTGTTGCCTACTTCATAATGAAAACTGGAAAATAGGATGCAAAATATGTGTTTAATTACTAAAACTTTCAGGGGTTGAGGTAAATAATATCCCATAGAGTAGAAAAAAATTATTCTGAATGCCTTAAGATCTTTTAGGAAATCCTGTTTTGGAAACTGATTTCATGTGAACCTATTGAAACCTACTCCCCAACACACACACACACACGCGCATACAAACACACACACACACTCTTACACCAACAAAATTAATAAATATAAATATAGTACACTTTCAATTACTTTGCAATTTGTGATCTGAACTCTTTGGCCAATTTCATACATATATGTCAAATAGACATATATATATATGTCTATTTGAAACTGGCAGTGATGAGAAGAATGTATGATTGAAAACAGAAAAAATATATATATATACTGCAGAATTTTAGTGGCTATGTTTCTGGAAATGAGTCTTCATCCGAATGTAAAGTTTTCTTTTTTATTATAAAAAACTAGTTTCTTAATGCCTGTTGGGTTTTAAGACACTCTCAGAAGCACAATTTCCATGCCCAGGTTATCTCTTTTCTCTTCCTACTAACAATAGTTCGATACTAGATCTGGTTATACAATTCCCCAGCTTTTAAAAATGATTTTAACACATTTTTCAGTAATATCTTCTCATCAGCTTTTACCACTCCTTACCATTTCTTTTTCCTATATTATATTTCTAAGTTTCTAACAATCCCTAGGAGATGTGACTCCTCTGATTCTGAATTTAAAATTCTTCTTATAGAGTCACATACTTGAGAACTTTGTGACAAGATCTAATGTTTGGGGAAAGATTTTTGAATCTGCTTTATACCTAACTTAGAGATACATGTCTATTGGTAAAATAAACAAAATTCTGAATTTGAAAATATTTTAAATGCAACACAATTTAGCTATAAATAGAACCCACTGTTTTCCTAGAATTCTTACACAGAAAAGTTTATTTTCTTTTTTAACTTTTTTTTTCATGAATTAAAGATTATCTTGGTATTTGACTTAGGACTTAGCAAGGAATATTGTATACAATTTGTGGAAAACTGAGATACTTTAATATAGAATATTTGTCACCATAAAATGGTTTTCTGTATTTGAAGTTTCATCGATTGATTCTTGCAGGTCTTGCTGAGCTAAAAAGTAAATATTGACAAATAGAACATCCCAATTATATTCTCCACTGAAACTAAAGTGGTGAGAACATTCTTACATAGGATACTGCAGTTTGTTTTTATGAGCAAAATCCTTTGAAATATGAAGAAGGAATGCAAAGGGTAAAGCAGATATACTAGATTACTCCAATAAGAAAGAGCAAAGAAATCTTAATAGCTTAAAATAGCTCCACATTTTCACTGCTGTAGAGGAGTAAAAAATATATTGTTCCTTCCTCCCTCCTAGGCTCCCTCTCTTAGGCCCTATAAATTAGACTGACAAAAACAAAACAGATTAATGACAGAAAACCGAACACAAATGTATTAACCTGTGCATTCTGCTTGCACATGGGAGCATTCTGAAATGAGTAACTAGGAGTAGTTAGAATTTCGGCTGATAGAGCATCTTAACAAGAAAAAGAAAATAAACATTTAGAGAAATGACAAAAGAAATGAAAGAACTTTGAGCTTCTAAGGGCAGCAAAGTGTGCAAAGCAACTATATAGGGAGACTAGTGATAGATAAGAATTATTAAATTTATTATGTAGATTTCTCTGGTGCCATCTCTGGGATGATAAAGGTCTAGAGTTGTTTCTAGTGATTAACTTTTATCTCTACAAGCATTCCAGGGATTGGCATTCCAGTTTCAAATGTTGATGCTTCACAGCTAGATAGAATTAACTGAGACTGTTATCTTCTCAGGATGTATAGTTTTATGCTCAGGACAGCTAACTGGGACCCATCCATTTCTATATTCTTTGCAGCAGGCACTGACCAGAAAAACAACAAAGAAATTGGCACCACTAAAAAATGGTTCCCCCTGCCTTTACTTTCTTGCTACTGATTATCAAGAAACATTGGTAGAAGAAAGGAGAATGCCCTACCAAATATTTTTGCAGTATTCTTTGCAGTCATGAAGCTATCTCAACAAATGAAGCATGGGGTGGAGGGGGAACAAAAGAGGGAATTTTGCTCCCATTCTAAAAACTCCCAAATGCATAATGTAAACATACTGAAAATTTATACCATCCATACTTTCTATTATTGTTTACCTATTCAATGCCAAACAAATAATGTCCTACAAGCAATAAAAGTTACTGTATCCTTCTACGGATGCCAAGGAGCAAGTTGAGACGACTCCAAGATATACAGTGCCGAGCAGCAGACCTAGTGCCTAAACATAAGCAATTTATTTTGGAAAATGGCTTTATCTACTGTGAGTTCTCATCACTGTATTATAGAAATGCCACCTGGGCAATAAATGTTTTATTGGTTATGAGAATAGCAGCAGTTTCATCCTTGAATTTTGTGTCCAGATATCACACAGACCTACTGTCCCATATGGTACCCACTGGTCATGTTGGCTCTTGAGTTCTTGAAATGTGGCTAATCCAATTTGAGATGTGATATAAGTCAGACACAAGATTTCAAAGACTTTGTACAAAAATATTATAAAATATCTCATTAATAATTTTTATATTAATTGAATCTTAAAATTAAAAGGCTTGGATATGTTGAGATAAATATACATACTGTTAAAATTAATTTACCTGTTTCTTTTTTATGTGGCAACTAGAAACTTGAAATTTACATATGTACTCACAAAGACTCTCTTCTTTGGAAAGAATCTTTAATTGCATTCCTCTGAGTCCTCTACTTGACTAGGCCTGACCTCAGGCTTCCTTTTCTGTCCTTACAGAATACAGTTCAAGCAAGAATCTCACTAAGTCAATTTAGGGAAAATCTCCCATGTTTGGTATGTAACTACTCTTCATATCTTATCACTCTTTTTTGCCTTCTGTATGGTTCTATTAAGTTAATTTACCTAGAAACACCTTATCCTTGATGCTTCTGAGAAGAGAAAAGATCACCTGGTGGTCATTAATCAGACCCTCTGAGGCAAGACCCCTTATCTGAATAATTCAGAGGCAATTAAATTTCCCTATTATCTAAAGCCACTTCAAGTACAGGTTTCTTTCCCAAGAATTTATAAGTAACTAGAATTTCTATACATCTCTGGAATGCATGCATGTCAAAACTCATTGTGAAACCATTGCTGATATCAAGGTACCAAAATGACTACAAATGTAATAATTGAACATTACTTATGTGACTCATATGGTACAAATTACCCTACAGTTCCTGTTTTAAGGTCCACAAACATGCCTAAAGAAAATCCACCACAGCATGTTCAGTCTTGCTGAAGCTCCCGCTGTACTCTGCTGCAGTGTTCTTTCTAATAAAACTTTTCTTTTCAAACCTAAACCATTGTTGGTAAATTATTTTACCATCCAAGAGCCGACCACTCTCTGACGCCGGGACCCTGACACCTTGCCCAGAAGTTTCCTCCTAGTAATTTTGCATCCACTGACATGTGCCCAGTCTCTTGGTTATAAATTCCACTTGTTCTTGGAGTTGAAGTTGAGTCTGATCTAGTTTCCCTATTGCAGGATCCCATCGCAGTAGTGCCTACGCCTACCATCGTGACTCTTCTTGAATAAAATTTGCCTTACCATCTTTAACAAATGTGTCATGAATATTTTTTTCTATAAGTGTTTTGAATATTTCAATTGAATATTGGAGAAACTGAGCTATCCTATAAGATTCTCTTTTTCAAATTGATGTATACAGATATTTATAAACAACTCCTGATTATCACCAAAAGAGTTATTGAGGTATTGGCAAAATCAAAGTTGGCATAATTTATTTTTTGCCTGTAAAGATTTTAACAAGAATCTCCATAATAACCTAATGTTTGAGTTCATTATTAATTGTCACAAACTTTCTCACCTTCTTCTTGGCCTGAATTCAACAAATTGCTCTTAACTTCTTTAATATGATGGATAGATAATAGAAAGGCATTAGATAATAGAAAGGTATTAGATAATAGAGCATAACTATGTAGTGATTTCTTGGAAACTAACATAGAATTTCTAGAGAAAACTGTGAAAGCCTCTCTATTCACCACATTTGCTCTTCCAACCTGGGTAAAACACAACCATGTTCCATCTAAATGTGCCCATGTTTTCCTCATTGTAAACCAGGCTTGTGGATCAAATGATAATCAGGAGACCAAGGAGTTAAGGAGAAATAGCTACAGGTGATAGAAAGGACCAAGTTCAATCTTCTTGTAAATCCTAAATCCTGCAATATACACATTAGACTGAACATACAGTATCAAAAAGTAACTGCCTCTACTGAAGAAGGGAGAGTCAATAGCCTTTGGAAAGATGCTCAGGAGGGAATGAGGTGGAGGAAAGAGAGACGATATTGATGAGGAAAGCCCTGTGCACCAGATCCACTTGTTCAGAGATATCTTAGGGATGCTGTGTCTGTGCTGTCTCCCAACTCTCATACTGGCTCATAAGAAGCAGTGATTCACAATAGTGGCTTCACTCGCTTCAGGAAAAACTCACATACTTATTCAAGAACCATTTAGCTTTCTTGAGTGTGAGTTCTGATTCTTGAGAACTCAGAAGTTCTCAATAGCTAAGGCTGCTTGAATCAACAGAAAGTTCATAAGAAAAAAGAATCTGGAAGAATGTGGACCAAAAAGAATGTACTGTTAACTGGCTATTTTAATTCTACATATGTGGAAATGCTGCTTAAGGACACTTAATTTTAGGGACAAAGTGATAAACTTATGTAAGAATTGAAGTTTCTGGCAGGGTCTTTCCAACATTTTGCTTGAAAGATCTCAGTAGCAAGCCATGTAAGCAACAATGGGCCACTGGAAATAAAAGCAAATCTGTGGTCCTCTGAGAACCGAGCTTTTATTTCTCTCAGGATTCTTTTGCAGGATTATGGATGTCTCAGTAATGCTAGTGAGTATGTGACCAATATAATTTGGCAGACACAACTCTCTTTTTGTCTAGAATAATGTCCTATCAACTTGCCTCTGTAGATTCTGGCCTTTTTTCTATCCCTGGCACCCAGTGCTTGTTGTATTCCCATAACTGAGCCCTGTGTTTATTGAAAAGAGATGATGCAGTTTAACATAGAAGGTCCCAGAAGAAAGCAATGAGGAGCAGGTGTGTTTTATCTCAAGCCCAGCAGGCTGTCTTCTGCAGTAGAGTCCTCTAGCAGCTTAGCCAGCTGTGCAGTACATATGGAGTAGAGGCCAAAACTGTGGCTCAGTACATGTGCCTGTATTAGTGACCAGAACTACAAGCTGCCACTCACAGCAGCCTCTATTCTTGAAAATGGCTACACCAGAATGAGATTTATCGCCTCATATTCACCAAAACTCTCAAGCTCATGATTTCTCCCTTTCTACAGGCAGAGCTTTTAGAGATCTATTCACCAAATAAACTGTTTATTTTGTGTTAGCATCTATGGAATAAGATAATTTAATCCACATAGATTTACATTATATCAAATAACTTGCTCAGTTGATTTTCAGGTTAATTCAGGTGCTCCAGTGGTAGACCCTGAGACAAAGATCTCTTGCAAGTAGTTTATTTGAAAGGTGAAGAAATCACTTACTAGGGGTTGGTAAATAAGATAAGGCACATTATTAAGCCAGCTACTCGCTGTGTGTTGGTGAAGCTTAATTCTGCTAGGGAAACACTAGGAGCCAATGTGAAGATCATGCCTCTAAATCATCCCACACAAGGGACATGGAGCTTGGTGTATTTTTTTCATTAACTCCCTGTAGTCATTGGTTAAGCACTGCTCCCAAGTGGTCCTAATCCGAAGCACAACTGGCCCCACCCTTTAGTTGCCGAAGCTTGCTGAATAGCCAGAGATAAACTTCAGGCAAACGAAAAAAAAACAAAAAACAAACCTGTTCCTGGCAGCTGGAAGTAAAATGAGCCTGCGGTAAAGTGGTAAAGACAAAAATATATGAGTAACATACCTACAGTATTTGTGACAGTTACTCAGTTGAACAACATAATCTTTCAAGTAAGAAACTCTCTATAAATTAAAGAATACACTGGGCCAGTCTAGTCACTATGTATTTTTTAAAGCCAAATTGATTAGATGGGGGAATTCTGAACAAATTTACTACCACTCCTCCTTTTATCGCTGCTTCTCTTTGCTTGTCTACAGAGTAAACATATGGCTTAGAAGTTTATTTCTTTGCTTTTTAAAATGAGACTTTGTTGCTCACACTCTCCAGTTTTCCCTGATATAATTAATTAGCCCTTGGTTTTAGAATCTGATTGACTAACAACTAATAGCAAAATTATCCTAATACTTATAGCTGGAGCTATATTTTGTAAAATTTGTCTGGTATTTCTCATTTACCCATTCTGCGACTTTCACCCCCTCCTTGATCTCATCCCAAAGATGCCCATATTTTGGCTGTAGCTATTGGCTATAATACTTATAGAAAATTTTCTTCCTCATATAATTTCTCATTTTATGGAGTTTTGCTGATCTAAAACTACTTTGCATGCAAAGGTTAATGGTTCACAGACTTTTGCAGTTATTTCTCCCATATATATTTGAGGATTCATATATAAATAATATATGTTTTATATATATTATATATACACACACTGTTGAAGTATACCATATAAACATAATCTATATAAACTATATTATATATAGCTTAACTGTTGACGTATACCATGTATATGTACACATGAATAAGAACAATGAGAGTTAAAAACTGCAGGAGAACTCAGTCAGTGGGGGCTTTTGTCTTTACATATACATGGTATACTTCAGCATATATTGAAGAGAAATATATACTGGAGAAATAAAATAACTGTGTAATCATCTGTGAACCATTAACCCTTGTATGCAAAGTATTTTTGCATGGTAACGTACTGGCATGGTAACATACATTGGGATACAGGGAGTTTCTCTAGCAATCTCTCAGATTATATTGTTTGTTTTCTTTCACATTACAGACATCAAAATATACTTCTTTGATCCATTTTTCTCATACTTGCCTGCACAAAATCTTGTGTTTTCTACCAGCTGTTTCATGGCATATATTTTATATCTTTTTTTTTTTTCTGAGATAGAGTCTCCCTCTGTTGCCCAGGCTGGAGTGCAGTGGCACGATCTCAGCTCACTGCAACCTCTGCCTCCCAGGTTCAAGCAATTCTGTTGCCTCAGCCTCCTGAGTAACAGGGATTACAGGCACCTGACACCACGCCCGCTGATCCTTGTATTTTTGGTAGAGACAGGGTTTGACCATGTTGGCTTGGCTGCTCTTGAACTCCTGACCTCAGGTGATCCACCCTCCTCGACCTCCCAAAGTGCTAGGATTACAGGTATGAGCCACTGTGCCCAGCCTATATATCTCATATTTCTAAATAAGATATTTGCAAAATTAAATATTGGAAAGCTGCTTCCTATATTAAAAATGTGTTTCCTTTTTAGATTTCTTTTTCAAAATGATTTATGGCTCAATTTTGAAAGCCTCATATTGAGTTAAGACTGAAATGGGTTGATATGTGTATACTGCTTTGATATAGACTAAGGAGTGAGAGAGTAGCAATGGAAATGCCACCATCTCACTTATTTCACGTTTAGGTCATCAAATTGTCCACACAAACCAGACAATCACAATATTTTAAACCACACTTTCAAATTTCCTGAGGCTATTCCATTGAATTATTGTGGCCATGAGGAGCTAAATTTAAGAAAAAGCAATGAGAGTGATAATGAACAATTCTATGAATGAAGCTGCGTTTCTTTTTTTTTTTTTTTTTTTTGCTCTGAATTATAATGCACTCTTGGTAGATCCTAAAGTTTGTGTCTATTATGTCTGTTTCAATTGCCATTCCCTGAAGGTTCTTAAGTCTGTGCAAGGCAATCACAAAAACCTAAAATCTGAGTGTCTGAGTCCTTAACATTAAGAGTGGGGAAAAGTAAAGCCTGAGGAATCGTATCTATGGCCAACATGGGAAAAGATAACTATTAATCTCAGTAACATGGGAAGTAGTATTTATATTCATAATAGCCTAAAGCACATTCTCAAACATAAAATGCAGCAAACATCATTAGGTGAGTAACATTCTTCTAAGTTCCTCAAATATCTCATTAATGTATCATTGGAAGAAACAATGATATGCCTTAGGGATGCTCCTGAATATTTAGATTGATTTCTTTAAAAACACACACACACACACAAACACACACACAAAAAAACCCTCAAAAGGAATTATTTCATCTTTGGAGACAGAAATATAAAAGTACATGATAGAGCGTTTTTCCAGTTCTGCATGTAAGAAGCTTGGAAATCTCCACTCTGTTCTAACAAGGAGCTAAACAAACTGAAAAATCTACAACTCTTTAGGTTTAAAAAGAAGTGACATCAGAAGGCAAAACTCTGTCCCCAAAATTGAAGTGACAGACAGGCAGATGAATATAGTCACAACCTACCTGCACAGAAACCTCCATGGAACCAGTGCCAGGGTAAGAAACTGGAACTGTAGTTGACAAATTGCTAGAGGCTCAGGGCGAACAACAATAAGAATTAAAAACTGCAGAAGGACTCTGTCATGGGAGGCTTTTGTCAGTTTTACCTCCAGAAACTTGACTGAGTCCTCACATTAAACATGAGAGGAAAATCTCCTAGTGCTCCCAGCAGGGAGTGGGGGAAAGGGAACCATTTTGAATTACACCAGAGCACGCTCTTCTTCTTAAACAGGTGTGCCCTCAGGAGGAACTAGTTAAATTGAGTCTAACCTGCTGAGTCTTATCAGAGTCAAACTTTCTCTGGGAGAAAGGAAATATCTAACTCCAGCCTCTAGCCTTCCATGTGAGTAGAGGAAAATATCAAACAAACTCCAGGTCACTCTAGCTATCCTGTTCCACCTAAAGAGGGAGGGGAAAAAATAAATAAATAAATAAATAGGGAGAGAAAAACTGCAAAACACTTGTAAATGTTCACCATACTGAGAAATAGGCTCACTAAAAGACAGAGGCCTTATCACAGAACTATAGACGAATTTCTCTCCTCCCACACCTAAAAACCACATTACTAAAGACCTATTTAGAGTAATTCATTTTACATAGTACATCACGTTCAGCTATCTATCTTATCTGTCTGTCTATTACCTGTCTGAAAGATATACACACACACATACTCTAAATGGCAGGAAAGAAACAAAAAAACACAGTTTGAAGAGACAGACACATGGCAGGGGTCTTGAAATTACCAGAATAGGAATTTCAAACAACTATGAATTAACATGCTAAAGGCTGTAATAGATAATGTAGACAGCATGCAAAAACAGATAGGAAATGTTAGCAGAGAGATGAGAATCCTAAGAAAGTATCTAAAAGAGATGCTAGCGATAAAAAAGAATGTGAACAGAAATGAAGAATGTCTTTGGTGGACTTAGCAGAATGGACATAGCTGAAGAAACAAATACGGCGCTTGAAGATAAATCAATTGAAACCACCAAAACTGAGAACCAAAAAAAAAAAAAAAAGATTGAAATAAAATAGAACATCAAAGAATTATGGCACTACTACAAAAGGTGTAACTTACACATAACGAGAATGCCAGATACAGTAAAAATAAAATAATTTCTCAAATTCTCTTTTATACTATCTTACTGGTTCCTTCATGAATTAAAGAGTTAAATAACGTCTTTGATATTTTACTTAAAAAGAAGATAACAGTAATAAGTATGGTAGATATTAATTCAACCATCTCAGCAATCACTTTAAACCACAATATTCTAAATGCAGCAATGAAAAGACAGGGAATGTCAGAATGGATCAAAAAATAATATGCAACTCTAGGTAGTCTACAATGAACCCACTTTAAATATAAAGACAC
The DNA here is from genome assembly GCA_036589455.1 of Ateles fusciceps. NCBI lineage: Eukaryota > Metazoa > Chordata > Mammalia > Primates > Atelidae > Ateles > Ateles fusciceps. Next base: position 7,631,229 of record JAZHEH010002982.1, on the reverse strand, counting down.
ATACAGATTAAAAGTAAACGAATGTAGAAAGATATACCATGCTAGTACTAATCAACTCAAGAGTAGCTATATTAATTTCAGATACAACAGGCCAAAAAAATAGTTATCACAAATAAAGAAGCACATTCCATAATGATAAAGGGGTCAATTCTCCAAGAAGAGATAGCAATTCCTATAACAACACATCATTCTAACAATGCAGCATCAATATTCATGAGGCAAAAACTGATGGAACTGCACAAAGAAATAGATGAAGTCACTATTTTAGTTGAAGGTTTCAACACCCCTGTATTAGAAATGAACAAATCCAGCAAGGAGAAAACCAGCAAAGATATAGTTAAACTGCTGTGGTTTGAATGTTTGTCCTTCCCCCACCCCCAAATTCAAACGTTGAAATCTTAACACGCAAGGTGATGAGGTATTTAAGTCATGTAAGGATATTAAGAGAAGGCACAGTCTATGAACCTAATGGAATTAGTGCCCTTATTCAAATGACTTTATAAATAGAAACTTTGCTCCTCCCACTACATGAGGACACTGCAAGAACTTGTGATCTGCAAGCTAGAAAGTATGCACTCACTGAATTTTCCAGAGACATTTACTTGAATTCACAGCCTCCATATTTGTGAGAAATAAAATTTCTTTTGTTTATAAGCCACCCAGTCTATGACATTTTGTTATAGCTGTCTGAGCAGACTAAGGCATGAGCCCAGCAACACCATCAATCAGTAGGATATATTTGATGACAATATATAGACTACTTCATCCAACAAGAGCAGAATATACACTCTTCTCAAGCTTACATGGAACATTCCATAATATAGACCACACTTGAGGCCATAAAATACATCTAACAAATTAAAAATAATAGAAATATACAATGTCTGCTTTTAAACCAGAGTGGAATTAAACTAGAAATTAATAGCAGAGAGGTGGAAAATCCCAACATACATGGAGATTATACAACACACCTCTAAATAACTCATGAGTTAAAGAAAAATCTCAATCAAAAATTTAATATATCTTGAACTAAATAAAAATGAAAATACAACTTACCAACATCTTAGGACTACAGTAGAAACAGTATTTAGAGGGAAATAGTAGCATTTACTGCATATATCATAAAGAAAAAAGTCTAAAATCAAATATCTAAGCTTTCACTTTAGGAAACTAGAAAATGAAGAACAAATTCCATACAAATTAAGTAGAATAAAATAAGTAATATAAGTTAGAGCAGAAATAAATGAAATTAAAAATAGGAAGTCAATAGAGAAAAATGAATGAAAACCACCAGCCGCATTTCAACCTGGGCAGCAGAGTGACACCCTGTTTCCAAAACCAAACAAAAACAACAACAAAAAAACCTCCTGGAACTGATAAGCTATTACATCAAAGTTGAGAGATGCATGCAAGGAGTAATAGACAAAAATTCATCAGCAGGTGGCATTTGAAATTAACAATGCAATACAACTCACATCTACCCTAAAAAATGAAATATTTTCATGTATAAGTCAGACAAAATATGTACAAGAACTACATGGAAAAATGAAGAAACTCTAATGAAAAGAATCCAAAGGAGAATTATACAAATAAGCACATCTTTCATTTTTATGTATAGGAAGACTCAATATTGTCAAGATGTTGGTTCATCCCAACTTGTTCTGTAGATTCAGTACAATACCAACAAAATCCTAGCAAGTTGCTTTGCAGATAAACTTTATACTAAAGTTTATATAGAGGAACAAAAGAGCCAGATTAGCCAACACAATAACGAAGGAGAAGAACCAAGTTGGAGGATTAATACTACCCAAATTCAAGACTTACTATAAGGCTACAGTAATCAAAACAGTATGCTTTTAGCAAAAGGATATAAAAAATAGATCAATAGAGCAGGATAATGGGTCTAGACATATACCCATATAAATATAATCAACTAATATTTGACAAAGGAGCAAAGGCAATACAATGGAGAAAGATAGTCTTTTCAACAAATGTTACTGGAACAACTGGATATCCACATACAATAATAATAATAATATCTCTACACAAACCTAACATCCTTCATAAAAACCGGCTCAAAATAGCCCACAGACCTAAACATAAAACACAAAACTATAAAATTTCTAGAAGATAACATAGGAGAAAATCTAGATGACTTTGTTTGGTGATAACCCTTCAGATCTGTCACCAAAAATATGACCCAGGAAAGAAAGAATTGTTCAACTGGACATTATTAAAAGTTTTAGAAAATCTACTCTGTGTAAAACTCTGTCAAGAAAAGGAAAAAAATGAGACATAGACTAGGGAAAATATTTTCAAAAGATATATCTGATAAAGGAGTGTGTCTTAGTCTATTTGTAGTACTATAACAAAATACTACAGTCTTAGTAATTTATAAACAAAACAAATATATTTCTCACAGTTCAGACTCTGCTGCATCCTTCAGAGGGGGGAATGCTATGTCCTCACATAGCGGAAGATATGGAAGGAAAAGAGAGCTTTCTAAAGCTTTTATTATAAGAGTATTAATCCATTTTCAAAAGGTCCAAATTCTTTTTTTTTTTTTTGATATTTCAGTAAGATTTAATATAGTTTTTTGGACTAAGTAGTAAAAAAACTTCCATACTTAACTGAGACATTTTGTCAAGGCCAGAAAAAGTCTTGCAAAATAGGGTAGTGGACTGACAGGCTGATGCAGAGAATAAACTTTGTCCCATCACTACTTGTGCCTCCCATCCCTGGAGTGCTGACGGGCACCAGTAAGACCGAATCTCTCTGAATCCATTACTCCATTCCTCCTTGAGGCACTGTTGAAGAAATCTCACTTTTCACCCAGGGTACTGATTCTGGTACATATGGATCATAAGTCCATTTGGGGAAAACTCGCTTATAGAGGTTCATCAGTACTGTGTCTTGAGATTTTAGCTTCCCATCAAAGCTGCATTTCATGTGGCCATGGGTGCCTAGAGGCTCCTTGATATGTCCTCTACGGCCCCACTTTGTTCTCAGTTCCACCGGTTTAAACCACAGCACATCCTCTCTGTTGAAGAACACGTAACGTACTACTGCCATCTTAGTAAAAATTTTGAAAGGATGACCACTCAGAACAACTCTCTTGATGACCATTCTGTCTGGATCCACTGACATAAGATGGCCTGTAGCAATGAGGCTGTGCATTCCATTGCTTTTCTGCTTGAAAAGCAGCACAGATGCAGGAGGAAAAGTGATTGGTGCATATACTGTCACCACCAGGGTCATGTCAGCAGTCAGGAATCTCTGAAATTTATGTTTGTCCGCTGCAGTGTGCTGAGAAAACAAAGGCGAGGCTTGGAAGCGCCTGAATCCGCAATGGAATATGAGTTCTTCCTTGACTTTCACAGGTTCAGTGTTGCCAGGGTCACGCCTCACCACCATATTCAATACTGACATCTTCTGTTCATGAGGTAGTAAAGAAATTCTTAATATTCAATACTGACATCTTCTGTTCATGAGGTAGTAAAGAAATTCTTAATATAACAAAATGAGGACTAAGATTCAGTATAAATTTTGGAGGTGACACCACATTCAAACCATAGCAGACTGTTATCCAAAATGTATGAAGAACTCTTAAACTCCACAGTAAGAAAACCAACTAACTGAATTTTTTTTAAAAAGAAGGACCTAAAACCTTACAGACACCAAAGAATACAAAGCAATGGCAAATAAGCACATAAAATAATGATCCATATCATATTCAATCAAAGAAATGCAAACTAAAACAATGAGATGCCACTACACATCTAGTAGAATGGCAAAAATTCAGAACACTGACAACAACAAATGCTGGTAAGAAAGTGGAGCAACAGATACTCTCATTCATTGCTGATGAAAATGCAAAATAATACAACCACTTTGGAAGACAGTTTGGTGGTTTTTTACAAAACAAAACATACACTGTATGATATAGCAATCTCACTCCTTATTATATACCCAAATGAACTGAAAACTTATTTCCACAGAAAACCTTGCACATGGATGTTTATAGCAGCTATATTCATAATGTATTCATAATTATAAAAATACATAATCGGCCAGGCTGTTCTTCAATAAATAAATGGATAAATAAACCGTGGTACATCCAGGATCATATGGAATATTATTCAACACTGAAAATAGCTACCAAACCATGAAAAGATGTGGAGAAAACTTTAATGCATATTAATAAGTGAAATAAGTCCATCTCAAAGGCCTATATACTATATGATTCCAAATATATGACATTCTGGAAAGGGCAAAACACTGCAGACAGTAAAACATTAGTGGTTGTCATGAGTTAGAGAGGTGGGAGGGATTAAATAGGCAGCACACAGGGAATTAAAGCAGTGAAACTGTTCTGCATGATACCATAATGGTGGGTACATGTCCTCCTATGTTTGTCCAAACTTGGAGAATGTGTAGCACCAAGAGTGAACCCTAGCAAGTTCTAACCTTTGGATAACAATGGTGTGTCAATATAGATTCCTCAGTTTTAACAATTCTACCACTCTGGTGGGGGATATTGCTGATGCGGTAGGCTATGCATATGTGGGGGCAGGGTGCATATGAGTATCTCTGTACCTTTCTCTCAATTATTCTACGTACTTAAAACAGCACTAAAAAAGTTCTATACCCACAGCCAACAATATAACGTTGAAAGCATTTCCCTTGAGAAGTAGAACAAGACAAGGATGCCCACTTTCGCCACTTCTGTTCAACAAATTACTGGAAGTTCTAGTCAGAGCAATCAGGTAAGAGGAAAAAATAAAGGGCATCCAAATTAGCAAAGAGGAAGTCAGACTGTTGCTGTTTGCTAATGATATGATTCTTTACCTAGAAAACCCTAGACTCCTCCAGAAAACTAGAACTGATAAAAAAAATTCAGCAAAGTTTCAGGAGACAAAATTAATATAGACAAATCAGTAGCTCTGCTATACACCAACAGTGCCCAAGCTGAGAATCAAATCAAGAACTCAATCCCTTTTACAATAGTTGCCAAAAAATAAAATACTTAGAAATAAACCTAGCCAAGAACATGGAAGATCTCTGCAAGGAAAACTATAAAACACTGCTGAAAGAAATCATGGACAACACAAACAAATGGAAACACATCCCATGCTCATGGATGGGTAGGATCAATATTGTGAAGATGACTGTCCTAGACTGTTTTCACACTGCTGATAAAGACATACCTGACATGGGGAAGAAAAAGAGGCTTAATTGGACTTACAGTTCCACATGGCTAGGGAGGCCTCAGAATCATGGCAGGAGATGAAAGGCACTTCTTACATGGCAGTGGCAAGAGAAAATGAGGAAGATGCACAAGTGGAAACCCCTGATAAAACCATCAGATCTTATGAGACTTATTTACTATCATAAGAATAGCACTGGAAAGAACAGCCCCCAAGATTCCATTACCTCCCATTGGGTCCCTCCCACAACTCATTAGAATTCTGGGAGATACAATTCAAGTTGAGATTTGGGTGAGGACACAGCCCAACCATATCAGTGGCCATACTGCCAAAAGCAATCTACAAATTCAATGCAATTCCCATCAAAATACCACTGTCATTCTTCACAGAATTAGAAAAAAAATCCTAAAATTCATATTGAACCAAAAAGAGTTTACATAGCCAAAGCAAGACCAAGCAAAAAGAACAAATTTGGAGGCATAAAATTATCAGGCTTCAAACTATACTTTTAGGCCATAGTCACCAAAAAGTCACCAAAACAGCATTGTACTGATATAAAATCAACACATAGACCCATGAAACAGAATACAGAACCCAGAAATATAGCCAAATATTTACAGCCAACTAATTTTCGACAAAGCAAACAAAAATATAAAGTTGGGAGAGCACACTCTATTCAACAAATGGTGTTGTGATAACTGGCAAACCACAGGTAGAAGAATAAAATTTGATCCTCATTTCTTAACTTACACAAAAAAAATTCAACTCAAGATGAGTCAAACACTGAAATCTAAAACCTGAAACCATAAAGATTCTAGAAGGTATACACTGGAAAAAACCTAGACATTAGGTGTAGGCAAAGACTTCATGACCAAGAGCTCAAAAGCAAATGCGACAAAAAGAAAAAGATGAGACTTAAACTGAAGAGTTTCTGGATAGCAAAAGAAATAATCAGCAGAGTCAACAAACAACCCACAGAATGGGTGAAAATCTTCACAATCTGTACATCTGAAAAAGGACTAATTACCAGAATCTACAAAGAACTCACAGAAATCAACCAAAAAACCAACAAAATCCTATCAAAAGTGGGATAAAGACATGAATAGACAATACTTAAAATAAGATATACAAATGATCAACAGCTTATGGAAAAATAATTATCAGGAACATACAAATCAAAACTATAAGGTGATTCTACCTCACTCCTGCAAGAATGGCCATAATCAAAAATTCAAAAAATAGTACATGTTGGTGTGGATGAGGTAATAGGAAACACTTTTACACTATCGGTGGGAATGTAAATTAGTACAACCACTACGGAAAACAGTGTGGAGATTCCTTAAAGAACTAAAAGTAGATCTACCGTTTGCTCCAGCAATCCTACTACTAGGTATCTACACAGAGGAAAAGAAGTCATTATATGAAAAAGATACTTGCACATGCATGTTTATGGCAGCACAATTTGCAATTGCAAAAATATGGAACCAGCCCAAATGCCAGTCAATCAATGAGTGGATAAAGAAAATGTGGTATATAGAGGCAGGAGAATCGCTTGAACCTGGGAGGCGGGGGTTGCAGTGAGATGAGATTCAGCCACTGCACTCCAGCCTGGGTGACGGAGCAAAACTCTGTCTCAAAAAAAAAAAAATAAAAGTGGTATATATATGTATCCTATGGAATACTACTCAGTCATAAAAGGAATGAAATAATAACATTCGCAGAAACTGAATGGAATTTGAGACTACTATTCCTAAGTGAAGTAACTCAGGAAGGGAAAACTAAACATCGAATGTACTGTCTCATATGTGGGAGCTAAGCTATGAGGATGCGAAGGCCTAAGAATAATATATTAGACTTTGGGTCCTCCGGAGAAAGGGTGGAAAATGGGGAGGGATAAAAGACCACACAATGGGTATAGTGTACACTGCTCAGGTGATGGGTGCACCAAAATCTCAGAACTCACCACTAAAAAACTTACTCATGTAACCAAATACCACCTGTTCCCCAAAAACCTATTGAAATAAAAAGTATTTTTTAAAATTCTATATATATAATATAAAAATTACATAATACATCATATATAAAGCGTGTTATATATGTCATATGTAAATATATAGATTATACATATCATATATAATATAAATCTATTATAATCATAAACACCTCACAGAACTTAATCTGATCATATATAGTATATATATGAGATAAAAGATATATTCCTATTTATATATAAGCTATATCTGCTTTATATATATATGTATATATATACATACATATTAGAGATCATCAGATTAACCTAAGGTGTTTGTGTCCATAATGAACACTTGCAAATATGTTCACCTACATATAGTTTTATAAATCATGATCAGAGGTGACAACGTTGCAATTTATCAGTGCCCTGTGATCCTGGTGTGACATGGTAAAAAGCCCCATGAACCTGCATACCTCAACCATACCTCGGCTTTCTGTTGAAACTGCTCTCTATAATCCAAACGTGAATAAGTAATTAAGGAGTGTAATTGCCACCCTACCCAGACAATGTGTAAACAAATGCTAATCTTGACTTTTGTGAACCACTTAAATAACAATCAGAATGTCAAAAAGTCCCCTGGCCCTCGGAGTGTCCAGAGCCCCTCATCCTCATCTTCACCCAGGAATCCACTGGAATGTCTGGAGCTCCTCACCCTCATCTCCGCCCAGAAGGTGATTTACAGAATCCACTAGCCCTCGGAATGTCTGAAGCCCCTCACCCCCACCCCCGCCCCTCACCCTCACTCCCAAGGTGATTTTTACGGGTATAAAAGTTCTTGACACCCTCCTTTCGGGGCCACAGGTTGGAGAGACACGAGTCCTCCTTGGCCGCTGGCAATAAAGACCCTGCAATTTGGCATACTTTTGTCTTGGTGTTGACTTTCTATGCTCGGTTCAGTACAACAGTGGAAAACATCAAAGGTTAAGAAATCTCTCCAACACTTATGAGCTCTGGAAACTCATTTGCTACAAAGAACCACTCTGCCCCATGTAACTCATTAATAGATAAGATTTACAGATGTTCCCATTATTTATCTATGTCATGTCTAGACACAGACCCTCCAAATTCCCATTTTTGCCTAATAAATGATTAGTTGAATTGGTTTGTCCCCCACTGACTCATCAGAACAAAATGCTTTGAGAGAATGATTGCACAAATGGACAATAAACAGACCACATATAAAAATGTAATGTTGTCCTACAACCTGCATTAACCTAGCCAGGAAATCAACTCTTAGCTACAGCAAATAATCCAGGAAGTCAGCCTGCCATAAATCAAACTTTGAGGAAACCAGATTGCTTTCTCTAGTGACAAGCAAGAAAATTATACAATAACTTTTGTAATAATTGGCTCAAAATGGCCAGGACCTGATTAAAAACTGACAGCTCCTCGATTATTGTCCCTATTTTCAACTCAGGACCAATCAGAGAAAGTCAAATGTGTAACCAATCACATAGGATGGCCAACTTCTAGTGAGCCTGCCCACAGCTTCCCAAAGTTCACATCCTTCAATGAAGGTCCATCTGAAGGCTTTCTTTTTTCACTAGGTATAAAGCTTTCCCACTCTTCTGCCTTCCTCTCCCTCTCCGAAATGACAGTGGCTGATTTTCTTGCTGTAGCAAGACTATAATAAATAGCCTTTGCTTTTCTCATTTGGTTAGTCTGTATTTCCACAGTTTGTTATCTAAACATTGCTAAAATTTTCTATGTTCTTCAGTTTCCTGAACTTTCATCTACGTCAGCCTAAGCCAGTGTGCAAACTTTCCCTAAAAGCCCTTTCAAAGACTAGATTGGTCCAAGAGTAAAATATTCACTTTTATCCCCTCTTCCACAGACCCAGTCTTTTTCTAGCTTTGTTTCTCTCTATGAATGAAAAAAAAAACAAAACTTTTTTTTTTTTTTTCCCAAGGATTGAGATGCTTACAGATCTTATGGTCAGAGAAATAGCACCCTCCCCTTATTACAATAGCCCCTTTCTCTATTGCAATAATACTTTTGTGTCAAGTCTTACCAAGTCCAGATTTGTTTTGTTATCAATTTGACAGAGGGTTTGTGAAGAAGTTACTTATCTGCATGTATATATTATATTTAAATTTTCATTTTATATAAATATAATAAACAAGTTTGTATATGACACTTGGCAAAACATTGCAAAGTGACTGACCAAGAAAATCAATGATTGTAGAAGCCAAGAGCGTGGTCTACAATTATGCTGAATTACATACTTGAAAAATGAGAAATAGAGATTACAAGAGCAGTAATTTTACTGAAGCTGTCTTTGCTTGGTTTTAGGTGACAGGAACCAGGATGATCTACCATCAACATATAGGAAAGAGTGAATTATTTTTCCAAAAGGATATTAAGATTAAATATGAGAAAAGCTTTCATGCACTGATTCTAATGAGCAAATTCATCTATTCATCTAGAGAGAACCAGCTCATGATTCAGGGAGAAAAGCTTTTGTTGAATGTAGTTAGGTAACCAAATTCTTAACATTTTTCTTCAAATCTTTTGAAACCAAAGAATTATGTACTGTGATTGAATTTCCATGAGAAAGAAAAGAAAAATTTGACCTATCAGCCAGATATGATCAGCTATTATTTTCTTGATATTCCAAGTAAAAAGGCCCATTGGGTAGGAAAGAGCTGCAAATGAAGTATGCCACAGCACTATCAGAAATTCAGCATAGTTCTACAGAGCCTCATTCAATCACCCTATCATGTGAGTCACACTCTTAAAAAGACAATCTACTTTTGCCATTAACTAATCCTTCTTTAAATCTTGCTAATTACAATAATATCACAATATTTATTTATGGCTTGCTATTTGTCAGGTATTATTCCAAAAGCTTTTTTACTGTGTTTCATTTAATTCTCACAAATCCTCTAGAATATAGGTATTATTATTATCTACCACATTTACTGATAAGAAAATTGAGACACAGAAGCAAGAATAACCATGCCCAAGGTCATACAGCTAGTAAACATTAGAGCTGAGAAATGAGCTTATAAACCAAAAATAACATCTTCAGCCCCCCCCAAATGACTGAACAGACATCATCTTGGACAAGGGGATCCCAAAGAAACCTGACAAACTGAATTCCCAGCCAGAGTGGAAAAGGAGTTCAGACATGCTTCATTATGTCCCCTACTTTTCGGAGTTTAGGCACAACTGACCAACATCAAGTTTAAAATAGAGATCATTACAATATTGGAATTAAAAAGAAATTATTTAGGCAGATAGTGAGGGTAACAAAGTCCTCAGTTATGTTTTTATTTAATGAAAAGCAACCCCAGAATCATTTCTTTTCAAACAAAGAGCAACCTGTAAAATTGAGCTGCAGACATAGATAAGCAAGCTGGAAGCTTGCATGGGTGAATGCTGGCAGCTGTGCCAATAGGAAAAGGCCTTGAGGCTAGGCATGTTCAACATGGCAGCTCCATCTTCCCTTTTCCTTGCTAACCACATGTGCAGTAAGGTGCAGACACCATGGTGTCCACCAAGCACAAAATCCATTTGCATAATAAAGAGATTAGTGTGGGTGGTCAGCTTCTTCATGCGCTATGTAAATATCACACCTAGTCCAACCAATCTTTGGGCCCTATGTAAATCAGACACCACCTCCTCAGGCTAGTCTATAAAACCCCCTGCACTTCACCTCAAACTGGAAGTCCCTCTAGGGTGCCCCTCTCTCTCTAAAGGAAAAAGAGCTATTCTTTTTTCTTTTTCACCTACTAACCCTCCGCTCTTAAACTCATTTCTGTGTGTCTGTGTCTTTGATTTCCTTGGTGTGAGACAACGAACCTCAGGTATTTTCCCAGACAAATGATGCTCCTTCATTAAGACTGACAGAACAGACTCTTTGTGCCAATGCTATACCAAATTCCAGTGTGACTGTGGTACAGCATCACATTACAGTAGACCCTGAAGGAAGTCAAAATATTTTATCACAAAATATATTTCTTTGACAGATTTTGAAATGTTCCTGCAAAACTGTCTCTTGTGTGAGAAATTTGCACCTGTAGAAAATCCCATTAATGCAGCCATATCTTTATCTTCTATGTATTTCCTGTATCTATGAGAGTTGAAATGAGAGCCTGATATCTTCAAGGTCTGAAAAGAGACATTTATCATTTATTCTTTCTGAAGCCTGCTACCTGGAGGCTTCACTTACATAACAAGAACCCTGGTCTTCACAACCTCACTTATGTTACTTCAGGCATTTCTTTCTACTGATTTCAAATCTTTAGACAAAGCTTAACTCTTTCAATCATCAATTAGAAAATCTTTGAATCCACCTATGACTTGCAAACACACCTTCTCTTCAAGATATCCCATATCTCTTTAGGCTGAACCAACGTATACCTTACAATGTGCCTGTAACTTTTGTTTCCCAAAATGTATAAAACTCAACTGTAAACTGACTGACTCAGGCACACCTTCTCAAAACCTCTTGAGACTGTACCCCAGGCCATGGTCTCTCATTCTGGCCCAGAATAAACTTCTTGAAATATTTTACTGTGCTTGGTTTTTCCATTAACAAGCTCATTTTGATTGACTTACAAACATACCCACTCAATTATTGTGCTAAACTCCTTAGCTTATAGAATTGCCCAGAATAGAAATGGTCATCATCATCTCTTCATCTGATATGTGGCATCTAGCCCAAAGCCTGCTTTCTCCATGACATTCAATTTCACATCCTCTATCCCATCCTAGGAATCTTAGGATCTGTGTATTTATTTGGCACATATGAAATGTTTTTCATTAAAAACAAATTTGTAAATAAATCTTCATAGGCATAGAAATGTTCTTTTCTAGTTTTGTTCTCTCATTTTTAAGGATCATTTGCTCATTGTAAAAACTTTAAGAATTTAAAATTTATAAAAATAAAACGTAGTTGTGATTCTTCCCAAAACCAAACCTTGTTAACTTTTTCATCTGTATCCTTCTAGTGGGATAAAAATATGTATGAGCAAATCAGGGTTTGACCATATTTTTATTACATAAAAGAAACTATTCATTATACATTGGACATGACTTTTTATTTTCCACATAAAAATATATCTTAGATATATTTCAACATCTACAAATAATTGATTTCCTTAATTCATTTCAATAATTACAGGTTTCTGTTGTATGCAGATAACATACTTCATTTAAACAATGACATAGTAATGAACATTTAGATTATTTTTAAACTTTTGTCATTGAAAAAATGCTGCGATAAACTCTTCACGTAAATAATCTGACATTTTTTGACAGTGTATCCAGTAGATAAATTTCCAGTAAATATTCAAAGGATACATATTTTTACAATAGATACTGACAAATTACTCTCCAGTGGCTTAACAATTTACAGTTTTATCAACTATGTGAGTGAATGACAGTTTCTCTGCAAATTCTACACCAGATGTTAACTATTTTTGACAAATGGATAGATGAGAAGTGTTATATTCTGTATGTTTCATGTTTGTTTGCATTTTCCTTGTTTTTAGGCAAGATTAGTGGTGGCAGTGGGCAACTTAGGCAATATGTATGAAATGGCAGATCACATTATATAGTAGTAATGGTCCTACAGAGCAGAGATGATAATTGTGGGGGGAAAATGGATTGGGACCTATTTATAAGGAGCAAAATAGAGGCTTACTGGAGAAATATCACTACTCTCTGGGTAGCTGGATGTAACATTTTCCAGGAGAATTTCAAAATTGTTAGGAATAAGTATTCTCTGTACCACTTTGTCCCCCTTTCCAAATGGGACTGTCTTTGCAGATATCTTATACCTGTTTTGCCTGGGATATGGGAGAAGACAACTTGCCTTTTTACTTTAGGGTTTTTCAAAAAAAGAGAAGCTGCATACAGTCATGATGTAAACCATGGAATTCTGAGTCCTGAGATTATGCAGTTACTGGATAATACTTTTGATATGTCTTGTCTGAGATGAGGAGTTTGCATGTGAAAGGGAAGTAAATGCTTGTGAACACAGGAAAGGCTTCAGAACATAGGACGATAATTTGCAAATCTTAATTTTCTTCCTGCAGTGGTTTAATGGTTATATACATTTTGCTGTTTTTCCTGGCAGTGCTTCCCTGACGAATATGTGGAGGGTACATCACTGTTCCACTGGCTTTGGCCTAGTCATATAACTGGTTTTGGTCAATGCAATATTAGTAAAAGGTAATATAAACAAAGGCTTTAAATATGTCTTGTTAAATTTGGTTTAGCATGGCCTCTTGGGTTTTAGCCATCTAAAAATAATAAGATTACGTCTAATTATGCCTGAATAGCTGCAAGTTTCATAGTGAAAGACATGGAGCTGACTTAAACCTGAACCATATCCTAAGTAGAGCTGTCCCAGAAGACTTGCAGAACTGTGACCAATAAATAAATGATTGCTGACACTATGGTGTTGTTTGTTACAGAGGGTTACCTTCATAGAATTCTGGGTAATATAAGATTTAAATTTCACATGGACCATATTATTATCATTATATAAAGAAAGACTTAGAGCATTTAAGTGAACTGACCAAAATGGTATACTAATAGAGAGGTTGTGATGACATAAACTCACATCAGAACTCAAGGATGGAAAAGTGCTTTTATTCATTATTTATTACTGTATTCCTAAAGTATTTAGTCACTGAACAGAGTGGAGTGAGGACAGTAACAAGGATATTCATTAAGGAGGTAGATAACGAGTGACTTAAATTGGAGTAAAATGAGAAAACAAGGGTTAGAATTGAAGACAAAAAAGAATGGAGTGGTATGTAAAAGATAATAAGGGGAAATTTACAATATTTGAAGTTTCTCCAAGATGTTTCTTTTATGGTCCTATGTCAAGTGAGTCAAACTACTTAACAAGAATGTAATAGTTATCCTTCACTGTGGTAAATAAAGCAAAAATTTTCTGAAAATTTCTCTTCTTTCAGACAACTTATACCCATACATTAAAATCCTTGTAACCAATATTCAGTGATTTCACTTTGGGGAAATGCATATGTAGAAACAACAGCAAATGTACTGAGTCCTACCATTTATTCCATCCACCAGGCATATGATTATTTTAAAATTCTTGCTGCTTGTTTTTTATATGTGAAGTACAATGCAATTTTATTTCCCGTAAAAAGTGAGATAATTAAATGGACAATTATAAAAATAATGTGTGTATAATAGTGACTGAAATAATTCAACATCATTTCTTTTTCCTGATGGTAGTGATAGAGGAGTCAGAATTATGTACATAAGTATAGCAGAGTATATAAATTTTCAAAAAATTACCTCAGGAGTTTATCTTCAAAAAACTAATACTACAAATGCATATAAACATAAGCATACAAGCACACACACACACACACACACACACACACACACACACACCCACTTTACAGGTAGAATAAGTCCTCTTGGGTATATTAAATTTTTATTAGCCTCATTGATGGCAAAATGTTCACTTAAGGGCTAGGCACCTGTAATCTCAGCATTTTGGGAGGCCAAAGTGGGTGGATCACTTGAGGCCAGGAGTTTGAGACCAGCCTGGCCAACATGGCAAAACCCTGTCTTTACTAAAGTATAAAAATTAGCTGGGCGTGGTGGTACACTTAATCCCAGCTAGAGGCAGGACAATCACTTGAACCCGGGAGGCGGAGGTTGCAGTGAGCCGAGATCACACCACTGCGCTGCATCCTGGGCAACAGAGTGAGACTGCCTCGGAAAAAAAAAAAAATGTATACTTTAAATAGTTGTGTTATTACCAAGCAATACTATGGAAGAGTAAGCTTTTAGTTCAAGTCTCTGCTAATAAAAGCAATTTGGTTAATACCAGCATGTTTAGATTTTCTATTACTGAACATTTAGGATGTTAGTTATACATAAGACATGTGTATCAGTCAGAGTCCAGTCTGAATATATAAAGCCTACCGGGGGATTTGAAGAGGGAAAATTCCACATACAGAATTGTTAACTAGGTAGTTGAAGGTTAAAAGAAAACTCTAAGATGCACAGAAGTAGCAAGTGCATAAACCGGGTGCTACTGTTTCTATAGCTGAGGGGGAGTGCAAAATGAAGGACTGAACTTAGAGCATCTCCCTACCCCCATCTTAAATTCAGACCTCTTTGGAGAAAGTATGGCTACCACAAGAACACCAGCCTTCCAGTGATGAGGAACCCAGCCATAGAGAGTAGGGCAGAGCTCTCATAGAGGTGTGGGCTACTGGGTGGGTTATACTTGCTGCCTAGTGAGAACCATGGCTAGTCTATGAAGGTCTTGAAGTGAGTATTGTCAGACTTCTCATGTGCTGATTTGCTGGCTGTCATGTCCTCAAAAACAGTACACTAGAAGCAGGAAACTCTTTCATCTGCCAGTGTCCCTTCAGCTCTTTCTATTGACAAAGACTAACATTGAGACAACTGCAAAGGAGAAATGTCTACAGGGTAAAGCTTCAGTATTACAACATAGGACAAAGAAGGGGTGATTTGGAACTGAGGGGCAACAAATCAATGGTACAATATGTATTATGAAGATCAACTATGCACCATGGTGTATTTTGCTACTTCCTTTTTAGATATTTTCTTTTCTGGGGACAAAGTCAAATGTAGCTTCTTCTTGTATTATGGTCACATTCTGAACAATTTAAAACAAAAGGTGGGTAGGGAGAAGAGAAGTCAAAAATCCTGTCAAAAGTTGGCTCAGAGGCAACCCCAGCAGCCTGACTTCAACAGTCAAAGAGAGCTGCCCTGTAGTAACTTTTGTATAGATGTGTGTCATTATAGTGAGATGTTAGCCTAATTCATCCAATAACTTTTCATGAAGTTATCAGAAACATGAGAAGACATGAATGCCTTTCTGACTCACATGTTTCTGGAAATACTTACACTTGGATTTAATTATGCACATCTCTCTATGAAAAAGCAAGATGAATGAAGTGAGATGGAGTATTTGCAGCATTCTTCAGCCTGCTTTCGTGAAATAGAGAACATTAATGTTAGATTAACTTTCTGTTTGCCTCATTTTCCTGTGATTAATTGCACAACTCTTCACCAGAACAGTTTATCTTATATATCATGCCATGAGAATCAATGCAGATATCCAACTAATCAAGGTAGAAAGCAATCTTTCACAGCTCAAATTTTTCATTTTTTTTCAAATTCAAATCAGCTGAAGTCCTCTTTTTTAAATTAATAAACTTGATTTTATAAAGAAGTTTTAGGTTCACAGTAAAATTAAATGGAAATTAGAGTTTATATATACCCTCATTCCCAAACACACACACAACCTTCCCTACTACTGACATCCTGCACCACAGTGATTTACCTACATCAATAGATGAACCTACATGGATGCATCATTATCAGGCAAAGTCGAGAGTTTCCATTGGGTTCACGCTTAGTGTTGTACATTTTGTGAGATCTGACAAATGTATAATGGCATATACCTATCAATGTGTTATTATACAAAATAGTTTCACTATCCTAAAAATTCTCTGCGCTTCACTTATTCACCCCCTTAACTCTTGGCAACCACTGATCCTTTTACAGTCTTCCATCTTCCTAGTTTTCTTCTTCTCTAGAAGGTCTTACAGTTAGAATGTATATATTAATAGTTTTTTTAGACTTTTAAATTTGGCTTCTCTCTTTTAATCATATAAATTGGTTTCTTTCATCTCTTTTCATGGCTTGATGTCTTATTTCCTTTTGGTGCCAAATGATTTTCTGGATGTACCACAGTTTATTTATCCAGTATCCTACTGAAAGACATTTTGTTGCTTCCATGTTTTGCAATTATGAGTAAAGCTGCTAGAAACATCTTCTGTACATGATTTTGTGTAGACTTAAGTTTTCAATCCATTTGAGTAAATACCAAGGAGTATGATTTCTGGATTATATGATAAAAGGAAGTTTAATTCCAAAGTGACTGTACCATTTTGCATTCCTGCCAGCAATAAATGAGAGTTCCTGTTGCTCCACATCCTCACCAGCATTAGCTATTGTCAGTGTTCTGGATTCTGGACATTCTAATAGGTGTGTAGGGGTATGTCACTGTTGTTCTAATTCGCAGTTCTCTAATGACATAAGATGTTGAACACATTTTCATATGCTTACTTGTCATCTGCATATTTTCTTTGGTGAAGTGGCTATTCAGGTATTTTGTCCATTTTTTAAAATTTTGATTATTTTTTCTTTTTAATTTTTATTTTTATTTTATTTTTTTTGTAAAGACAGGGTCTCCCTATGTTTCCCAGGCTGGTCTCAAACTCCTGGGCTTAAGTGATCCTCCCACCTGGGCCTCCCAAAGTGCTGGAATTATAGATGTGAAAAACCACATCTAGCTCTATTTTGCCTATTTTTAAAAATAACAGTGTTTGTTTTCTTACTGATAAATTTTATCAATCAACATATCTTGTATAAATAGGTTGTCTCTGGTATTTTCTACAATTGTGTAATCTTCTTATTCCACCTGCTTTAACAACTGTACAGAAGAAAAAAATAACAGGGAATAAAGATAAAACATGCAGTATGCCATGTGAAATAGTCAAACCAAAGCATTTACTGACATTTGCAGAGGACTTATTAGTAAATATCAGGTACAATGACTATCAATAATAACAATAATACTATTACTAACAATAATGACAGCTATTGCTATTTATTGATTTGTTATCTTGTGCTAGGCATCATACCAGTAGCTTTCTATACATTAACTCACAGGGCCCTAGTAAGTAAATATAATTATCTCTATTTTTTATTGAGAATATTAAGACTTTGGAATTCAGTTACTTTCCTGAGGTCGCACATTTAGAAAGCAGAAGAACTTACATTCTAGTATTTGTTTGTCTAGCCTCAAACACATGCATTTTTCACCGTACTTCCTAGTCAAGTGCTGAATTCTGTTATCTAGATTATAGATAACACACGAGAGAAGACCTTTTAGCAGCCACACTTGTCCCCTGCTCCTAATTATTGGAGAACCATTTGAAAGATACACATAATGCCTTTCCTCAAATCAACTCCTAAGCTCCCTGTTATTAAGTTCTTGCACCTTAGCTTTTCTCTGTTCATTTCCAAACCTCTGTATTATTTTTCATTCTCTGTTTAAGTATTCTGCTTAGGTCTTGGGTATGATGCATATCCTCATATTTCCTTTGGCATCTGTGGCAGAAGCAGTGATATTACAGGAGCATCATTCAGCTAAATATTTATTCAGATCAGGTACAACACCACCATCTAAAATGTGTAGGTTCTCTGGCCTAAACTGTCATTCCAAAAAGGCACAAGTCACTGGACATACTAGATTTAAACTCCAGCCTTTCTTCTTCCCTCATTCTGAAGTGAATACCAATGCAATTATTTTTTGTGAATATACAGAACTTTTTGGAGGTTCAAAAGCATGCCCCACCATACATATACTGCACTTATAACACATCTTTCACCCTCCCCAGTCACAGAAAATTTCTCAAATTTGATGATAATTATTTTATATCTTTTCTTTCTAGTTTTACCATCTATCAATGTATCTCTAAAATTAATGTTTTACTTTTTCTTACTTTCAAACAATACATAAATGGAATATACCATTATATTCCTTTATAACTTAATTTCTTCACTTAATAGTTTGTGATCCACATTTGTGTTACTCTACATAATCTTGGTTTATTTTGAAAATGTATTTTTATTTATTGATTGATTCTACTATTGATTGGTATTTAAATTGTACCTCATTTATTTTTTGCTATTAACAACAAGGTTATTAATATTCTTGAGTGTATATTCCAATACAAACGGATGACTTTCTCTAAGGTAATATTGTTCCATTTCAGCACTATAAAATCTTTGGCTGGATAACTTTTGTTGGCATGTGTGGGAGGGTGCTGCTCTGTGCTTTATAGGATGTTTAGTAATATCCCTGGCCACTACTCGCTAGGTGCAACTCAGCTTCTCTCCGATTTTTGGTCGTCTCACAATTGTGAAGACATGCAGGCAGGCAGGCAGGCAGGCAGGCAGGCAGGAAGGAAGGGCGGGGGGAGGGAGGGAGGCAGGCAGGCAGGCCTTCTCACAATTGTGAAGACAACCAAAAATGTCTTCACACATTCCTATATGTCTTTTGAGGAACAAATTTGCCCCCCAGTTGAGAACCACTGTCACAAAAACATGAAAAACCCAAGAAGAATTGTCACCTAATGCTTCCATTTTCATCTTCATTCTTGGTTTCCTCTGAAATAGGCATTGGAGAGTAAGTCCTCCAGGGAACATGGGACAGGGAGTTGGAGAGGTTTTTGTTATTACTAATTTTGCTGACCAGATAGTTCAGAATTCTCACCACGTAGATTTGTGGCCAATTGTACCTGCTGACCCCTTGTGGTTGAGTGAGGTATATGTCTAGTTATGGCCATGAGTTGCAAGGAAAACATGTCTTCCCTGGGCTAGAGCATTTAATTGCTGGTGCAAAACACAACCCCCATCCAACTTCTTTGCCTCCTCTAGATTAGTGTCCCGCAACATTCAAAATGGTAGCTGATTTGTCTGCTTAGGTTGCTAAAAGACTACTATGAGCCAAATACTCCCACCAACACCCAACAGTCATATATGATGTGTGAGAAAGAAATCTTCTCTTGAAACAACTAAGATTTCGATGATCACTTTTTATAGAAACTATTACAGAGCATGTTATGAAAACTGGTACCCAGAATTAGGGTAGCATCATAATTTTTAAAAAAGAAACCTAAAATATATGACTGAGTGCAAGCAGAAAGAAAACTGTTATGGAGCGCTGAAAACATGACAATCCATGTCATACAGAGGCAAAATATTTGAAAATATTTTTTTCTTGTGATGAGTTGAAAAGCAGGTAATATGCTTAGTACATATGATGACTTTAGGATTAGAGGTTAGAAAAAGAATGGCAATAGCATATTGGCTTCTATTTGATTGCATTTGCTATGTTCCTCTAAGAAAAAACAAATCTTGCACTTGCAAATAGGAGTTAGAGAGAATAGAAAGAGTTTGGGAGTTTAGAGGTTTAGAGAGCTGGACATAGCAACTTCTCAATCCTAAAGAGTAAAATATAGAATTGAGAAATCTCTGAGCAAGAGAGGCCAATTAGAGCTCAGTATAATGGCAAATATCACATCTAAGTTATAGTCAGACTCCCATGGTTAAAATCTCCAAATGGTTTAAAATTAGGAGGAAATCTTAACAGCAGAAAAAAATTTCCCAAGGTTAAGGATATTGCTTTTCCACCACACTGATAAGCTTAGAATATCCATACTAAATTCAGAGAAAAGGCATATGTAGAAAAGATCTATGCATATGATAAGGACATATTAAGTATTCAAGATCAAAGGGGTAAGAAGCTAAGTTTTTGAAGCCAGGTTTTGAAGAGTCTGTCTCCCAATGACACAGTGTTCCTGAACTAAAAATGTTTTTTACTATATGTACAAAAATTCTTAGGACCTAAGCCTTTAACAAACAGGAAACACTTCCCCAACACCCTGTTCCATGCTCCCTGCAGGACTTACTCTGCAATCCCTACTTCAAATGTAGCCAAGAATTAATATAAAAACAGAAATGTTAGAAGACAGCTCTCCATAGGCTTCTCATGTCTCTTCGTGTCTTGCCAGTGGAGGCGCTAACTGACTTTGTTTTGGACTATCTTAGCAAAGATATTTGTATAGCAAACAGCTTTGGAACATCAAAACAATGTCTCTTCAGGCAAAAGTCAGGAATGTTTTCTGTCCAGTACAATAAATATAACATCCTCCTCTGGATTAGACATTCTTATTTCCCATTATCAAACACTTGAGTTCTCTAAATCCACGATTCTGCTTCCGTAATACAACACACGGTGTGTGCAGGAATCAGCTGTCCCTTTTTGTATCACTCTGTGGGAATGAGTACTCCAGGGACAGAACAGGAAAATGCTGATATCTGGCTAGTGCCATTGCTGTGAATAATAAAGTTCTTTGTGTCTATCTCAGAATTCTCATATTTTCTGCCAGCATCTATGAAACTGTGGCAGACTAACTTGTTAGTTTGCAAGTATGGTACAATCTCAGACCCTTCACGGCAAAACACACACACACACACACACACACACACACACACACAACAACTAGGAAATTTCTTGAAGAGAATGAAATTCAGTCCTAAACCAGTTTTTACCAACCACTAATCTCCAGATAGGGTGGTCTTTGAAAGGTCTGCCCACCAAAATTTTGGAATTGAGGCAGACATAAGTTTTTTGTATTCTTCATTACTCTTTTCTAAAAATCAGTGCTTAGTATTATTACACCTTCCCTAAACCACAATTGTATATTGCAGTTGTGGAGAATATACAACTTATGTTTTTGGTTTAATAGGATTCATACCTGCAATTGAAGTTATAGCCTATCATACCTCACCCAGATCTAATGGTGCTTGAGTTTGTTGATATAGCCGGATAGAATATTTGAAGGGAGTATATTTTGTCAGTGAGAAGGTAAATATATAGAATATGTGGTGACCAGAAAGGAGACCATGATGGACTTATCAAGTGTCTACATTTATCCCAGTGAACTTGTAGGTCCTATTTTGGTACATTGTTCTATTTGTATCCCTTTATAATTTCAATTTATCATAATCATTATAGCTTTATTGAAAGTCTTAAAATATAATAAATTGTTCCATTTTTTTCTTCAAATACATCTTGATAGCAAGGCCCTTTTTACTTCTATACAAGTGTTAAAAATCAGATTATCAATTTAAATACATGCACGCACACATGCATGCACATGAACACATTGATTGTCAAGATTTTTCTTGAGATTAAAACAATCTATATATACAAATCTGGGAGACCTGCCATGGTTACACTGTTGGAACTTCTGGACCAGAAATATTAATATTATATTCTGGCCCAGAAATATATAATCCTTCATTTATTTAGGTATTCTTTACTGATCCTCAATTATTTTATATGTTTCTATAAAAACATCCATCATGAAATACACTTTTAAAAGTCTTGCTTAAATTTATTTAGATAATCTTTATTTTGATGCTATTAGAAAACAGATCATTCCATTTTCTGTTCATTTATTTTATATAGAAACATATGAATATTTTTAGTTTATTGATTTTAGTTTCTTCACAAACTTCCTTACTTAACATTTAACAATAGTAGCTTTTAGATGTTTTTCATGCCTGTCATATATTAATGACTTGTTATTGCTTTCTAATTTCTTTACTTTCACTATTTTTCATGTTTTATTCTACCTGTGCATGACTTAAAAATGTTAAGTGGAAAATGTTTTCAGCTTTAATAGTAAGACAAATTATATTGTCTATTTTCTCAAAGGGAATACTGTCAATGTCGCTACTAAGTTAGATAATTGTCATCTATTTTTATATTGCAAGTTATTAACTTCCAATTACAAAAGTAGATGTCTTTGACTTTATGTTAACAAAGTATAATGTAGTTAATTAATTAGTTAAAAATGATTAAAATATTATAGAAATATTATCAGGTTATAACTATATTTTGAAAACCACCTTTAGCACAGCTCCCTGACAAACTTTCTGTGATAGAAAGTTCTATACTATGCTGTTTACACTAGGCCTAGTGAACCCTTGAAATATGCTTAGTGCAACTAAGGAAGAAAGTTTTTATTTTATTTATGTTTAATTAATTTAATTTAAATAGCTATATGTAGCTATTGGTTTCTATCTAATGGATATCACAGAGTTATCTCAATCAAACGGTGGCTGTATCTAGCACAAACTTTCAACTGAATCTGTCAAGATTTAAGAGAATAAAAGAGTTAAAAAAATCAAGAAACTTTTAAAAAATATTTTCACTTTTCTCACACAAATATCCAAAATTTTAATCATCGTAAAAGCAGAGGAAGAAATCTATTATTATTCTCAAAAGAGTGAGACATTTTTCATCTCCATGGTATGCTGAGAATCCCGATATTCTTCTCAAATGATATTTTTGTGGCCATGCCTGTACTTAACATAAAATGTTTCTGCTTTGTCACATATTTCATTAGAAAAATCCTTGGCTGGCTGTGGTGGCTCTGGCCTGTAATCCCAGCACTTTCTGGGAGACCTGGGTGGGTGGATCACCACGTCAAGAGATTGAGACCATCCTGGCCAACATGGTGAAACCCCATCCCTCCTAAAAATACAAAAATTATCTGGGCATGGTGGTATGTGCCTGTAGTCCCAGCTACTCAGGAGGCTGAGGCAGGAGAATTGCTTGAACCCAGGAGGTGGAGGTTGCAGTGAGATGAGATCACACCACTGCATTCCAGCCTGGCATCTTATTTTGTCCAAAACAAAAAAAGAAAAAGAAAAGAAAAGAAAAATCCTTGAGCATTTTGGTTGACTGCTAAGGAATCTGATAAGCTCACCTGCTCAAGAGTATTAATAGTTCCTGCAGTTTAAAAGAACGCTCCTTCAGACCTATTTACATAGCTTGGAACTTCCAGAAATATTATCTTGTAAAAAAATGAATTTCAAATAGCCTTCTGCCAAGGAAAATGTCTTTATAAAAGGCCAATTATTCACAATCCTATAATAAACTGTATATTAAGAAAGGCCCTGAGGATTGGATGAAAACAAACAGTAATGAAAGCAAAGCTACATGTGGTTGCTAATATCCAAAATTCAATGAGGCTTGCTACTCACTGACTTCTGTTGAAAAAGGGGAATATGGTGGAATAACAAGAGGATTAAGCCTAGCATGGATATTGATGGCCAAACATTCACTCATCTCTGGTTCTCAAGTATGGTTTCTAGTGTGTGTTTTGATTCTCCATGATGTTTGCACCCCATTAAGTTCTCATTTTGGTCTTCTGCTTAACAAGATTAATTTAATGGATCATATCTTATACTTATTAAAATCATTTTTATTAAAATGTGATTTACTATCTGGCTTTTTTCTATCACTTGCTAGGATGGAAATGGAGCTTTAAGCTGTACACCAAACCAACTTATGAGAAAAATACTTTAAAGAAATTTTGTGAGGTCTTGGAATTTGGCATTTTGGGCATGAACATAAAGAAATCACTTAATCCAACCAGGCTTTCTTTGAAAGGTTGTGTAGTGTAATTTGATGAGATCATTCAATCTGCTTTCAGTTGTCCTTACCACATCTATCCACTTATAAAATATTAACTTTTTATGTGCGATGAGAACAGATTTACTGAGACACCAAATATAGCTTAACTTCAGGAAAAAAGGAAAAAGAAATCCAGAAGCTACTTCTATAAAGGTAGCTGTTCATTTGTATAAGTTAATGGAGAAATTAAAATGAGAAGCCATGATACTGTCGAGATGTTAACCCACTTTCACAACAGTGTTTCTATTTCTACACTTGGAACTGATTTACTGCCTGAAAGATTAGAGAAGACATAGAGTATACTGCAATGCCCTTGAAATATTTTGACATCTTGAATTCCAGATATCTTTAATGACTTCATTGGATGATTCTTAAAAAGCAATGATTTTATTCCCTTCATAAATTAGGTGAAAATCACATTAAGTAGAGAGTAAGACAAGAAGAGAAGGAAGTGGGCTTGACTTTTTAAAAGCAGTTTGGAAAGAGAAATGGGTGTCTGCTGACATCGAAGCAACAGCTAGGCCTCCATCCACTACTTCTAATTATATTCCCTATGCCAAAATCAGACAAGTCAGACATTATAATGAACCGAGATATAAAACATTAGAGGGAAAAACTAGTTAAACTCAATTAAAACCAAGACTTGCTGTTTGAAACTGGAAATCTCCCACTATGAATTTAAAAATTTGCAATATAAGCAAACTGAGCTTTATTAATTATTGCAGCAACAGGAAACTCTACACAGATAATTCTGGAAAGGTTTCATTTGAGAGTAAATTAGCAGGTTTTTTATTTGCTTGTTTCCTGCTGATGGTTTGGGCTTAGAGTCCTAGGGCAGAATTATAGAACTAGGATGTGATCTTGAGTTGCCAGAATTATTAAGGTGAGAATCTCTAAAATAGAGACGTTCTGAGTAAAGAAGAAGGCATTATGTGAGTCACAAAACATTCTGCCATTGCAGGCCCAAAACTGATGGATTTATGGTACCTGTTCTCAGTCTTTCTTAACTGATGAGAAGAATTGTTCAGCCACTAAAGCAGCCATGTTCAGATGTACACCACTGTTGTGATTTCTAGATAATATTGTCATCTCAGAAAAAAACAGTTTTGAATTGGACAGTGGACTGATCTTCCTATTCCTTCTATTGAGTGCTGAGTTCATTTCTGTTGAGTGATGGATCATTTGACATGAGAGCAGCTGCAGAACAGCACTGAGACTGTGGAGAAATCATGTATGAGAATGGCAACACACAGTGACTAGTATCAAAATGACATGGACCCTTCCTAAAACACTTAGTGCCATAATCTGAATTACTAAACCCAGGTAAAGAAGAATCCATTTCCATCTGCCTTGGAGAGCCAGGTGACTGTCTCCTTAAGGCTAAAGATTTTTGTTTTTGTTTTTGTTTTTGTTTTTTTAACATGGACACTGATAGTTATTCAAATGTATTGGTTAGCTCAGATTTCCATAACAAAATGTCACAGATCAGGTGGGATAAGCATCAAAAATTTATTTCCTCACAGTTCTGGGGGCTACAAGTTCAAGATTGACAGGCTAGCAGGGTTGATTTCTAGTCCAGCCTCTGTAATCTGTAGACATCTCTCTTTGTGCTATGTCCTCCTATGACCTTTCTTCTGGGCATGGGTTGAAAGAAAAAAAATTGCTGGTATCTATTCCTCTCCTTATAAGGATGCTAACCTTATCAGATTAGGGACCCATCATTATGACTTTATTTAACCTTAATCACTTCCTTACTCTATCCCAATATATAGTCATATTAAAATTCAAGTATTTGAGCTTTTTCTGTGTAAATATAATTTTGTTTGTCTTCGGCCAAGTGGCAACTCTAATGAGGGCAATCAAACCTACCATCTGGACTGTGTTAATCTCCTTTAGTGCTTTTTTAAGTTTCTGTTTTGTTAATTATACCTCAGGAATAGCTACATTATTTTAGGTATTTTAATTATTTTTTAATTTATTTTTTGCTGAACCAGACTTTAAAATTAGAAGAACCTCTCAACACGGTATTAATTGATATTGGTCAAATATATTGAGATTATGGATTCTCAGGACTGTTCAGATTTATCAGTACATTTATGCCTATCCCATAAGGATTCAGAGAAATTTTAACAATTGCCTTCAACACAAACCAAGACAGTATCTTCTGCCTACTAGGGCTAGCAACCTTTGTATGGCAGTCCAATGTTGAAGAAAATGGTGATTTGAGGCCAAGTGTGGTGGCACATGCCTGTAATCCCAGCAGTTTGAGAGACTGAGATTGATGGATTGCTTGAGCCCTGGAGTTTGAGACAAGCCTGGGCAACACAGTGAGACCCCCTTCACTACAAACAAACAAACAAACAAAAAACAAAAAATCTAAAATTAGCCATGTGTGGTGGTGCATGCCTGTGGTCCTAACTACCCAGGAAGCTGAAGCAGGAATGATCACCTGAGCGGGGGAGGTTGGGGACACAGTGAGCTGTGATCCCTGCCACTGCATTCAAGCCTGGGTGACAGAGTGAGAACGTGTCTCAGAAAAAAATAAAAGAAATGGAAGAAGAGCAAGAAAGAAAGAAAGAGAGAGAGAGAGAGAGAAAGAAAGCAAGAAAGGAAGGAAGGAAGGAAGGAAGAAAGAAAGAGAAAAAGAAAGAAAGAAGGAAGAAAAGAAAGAAGAAAGGAGGAAAGAAAGAAAGCGAAAGAAAGGGAAAGGGAAAAGAAAAAAATAAAAGAACACGGTTGTTTTCAGACATGAAAAAGAGTAAAATTTGATAGTGTGGTAGTACAAAACACAAGAAAAGATACTGTGGGATAAAGAAAATGTTAAAAGAAACAAGACTTTGGCAAATTAATAAATGAGACAATCTTTAGAGTTTGAAGTTTTTTAAATTAGCCATGACCAAAGAGTCCATTTTTATAAATATTTTGGAGTCAGAAGTATATTTAGAATCTTCATATACCATTTTAAAAAGACTTAACACTAAATAATAAGGATGTTTTCCCTCCAGTTACTTCTAAGATAAACATTTTTACTTATACTGAAAATTTTCAAAGAGGCCAGTGTAATTCCAAAATATTATTGATAACATATGGTAAGAGATTTAAATAATTTATGTTATATTAAGAATCTATATCTGGAACAGGTGTCTAGCCTGGTAGAGACATGACTTGAACCAAAATTTTTAAAAGCTCCTGAAATTATTCAACTTTCTGTTGAATATATTTTTTCTGCACTTTATTAGGCCTGATCCCTGACTAGAGGGTTTGACATCTGTAGCCTACCTTCTAACTATTTATGAGCCTGAGAAGACAGATTTTGGGGGAATTTTGCTTCCCAAATCAACTCTTAGGAATACAAGGCATGATATAATCCACAGAACTCATGTAAGTTTTTTGGACAGTGACCTAGAGCAAAGTTTATCCACTAAAGGACACTGACCTGATAGAAATAGAGACTTGTTAGGACTTAGAGATGGTTTTAGTTACAGATTTATTGAGAATTTCACTCAAACATGACAAACATGAGATTAGATGAGGAATGTAATGTCACAAAGAATTTTTAAACAGATAATTCTAATGAGAGAAAGTATTCTGAAAGTTAAACTCTAGTTTTTCAGGGACAAAATAAAACTAATGGTTTGAGAATTTTAATGTATATGAGACTCAAATTCACCTTGGGTCAAGATTGTCAAGCACAAGTGATTAAATGGCTTCAAGAGATATTCCTAAAAGCTGTCTGCTTAAATGGTCCTAGCCTGTGTCATGAATATTCACTGCTGAGTCTCAATGCCCCCCCAAATTATAAAAATCCCCTTTCTCAAGTGAGGTAACCAATTATTTCAGAATCACACTGAGTTTAGTTGGATTTCTGTAGCAATGAAAAGCACTACCCAGGTAATTATAAAATGGTATCGTGTTAAGGGAAATGAGCATACAGTTTTTCTTGCTTACGGGTTCCTCAAAATTTCTTCAAGTATTGCCTGATTTCTTAAGGTAAGATTGTTTCCAAGTGAGGAAAGATTCTAAGAGAAGAAAGTTTTAGACAAGCCACAGGCATTCTGTGGTTGTAATTGCAGAGCTAATGATCATACTTCTTCATTCTTGCATTGCTGGAGAGGATGTTTGCTATGGTACACAACACAAACATACTAAACAAATAAGGTATACTGAGAGCTAGCCAAATGAAAAACAGTTACCAAAACTTAAAAGGAGAGAAGGAAATTAATGAAGAGGTGAAGCTGGAAAAGAAAAAATAAGGGAAGGGAATGAAAGAAGGAAGGAGAAAAGAAAAATAATAGAAAATTATTTTTAAAAATCCTATTGAAATGATAAATAATCAGATAAAAACAGTAGCAGAGCATTATTTTAAAAGTAAGAGAAAAACACGAGAAGTTCAGAAATGTTGAGGGATTAAAACTACAAAGAAATATAGAGGGGGAGACTATTAACTTCTAAACATACACAGCCTTTCTCAACATTCATTGTTTTGAAGAATTCTGTGTACACTCCAACTGCTACCCTTGCCTTTTTTTTCTTAACCAGTAATCAATAAAAAGTAAATAAAATTAAAAGAAGGTGGAAAAATTACAGAAATATATGTAAAAAATAAAATGGAACTATGCTTAGGAAAAAAATGCCTTAGAGAAAAGGAAGAGGAGGATTAGAATATCTTGGTAAGGATGGGAATAGGTTGGTGGCTGGTGGTAGAATTTAAAGGTTTTTGTTTACCTGTTTATTTATAAATGAGCATATTATCAAATATTTTGCATTTTTTCCTAAAATGGATTTATTTGCTTTATAACTAACTTTTTTGAAAACCAAAGTAAACAAGAAGAAGTGTTTTAAAATCTCTAGAATTGTTGGGCTAGGAAACAAGTGGATAAAAGACAGGAGGAGAGGGATGACATTTGCTTTGGCCAACATGTACTGGGTACTTTGCTTAAAACTGTGTATATATATACAGACACACACATACACACACATATATATGTATATATACATATATATATAAATATTATCTTGTTCATTTTTACTAGATTACTACTAAGTAGTTACACATTTTTGTGTACATTACATGCAGAAAAGTGCATAAATCTTAAGTGTTCACAAAGTGATCATACTTATTTAACTATTACCTGGATTAAAGAACAAAATATAATCACCATCCTGGCCTCATTTCAAATCTCTATTTTTGACTTATAACAATAAACACATAATATTAGTTGATTTCACAAATGAAGAACCTGAGATTTAAAGATAATACAAGACTATATCATTATTATACAAGATATTCAAATATTGAAGAGCATTGTAATCATATTTCATGTTCTTCTATGATCTGATCAATAGCTACCTTCTATCCAACTTTATTTGCTAAAAAATGCTTATTGTTTTTCAATAAAAGCAGTCAACTTCTTGCCTAGAGTCTTTCTAACCGAATTTCTTTCTGCCCGGACCATACTGAGATATTTGTGTGGCTTACTTTTCTCACACAGGTCTTTGAGCAATTGCTCAAATATATAACTATTATATAGTTATGTGTTTATCTGTTTATTGTCTGCTAACTCACTAGAATGTAAAGTTTAGGTAGATTGTCAGTCTTGCTACTGGTCTGGCAATACATTGAATATTGTCTCATGCAGAGCAGGTGGCTCAGTAAGTATTGGTTAATTGAATTACTAAGAAGAACATTGGCAACCACAGATCAAATCAAAGTCAAGGCAAATAAGAAAAAATAATGGGAAATTGCTTATAACATTTTGTCTCTAATCAATTAACTGAATTCAAAAATGGGTTCTGAGAGTCACTTAAAATTTCCACTTAATATAATCTCAAAGCTAAACTGGCAACAAAACTGTATGCATAAACTACCTCAGAAGAAAGTGAACATAATAGCATTCTTTGTTCAAAAGAATATCTGGTTAGTACCCACAATGTTGTTCTTACCATACATTAATATAAAAATGGCAGAAATCAAGAGAAGTATAAAGGAAGTCTTCAGTAAAACAAGCACACAGCTAAGCCTGGAAAGCTATCATTTAGGTTAATATTATGTGTTACAATGCTTTGTCCTGTTGGAAAGCAATCATCACATTAAGGGGAAAATTACAAGAGAATACAAAATTGCATACTTCCTATTTGAAAATCTAATTTAAATTTTAACTTCAGTGAGGTAGATTGAGTTCAGAGTCAGCATAAATCTCTGTCCTCACTGGCCTATAAAGGCACTGCACCCTGCCACTATCTAGTTCAAATATCATCAGTGTGGAAGGTCATGACCAGCAGTGGTAATAACACACACAGATGGCAATGGTGAAGGAGCCCGGTGCCTTCAGAAAATCAAAATATTGATAACAGAGAAGAAAAGGTGAATAAGTGAGGAAGAGAGACTAACATTGACTTTTGTATTTCTCTCCTTCTTTTGGCTCTTTCATTTATGTCTGCCCTCGGGGTACATTTTTAGTTCCATTTTAGGGAAAAGTTTACTTGAGGGGGTATCACTTGATTTTCAAGAATGACCAATAACTGAGAAGAAAAGAAAAATTTCCACTGTAAGTGTCAGATATTAACTTGCACCTTTCCCTGAAGCAACTGTTTTTAACCCAGAATTCCAAAAACAAATGCCTCAACTTGTTTCTGTGTTGACGTTATTAATACAGAATTTTTTTCAAGTTTTAGATTCACAGAGAAATTGTGCAGAACTGTAGATTTCCACTGTGCCCCTCATACATGAGTTTTCCTATTATTAAAATTGGACACTTGAGTGGTACATTTGTAAACATTAACAAACTGATATCTGTACATTACAATTAATTGAAGTTTATAGTTTATTCAGATTTCCTCGGTTTTTACCTAATTTTTTTTTCTGTTCCAGGATCCCTTCCAGGATATCACATTGCACTTGGTAATCATGTTGCCATAGGCTCCTCAGGGCTGTGACAGCTTCTCATACTTTGTTACTGATGCCTCTGAAAGTTTTGAAGAGTACTTGTGACGTATACTGTAGATGTCCTGCTAATACTCTTTGTCTGATATTTTTCTCATGATTATATTGGAGTTATGTTTTAGAAGGAAGGCTACAGAGATAAAGTGCTATTTGTATCCTATAATATCAAGGGTACATACTATCAATATGGTTTATGACTGTTGATGTTGACCTGGATCACCTGGCTGAAATTAGTATTTGACAGATTTCTCCAGTGTAAAGTTACTCTTTTATTTCTTTTCTATGCTGTACTCTGAAATGCAGAGGCCACACTTAAGAGATGAGGAGTTATGCTTTCTATCTTTTAGGCTACAGTATGTACATAATCAATTAAAAATACTTCTGCATCAGAGATTTGTTCTTTCACCATTTAGAATTCATTGATTGACACCATTATCCTAAGTCTACATTCAGTAGCAATTACTGTATACTTTTAAATTGATTGAAGTTTAATATAACAAGAATAAATAAGCATATAGCTGAACACACACAGAGAGAGAGAGAGAGAGAGAGAGAGAGAGAGAGAAAGCCCAGTTTCCAGAAATAAAAAGATGAAAGAAAAAAATGTCCTTTAAAATATTAAGGAGGTTCCCATCTATTTCTAGTTTTTATAGTTTTCTGGGGTTTATTTTTTTCATGGAAGGGTATTGAAGTTTGGCAAATATCTATGGTTTGTCAATTGAGATCATCATATTTTGTTCATTTATAGTTTTTCTCCTCCATTCTATTAATGTAGAGTATTACATTGATGTTCCTATATTGACTAGCCCTTGAATCTTGGCATAAATCCCACTAGGTCATGGTGTCTAATCGTTTTACTATGCTATTGGATCCCATTTGACAGTCTTTCATTGAGGGCTTTTGTATCTACATTCATAGAGAATATTGTCCAGTAATTTCCTTGTGATGTTTTAACTGGCTTTAATATCAGGCTAATGTTAGGCTAATAGCATGAGTTGGAAAATGTTCCTTCTTATTCTGTAATTTTAAGCTTTTGAGAAGGATTGGTGTTCATTTTTTATTAAATGTTTGGAATGGCTGTTAAAATGTACCAGTGAAGCTATCTGAAATTTTCTGAGACATATTTGATTACTGATTCAATCTCTTTGCTTATTATAGATCTGTTGTGATTTTCTAATTCCTCCTGGGTGAACATAAGTAATTTATATGTCTAGGAATGTGCCCATCTCATTTAGATTATATAATTTGTTAGTATACAATTTTTATAGTATTGTCATATTTGTATTAGTTTAAGGTCAATAATATTCCTACTTTCATTTCTGATTTATGTCTTCTCTCTTTGTTTTTTGTTAGTCTAGCTAAATGTTCGTTAATTTTATTCATCTTTTTAAGTAATCAAATTTTGGTTTTGTTGATTCTATTATTTTTCTATATTCCATTCAATTTATCTTCACTGTATCCTGTATTATTTCCTTTCTTCTGCCATCTTTTGGTTTGTTTATGCTTCTTTCTCCAATTCCTCGGAATGTGGAGTTAGGCTACTGTTTTTAGATATGATTTCTTTTTCAATGTAGGCATTTATAGCTATAAATTTTATTCTCTGTGAACTTCCTTAGCTGTATTTCCTAAATTGTGGTATGTTATGTTATCATTTTTATTCATTTTGAAAAATTGCCTCATTTAATATGTAATTTCCTCTTTGGCCCTTTTGTTTAAGAGTTTGTTGCTTAATTTACATATGTTTATAAATTTTCTGGTTTTCTTTCTGATATCGATTTGTAGTTTCACTCCATTGTGCTCATAAAAGATACTTTGTGAGGGTTCCTGGGCAAGATGGCTAAATAGGAACACCTCTGGTCTGCAGCTCCCAGCAAGATCAATGCATAAGGTGGGTGATTTCTGCATTTCCAACTGAGGTACCCGGTTCATCTCACTGGGAATTGGTTAGACAGTGGGTGCAGCCCATGGAGGGTGAGCAGAAGCAGGTGGAGCATCACCTTACCCGGGAAGCACAAGGGGTCAGAGAGCTCTCTCCTAGCCAAGGGAAGCCATGAGGAACTGTGCCAATATTAAACACCCTTAAAGAAAAAAATTTTCAATCCAGAATTTCATATTCAGCCAAAGTAAGCTTCATAAGCAAAGGAGAAATAAAATCCTTTACAGACAAGCAAATGCTGAGAGATTTTGTCACCACCAGGCCTGCCTTACAAGAGCTCCTGAAGGAAGCACTAAATACGGAAAGGAAAAATCAGTACCAGACACTGCAAAAACATACCACGTTGTAAAGACCATTGACACTATGAAGAAACTGCATCAACTAATGGGCAAAATAACCAGCTAGCATCATGATGACAGGATCAAATTCACACACAACAATATTAAACTTAAATGTTAACAGGCTAAAGGCCCCAATTAAAAGACACAGACTGGCAAATTGGATAAAGAGTCAAAACCCATTGGTGTGCTGTATTCAGGAGACCCATCTCACATGCAAAGACATACACAGGCTCAAAATAAAGGGGTGAAGAATATTTACCAAGCAAATGGAAAACAAACCAAAAAAAAAAAAAAAGGAGGATTTTCAGTTCTAGTCTCTGATTAAACAGACTTTAAACCAACAAAGATTTTTAAACAAGAGGATGAATATCATTACATAATAGGAAAGGGATCAACCCAACAAGAAGAGCTAATGATCCTAAATATATATACACCCAATACAGGAGCACCCAGATTCATAAAGCCAGTTCTTAGTGACCTACAAAGAGACTTAGCACTCCCATACAATAATAGTGGGAGACTTTAACACCCCACTGTCAATATTAGATCAATGAGAGAGAAAATTAACAAGGATATTCAGGACTTGAACTCAGCTCTGGACCAAGTGGACCTAATAGACATCTACAGAACTCTCCACCCCAAATCGACAGAATATACGTTCTTCTCAGCACCACATCACACTTATTCTAAAATTCACCACATAATTTGAAGTGAGACACTCCTCACTATATGCAAAAGAATGGAAATCATAACAAACAATCTCTCAAAGCACAATGCAATCAAATTAGAACTTATTCCTAAGAAACTCACTCAAAGCTGCACAACTGTATGAAAACTGAACAACCTGCTCCTAAATCTACTGGGTAGATAACAAAATTAAGGCAGAAATAAATAAGTTTTTTGAAACTAATGAGAACAAAGACACAACATACAAGAATCTCTGAAACACAGCTAAAGCAGTGTTTATAGGGAAATTTATAGCATTAAATGCCTCCAGGAGAAAGCGGGAAAGGTCTAAAATCAACACCCTCACATCACAATTAAAAAAGCTAGAGAAGCAAGAGCAAACAAATACAAAAGATAGCAGAAGACAAAAAACAATGAAGATCAGAGCAGAACTGAAGGAGATAGAGAAACAAAAAACCCTTCAAAATATAAATGAATCCAGGAGCTGCTTTTTTTTTTTAAGATTAACAAAACAGATAGACTGCTGACCAGACTAACAAAGAAGAAAAGACAGAAGACTCAAATAGATACAATAAAACTGATAAAGTGGATATCACCACTGATTCCACATAAATACACACTACCATCAGAGAATACTATAAACACCTCCATGCAAAATAGACTAGAAAATCTAGAGGAAATGGATAAATTCCTGGAAACATACACCCTCCCAAGACTAAACCAGGAAGAAGCCGAATCCCTGAATAGACAGATAACAAGTTCTGAAATTGAGGCAATAATTCATAGCCTACCAACCAAAAAAACCCAGGACCAGACGGATTCACAGCCACATTCTACCAAAGATACAACGAGGAGCTTGGTACAATTCCTTCTGAAATTATTCTAACAAATAGAAAAAGAGGGACTCCTCCCTAACTCATTTTATGAAGCCAGCATTATCCTGACACCAAAATCTGGCAGAGAAAAACAAAAAAAAGAAAATTTCAGGCCAATATCCCTGATGAACATCAATGCAAAAATTTTTGATATAATACTGGCATGCCGAATCCAGCAGCATATCAAAAAGCTTATCCATCACGATCAAGTTGGCTTTATCCCTGGGATACAAGGCTGGTCAACATATGCAAATCAATAAACGTAATCCATCACATAAACAGAACCAAAGACAAAAACTGCATGATTATCTCAATAGATATAGAGAAGGCCTTCAATAAAATTCAAAAGCCCTTTATGCTAAAAACTCTCAATAAACTAGGTATTGATGGAACATATCTCAAAATAATAAGAGCTATTTATGACAAACACACAACCAATATCATACTGAATGGGCAAAAGCTGAAAGCATTCCCTTTGAAAACTGGCAAAAGACAAGGATGCCCCTCTCACCACTCCTATTCAACATAGTATTGGAAGTTCTGGCCAGGAGAATTACGCAAGAGAAAGAAATAAAAGGATATTCAAGTAGGAAGAGAGGAAGTCAAATTGTATCTGTTTGCAGATGACATGATTGTATATTTAGAAAACTCATCATCTCAGCCCAAAATCTCCTTAAGCTGATAAGCAACTTCAGCAAAGTCTCAGGATACAAAAATCAATGTGTAAAAATCACAAGCCTTCCTATACACCAATAATAGACAAATAGAGAGCCAAATCATAAGTGAACTCCCATTCACAATTGCTACAAAGAGAATAAAATACCTAGGAATATGACTTACAAGGAACGTGAAGGACCTCTTCAAGGAAAACTACAAACCACTGCTCAAGGACACAAGAGAGGACACAAACAGATGGGAAAACATTCCATGCTCTGGCTAGGAAGAAAAATGGCCACACTGCCCAAAGTAATTTATAGATTCAATGCTACCCCATTAAGCTATCATTGACTTTCTTCACAGAATTAGAAAAAACTACTGTAAATGTAATATGGAACCAAAAAAGAGCCCATATAGCCAAGACAATCCTAAGCAAAAAGAAGAAAGCTGGAAGCATCACACTACCTGATTTCAAACTATACTACAAGGCTGCAGTAACCAAAACAGCATGGTATTGGTACCAAAACCGATATATAGAACAACGGAAGAGAACAGAGGCCTCAAAAATAACATCACACATCTACAACTATCTGGTGTTTGACAAACCTGACAAAAATAAGCAATGGGGAGAGGGCTCCCTATTTAATAAATGGTGTTGGTAAAACTGGCTACCATATGCAGAAAACTGAAACTGGACCCTTTTCTTATACCTTATAGAAAAATTAACTCCAGATGGATTAAAGACTTAAATGTAAGACCTACAACCATGAAAACCCTAGAAAAAAACCTAGACAATACCATTCAGGACATAGGCATAGGCAAAGACTTCATGACTAAAACAAAAAGCAATGGCAACAAAAGCCAAAATTGACAAACGGGATCTAAATAAACTAAAGAGCTTCTGCACAGCAAAAGAAACTATCATCAGAGTGAACAGGCAGCCTACAGAATGGGAGAAAATTTGTGCAATCTATCCATCTGACAATGGGCTAATACTGAGAACCTACCTGCAAGGAACTTAAATTTACAAAAAAAAAAAAAAAAAGTGGGAGAAGGATATGAACAGACACTTCTTAAAATAAGACATTTGTGTGGCCAAAAAGCATATGAAAAAATGCTCATCATCACTGATCATTAGAGAAATGCAAATCAAAATCACAATGAGATATGATCTCATGCCAGTTAGAAAGGCGATCATTAAAAAGTCAGGAAACAACAAATACTAGAGAGTATGTGGAGAAATAGGAACACTTTTACACTGTTGGTGGGAGTGTAAATTAGTTCAACCATTGTAGAAGACAGTGTGGCAATTCCTCAAGGATCTAGAACCAGAAATACCATTTGACCCAGCAATCTCATTACTAGGTATATACCCAAAGGATTATAAATCATTCTACTATAAAGACACATGCACCTGTATGTTTATTCCAGCACCGTTCACAATAAGAAAGACTTGGAACCAACCCAAATGCCCATCAAGGATAGACTGAATAAAGAAAATGTGGCACATATACACCATGGAATACTATGCAGCCATAAAAAAGGATGAGTTCATATCCTTTGCAGGGACATAGATGAAGTTGGAAACCATCATTCTCAGTAAACTGACACAAGAACAGAAAACCAAACACTGCATGTTCTCACTCATAAATGGGAGTTGAACAATGAGAAGTCATGGATGCAGAGAGGGGACCATCACACACTGGGGCCTGTTGGGGGTTTGAGGGCTAGGGGGAGGGACAGCATTAGGAGAAATACCTAATGTAGATGATGGGTTGATGGGTGCAGCAAACCACATGGCACGTGTAACAGACCTGCATGATCTGCGCATGTATCCCAGAACTTAAAGTATAATTCAAAAAAAAAAAAAAAAAAAAAAAAGAGCTAAGCTTTGAAGCCAAATTCCTCTGTTTCTAAATAGGTGACCTTAGGCAACTTACTTCACCTTTTCCTTCCTGCACACATGTAGGTAGTAACCATGATGTTGCTATGAACAGGCACGAATCTGTGTTAAAGTGTATCCATGGTTTATAGATAGTTGGAAAATGCTAGTCCTACTCCTTTTTTTTTCTTTTTTTTTAAAGTATAGTTTTATCAAAATACAATTAACACAATAAAGTACATACATTCGAGCTGTATGATTTGATAAATTTTGATGTATGAATTATACCAATGAAACCATCAGCACAAAGAAGGCAATGAAAATATCTAGCACCCCCAAAAGTTCCATCCTCCCTCTCCTCACATCATCTTTCCTCACTCCTCCTTCCACTTCTCATCCCTGGCAACCACTGATTCATCTGCTTCCTGTTACAAGGCTGGGCTTGCATTTTCTGAAGTGTTGCATGAATGGAGTCATGCAGCAGTATTCCTTCTGTCTGAGTGTCTGAGTTCCTCACTTAGCATCAAGTATTTCAGATTCTTCATGTTGTGTGTATCTTTCTTCCGTAATTCTATCGTTGAACATTATTCTGTTGTGTTGATATATCAAGTCATTTTCATCCATTCATTTTTCTTTCCTCTTCCTTTTTTGTTTCTTAATCACTTTTGCCTCCTTTTCGGGCAGGAGCATCCTTGATCTCCCTCCCATAGCACCACTCAAGTCTGCCCTCACAGCACTGTTCAGAAGACAGCATGTCGTGGGTCCCTCCATGGCCAATGTGGAAGGGCATGCAGTTGCACTCTACAGAGGCCGTCTACTAGGTCACGCCTCTAGCCTGGCCCTTCCTCTCAGCTCAGCTGGGTTGGAATTCCGAAGCTCCCCTCTTGTGACACCTGAGGGAGGCACTGACAGACACGCTTGAAGCCCTCAGGAACTTCCTTTTCCTTTAAAGAAAGTGAAATGGAATTCCAAGTAAGGGCCCTACAGGAGAGGATTTTTCTGCAGGATATGATTCTGTTCTTTTTGCTTCCCTTCCTTACCAGGCTTCAGAGCAGCAGCAGTGCATGCATTCTGGCAGGTAAAAGGTGCAGCCACAGCTTCTCTTTCTACCACGCATCTCTCAGCATGGGACCGACATCTACTCCAGCCCAAGAGCAGTTTCACTCATGGCCGCTTTCATAGAAAGCTCCAAATGCTGGAAGCTCCAAATGCTGGAAGAGATGAGGGCAGAGTTGCATCCAGTTATGGCAAGAAGGGGCGTCTTCTCTCTCTCTCTCTCCTTTGAGACGGAGTCTTGCTCTGTTGCCCAGGCTGGAGTGCAGTGACCCGATCTTGGCTCACTACAACCTCCATCTCCTGGGTTCGAGCGATTCTTCTGCCTCAGCCTCTTGAGCAGCTGGGATACATATATGTATATCTTAGCCGGGCATGGTGGCACACATCTGTAGTCCCAGCTGCTCAGGAGGCTGAGTATATATATAGCATTTAGTAGAGGCGGGGTTTCACCATGTTGGTCAGGCTGGTCTTGAACTCCTGACCTCAAGTGATCCACCCGCCTCAGCCTCCCAAAGTGCTAGGATTACAGGCCAGAGCCACCACACCCGGCATACTTACCACTTTATAACAGTTTTAATTAATTTCCTCTTTCTCACTCATATGTGGGAGTTGAACAATGAGAACACATGAACACAGGGGAGGCGAACATCACACACAGAGGCCTGTTGGGGGATGGGGGGATAGAGGAGGGATAGCATTAGGAGAAATACCTAATGTGGATGACGGGTTGATGGGTGCTGCAAACCACCACGGCAGGTGTACACCTATGTAAGAAGCCTGCATGTTCTGTACATGTATCCCAGAACTTAAAATATAATAAAAAAAGATACTTTGTATGATTTTGGTATTTTTAAATGAATTCAGAATTGTTTTGTGGTCTAAGATATAATCTATAACGAAGAGTGTTCACATGCACTTGAAAAGAGTGCATATTCCGCTGTTGTCTACAGGTAGAGTTTCCTTTACAAGTTTGTTAAGCCTGGTTGGTATTTAGTATGATTCTATTTTCATGCTGACCTTCTATCTAGATGTTCTATACATTATCGAAGGTGATGCATAGAAGTCCCCAACAACTATTATAGATATATTGCTACGTTTGTTCTGTCAATGTTTGTTTTATATATTTTCAAACCCCATTATTTGTTGCATATGTTTATAATTGTAACATCTTGTTGAATAATTAATATTTGATCAGTATAGAATATCCATTGTCATTTATAGCAGTTTTTGACATACAGACTATTTGGTCTGTTTTAGTATAGACAATCCACCTCTTTTTTCACTATTTGCATAGAGTGTATATTTCCATTCTTTCCCTTTCCGTCTGGTTGTATCTTTGAATCTAAAGTGTCTTATAGACAGCATATACAGCTAACTGTTGAACAACACAGGGGTTAGACATATTTTGTGCCCCAGAATGTGGCCTATCTTTATAAATGTTCCATGTGATCTTGAGAAGAATGTGTATTCTGCTGTTGTTGTATGAGTATTAAATAAATGCCAGTGAGACACTGTTGATTGATGGTGCTGTTTAGTTCAACTATGTCCTTACTGATTTTCTGCACGCAGGATCTCTTCATCACTGACAGAAGGGTGTTGAAGTTATCAACTACAATAGCGGATTTGTCTACTTTTTTCTTAATGCACTATTACTGTTTGTTTTAGATATTTTGACAATCATTTGTTAGACATTTATACATCAAGAATTGCTCTTACTTTCTAGAAAACTGATCTTTTCATCATTTTGTAATGCCTTTTTTTATCACGAATAAGTATTTTGCTCTTCTTTTTCATCTTGCTTTTGTTACTAAGTAGTACCATGGTATATATCTTTCCATCCCTTTACTTTTAACCTGAGTTCTTATATTTAATATGGAAGGCATTTTTTTGTAGACAACAGATAGGAGAGTCTTGTTTTTTAGCCACTCTGACAATCCCTTTCTTTTAAAAGCTAAATTTACACCATTTACATTTAAAGTGAATTTTGATATAATTGGATTAATATCTATGGTGTTCATTGACTATGGTTGCCTATTCATTGCAATTATTTTGTTTTTTTCTGTCTTCTCATTTCCTGCCTTCTC
Organism: Ateles fusciceps; assembly: GCA_036589455.1. NCBI lineage: Eukaryota > Metazoa > Chordata > Mammalia > Primates > Atelidae > Ateles > Ateles fusciceps. The sequence continues at coordinate 7,590,434 of JAZHEH010002982.1, read as the reverse complement.
GAGTTTTCACTGAATATCTTATATTATTCTATTTTACCTTCTCTTAACGTATTAATTATGTTTGTCATTTTGAGTGTGTGGTCATCTTACAACTTGCACTATTGATTGCTGTTGCCTCTGCATCTAGTTCAAAAACACTGGGGGGTAAGCTAGATTTTCACTCAGAAAGGAGAGCTAGCTGTAAATTGGAAGGAAATGTGGAGAAAAATTAAATCCATAAAGTTAAACCAAAACCCATGGAGACTGATTGGACCCTGCACCTCCCTCTCATCACCTTGGTTATTCTGGTGGCTTGCAATAGAAGCTGGAGCCCTCCATTAGAGAACTGCACTTCTTCCTAGCCTAGAACTAGAAGAAAGAAATTGTGTAGAAATTAGAAGGGCTACAAATCAGGGTGCCGCCTCGCATCAGCATGATGAGCCAGAAGGTTAGATCCATGTGAAATAGTGGCTGGCACCTTGTACTAACCTCCAGAGCATAAAAATGACGGCTGTGTCACTTTCAGCTGCCACATCTGGCATGCCTTTCTCTTCTGACAAACTCTAAAGTGTAATTATCTAGAAAAAGGAAAATTCCAGGAAATGTGTTTTCTGCTCGTCGAGGTCAAATGTAAGCAAAACCATAACACCCCAGCATCCCAAAATACAATGAAGGAACAGCTAACCATCTAAAATAGCAAATTAAAATTAAATGAACAACAAATATCATAATTCTTGCAGATGTTACTTGGTTATGGGAATTCACAAAGGACAATGGAAAAGATTTTAAGTTGAAGATTAATGTTTGACACAAGTTTGATAAGGAGGCAGAATGAGGTGAGAAAGGAGTTTTTGTTGCCCATATAATAAATAGGAGAGATAATATGAACAAAGATGCAGACACGAGAAATAGAAACATAGATAATGGGACATAAATAAACTGCTTTGACTAGAAAATTGAAAGAACAAATAAGTGAGCAAGAGAAAATAAACCTATAAAGGAAATGTAAAGCGGTTTGAGAATTGACTGATTGACTGGAATTGCCATATAGAAATTTAGATAATGTTCTGTACTCAGTACCGAATTGTGTGCAATAGCAAAAGCAATACTTTCAGAAAATTAAACAGTAATCTTCAATAAATTTTACATGAAGGCAAATACAAAAGTAAAGGCTACTGCAATATTCCTGAAATTAGAATATTTCACACCAACAGTATTTTTGATATCTTATCACTAAGTTAATAAAAAATATTGAGAAAAAAATTGAGAATTTTTTTAGAAGCAAGAAAAAATAGGTCTTATGGACTGAGCCCTAGTAGAGTGAGAGAAAAGAAGGCAAAGATAAACTCTAGTTCACAACATTATAATAGCTGGAGGTTAGTAGCTTTGGCAACAAAAGAATTCAACTTAATTTACGTGATGTGTAAAGTGAAGCTGGTAAGGCCAGTTCTGCTGTACAGTTGTAGGTCACTTCCGCTACAATGTAGAAACAGAATAAACCTGAGTCTCTAGAATTCTAGGTACCCTGAACTATTCAGAATGTAGCTAAGTTAGTTGGAATTACATCTCTCAAAAGCGCTTCTTAAAAGACATCATAAAACCATTCTCATTAAAAGATAAATATTCTACAATATGCTCCAATTGGAAATTAATTATAATGTCAGGAGCAGTGGCTCATGCCAGTAATCCCAGCACTTTGTGAGGCCGAGGTGGGCGGATCACAAGGTCAGGAGATCAAAACCATACTGGCCAACATGGTGAAACCCCATCTCTACTAAAAATACAAAAATCAGCCAGGCGTGGTGGCGTGCACCTGCAGTCTCAGCCTACTCAGGAAGCTGAGGCAGGAGAATCGCTTGAACCTGGGAGGCGGAGGTTGCAGTGAGCCGAGATCGCACCCCTGCACTCCAGCCTGGGCAACAAGCAAGACTCCATCTAAAAAAAAAGAGATAAATTAATTATAAATAAATCATTATTTGAGTGTTTCTTTTCTTCTGGATGATCAGTTTATTATAAAATGTGTTGTCAAATATTCAAAGAATGCCACTCTTCCTGGATAAGTAACCTGAATCATTTCTGCCTTTCTACCCCAGATGATCTTGGATAGTCTTTCCTTAGAGATTTTCATGAGCATGACATTTAACTCTGTGATTAAAGCCATTAAAAATAATTTAAGCTTTCTTGCTTAAGTAATTTCATTTTATATTATTATTGTAAATGTCACTACCTTCACTTTAAAGAAGTTAAGAAATTAGAGCGGTCTGATCTAAAACAAAGCCAGTAAGTGAGAGAGAGAGGGAGAGAGGGAAAGAAAGAAAGAAGTCAGGGAGGGAGGGAGACAGGGAGGGAGGGAGGAAGGGAGGGAGGGAGGAGAAGGAAGGAAGGAAGGAAGGAAGGAAGGAAAGAAGGAAGGAAGGAAAGAAGGATTCTGAGGGAGGGAGAGAGGGCGAGAGAGGGGAGAAAGGAAGGAGGGAAAAAAGGAAGGAAGAAAGGTAAAACTAATTTTTAACCCTCTTGTGACATAGGATTGTCTCTTTACTACTTTTATTAGTATGGTTCTTATTTTTAAAAAAATTGACAAAGTTTTTGTAAGGATAGAATTCAATGTGAAACCTAAGTATAGGCAATATCTATTTCTATTTACATGGAAGTGGCTTTGTTCCACTTAAAGTTGATCAGAGTTTAAGTAAACTATTTAGGTGGCCAGACCAAAACAAAAAAGAAGAAGAAGAGGAAAAACTTTACTAAGGCAAAAAGAGTAGGAGAAATAAGTAAAGAATTATTAGAGAAAAATATGTAATTAATCAGAAAGGTTGGGGAAAAAAAGCCAGTTGTCTTGAGATTACAAGATATCAAACCTCTTTACTTGAATGTTCAAATATTTTTAGGTAGTTTAAACTGAAATGTCTCTATAATCTATTTTTAAGAACAGTGTGTGTGTGTGTGTGTGTGTGTGTGTGTGTGTGTGTGTGGTGTAGTGTAATTTTGGAAAAATAGGACTTTGCCTTGTTTAATTTCTATTTTTTCTTCTTTCTTTTGAAGATAAGATAACAGGGATAGAACAAAGAACTGCCTATTGTTATATGTCCTTTAGAGCAAAAAAATGTTGTGCTGCACCTAGATGTCCTATTTCTCTAGTCTTTTAAAATCTGGAATCTTTTTTCAGTCTTTCTCTTTCTCTCAATTTCCTGGAAATAATTTCACACAATTTCAAAAATTACAGACCAATAATTTTCTAGGATGTTCTTTAATGTGAATTTGTCCAATGCCATAGGCTTCATTCTATCTTTCCTCCTTTCCATATTTGCACCTCACTTCTCCGACAAATGAGAAACTTGGCTCCATTACCCATTGTTACCAACATATGTTTAATTATTGGCTTGATCTCCTTCACTGCAGTCAATCTTTGGAATGTATTCTTGCTCTCTCTTTAAAGTCTGCCTTGGGTGGGTCCTAGCTGCCACAGCTACCTTGTTCTCACTTTCTCCTTGCTTGGGCTTTGGCCACCATTAGGTGCCCTATTTGAACTACCTTTTGAAATAAACATTCTTTTTTATTTAAAATAGATTCAAATTTACAAAAATTTACAGACAGTACAGAGAGTCTTCATACACTCCATACCAAGTTTCCTCTATTACTATTACTGTATATTAGTATAGAATATTTATAATAATTAATGAACCAGTATTGATACACTATTATTATCTGAAGTCCAGACATTATTTAGATTCCCATAGTCTTCACTTAGTGTCCTTTTTTGTTGTTTTTGTTCTAGGATCCTACCTTGGATACCATCTTATATTTAGTCATCAGTCATATCTTCATAGGTTCCTTTTGGTTATGACAGTTTCCCAGATGTCTCTTCTTTATAATGTAATTTATAGTTTTAAGGAATACTTACTGACCTTATCAGATATTTGGCCCCAAAGGCCAAAGTAACTGCATACCTCCCCACCCCAAAGAGTATGCTGGCTTTCTCTGACAAACAGAAGGCAAATTTTAAAAAGAAAAATAGGCAAAAAAGGAGGAAGTCTTCTTTGTTTTGAGGTGGAACAACATGGTAAAAATAATGAATAAACTAATGAAAAAATTAACTAAATAAATATCCATTTGTTCATACTGATATAAGTAAACAACTGAATGGATGGATGGATGGATAGATAGATAGATAGATATAAATCTTTGCAGAGAAAATCCAAATAATTTAGGTAGATGTTTTGCCTTTAAGTAGGTGGAATATAACTTCCCACTCATTAAGTGTGGATTGTGCACAGTAACTTGCTCACAAAGAGTATAGCATTGGACATAAGGAGAAGGGAAGTGTAGCTTCACAGTGGAGAAACCTGACAAACACCACCTCAGCCAGGTATCAAGGTTAACATCAACAGTAAACCATACTGATAGTATGTACTTTTGATGTAATGACAATGGCACTTTTATCTCTGATCTTCCTCCCTAAAACCGTAAACCCAATCTAACCTTGGGCAAAAACATCAGACAAACACAAATTCAAAAGTATGTTCCAAAACAGCCTGGAGGCGCTTTTAATAATGTCAAGGTCTCAGACACAAGAAAAGTTTGAGATATTGTACAATCAAGAGGGGCCTACAGAGACATAACAACTAAATGAAATGTGATAGACTACTGAGGGGAATCATGGAACAGGGAAGCGACATTGGGTAAAGTCTAAAGGAACCTAAATAAAACATGAATTTTAGTTAATTATGTATAAATATTGTTTCGTTTATTGTTACAATGGTAACATACTAATGTGAGATGTTGATTATATTCTCTATACTATCTTCAAAACTTTTATGGCCACTTAAAACTATTCAAAAATTTCAGTTTTTAAAAAAATATCAGAGAAGAAGTAGAAGCAGATGATACTGAGGAAAAGACAAGTTAGTGAGCTACAGTCTACAGAAAACTGAAAGTACACAAGAAAGAGAGTTTGAAAGTGCACGATTTGCATGAGGTTCAAAGTGTATAAGATATAGAAGAAGAATAAAATGAATGGCAAAGGGCATCAATGTCATAGCAATGGAGTAACTGGACACTGAAAAGATAGCACACAGAGAGTGTAGATCTCTGCAACATGCATATAAATACAGACAAATAACAGAAAGAAACCAGAGAAGAATAATAGAAGTGGAAGATATGACTTAGCTATCCCTAATGAGCATAAGAACTGTTATCCTTAATGAAAAAGAAATGCTGCTCAAAACTCCACTCACACTGCCTTCTAGTTCTAGTAATTAGTTGTTGATATCTAATATTAGACCTTAATAAGAGTGCTCATCAGACCAGTAGAACATAAGATTCTTAAGGACTGATACTGTATTCTTTGAAATGTAGCATCTAGCATTTATTATTATGTGAGTGTTTATTAAAGGGATGAATGAATCCTTACACATTTATTACACCAACTTTCTCTTCTTTCTGTAGCAATCTTCCCCCAGTGTGTGTAGGTGCTAGATCTCTTCATCATTTAGGTCATCTTTTGAATATCTTTTCAGAGAGGTGTTTTCTGATCTCCGCATAAAACACATTGTCTGTTATCTACTGCTGTCTCTCTCTATCCCTTTAACTTTCTGTATTCTCTTTTTAACACATATCATATCTGACATTTTTCATTTATGTATTTCTTTGTTTATTGTCTACTAAGATGCAAGCTCCTTGAGAGCACAGACTGTATGTCTATTTTACTGAATTCTTAGCATTTAAAATATCATCGGGTATACATAAATCACTCAGTAAAAATGGGTTAGATAATTAATGAATCCACAACATTTTAGTAATATTTCCAATTACTTGTCAGGATAGTGTATGTAACATTAAATTTGGCTTCAGGCAGACACTGTTACCAAATTAACATTGGACAAAAGACTGGTCAGAGGAAGGCTGTCCAGATCTCTCTCCACCCTCACTTCATATACGAATAAGAGGACATAGGGCTACATGATTACTGTCCTGAATAGAAGCAGTTACAGTGCTACCATTATTGCAAATTATTTTATACATTTCTAATAACAGAAAGACATTTTATTTAAATACCTACTAAATTAAGTCTTGACCAATTGAGGCTCTTCTCTTTCAATTAATTGTACTTAGATCAAAACAACCTCCAATCAACTCTGTCCATTCCTTTATCCATGTATAATTATGTATAAATATTTTTTCATTTATTGTTACAATGGTAACAATATTTGAAATGGTACAATATTACCATTGTTACAATGGTAACAATATCTGAATCTATTCATTGAACAGTGATATTCATGTCCCTATTATTAACAACTAATCTTGTTTCTGGTTTTTTAATGATGCAAAAAGGTACTTTTTGCTTCCAAGAATTAGAATATGGAAACATTTGTTTTTTTAAAAAACTGCAATCATCATGGCTTATCACAGAATGACATTCAGAAATATCACAATAGACTTGACAATCAGGAATGATAAATGGCTGAAAGAGTGCAAAATAAACAGTCTTTAGAAAGTTAAGAAAGTCAGTAAACTTAAAGATATAAAAATTCTCCATATCCTGAAAGACATACTACAATCCCTTAAATTTTTTATGCAATAAAGAAAGATTTATATTTTAAGTAAGGAAATAAATGTCCAGCATTATTCTATAAGTTTGTTTGGATGCAACAAAAATAGAATCAAGAAGTGCTAAATAAAATAATTGACAATAGCTTCATAAAAGTCACTGCATCTAATCAGAATCTGTAATTATCCCTTGAACTTTTTTCTCTTACTTATCTACACACCCTTCCTTTGTGGTATCATCTTTAAATATCTTTTATTTACTGACACCATTCAAATGATTATGTCTCATTCTCTCAATTCCAGACACAAATCTTGAACTACTCATCTGACATTTCTGCATAGACGTAGAATATTCAATCTTCAATGTATTGAATCTTTTAAACTTAACATGGTCAAAAAAACCCTGCTAATTCTTCTTGCCTCCAATGTATGTGTAGCTTCTCTCTTAGCCCATCTCAGTGAATGACAACCCCTCCTTACATTTGTCCAGACCAAAAACCTTGGAATAACCCTAAATACCTCTCTTTTTGTCCACTTTGTATTCAATAAGTCAGCACATGCTAGTGGCTCTGTCTACAAAATGTACCCAGAATCAGGCACTTCCCAATACCTTCACTAGGATGCTTCTGATCCAAGGCACCATCATCTCTCTCCTTTGTTACCTGGGTTGTTTCCCAACTAGTCTTCCTGTTTCCTCAGCATCCTTTAGTCTATTCTTCTCAAAGCAGCAGCCAGAGTTGTCTTGTTAAAATATGTCAGATCATGCCATAGCTTTGTTCAGCATACTTCAGTGACTTCTATCTCTCTGAGGTCAAAAGACAAATCCTTCAATTAACCGGGACCCAGCCAATCACCTTTCTGATCTCATCTCCTACATCTTCCCCACTCCCATCACCTTCCCCCAGCCACGCTGACTTGATTACTTCTTAAACCCAACAGCATGCTCTCTTTTCACATCTGTGAATTTGCTGTTCCTTCTGCCTGGAATGATCTTTCCCTCAGATATAAGGTTCACTATCTCATATCTCCTCCAGATTTTCTACTCAAATGTCTTCTTCAGTTAAACTATAATTTCTCCCACTCAAATCTCCTTTCCAACATGGCAGCACATATCACTACATAGCATATCAAATATTTAGCATATCTATATTTATTACTTGCCTTCTCTTACCACCTTTGTGAAGATAGAAGTTTGTGTCTGTTTTGTTGACTAATTACTCCTCAGCATCTAGAACTGTGACATATGATAAATGCTCAAACTGTGTTTTATAAATTTAATTACTATTATTAAAATAAGAAAACATTAATCAAAAACAGTTCTGGCCAAAGCTTTCAAAAAAGAAGAGTAAGCAAAAAACTTGCAAGTGTTGCAAATATCAGGGGCCATTTGTTTCATATAATTGCCTCTATTTTCCGCATCAGCATCCATGAAGATTAGTAAAGTAGTGATAATACTTGTGTTTTTCTTACTGTTACTGATTTGTAAAGCCCATGGATTGTCTTTGTTGATCTTCAAACCATTAAACTACAATAAGCTGCCAAGGCAAAAAGAAAGTAATACTTCTATTACGGAACCGAAAATATTTTTATTCAAATATTTTCGGTTCGTAATAGAAGTATTACTTTCTTTTAGCTTAAGAGGTTCTTAAGCTAAAAGAAAAACAACTAACAGTAGGCATAGTGTGTTCATACCAAGACACCTCAGTGATGAATATATGCTGTATTAGTCTTCTCAGGCTGCCATATCAAGAGACCATGAACTGCCAAACTTAAACAATAGAAATTTATTTTCTCAAAGTTCTGGAGGCTAGATCAAGGTGCCATCAGGGTTTACTTCTGGTGAGGTCTCTCTTTCTGGTTTGTAGACAGCGACTTTCTTGCTGTGTCCTCTCATGCCCTTTCCTTTGTGTGCACAGAGAAAGAAAAATACCTAGTGTAGGCCAGGTGCAGTAGCTAGCACCTTTAATCCTAGTACTTTGGGAGGTTGAGGCGGGTGGATCACTTGAGGCTAGGAGTTCAAGATCAGCCTGGCCATCATGGCAAACCCCATCTCTACTAAAAATTCAAAAATTAGTTGGGCATGGTGGCATGTGCCTGTAATCCTAGCTACTTGGGAGACTGAGGTATGAGAATTGCTTCAGCCCAGGAGGTGGAGGTTGCAGTGACTGAGATTGTGCCATTGCACTCCAGCCTGAGTGACAAAGGGAAACTCTTGAAAAAGAAAAGAAAAGAAAAGAAAAAGAAAGGAAGGAAAGAAGGAAGGAAGGAAGAAAGAAAAAGAAAGAAAGAAAGAAAAAGAAAAGAAAGAAGGAAAGGAGGAAGGAAGGAAGAGAGGAAGAGAGGAAGGGAGGAAGGGAGAAAGGGAGGAAGGAAGGAAGGAAGAAGGAAAGAAAAAGAAAGAAGGAAGGAAAGAAAGAGGAAGAGAGGGAGGGAGGGAGGAAGGAAGGGAAGAAATAAATAAATCAATCTAGTATAGTTTCTTCTATGTATAAGGACACTAATTGTATAGGATTAGGATCCCACTTATATGACCTCATTTAACCTAACTGGCTTCCTAAAAAGCCCTGTCTCCAAATAGCCATACTGAGGGTGAGGCTTTAACATCTGACTTTTGGGGGGGGGATACAATATCTTCATAATTTGCACATATCCACTTTTTATGAGTCAGGATCTTTCAAGTTGCTAGAAATAGAAATACTTTACCTCAGTAAATGGAGATTTATTTTAAGATATATCTCAGGATGTAGTGTTCTAGTTTTGCTTCTCTGCTTCCTGGTGATGGCTCTCCCTCTGTGTCTCATATTCAAAAGTCAGGATCAGGACTAAGATTTGGCTTCATCAGTCACAAAAAAAGTGACTAATGTGTTCTGTTATAGTGGGCCTGTTGTGCAGAGCTATTTTATAAGACTTTTTTTTTTTGGATGAATTATTCACGTATAAATATCCACCTTTCTGCCTTCAACTGTTCTCTGAACAAAGGGCTATCATCATTTTACGGAGATTACGCACTAAAATATTATCCCAAATAAGAAGATTTTCTTCCTTAATTATCCTTTAAAACAATTTCTACAGCAAGCAAATTCTAGCTGGTACCTTTCCAGGTCAGTTATGAATAAAGTTTAGCTACTGTAATTACATCTAGTTATTAAAGATTAAAAGTCTCTTAGTCACTTGACAATTACCACATACCTTCTGACACTTAACAGGCACCACTGAGTCCACTGTGAGATTGCAATGCTTACCACACATTCTATTTGCACCCCTAAATTTTAGCCACCCTATTGAGCAATGACACTTGGCCCCAGGGCTATGCTGGAAAGTAAATGTAAGGCTGAGTCAGTAAAAATAATCCTGTAGGTAAACAAGCATTGTCTTCTAGTCTCTCCTCTTTTATGATAACCAAGCGGGCGAACTTTTTTGTAAAATGATGGAGGCACAAGTTGATAGAACATAGATAGCATAAGCAAGAAAGTTTCCCTTGCCAGCCATGAATGCCATGGATAGGTTTGCTATAAAACCTCTGGTATATTGGTGTTGTTTGTAATTACAGCATAGCCTTTTTAATCTGGATTAATTATTAATAGAAGAAGAATGGAAAAGGAGGAGGAGGAGAAGCAGAAAAAGAGAAGGAGAAGAGGAAGAGAAGGAAGAGGGAGAAGGAGAAAGAGAAGGAGAAAGGAGGAAAAACTGCAGAAACAAACAAAAAGCTGACAACGTATGTCTGTAGCTTAATTGTTAGGCTTAGTAATTGAGAATAATGGTGAAAAAACAATATAAAAACCTAAAAGGCAGTGATCCAAATAATGAAATACCATTAGGTAATACTGTTCTCTTGTGGAAAATTGGAAGGCAAGACATATATTAATGAGCCTTTAGCTGTGGACAAATACCTTTGCAAAGAACATTAGTAGTGGGTTTTACTTCTTTTCAGCTGCATCAGAGAGACACTACAGGAAAGAGCTGAGCTTATGGAAGGGTTATCAATTTTCTGACCAGAAACGAAAGGTACTAGAGAAATCTCAGAAATTAGTGAAGTTGCACTATTAGAAACTCCAACTTTGTTTTTTGTTTTTTTGGGTTTTTTGGAGGGTTATTATTATTATTTTTTAACCTTAGTTTCCTGAATACACGTGCAGAATGTGCAGGGTTTTTACATAAGTATACATGTGCCATGGTGGTTTGCTGTACCTTTCAACCCATCATCTAGGTTTTAAGCCATGCATGTATTAGGTATTTGTCCTGATGCTAACTTTCAACTGCAAACAGGCAAAAACTAGAATGAGAATGACATTGAGCAACAAATATTTAGCAAAATCTTTTAACTGATTAAATTGCCTAAAAGCAAAGATCATACTAAGGTGTGGCATCAAGTAGATTTTTTCAGTTTAAAAAATTATTAGAGGGAAAGTTTATGAAACTGATGTTGCTCTTTTAACTCTTCTGGTCGTATAAACTCAAGATGCTTACCATTAATTCCACTAAGTGAGTGAAAAGGCCTGGGGGGCAGGGGGGAGAAGAAGGAGAAAGTGGAAAACAAAGAGCCAAACATTATATTCATCATGAGAAATATAATTGCAATAAGACAGTAGGTTGTCCATTTCAGTGGCTCACGCCTGTAATCCCAGAGTTTTGGAAGGCCAAGGCAGACAGATCATTTGAATTCAGGAGTTCAAGACAATCCTGGGCAACATATGAAACCCCATCTCTACAAAATATACAAGCATAAACTAGGTGTGGTGGCACACACCTGTAGTCCCAGCTACTTGGGAGGCTGAGGCGGGGGGATGGCTTGCACCTGGAAAGTTGAGGCTTCAGTGAGCCATGATCCAGCCCAGGTGACAGAGCAAGACCCTGTCTAAAATAGGAACATCAACAACAACAAAACCTATAGGCATAGTTACTGGTACATGATGCAGACACAATAGAATACAAACAAATCATAGTAACCAAGGTTTAGAGTCTGGATTAAAAGAGACTGTAACTAAAAAAGTGTTGAGGCCCCAGTCTTTGATGGCCAAGAGAAAGGTACACAACACATAAGAAGAGTGTATTTCCCAAAGTTAATGTCAGTTATGATAAAGAAAGAAAATAGAGAAAGGAGAGTTTCAGAAAGGAACAAACTGTAGACAGCGAAGTCACTCTCAGGGTGACAAATGTGGGCCTGGTGAACAGTTTCCCTCTTCAGGGTGGGGGCACATATAACATCTGCCCAGTGTGCTTTCAGAATCTGCGTGTACTTTATTCCTCTCTAGTTAGAGATATTAATTGTAGCTTCCTCAATCCTATTACACATTAGATTTTTTTTTCTTTAGATTAATTCATCTTAAGACCAAGAGGAAACAACTGTAATGACAATGTAGGGACTCTCATACATCACTCAGGTGTTCTAAACTTAGAGCGAGATAAGCAAAAACATATCTATCTCCCTTGGGGAAGGGCTGAATGTGTTCTATGGAAAAGACAGCAAGGGGAGAACTGGTGAACAGAACCGCTGTAAAACAGAAACAATAATGTTCCCCTTTGATTTCATTTGGCATTTTTCTGCCACCTTGCAATTTGGCAAAGTCGTGTGATAGTTCTACCCAACAGGCTGTCAGGAAACAAGATCTGAGCTACCTACTGGTTGAGTTAATAAAAATCCCTACATGGTTTTATTTCTTAGTACAGCCTGAGTGAGCAATAAACCACTGCTATATTTAAGGCCTTTGGGTTAATTTTTTGTAATTTTTCTCTCTTATTCTGCATTTATTGGCTTGGATACAACTATCAGAAAAGTGATATTTTAACTTCTTTTTTTGAGACAGAGTCTCGCTCTGTTGCTAGGCTGTAGTGCAGTGGTGTGATCTCAGCTCACTGCAATCTCCGCTTCCTGGGTTCAAGCGATTCTCCTGCCTCAACCTCCTGAGTAGCTGGGACTACAGGCACACGCCACCATGCCCAGCTAAGTTTTGTACTTTTAGTAGAGACAGAGTTTCACCATGTTGGCCAGGATGGTCTTCATCTCCTGATCTCATCATCTGCCCGCCTTAGCCTCGCAAAGTGCTGGGATTACAGGCGTGAGCCCCCGCACCTGGCCAGATGTTTTAACTTCTAACAGCCTCTTCTAAATGCATTGCAGTGCACATTTTGTTTTGTTTTGTTTTTGCATCCTGCCTGGGACTTTAAGGCAGAAGTGAGTCCACCAGATGCATATGATAGGTAAAATTCCACTCTTTCCTCCCGTACTAATAGCTGGTAATTTATTAGTACTTCAGTGTTGAGAAGTGTGGGCCACCACTGAGACTAATTTGCATTGGTTAACCCAAGAAGATATTAAAGCTACAGAGAGCTGTTCACATTAACACACTGAACAGTCTGTCATTTCCCCCACACATTTCCACCAAGCAAGCAACCAATCATCTCAGTGTAATATTTACCTATTTGCTACGCTTTTACATCAGGGACACTTAAAGTTTATATTTACCTAATTGTTTAATGGTTTACTTTAAAAGATTATACAAAATTCTTGCTATTTTTTTGTTGGTTAATCTGATTTATTGACATTGTTCCAAGGGTAATGGGACATTCTGATTTGCTCTACTTGTAGTGATATATTAAGAGCTGATGGGATTCTCCAACTTCTCAGACACTTTCAATTCTTCCTGAGTAATCTCATTCAAATTTCTGGGTGCCTGACCTTCACTATTAGAGTCCTTGACCATGATCTTTACCAGAAAATCTTATCACCTTTAGACTTCAGTGTTTTGGGCTGTTTTAATTGTGCCATGCATGTCTTAAGTGCTAATTTAAAACTAGCTTAGAGCATCAGTTACAAGAAGAAAATACAAAATAATTTTATATAATACAAGTACTTTTCTTGCTTTTTTTGTGTTTTTCCTTAAGTAGTAATTTAGAAGTATGAAAAGCAAACTTATATTTCTACTCTGTCTACATTACTTAACACATTGAAAGAATTCCAAAGCTGTAGTCAAAGCTCTGCTTTGGCAGGGACATGTTTTATGTAAGAGATCATCAGCTTCACAGACAAATCGTGGGCTACCACTTGCTATCCCCTCCACATTTGCACGATTGCTAGTTCCATAACCTCCAAGCTTCTCTGAGGATCTGTTACTTGAAAACCACCTGAAATAGCTATTTTTGATGATGTTTCTTCAAGCTACTAAGAACGTGGACTTGTTTTGGTTGCCTCAGTTAAAGATGGTTTAAGAAACAGAGAAGACAAATAGCAAACACTTTCAAAAGTTATACAATGAAGGTTCTTAGAGACTCTCAGTTTACAAGACTATCCTAACAGTCCTCGTTCCCAAGGATGCAATGTCCAAACTATGCTTCTATCTCTCTTTTAATAGCATACTGATATAATACATACTGATATAATACATGCACACCACATACACACACATATACACACAAGCCTACACACATCATTCTCCTGCTCAGTAGATTCTTATTTCATTGTTTTTCCAATGGAGTTGCTAGGATTCTGTTGTCCATATTCCTGACTCTCTTTCACAGTAAAACTCCCTAAGCAAGTCCTAATTGTTTTAGTGTAATGTGTCATTATCAGATATAGAGTACTTTTATTGAGCAGAACGTTTGTTTAAGAAATGTCTTAATTCCTGGCCCAACTGTCAAAATAGCTGATTTGGAAACAGTGTCACATGCTGCCAAATATGACAATGCAAAATGAACCGCCTGAACCTCCTTTCTCAGACGTAGCCTATCAGGAGGGTAAACATGGAAGAAGGAAGGCTTTCTTAGAGTGGTTTAAAGTGAAGCTGGTGACAAGGGATTATGGTATAGATATAGTTTTGGGATCTTGCTGATGAATAAGAACTATAAGGTGAAGAGAAATAATTACAGACGAATGACAGATTTTTTTACCTCAGCAACTGGTGATTTTCAGTTTATTTTATTACAAGGCAGATGATGGGAGTAGAAAAAAGATTAGAGGAACAGCACCAAATTTTGCTTTGAACATGTTATGTATGGAAGTCTCCCATCAGCTATCTCAGAGGACCTGTTAAGTCAGTAGTTGACTATATGCATTTAACTATCATGAGAGAGTTTGGGAATGAAGAGATAGATTTAGGGGTTACCAGCATCCATTTAGAGACTGCGAAATGGAAATTATGACTGTTAAGATTGTAGAAAACAGGCTTATGTTCCCATATATAGAATTATATGGTAAAATTGTAGATGATAATAGCAAGAGTAATGAAGTGCTACCTTGTATTCATAAAACCCTTTATAATTTTTCAATGGGTGGTCATAGGAATATTTCATTCTTATAAGAACTATATTATAAAAATATGAGTCTTTACTATCTGTTAATATGAAGAGACTGAAATACTAACTGTTAGAGTTAACTTGCGCTAGATACATGTGTAGACCTTAGCAGATCTGTGACTAGAGTTTGGATTGTCCTCACAAGGCTATACTTTCTTCCTCTGTATCTTACACTTAACAGAAAAAAAAAAAATGGAGGAAGAAGATAAATAAATCTTCAAATCTTATCGAGATGTTATATTCCATAAACTTACAAAAAAAAAAAAACTGTTTCTCAGAGCTTCTGGATAACTGAACAACTGGAGGTTTCTGAAGATGGCATACCCATGAAAGGCATGAAAGCTCTGTGATCATTCCCTTAAAAATTGAAATTTTTTAAAAAACATAACTTTCCTAGCAGTTTTCCACTACGAGTAATAAAGATACCATGGGAAATTTTCTCGCACCTCTTAACCTAGAAGAGGGTTTCTAATGTGGAAGAGATGTCTGTTTATGACGTTCTCCAGAAAGTGTGACATTTGCTGAGGCATTAAGGCAACATGCTGAGGTTATGTTCTGTTTGTCTCTAAAATTGATTCTCCACCAGCACACAATACCAGGTTTTCTTCCCTGTGCAAATGGCCAGTCCAATTTCTATAATATTTACACTGATGATATAAAGCTACAAAGGCCAAATGCAGGGAAAGGTGAAAACATGTTTATTAAAATTATGTGTGTGTCTTTTCAAAGGCAGTGCAAAGGACAGGGTACATTCTTGGCCCCAGGGATATGAATTGAGAAAATCTTGTAAGTAGGAATTTGAACTTTCAGTTTTTCTTTCCTTTTTATTTTTTCCTTTCCTTCCTCATCTGTAAACAAGACAATTTCTTGACTGGTGAAGAAAAGATGAAGATACTAAATTAGCAGTTTGATCAGCACTGGTGAACATAGTTGCCTATTGTCCATTACCATTTATTTTGTTATGTACACCTCAGTTTTTTTGTTGCTGTTTTATTGTTTTTTCAGATGAAGTTTTGTTCTCATTGCCTAGGCTGGAGGGCAATGGTACAATATTGGTTTACTGCAACCTCTGTCTACTGGGTTCAAGCGATTCTCATGCCTCATCCTTCCAAGTAGCTGAGATTATAGGCCTGTGCCACTGGGCCCTGCTAATTTTTGTATTTTTAGTAGACATGAGGTTTCACCATGTTGGTCAGGCTGATCTTGAACTCCTGACCTCAGGTGATCCACCCACCTCTGTCTCCCAAAATGCTGGGATTACAGGTGTGAGCCACGACTCCTGGCCTGCACCTCAGCTTTCTCTTCCTATTCACTCAGTTCATGCAGTTTGTGGATAGCTAATTTCAACTACTGATTTAAGGAGAATCAAGCCTACTCATTCAGGGCATATTATTTCTTTGAACACAATTGACCTATGAACCACCTATGGCCTCGTAACTCAAAAAGGCCAAAAGCACTCAGTTTCAGGCCTTTGCCAGAACTATTAGGAAAGATCATTTCTATCTTTATCAGGGTTGCTAAGCTACTTGGTAAAGCCTTGAGATGAGTCTCATAACGTTGAGAAATGCTGTTAGAGAAGAAAGTCAAGATAGAAGATAGAAAATCCAATCCATAAAGAGAAAGACCGTATCCTGGTAACTTTGCTTGAATCTCTGCACATTGGTATTACCCAGCCTTTATTTTCCCCTGAGGTCTGCTTAAATTGTATGTTGCTTGCAACTAAAATAGTCTTATCTAATAAGTTGACACCAACAACTAGTTGTCAGTAACAACAAGTGGCTAGTTATAATGATATTATGGCCTACCAGCTGTACCAATACTAATGTTCAAATAAAATAGTGGAAATTTAAAAAGAGATTTTGGTGAAGGCTTTCACTTTAGAGAAAAGGATAAAGACATTGGTAGGAAATTTGGTTCATGGAGAAGATGTTTAATAGAATGGCTTTAGTTTCTTGCCAAGTATCTTGAAATGGTTTCAAATTCTGATAAACTAAGGATTAGAGACTTAAGATAAAGAAATTATTTCCATTGATAAAACCTTGGTTTGTGTGTGTGTGTGTGTGTGTGTGTAAGCAGGAGTAAGTATTAAAGATTAATGATAAAATGTGACCAGATACATCAAACTTATTTGTGGAAATGTTTTAGCAACTTCTGGGTAATAGGGAGGATGCACAGTTGTTTATAATCTTTTGGAAAACACCAATGGCAGTGAGAACAGTGAGGCATCCTCTAGTGACTCCCTGAGTCAAGAGCATCAACAAGAAAAACAAGAACTAAAAAAAAAATCAATAAGGAACTTTTTGGATTCTGTATCTGATTGCTATTTGTTAAAATAATCTGAAGGATTTCAAGCAATATTAAATTGAAACATTACAGAGTTTAGATTCTATTCTGGAAGCTATGGAAAGATCATGAAATTTAGATTGTTAGTACTGATTTAAGTTTATATCCAACAAGTGTTTGGTTTGAGGACCTCAGATGACATTTATTTTGAATTCTCTTTTCTTCAGCCCACAGTTTAATTCTTTGCTCTTAGCAAAATATTTGTCTGTGCTCTGCTGATCTTTAAACATAGTCTATTTATTCTAGAACCCTAACAGTTGGAAAGATCTCAAGAATACCCCTATAGTTCTACATTTTTTACCCTTATTTTGAATGGTTAGTTAATAGGATATATTTAAAGATTCAACAAGCCTCAAAAATTAACCATATAGTCATAATTTTGCTTTATTTGAAGTGGTCTGATATATTTTGTGGTTTTAACCTCCTTGGACATTACCTTTACAGTACTTACAAGTTTTTATTTAGAATGTTAGGTAATGAATTACGGCAAAATAAATGATCAGTAAATTGTTACTAGATACTTATACAACCCAAATGTAAAGATTTGTTTACTGATAAATTCCAGGAGCCCTCTGTATGCTTGCCTTTAAAGAAGAGACACTATAAATCAGTGATCTCTGTAGGAGCCCCCAGAACCTCTCAGTGCCAAAAGTCTTCCTGCTTCAATTTCCTTGCTTGTGACTTCTTACCATTTTGGGCTTCTTCCTGCCATACTTAACCCAACAGTGAGGTTAATCCCTTGTTTTGTTAATCTCAACTTATCTACATCAACAAAACCTTAGATATCAAATCTAAAAAGTCAAGTTTAATAAACATGCTTTAGCAGTAAAAACTGGGCATATGACACTAGGAATATTCAGCATATTAAATTAATACTTATATGAAGGATTAAAATGTATTATAATCCTGCAGAAATTAACTCATTAAGAAAGCAAATACAAAAACCTATTATGTATGAATATGCCTAATCAATATAAATTTATTATTGACTTTTATATTTACCTACTACTGTGTTACACATCACAGATGTTCAATAGAAGCAACAAATTTCATGATAATCAAAATTGTAGGCTTTGGTTGGAGAGATCAAAAATACCTTGAAGATAATTATTTTTTCACTACTTCATAATAAACGGCTTACTGGAGCACTTATATAGAAATAAAAATCTATGCTCCAGGCACTTTACTAAGTCCTTTTGTATATTGTATCTTATCTCTTTCAGTATTACTGAAGTTTATATTTTCAAATCACTAAAATATTATACTCGACTATTCATAGTGATTATGAATATTATTGCTTCATTTTATTTATTTAACAAATATATATTGAGTATCATAATGTATAAGATACATTGTTTAACACCAAAAGCCTGTTAACAAGATAATGGATAAAAAGGAATCATTACAAGGCCTGGGAAAAATTGGCTCTTATATGGGTAAAATATTTACAAAGTAGTCTTAAGCATCAAAAAGAGAACAGAAGAAAATAAAAGAGTTCATTGATGTTCTAAATTTGTTAGAGAGGAAGCTTCAACGTTGAAATGAAGGCACTTAGAAGGCAGGTGAGCAACAAAAGAATAGCCAAACATTCTACAGCATGATGACATTCCTTGTCTGCCTGAGCAACTAGACACATTGATATTCCCCGTCCCCAGTAAATTAGCACTAGAGAATCCAAGATTTATCTTACCCCTTCTGCTTTTCAAGGAACTCTGTTTCTTTTTGCTCTCATGAAGTTATTATCATTTTCCTCCACCCTATTTCCTAATTATATCAATGATTTCATGGTAATGTAAATGGCTATCTTTATAATGATGTTTTATATGTATCGTGATGTTTTTCATTTCTACTGAGGTCTTCTAGAGACAGTGACTTAATATGCAGAAACAATTTCAATGGTAGGAATTTTAAGTATTGTTCCAGAAGATCAGGGGAGACATTTTAATCATGTGGACATTATAATATTCCCCAAATCATACTACACAGTCATCTAATTACTCTTTTCAGTTGAGGATTGACTTCCTTTTTTTTTTGAGACAGAGTCTTGTTCTGTCACCCAGGCTGGAGTCAGTGACACAATCTCCACTTACTGTAACCTCCACCTCTTGGGTTCAAGTAATTCTCCTTCCTCAGCCTCCCAAGTAGCTGGGACTACAGTAGTGCACCATCATGCCCAGTTAATTTTTGTATTTTTTTTTTTTTTTAGTAGAGATGGGGTTTCACCATATTGGCCAGGCTGGTCTTGAACTCCTGACCTCATGATCCACCTGCCTCGGCCTCCCAAAGTGCTGAGATTACAGATATGAGCCTCTGTGCCCAGCCAACTTCTGTTTTATTCACTCTAACATAGCATTTGGATTACACATACAAATATTATAAAGAATGTTTTTAACTATTAAGATAATCAAACTCTTTATCTGCCCTAAGTTAAAAGACAATAAGGAAATATGTTAAAATGGGTTGACATAGCCTGGAAATATCGTAGAGTTGCTTTGAAAAGGAACCAAACTTTGATGATACTGAACACCCTTCTCCAAGTACCCCTGAAAGGTTTCTGCAAACTCATGATCAGAAAAAATAACTATTGGGTCCTAGGATTAATACCTGAGTGACAAAAAAAAAATCTGTACAACAAACCCTCATGACACAAGTTTACCTATATAACAAACTGCATGTACCCCTGAACTTAAAATGAAAGTTAAAAAGTTACTCTTGACCAAAAGCACAGATATAATTTAAAACTAGCAGTAATTTCCAGTGGAATATTGGCACTGGTTTAGTAAATGAAGATTAGCCAAACCAGACGTATTCACTATTTTTTCTAATAGATACTGCTTTGGGAAGAAGAATGTTGGGAAGATATGAAAGGAGCATAGTTTTAAAATGTCTCTGAACATTTGTATGAAAGTAAACATATCTATCAAGAGAGTGAAAGAACAAGCCTGGATAACATCTAGAAAAATATTAAATGACAAAGCATGTTCATAATCTCCAAAATACAAGTAGAATAAATAACCCAATTTAAATTAACTGTGTAGTATTAGCAATGGTATAAAAGAAAGCAGAAGAAAGATGATATGGTTTGGCTCTGTGTCCCCACTCAAGTCTCATCTTGAATTGAATTCCCCACATGTCAAGGGAGAGACCTAGTGGGAGGTGATTGGATCATGGGGGCAGTTTCCCCCATGCCGTTCTCATGATACTGAATTCTGACGAGATCTGATGATTTTATAAGTGGCAGTTTCTCCCTCTCTTTCTTTCCCGTCACTTTTTGAAGAAGGTACTTGCTTCTCCTTTGCCTTCCGCCATTATTGTAGTTTCTGGAGGCCTCCCCCAGCCATGCGGAACTGTGAATCAATTAAACTTCTTTCGTAAATTACCCAGTCTCAGATATCCTTTTTTGTTTTGTTTTGTTTTTCTTTTTGAGACGGAGTCTCACTCTGTCGCCCAGGCTGGAGTGCACTGGCGCCATCTCGGCTCACTGCAACCTACACCTCCCCAGTTCAAGCGATTCTCCTGCCTCAGCCTCGCCAGTAGCTGAGATTACAGGCGCACAGCTAATTTTTGTATTTTTAGAAGAGATGGTTTTCACCATGTTGGCCAGGATGGTCTCGATCTCTTGACCTCAGGATCTGCCCTCCTTGACTTCCCAATGTGGTGGGATTTCAGGTGTGGACCACCATGCCCGACCTCAGATATTCTTTATAGCAGAATGAAAATGGACTAACACAGAAAAAAAAATTCAGAGGTTCTTGAGAGCTAAAAATTCTAAATCATCAACAGAAACTCATTGGAGTGTTCAGTGGAACGATATGAGAACAATGTCCTCAATGGAGACAATGGGTTGGGGCATCCCGGTTCCAATGAACGGTTGAATTGAGAGTTCTGAGGAAAAGTGAAATTGTGCTGAGGTGTTTAGGGCTCTCTGAACTCTCCATATGACACAACAAATCTTTGTTTTCAGAGCAAAGCCCCCAAATTAGGAGACATTGTTGGGATCCACTTATAATGAATCATTACCCTATGCATGATTTTCTAACATCATAAATTGATCATTTGGAAAATATTGTATCACTTAGTTCTGCAGGTTTTCCAGATATTGACACCTTCACCATGTAATTTTTTAAAATCACATTTTTACATCACTAATCTCACTCTAAAATCCTTAAATGTTACGAAGCTGTCAAGATTTTTGTGACAGATACTGAGTTTTTATAATTTTAATGCTCACTTGAAAGTACAAATTATTATGGGTAGCAAAAATAATCAGTTGTTTTTCTTGAAATTACAGGCTAATTTCCTTAATTTTCAAAAATATTTGCATCAAATACTTAAGTATGAATGACCATAATTTCCTGGCATGGTTTTCTCAAGTAAAAATAGTGATTCATTAAAAAAAGTAATTAGTTAAGCTTGCAACTTGCACAAAGGCACAAGTCCTTCTCCTCAAGAACATCATTGTATTTGGTATGCAAAGGTGTCTCATGTATATTATTCATTTAATCACATAGAATATTAAAAATGTATGTATTAATTGGTTGACATTTAATAATATTAATATTTGTTATTGCTTCATCAAAGACTTAAAGGGAATGGATTTTTATTTATTTATTTTTATTTAGTAAAGTATGGTAGTGAAGAATACAATGGCTAGTAGTTCTGTTTGGTGTCACTGTCTTAATTCTTGCTGAAATGCCAGCTTTAACATCCTCCAACGCCAGCTGGTTTTTTGCCATCAGAACAAATGTTAACAGTTATTCTTGGATAAATTTTGAGATGACTTATGATATATCATGAGATTATATATGCATATATGTAAAGCCAAATGGCAACAAAGCAGATTATGGTTGCAATATAACATTTTAAAATAAGCTTAAAAATGACAGAAAGATTGAAGTAATAACATACCTTAAAATTACATAAACATAATGAAGTGATTGCAGAAAAGAATTTACATGAGAGTGCTGAAAGAATTTAAGAAATCTTTAAATATTAAAAGAAAATATTTCAGAAATGAAGATTAAATTAGAGAAAACACAAAAGTGAGTAAACAACATGAATAAATTTTTTTTTAAAAAGACACAAATTTCACTACGTAACATAAGCAAAAAAGATCCAATTTATATTTAATAATAATTCCAGAAAGGGAATAAAAAACTGAAACAATAGGAATTTACTAAATTTATACTACAATTTATAATTTAAAATCTACTATTAACAGACACTCTGTATTTGGGAAAAGTCAACCCCAATGGCAAAAATAGCACAAATTCTGACAAAATTATATAGCTTAAGAAACAGAAAAGAAAAAATATCGCCCTGGCATTGAGGTCCCTAGGTACCATGCAACAATTGCACAAAGCAGAAATTACAGAAGATATGAGAGAAAATAGACAAACACACTGAGACTTTAGTACATCCCTTTCAATCTAAGACAGATATGAGCAAACTATCATTAAGAACATAAAGTATTTAACAACCTAATCAATAATGTAGTTGTTATAGACATAGATAGATACATCTAGACACATTTATATAAAGAGACTTTTGTATGTAATACATAATATATATTCAGCCAATGAAAATAAACTATGCAAAGCAATTAGAGGTACAGGAATTAAAGGGAAAAAGATCAAATTGTATTTGTTGTTATTATATATCTGAAAACTTTCTGAAAAAATCAAGAAAACGGTGAATTTTAGTAAAGTAGCTGGTTAAGAAAACAACAAGCAAAAATAAATAAATTATTATATTAAAAACAGTTATAAGAAAGGAATCTATTTACTAAAATTAAATAGAATAAAAATACATAAGTGAAAACAAGACATGCAGATAGTCCATATGAACTAAACTATGAAACACTTCTGAATGAAACAGAGACTGAAAGTTCCTGTCTTATTACATAGGGAATATGAGTAGTATAAAAACATCACTTCTCTTGAAGTTAATTTATATATGTAATATAATCCATTAAAATAGTGGATAATATTGTTAGATTATTTTTTATAATTTAGTAATATGTAACAGTAAAAAGCATAAGGAACATATCTTTATAATTCTATGAAGTCATCTAAAGCATTTATTTTTTAATGAAAAATCAAGTTGGAGAAAGGAATGTTAATATTGCACTGCTCATTTAAATAGCTGGAGGTGATTCATAATCTATGAATACTTTGTTAATTCATACTATTTAAAAATAAAATGCATAAACCATATTTTGTAAGTGCCATATATGGAGGAGGAATCAGTAGAAGTAGGATAGCATCTGGTTTATATTCCTTTTTTTATAGCCTTAATTTTTAAATCATACAAATATTTTATACAACAAAATTGAGTGCAGGGTTTAAATGTTTTAAAAATATGAAACCAATATTCCTAACTTTATATGGAGTAGAAAATATCATCATATGAAAGAAACTTTTTTCCAAGTAATTAAAAAATATGGTAATTTGGCTCTGTACTCTAAGGATTAGTAAAAGAAAAAGCCTGAAGCTAACTTTAATAATTATATTATCAGTGATAACGTTGTTATGATTTCTATTAGATTATAACATTGAATTGTGGTTTAAAACCAATGAATAACTTGTCAAGAACTGCACTTAGTACAAAACATGTAACATATTTAACTTATTTATAAATTATTTAGCACTCTTATTGCTCGTAATTTTTAAATATAATTTTACATTGTAAAGAACTATAGATCCAAGTCTGTGGCAAGAAATACAAAGAAAGCACAGCCTATTTTGTTATATAACAAATGAAGTTTACAGACTACCTAGATTATCTCAAAAGGTTTCAGAAAAAATATCCTCTGAAAATTATTAGCAAATTAAATTCAATAAGAATAAAAGAAATTATACACTCCAACCATTAGCATTTATCACAAGTATGCAAGCCTGGACCAATATTTGAAAATCAGTTAATGTAATTTGCCACATATATAGGCCAAAAGAAAGAAAGAAAGAAAGAAAAAAATCACATGATCACATCAATAGGTACAGAAAAAGCATGTGAAAAAAATATGCTTTCATGATAAAAACTCTCAGCAAACCAGGAATAGGGGACTCTAACTCAACAAAAAAATCTACAAAAGACCTATAGGTAGGCTGGGCGTGGTGGCTCATGCCTGCAATCCCAGCACTTTGGGAGACTGAGGCGGGCGGATCATGGGGTCAGGAGTTCAAGACCAGCCTGACCAACATGGTGAAACCCCATCTCTACTAAAAATACAAAAAATAGACGGGTGTAGTGGCTGGCGCTTGTAGTCCCAGCTACTCAGGAGGCTGAGGCAGAAGAATCGCTTAAAACTTGGACGGCAGAGGTTGCAGTGGGCAGAGATCACCCCACTCCACTCCAGCCTGGGCAAAAGAGCAAAACTCTGTCTCAAAAAAAAAAAAAAAAAAAAAAAAAAAGGAAAAAAAAGTCCTATAGGTAACAACATCCCTCACTGTCAGAAACTAGAAGCTCTTCCACTGAGGTCAGGAGCAAGGCACAGATATCTCCTCTGTCCATTCTTTTCAGCACCATACTGGAAGTCCTAGATAATGAAATAAGACAAAGAAGCCAGGTAGAGAAAGCCCTTTTGCAGGGCGCAGTGGCTCACGCCTGTAATCCCAGCACTTTGGAAGGCCGAGGCGGGTGGATCACGAGGTCAAAAGATCGAGATCATCCTGGCCAACACAGTAAAACCTCGTCTCTACTAAAAACACAAAAAAATTAGCTGGGCGTGGTGGCACACGCCTGTAGTCCCAGCTACTTGGGAGGCTGAGGCAGGAGAATTGCTTGAACCTGGGAGGCGGAGGTTTCGGTGAGCCGAGGTCACGCCACTGCACTCCAGCCTGGTGCCCGGCGATGGAGCGAGACTCTGTCTCAAAAAAAAAAAAAAAAAAGCCCTTTCATATTCAGCTATGTAGGCTAGATAGAAAGTGATGATGCACCAACCAATAAGAACAGTAAGGTTGTGTCCTTTGATCTAAAATGATGATGCACCAGCCAATAAGAACAGTAAAGTTGCATCCTTTGATCTGTCAGCCATATTTAAAATAAGTCAACAATTATTTTAAAAAACAATCTCCTCTAGGCTTCAGTGACATATCCTCTTCTTGTTTTGTCTAAAATATTGGCCTCTTTGTTACGCTCCTTTACTAGCTTCTGTTTCTCTGTTGCATTCTGAATACTGAAAAGACCCAGGGCATGCTCACCAGCACTCTATGCTTCTACCTATGCTTCTACCTGTATTGTTGTCCTAGAAAATATTATGTAGCCTCAAGGTAAAATATAATCTAAATGCCTGATAGTAACCAAATTGAAAGATTTAACCATAACCTCTAAAGGGAACCAGACCTATCCACCTGACTGCCTATTTATGACTACACTTCAGAAGTAAAATTTATTTAAATCTTAAAATGGCCAAAAGTGTTGATATTTTCATCTGTTCTTTGCGATCTGCTTTTCTCCTAATTTTTTTTCTATCTCCAAAGTGGCAGCTGCATTCACCCAACTGCTCAAATCAAAATTCTACACAAGATCCTCAAGCCTAGTCTTCCTCCTATCCTGAGTATCCGATGTGTCAGGAAGTACTGTTGGCTCTACATCTGAAAAATCCTAAAGATGTCTACTTTTTATCTCCACTGCCAGTATTTTGTTTGAAGTCACTATCATCTCTTCTTTGAATAACTACATCACTTTTAAATTGTTTTTCTACTTTCATTCTTTCACCATTTCAATTTATTCTCCTCGTAGCAGCTGATTTATTGTTATTATTAAATACAAATCAAATCATATCATATCATAGCCTTGCTTAATACCTTTCAATAAGTTCTTATGGACTTCAATAAGAATTAAATTCCTACCCTGCTTATGAAGACACGCATGAACCTCTTTCTGGCTACGTGTCTATTCCATTTTATAACATCTTCCCTTTATGCTCATGGCCTAGCTCCCGAACTTTCTCTGTTCCTTAAATATTCTAAATCCTAGTTGTGAAATCCATGAATTAGATCTCCAAGTTCATGCAAAACATCCTATATGATATATTATATGTTGGGCCATTAAACAATAAATATTACAGTGACTATGAACTAAATATACAGTACATAAACAATAGATAAAATCAACAAAATGAAAAGTTAGTTTTTGTAAATACAAACCAAGTATATAAGCCTTAGCTAGGCTAAACAAGAAAAAGAGAAAATCAAAAATGAAGATGAAGAAGACATTACTACTGACTTTATTGAGATAAATGAAATGATTATAAGAAAAAAAGATTTAAAAAATTATATACCAACATATTAGATAACCTAGATAAAAGACATAAATACCTGAAAAGACGCAAACTGCCAAAACATTTTCAAGGAGAAATAGAAAATCCAAATAGACTTATAAAGAGAAATATAGTAAATCATTAATTTTAAAAATTCCCATAAAGAGAATTCTAGATCAAGCTGTATTCACTGGTAAATTATATATTTTTGAAAAATATTTTAAATAATTAACATTTGATTTTTTAAAATATTTAAAAATAATTATGTATAAGCTAATACAAAGGAAAAGAAGGAACAAAACTTACTCTTTGTTCTATGTGGGCAGTATTACCCTGTTACTGAAATGAGACAAACACATCTCAGGAAAAGCCAATTTCTCATTATTGCAAATGCAAAACTCATCAAAAAACAGTAGTAAACAGAATTCAGAAGATTATACACTGTCCGATTGGTATTTATTCTAGGAATGTAAGTTTGGTTCACCATGTGAAAATCCCCATACTATATCATGTTGATAGAGCAGATAAGGCATACAAGCCACTGGATCATTTCAATATATGGAGAACAGGCATTTGACAAAAATGTATGGTCCTTGTATGATACAAACACTTGATGAGAATAATAAAGGAAAGATGCCAACCTAATAATGGGCATCTAGTGAAAACCCACAATGCATCACAGTTAATAATGAAAGACTGAAATATTTTCCCCTAAGATTAGGAATAAAACAAGTTTATCACCTCTTATTACTTTTATGCAATGTTTTACTAGAAGCTCTAACCACAGTCTAAACAAAATACTTACACAAGAAAAAGAAACAAAATGTGTCTATGTCTGGAAAGGAAGAAGTAAAAGTATATCTGTTCACAGAGGGCATAATTTTGTATGTAGAAAATCCTAAGGAAGCAGTAAGAAAAACATTAAAGCTAATAAATAAGTTTAATAAAATTGCAGGATATGAGATTAACATACAGAAATCAATTACGTCTGTACAGTAGCAATGAATGCTCTAAATGAAATGAAAACAATCTAATCTATATTATGTTTAAAAAGAATAACATACTTATAAATAAATTTAACAAAATAATTTCAAGGTTTATATAGTGAAAACTATAAGTTTTTATTTAAAAAATAAAGAAAACATAAATAAATGAAAAAGCTTCTGTTTGTAGATTGGAAGACATTGCTAAAATATCAATTCATCTATTCATTCAATATATAATCTTTGTCAAATTTCCATCTGCCTTTTGTGCAGAAACTGACAATATAATCTTACGTTTCATATAGGAAATTCAGAGGATCCAGTCAAAATAGCCAAAACAATCATGAAAAAAGGACAGATTTGGAAAATTCAGACTTCCCAATTTCAAAACCTATTAAAACCGTAATAATTAAGAATGTGTAACATTGGCTTAAGTATAGACATATTGATCAATAGAATAGAATTGAGGCTCCAGAAATACGAGAAAGCCAAGATAATTCGGAGAAAAACAAAAATCTTTTTAACAAATAGTTCTGGGATAAATTGTTTATTAACATTCAAAATAATAAATTTAGATGGCCATGTCACATCATATAAAAAATCACTCAAAATAGATTAAAGTCCTAACTGTAAAAGCCAAAAATATAAATTTCTTCAAAGTAAACATAGGAATACATCTTTATGGCCTTGGAATTAGGCAATGATTTCCTGGATGTAATATTAAAAGCAGAGGCTACGAGAAAAATAGATAAATTGAACTTCATCAAAATTAAAATTTTGTACTTCAAAAGACTGTCAAGAAAATGAGAACACTCATAAAATGTGAGAAAATATTTGCAAATTATATATCTAATAAGAAATTTGTGCTCAGAATATTACAAAGACTCTTAAAAAGATTTAAACAAATTTAAAATGGACAGAAATTTTTATGGGTACGCATGCACAGCATTCGGAAGCCTGATGATGGGCCTGCCTTACCTGCAACTGTCAATGTATGTACTATCTGGGTGTCCAGGTTTTAGCTCACCCATCCCTCTGCATATGGGTCATCCATGCAAGAGCCCAAAGAATGATTTCTGCCACTACTGCCACTGCCAACATCATGCACACCTCCAGGGAGACTAGGGAAGTCACAATCAGCCTCTCCCTACTACCATCAGCACATAAGCATGTTACCTAGAGGTCTGCAGACCAGCCACCTGAAGCTATCACTGCTGGCACCCCACAGATGCACCAGGGTCATGAGGACTGGCCTTCCTGGCCTAACATTACCACCACTGGTGCCCTAGAACAAGCCCACTTGACATCCTTATCCTCAGCAAAGATTCAGTACATTCTTCATTAAGCCTAAGCCACAAAGGAACTCACAGAAATTAGTGGTGTTGGTTACAGCTAAATAAGTCATATAAAGATTACACCACTGCACTGTCCAGAATCAAAGTCAAAGCACTTACGAAACCAATATTATAGAAACATCTAAATAAAATGATCTTTTTCACAAAAGCCATTCCATAAAATTGGCACAAGCAGCTGTCATTCCAGATGTGCACATATTAACCTAAGAGCCCAAGAAACATACAAAAGCATGAAAACATTACACCTCAGAGGAGTATAATAATTCTCCATTAACAAATCCCAATGGGAAAAAAAACTATGAACTACCTAAGAAATAATTTAAAATAATATTTTAAAAACTCAGTGAGATACAAGAGATCACAGATACACAATACAAATAAATCAGAAATAATTTTATTATTTCAATAATAAATTCGATGAAGACAGATATCACAAAAAAGAACAAAACAGAAATTTGAGAAGTAAAGAATTAAAACTATAAAATAAAAAATACAGCTGAAAGCTTCCACAATCACCTAATTCAAGCAGAATAAAACAATTCTAAACTTGGAGACAAGTCTTTAAAAAAACAAGTCAGATAAAAAGTAAAAAGAATGAAGAAAGCCTATATGACATGTGGGACATTATAAAGTACCCAAATACTCTATTTTGGGGTGTTCTAGAAGAAGAGATAGACAAAAGCATAGAAAACTTATTTAATTAGATAATAGCTGATAGCCTCCAAGTCTTGCAAGAGATAGAGACATTCAGATATGGGAAGCTCAAGGAAACCCCAAATAGATTCAACTCAAAAAGGTTTTCTACAAGACACATAGTCAAAAGTCAAAGACAGAATTCTAAAAATAGTAACAGAGTCAAGTCATATATAAAGTAGTCCCCATCACACTAACAGTGAATTTCTCAGCAGAACCTTAAAGGCCAGGAGAGCACAAGATATATTTTTAAAAGCTGCCAGCTAAGAACACCATACCTATCAAAGCCAGTCTTCATAAATGAAGGAGAAATAAAGTCTTTCCCAGACAAGCAAAATACTGGGGGAATTTATAACCACTAGAATGACTTTAAAAGAAATGTTTAAAGAAGTTCTACATGTGGAATGAAAGAATGATACCAAATATCGAAAAAAAAGAAAAAAAAAAAAAAAGAAAAACTCACTGATAAAACAGATAAAATCAAATGAGAAGCAGAAAGGAATCAAACATTATCAGTACAAAAAATTATAAAGGTAAATAATATAAGAGAAAATAAGGATATGCAAACAATTGGGAAACAATTTTAAAAATGACGGGAGTAAGTCCTCACCTATAAATAACAATGTTGAATATAAGTGGTTTAAGTTCCCAAGTTAAAATACACAGATGAATTGAATGGATTAAATATATAAATCTAATTATATGCTGCCTGCAACAAACTTACTTCACTAGTAAAGACACATACACACTAAAAAGGAAGGAAAAAAATATTTCATGTAAAGAGAAACCAGAAGTGTACAGGAGTACCTGTGTTTATGAGGGAATATGTTCTCTTTCTGGGTCCACAAGGGGGCATAGTTTTAAGGGCAAGAACTTCCCAGCACCATGCCCCCTTTCCATCTCTCTCCATCCAGGAGATTTAATAGATTATGTTTAAATTTCCCATGCACGGGAAGAAACTAAGACTCAGTCACCTCAGCGGAAATTTAAAGGAACTCCTTTCATTGACCAGAGGAACCTGGGGAGGTGGGAATTTCTCCCAGGATAAATCTCCCCTGCTCCTTCACCCACATCGGATTTCCAGTTCTCTGGAATCCCCTCCCACATAGTGGGAGCTCTCTTCCCCACCTGGATTTCCCCTCTGGGGTCCCCTTCCACCCAGTGTAGATGCTGTCTTTCCTCTCCTGGATTCCATCTTTCTGGATTCTCTCACTCAGTGTGAGGGGAGTTTTCCTTCTCTGGTTTTCTCCCTCTGGGAAACTTCTCACTCAGTGTAAGAGTGGCTTTTCTTTCTCTCATTCAGGGTGAAAGCTAGCTGTTTCTTTCTCTCTCCTTCTTTTTCTCTCTCTACCTAAATAAATCACTTTTCTGCAACACTTTTGTGGTCTGGTATTTATTTCATGAGTGCACTGCACTGTGGTCTCCTCTCTCATTCTTGAGAGAGTGATAGACGAAGAACCTGGAGAAATATCCTCTCAGGGGAACTGAGGGCACCCCTGAACCCTTGAACCCCAACATTTATATCAGAAAAAAATATTAAGTCAAAAATAATAAACAGAGAAAATAATTATATAATGATGAAGGGATCAATACAGCAAGCAGATGTAAGAAGTGTAAATATATATGCACCCAATACCAAAGTAAGGAGGTATATACAGCTAATATTATCAGAGCTAAATATAGAAATAGACCCTAATGTAATAATACCTGGGAAATTCAATACCCCACTTTCAGCATCAGACAGATGATCTATACAGAAAATCAACAAAGAAGCATAAGACTAAATCTACACGATAGACCAAAGGGACCAAACAAACCTTAAGAGAACATTTCATGCAACAGCTGAAGAATATTCATTCTCTCATCAGCACATGGAACATTCTCCTGGATGTTTCACACCAATTGTATTGTTAGTCCACAGTACAATTCTCAACAAATTTTTTAAAATAGAAATTGTATTAAGTATTTTCTTAGATCACAATGAAATAAAACTGGAAATAAATTACAATACAAAATTGAAAACTATACAAGTAAATAAAAAAATTTAATGTGCTCCTGAATAACCATCAAATCAATGAAAAAAAATAAGAAAATCAAAAAAACTCCTTTAAAAAATGAAAATGAAAATAGACCATACCAAAATGTATGGGATACAGCAAAATCAGTGCTAATAAGAAAAAATTATAGCCATAAACAACCACATCTAGAAAGTAGAAAGATTTTAAATAAGCAACCTATTAATGCTCTGCAAGGAACTAGAAAAGCAAGAGCAAATCAAACCCAAAATTAGTAGAAAAAATAATAAAAATTACAGCAGAACTAAAGAAATTAGAAACAAAAATACAAAGCATCAGCAAAATGAAAGGTTGGCTTTTAGGGCATTAGGAAAAAGAGCTAATGCATGCGAGGCTTAATACATAGGTGATGGGCTGATAGGTACAGCAAACCACCATGGCACATGTTTACCTATGCAACAAACTTGCACATCCTGTACATGTAGCCCAGAACTTAAAAAATAAAAGAAAATAAAAATGAAAAAATAAATAAACCATTAGCTAGACTAACAAAGAAAAAAGAAGAGTCAAAATCAGAGAAGAAAAAGATTACAGATTAACCCACAGAAATACAGAGGAGCATTAGAAACTATAATAAGTATAAGCTAGCAAGTTTTTAAAAATTAAAGGAAAGGGATAAATTTATGGACACATACAATCCACCAAGACTGAACAAAGAAGAAGTAGAAAACTTGAACAAACTAATAATGAGAAATAAGATTAGATCAGTAAGAAATAGTCTCCCTCAAAAGAAAAGCCAAGGACCAAACGGCTTTACCTATGAATCTAATAAGCTTATAAAGGAGACTTAATACCAATTCTCAAACTATTCCAAAAAATTGAATATAGTGGAAAATTTCCTAAATCATTCAGCAGAGTTAGCATTATTCTGATAGACATAAAAGGAACATACCTCAAAATAATAAAAGACATATATGAAACCCACAGCTAACATTATACTAAATGTGGAAGTGCAGAAAGCTTGTCCTGTAAGAAGTGGAACAAACAAGGATGTTTATTTTCACTACATTTATTTAACATTGGAGCAAAAGACCTAGCCAGACCAAGTGGGCAAGAGAAAGAAATAAAAGGCATCCAAATTGGGAAAGAGGAAGTCAAATTGTCCATCTTTGACAAACACATGATTTCATAGTTAGAGAAGGCTAAAGACTCCACACACACAAAAAAAAAAAAAAAAAAAAAAAATTACAGAACTGATAAGTTCAGTAAAGTTATATGATATAAAATCAACCTTAAAAAATACTAGCATTCCTATACACCAATAACAAAGTAGCTAAAAAAAAAGAAATCAAGAAAGCTATTTTATTCACAAAAGCTACAAACAAAAAAGTAAAATACCTATTATTATATTTAATCAAAAAGGTAAAATACCTCTACAATGAAAACTATAATGCTGGGTGTGGTGGCTCATGCCCATAATCCCAGCTCTTTGAGAGGCCAAGGCAGGCAGATTATATAAGGTCAATAATTTGAGACCAGCCTGGCCAATATGGTCTCTACTAAAATATAAAAATTAGCTGGGCATAGTGGCACATGCTTGTAGTCCCAGCTACTCAGGAGGCTGAGGCAAGAGAATCAGTTGAACCCAGGAGGCAGAAGCTGCAGTAAGCAGAGATCACCCACTACACTCCAGCCTGGGTGAAAGAGCAAGACTCCATCTTGAAAAAAAAAAAACAAAAAAACACTGGGGAAAGAAATTGAAGAAAACAATAAATAAATGGGAAGACGACTGTTGCTCCTGGACTGGAATAATTAATATATTTAAAATAGCCAAACTACCCAAAGAAACCTATAGATTCAATGCAATATCTATAAAATACCACTGACATTCTTCATATAAATAGAAAAACAATTCCTAAGGTTATGAAAATACAAAAAAAGTTCAAGTAGCCAAGGCAATACTGAGCAAAAAGGACAAAGCTGAAGGCATCACACTATCTGACTTTAAAACATGTTACAAAACTATAGTAACCGAAACAGCATGATATTGGCATAAAAGCAGATACATAGACTAATGGAGTGCAAATAGAAAACCTAGAAACAAATCTATATATTTT
Organism: Ateles fusciceps; assembly: GCA_036589455.1. NCBI lineage: Eukaryota > Metazoa > Chordata > Mammalia > Primates > Atelidae > Ateles > Ateles fusciceps. The sequence continues at coordinate 7,556,849 of JAZHEH010002982.1, read as the reverse complement.
CCATAAACTAATATTTGACAGGGGCACCAAGAATATATGTTGAGAAAATAACATTTTCTTCATAAGTGATGCTGAGAAAATGGAATATTCATATGCAGACGAGGGATACTAGAACCCAATTTTCACCATATACAAAAATCAAGTCAAAATGCATTAAAAACTTAAATGTAATACCTGAAACTATAAAACTATTGGAAAAAAATAAGGAGAAGTGCTTCAGAACATTAGTCTATGCATAGATTTTAAAGATAAGTCTTCAAAAGCACAGGCAACAAAAAACATAGATCAATAAAATTACATTAAACTAAAAAGCTTCTGCACAGCAAAGGAAATAATCAGCAGGGTGAAGAGATAACTTATAGATTAGGAGAAAGTATTTACAAACTATTTATTCAATGAGGTACTCATATTCAGAATATACAAGAAACGCTAAACAACTCAACAGAAAAGAAAACAAAAAAAAAAAACCACATAATCTAATTTCAAAAATAGGTAAATGGGCTAAATAGACATTTTTCAGAAGAAGAAATACAAAGTGCCAACAGGTATATGAAAAATACTCAGCATTTCTAATCATCAGGGAAATGGAAATCAAAACCACAATGGGATATTATCTCACCCCAGTTAGAATGGCTTTTATTTTAAAAAATCACTGTTGCTAGAAATATAAACAGTATGGAGGTTTTGCAAACAAATTAAAAATAAAACTGCTATATAATCTAGCAATCCCATTACTGGGTATTTATTCGAAGGAAAGGCAATCAGTATATCAAAGGGATACCTGGTCCACCATATTTATAATTGCAACACTGCTTGTAATAAATCAACTGAAATGTCCATCAGCAGATCAACAGATATAGAAAATGTGACATATATACACAACGAGATACCATTCAGCCATTAAAAAGGAATAAAATCCTGTCATTTGCAGCAACATGTGTGGAACTAGAGTTTTTATGTTAAAGTTAAATAGGCCAGGCACAGAAAGAAAAAATATCACATGTTCTTGCTTATCTATGGGGGCTAAACAAGTTATTACATGGAGGCAGGGAGAAGAATGGTGATTACTAAAAACTGGGATTGTGGGGGAGGAATAAAGAAAGGTTGATTAATGATACTAATATAAAGTTAACTAGTAGGAATAAGTTCTGCTATTTGATAGCACAGTAGGGTGACTATAGTTCATCATTTATTTTATATTTCAAAATAGCTAGAAGATTTGACCTGTTCTCAAAGCAAAGAAATGATAAATGTTTGAGCTGCTGGATATCCTAAGTACCCTGATTTGATCATTATACATTGTATGCATGTGTCAAAAATATCACATGTATCCCCTATACATGTAAAATTATTTAGTATCAATAAAAAAGCAAAGTACCAAGCAAAAAAATAAACATTAAAATGGGCAAAGATTTTCATTAGACATTTCTCAAAAGACATATACACGACCAGTAAGCACATAAAAAGATGCTCAATATATATAGTCACTAGGGAAATGTAAATTAAAACCACAATAGGATACTTAACATCCACTAACTAGGATGGCTACAATAAAAGAAGCATGGAAAATAACAAGTGTTTGCCAGATATGGAGAAATTGGAGCCCTCATACGTTGCTAGTTGTAATGTAAAGTAATGCAGTCACTCTGGAAAACAGTTTTGAAATTCCCACAAAGTTAAACATAGAGTTACCCTATGACCAACCAGCTCCCCACTTAGGTACATAGCCAGAACATTTGTAAACATTGCAAACAAAAACCTACAAACAAACGTTCATTGAAGTACTATTTATAATAACCCTTAGGTGGCAGAAACCCAAATATCTACCAACTGATATATGAATTGTAAAAATGTGGTATATACATACACTGTGTATACATAGATATACATACACTTTCTTTGTCATAAAAAGAATAAAGTATTGATGTATACTCAAACATAGATCAATCTTGAAAGCATTATGCTAAGTGAAAGAGGCCAATTACTAAAGTCCACATATGATTCCTTTTATTTTTATTATTATTATTATTATACTTTAAGTTCTGGGGTACACGCGCAGAACGCGCAGGTTTGTTACATAGGTATATATGTGCCATGGTGGTTTGATGCACCCATCAACCCTTCGTCTACGTTAGGTATTTTTCCTAATGCTATCCCTCCCCCACCCCCACCCACTGACAGCCCCTGGTTTGTGATGTTCCCCTCCCTGTGTCCATGTATTATTGTTCAACTCCCACTTATCAGTGAGAACATGCGGTGTTTGGTTTTCTGTTCTTGTGTCACTTTGCTGAAAATGATAGTTTCCAGCTTCATCCATGTACCTGCAAAGGACATGAACTCATCCTTTATATGATAGCATAGTATTCCGTGGTGTATATGTGCCATATTTTCTTTATCCAGTTTCTCACTGATGGGCATTTAGGTTAGTTCCAAGTCTTTGCTATTGTGAACAGTGCCAGAATAAACATACATGTGCATGTGTCTTTATAGTAAAATGATTTATAATCCTTTGGGTGTATACCCAGTAATGGGATTGCTAGGTCAAATGGTATTTCTAGTTCTAAATCCATGAGGAATTGCCACCCTGTCTTCCACAATGTTTGAACTTACAGTCCAACCAACAATGTAAAAGCGTTTTTTCTCTACATCCTTTCCAGTATCTGTTGTCTCCTGATTTTTTAATGATCGCCATTCTAACTGGTGTGAGATGGCATCTCAATGTGATTTTGATTTGCATTTCCCTAATGACCAATGATGATGAGCTTTTTTTCATATGTTTGTTGGCTGCATAAATGTCTTCTTTTGAGAAGTGCCTGTTTATATATTAAAGGTACAGAATAGACAAATTAATAGAAAAGGATACATGAGTGGTTGTCAGGAGCTGTGGAAAGGCAACAAGGACAGTGACTATAACAGGACATAGAGGGATTTTTTGGAGGCTATTTTTTAAAAAATAGTGGAAGTTTTTGTACAACTTTGTGAAAATACTAAAAATCACTGAAGTGTGCACCATAAAAGGTGAATTGTATGTTATATGAATTATATTTCATTAGAAAATAAATTTAAGAAGAGGTTAAATAAAGAGTCTAGATATCTAGGTCTTTTCAGGGTTTGGAAAGTCACAGTTATTCATTATAAATAGAAAATAATGGGATTAAATAAGCCTCAGACCACATAGGTCTAGTAAAATCATTCCTCTGAGTAAGAGATCAATGTAAAGATCAGATTAATTGTGTGAATTTTCCTTTTTATCCTGCAGTCTTAAATTAGCTGAAAGTATAGTAAGAGATAAGGAAAGAAGCATTCACACTCTGTCCCTCACAAGCTAGTGCAGATTCTTAAGGAATGAGTGCTATTTCAATATTTGTGTCCTCTGAAATTCATGTTGAAATTTATTCCCCAATGTAACTGTATTGAGAGATGGGGCCTTTAAGAAGTGATTGGGACATGAGGGCTGTTTCCCTATTAATGAAGTAATTCATTCATCAATTAATTGTTCAGTGGATTAATAGCTTGTCATGGGAGTGGGTGAGTTATCATGTAAGTAGATTTGTTCTAAGTGTCAGTTTGACTCTCAGTACACCCATCTCACTCTGTGATGCCTTTCATAATGTGATGGAGCACAAGGCTGTCACCAGAAGCTGACTAGATGCCAAGCCCTAAATACTAGACCTTATAGCCTGCAGAAATGTAATAAATAAATTTCTTTTATTTATGGGTTACTCATTCTTAGGTATTGAGTCATAGCAACAGAAAATGGAATAAGACAATGATCTAAAAGAAATTTGAATTTAATGACTAGCTTTAGACCAGTTTGGAAGTTAAATAAATAAGAAACTTACTAATTTCCCAGCATGAAATATATGCAAAATTGGATTTCACTGTTCAATCTTAAGAAAATAGTTGGACTCCTGTATTAGTCCATTTTGCCTTGCTATAAAGGAATACCTGAGACTGGGTAATTTATGAAGAAAAAAGGTTTATTTTGACTCACAGTTCTGCAGGCTATACCAGCATGGCACCAGTATCTGCATGGTTTCTAGTGAGGGCCTCAGAAAGCTTACAATCATGGCAGAAGGCAAAGGGGTAGCTGGTACATCACATGGTGAGCGAGAGCAAGAGAGATGGGGAGAAATGCTAGGCTCTTTTAAACAACCAGCTCTTCTACAAACTACAAAAAAAATCACTCATTACCATGATAGCAAGCTATTCATAAAGGATCCATCCCCATGACTCAAACACACCCACTAGGCACCATCTCCAACACTGGGGATTACATTTCAACATGAGATTTGGAGGGGACAAACATCCAAACTATATCAGCTGCCATCTGTTTACAGGTAACAGGTGGGCTAGGGAAACTGTAGCTTCCTAAGGCAGACTTACCTATTCTTTTCCTTTCCAAATAGAACTATTGATTTTGGTTATTTCATCCCTGTTCTACTATTATTGGGAGCATGGAGGACAGAAAACTGATTGTTATAAAGTTCAAAGTTTTTCAGCCGAAAAGGAGTTTTACATAAACTTAATGTAAGGACTACTTAACAACACCCAGGAATCCTGGGCTTTGAGCTGGAAGGGCTTGGAGTTATGTTTCTTGGGGTGGAGTTGATTGTGCCTAATGTGTAGGGGAATTGAAGGAGCAAGTAAAATTTTTCATATCCAGATGGTGGACTCTGACAGTGACAGCCAGTGCTCACTAAATTCTCCATTTGTTCCCATGCATTTTCCAACCCATGTGCTGTTAGACTGGGACTCAGAGCCGTCCTCAGTAATAGACTACAAACAGATGTGAAGTGTGTCACTTCAGAGAGATGGCAATTTAAAGCTGGCTTTGCGTGTCTCCTTCGACCTTCCCTGCTCTTGAGGTTACAGCGTGGAGGCCACATGCTCCAGATGGCATAAGGAATCATAGCTTTTACCTGCCCATATGTGACTTCATGTGAGTGAAAAGTAAAGCTTTATTCTTGTAACATACTGAAATTTGTTTTCTTTTCTTTTTGTTGCCCTAACTGGTATGTCTTACTTTGACTAACTGACCTTTAATAACTTATTTATATTTTCTAAGCTTACAGTTTTCTCATGTAAAAGTCGGGATAGTGATCATACTTAACTAGTTACTGTTTTAAGGTTAAAAATAAGTGTGTTAATGAGCATCTTCTAGGACTTGGTACAAATCAAGCAACTAGTTAATGTTAGTTCTCATCATTAAGATATTTGTATTATAGCAATTTACAAACTGAGTAGGCATAATATAAATTATAACATTAAAAAGTGCATATATAAATAAGAAATTATATTCGCTGAAATGGAATAAGGTAGAGGGATTCAGGAATTGTGGATAATTGGAAATTGTTAAGAAATATGTATTAGAATTTGATGGAAAGGTGGGTAACAGAGAAAATTTTTAATAGAGAGTATAGAGTCCAGATGAAGTTAAAAGCGTAATTCCAAATATCAAAACTTTTAACTCCTTTCACTACTACCTGTCAACCTAAAAACAAAAGAAAAGCTTGCAAATTATATAATTTCCTGGTTTGGAGAATGAGAAAAGCACTGAAAGAAGGTCAATAAAGCACAAAGGAAAAGTCTGGTTCTGGGTGCAAGCTGGGTAGAGACACAACTGAGTTCCAAAGGCAGTGGGCAGGTGCGGGGCAGGTGGCCATTTGAGTTTTTGAAAATTTTTCACTCTCTGGAAATATTCACTTTTCTATGAGATGTAAATTCTTTTTTTCTACCCTTGAGAAATTTACTTAAAATAATGCCAACACAACATAAAATAACAACACAAACACTAAACTAAATATTATTTTTTTAAATCAAGGCCCTTATGCCAGAGGCAATTTGGACTAAGAAATAATTGTCAAAAATGGCAGGACTTTTCTATAAATGTCCCTGAAATGGAGAGTGGAATGGGCAACTACATATAGACGAACCACTTTCAGTATAAAAGGGAGCTATGGAGCCCTTTTGACTTAAATTTTAAAAAGTAGATTTATTATGAAATATTTTTTCAAGGTGGGGGTGGGCACAAGAGAATAGCACATGCAATTATGTGAGCGTTAAAAATGACTCAATGGGCCAGGTGCAGGGGCTCATCCCTGTAATCCCAACACTTTGAGAGGTTGAGGCAGGCGGATCACCAGAGGTCAGGATTTCAAGACCAGCCTGGCTAACATGGTGAAAACCGATCTCTATTAAAAATACAAAAATTAACAAGGTATGGTGGTGCGTGCCTGTAATTTGTTACTTGGGAGGCTGAGGTAGGAGAATTGCTTGAACCAGAGAGGACGAGGTTTCAGTGAGCCCCGATCGTGCCCCTACACTCCAGCCTGGACAACAAAAGTGAAACTCCATCTCAAAAATAAATAAATAAATAAATAATAAATTAAAATGACTCAATGAAAACCCCCACAAAAATATCGAATATGCTGATATTTTCTAGTAACTGATGACTCATTTAGCTGTAACATTTGTACTGAAATATCCATTTATATGTTAGCCTTATTAATCACATAAGTATTAAAACAAGGATCCTGATACTGTGCCATACAGCAGAGTACATGGCACACAGTAGGCATAAATTATTTTTGTGTTATTTCATTATTGAAGTCAACCTTGATGTTAAAAATTTTCCTTTATCTGAGCAAGAGAATTTACAATTTGTTCTTCCCAAGGGCTTGAAATCCAATTACACTATACAGATCATTAAAAGTCACACATGATGTCCTAAGGCATAGAGAGTTGGAGTGTAATGAGAATTACACCCATTAAAAGTGCATATGAATTGGGAGGCTGTGTTACCTGTTTCCTTGTCAGGCCTTTTCTTTTCCCTTTGGTATATGCCTTACACAATCCATCAATCAGGAGAATTAATGGTGTGCCTAGCAATTTAGGCCATACGGAGATAATCAAGGCATCATAAATTGTGTTAGAGCAAATAAAGCCTACAAAACGGGACTGCTAGCACAGCAATCACATTTCAAAACTGCCTGCCTGCACTGGAAAATGTGTCAGTGATGAAGAGCATAGGTGAAAACAGAAAATGTCAACTAGGGAAGAGTGTACTCACTCAGGAGCAGAGAGTAGAGTCGATGTTTGGGGTCTTCTGGGAGGAAAAGTAGGTCTGTATGTTACTGGCAGTGAATCCGTATGGGTCTGCAGCAACCTCAGTTCTTCCCTCCTCAGGAGTAAAAATTCCACTGAGGAGGCAGAAAGCAGAAGGAGAGACCAAGGCAAGTTTTAGAGGAGGAGTGAAAGTCTATTAAAAGGCTTAAAGAGAAGGGAGGAAAAGAAAATAAAGTACACTTGGAAGAGGGCCAGTGGGCAACTTGAGAGATCAAATGCACTGTTTGACCTTTTGACTTAGGGTTTTGTATGCTGGCATACTTCCGGGGTCTTGCGTTCCCTCTCCCCTGAGTTCACTTGGGGTGGTCCGTCTGCATGCGCAGTGGCCTGCCAAAGTTTGGGAGGGGCTGCAGGTGCAGCGTGTTTACCGGAGTTTTATACTTGCTTCCTTGATGCATTCTTCCTTTGACAGCCAGATGTCCCTTGAAGGTCACATAGCAGTTAAACACCAGCATTTTGCCTCTCACTGTGCACGCTTGAACCCACTAGCCCAGCTGCTGAGATAGTAATTATTGGGAAGCTGCTTATCACCAGTTTCAGGTGTTTCTGTTTATTGGGAGATTGCCTTTCCCGTGCTAGTTAGGACCAATTATTATTTTAGAGAGGCAGTGTAACAACTGCCTGACCATGACCTGATGGTCACCAGACATTCCTGGTGGGCAGGAGCCCTCTCCTCCTCTGCTTGTGTCTGACTAGCTACCTACTGTATTATATATAAAACACAGCTCTTAATGTTTAATACTTTGAGGTATTTCTCCAGATGAGACGTGAGCATCAAGGACCTTATCACCATGGGTAGAGTATACCTTTCCCTTCTGTGCCTTTATTTTAGGTTGATTCTCCTATCTTTCCTTGTGGCACCCTCACCGAAGAAATGGCAGTTTCAGAGGTATAACTTCCCAGCTTTCCTTAGATAGGGGGAAGGGCTTGCAATCAAAGCCTGTACAGTACAAAGGGACCTGAGAAAATCCTTCTTAAGACTTCCAGAGAAAATTATCTTTCCTGATAAAAGATAGGCAAGAGGAGAGTCATCCTTTGATCTGCTACCCTTGGACATTGTTCTGAAAAGATATATTGCCTGGGTAGCTGCAGTTATCTGAAGACAAAGCAGGGAACAAAAAACAGACCAAAGCAGAAGTATAAAGGTGGGAGGAGACTGGGATTTGAGTCTATCATTGATCTGTTAACTGCCCTGGAAACACCCAACTTCAGGGCTCTTGTAATATGAGTAATAGTTCCTATCATTTAAGCTAGTGTTTCTCAAACTTTAATGTGCACAACAATCACTTGGGGGATCTTGTTAACATTCGGGTTCTGATTCAAGAAGGTCATGGTAGTGCCTTAGAGTATATATGTCTATCATCCCAGGTGATGTCCAAGCTGTGCATATATTGAATCACAAGTATTTAAGCCATTTAAAATTTTGTATTCAGTTACCTGCAGCCAGAAGCATGCAAAATGACATCTTTGAACAGTGGGGGGGAGGGGGTTTGAAAATTGAATCCAAAGACAGGATGATATGATGATTTGATGATGAACTTTAGGAACTTACTAGCTTAAAAAATGCATACATAAAACCATCACATGTAAGGACTTTGAGATCATTAAGGTCTGACTTCAAATATTGGTTCTATCATTTATGTACTGTGTGGCTCTGTTGAAAAATTGTTTAATCTCTCTGAATCTTGATTTATCAGAGAACAATAGTATCTATCTCATATGATTGGACTGAGGATTAGCTGAGCTTATGTAAAAAAGCATAAGTGTAGAATAAATGTGAGTTCCTTTTCTCTGATGCTATTGGCTGGTTAGAAGTCTGCATTCTCAAGCTTCACACATGTCAAAGATAACTTCATTAAAATGGAGGTAGGTATGATAGAAATAGACAGGTTGTGAGAATTGGCACAGAAATTTTCTTACTATACTAACTGTTGTTATTAGAAGCCTGTGATGTTTATAACAGTCGACCATAAACTTAATTGGAAGTAATAATAAAAATTGTACTTTGATGTGATAATAAAAATTGTACTTTGATGTGACTTATTTTCTTTTTAAAACCTGTCTGCCTTGTTTATGGTGAGAGATGTTTTTTTTCCAAATTCACAGACGACTCTCTCCTCAACAATTGCTGGAATTTGCTAAATGAAATAAAAGTGTTGTTAGCAGATCTGATCAGTGGTAAACCAAATCTATTTCTACGCTAGTAGAACAGTGGGAGGTAATGGGATTTTTCTGTGTCAGATTGCAAATAGGATTGTGGGTGTCTGCTATGACTTGAAATGTTGTGACATGCTTTGTGTATTTTGTAGGGTTTGAAAACTATATGAGGCTTTCATGTTTACAAGCCTGGGTCTTTTGAACAATTTAATGTTTCTGCAGTATATGGATGCCTCTCTGAATGATTTTGCAATATTTTTGGTATAATGCCCAAGCAAGGAGATTTACTAACACCTTCCAAGCATGTAGTCATGGTCTTCTGAGCAAGGGTTTCCATGCACAGGAATAACTCTTACATATCTTCAATGGAAAGAGAAAACATGTTTTAATGTTACATATGTCCTCTTGTCATTAGGCAATTCATGTATCTTCAAACATTCCCCAATGGTAAAATGGTTTGTCCATTATCTTTCAGTATCATTGCTATCAAATTACTCTAAAACATATTTGGAGCTGTGTGTTTAAATATTCAGAATCTTTTCTCACGTGGTGTCAACATAGGTTAACTCTTCTTATTTTAGGAGTGCTGTAGAGCAGAACGAGAACATGAACTTCTAAGTTGGCTGGTGCTGGGTTTTAGTCTTTTTACTTACTACTTACATAAATTTGGACCAGTTATATACTTCTCTAAATTTCCTTATCTGTAAAATGGGACACATAATACCTCATTAGGGCATTTTGAGAAGATTCAATTTGATAGTGCATGTAGAGTATTTATCAGAGATTTGGCACTTAGTAAGAGTCCAATACATTTTCATTAGAAAGCGTTTATTCAAACCTGAAAATAAACCACTTATTTATTCTATTTCTTCCTCCTATAATATTCACAGTGATAATTTCTTGTGGAGGAGAAAAACAGTTTCCAGAAAGCAGTCTAAGACAACTAGCACACCTGCAATTTTTTTGGAAAGTGATCCTAGGGAATAGGAGTAGGGAACTTAAAAGAGTAAAATGGGGAAGAGGAAAATAGAAGAGTATGCACCTGTGAGCTTCTGGGGCCCACAGAGTCTTCCACGGACCATGTAAATGTCTGAGGGAAAGCTTAGTTACCTGCTACAGTCTTTCATTCGCTGTGTTTTAGTGGGTTACTAACACCCTCACATAGGTTTGCAGTATGTAAGCGATTCGTCTCTTGGCTCTAGGAAGTAGCCAAAATTAGTATCAGAGAATCTCCAGAACAGAAAGTGAAATGAGCACATATGAGAGTTCAGATTGTATTCATGCAATGTTGGTTGCTGCACGATGTGAAGGTGGTCAGAGAACATGAGGAGGGACACAGGAGGTATTTCATATATGATTCCTCATAAAAGCCATGTGTTGTCACTGATTCTAGAGACTTGAGAGCAATTCAGTCCCAGGTACTTCTGTTTCAAAGCCCAACATTTGAAGGACAATGGCTTAAGTCATTGTCTATATGGTAAAGTCCAATGTCTAAGTCACCTCACTGTAACGGATCTACAACAGACACCTGTAAGATCCCCAATAGTGATTTTTACGCTAAAAAAATTCTTTTAACCCAAGTTAAAAGGCACATTTTCAGAGTAAACTGATATCCATCTTTTGAAGAGTATCTCCTTTCCTTAGTTCTGTCAGGAACACAAAATAGATGAGAATAGCCTTCTTAGTCTTTGAGTATTTGGAGATCTTAATGAAGGCAATGAAAGTGAACACTTTTCTCTTTCAAAAGCATTTCAAGAGGTTGTTTATCTCTGTGGATGATTTAACATTGCTTACCTACTTTATTATAGAACTTAATATGTTGATTTTTTTCTTTAACTTTAAGGAAGTAATAACACTTGAAAAGCATGCTATTGGAGTCCTAGGAAACTCTAGCAATGCATAAATATGTATAAAATTGTGGGATTATGACCAAGGTTAAATGTATAAAGGGGAAAATCCAATTACATAATTCTTTTAATATTTGCTGATTATGTGTTGGTGAGCATTTCCTTTACTGAAAATAACCCTGTCATTAAAACGCTAAGAATCACAGAGATAAAAATTTTCTACCTTCCTACTAAGCAATATGCTTTAGCTTGAGGTCTCTAGCATTTAAAGGGAAAATGGGTTCCAGACAAATGTCTTTCACATTAGAAACTGTATTAAATTAATTGAAAAATAGATCAACATTGATAATAATAAAACAAGAGAAATGATGACAGTAAAAGGCAAATACTTTTTTAAATGATACGCAAATAGACATTCAATAAAACCACGTTTCAGACAACATAATCATTTGCATCATAAAAAACTCTAGTGGTTCAAATTTAAAATATTAAAAAGCTTCAGTTGGATTTCAAATTAGCCTAAAAAGAAATTTCCATCTTAATAAAATAGGCAAAACTTTCCTTTTAAATTTACAACTTATTTTGTTAAAAAATGTGTTCACTATTCTTGAAAAGACTTAAAATGGGTCTTTCAGAAGAGAAAGCCTTTCTCATTTTAAATTGAATCCAATGGAGCATGGAAGACACAATTCCAAAGCATCCAGGAAAAAAGTGGAATACCCAATCCATGATTCACATGTTCCCAAATACCCAGAATTTGGGGTTGATCCTTCAATAAAACAGGAGGGTGACTGAGTGATTCCTTGATATTTGAAAGTTTCTTCCTGATGCCATAAGTTATGATAATTCAGTCTGTTCTAAGGACATTTTTTAAACCACAAAACTGCAGTATCCTGCCTAGATTTATTTGAACTTCTAAGCTTGATTACAGACTTTTAGATGTCTTCTGGAAGCTCCCTTAAGTGAAGTGAGAGGTACTCCGACTTCAGTCACCAAAGTTAATGTTTTCATCACTTAAATTGACTTAATACAGTCAAGTTTATTTTACACTGTCAGTTACTTACTACTGCAAGTCAACACAGCATAGGAATTGACGCATTTTGTGCCTTCAATTCAAATTAAATAGCAAACACTGCTGTTCGTAAAGTTTTTGGCCAACGAATAAAAAATATTTCATTTCTAATTCTCACCAAAAGAATTGAAATTAAACAGTAACAGATGAACTGGGCAGGCATGAAATACTAAATAGTAATTGGCAAATGAAATAATCCAGCTATTTGCTTTTACAATGAAAATGAGAACTGATTCTGCACTGAGAGATAGAAGTCAAAGGACCAAGAGTTTTTAAAAAAGGCTTCTCCACCAAAAGAGCAAAATAGCACTCAGTGGCATTGCATTGTTAACAAAATGTCTTTATCAGAAACTATAATATTTAAGTATCTAATTTACATGTGACAAGGTATCATATTCAAAAAATTAAATGCAACTAGAAAACTATTAACCACTAAAAACAATACCAAACACAACCCAAACATTTATAGGAAAGCAATAGCTAGAATTTGAATTGGAAAAAATGTTTCATCGTATTTGGCTCATTAAACAAAGCATCCATTATAGCTTGGAAAAGAGCATCTCTTCTAATTCATCAAAAGTTTACCCTTTATAGCATCAATAACATTTAAAGATAGTTTCATTAACTGTATATGCACACGTGTGTATATATATTGTGAAACATACACTTGTGTGTTCATTTGAAGATATTGTACCTACTGATAACTGGCTGAACTTTGGAAGGTGCTGAAATCCACATTTCTACATGTCCTTTGACCCATTTAATAATGTCTTTTAAAAACAGAAATTACATAAAATACTCTGTTTTTTATTAACTGAATATTTTCTTAAGCATAATAATAAACAATGAAAGAATTGCACTTATTATAAAGGTACAGTAAAGTGTTAGATTGCAGCTCAGCCATGAAAGATCAGGGACTGTAGGACTGATGATAAATTGTGCATTATATGCAAAGATGATGGTGGCCAGTGAAATTAAAATGAGAGCAACTAGTTACAGAACAAACAGAGGGGATAACAGAAGAAAACATGCACTACTCCTATTTTAATGCAAAACTAATTTCTCCCAGGAAACCAACCCTTTGACCTTTCTTCTACAAAGAAACACGTTCTGCACCCCTGGCAGCACAGTAGACTTGGACTTCTGTATTCAAATGCTAGTTCACTGTCTCTGAGTGTGCTGCTCCAGTATCACCTCTGAAAGCTGCCCTTGAAATTCTGGAGCAACTACAATGTTACAGTCTCTTTGTCAGGTTTTCATTGAGCCTCAATATTCCCTTCAGTTCTGTATAAATACAGTTCATTATTCATCCTCTTCTGGTTCCTGTGGTAACACAGATATTTCTTCCTTCAAACAATCACTGAAGAATTTGAGGATTGTGCTGTAGAGATGATACTTGCTCTTCTCAGATACATTATGACCTTCATCTGGGTAGACCTAAGATATTGAGGGGAAAGAAGATTTCAAATTATCAAAGAAGCTATTGTCTCTCACATTCATTTTCTGAGCCCCAATGGCATGGAAACTTCGAATAATAATAAATGACCAAAATCTCACCTAATTCAACTCTAAGTTCTTCATGCTAAACTTAAAAAAAAGTAATCATGTCAACTAATATTTGACACAATTTTTTGGTATTTAAATTAGAATGTGTTGGTCATTAAAGGTAGACTTTTTCATGTTTATGTTTACTAAGATGGACTTACCCTTGCCCTCAGCTTGACTAAACTTTGCACGGTTTTCTTTTTGACTGCAGGTCTTTATCCCCCTCGTCTCCTTTTTTAGGAGTATTTACTTTAAAAACATTTCCAGTTCTTTATTTAAAGAGCATTGAGTTCAGTCTCTGTCTTCTTTGCAGTAGTTTTTCATTGCCTGTTTGTCTTCCTTGCCTGTTTAACATTGTCTGGTGCAATTATTACTTTGACAATGCCCTTTCCAATGTAAACAAAATTGTTACTGTTTCTAAAACACAAATAAAAAATGCAAATATTGTCCCATCAATTCCTGAGTACAAAGTTTTAAATGGTGCCTCATTACCCTTTCCATAAAACTCCATACTCCTCAATGTGCTCAGGTCATGCTTATGGAATGACCTGAGATCTGTTTATCTGTATATCTTCATCTTTCATCATCCTAAACCTGGTACTTTGTGTTTTAGACAGGTTGAACTACTTTTGGTTCTTCTGAATGCCAAGAAATTAAAATCACTATTTTTTTTTCTTTCTATGACTCCTTTATCAGACTGGAAGCTCCTTGATAGTGTAAAGTATGTATTGTCACCCATAGAGCAGACTGACCACTGTAAAGTCCATGATAAATATATATTAAACGTATGAATGCACAGGTGTAAATGGTAGTGAAAATGGCCCTTATCCTCTCTTCTTTTCTTCTAATATTTCCCCAAACATTTTTATCCACTATTTATTGTAAGACTTATTGGAAGTGAAGAAAAGACAAAAGAGACAAGAAGGGAAATAGAAACTTGTTACTTTTAAAAGAATTCAATATTTGGGATATGAATAAGTCTGAGACGAAAATGACAATTTAGAAAGGATTCATGCAATTTACTTTTAAAGCATGAGCTGATCCACATTCTCAGTGTAATTAGGAATGAAAAACACAATCTTTGGTACCTAAAAAACATATTAAAAAATAATAGTATGGAGAATGGAATAATAGAGAAGCTGTGTTGTATATCTCACCAGTGAAAAAACATGACAAGAAAACACATTCTTCTAAAAAAGTAGCTTACCTGCATAGTATAATTCACTCCAGCTTTTATCAGGTGCTTGATTAATTCTGCTGAATGTTGGAAATGAACTTTTGCTGCAAGAAATCATATTATGATATTTGAAGAAACATTTCTTGTAACAGAATTTTTTCAGGTTATTTTTCAAAGAGATTTTATTTTACATATATCGCATATTTAAAAGACATATCTGGTTTTAGGTAGAAAGATTTTGAAGATTACTAGTTTTTTGAAGATGACTAATTTTGAAGATTACTAGGCCACAGTCTCAGTTGGATACTGGCATTCTGCTTTATTATTCAAAATAAAAAAAGAATACCTCATACTGAAAAAACAGAATACACATCTCATTATACAAAGGCTAACTATTTAAAATAGAGCATACTGGTTACTCTTGCTTTCTTTTATCTTCCTTCTGCCTGAACCTAAGATCCAAAATTCTGAAGCAAGCTGCCCAATAGCCCTGTGTTGGGTAGCTATGAAGATCTGGTGCACTCAGATCTCTTTCTGCAGCAGTTTGCTCACATTCTGTCTGGGCTGTTCATTCTTGCAGTTTGCATATCTTCAAATTTCTGTAACTAATGTTTAAGCTAACTTTTTTTTTTGAGACAGAGTCTCACTCTGTCACCCAGGCTGGAGTGTAGCTGCATGATCTTGGCTCACTGTAACCTCTGCCTCCCTTGTTCAAGCGATTCTCCTACCTCAGCCTCCTGAGTAGCTGGGATTACAGGCATGTGCCACCATGGCTAGCTAATTTTTGTATTTCTAGTAGAGACGGTGTTTCACCATGTTGGTCAGGCTGGTCTTGAACTCCTGACCTCGTGAGCTGCCTGCCTCGGTCTCTCAAAGTGCTGGGATTACAGGTATAAGCCACCGTGCCCAGCCTAAGCTAACATTTTTAATTGTCACTGCAAAACTAGGGCAGCCTTATGAATAGTTTAAGCTTCTTTAGTGCTCTAAGTCTGGAATGCTGAATAATCAGACTACACAGAAGAGAACGTAAAATGCCAATCATTTAAACCTATTAAAAAAATAGATAGTCAAGATCTTTTTCAACATCTTCTTATGTCACTTAATGGGAAAATGACCTTGTCATCGCTTCATAAGTACAAACTGCTCTATAAATGTAAGCTTCTAGAAATGCTAATTAATAAGGTCAATGACAGAGGTAATGCTGATCCCTTATTTCTCTGTATGGATACAGCTGAAAATAAATGTGCAAATGGATTTTTCCGATTCGATTTTTTCTGCTCTTTCTAGTGCAAAGTCCATTGGTATTTGTTGCCATTTGTCTGTTTACTGTAGCTAAAAGGAAACATTACAGGTTTGACTGGTTGATTGAATTGATTTGCTGGTAATTTTTGAAGATAACATTAATAATAGTGGTGTTATAATGTCATACTGAGCACCTATAATTCACCAGGCCCATATGGGTTGTGTGGTGTGTGTATGTGTGTGCCTGTGCGTGTGAGTGCTTGTGTGTGTGTGTGTGCTCTTGCACATTCACAGGTGCATTTTCTCTGAAGTGACCAGGGCTGAACCTCTGCTTGTATTTTATTAGATGGATGAAGCGCCAGGTCTGTGACTGAGTGAGTCATATAGAACAATGTGATTTACCCTTATAGCTACAAGATACTGACAGAGAAATTTGAAATACCAGTAATATATTAGTCCAGTGTTATGGGTAGACACGTAAAATAATTTAACCTTGAATATAATTTATTCACATGACTAAGGCTTCAGAGCACAGTGAATAAAAGCTCAATACATGGATTCAAATTTCCTTCCTACTAATCAATTGTGTCTACACTTTCAGGCAAATTATACCAGTTTCTAATATTTATTTTCCCAATCTGTTAAAGTAATAATACCTACTATTCAGTGTTTGTGAGAAGTACAAATGATACATTAAATGCTTTTTTAGCACATTTTCTGACATACAATGAGTACTTAATTGCTATTTATTTTTATTACTGGTTGATATATATGTAAGGTCTTAATACCTTAGAACAACATCCAAATGTCCTTCAAAATATTTATGCTTTCTTCGATCATGTTTCACCCAACACTGGTATTGTATTATTTATATCTTTCTTTAATAGACTATTAATACTATAATTGTTTTGAATTTTCAGAAAAGTTGCAAAGATAGTACAGAGTTCCTGGATACCCATTCTCCAATTTTCACCATTGTGAACATCTTACATTATTATATACTTCACCACAAATAGAAACTAACACTCGTATACTACCATTAACTAAACCCACTTTATTTGGGGTCCACTAGTTTTTGTTGTTGCTGTTCTTGTTTTCTTGTGTTCTCTTTCTGTTCCAGGGTTCTATTCAGTATCCCACATATATTTAGACATCATGTCTTTTTAACTTCCTCTTGTCTTTGAGCATTTCTAACACTTTCTTTGTTTTTGATTACCCCAATAGTTCTGAAGGGTACTGGCTGGGTGGGTGTCTGACAGAATTTTCCTAATTTGGGTCTGTCTGATGTTTTTCTCATGGTTAGACTGGAGTTATGTATGGGCGTGGAGTACGAAACCATGGAGGTAAAATGCCATTCCCATTACATCATATCAAGGGCATTTAATAATAGTAACAACATGACTTATCACTGTTGATGTGATGTTTGTCAAATTTTTCCACTATAAAGTTCCTCTTTCTCTCTTTTCCATATAGTATCCTTAAAGCAAATCATTCAGTGGAACCCACCCTAAAGAGGAAGGAGTTAAGTTCAAGATTTAGGAAATACTGATTCAAGACTTTGACTTTCTTGGCTCACTTGCCAGATGGCCTTGGATAAATATGTTTCCTTTTTGAAACTGATTTTTCTCATCCATGAATGGAGCTATAAATATTCAGCCTTCTGTTGTAGAGTATCACAGAGGATAATAAAATATAGATTCTTTGGTCCGTAAGAGTGTCATGTAAATATAAAATGATATTATTTATTACTACTAACATCAATCACATTTATCTCCAAGGTTGATGAAAAAAATGACAGATGGTATGAAAGTGCCTTTTTAAAGTTTTTGTGTTACGTTCATTAAGTGAGTAACCTCATTAGAATTTCATGTCAGTGCTTGCATCTTTTTGGTTTCTGTTTTTTCCAGGTTGGTTTCCATTTTAGGTGGGCTGAATAACACTGTAGCCCTAGTTGCTAGCCACAAGTGCCTTTTTAAATTAAAATTAAATAAAATCCATTCAGTTCCTTGGTCACAAGAAACACAGTATGGCCACAAGTGGCCAGTGACTATTGTATTCAGCAGCATTGATAAAGTATTTCCATCATTACAGGGAGTTTGATTGGACAATGCTGCCATTTAAGGCATAGCTTCCTCTCCTCTTATTTCTGAATTCTTTTTTTCCACCTCCTATCATGTATCTGATTCTTTGTGTGACTCTCTGCTCTCTTCTTCAGAAGGTTTACAGTGCTTCCTGTAAGCAAGTCCTTAGATGTATGCCTTTGTGAAAGGTCATACCGTATCAAACAGCAGCAGCAAGTATAATACTTACTGTCAGCGGTTCCATGAATTATTAATATATTTTCTTCTTTCAAGCCATGAATATTATGTAGCACACTGGCTGCCTATAAAGGAAAATAGAAATATCTGTATCTATAGATCTAAATAAGCAATTTTAACTGAATTTTTAGAACAAAAATACTCTTCTTTCTTTGATATTTTTAAACTAGTTACCTGGTAAGTGCTTTCTTCCTTAGATGGCATCCCCAAGGTATCTTTCAGAGAAAGCTGAGGCTGTGACCCAAGAAAACAGACAATGAAGAACAAACTAAAAACTATTTGAGTAGCATATTTCATTATTTAGTTTCTTCATTTTACATTTGTCATGCTTTAGTAAAATCAACTGAATCAGGAAGATAAACAGCTCAAAACAGGTTCTAATAACATGATAAATGAGCTCAATTGAGCTATTCTGCATTGGGCTCTTGTTTTCTACAAATCAATCCATTATATTAGCTATAATGTAGAAAGTACTCACCATACAATTTCAAGTCTGTGATAGGTGCAACCACGGATCCACATTTAAAAAGCTTTTCATCTGATTTTAAGATCATTGATGCAATATAGCCACCATAACCCTAGGAAGGGAAAAATACATATATATATATAACACATACATATGTGTATATATGTGTATATGTATACACACACACACACACACATATATATTTATATTTATATAAATATATATATATATATATATATAAAACAACTATGCTTGGAGAAATTTTTAGCTTTTGATCAATGTTTGGTCCTGTATACCATATCAGAATGTTTCAGATTTGAAAAACAAATGCTAAAATCGTTCTGTGCAATTAAAGTTTTTGAACATTTAACTTATTATATAACAGCTGTTTTAATATTTGCTCCATGATTTCATACTATACATCTGGAAACGGCCTCAAATAATTTGATGTTAGGGAAATAAAGCACTTATAAAATCACATACGGTTTTCTACTAATTTAATATTTAATAAAATATTGAAATAATGATTATGTAGAATTAAGAAAGAAGAATGAAATTTTGAAAATATATCACCAAAAATATAGATTCTGTTTTAATTTCTTATAGGGTTCAGAACATGTCACTCCAAAATAAGACTTTGATCTATTTCACCCCCAAATATGCTTCTCTGGCTAGGGTTATTTTGAGCTAGATATTTTGAGAAACTGCAGACATAGAAAAAGTACTAAAAACAAGGCTGGAAGTTGCCCTTTTGTAAGATAAATTTATGTCTATAAAGGAGGAAATTAATAGAAATTTATAGTTTTAAGACATGATCTTGCTCTGTCACTCAGGCTGAAGTATATGGCACAATCTCTGCTTTTTGCAACTTCTGCCTCCTGGGCTCAAGCAATCTTCCTACCTCAGCCTCCTTAGTAGCTGGGAGCACACTTGATTATGTCACCATGCCTGGCTAATGTATTTTTTTGTACAGATAGGTTCTGCCATGTTGCCCAGGCTGGTCTCATACTCCTGGGCTCAAGTGATCCACCCGCCTGGGCCTCCCAAAGTGCTGGGATTACAGGTGTGAGCCAAGAGCCCCAGCTGAGAATAAATTAAATTTTAATTGCTCACCTTCCTCTCAACCATTTTATATGTATTCACAGAATGCAAGAGTATATCGTGAAAGAGTTTTTGGAAAATCTACTTCAGAAGAGAGCAAAAACAAGATATAAGTTCTAGGTAGATATAAGATCATACTTTCAACTTTCAAAACAACACATGTCATCAGGTAGAGTCAAAAATGGGGAATCGCCACATTGTATTAAATTAGAGGCTATTTTTCATTTAATATAGATCAAAAACTTTCCTTCATCAATGTAGGCTGTTCTGATTGTGCACTTTATTGATCTTTCAGTGATCAGGTTTTGTTATTTATTAAAACTGTTTTGTCCTTCCCATTTCCCAAGCATTTTAGCATTACTTACAAAATTTTAACAAATTTATGTTATTATTTTAAAATTTAATTAGGAGACCTGAAATATAGGAATGTTTCTTTAGAATTTTCCTTCTTAAAAGAAACAGACCCATGATGTAGGAAAGTAAATTCAATAGACAGAAGGACTTGGAGAAGCAGAGGTGGGGTTTGCAATGCCATCGACTCAAAATTTATGTTTGCAGTGGCCCTAGGTTTTCAGATCATCTTTAAATGACTTTATGAATATAGTAAGAGGGGTATGCTGACAGACTGGAATTTAAAAAGAGGTGACTTGTGTGAACTTACACTTCTGTAATTCTTTCTGAACCACTTCACTTGTGGTACACAATGAATTAATTTGAAATAAAAAATTTTATAAATATAAGATAAATTTTATTACACTTTATTATTTTGCATTAAACTGTGAATTTGCTTAACATAATCACTCACACTTTACCACAATACTTATAATCCTGCCTTGAAGTAGAATCTTAATCCTGCCTGAAGGAGGATTTTAAGTCTACAGATTATGTACACTGAAACTTTAAATCTTAGAAATGACTCAAGCTGGTCTCAAACACTGAGAGGCCCTCCCTCAATTGAAAACATACAAAACTTTACATACAAATAATTACCTCCCTAAGTAAAGTTTTAAGAAGCTTTGTATTCATTCACATTTTTAAACTTCTTTTATTTTCCTCAGATATCCACAGTTCTTATCTCCTTACACTGCCTTCTCTTAGTTCAAACATGATCTCCTAGTGATACCTTTCCTGAGCTCCAATCTAAATTTGTAACATCCTGGCCTCCTTATTTATCTCTCTTCTTTATTTTTTGGAATGAAACTCTCACCATCTGACATTTTATCTTTTACCAATTATGTTTAGTTTACATGTTTTCCATCTAGCTCTCCTCACTGAACTAAATTCAATAAAGGCTTTTCTGGCCTGGCGCCTTGGCCCAGGCCTGTAATCCCAGAACTTTGGGAGGCTGAGGCGGGTGGATCATGAGGTCAGGTTTGAGACCAGTATGGCCAACATGGTAAAACTCCATCTCTACTAAAACACAAAAAATAGCCGGGTATAGCGGTGGGCGCCTGTAATCCCAGCACTTGGGACGCTGAGGCAGGAGAGAACTGTTTGAACCTGGGAGGTGGATGTTGCAGGCAGTGAGCCAAGATCGTGCCACTGCACTCCAGCCTGGTGACAAAGTGAGACTCTGTCTCAAAAAGACTTTTCTTCTGTTCTTTGACCACTGTATGTTCAACACTTCAAAAAAGTGCTGGGCACACAGTGCGCACTCAATAATGTTTGTTGGATGAATTTCTTTTGGCCTGGTAATCACAGTGATATCGGTTCTAAAAAATAATGTTTGTAAGACAATTAAACTTAATTTCAGTTCTTGTAATTTTTTTTATTTTTGAGACTGAGTTTCATTCTTATTGCCCAGGCTGGAGTGCAGTGGCACGATCTCAGCTCACTGCAACCTCCGCCTCCTGGGTTCAAGTGATTCTCCTGCCTCAGCCTCTAGAATAGCTGGGATTATAAGCGTCTGCCACCACCCCCAGCTAATTTTTGTACTTTTTAAATAGAGACAGGGTTTCACCGTGTTGGCCAGGCTGGTCTCGAACTCCTGACCTCAGGTGATCCACCTGCCTCGACCTCCAAAATTGCTTGGATTACAGGCATGAACCACCATGTCTGGCCATGATTAATATGATTAATGTTTTTAAAGAAGCTATGTCAATAAAAGTTTGCTTCTAAGAGTTTTTTTTTTTTAATATTTAGCACTTACACATAATTCTTAAAAGAAAAAAATTTAAAATTATTATATATTAAATGAGGTTAGGTTAGGTCCTGAAGATAATTATTCAAACTAAAGTGGCTTAATATCTTCAATCAAGTAATACCCATAATTACTAAGTAATAAACACATGGCCAGTTAAAAGCTACATATACTATTAATATAACCTTTCCATTATCCCAACAAGCCAGTTAGAAAATAACACCATTAACTGAGAAAATGACACCATTTACAATAAAAATTAAAACACACAAATTATAAGCAATACTTGGAAATAAAAACAGCAGGAAAGAGATTTGGCCTAAGTAAACTATAAAATTCTACTAGAATAAAAATAAAATTAAAGAAACATACTATGCATATTGTCTGACTCAGATGAAAGCTACATCTTGTGACTACTTTAATTCTTCTTAAATTATTATAACTGCAGAGACAAATTTTAATTAAAAAATTCCAGTTGAATATTTTGGGAGAATTTGAAAAACCAAAGATAATAAGACAGGTGAGCCAAGAATATTTTCAAAGAGAAAAGTAAAAAGTGGAAACTGCCTTTAACAATATTAAAATGAATTATAATGAAGCATGTTATAATTAAAAGCCTGTAAGATTAGCATAAGAACAGAAAGATAGAATACAATAGAAATAAACTCAGAAATATATGAGAACTTAGAACTTAGTTGCTATCACTGTTATGGGTGTTGATTTGGTCAACCAGTGGAGCTGGGGAAACTGGCTGGTTATTTAAAACTATGTAAGTAAATTCTCACCATACATCACAAGTGCTATGCATCTCTCTCATCTCTATTAAACTTGGATAAATAAAGAGAAAACATAATAAATATTCAGTTAGCCTTTTGATAGAAACAGGACATCTAAATAATAAAATCACTGGGAGTTGGGGAGAGATAGCATGGGGGAGAAATGCCAGATATAGGTGATGGGGGAGGAAGGCAGCAAATCACACTGCCACGTGTGTACCTATGCAACAATCTTGCATGTTCTTCACATGTACCCCAAAACCTAAAATGCAATAAAATAAAATAAATTAATTAATTAATTAAAAAATAAATAAATAAAATAAAATCACTAGAAGAAATTACCAAAGAAAGCATTTGAGAAGAGTTTGCCATGTTTTAGAACTTCAGTTTTTTGGTTCATCATATGCAAATATTAACAAAAAATCAAGAAACTAAGGAAATATTTTAAACAAATGTGAACAGAGACTGCCATGTTTAATACAGCAGAACCTCAGTATGTCAACAAGGAAACAAATATATATGGTCATATATACCAGAAGTCAACATAAACTAAGCATATATAATAGGTAAATGGGAAATCCTAAAAGAGACATATAAAACGGTTAATATAAAATTTATTTTATTTAACAATTTATAATTCTAATGTGATAAAGCAATAGAAATGAGACATCCCCTCCTACATGAAATGACTAAAAATATACACAAAATATATAAAGTAGAAGTTCTTAGGACATTGGACATTCAGCAATGAAGGACACTGATCCCTGAATGATGAAAACAAACACGTAAATCCTAGGATTGTTACAGCTTGCTACTTTGAAGAGTGAAGATGAGGCATAGCAGAACAAACTAACTGAAATGGAACATACAAAGTAAAGTGTGCTTTTTTTTTTTTTTACAAAAAATTTAATAGCATATTAGTCAGCTTGGGGAAAACTTCAAGTAGCCCAATCTACATGTATTTATAATCCCTGATAAAGTAAACAACAAAAAATATTTGAAATAATTATAACTAAAAAATTTCCAAATTTGTTAAAAACATTCAACCCTGACAAAAAAATTCAATATGCTGAAGCAAAAGACATGAAGAAAATTATACCAAGGCATATCACAATGAAATTCCCTAAAATTAGTCATAAAGAGAAATTATTAAAAGCATCTAGAGAGAAAAGACACACTGCACACAGAGGAACAAAGGTAAGAATGATGGCATATTCTTATTGAAAAAAAAGCAAACCAGAAGGTAGTAAATAAACCTCTTTACTGTATAGAATGAAAAATGTCAACCTAAAATTTTTTGCTCAGAAAATAATAAAATGTTTAAAAGATTAAAGTGAAACAAAGACACATTAGAGCTGGAAGAATATATTACTTGCAAACATGAAGCAAAAGATAATTTAAAGCATGTTCTTTAAGCAGAAGAAAAACTGAGACTAGGTGGAAATCTGTATCTACAAAAAGAAATGAAGAACACTGGAATTGGTAGTTACATGGGTAAATATATAAATATTTAAACACTTTCTTTAAATCTATTTAAAAATAACTGATTTTTAGGCTAGGCACAGTGGCTCATGCCTGTAATCCCAACACTTTGGGAGGCTGAGTCAGGCAGATCACCTGATGTCAGGATTTGAGACCAGCCTGGCCAACATGGTGAAACCGACCCCCTCCGTCTCTACTCATAATACAAAAATTAGCTGGACATTGTGGCAAATGCCTGTAATCCCAGCTACTGGGGAGACTGAGGCAGGAGAATTACTTGAATCCCAGGAGGTGGAGATTGCAGTGAGCTGAGATTACACCATTGCACTCCAGCCTGGGGGATGGAGTGAAACTCCATCTCAAAAAAATAAAATTAAAAAAAAATTGACTTTTAAATGCAAAATTTATAACAACATATTTTGGAATTTATAACATGTAACATAAAATGTATAACAATTATGGCATAAATGTTGGAAACAAAGAAACAGAAGTATACTACTGTAAAGTTCTTCTATATTATATATATGTATATTTATATATACATTACATATGTACATTATATTATACATATTATATATATACACACACAGTTGCCCTCCTGTGATATTATCCTACTTCATATATATGTACATATATACACATATACATATATATGTATATGTATATATTATATATATACATATATCAACGGGCCGTTATATACATATATGTACATATGTACACAAATACTGGCCTGTTTATAGCTCGCTACCTTTAAGAGTGAAGTAAAATAATAATATCACAGGAGAACAACTTTAATTAGTTAAAAATATACATTATAAGCCCTAAGGAAACCATCAAAATAATACAAAAAACAGTTATCATTAACAAATAATAAAGCAAATTTAATTATAAAAATACTCTTTTAATATAAAGCACACTAGAGAATATCTTAAGGAAACTAAAAGCAGAACAAATAGAAAGTGTATGGCAAGATGACAGACCTTAATGCAACAATAACAATGATCACATGAAGGGTCAAAGAGCTAAAAAAATATTTAAAATGTAGAGATTTAATATGCAGAGTCTGTCAGATTGGATAAAAATGGCAAGACCCAACTCTTTGCAGCCCAAAAGAAACATACTTTAAATATAAATTATAAATACATAAAAAGAAAAATAATGGAGTAAGATTTATAACATGTTAACAATAATCAAAAGAAAGATGGAGCGGCTGTATTAACATCTGACAAAAAATATTTCAAGGGAAATAACCAAAACCAAATATGGCCATTTCTTAACAATAAAAAGGTTAACGAATCAAGAGGAAATAATGATCCTAAGCGTGTATGTATCTACACAATAAAAGAGTTTGGAAATAAATGAAGACAAAACTGATAGAACTGCAAATAGGAAAAAGCAAGCAGACAATAATAGCTGTTAAATAAAAATTATAAGAGGCCATTGTTTTGAACTAAGCTCCTGCTCTAATCCTCAACTGACCAGACAAAAAATCAAAATGGAGCCACTCATGCTGAGTTTCCATGTCACCAAACCCAAATTGAGTTTCTGATTTTTATTTTTTGTTAGTTCCTTTTCAGTCCTTTTCTAACTATAAAACCAACCTCTTCTGCCCAGCTCATTGGGACACATTTTCTATTTTATGGAGTGAAGCATTGCCCAATTCTAGAACTGCAAATAAAGCAATTAAGACCTTTAGACTAAATTGTTGTAATTTGGTCTTACGGTGTAGCCAAAGATTTCAACACCCTCTTTCATTAGTTGATAGAAAAGGTAGACAGAAAATTGGTAAAAAAAAAAACAACAGAAAGCTTGAATAATATATTCAATCAACTTGGCTTCATTGATATTTATAGAACATTCTATGTGGTGAAATTGAGGTAAAGACTTTAAGAAGAGGTGAAGTTTGTAAAAAGAATAAAGTTTGGATATCTAGAGGGAAAGGGAATTCCAAATTAAAGACAGATCATAAAATAAATTCAATTCAAATATCTATGCAACAAAAAATCAAATAAAACTGAACTGCCTTGACAAAGCTAACAGTCTGACTTAGAAAGCACAGCACAAGTGAATGTATGTAATACATTACGTACTGGTGTCGTAATTATAAGAAGCTACTAAAAAGTGTTCTATGAGTACACAGGAGGGAATAGTGTTTTCTAGTGGGAGAGCTTGAGTGATTGGTTAATGGAGGAAGGGACACCTGAATAG
This sequence comes from Ateles fusciceps, assembly GCA_036589455.1. NCBI lineage: Eukaryota > Metazoa > Chordata > Mammalia > Primates > Atelidae > Ateles > Ateles fusciceps. The sequence continues at coordinate 7,530,187 of JAZHEH010002982.1, read as the reverse complement.
GGCTTAGTAAGAGATAGAATTTTAAAGCAATGTGTAGGCTAGAGGCTGTTAGAAAAAACTAAAAAGACATGAAATGAGATAGAAAGGTGGAAGGCATGCTTATAATATAAGAGATTTCACTTAAATTATATTTCAGAAAATGCAACTGGAAAGTAAATAACAGTAAATGCAGTTGAACTATCCTTAGGATCCATTTTACAGGATAGTTATAACTTTTAGAATTAATGAATACTTGTGAAATATAGACATAAAATTGGATGTAAAAAGACAAAAGCTGACATTTATGTTTTTATGCTGACTGAAGTTCGTCTATTCTCTTTTCCTCCAGTATCCATGTAAAAGGTTTAGAAGGTAATTAATTTATTCAATGCTTCCTTGGTGTTTATAGGACTAACATTTTAATACATAGAAAACAGGTAGTAGTATTGTCTAAAAAATATATATTGTTTGACCAAGAGAGTAGTCTTAAAAGTGCTATCATTCTATTCCTTAATCACTTTATACAGTTAGAAAATACTGATAAGAATGGATTAGGAAGATTTGGAACCAACCCAAATGCCCATCAATGACAGACTGGATACAGAAAATGTGGGATATATATATAAATATAAAATATAACATAGAATTATTGCTTTTGCAGCCATAAAAAAAATGAGATCATGTCCTTTGCAGGGACATGGATGAAGCTGCAAGCCATCATTCTCAGCAAACTAATACAAGAACAGAAAACCAAAAACTGCATGTTCTCATTCATAAGTGGGAGTTGAACAACGAGAACACATAAACATAGGGAGGGAAACAACACACAGCAGCCTGTTGGGGGTGGGCAGCAAGGGAAGGGAGAGTATTAGGACAAATACTTAATATATGCAGGGCTTAAAACCTTAAAACCAAGATGACAGGTTGATAGGTGCAGCAAACCACCATGGCACATGTATAACTATGTAAGAAGCTTGCACATTCTGCACATGTATCCTGGAACTTACAGTAAAATTTTTAAAAAATGTGCCTCATGGGCATTCCAACATCTCAGCTCCTTATTAAACATTTCCATACTCAAAAACAAAAAATTAAATTATACACACAACAAAAACATTAAGCAAGTTTTTGAATTTCATAATTTCAGCTTTATGGAGATGTATATATATCAGCAATCATATCTCAGAATGTAAGTTTAGTTTTTGCTGGCAAAGTCCATAATAATGGATGAAATTATTCAGCTAGCTAGCTAGCTATAGATATATATCATAGAGATATGTATATCATCATAAAACCATGATAAATCTTAGATCAAAAGGAGAAAAAGCAGGACCCAGAAATTCAAATATTAGTGATGTAACAGGACAAGCCACAGACGAAACCTCCTGGACACCAGATTTAAAAAAGGAAGTGGCTCTATTCAGCCAGGAGCATTGGCAGACTTGCTTCTCAAGAACTGAGCTCTCCAGCAAAGAAAATCCTAGCCTTTTTAAAGTCTTGCAATTCTAGAAAGTACATGAGAGGGTCGTGATCAAAGTAGGCATGGGGGTATGTGACCAGGTGGGGGTTTGAGGAAGAATGGAGGGCGTTTCTCCATATTATGCCTTACATAGAAAGGCATAATAATCACATTATTATGTGATTAAGGGTAGTGCCCAGTCTGCCAGCCTTTACTTTTTTTCTAAATAAAGTTTACAACCTAGCCCAGAATGCAAGATAAGCTTGCAGCTTCACTAGGGAGGGATTACTTAAATTCCTTAGCCTCTGTAAAACTCTTAAATGGCCTTTACTTTTGGTTAACTACTACTTGTGTTATGCTTATCATTTAAACTATATTCTGTTGAGTGCAAACAAAAGAAATTGACTAAAAATTGCAAATTCCTAGACCTAGAGCTGACAATCATCTTTCCTTTCCTGGAGGAGATATCTCAAATGAATCACATCACTTTTTTATACTGAGATTTAACTTAGCCTAGAATCTTACAAGGTACACTTGTTTCAGCCTCATTGATGAAAACAACATATTTATGGCAGTTTCTTTTCCAGCATTAGGTGAAACCGATACTCCACTTAATCCCTCACCTAAGGAAAACCAAAGTAAAACCAATCAACCAAACAAATAAAACACAAATATAAATTGGTGGCTTTAAAGAAAAGGCACAACCCAAAAACACCAAAAATAATTTAAATTCAGTATTGAACTGGTACAAAGCTCGTAAATCCACAAAAGTCAAACATAAACTGAAAGCTGGAAACTTGAAAAGTTAAGAAAGAATAAAACAAATGTTTATTCCCACGCTAAAGACTTTGACCTTTTGTTCTAATGGCTTCTTTGGTGGATGGGGTAAACGAAATCCACAATGGGTCTAAAGGAGACCCTAAATACATCTAGATCCCAAAAGCATTGTCTAAATGTGACAAAAAATAAACATGATGCATACAAGAGATTGGTGAGAGTGTTTTTTTATTCTTGTTATTAAAGAAAAGTAATTAATCTTGACTAAAAATTTGAGCCATAAGTCTACTTTTGGATTTGTGGTCCCAATTCAGCATATGCAATTAAAAATAAAACATAATACATAAATACAAATGCAACACAGCATCAAATAATTCCCATAGATAAAATTCCAAGAAAGATAAGCTTATATACAAGTAAATAAATTGTACACAAGAAAAGTATCACCATGACTGAGAGCCACCAGAAATAACAGGCAAGAGAAACCAATTCTCAAAAATAAGAGATATTTGTTTAATAAGATGTAAAATATCAAATAATGAGGCTGAATATATTTTAAAAAATACACAGCAGCAAAGCAAGAGTTAAAATATAGCTAAACATTTTTATGGAAAGCCCAGTGAAACTTCTAGTAACAATTTTTATTTTAAACAATGAACATAGAAAACCATTCATCCCACATGAAGAGAGAATTATTGGACTATAGAAGCAAGCATGACACAGAATTAAATACCAAAAGATACTGAGAAAAGTTATAAAATAAGCATATTAAAGTGAGATTTCAACACATTTTTTAGAGTTTAAGGAAGATAAGAAATTGTGACAATATTCTAATAGAAAACTGATAATTTACTAAAATTGACAGCACCAAAACATAGATTCAGAAAACCCAATACAACCTAAACATGATTACTGAAAAAATCTATACTATGCACATATTAGAAAAAACAGAACACCAAAGCAAATTATTATCTTTTAAAAATATGGAAGCTTCAATATTGCTTAGATGTCAGTTATCTGTATGCCAGGTGATTTATAGATTCAATATAATTCACATTAGAAATCCCTACAGTGAATTTTTTTTAGGAATTAATCAAAGTGATTCTAAAATGCATAAAGAAATGTAATACATTTAGATGAGTCAAAAGAACTTTGAAAAAGGAGACAGACTATGGAAAAACTACTATTATCTTATTTTAAGATACTACTATCTGATTTTAAGATACGATATGAGGATGAATTTTATGGTATGACAATTACATCTCAATTAAAAAGATGAAAAGGGGAAGGAATAGGTTTGCAGTTGTAACATGCTTTCTGTGATTTAGTATATTTTAATATCAAACTGTAAGTTGCACAATCTGAATGGTCAACAAATCAGTTTTGTTAAAATATACCTATATGAAGCAATAAACACACGATAAGGTGTCCAGTATTATTAGTTCTCAGTAAACTACAAATGAAAATAAAATAAATCCCTCTATTCATCAATTGTGAATGGTTTAAAAAGACTGATAATATTAAGTGTTGGTATAGATGTAGAACAAATGAAACTCTCCTATATTGTTCCTATAAAATAAAATAAAATAAAATATAAAATATGAGTACTTTCAAAAAGAGTATGGAAATTCCTTATACAAGTAAACATGGACTTACTATATGACTTAACAATTCTCTTATATGTTTACAAAGAATATGAAAATATATGTCTACACAAAAACAAGTATACAATGTTTACAATAACTATAGACAATACTAAAAACAACATAAATATTCAACCATACGTGAATGGAAAAACAAATCATTTTATAGTCATACAATAAAATTCTTCTCAGCAATATAATTGAACAAATCAAAATTACATTTAGAAAAATGAATGAAAGAGAAAAAAATAATCAATTTAAATAAATGGAAGACAGAAGACAAATAATAGGACAGATAATAGGCACATATAATGAAAAGAGTAACATTTAAATTTATCAGTAATTAGAAAAAATATAAATGAATATAATCTTCAACCAAAACATAGAAATTGGCAAAAAGATAAAAACATATTTCTCTCCCTCTCTCCTTTTGTTTAAAGGGTATACCTAAATCATGAGGACAAGGACTGAAAATAATAAGATGGAAAGGCTGATAATAAGTATGTATCAATGAAAAAATGCTATTATAATTTTACTATAAAAATCATCTTTAATGCAAAAATTAATAGAGATAAGCTGGGTCAATAACAACAGTAAAAGATTAAGTTTCTCCAGAAGATATAATAATTCTGCAGTTGTAGGAATTGAATAATGGTCCTATAATATATATATATACACACACCTACACATACATACATACTATGGAATACTACTCAGCCATAAAAAGGAATGAAACAATGGCATTTACATCAACCTGGATGGAACTGGAGACCATTATTCTAAGTTAAGTAACTGAAGAATGAAAAACCAAACAGTATATTGTCATTCACAAGTGGAAGCTAAGCTATGGGGATTCAAAGGCATAAGAATGAGGCAATGGACTTTGGGGACATGTGGGAAAGGGTGGAAGGTGAGTAAGAGATGAAAGACTATACATTGGGTACAATATACACTGCTCAGGTGATGGGTGCACCTAAATCTCAGAAATCACCACTAAAGAACTTATTCATGTAACTGAACACCACTATTCCCCAAAGTTCTGCTGAAATCAAACAACAAAAAGAAAAACATCAATTCACTAAATAAAAATTCCAAGAACTCTAATGAAGAAACTGATGGGCTCATAAAATTGCTAATCAGTATCAAGTAAGACAAACAAACAAAAAAATAATTACACAAAATTAAATAATTGATAAAGGTAAAAAAATTATTCCCTTTTTAACTCATAAATCAATTGAAATTTCAAAGTATTTTTGTTATCCTGATCAATTCTTTACCATGGTTCAATTACAGTTAGTAAATTACAAAAAAGTACAGAAAAATTATTTCATTCAATTTGAAATGAAAATAATAAGAACAGTTCAGAAGACATAGACTTTTCCTGAAAAATAAAGAGATACTTACACTAAATATTAATAAATGTACTCTATATCTGTACTAGTGAAAAATATCTAAGAGAGCATCTCAAAGAAATTTTTAATTTAAGTGCTTATGTTAGAAAGGAAGAATAAAAAATTAATAAGCTAGACATTCAAATTAATAATTGATGAATAAAATGGATGTAAAAAGTAGAAGAAAAGTAATAATGGCAAGAATATAAACTAATAAAATCAAAAACAAAGATAAGTAGAGAACAACCAGGCCAGAAAATACAGTTCACTGAAAAGAGAGAGAGATGGAGAGAAAAAAGGGAAGACCAAGAGCAATAAAGGAAGAAGGTGAGTGCAAATGAGAGCAAGAGAGTGCCCTAGCAAAAGCAAGAAGGCACTAGTAAGTCATAACAGAAATCAAAATGGGATATTATTGCCACAAGGGAAATGTTTAAACATATAATAAGAGGACATTATTATACATTACTGTTTGTGTATATTCCTGAAAAGTTATATGAAGTGAAAAAAATATTCCTTTCAAAGTACTAAAAGTGACTCCAGAAGAAATGAAATAAAATGTTAATAGTCTTTTATTGGTTACATAAATTTAAAAACTAATTAAAATTTTAATCCAAAAGAAAAAGCTATATCCCCAAATGTCTTTATAGTCTAGTTCCAATTTTAAACACATTTTTCCAGGCAATCAGTATAGCAAGAACATTGTTTTCAAACCCATTTTATGAGTTTAGCATAACCTAATTTGAATCTGCAATAGGTACATTTCAAGAAAAAAAAAATCACAAGGTCTACTGAATCTTAAGATTAACAGTGTTTTTTATATACTGAGAAATTCAACTTTTAATTTATAACTCAGTCACAGATATGCATATTTGTTTGATTGACCTGGCATTTTTTTTTTTCTATTTAAGATGAAGGCATTCATATTTTCACTTGTTTGTATCCTATGTCACCCTTTTAGTTTTCCAGAGTCATTTGCTCTGAGGCACATCAACTATACAATGATGACTGGGTGAAAAAGATTTTGAACTTCTAAATTTGAGGCTTAGAGTGTTATTTTTCCATGGTTTCTAGGCTCAGCTTCTAATTTCTCAGTGGCTATGGAAGATCCTCTACCATCTCTGCCCAGTCTTCCTCTCATTCTTATTGCCTATCATTCTTCTAATTACAGTCAACTACTTCATTTCATGTTCTCCACACATACTGCCCTTACCAACACTGTGCATTTGCATGAGACTCTTTTCCTTCTCCTCTACCTGCTGATCACCACCCAGCTCATGTTGCTCTTTTCCATGAGGCATTTGCAACCCTTTGAAACTTCTCTGAATTTCCATGAATGCTTGTAAAAGCTTATTTGGTCCTTTATGCTTATTTATGTGTGCAGTAAGAAGAGCCCTGAAATATGTAAGCCCTAAACCACTTGTAAATTATTACATATATCAGGACTGTTAGGGAGTAAAATGTTCCCTACTGCATGTACTTTTTTTGTATGTGGTAAAAACATATAAAATTTACCCTATTAATTACACAGTTTTGTAGTGTCAGGTATATATTTGTTTCTGTGAAACAAATTTCCAGAACTTTTTCATCTTGCAAATATGAAACTATATATCCATTAAAAAATGACTTTCCTTTTTTCCCTCCCCCAAAAGCCCTGGAAATTGTCATTTCATTCTTTGTTTTTGTGAACTTAACCATTCTAGATATCTCATGTAATAAGTAGAATTATACAGTATTTGTCCTTTTGTGACTATCTTCACCTAGTACAATGTCCCTAAGGCTTAACAGTGCTGTAGTATGAGATCGGATTTTGTTTTACTTTTTAATATATCTAGGGTTTCCATTTCTTTGGAATAATCACTTTCTTAGAGGTTTTCCTTTTTTTTAAATCTTTACTACTAGGGATGCACTTTCAGTTATTTACTTGTTTATGTTGGAGGAGCAATGCTCACAAAATATTTCTACTTACCTGTTGAATATTACTGACAATAAGCGTAGAATACGGTAAAGGCATGTTACACTGCAGATGTCTGAAGCGGAGAGAGGATGGTGGTGATTTGCACCGATTTTTATTTTGCTAATTTGTTAAGTGTTTTTCTACACACCCACCTGTCAGTGTGTACTGCTAAAATTTATGCCCCAATTAAAGTTACCAGTTATTTTATGTCATGGATCTCTAGGTTACTTATGAATAGTAGAAAATATAATATGTTTAAAACCATGAACACCAGGAATTTGCTTTATTTCCAAACTAAAATAGTTCAAGGTCTCCCTTTTTTTTTTTTTCATGTTTTTACCTTTATAATATATTGTCCACTGATGTATTAAAAACTAGCTCAATAAATATCTATATGAGGTCTATTTTCCCAGTGTCAAAATGACAGTGAATCTGACATAACAGTTATTGCAATAAGTGATTATCTTGCAGAGAGCAGAGAGGACATAATTATCCACACTGGTCATCTCTCAGCTTCTAAGCTTGTATTTGTTTTCCTAAGATTGAGATACTTGCTAGTTTTTTTTCTGTGGAGAATATTTTGCGTCAAGAGATTTGTTTGACCAGCTTCCATTTGTTATTTAGGCATTGGCTTAAATATAACCTCATCAGAGAGGCCTAAATTGACACTCAACCTAATGACATTAGCAGTTTCTGCAGTTACATTTTATGTATCAGTTTTTCTTTGTTTTCCTTATCAGGCTTATTACTATATGAAACTATGTTTTTCATTTACTGTTTCCCCCTCTCTGGAACATAATAAGCATGAAAACAAAGCCCCCTTTTGTCCTGTTGTTACTCTACTTCTAACACCAGGTGCCCACTAACTGCTCAATAAATAGTTACTGAATTAACAAATGACTGACTATACCTAATGCTAATTACGCTATAACATTTTTAAAGAATACAGAAGAATCATAATGAAGCATGTAATTACATATGTATACATACAAACACACAAACAATACACTTATGTATGTATGCGTGTGTGTGTGTGTGTGTGTGTGTGTGTATATATATACACACACACACATACACATACACATACATTTCAGACCCTGGAATCCACTTCTTCTGCCATCAAATCTTGCTACAATGATGTTTTCCATGTTACTAAGTATGGAATCCCGGTCAATATGAAGTTATCTGTAACCAACTGGCCTCTTGTGAATGTGTAATAGGATGGACAGATAGATACACAGATATAGATAGAAAGGTAGAGTCAGCATTTCTACTATTTACCTTTCCAAAAATGCTTAATCTTTTGGAGTCAATGTATGGTTCTTTCAGTAAAAATCTGCAATGAAAAGAAAAACAATAGTTATGTCTTTGTGAGTTAAATGCACATGTAAATTTATACTTGGCATGCATACAAACAAAACAATAGCTAATGACCAGAAATGCTTTACTGACTGTAGCTCTGTTCATGTGTAAGGGTCATATACTCCAATATCTTGCTACTCAAAGTGATGGTCTAGTAGTTTGGTATCACCTGAAAGCTTGTTATAAATGCAGAAGCTTGGACCCCATTCCAGGCCTACTGAGTCAACATCTACATTTGAACAATATAATATCTGGTTTCTGTGTGCTATTTTAAAGAACCTACTTTCTAAGGTCACACATTCATGCCAGTGTGGTAATGGTATCTGTGAAACTTCAGGAATTGTGATTAACTGAGGATATAACAGACATTGTGGATTATTGTAAATAAATAATATAGTGGTATAATTATACTATAGCCCATTTTCATAAATCCAAAGCAAACTTTAATTCCAGAGGAGAAATATGAGAATTCTTTTATTATAGCACTAAGGGTGATAGGTACTTGAAAAAAATGCAATAGGCTTTATGATTAACTTACAAAATTGCTGAATCACTAAAATGGAAACTTTGTATCAGGGTTAGTAATATTATATGTGTTAGTAATATTGTATGTCGTATACCTAGAGTCTGTTATTATAGAAAACAGAGAAGAAAATGTGCACACACTTACTTCACAGCTGTTATTTGGTCCTTTACTTCTACTGAACCTAATCTTCGATGAATCTCCTGCAAAATTTTCAGACCCTGGAATCCACTTCCTCTGCCATCAAATCTTGCTACAATGACATTATCCATGTCAGTGAGTACCGAATCCCAGTCAATATGGAACTTATCTGTAACCAACTGGCCTCCTGGTTCTTCATCCCTGCAAAAACCAACACATTGGACCAAAACAAGAGCAATTGAAAATCTGGTAGAAATTTTAGCTTTCATACTCCCTAGTTAACTTAAGTAATGGAAAAGAACTGTCCTGGCTATTAAAATTTCTGTTAATTCTTCATGATAAACCTGAAGATAAAAATATAATTTTCCTATGTAAAATTTAATTGAAAATTTCCCTGAATGAAAGTGTGACTTAACACTGCAGTAGTAATTACTTTAGCCCATTCAATGGGGAAAAATGAAGAAAACTGGATGGTACTTTCCAAAGGCATTTCTAAAGAATGACGGTCAAGTTGGCAGACAGGTCTATCTTTATTGGATTTCTTCCACACTGTGTTTTAGAAATGTCTTACAAATGGCTTACAAGGGTTGAAGGGTCTGACAGCAGAGCCAATTATGGAAGTTGATAAAAATTTAGCAGGAAATGTATAACCATAAATAACGTTAACCTAAAAAAAAGCCTGTGTTAATATTTCCTGATGTTTCTTTTGTTTGTTTTTGAGGTAGCATTCTCAATGAGGAAAATTTAAACAAACAGTGAGAAAATTTCTTTATCACTAAACTTGACAGCAAGAAGCATAGATATCTATATGCTTGAAAAATTTGGAAGCTAGAAGGAGAAAAGACACACAAATAATAAAGCATGAATGTTCTTTCCAGAGGGGAAAAGAAGGTAAAATTTTAAAATGTCAGCTTAAAATATTTATTAGTTTATTTTCTAGAATACAGAAAATGTAAAAAAAATCAGATTCTGATACAATCACAGAAATCTAGGTCCATACCTAGGTATAGTTCCAACAGGCATGTGATAGATTTGAATAGCATTCAATCCAACTCTGAAAGGGCCTCCATTGTTAGCTGGGCAACCTGCGAGAAATTCCCCACCCTACTCACGCTTCAAGGTAAAAACACCAAACTCTCCTGCCTTCCTCTTTATGTAAATACTTATCTAGAAGCCCCAATATACAAAGCATATCCAATAACAAGCTTTCAGATTATGAGATTTACTACAGCAAATAACCTTTCAGCAACAAATGAAACCTAGCAGATACAGGGGTTGTGTGAAACCAGTAATTTATATAAAAAAGTAAGTAGAGAATCAGACAAAACACAGAGCAACTAAAATTTATTAAAAGTTGTTAGGGGCTGAATTGTGTTCCTCAAAATTTATATGTTGAATCCTAACCCCCCGTCACTTAATGTGACTATATTTGGAAACAGGTCCTTTAAAAAGGTAATTAGGTTAAAATGAAACCACAATGGTGGGCCTTAATGCAATCTGACTGGTGCCTATTAAAGAAGAGGAAATTTGGACACACAAAAGTCCCCAGAGGTGCACAAATACAGTGGGACTTCCGTATGAAGAAGCACAAAGAGGGTGGCTGTCCGCAAGTCAAGGAGAGGCCTCAGAAGTAACCAGTCTTGCTGGCACATTGATTTTGGACTTCTAGCCTTCAAAGCTTTGTGAACATTAATTTCCATTGTTTAAGATATCCAGTCAGTGGTATTTAGTTATGGTGGCCCTAGCAAACTAATATTAATGCCTTGTATGGTCTAAGCACCTAAGATCCATTATGTCATGTACTCTATATTTCCAAAATTTAATAAACCTTTTTGGGAGTAAGTTTTCTGTTACATGGCTTATGACATGTATTATAAATAAACACCATAAATAAACTGTGCCATAGAAATTATTCACAACTCTCCTCCATTCTTTTCCAAATCACACATTTAATGGTGATCATTAGTGATTCAAACCTAAATATGCCTTGTCCTTCCACAGTGTTTGTAACCTAGATTTTTTTCTTTTCTATCTTCTTTTAAAATGTATTTTACTTTATGCAATGTTTGCTGTTAATGAGATAATCTGAAATTAGTTACTACACATATCCCCATGCTCTAACCTAGAATTCTAATGTCTTCATTCAGAAGTAAGCCTGGAATTGCTGTTTTTTTTTTTTTTTTTTTTTTTTCAGTTCCCCAGTTGATCCTGATACAGCTTGTTTCACATTTGAGAACTAGCATGAATCATTATGCCTAGCACAATTTCTAATGTATGTAGGACATAGCCAATGCTTATTGAAGTAGACCTTTTCAGGGAAAATAGACTCAGATGAAGCTTAAAATGGAAAGACCTTGAAAAGATTTGAGTTTACATAATGACACTGTATTTTGAAGCTAGTGAACTTACTGCAAATATTTTGATTCACAAAGGACACATTACTAAAGATTAACTTCACCTTTGAATACTAAGCTGAGTAAAAATACCAAGGTTGAATCTCAACTTCACTATGAACACAGGCAAAAAATAACTGAAACTCTAGGACTCCATCTGTGTCTATAATAATGGCAAAAAGACATTTTGTAAGCATTAATGGCATAAGGCATTTGAAAATATTTTATCAAGTATAATGAGCAAAACCATGATTAGATTTATAGAACAATAAAAATTATTTTTTAGTATTTTATTTGAAGCCAATTTTGCTTATGTTGAGCATATTTCTTTAGAGTTACAGTTAAAAATGGAGAATATATAAAGAATTTTGGCTAGTTGTACAGTAATTACATGTACAATATCTATGAATAAAGCATAATTGTTATGTAGTATGAGCTATTATGTCAGAGGTATTCCCATTTTCTAGATGAACCAATGAAATCTAAAGCCTTACAAGGATATAAAAAAGTGCAATCAACAGACCCTTGGAGTGATCAGTAGAGTGTCAGCTTTTAAGGTAGGATTGTTCACCTTTAAACTCTGGCAGCAGCTCTAAGGCAATGAAAATTGTTTTGTTTATTTAGAAGATAAGATTTTCCAATTTGCATATGACACACTGCCTTGTTCATAGCCATGTTAGAAGTTCAAAACTAAGTTATGTTTAGTTAAAATGTAAATAAGTCAGACATTTTATGGCAGGCAAATTTATTTTAAGATAAAGTTTCAAAGGCAGTTTTCAAACTCACAATTAGTAAATGGCTACAGATTTTTAAAGTAAAACCTTCAATCCTTTACTCATTATTGCAACACCCATGGAAGAAAACTACAATTTCACTCTTTTGTTCTCTTCTGTAAATTGCCATTTAAAACTTGAATCTAGTCTTTCCAAGGTTTAATGTTAGACCACGACATGGTCTGAATTCACTATGAACCAATGATGTTGAACCCATTTCTGTGATCTAATTGGGTGTTGTTTCTTCTTTGGTTCACAATATAGGCATATCTATTTCAAGACACATTTAAAAGAACATGTATTATGATGCTAATCATTGCCATCATAAGGAACAAGCCAGGCATGTGCAGGAAAATGATGGAGATTACTTGTTCACAAAGTGTTGAGCAGAAAATGCTAGACTTATAAATAAAGCTAAGCAAAGAGTATTTATTCAGTAAGGTAGGAATAGCAAAACATTTGGTGCTAGGGATGACTACAGAGAATGTACAGACAAATCATCTACCCTCTAATGAATGAGTACGATGACTTATGTGTGTATTGACTGTGCAGGATTGCTGAGCTCCAATTGATTTAGTTCTTTTTTTTTTTTTTTTCCTGAGTGTCTTCATCATTTTCCTTCTACACAATTTTGCTTTTGTATCTCTGTCTCAGAAATCTTTGGGGATTCACAGTAAAAAGGGTGTTTCAAGGTTGAGAGTGGGGGACATACAACTTTGTTGAAATTTGTGGTGAAAAGAACAATTCCATCTGTTTGAAGCACTGAAAAGGTCATAGCAATATGAAACTTGTCTATTTCCTAACACAAGCATCAGAATCAAATTAAGACTGCAAACTTTTCTAGAAGTTAAGGTCTTTCAGGGCAGAATCCTCATTTATTTCAATACCTTCGACATTGCATGTGTCTGTATGGATGAGGAGTTCACAATATAATAAAATACAGAAAAAAGGGAATAAAACAAACAATACTCAATAGATCTTTAAAATAACAGAACAAGCCACCCCTTTATGACATAACAAAGTATCATTTATACCAAAACTGAATTAAAGTGTAGAGATTTGTTCAAACTGCATGTTTAATCAGGTTCACAAAATGTCAATTACATTCTAAAAAGAGGGTTGAATTTATAATCAGAAGACCAAGGTTTTAGTCCTTGATTTTGTTACCAATCTGCTGAGGTACCTTGAGCAACTAGTTGCTCTTTTTATTTTTATTATTTTCATTGTTAAGTAATGTTTGGTGGTAAATTGTTAAGATCACGGATTATCAGTGCAGTACATTTTTAAAAGCTCTTAACCTTATCATTAAAGTTTGGGTTATAATAATTGGAAGGCAGAATATTTTTCTAACGAGAGCATTTCCCACGAACAGTAGAAAGCATGGCAGAATTTGTCTGCTCCTTGTCTATGTCAACTGGGGCAGTGGAAAGGGGGGACATAGAAATAATTGCTTCTAGTCATCTCAGTTTATTGTTCTTTGTAGGCTTACAACAGTTTCATTCAGGTGCATGAGTACCTGGTTGAGAGTTAGAATCCTTGAGAACCAAGGGTTGCAATTATATTGTAGGTATTATGAATTAAAAAAGAAGGTGAAAGTATGAGTAAAGAACAGAATAAATAAAAATCAAGGAAAAGGAAACAATATGCAAAGAGCAATATTACCTTATATTCTGAAGTAATCCACTATCAATGCTTAAATTTTATGCTTCATGACAGAATTCATTTCAGGTAGAATATGAGACTGACATAGGATAGTCGCTTTAAACAATATTTGCCTTGACTTAATTAAAAATTTATTTTATAGAGATTTATAATCCGTGATGATTTAGTTGCAGCATATGTATATCTAAAGCATAATAAAGTTTGCCTCTTTCAAGCAGTATGTACACATAGGTACACATATTGGCTAAGGGCCTCTTGGGCCAATTCCTTCTATTTATCTCTTTATTATTTTAAAAGGTCTTCTCATAGACAAATTTTTCTACATGAAGAATGGCTGAATGAATTTTCTCCTACACTGTATTTACTTAATCATGTAAAGAATAACAATTTTTTCTACTAGAAAACTGCTTCTTGTCCACATTCCAGTCTTCTTCCCTTAGGGATATTGTTAACATAATCTTCAAATTTCTCACCCTAGTTTATTTACAATGCAACTTTTGGTCAAATTCCTTTTCTTCTAAGTTATAACCAGGAAAGCATTTGATACAATCAAGTTGTTCATGCCACTACCAAGAGGCTATCTTGCGGTTCTAAGATTTTTCTTTCTGGTGGCGATTATAATGAAGCATACCTGATAATGTCTAGAAAATTCCCTTCATAAATTCTCAAATTCTACTAATCTCCAATCACTTGTACTCATCTATTTTCATTCTCAGACTTTGTCCTTTGTCAAGCCTTTAGAAAAATTGCCAGCATTAATGACCTAGACCTTATAAAGTAGTAAGCATGTCACTGTGAAAAAGGTACAGGTGATATGGGGATCACATCAAACTGAGTTGGGTCCAGGTCCAATGGGTTTAGACACCTATGCCTTAGTTTGCTTTTTATTTGGTATAGAGGAAGATAATAGCATCTACTCAGTAGAGTTACAGCCGAGATTAAATGAGATTTTATATGTGGCTTGGTAAAATGCCTGGTCTTCGGTATAGGTGTTCAATATTACTAACCTTGTGCTGGACACCACTTTGGGACATGACCCTTCACCTTCCATTGTTCTTTTAGAAGATGAGACACCTAAATCTGCCTATTTCTATGCAACTCTCCATTAGTAATTCCTGCAGTCTTATTCAAGGACATAGTTTCTCATGGAAGGTGGATTTATGTCATCAAAGTGTTCTTGACCTCTAGTGTATTTGCACAAATACGCATAATTTAAAAGTCTCTTTATTATTCTATAATAGCTTTTATGTCACATAACCAAATCTTTGCTGACTTGAATTATAGTTATATAGCCATACAAATGGAAAAGAAATATTGTGCCTTTTGTACATGTATATGATGCTGAGCATATATCTACTGAATGAGTGTCTGTCA